>CM030358.1:117057896-118318831 GCA_017893485.1 Hemerocallis citrina | reverse complement strand
CAATTTGGATCAAGTGTCCTAGCAATCATGGACCTCAAAGAATTATCATTATCTACGGGAACCACCATGAAATATTGTCATTCTCCTTTACCGACACATAACGGGCTTTGATTTTGACACTCAATTCACTTCTATCCCAATTCATAACTTCAAATATCTTATCTACTAGTTGTGAGTATATAAATACACGGGGAGCCCGAATACCCAAATAATGACCAGTTTAACATCACTATAACAATATCCAATCTTCAGATCTCGAATTATTCCATCCCCAAAATATAACCAAATAGGTATATCATTTTCCATACCTAAATACCAAGATTCACACATATTCAAGTCATTAACTACTCATAAGCATAACTTATGCATACATATAAAACATATGGTTATAATAATACCTTCAAATTAAATCATACCTTGGATAGCTTGAAAATACCATGGATAGCTTGAAAATACGTCATGGATGAAGAATGAGATGACCCAATACAATGTTGGAGATTTTGAGAATGAGAGTTAAATTTGGGTGGGAGAGGCCGAGAGAGGAGGTAGGAGATATGAAGTTTGAAAGGAAACAATTGAGATTTTGGGTTTTTGGGTTCCAGGAGTGAGGGAAAACAGATCGAAAGTGAAAGGGAATGGCGAAGAAGGGATTACTATTTATATGCAAAAAATCATATAACTGATGCCGCTATCCCTAATAACAGCATCTATAATGAGAATGTAGTTGTTAGGAATAGAGGCATCATCTATAAATTTTTTTTACACTTGCATTTTTTTCAAGTCACAAAGTACATGAGTGAGAATAAGTTAACCAATGCCGTTACTCCAAAGAGTGGCACGCAAATTTTTTTTAGAAATGCCGCTATTGAAAACAACAGCATAGAATTAACCTATGCCATTATTTCCAATAACAATTAATGTTGACGTGTCCAAAACTGGGTCATTTAGGAAAATATTTTTGAAAGTGGGTCAAATTGGTCAATATTTTCAAAAGGTGGGTCAGTGCAAAAAAAAACGTAGTTGAACGGAAGAAATTGAACCATTATGGAGAAAGTCAAATGCATGTTGAAGACAACCAATTTATCCAAACGATTTTGGGTGAAGCTGTGAAGACTGCATGTTACCTCATCAATAGATCACCATGTATTCCTTTGGACTAAGAATCTCCAGAGGGAGTGTGGACCAGTAGAAGTCTCTTATTCTCACTTGAGTGTTTGGATGTAAAGTGTTTGCACACATACCCAAAGAGCAGCGATCGAAGCTGGAATACAAAGCAACGCCATGTATGAGTTTGGCTACTGGTTGTGGGACCCAAAGATAAAAAAAGTTCATTAGAAGTAAAGATGTGGTGTTCCATGAAGATCTTACAGTTGCAGATCTTGTCAAAGAGGTTGGAGCATGAGGCATTGCAATTGACAATTTGACTTATAAGAGTGCAACATCACAGCAAGATGATGAAGACGTTCACGATGGTATAGATGCAGTTGCACACCTGATGCGGCTGAAGCAGTAGATGCTGAATTGAATCCAGAACCTAAATCAGATGAGGAGCTTGATCAGGGAGAGCCAAATCAGGGGGTGTACGTGGAGAATGCTCAATTGCATGATGGAAATGCGCAATTGCATGGTGAATATGTGCAACTGCAAGTCCGAAGAAGTAATCGGGAGCCAAAGCCAACTACCAAGTATCCTTCATCAGATTACATTTTGGTGACATGTAATGGAAATGACCCTTATGCAAAGTATGTCTCGTTGACCAGTGATGGAGAACCTGAGATGTTTGAGGGAGCAATTGCACACAAAGACAGTGACAAATGGATGATAGCCATGAAATCAGAGATGGGGTCTTTGTTGAAGAATGACACCTATGAGTTGGTGGAGCTTCCTAAAGGTAAAAAAAGTGGGTGTACAAGCTAAAGAGAGATGAAAATCAGCAATTGACAAAGTTCAAAGCTCATTTGATCATCAAAGGATTTGGTCAGAAGGAATGACTTGATTTTGATGAGATTTTCTCTTCAGTTGTCAAGATGACTTCCATTAGAGTTATCTTGGGCATGGCAACAAGCAAGGATCTTGAGGTGGAGCAAATGGATGTGAAAACGGTGTTCCTTTATAGTGATTTGGAGAAAGAAAATTACATGGAGCAACCGAAAGACTTTAAAGTCAAAGGAAAGGAGCATATGGTATGCAAGTAGAAGAAGAGTTTGTATTGATTGAAGCAAGCACCAAGGTAGTGGTACAAGAAGTTTAACTCGTTTATGGTGAATCATGGTTACAAGTGAACAAATGCTGACATGGAGCAACCGAAAGGCTTTAAAGTCAAAGAAAAGGATCATATGGTATGCAAGCTGAAAAAGAGTTTGTACTAATTGAAGTAAGCACCAAGGCAGTGGTACAAGAAGTTTAACTCGCTTATGGTGAGTCATGGTTACAAGCGAACAAATGTTGATCTGTGTATCTACATTCAGCACTGCCCTAGAGGTGATTGCACCATATTATTGCTCTATGTTGATGATATGCTAATTGTGGGTCAAGATGTTGTTGCAATTCGTAAGTTGAAAGCAGAGTTATCACGATGCTTTGACATGAAGGACTTAGGACTTGCAAAGCAGATTTTGGGCATGGAGATTACTTGTGACAAGAAGAACAAGAAGTTATGGCAATCATAGGAGAGTTATGTTGAATGCGTGCTGGGAACAATTAACATGAAAGAAGTCAAGCCTGTAAGTACACCTCTTGGTAATCATTTTAAGTTAAACAAGCGATCATGTCAAGTACACCAACACAGAAGGAAAAAATGGTAGCAATTCCTTATGCATCAGCTGTTGGTAGTCTTATGTATGCAATGGTGTGCAAGCAACCAGATATCCTGCAAGCAGTAGGTGTTGTAAGTAGATACATCTCAAATCCAGGTAAAGTGCATTAAGAAGTTGTCAAATGGATTCTTATGTACTTGAGAGGTAGCTCAAAGTTGTGTTTACAATTTAGTGGTAGTAAACCAATCTTAGAAGGGTTTACAGACGCAGCCATGGCAAGAGATCTTGATCATAGGAAGCTGACTTCAGGATACCTATTTACATTTGCAAGGGGAGCTAGTCATGGCAATCGAAATTACAGAAGTGTGTTGCCTTATCCACCACTAAAACTGAGTATATTGCTGCAAATGAGAGTTGGTAAAAAGATGATATGGCTGAGATGGTTCGTTGAAGAATTGGGTGTGAAGCAACAATGTTATGTGGTGCATTGTGATAGTCAAAGTGCAATTGACTTAAGCAAGAATTCAATGTATCATTCACGCACTAAGCATATTGATAACAGGTATCATTGGATCTGAGATGTGGTGCTAAAGAAAATGTTTAAGTTAGATTCACACCAATAAGAATTCCTCAGATATGTTGACAACAATTGTTCCTAAACATAAGTTAGACTCTTGCATTAAAGCTGCTAGGATTGACTTCCATTGAGAAGTCAAAGCTTCATGGTCTAGAAGGGGAGATTGTTGAATATTCTGGACCATTTGAATTGTTAATTCTCCTATAAAAATTTATGAGTCTCCACACTTTCTATAACATGTGTGCAAGGCTCAAGAATGAGAAAATTTATGTACGTGCAAAGCTCAAGATGCATGTGGTTGGGTGTTGTGCTAGTGGATCAATATTATTGGGCTCTAAACACTTCCACCTTTGAGTATAAAAGGATGAGGAAGGTTGGCCATTTGTATGTAGAGAGAAATTTGTATTTCACTCCAAGTTGAGAGTGAGTGTGGTAGCATAGTCTGAGTGTGATTCCTTCAAGTGTGTTGTACTTGAAGTTGGTTTACTCTTGGTGTATCTGCAATTGCATATAATGAACATCAATAGTTGTTTGCTGCTCCATGGACGTAGGCTATTGCTTTGTGTGCTCTCTTTATTTCCTTGCGTATTCTTGTGTTTGTTGTTTGAGTTATTGCAATCACATTCTATATTCTATTATTCTATATTACATTCCCTAACAATTTGAACCAATGTAGAGTAATCTGCCGACTTGCCAGTCCACATCTCCATCAGTGTCTTTAGCTCAATTGTCATTGATGGTGACCAATTTATCACATAATAGGCAATTTTGACTGCTTCTGCCCAAAAAGAATTGGGCTGACCTGTAGTCCACAACATACCTCTCATCATTTCTGCAAATCCTGTTCATCTGCTCTGTCACGTCATTTTATTGAGATGTGTATGTGACTGTGAATTGTCTTTTGATGCCTTCTTACTTACAAAGTGCAAGAAACTCACCTCCTACTCTCTTTCATTATCTGTCCTCAAACACTTGATCATCTCCCCAGATTCAAGTTCCATCTACGCTTTGAAGTATTTGAACACTAGAAACACGTCTGACTACTTCTTGATTGGATACACCCACAATCTCCTCGAGTAATCATAAAGACACAAAGTACTTTGCTCCTCCTAAGGACATTTTCGATGATTTTCAAACATCATAATAAATCAAGTCTAGAATGCATTTACTCCTGGATTCAGATCTGATGAACTGCATTCTATGATGCTTACTTGTAACACAATGCTCACAAAAAGGTAGATTTACCGATTTGAGCCCTGGGAGCAACTTTTGGTCGGAAAGAATCTTCAAACCTCATTTAGACATACGGCCAAATTTGAGATGTCACATCATCGTCGACTCTTCTCCCTTGTTGGTCAATGCGACATGCGTCAACTTCCTGCAATGTTTCTTCATTAAGCATTATACATAACCAAAAGTGCGCCTCTGACAATTTTCATGACCCCATTTTCGACATGGGCCGTGCATCCAAACCTATCTATTTGCCCAAAGAAAATAGATTATTGCTCAAGTTCTTCACGTGGCATACCTCCTAGATGGTGCAAATCATACCATCAAACTTTTTTAGCTTGATGGTACCAATACCAGCGATGTCCAAGGTGGGGCTCAGTCCGACGCGGGCCATGTGACTCTCTGTCACCTTCGGCCAACTTATGCTATTACTCTTGCGGAGGCGCTCCACAAATGCCCACTCCTCGGCCGACAGCTCCCCCTTCTTTGGGCCCTTGAATTGGGCTTGTAGAAGTTCCACCTGGTCGAAATTTTGCACGGTTCTTCGCTTCGCACGACAAAATACTTCTTCCACTCTTTTATTGAGTCGGGGTGGCCATGGACGACCTTCTCACCGCTTCGAGGGGTCACATAGTAGATCCCCTCGAATTCACCGGACAAGCTGACCCCTAACATGGCTGATATTCAGCCTGAGCAGCACCTTCCTCTCATTGGACAGTAGGATGAAACTCACCATTTGCTTCCACGAGTTCGGACCATACTGCATCGGGCACAAGGAGGACCAGTTCAGCACTTCCCGAATGAAAGGGTGGATAGGCAACCTCAATCCCGAGGAGAACGCATCGACCGAGGAGATACAATACCACGGCGCCAGAGGATCAGTAGGTCTGAGACCAGCATTAGGGACCATCAACTCAAACTCTCTCCCAATAAAGTAGCTCGAGCGGATTACAGGCAGGTCGTCCTCTTTCAAAATGGTGAGGGTACCGTCCATCTTGATCTTTACTCGGCTCGGCGAGGAGGGCTATACCTTGTAACAGACCAAGTCCCCCACATCGTCCGGATACCTTCTGATCGACAATGGCTACAACAGGAAGGAGACATCTAGCCTCCGAGGAGCTATCGTCTTGTCAGGACTACTGGGCATGGTCTACCTCATCTTCTTCCAAATCTTAGGGGCTTTCTCAGGCAACGGTGTAACCGATGGCTCGAGGATGGAGGCCCTTGAGGAGGATTCCATCCCCTCGGCCGGCCACTCCTCGGCATCCTCCTCGGCACTGGCGCCCCCTTCTGAGTGCAGCACCTCAACCTCCTCACCGTCACTAACACCTTCCTCCGAACTGCTGCTCTCCACCACGAACAGCTTCATAGTGCGAAGCGGCTTCGCGACATAGACCATCTCGTCTCTCTCCCAAGAAGATGAGTCAGACAGCCCTGTGTAGGCTTCATGACTAGGGATTGAGGCAAAAGAGCCGGACTGAGCCCTAGACATATTTAAAAATACTATCCTGAGTAGGAGCCTAACAGAAGGTGTTCGGAAAGCTAATTGCCGTTGAACGGAATATTTCTAGAAAAAGAAGCTCTGAAGTGTAGAAAGAGAAAGCAAAAGTGAGGAATGAGGAAAAGGGCTTGGGCTATATATATAGAAAGCTCGCAACTCCTCAGTTCTCGCAATAACTGCTCCTCGATTCCCGCAAAAACAGCTCTTAGAATTCGGTGAAGATGACATCAACAGGACACGCGCCACTCGAACGTGGCCCTGACGCTTGCCTCGACGCTCGACGGTCATCTCGAGCACAGGGATAGCTTTCGCAAGCTACGTCGCTCAGCTCAACGCTCAGTGGCGACCCCCTAAGCCTCGATGCTCGACGATCATCTCGAGCATAGAGGTAGCTTTCCAAGCTAAGTTGCTCCGCTCGACGCTCATTGGCGACCCCCTAAGACTCGACGCTCAGCAGTCATCTCGAGCACAGGGGTAGCTTTCCAAGCTAAGTCGCTCAACTCAATGCTCGATGGCGACCCCCCAAGTCTCGACGCTCAATGGCGATCCCCCAAGTCTCGATGCTCGGCGGTAATCTCGAGCATAGGGATAGCTTTCCAAGCTAAGTCGCTCAGCTTGACGCTGTGTGCCGACCCCCCATAAGCCTCGACGCTCAGCAATCATCTCGAGCACAGGGGTAGCTTTCCAAGCTAAGCCACTCAGCTCGACGTTGTGTGCCGCCCCCCCAAGTTTCGACGCTCAGCGATCATCTTGAGCACAGGAATAGCTTTCGCAAGCTAAGTCGCTAAGCTCGACGCATTACGCCGACTCTCCTAAGCCTTGACGCTCGACGGTCATCTCGAGCACAGGGATAGCTTTCCAAGCTAAGTCACTCAGCTCGGTGCTGTGTGCTGACCCCTTAAGCCTGACGCTCGGCAGTCATCTCAAACACAGGGGTAGCTTTCCAAGCTAAGTCACTCAACTCAATACTCAGTGGCGACTCCTAAGTCTCGACGCTCGGCGGTCATCTCAAGCATAGTGTGCCGCCCCCCCTAAACCTCGACGATCATCTCGAGCACAGGGGTAGCTTTCCAAGCTAAGTCGTTCAGATCGACGTTGTATGCCAACCCCCCATAAGTTCGACGCTTGGCGATCATCTCGAGCACAGGGATAGCTTTCCAAGCTAAACCGCTCAGCTCGACGCTGTGTGCCGCCCCCACTAAGCCTCGACGCTCGGAGATCTTCTCGAGCACAGGGATAGCTTTGCAAGCTAAGTTGCTCAGCTGGGCGCTCAGTGGCAACCCCTTAAAGCATCGATGCTCAGTGGTCATCTCAAGCACAGGAGTAGCTTTCCAAGCTAAGTCGCTCAGCTCAACGCTCAATGGCGACCACCTAAGCCTCGACGCTCAGCGGTCATCTCAAGCACAGGAGTAGCTTTCCAAGCTAAATCACTCAGTTCGACGCTGTGTGCCGACCCCCCATAAGCCTCAACAGTCGGCAATCATCTCGAGCTCAGGGATAGCTTTCGCAAGCCAAAGGTGCTTAGCTCGACGCTCCAAGCCAACCCCCCTAAGTCTCAACGCTCGACGGTCATCTTGGGCACAAGAATAGTTTTCACAAGCCAAAGGCGCTCAGTTCGACGCTTTGCGCCGACCCCCCTACGCCTTGACGCTCGACGGTCATCTCGAGCGCAGGGGTAGCTTTCACAAGCTAAAGGCGCTCAACTCGATGCTCGACAATGACCCTCACAGCCTCGACGATCTTAGCCGACCCACCATGCTCGACGCTCGACGCTCGACAACAACCTTGAGCACGGTCATTACCTACACATGCCGCGACGAGCCAAGGTCCTCACACTCGGCCCTCCGAGCCGACCCGCTACTCCTGATGCTCAGTAAGACCTCCGAAAGGCCCAAGCAGCCATCACTCAACGGCGGCGTATAAGGTTCAGCTACCTAGACTTGCTCCGGCCCGACGTCGATCTCAGAAACCCTCAAAAACTCCTCCCTACTCTTCCTGCATAGCCAAAACTACTCCACAACTGGCTCACATAGCCCTACAAGAGTGGGGGGCTTATGATATGGTATACATGACGTGGTGCAATCAGAGCCATTAGATCTCAGCAAAGACAAGATCTCCTGTGATCATCAGGTCAAATAGGTCCAACAGTCTTCAACCCATTCAAGCCCACAGGCAACGGATCCAACCCGGCCCATTAAGATTCCAGACCCATTTATCCCTGCCTATAAATAGCTTACCCCCTCCTCACTTTAGAAGGTAATAAACTTTTCTCCACCTGAACCCAAGCTACTATTGCTTTTCTAGTGACTGACTAGACCGTCGAAGAGATTGTCTTCGGAAACTCCCCAGGGGTCTAGGCAGTGTGCAGGTACAGAAGATCGAGCCGAACCTCAAGGATCCGAGCCGAGTATCCGGTCTCTACCCCTCTTCAGCTACTCCCGAGTCACTCACAGGCCGGGATCGAATAAAGTGTCGCATCTTCCACTACACAAATAACAAGAACTCAGACCTGTTGCCCCCATACCCCAAAAACAAACAGCATCATGATCATCACTCATGTATACAGAAACTCCTGAGATTGGTTCATATGTGGAACCACTCTTTCTGAGAAGTTGTGTCATGTTGCTCCTGAGTCTAGTAACCAGACGTCAGAGAACTGCTTTCTGCCTCCAACCACAGTTATTGCCTTACTGTATAGAACTTTACCATCATACTGGATACTCGCCATATTCCCTTGAGCATTTGATGACTCGTGTGGAACCGCTCTCTCTAAGAAGTTGTCATATTGCTTCTGAGTCTAGTAACCAGACGTCGGAGAACCACTTTCTGCATCCAACCACAGTTATTGCCTCGCTGTATAGAATTTCACCATCATACCGGGTACTCAACACATTTCCTTGAGCATTTGATGACTCAGGGTCTTCGCTCTTCTTTTTGTACCAACAATCCATTTTGAAGTGCTCTTTCTTGCTACAGTTATGGCACTTGCAAGTCTTCTTACCTCTTAATTTTGATTTATCATGATTCTAGCTCCCACTGGGGCCACATTCCGTTAATCTCTCTTTCACCACCATCAAAGCTTACACTCCTGCGAACTTCCTTGTCTGTCTTCCTTGTTTTTGTGCATGGTTTCCTCTTCCAAAACAGCAGGTGCAACATCATCAAAAACTAGATAGTCTGTCAGGATGTTGTTCGTCAGGTTGATGATGAGTTAAGTACGAGTCAGATAGACTTTGAAGTAGAAGCTCCAAAAGTTCAATTTTCTCTATTTTGCAACTCACTGGTGCAAGTTGTAAAAATAGAATACTCAGGGTGTTGATGTGGCCGGTCACCGATATCGATTCCACCATTCGAAGAGTGTACAATCTCCCTTTTTAAGAAGATCTTGTTGTGCAATGACTTAGCCTCGTATAGTCTTGTCAGGGTTTCTCAAATATCCTTTGTCATCTTCTTTTTCGCCGCACTGGATAACACTCCATCATCTAGTGCCAAGTGCAGATCGGCAATTGCATTACCTTCCATCTCGCTCCACTTATCGTCGTCGATGATCTCCACGGGTCTATCTCCACTTGCTGTCAAGCAATTGTCTTTCCTAAAGATTGTCTTGATCTTCATTTTCCATAATGAGAAACTACTCTCATTGAATTTTGCAACATCAAACTTTATTGTTGTCAACATTTCTGCTTCACCCTGCAACCAAAGCTTTGATACCACAATGAAGATAAAAATGATTGCATAGAGACATGATTAATCATCAATCAAGTCTAAATGAGAGAATATCGGCAAAGTGTGTGGGGGCCCACCAAGTGGGCTCCACCATACACCAAACACTTTGAAAAGCAGCTTATTTGATTCATTTGTCAAAGGTCAGCACCAAAGGTGCCGACACTATTCACTAAATGAAGAATTGAAAAAAATATGTATAATAAAATATTCTCCTCCACTGGCTATATAAGGAGGGAGGTTTGGAATGGGTTAAGTGGCAGCAGATTTGAGAAATAGAAAGAAAGGAATAAAAAATAGAGTATTACAAGATTATTCTCAAGAGAGATAAATATTGTCTCCTTAAAAATAATTTGAATACTTTGTATTTTTTCTCAAATTTGTGAGAGTTATTTCTCCTATTATAAGAGAAATGGTAAAATTATTCTCTCCTTATATTTAGAGATAAGGTATTGTAATCCCTACTTTCAACCATGGTTTTTACTCCGTCTCTTTTGGAGGATTTTTCACGTAAAATATATGTGTCCACTTTATTTTCACTTTCTCAATTTCATTTCAGCTGTGAGGTAGTTTTTGCCCATAACATGTAAAATTATTTTAAAAACACACTTATGTAAAAAATTAAATTTAAAATGTTGTATAAGATTTAAAGAAGCAATTTTGAACACCTACCACAAAAAAATATTTCAAAAACAAATGAGATAACTAAGAGCTTGAAGTGACATACTACATGTATGAATTCACTACCAACCGAGCTATTACATCAGTTTGTTCAATAGGCCAAACCTCTTAACGGAGTTTTGAGAACCCATAGGAGGAAATTGCTTGGTATGCCTTTCTTTCCGTCTCTTTACTATTATCACTACATACAAGGCCGGCCCTAGCCCAGGGCCAACAGGGCAACCGCCCAGGGCCCACTTCAGGAGAGGGGTCCAATTTTTTTAAAACATAATAAATTAATGGTCTTATAATTAATATAATGAATTGATGGGTTTGTAATTAATTTTTAGTGGAGGACCCAATTTAGTAATCTCTCTTTTTCAATGTCACTTCAACTTCTTCATTTTTTTTGTCCAGCCTCTTCATCTTCTTCAAATTCTCTCTCACTCACTCTCTCTCCCCTTCCGGCATCTTTAGATCTTCAAATTGTCAGTTGAAAATTTTCGTTTGTTTTTTTTTTACAGAGTTTTTTTTCTTAGCAGGAGTTGTAGTTGGAGTTGTAGTCCTAGTGTCTCGGGTATCAGAGGCGTAGTTGGAGTTGTAGGTCTTCTTAGCAGGACTGTAGGAGTTGTTGGTCTTCTTAGCACTACTCTGGTAATTCAGCTCTCTCATGTTGTTTTTTTTAATTAATAGAATTGAGAATCTCTTTTGTAGGTTTAGCAGGTACTGAGGTAGAAATCACTCCAACAATAATATTGTTGATTGATTATATTGTTAGGCAAGCTTAGTGACCAATTGAAATTTGAATCTTATTTATATGATAAGCTTGATTCCTGGGGCCCTGGGCTTATATTTTATATGAGATGTGATTTTATCTTTTATTTTTTTTGGTAGGTGCAAGAGTCGCTGTCACTGTGCTTAATGAAAAATATGGAGTATTTAGTGTCATAAAGCAAAATAAAGGTAATCTTTATTTTTCTGGGTATTGTTTTTATGTCCCCTGCCGTTATATTATAATTTATTAATATATATAAAATTACATGCGTGTCTAAAAAGGACCCTTTTTTTCCAGGACCTCAAATACCTCAAGACCGGCCCCGACTACATAATGTATTGGACAACAGTGACACTCTTCGAACTAGGACCACGTGCTTTACACATGCTAATCATAAAGATAAAACTTCTAGCAAGGAAACCCCAATTACTCATTTCCGGTACGAGATTAGGACTTTCAGATCTAAAACCACAATCAAATCAAAGCAATTAGATAATACCATAATTTAACGGAGAAACAAAAGGGGATCTACAATTTTCCCCCTTTGCTAACCAAAACCCTAATCCAACAAATACAGTCGAAGAAATTTTTTAAGAAACTATTTTTTAATACCTTCGAGCGAGATCGAGGCTGAAGTTGCGGAGATCGTCGATTCCGACGACGAGGCGGCGGCGCTTATTGTCGATCATGTCCCTCACCGCCTGCATGTAGAAACCCTTACCCACCTGCCAAAAAAGGTTGTAACTTTTTTAGAATTTAACTGATAATTTCAAGAAATTAGGGGTAAATCGGTGGAAAATGGGGGGAAAGATTACATCTTGGTCGAGGAAATCGAGGAATGCGCGCTTGTGAGCCGCCATTAGATCCTCGTTGATCTCCATTGCAGCTTGCTAATTGCTCGACAACAACACGATAAGAGAGAGAGAGAAAGAGATAAGAGAGAGAATGGGGGTTCGGTCTATTTCTGTGGCTTTTTTTTTAACTTAGTTAGGGGGTGGTTTATGGCGGGAAAGGAGAGGAGTAAAGCGGGATTTGGCGGGAAAGATTGAGGATGTTGGCTTATCAAATCCAAATTGGGCCGAACCCGGCCCGTGATTTAAAGTCTGAGTGGACTTTGCTTTTTGTGAACATATTTTCATTTTCTTTCTAGGCCCATGTATTGAAGCCTGATGGGCCAGTACGGTATATATATTAGTTTGTTTTTGTAATATATAGTATTAAAGTACTGAAAAAGAATGGTTTGAGTATATATGAATTAAACTATTAAAGTGTAGACGACTACTAACTGAACAACTTTTTTTTTTTTTGATGAAACGTATAGTGTCTTGCGACTCCAGCCAAACAAACATTAACATTAATCAAAAGTAGTACAGAGTGAGTTTTACAAGTCGTAAAACCAAACCTTACAGGTGAAGAAGAAAAAGTAGAACACTCGAGGCATCGCAATAACAAGCCTCCATTAGAATAATATACAACAACACAGAAGGACGAAATCAACAGAGACTGTGAACTGGCCCGAATGAGGGGACTGCACCGCTAGAACAACGATGACTCGGTACCTCTTGACAAGAGGGAATCGTGCTGGATGCTACGATCGAGCTCGGCTGCGAGAGGAGTGCGCTGAAAGATACACCCGCCAAGCACCAACTGCGCGGAGGCGCGAATTCCATACTAACCCAGAACAGCCTCAAGTGCCCTGGACACAACAGCACTCGACACCTGAGGGAGAAATAAAGGCCTAGCACAGACCAAACCACAATGACAAACCCTGCCACGCTCCTTAAAATCCCAGCGACAGCTCACAACCCGCAACAATGGAGCCGAAGCATAGATAGGATGGAAATAAAATAGCTACATAATACTCATAACAAGTCCAACGGAATGGTAAAAGTCATATGGAGCCAAAGACGAAACTAAAATTAAACAGAGAGGCAAAATCCTCCAAGACCTCGCTCAGAAAAGACGAAAATCACAGAGCCAATATGCACACAAGTCAGGAAATGCCTATAAGCATACGAGAGGCAAACACCTCAAAGACAACAGACCATAAGAATGCCGCTCCAACAACACAAGAGCATCAAGCAAACTAAATAATCCAACATCCAATATAGTCACGGGGCTCGGTCTAGAGGCGCCAAACCACGAGGTAATACAACAACAGCCAGAATAACACCATCCAGATAAAACAATAGCAACAAAAGAAAATAACCTCTATCATACAACCCAGCTAAGAGCCAAGAGTTGCTCAAAATAGCTAAACAACATAAAGTTTTATGAACAAAGAAGACAGAAGATAAGAGCATCCACTGCGCTACTAAAGTGGAAAATACTAAACCAAGCAAAAAAATGCATCAGCGCAGCCGCCATCAAACACAACCCAAGGCAACTTCAAACCTGCGAGGGAGAAGATAGGTAAACAAGAATAGCAGTAATAAAAGGGGGCAATCCAATAAAGCTCAGAATTAGAGAAACTTATAAAGCACTAAGGGTACGTAGGCAGAGAATGGCTTCTTCTAGCCTACGACTGAAAAGAGCATCTCTAGCTTCAATTTTTAACGTCGAAGACCAGAAATTGAAGAGAAATGAAAAAGCTTCTATTATGAAATGGATAGAGGAAGTGCAGTTACTAACTTAACAACTTAATAGTGTAATTTATCTACTTTTTACATCGTATAAGGCTTAGAGCCAAATCTATTTTCTTTGTCTAATTTAGAGCTAGGACAAATGACTTGATGGAAGAACAACTTGGACTTGGAACTACAGGAAAAAAGAGGCTCAATTTGAGGACTTCAATTTTATTTCTTTTTTACAGTCTAGAATTCGCCCTCTTCTCCATCTTTTACTTTTTTCTAACTTGTATTGATTATTTTGTTTTACTTTTATTGATCTTCTTTCCAAATATTTTGGAACAGTCAAGAAAATAATTTGGAATTTCAGATCTGGCTCCTCCATTCACCTACCTTCTACTCCTTCCTCCGAAAATTTCAAATATGTTTCTCCTCCGTTCTCTTCATTCCTCCCAAAATTCCAGATCTGGTTCCTTCGAAAATTCCAGATATGGCTCTTCCGTTTCTCCTCCCTTCCCCTCCTCCTTCGAAAATTCCGCTTTTCTCCATCCTCCTGCCCCTCACTTTCAATGCAGACCGCTCCTTTTTGATCTACCAGTTGTCTCCAAAGGGGTTGCTTTTTTGTTGCTTTTGTAATGGTTTATATATATTGCTTGCTGCAGTGTTCTTTTTTGGCTATAGGGCACGCAGTTCTTGTTGCATTCTTTTTGTATTAAGATGGTAACTTTGGTGGCTGGAGGCAGTTCTCAGCTGCTGCAATCGGATTCTGTTATTGTTTGCCCTGCTTTTTACGGTGTGGTTCTTCGTGGTTGTGGCATTGCCATCGGCAACATGTATAAGTTTATGTGTGGTGGTTCTCTTGCTCGCTTGACAGTTTTGTACTATAGCGATTGCAAACGTGCAAATCACTTAATCCATTATTGGCTACGATGAGTTAAGTTATAATAAATCCGTTATTTTTAATGTCTTAAACCATCATTGCCATGCAAACGCTATAATAGCGTTTGCAATGGAAGATTGCGTCTGTGTGTGTGTGTGTATATAATAAAACACAAGACAAAGCTATCAATTGGTTCACCTTCAATTGAAATAGAATTATTGGTTCATATTCAGTCTTCCAAAATATATTTTCCCTCCAAAAAGTTTTCCCCCCAAAACCAATTTTTTTTCCCCAAAACTAAAAAATTCATTACTTTATTACTATATCTCTTCTCTCTTCACTTTTTTATATTTCTCTCTTTCTCTCTCCCCCTCTCTTTCTCTCATTCTTTCTTTACTTATTTAGAATTTTTTATTTTCAGACTTCAGGTTTGTAAATTTTCTGAATTCTTATGCTTTAATTTATTACTCATGTTACAAACGAAAATAGCAAATATTTCATCAATAGTTAAATTTCATTATTTTCTATCATCAAAGTTCTAAGAAGTTGGATTTTACATTCCCATTTATAATTATTTTTCAACATATACTAATGGAAACATGGATTTTTATTTACAACTAATTATTGCCATACTATTCAAACTTGAGCTATATAATTGCTGTTTTACTGTTTACAGGGCTTTTCGTGTGTTGTATTGTTCCGAAGACGTGCCGTAGGCACGTGCCCATGGGCAAATCTAGTATATATATATAATAGGTTCATTTTTAATATGTCTAAAATTATCATAGCCAATGATGAGTTAAGTGGTTTGCACGTTTGCAAACGCTACAATGACATTTTCAATGCAAGATTGCTTTCATATATATATATATACTAGTAATTTACACGCGCGATGCACGTTTTAATAATTTCAAAAAATAAAAATAAAAACTCTGACGTATGGAGGATTTGAACAGGAAACCTCTTTGATATTAGTTATGAACGTGCGTTGCACATATTGGTAGAATGACAAAATGACAAATGACACTAAGACCTTCTCCCATTATAATATTAGAGATTAGTTATGTACATGCGTTGCACATGTTGGTAGAATGACAAAATGACAAATGACACTAAGGCCTTCTCCCATTATATATATATATATTTATATATATATATATAGAGAGAGAGAGAGAGCTTTCGACCTCTTAAAAAAAGAGAAAAAGAAAATTTGAGTGTTTAGAAGTCAAGAGTGGAGTTCTGGATCTTTTGATAAATACTGAGGATGATTTGTTTCGGATTTTGAACTTAATTTTCAGTTTTTAAAATCAAAACATAGGATAATTTTGTTTTGTTACAAATTTTTGTACTCATTTTAAAAATTCACACTCAAAATTTATGTTTAAAACGAGTTTTTTGAAAACATAAATAACCTGTTTATTGTATATATACACATTATGTACATATACAGTATGTATGTATGTATATATGTATGTAGGTATGTATGTATTATTATTATTATTTTATATATATATATATATATATATATATATATATATATATATATAAAGGCTTCTTTCATTGCAAACGGGTCTGTTTGCATAGACCAGTTGCGAAAGGCAATCTAAGTCGTTGGATCGGTTCAGATCTGAACTGATTTTTTTTGTGATTATTTTACCTTAGACCGTCGTTGGCAATGACGGGCTAAGTTATAAAAAAATTTAAAATAATATCTTTTTTTCTTTTGAACTCTATCTTCTTTTTCTTACTCCCTCCATTCTCTATCTTTCTTCTTCCCCTATCTAAACCCTCGTAACCCCACCGAATCCGACCCCCTCTCACTCCGGCGACTCCTCCCCTCTCACTACTCTCTCACTCAGCAGCGTTCCTCGTTGGTACTCTCTCTCTGTCTCTTCCGAAGCATCTCCCCCAACCCAAAAAACCCTAACCTGGATGCTGCTGCTCCTCCTCCGTCCACTCCTGCTACGCCTCCTTCATACCCACACTCTCTCTCATTCCCAATCTCTCCTCCTATCTTCCAAACCACTCATCCTCCAATCTTCGAACGCAAATCGGAACACTTGTTCGACGACAACACCTAGATTGGAAAAATTCGCAGTAGTTTAAGGTAATGACTTCTACCTTACTAATGACTTCGTAGTTGTATTTGTGACTTACTTGACTGGGAAAATTAACTGAATTGATTAAATTAGGCTAATAATTTTGTATACGTAGTAGTTTGTAAAAAAAAATTGATGATTTTAGACGTTGGAATGTTAGTCGTAGTTGTAGTTGTAGTTGTAGTTGTAGTTGTTTGCTCAAATTGTATATTTGTTTGTATTATTAATTGTTCGATATTAGTAAAACCGCATAAACTGTAAAAAAAAAATCCAAAACTTTGCTGGTTGGTCGGACTCTCACAACACAAGTCACCGTAACTTGTAGAAGTTATTTTCGACTCACGGTTTGAGAGATACGGCCGTATATCGCTTTTGGTAAACAAAAACTAAAATAATGCAGTACATGACCGTATCTCGCAAACTGTGAGTCGAAACTCAATTCTACAAGTTGGGTTGCCTTGTGTTACGTGAATTCGATCAACTTGCAAAGTTTTTGAATTTTTTGATGTCGTTTGTGCAGTTTTCTCAAGTTTCTCGAACAAAACAAATAAACTAAGAAATTTTTTGGTATAGTTACACTAGAAAACCCTACAAACGACCTCCAAAATTTACGAAACTTTGTAAGTAGGTTGGACTCACATTACACAAGCCACCGCAACTTGTATAGGTGATTTTCGACTCACGGTTTGAGAGATACGACCGTGTATCGCTTTTGTTGAACAAAAACTAAAATAAAGCAGTACATGACCGTATCTCGCAAATCGTGACTCGAAACTCACTTCTACAAGTTATGTTGTCTTGTGTTACGTGAAATCGACCAAGTTGCAAAGTTTTTGAATTTTTTGACGTCGTTTGTGTGGTTTTCTCACGTTTCTCAAACAAGAACAAATAACTAACAAAATTTTTAGTACGATTACACTAGAAATCCCTCCAAACAACCTTCAAAAATTATGAAACTTTGCGAGTAGGTTGGACTCAAGTAACACAAGTCACTGCAATTTGTAGAAGTAATTTTCGACTTACGTTTTGAGAGATACGTCCATGTATCGTATTTGGTGAACAAGAACTAAAATAAAATGGTACACAATCGTATCTCGCAAACCGTGAGTCAAAACTCACTTCTACAAGTTGAGTTGCTTTGTGTTACGTGAATTCAACCAAGTTGCAAAGTTTTTGAATTTTTTGACGTCGTTTGTGTGGTTTTCTCACGTTTCTCAAACAAGAACAAATAACTAACAAAATTTTTAGTACGATTACACTAGAAATCCCTCCAAACAACCTTCAAAAATTATGAAACTTTGCGAGTAGGTTGGACTCAAGTAACACAAGTCACTGCAATTTGTAGAAGTAATTTTCGACTCACGTTTTGAGAGATACGTCCATGTATCGTATTTGGTGAACAAGAACTAAAATAAAATGGTACACAATCGTATCTCGCAAACCGTGAGTCAAAACTCACTTCTGCAAGTTGAGTTGCTTTGTGTTACGTGAATTCAACCAAGTTGCAAAGTTTTTGAATTTTTTGATATCGTTTGTGCGGTTTTCACACGTTTCTCGAACAATTACAAATAAACTAAAAAAATTTATAGTACGGTTACACTAGAGAACTCTATAAACGACCTCCAAAAATTATAAAACTTTACGAGTAGGTTGGACTCATGTAACACAAACCAATGCAACCTGTATAAGTTAGTTTCAAATCACGGTTTGAGAGATACGAATTTGTACCTTTTATTTTGTTTTTTTAACCAAAAGCGATATACGACCGTATCTTCCAAATCGTTTGTCGAAAATCACTTCTACAAATTGCATTAGCTTGTATGGGGTTAGTCCAACCCACTCGCAAAGTTTTGAAATTTTTGGAGGTCGTTTGTACATTTTTATATCATTTATCGTAACCACAACAACTTAAATAAGTAATTTTACAAATTTTGAGTACAAGAACGTGGAAAACCTCACAAACGAAAAATAAAAATTCTGAAACTTTGCGAGTAGGTTGAACTCACCCCACACAAGCCAACACAAATTGTAGAAGTGAGTTTCGACAAACGATTTGCGTGATACGGCCGTATACCGCTTTATTTTGGTTTTTGTTGACGTAAAGAGATACACGGTTGTATCTTGCAAATCATGTATCGAAAATCAATTGTACAAGTTGCGTTGGCTTGTGTGGGGTGAACCTGACTCACTCGAAAAAGTTTTGCAATTTTTCCTTGTCATTTGTGTGTTTTTCCACATTTATGCTTTGATTACTGTTGATAGAGTAATGATCTATCAATTAACCTTATGTTTATTGTTGGTATAAAAAATGAGTATAACGAGGTGAGCGAGAAGTCCTTCCGCTAGCACTAGTGAAGTACCAATTACAGAAGTAAGATTGATTATTATTATTAGTTTAAATACGAATATGTAACATTTTTTTTAATGCCAAGATTTTTATTTGTCCTTGTAGGTTGTTGGCCGCCGTCCTTCATCTGCTAAGGCCGGTCCGTCATCTTCTGTAGGACTTACACCTTCAGGACTGTTGGACTCAAGTGTACTCGCATTGCAATGCATACACAGATCTGGAGCCGGGTGGAATGAGTCCGCAAAGAAGTGTAACTTCCGAAAGCACGCAGTTATTCCCATTGACCCCCGTATTGCTCCGTACTTAGTTGAAGCCGGTTTTTACGGACCTCGACTTATGGGGATGTGAAGCTTGATTGTCCTTTACTTACAGCTCTTGTGGAGTGATGGAGGCCGGAGACCCACCATTCCACCTACCGGTAGGAGAGATGATCGTCATTGTCCAAGATGTAGCAATGAATACTGGGCTTCCGATAGATGGGGTCGCCGTGACGGAGAACATGGACTATGACCGAGTGAAAATTATTTGTGATTTGCTCGGTATCGACTTGGAGGTGTCGTTGGATAAAAAGAAAGATGACGCTGAAGATGAAATCGTCAAAGATATTCCGCCCGATCACGCACCAAATGTAATAGAGCAATCCATTGACCAGGCTAAAAGTGAAGCCGAAAATGCTTTTTGGGATGAAGTATCTGAGGGTAAATTACTCCGACTTAGTTGGTTAAAATACAAATTCGAAGATTATTTGACGGATGATTCGAATGAGGAAGCCGTACGGTACTATGAGTGTGCGTAAATATTCAGTTTGATGGGGGGTGTGATATTCCCAAACTCATCCGGTGCGAGTGTGTCACTCATATATTTACGCTTGTTAGAACAGTTCAGTACGGCCGGCCATTATAGTTGGGTGTGTGCGGGATTGGCATCATTGTATAGGAAATTTTTGCTCATGTGCATTAGGTTCCATACAAATGGGTGGCCCGATGGTTTTGTTGCAAATTTGGAGTTGGGAGCGCATTCACATCAGTCATCCCCGTATTATTGAGCCAACACCGGATTGGTTGGCCGAAGCACCGTATGCAGAGATGTTGCCTCCTTTAGGAATGTATTGGGCAGGGTGGCACACATGGGTCGATAACCCACGCACATCTCTGGTGTATTATAGAGATGAGTTAGATAATTTACACGATGAGTTCGTCAATTGGGTACTGTACACCACTGACAGGTTGGAACAAGTTCCACCAGTATGTTTGGCTAGCGAGCTTTGGTTGACGGCTGCCCCACTTGTCAACTTTTCTGTTGTGGAGTTCCAATATCCAGAAAGAGCGATGCGGCAATTCGGATATCAGTAGAAAATTCCTGAAGCCCGCTCGTACGAAAATTTTTTACACAAGGTGAAAGGAACGGGTTGCGTGCCCCACTTCGACTGTGCAGATTTTCACTGGGTACATATGGCCAATTGGAACACCTTACGCTATCAGAAGAGACCCAATATGTTGTATATAGTTATACCTTACTATGGCTCCTTCCAAATGGTGTATATGACGTGGTACAAGCGCATTACAAGATTATATGTATCTCCACTATCCGCTGTACCAGCCAGAGTCCAGATTCCGATTCCCCCAACCGAGGAGGAACCACCACCGGCATATATTCCTCTTCGCAACCAATGTATCAACCGAAGGCGTCGACGTATCGGAACATGGTTAGTCTAACTTTATATATTTTCATATATTTCGTATGCATGTATTGTTATTTGAAGATGTGATGATTATATAGATAATATTGTTTAATTTTTAAATTTGAACCTAATGTAGATTGAAAACAAATGGGACACTATTCAGATAGTTGCTCATACGCTGAAGAGTAAGGTGCCCAAGAGCGTGAAGGATATAATGTAAGAGATTCTTAAACAGTGCCGCCACACTCTTGAAGATGTAGGTGAAGGTCCCAAACTTGATTTATTATATTTAGAAGCTAACATGACAAGTTCTTGGTGAAAAGCGTGACAAGAACATGAATTCACATCGCCGAGCAACAACAACTGCAACAACAAGATCCAATGGATGTAGGTGAGGAGGAGTAGTGGTCGGATGACCCCCCATCCCTCGAGACACAACTTAAACAGTGAAATCCCCCACGAAAGAGGAACAAGCTGGATCAGTACACACCAAGTGGACGCAAACCGCGTGGTCGGAAGCGGTAGTGGCTTGTACATCTTCTTTATTATTAGTGTTGTATTCGTCTTAAGATTTCGCTCCTTACATTTTTAATACATCTTTTTCTATGCTTTTGTCAATTATGTAGATGAATTAATCGGTTGTGCGAAGAAAGTCGGCAGCGTATGTAATTTTTTTGTTTTCGTGAATTCAATGTATTAATCCAGATTTATGTACATATTCGTTAAATTTGTATCTTGGGTCGTTTATACATATTATATTCGATTTTGTTTGTTATTGTTTGTGTATGAAAGTTTTATTGTGGGTTGTTGTTGTTGTTACCAGATGAGATTGATGTGTACTGTGATAATTGCTGTTACGATTTTGGATTATCATATTGGTGTATGTAACCTGCATATAGTTGTTAGGTTAAAATTTGTGTAATATGGAGAAAGATGTTTACTGTGTTCATTGATGTGTGGTGTGTTAATTGTTTGTGTTTTTTTAAAAACATAACTTGCGTCCACAACAACGGGTTAGGTTATTTACCTAAATTGTGTTCACAACTGAAGCAAGTGAGCTTAAACATTGGAAAAATCTTACAACTTAACCCATTATTGGTGATAATGGATTAAGTGAGCTTAACCAGTCATCCCCAATAGCGGGTTATGTTGGAAGATTTTAGCAGAACTTGGTCTTAAGAAGTGAATTTTCATCCACAAAGAGCAAGTAAAACTGGAAAATTCATTCAGCTTAACCTGTTATTGGTGATAACGGATTAAGCGAGCTTAACTCGTCATTCACAACAACGGGTTAAGTTGGAAGATTTTAGCAGAACTTGATCTTAAGAAGTTGAGTATTCATCCACAAAGAGCAAGTAGAACTGGAAAATTCTTTCAACTTAACCCGTTATTAATGATAACGGGTTAAGTGAGCTTAATTCGTCATCGCGGAAAACGGATTAAAATGGAAGATTTTGACAAAACTTTTAATCTTAACAAGTTAAATTTTTTTAACCATGTTAATTTTTTTAGTATTGTTTGCTTTCATATCGTGTTTGAGTGAAGAGATTGATATAAAAATTTAGATTAAAAATATAAAATGAATTTAAAAAATCCATAAAACAATTTAATTCATTTTTTTTGAAAAATTTGTTGTTAGAATATTTTTTATAAAAAAAAATACTTTCAATTAAAATATAATTAATAAAAATTAGGTACCAAAAAGTTTTAAATATCTAACCCTTCAACTCTACCACTTTCTCTAACTGTTTCCCTAATGTTCCAACCCTACCCCAAACCCTGTAACAGTAACCCTCTAAGCCTACAAATGATGTAAAATTAAAAAAATAACAAAAAAAAGATAAATAAATATGGAAAATTAACAAAATAAATTTTAAAACGAAATACTCAAATTTAATTTTAAAAAAAAGTTTATGAAAATCCAAGGATACAACTGTAAACTTTTCTCTAACCCTTGCCCTAACTCTCTAACCCCCTAACCCTCTAACATTATATGGAATTTACAATTTGTATGTATATTTTAAAAATATTATATAATTATTTATAAACAAAATATAAACGAATTTTAGAATGTGGGAAAAATTATGTAAAATAAAAATAATAAATAATAAATAATAAAGGAGAGTCCGAGAAAATATTTTTTTTGAGAAATTACTCAATTTTATATAAAAAAGTAGTTTACAAAAATCTGAGGCTACAACTCTAGCCCTTTCTCTAACCCTACTGTAACCCTTGCCCTAACCCTCTCACCTTGTAACTCTTAAACCCAAATCAATGTATATGTAGAATGATAATAAAGACATAATTTTAATGTAAGAATATTATATGGTATTCTAAACTTGTATGGATATTTTTTAAAATTATAAAATAATGTTTAAACAAAAATAAAAACAAATATTATAATTTGGGAAAAATAATGCAAAAAAATAAAAAATAAAATCAAACTAAAAAAAAAATTAACAAATTAAAATTTAAAACACAATACTCATTTTTATAATAAATATAAGGTTTACAAAAATCTAAGGCTACAACTCTAGCCCTTTCTCTAACCTAACACAAGACAACGTAACTTGTAGAAGTGAGTTTCGACTCACGATTTGTGAGATACGGCCGTGTACCGCTTTATTTTAGTTTGTGTTCAACAAAAATGATACACGACCGTATCTCTCAAATTGTGAGTCGAAAATCACTTGTACAAGTTACGGTGACTTGTGTTACGTTAGTCCAACCTACTTGCAAAGTTTCGTAATTTTTGGAGGCCATTTGTAGGATTTTCTAGAGTAACCGTACTAAAAAAATTCTTACTTTATTTGTTCTTGTTCTAACTTGAGAAAACCGCACAAATGGCATCAAAAAATTTAAAAACTTTACAAGTTGATCGAATTCACGTAACACAAGGCAACACAACTTGTAGAAGTGAGTTTCGAATCACGTTTTGCAAGGTACGGCCGTGTATCGCTTTATTTTAGTTTTTGTACACCAAAAGTGATACACGACCATATCTCGCAAACCGTGAGTTGAAAATCACTTCTACAAGTTGCGGTGGCTTTTGTAGTGAGAATCCGACCTACCCGCAAAGTTTTGAATTTTTTTTGGACAGTTTATCCGGTTTTACTAATATCGAACAATTGAAAATATGAATAGATATACATTATGAGCAAACAACTACAACTACAACTATGACTAAAATTTCAACGTCTAAAGTCATCAAAATACTACATACAAACTACATCTACAAAATTATTGGCCTAATTTAATCAATTCAAGTAATTTTTTCAATCTAGTAAGTCACAAATACAACTACGAAGTCATTACCTTACACTACTGCGAATTTCTCCAATCTAGGTGTTGTCGCCAATGTAACACCCCGTAGTTTTCAAAAGAATATAATATATATAATATATGTTGAAGTGTAAAAAGGTTGCTATTTGTATAAAGCAAATGTATTATGGTAGGTTTGTAATAATAGTTTCAATGAATATGTGTTAGTTTGGTGTGTGTGTGTGTGTGTGTGTGTGGGTGGGGGTGGGGGGTGGGGGGGGGGGGGGGGGGGGGGCACGAGCTATTAACAGCAGGTTGTGCTGTTTGGTATTGCCATGGTGACGTGGCTCCCGCATGCTGTGCATATTTACGGGAGAGGGCATGGGAAATTGTCCCATATCGATAATAAACTATAATAAAATAATATATAAATAACTAAGCCTATGATCAAGAGTCACCAATCCGGTTAACCACCTTTTGAGAGGCAGCCTGTGGTGGGCAGTTGTACTACATAGTATCTAATTTGTCTTATAAATTGTATAAATTGTCTGAGCTAGGGGCAGAGGCGTTATAGCCGAACTAGAGTTCCGATTTGCGTTCGAAGATTGGATGGTGAGTGGTTTCGAAGATAGGAGGAGAGACTGGGAGTGAGAGAGAGTGTGGGAATTGAGGAGGTGCAGCAGGAGTGGACGGAGGAGGAGGAGCAGCAACAACCGGGTTAGGGTTTTTTTGGTTGGGGGAGGTGCTTCGGAAGAGAGAGTGTGTGTGCCAGTGAGGAAACGATGTTGAGTGAGAGAGTGAAGTGAGAGAGGAGGAGTCACCGAAGTTAGAGGGGATCGGTTTCTGTGGGGATTTGGTTTGGATCAGAGAAGAAGACAGATAGAGAAGGGAGAGAGTGAGAGAGAGAGAGAAGATAGAGTTCAATTTTTTTTTTGTTGAATATTTTGCCTTAGACCGTTGTTGGCAATGGCGGTCTAAGGCAAAATAATCACAAAACAAAACCAGCACGGATCAGCTCAGATCACCGTTCGCAACGGGTCTGTTTGCACAGCCCCGTTTGCAATTGAAGAAACCTCTCTCTCTCTCTCTCTCTCTCTCTCTCTCTCTCTCTCTCTCTCTATATATATATATATATATATATATATATATTATTATTATTATTATTATTATATTTATTAATTATTTTATATTATTATATACTATTATATATCGGTATGTATGTATCAAGATGTATGTATATATGTATACAGTATGTGTGTATCAGAGTATATTATGTACATATTGTATCCGTACATAATATACTCTGATACACACATACTGTATACATATATACATACAACTTGATACATACATACCAATATATAATAGTATATAATAATATAAAATAATTAATAAATATAATAATAATAATAATAATAATAATAATAATAATAATAATAATAATAATATATAGGGGGGGGAGAGAGAGAGAGAGAGAGAGAGAGAGAGAGTCCCCTTCTGTTGTGCACTAGGCCGTCATGTGGACTCGGCCTTCCCGCTTTCGTATTGACGATCCGAACCGCTCACATTGATCTACACATCCAAATTAGTCTAAATATGTAAAACCAAAATCATTTGAAATTCATTTGCCCATCCATCATGTGCTATAAAAAACAACGATTTTCAGTCGTACAATTTTGTAATACTTCAATGGATGGGCAAATGAGTTTCAAATGATTTGATTTTATATATTTGGACTAATTTAGATGTGTAGATCAATGTGAACGGTTCGGATTGTCAATATGAAAGCGGGAAGGCCGAGTAGTTTACTAAACACCTGTTGTAGTTTAATCAAACAATATTCTGTTTTCGAAAATAAAAAAAAACAACTTTATAAAATAAAAAATCAAAACCTAAGTGTAAAATGAATTTTCAAAACAGCGAACCAAATGCAGTAATATGAGGAATTTTTGTTGGAATATTAGAAACACTCTAAAAGTTTTAAAAAAATATTATTAGAAATTAGGACAGGAATTTGGGTTTTCTACATAACTATCCTAATTTATCTAAACGCATATAAGTGGTGCTTCTCATCTTTATATAACTTGTTAAAGTTTCTAGTTTTCTATCATGCACTTTTATAATTCCTGAATTAGACCTACCATCAGAATTATTAGCGGGACCTCCTTTTATTATATTTTTATGCTCATTTACTCTCACAAGAATCGGGATGTTAAAGGTTTATGTTCATTTATACTTTTCTTGTATTGTTTTTCTGTCTCGATTGAGCTTATTTTGTTATTTTTTCATTAGAACATGGCAGTTATACTCTTTTGCAGTTATACTCTATTTATATTTATTGGAGGAAAAAAAAATACCCTTCAGTAGAAGGGAATTCCAACTAAAATACGGCATCCATTTAAATCAAAGAGAATAGTCTACCTGCTGAGGAGGAGATAGAATCTGATGGTGGAGTGGTTTAAGAAACAGAGAAACAGGGAAAAGGTAATTTGGTGTTGTCCACGCTATTTGCTGAAGTCTCTTTCATGTCATTTTAATCATACATCATAATGTTATTATGGGCCCAAAGCATATCGATAATTATGCATACTAGCCTACTTGTCAAATGAGCAGATTATATGTCTTATTCTTATGCCTTCATATCCCCCCAAAAACATTAAGCATAATCATACTTTCCCTTTCAATCCATTTAAAAGTTAAAACTCCTTTTTGACTGCAAATTCTCCTTTCTTTCCTGGTCTCTCATTATAATCATCCTTTATACTAATATATTACCCTAAAATTTAAGCTTCTATTTGGTGGGCTGATGATACAGATTATTAGGGAAACAGATTCCTTTTGCTTTTTTGCTAGAAAAAAAAAAATCAAAACAAAGAAAAAGACAACTACAAAGCACTAGCACCCATTGATTAAATTCATTTAGCAACCTCCTTAACCAAAATATGGTCTATTAAACTCATTTTTAATGGATCCTCTGAGAGGGCTACTTTTGCCTACGCTTTTATCTACCGGGACTAATGTGGGAGACCGTTTTTAGGAAACAAATTTATTAAGCAATAAAGATGAGAATATAAGCATGTTATAAGTTGGCTTGGGTCTGATATAATTGCGCGTTCTATTTGCCAATATAGGGCATTCTTTTTTCTCATGGTTTTTCGAATAAGCTTTTGTTGGGCACTGAGTTATATGATAACTGATCCAATGAACAATCAAGCAATGTAGACCATACTTAAACACTCAAGCACACAATTTTGTTTCGATTCGGCGAACTTAATCACGGGAGGAAATAGCCGAGATATTATTCAACTAGAGAATATACAAGAGTTACTGATGTTGTATACATGACGTGGCACAAATCTGGGCCCTCAGATCTCCTCAGATTCCGCTCTCCCGTGATCATCAGGACAAACAAACTCAACGGGCATCAACCAGTTTAGGCCCATGGACAAACGGATCCAACCCGGCCCTTTAGATCCTCAGACCTGTTTCCCCTTTCCTATAAATACCAGATCCCCTCCTCACTTTAGAAGGTAATAAACTTTTCCCACCTGAACTCTAGCTACTGTTGCTTTCTCAGTGACCGACTAGATCGTCGGAGGGCCTGTTGCCGGGACCTCTCCCGGTGTTTCTAGGCAGTGTGCAGGTACCTAGATCCGAGCCGAGCAACGAAGAACCGAGCCGAACACCTAGCCTCTACTTCTCTCCTACTATTCCTGAACTGGTCCAACAGCCTAGTATCGGACCAAACCCAGTACCGCATCTTCCACTACAAATTACTAGAACTCACACCTGTTGCTCCCTCACCCAAAAACAAACAGCATCAGGCTGGCGCCGTTTATGGGAAACAAGTACTAACACCAGTCCGATCCCAGCCTAGGACGTCATCTCGAATCCAAGCTCTAGTCATGGCTCCCAAAGTCAGAAAGGTCGTCACCTCTGGACATCGTCCGGACCCTCCTCCTCTTCATAGCCACGCGGACGCCCAGGGCTCCAACCAGTCGCGAGCCAATGGCGCAGCCGAACCCGGACCAGGCGCTTCACACTCAGTCACGACTGGTTTGCGGCGCGTCATCTAAAATCGGCAGGCCAGCCGAACAATGGGAGGGGTCGCTTCCAACTCGGTCCCGAACCATGGTAGACAGCCGACCCTAGAACGGGAACCAGAGCACAGCTGCTCACCCCGAGGACCTCCACCCTCGCATGGCCCTATGAAGCCGGCCCTCGTCACGAGGGTCGGGTTCCAAAATTTTAGGAACGAGGTCCTTCAAGTGATCCAAGGCGGTCCCAGGACCGAGGTGCGAAATAATTCCTACCATCAGTCGAAAGACTGGGGCAGCAAATCCCATGGATCGACCCACCCACTAGAACAAGAAGACGCCGTCCTTCGACGCCTCCGGGAGATGGAGAACCGCCTTGCCCATCCCGGCGAGGGCGGGCCGATGCCAGTCCAAGGTTACAGGACAAACCGAACCTCATTCTCCACCCAAATCTTGGAAGCTGAGATCCCCAAAAATTTCAAGCCTCCCAATTTGAGACATACAACGGCGAGGGTGATCCCGCTGATCGCATGGAAGGGTTCAAAACCCTCATGCTGATTCACAGTGCATCAGATCCTCTTCTATGTCGCCCTTCCCTGCCACACTGTGTGGTCCGGCTCGGGAATGTTTCTCAAAACTCACCACTAGCTCAATCTTCTCTTTTGATAGGGATGGCATTCGGGCTAGGCCGGGCTCGAAGACTTTGCGGGCCGGGCCGGGCTAGTTGGGGAAAACCCTAGCCCGGACATGGCCCCCAACCCCAAGGGTGGGGGCCGGGCCGGCCAGGGCCGGTTTTTTAGGGGATTTTTTAATGTATTAAAGATGAAAGGTCAAGTATTAAATTGTAATTTCATAACAATTGCAAAGAACTAAGTATTAAATTGTTTAAATAAATTTGAAATTCTTAAATAAAATGAAGTACATGCATAAAATTTTATACAAATTAGATCAAATTACAAAACAAGAGAATTATTTGAATTTAGAATTGAGATGACCTCTGTTTAGATTGAAGAGAAGGCATTGGACTGTTGTCGTGCATTTCTACTTAACCTAAATATAGAATCTCATCCCCCTAAATTTTTCAATTAATTAATATGTATTGTACATCATTTTAATATAAATCAACTAAATCTAATTGTTCATTCATCGCTACTTGTTGAGCCAGCTTGTGCTTCAAGTAAATGTTGGGTCCTATCTTCCACTTTCATTCAATCTACGGCGCATACTAGCATCTCCAAATTTTTGGCTGTCATTCGATTCCTGTTCGGGCTCATTATCCTGCCACCAAGAGAAAAAGCACTATTCAATGCAATGGTTGACACCAGTGTTGTTAGCAAATCTCTAGGTATACGAGAAAGAATATTAAAAATAACATCATTGCTCTTCCAAAACTGTAACACATCTACTACTTCTTCAATTGAACTTTGTTCATTATACCAATTCAACTTATTTGGTGAATTGGTTCTTGTTTTTTTTATATATTATTTAATAAGATTTAAAATACTACTAGTTGCATGACTCTTTTCTTTTGCTAATATGTAGGAGGAAGAAGAAGAAGAATCAACATTTTGTGTTTGTGTTCGTGTAGTGTTAGATGAATAAAGTCTATCATAAGTATCATATAACCTAGTCAAAATATGCTCAAATTGTCGAGTAAAAACAACATAATCAAAATCTTGTATTGCATCGTGTGGGGCATAAGTGTAAAGAATTTCAATTAAATTTTTTGTGCCATCTAATTTAATCAGGGGATTCATTACACTAGCTACACAATATAACATAGGAAGTAGATGAAAATATTTTAAAAATTTAATATATGCCGCATTAACCATATCTCCAATAAAAGGGTAATTTTGTAAACCTTTAATTGTTGTCATCATAGTGCCAATTTCATGTAAAATACCACTATATGTATATGTATATGTTTTTGAAAATTACAAAGTAGCATCATTAAAAGGTTCTAAAAATTTATACAAACTATCGACAAAAATCCAAAAAATCATCTTCTAACATACAGTTTTGCATACCCATTGCAACAAAAAAATCTCTAAGATTAAAATGATAATGAATAACGACACCTAATAAATCAAATGTAGAATTCCAACGACGTCTAACATTTTTAGGAAAACATTTATATACAATTCCCCTAAGTTTACACTAATCATGAAAAGCTTGATATATTGGACCACTCAATGTAATATAATGAACACAATCTCTTATTGCATCAAGTTTACCATTTCCATATTTTAATGCATCTTGCACACAAAGATTTAAAATATGACAAACACACCTAATATGAAAAATTTCGAGTTCTATAGGATCTAAAGTAATTTTCAAACTATCAATTACCATAGTATTATTAGAGGCGTTATCAAAACCAATAGCAAACACTTTATCATAAATACTAAAATTATTACATGCTTCCATAATGTGTGTGGCTATAATTTCACCCTTATGTGGGTACCTAACATACCCAAATGAAATTATCCTCTTTTGAAGTACCCAATCCGAATCTATCCAATGACATGTTACACACATCATTGGAACGCCGTTTACTCCTACTCACCCATCCGATGTCAAAGAAACTCTAGTATTTAGTGATGTTAGTGTTGCTATCAAAAAATTCTTAGTTTCATTGTAAATTAATTTACAATCACCCTTAACTACATTCTTAGTAATCTTTTTATAATGGGGGTTTAAGGAGGTTTGTGCAAAAGTCTCTACATACCTACTTTCACCAAACGAATATGGTAATTCATCCCTAATTACTAACTTAGCAATTTTCCTACGAACGAGATCGTGATCGTAGCTATGACTATCTACTTGACCAGTTCTAGGATGTATTTTTTGTTGTGAGATTGTCTTTCGAAATTTGTGATTGGCATTTGTGTAAGTGACGTTGAAGTGTACCCGTGCCTGATCCTATTTTAAACTTGTATGGTGTTTGACACTTCTTACATATTTTAAATCCTACACTCTTATCATTTTGTGAAGGGACAAAATTGAAATAATTGTGTACTTCGGAATTAATCCCTCTTGTTTTATGGGTTAGAGAAGGACCTTGTTCAGATGGTTGTGATTCTACATAATCTTCTATTTCTATAGGATTTGAGTGTATTTCAATCAAATCGGGAAAAATATCATAATTCATGAATGTTTTTTCACTATCTATATATGGAATTGGAATGGAAGGAATGTGATAACTAGTTGACTCTTGACTACTATGTATCCCACCGCGTGATCGATTAGAAGCCATTTAAATATTAAAAAGTAGTGTATGTATAGTTAGAGAGAAAGCAAGTGTACATTTTAAAATTTAAATTAAAAGAAACAATTAAATGTATGACAAATAATAATTTAAAACAACAAAATTAAATAAAGAGAAAGAACAAAATTTAAAACGAACAACAATCTATCTCAACTAAAAAATAACAATAATAACAAGAACTAGTGAGTAGTGTATGTATGTTTTACCACTTTACCAAATTTAAAAATAAAATCTACAAAAATGAGAGGAAGAAGTTCAAGAAAACCCAAACTAATTAAGAGATATAGATGAGAATAATCAACTATGTTAAATCTACAAATTAAACATATACTAAAATACTGTATGAGTGTTTGGAGTTTGAAGAATGAATGTTCAGAGAGTTGAAACTTGAGAGCTTGTAGTAGACTAGTAGTACTGATTGTTGTTGTTGATCACTTGATTGTTGTTGATTGTTGATCCTAGCAAAATGTAGAGAGATTTGATCCTTGCAAAGTTGAGGGTGTTGATTGTTGATCCTTGCAAAGTTGAGAGAGTGTTGATTGTTGTTGTTGATTTTAGAGATAGTACAGAGATTTGAGTGAATTAGTGAAGAGAAATGAAAGAAATGATGTGGTATATATAAAATATACAAATTTTTTGTTTCCTAAAGTACCCCCCCCCCCACAACTAGCTAGTATAGATCCATTGGGGGACAATTTGGTAATTTTTAATTTTTTTAAAATTCTGAACGAAAAAAAAATGCCAACCGTCGGCCCAGACCCGGCCCGAGCCCGGGCGGGCCGGTTCAGCCAGTCCCGGTCCTCAACCGGGCCGGGCCAAACCTGGCTAAATGGCCAAAATATTGAACCGGACCAGCCCCATGGTTTAGGGGGCCGGTCCCGGGTTGAGCCCGCGTAACGGGGGCCGGGCCGATCCCGGGCTGGCCCGAACCTGTTGCCACCCCTATCTTTTGACCAGCTAGAAGCGAGTTTCCTAGCCCACTTCGTGACCAGCCGAAAAGTCGAGAAAACAAGCGAGTCACTTCTGGACCTTAAGCAGAAGGAAGGGGAACCACTTCGCGGATTTGTTCGGAGGTTCACCACCGAGGCAAGGTCGGTCTCCTCCCTCGACGCGGGCGTTGCTTCTGCAGCCTTTCGGCACAATGTTCACCACAGACAGTTGAAGGCCGTCTTAGCTAATAAACCACCCCTTGACATCTCTGACATCCTCAACAGGGTCGAAAAGTACATTTGGGCAGAAAAGACTCTAGACCCCGAGGGCACTAAAGACGCCACGGCCAAAGGAAAGCGCAAGGCGGATGACGCCGAGCCCGTTAAAAAAGCCACGAAAGCCACAGCTGGTCTAAAGAGGCCTCCTCCAGTCCCCCGTTTTGAATGATATACACTGCTGACCCAGAACGTGTCAGCCATCCTCTTGGAGATCAAGGACAAAGGGATCGTCCGACTCCTTCCCTGACCGAGTAATAATAAGAAGCGGGACCAGAGATTCTACTGCCATTTTCACCCGGACAATGGGCATGAGACGGACAACTGCTGTGCCCTTAAGGACGAGATCGAGACCCTCATCTAGCAAGGGTACCTATGGGAATTCACCTGAGCTAACCCAAGAGACCGGAAGGATTCGACGAATCCAAGGCCTTCTCCTCCTCATCGAACGATCAGCCAGCGATCTTAGCAGGACCCCGAGCCCGAGGAGATTGAGGGGCAGGACATCCTACTCTGCTTCCATGGTCGACCCATGGGAGGGGAATTCAACACTACCCGTAAGGCCTTCCTACGAGAAGTGAATTCTGTCCGCGACCATTCCTCTCCTCAGGTTCAATAGCGGACAGTCTCCTTCTCCGGAGAAGGCCTGGAGGGCATCCGGCTCCCGCACTAAGATGCCCTCGTCATCAGCCTCGTCATGGCAAACTTCGAGGTCTGCCGAATTCTCGTGGACAACGGAAGCTCAGTCAACATCCTCTTCTTGGAAGCATTGGAAAACCTCAAGCTCCCCCAAGATAAGCTAAAACTGGCCGGGTACACCTTTCACGGATTCTTGGGCATTCCCGTACAAATCGAAGGGATTGTGATACTAGATGTAACAGCCGGTACGACCCCTATCATACGGATCGAATCAGTGGAATTCATGGTGGTCAACGTCAAGGCCGCGTACAACGCCATTCTCGGTCGACTCAGCCTCTGCTCATTTCAGACAGTCCCCTCGGCCTACCACTTGAAACTGAAGTTCTTCACCAACCTCGGGGTCGATGTCGTCCGAGAAAATCAGGAGTCTGCACGTTCGTGCTACATGACCGCGGTAGGGGGCAGAGTGTTCCCCCTTGATGCAGTCAAGCTTCCACCGGAAAGAAACCAGCTCGAGTCGGAACCAGCGGACGAATTGGAGGAGGTCTCATTCGAGGCAGAGTACAAGTCTATGTTTTTCCGGGTGAGCCGCTCTCTATCCCCCGATCTGAGACCGACCCTCATCGATTGCATTCGCTGCAATATCTACCTCTTCGCTTGGAAACCGTCCGACATGCCCGGGATTTCCGAGGACCTGATCATGCATAAGCTGAGCGTCCACCCGGGTTCCAAGTCGATCCATCAGAAGTGACGTAAGTTTGCTCCAAAGAGACAGCAAGCAATAAAAGCAGAGGTGGAAAAACTGTTGTCCACCCAGTTCATACAAGAAGTCAGTTATCCCGAATGGCTGGCTAATGCCATGATGGTAAAGAAGGCAAGAAGGATCTGGAGGATCTGCATAGACTTCACGGACCTCAACAAGGCGTGCCCGAAAGATCCTTTTCCTCTCCCAAGCATTGACGCTCTGATCGACGCAACATGGGTCACGAGATACTGACCTTCATGGATGCCTTTTCAGGCTATAACCAAATATGGATGTTCCCTCCGGACATCGTCAAGACATCCTTCGTAACTGACCAAGGTCTCTACTGTTACCGGGTCATGCCCTTCGGGCTGAAGAATGCCAGTGCCACCTACCAGAGACTCGTCAACCGGATCTTTAAAGAACAGATCGGTTGTAATATGGAGGTATGTGTCGACGAGGGCAGGATCATGTGGCCGACCTCGAGGAAGCTTTTGGTGTCCTTCGGTCCCACCACATGAGGCTCAATCCCACTAAGTGCGCCTTCAACGTTTCTTCGGGAAAATTTCTCGGGTTCGTCGTCAGCCAGTGCGGCATAAAGGCGAACCCCGAGAAGATCCAGGCCATAATCAACATGGCCCCTCCCAGAAATATTAAGGAGGTTCAACGGCTCACGGGAAGACTGGTGGCCATTAGCCGCTTCCTTTCAAAGTCGGGAGAGAAGTCGCTCCCTTCTTCAAGGCTCTACAAGGAGCGAAAGGCTTCAAATGGGGCGACCCCCAGCAACAGGCATTTGACCGGCTGAAGTCCTACATCGCCAACTGTAACACCCCATAGTTTTCATATATATATATATATATATATATATATATATATATATATATATATATATATATAATAAATTACAAAGAAAGCTATCAAGTGGCTCACAATCAGTCCCTTATAAAATCAAAGGCCTAGATCAAACCTCACAAAACATATTTTTCCTCCAAAATTTCAAATCCCAAAACCAAAATTTTCCCCCCAAAACAAAAAAACTTATTACTTTATTACTATCTCTCTCTTCTCTCTTCTCTCTTCACTTTTTCATATTTTACTCTTTCTCTTTCTCCCTATCTCTTTCTCCCATTCTTTTTATATTTACTTAAAAATTTAGATTTTCAGAATTTTAATATTTTTTTTGGACATGTTATATTGAAAATAGTAAATATCTCTTCAACTCCGCACTTAAATTTCTAAGAAGTTAGATTTTATACCCCCATTTATAATTATTTTTCCACATATGCTAATGGAAACATGGACTTTTATTTACAACTAATTATTGTCATACTATTCAAACTTGAGCTACTTAATTGTTGTTTTACTATTTACAGGCTTTTCGTGTTTTGTATCGTTTCGAAGACGTGCCGTAGGCACGTGCCCACGGGCAAATCTAGTATATATATATATAATATGTTGAATTGTAAAAAAAGTGTGTTGTTTGGTAATTGGCGCTGTGGTATTCTTTAAAAATCTATATAATAAAACACAAAGAAAGCTATCAAGTGGCTCACCTTCAATTCCCAAAAAAATCAAAGGCCCAGATCTAACCTCACAAAACATATTTTTCCTCCCAAAATTTCAAACCCCAAAACCAAATCCTCCTTCCCCCCCAAACTAAAAAACTCATTACTTTATTACTTTTTCTCTCTTATCTTTTCACTTTTTCATATTTCTCTCTTTCTCTCTCTTCCTACCTTTCTCTCACATTCTTTCTTTATTTACTTACAAATTTAGATTTTAAGATTTCAGGTTTGTAAATTTTCAGATTTTTTATGTTTTTTACTGCACATATTATATTAAAAATAGCAAATATATCTATTCAAATGTTAAATTTCATCATTTTCCACACTTAAATTTTAAGAAGTTAGATTTACACCCCTATTTATAATTATTTTTCAACATATACTAATGGAAACATGGACTTTTATTTACAACTAATTATTGTCATACTATTCAAACTTGAGTTACATAATTGTTGTTTTACTGTTTACAGGGCTTTTCGTATTTTGTATTGTTTCGAAGATGTGCCGTAGGCACGTGCCAATGGGCAAATCTAGTACTTTGATAAAAATGCATGGTATGTATAGGTGGGGGGCCCCACACGTGGAGGTAATAGAAGGGACAATTACATTAAAATGTGCTGTTGTGTGCAGTGTGCCTTCATTTGAGTGACGTCACCACATGGGTGACGTGTCACCACGGGGGCCCACCTACAGCTTTGCTTCTGTGTTCTCTCGGTAGAGGAGAACAGTAGAAGGTGAGTATAAAATGTCCCATTTCGAGAATACAAAAAATATAATAATATATGAATAATATAGCCAATGATCAAGAGTCACCTAATCGGTTAACCAACTTTTGAGAGGCAGCCTGTGGTGGGCAGTTGTACTACATAGTATCTAATTTGTCTTATAAATTGTATAAATTGTCTGAGCTAGGGGCAGGGGCATTACACCAACCCCCCACTTCTGAGCAAACCCAAACCGGGAGAACCCTCTTCCTCTACCTTTCAGCCTCGGAAAATGCACTCAGCGCCATGCTTGGCTGAGAAGAAGACAGGTTTCAGAAGCCTCCCTACTATGTCAGCAAAGTCCTTCTCTCGGCTGAGACCCGGTACGCAAAGATGGAGAAGTTTGCCTATGCCTTGGTGATGATTGCACGGAAGATCCATCCTTATTTCCAGGTCCATTCGATCCAGGTCCTTACAGACCAGCACCTTAAGGCCGTCCTCCACAAGCCAACCTCCGCTCTCTGACCAGTCCGACCGCCTTTGCCATGTGGGGGATGGACTTGGTCGGCCTCTTCCGAAAAGCAACGGGCCAAAGGAAATTCCTGGTGGTGGCCATCGACTACTTCACCAAGTGGATCGAAGCAGAATCCCTGGCCACAATCACAGAGCACCAAACTCAATATTTTTTCTGGAAGCACATCATCTGTCAGTTTAGGATCCCACAAGTACTCATCACCTATAACGGGACCCAATTTGCAGGCAAGAACTTTTGGAAATTTTGCGAAGACATCAGTGTCCAGCAGTGCTTCTCATCGATATGTCATCCTCAATCAACAACTAGGCCAAAAATGCAAACCGTCAAATCCTTGACGTCCTCAAGAAGCGGTTGGATAATTCACCCACGGGGCTATGGGTCGATGAGTTACCGAGCATACTTTGGGCACACCGGACAACTCAGAGGATCCTTACGGGCGAATCACCATTAAACCTTACCTACGGCACTGAGGCAGTTATCCCCTTAGAAATCGGGCTCCCTTCGCCCAGGATCATGGGTTTCAACGAGGAGACCAACTCAGCAGAACTCAGAGGAAACTTGGATATGATCGACGAGGTCAAAGAAAAATCTACCGTGAGAATGAGCATATACCAACAGCGGATCGAGAGATTTTATAACAAGAAGGTACGCCCAACCGATATCAAGCAAGGTGACCTCGTGCTCAGAAAACTATCAGTATCCGACCCTGGCAAAGAGAGAAAGCTGGCCCCCAACTGGGAAGGCCCATATAAGGTCTCCAAAGTAGTACGCCCCAGCACGTACCGACTTGCAGACCTGGGGGGCAAAATAGTAAAGAGGTCGTGGAATGCGGAGCACCTCATCAAGATCCTTGAAGGGGAGGACTAGAATCTTTTTTGTAACCAAACTTATGTAACTGACCCCTTGTAATCGGCAATATGTTCCACTCCTTTTGTATGAAAAAGAATAAAGTAAATGGCACTATTTCTTTCCCGTTTTTCATTCAAATTTTCTATGCACTCTTTTCACAAACGGAGCGACGCTCTATGCCGACCCTCTAGCCTCGATGCTCGGCAGTTATCTCGAGCACAGGGGTAGCTTCCTTAAGCTAAGGCACCTGAGCTCGACGCACTGTGCCGACCCCTAGCCTCGATGCTCGGCAGTGATCTCGAGCACAGGGATAGCTTTCTCAAGCTAAGGCACCTGAGCTCGAATGGGGGATTTTTCAATCTCCTAAGCTCTCAACACCCAGCTCGTGTCCCAAGCAGAGCAGAGCCACAACGGAAGATCTCTCGATCCATCGTCGATTCGAAAGAGTCATTTTTATTATAAACACCTTGGGAGGCCATGGTACAATAAAGTTATTACAGACGACTATCACCTCAGCTTAAGCTCTTTTCAGAGGCCCTTCGGGTTAACACAGGCTAATTCAAACCCAGCCGAGCGGCTTGGTTCCCCGGCCCGACCTACTAGCAGTCAAAGTAGATATGCCAGCTACAGAGCTCTAAGCATCGCCTGGTCTCGTGTATTCCAACTGCAGAATCGGAGATGGTGCCTCACCCGAGGGGCGTCCTCCACTTGAGGATACTGATCTGGCCCCTGACATCCCCAACATCGTCTTATAACGTTGGATCTCGATCACTTTCTCCACAATGACCTCACAAAGGAAAGAATCAGACGAAGGCCGCTGTACCGAGGCACTGGACATGGAAAACCCATTGCGAGCACACCCCAGGTCGCGGTCGACTATCGCCTGCTTCAAATGAGCCGCCTCCACACTCAACTCCTCCGACTTGTCTCGAAAGTAGTGGAAATCCACATCATGATCACGAGCTTCCTTCCGATACCGAGCGAGGCTGGACTCCAATACTTTAATCTTGCTCCGGAGCCACGTCACCTCGGAGCATCGAGGATCCACTTCGAGGAGGGAGGCCGATATATGACAGAGGTGAAACAAAAATCATTCCGAGGCCAATAGTTCCTAGCTTCTAGTCTCAAAAATACTACAATTCAGAAGGCTCGGTCGGGCAAAGAAAATCATTCCAAAATCAAAATGAAAGTCGAAGTTAAAACACTTGGCCAAATAAAAACTCCTTGTTATAAATCAGAGCTCCATACAAAATATTGCGGTGGCCAGTCCGCCTTCGGCAAATACATTTTCAAAAAAGGAAACAAAGAAAAGACAGCTACTTATTGCCAACCTCTCCCTCGATGTCGGCACCGACGACAGGGTCGACAACCGGATCAGCTCCAGCAATTCCGACCCCGGTTTCCCCTTCGACTTGAGCATCGCCCCTGGGGGTTTTTGGCAGCTCCGAGATATCCATATCGTAGTCAAAACACGCCAGTTCCAAGGTCAGAAATAAGTGCTTGACATGGCCCAGCGCTCGATCGTACACATCGTTTTGGGCCTCGTTGACCATGTCTTGGGCCTTCAATGTGAGCACCCCCTTTTCCACCTCGAACAATTTCTTCAGCGCGGCCTCCTTCCGTATCCCCTCATTGGCAATCGAGGCCAGGTCAGCCTTCAGGGCTTGCTCTCGCTTTTGGGAAGCATTCAATGCCAGCTTGAGATCTTTCATCTCTCGCTGGAAACGAAGGGCCCGGTACCTCTCATTCTTAAGCTCTTGGTCATGGAGCCTCATCACCTGAGTGCTAGACAAGCAGGCATGTAGTCGAAGTAAAACGATTAGCAAAAGAAACGGCCACAAAAATACTTGGCGTTGCCAACAAAGCTTGCCTGCACGCTCGCTTGAGCCTACCTTATGTAGGCCGACTCAAAGGTATCGGAACTCATGCTCTGCCGATCACGAGGCGTGGCCATCTTGTCCATGAACTCAACAGAAATGGGACCCTCCATCAAGGTGTCCCCCTTTCGAATGGCCCAGTCGGGGGTCCATGGCTGAAGCCCCTCTTCCCTGACTGAATTCTGCGCATCGGTACGAAAGGGGGAATCCCACCCTGCACGTTCTCCGTTACCTTCAGGGTACTGGAGCTCGGTACGACCGAGGTGTCTCGGGTCTGGCTGGACCTCACCCTCTTAACCCTCAGCTCCGAGTGTCCCTCGGGAGGTGCTTGGAAAGTGCCCCCCGCTTGCTTCCCCTACTTGGCCTACTCCGCCTTCTGCCTCTTCAATGTGAGCCTCCTCTCCTTGATCGATGCTGCATCCATTTTTGCATGAAAATCCATTAAAAAGCGATGAGCACAAAAGAAAATTACAAAGAAAAAAACCAAACGAAAGACATACGGGACGGGGTGGGGCCCAGTTCCACGCGGGCTATGTGACTTTCTGTCACCTTCAGCCAACTTATGTTGTTACTCTTGCGAAGATGCTGGACATACACCCACTCCTCGACCGAAAGATCGTCTTTTTAGGGTCCTCGAAGTTGGGCTTGTAAAAATTCCATCTGGTTGGGATTTCCCATGGTTATTCGCTCCTAAAAATGAAGTACTTCTTCTTTCACTCCTTTATCGAGGTAGGGTGGCCATGCACGACCTTCCCCCTGCCCCGAGGCGACACATAATAAATTTCCTCAAACTCGCCGGACGAGCTAATGCCTAACATGGATCGAAACATATTTAACCTAGCGGCACCCTCCTCCCCTAGCACAGTAAGATGAAGCTTACCATCTGCTTCCGTGAGTTGGGACAGTAGTGCATCTGGCATAACGAGGCCCAATTCAGTACCTCTCTGATGAACGGGTGGATGGGCAGCCTCAGTCCCGAGGAAAATGCGTCCATAGGAAAGATGCAGTACCATGGGGCCAAGGGGTCGGTAGGACGAAGGCCGATGTTGGGAAACATCAACTCGAACTCCCTCCCGATGAAGTAGCTCGCTCGAATCAGCAGCAGGTTGCCCTCTGTTAACATAGTTGGGGTACCGTCCATCTTGATCCTTACAGGACTCGGCGAGGAGGGCTGTATCCCGTAACGGACCAAGTACTCAATGTCATCCGGGTACATCCCGATCGATAACGGTTGCGAAAGAAATGGGACCTCCAACCATCCAGGAGGGATCGTCTCGTCAGGACTACTGGGCATGATCCACTTCATCCTCTTCTTGCGAACCTTGGCAGCTTTTTCAGGCGAAGAGGTGGCCATTGGCTCGAGAACGGAGGCCCTCGAGGAAGAGTCCATCCCTTCGACCTGTTCCTCTTCGTCACTGACGCCTTTGGCAGAATGCACCCCCTCATTTGAATCACTGGTCTCCACCATGCACGGCTTGCAAGTGCGGAGCGGCTTCACGACGTAGACGTTCTCGTCTCTTTCCCAAGAAGAAGGATCTGACAACTCCGTATGGGTGCCACCGCCAGGGGTAGAGGCTGTAGAGCCGGACTGCACCCTAGACATATTAAAAGTACTAAACTGATTGAAGCCTCACAGAAGGTGGCCGGAAAGCAAATTGCCGGTAACAGAAAACTTCTAGAGAGAGAAGCTCTGGGGTCTAGAGAGAGAGCGCGCGAAAGCAAGAAATGAGGAAGATGGCATGGGATGTATATATAGGGAACTTGCAACTCCTCGATTCTCGCAAAATGGTTCCTCCATTCTCGCAAAACGACTCCTCAAAATATGCAAAATGGCTCCAAGAATTCTGTGAAGATAACGTCAGCAGGACATGCGTCACCCAGAGTGAAGCCCTCGATGCTCAGCCCGCACGCTAAACTAGCCATTGCACTGGGGCCAGCTTCCTCAAGCTAAGGCACCTAAGCCAGACGCTTTGTGCCAACCCCCTAGCCTCGATGCTTGGCAGTAATTTCAAGCACATGGGTAGCTTCCGCAAGCTAAGACGCCTGAGCCCGACGCTATGAGCTGACCCCCTAGCCTCAACGCTCAGCAGTGATCTCGAGCACAGGGATAGCTTCCTGAAGCTAAGGCACCTGAGCTCGATGCTCTATGCTGACCCCTAATCCTCGACGCTCAGTAGTGATCTTGAGCACAAGGGTATCTTCCTTTATGCACATTGGTTCGGCGCTCTGTGCCACCCCCAATCCTCGACGCTCGACAATGATCTCGAGCACAGGGGTTGCTTCCTCAAGTTAAGGCACCTAAGCTCGACGCTCTTTGCCGGTCCCCCAAGCCTCGATGATCGGCAGTGATCTCAGGCATAAGGGTATCTTCCTCAAGCTAAGGCACCTGAGCTCGATGCTTTGTGCCAACCCCTAAGACTCGATGCTCGGCGGTGATCTCGAGCACAGGGGTAGCTTCCTCAAGCTAAGGCACCTGAGCTCGGTGCTCTGTGCCGACCTCCTAGCCTCCACGCTCGGCAATGATCTCGAGCACAGGGGTAGCTTCCTCAAGCTAAGGCACCTGAACCCGATGCTGAGCCGACCCCCAAACCTCGACACTCGGTAGTGATCTCGAGCACAAGGGTAGCTTCCTCAAGCTAAGGCACCTATGGTCGACGCTCTGTGCTGACCCCCAATCCTCGATGCTCGGCAGTGATCTCGGGCACATGGGTAGCTTCCTCAAGCTAAGGCGCCTGAGCTCGATGCCCTGTGCCGACCCCCTAGCCTCAACGCTCGGTAGTGATATCGAGTAGAGGGTTAGCTTCCTCAAGCTAAGGCGCATGAGCCCGACGCTCTGAGAAGACCCCCTAGCCTCGACGCTCAGCAGTGATCTTGTGCACAGGGGTAGCTTCCTCAAGCTAAGGCACCCAAGCTCGACACTATGTGCTGACCCCCAATCCTCGACGCTCAGCAGTAATCTCGAGTACAGGGGTAGCTTCCTAAGTCTAAGGTGCCTGATCCCGACGCTCTGAGCCGACCTCCTAGCCTGGACGCTTAGTAGTAAGCTCGAGCATAGGGGTAGCTTCCTCAAGCTAAGGCACCTCAGCTGACGCTCTGTGACGACCCCCAATCCTTGACGTTTGGTAGTGATCTCAGGCACAGGGATAGCTTCCTCAAGCTAAGGCTCCTGAGCCCGATGCTCTATGCCGACCCTCTAGCCTCGATAATCAACAGTGATCTCGAGCACAGTGGTAGCTTCCTTAAGCTAAGGCACTTCAGTTCAACACTCCGGCCGACCCCCAATCCTCGATGCTCGGTAGTGATATCGGGCACAGGGGTAGCTTCCTCAAGCTAAGGTGCCTGAGCTCGATGCTCTATGCCGACCCCCTAGCCTCGACGCTCGGTAGTGATCTCGAGCACAGGGGTAGCTTCCTAAGGCTAAGGTGCCTGAGCCCGACGCTCTGAGCTGACCTCCTAGCCTCGATGCTTGGCAGTAAGATCGAGCATAGGGGTAGCTTCCTCAAGCTAAGGCACCTCAGCTCGATGCTATGTGCTAAACCCTAATCCTCGACCTTCGGTAGTGATCTCAGGCACGGGGGTAGCTTCCTCAAGCTAAGGTGCCTGAGTCCGATGCTCTGTGCCGACCCCCTAGCCTCGACGCTTGGCAGTGATCTCGAGCACAGGGGTAGCTTCCTCAAGCTAAGGCACCTCAGCTCGACGCTCCGTGCCGACCCCCAATCCTTGATGCTCGGCAATGATATCGGGCACAGTGGTAGCTTCCTCAAGCTAAGGCGCCTGAGCTCGATGCTCTGTGCTGACCCCCTAGCCTCGACGCTCAGCAGTGATCTCGAGCACAGGGGTAGCTACCTTAAGCTAAGGCACTTAAGCTCGACGCTTTTTGCCGACCCCCATTCCTCGACGCTTGGTAGTAATCTCGAGCATAGGGGTAGCTTCCTCAATCTAAGGTTCCTGAGCCTGACGCTCTGAGATGAGCCCCTAGCCTCGACACTCGGCGATAAGCTCGAGCACAGGAGTAGCTTCCCCAAGCTAAGGCACCTGAGCTCGACGCTCTCTATCGACCCCCAATCCTCGATGCTCGGCAGTGATCTCGGGCACAGGGGTTGCTTCCTCAAGCTAAGGCGACTGAGATCGAAGCTCTGTGCCGACCCCCTAGCCTCGACGCTCGGCAGTGATCCCGAGCATAGGGGTAGCTTCCTCAAGCTAAGGCGCTTGATCCCGACACTCTAAGAAGACCCCTTGTCTCGACGCTCGACAGTGATCTCAAGCACAGGGTTAGCTTCCTCAAGCTAAGGCACCTGAGCTCGATGCTCTGTGCCGACCTCCAATCCTCGATGCTCGGTAGTAATCTCGAGTACAGGGGTAGCTTCCTCAAGCTATGGGGCCTGAGCCCGACACTCTGAGCCGCCCCCTAGCCTCGATTATTAGCACTAAGCTTGAGCACATGGGTAGCTTCCTCATGCTAAGGCACTTGAGCTCGATGTTCTGTACCGACCCTCAAGCCTCGACGCTCGGTAGTGTTTTCGGGCATAGGGGTAGTGTAATATCCCGGACGGATATTAACTCATATAAATTACTATTTTATTATTATTTTATTATTATTTCATTTTAATTCCAAAATCAAATTATTTTGGTGATTTTTTGCCGGTTGCCCACAAACAGTGTCTACGAGCATATATCGGTCGGTGTACACCCGAAGCGCATCAAATTGATAGCGCGATCCTCCAAATTAATAATAAAATTTATTTTATTATTATTTTCAAAATTAAACTATTTTATGAAGATTATATAAGGAATTTTTAGTACACACATACATATACACATACATACAATTGTATGATACTTAGTACATCATACAAAATATGTATCATATACTCAAGGACACTGTACTCATCCTTGTCATGACAACTTAGTAAGATAGTTAGGGTTTGATTAAGAGGCTTAAAGTAGGGTTTGTATGCATGAGAAGAATTAAACCCCTTCTAGAAACCTTATCCCTTCACCATGCCTCCACCTCACCATACCTACACCTTACCCCTCCTCCTCCTAGGGCATGGCTGGCCTCAACTTCTTCTTAGGATTTTTGTGCAAATGTGAGTGCACATTTACACTTACCCCCTCCTATAAATACCCCCTCATTCTCCTCCTTCTCTCATTTTAGAAAACAAAAAAAAAGAAAGAAAGAAAGGAAAGGAAAAGAAAGAGAGAGAGCCTCATACTAACAAGAGAGTTTTTCTTATAGGTCCATAAGAGTTCTAGGAGCTAGGGGAAGGAGAAGGTTAGCTAGCAAGTCCTTCAAAAAAAAAAGAGACTAAGGTGGGGGGTTCTCCACATTTTCTTTGTTTGTTTGCTTGTTTGTTTGTATTGTGTTTTGACTTCTTCTCCTATCCTCTTGTTTTGTTTTCTTTTGTTTTTTGGGGTTGTTCTTGTGATGGTGTGTTGTTGTTGTTGTGAATGTGGTGATGAATAAAAGAAAGAAAGTAGTAGTAGTACCTACTAAACACATAAAGATCACATCTTTATAATTGTAGTTGTTGTTTATGTTTGTTGTTGGACTAAAATGGCATAATGCATATGAACTTGCACATACAACCGATTGGGGGTTGTAGGACTTGTAGGACTTGATATGAACTATACATAAGCATGTGAACATTCTTATACAACCATTTTGGTTGTAGGACTTGTATTGAACTTGGACAAAATAATAATAAGCATATGTTGGATGAAGGTTCTTACCTCATTTTATTATTGTAGTTTTCTTTCTTAAATAAAAAGATCTTTTCTTTTATAATCACTAGTTGTAGAATAAATAAAAAGATCTTTTCTTTTATAATCACTAGTTGTAGAACAAATAAAAAAGATCTTTTCTTTTATAATCACTAGTTGTAGAATAAATAAAAAGATCTTTTCTTTATTAATCACTAGTTGTAGAATAAATAAAAAGATCTTTTCTTTTATAATCACTAGTTGTAGAATAAATAAAAAGGATCTTTTCTTTTATCACTAGTGATAATAAAGACTAGTAGGCAATTAAGAAGTAGCTTGTTTAAATAAAAATAGTAGTAGTATGTTGATTAAAATGAAGTAGTAGTAGTAGTAGATAGTTGTATTATGTTCTTGATTAAAATAAAGTAGTAGTAGTGGTAGATAGTTATGTGTTATGTTCTTGATTAAAATAAAGTAGTAAGTAGTAGATACTTGTATGTTATGTTCTTGGTTAAAATGGAGTAGTAGTAGTAGTAGATAGTTGTAGATGTTTATTTTATGTTCATAAAGTAAATACCATGCTAAGATTATATTAGATTAATTTAGATATGCTTAGAATGTTGTAGGATTTCTTCTAAAAATACCTAGCATGTTTAATGATGCTTAGAATGTTGTAGGATTTATTCTAAGAATTTCCTACCATGTTTAGTAATTTATTTATGCTTAGAATGTTGTAGGATTCATTCCTAGAGTTTCCTACCGTGTTTAGATTAATTTAATTATGCTTAGAATGTTGTAGGATTAATTCCTAGAGTTTCCTACCGTGTTTAGATTAATTTAATTATGCTTAGAATGTTGTAGGATTAATTCTAAAATTCCTACCATGTTTAGATTAGTCTATTTATGCTTAGAATGTTGTAGGATTAATTCTAAAATTCCTACCATGTTTAGATTAGTCTATTTATGCTTAGAATGTTGTAGGATTAATTCTAAAATTCCTACCATGTTTAGATTAGTCTATTTATGCTTAGAATGTTGTAGGATTCATTCTAAGAGTTTCCTACCACGTTTAGATTAAATTAATTATGCTTAGAATGTTGTAGGATCCATGATAAAATTACTTACCATGTTAGAAGTATATATACATATATACTTAGGAATGTTGAATGTTCATACTAGTAGTTACCCATGCTTAGTAAGACATTCATGTTTAGTAGTTATTCATGCTTAATGAAGATTCATGCTTGGATGATAGTAGAAAAATTGTATGCCATGCTAGCTTAATTGCAAGTAAGTTGTATGCCATGCTAGTTTAAATTGCAAGTAAGTTGTTTGCCATGCTAGTTTAAATTGCAAGTAAGTTGTATGCCATGCTAGTTTAAATTGTAAGTAAGTTGTATGCCATGCTAGCTTAATTGCAAGTAAGTTGTATGCCATGCTAGTTTAAATTGCAAGTAAGTTGTATGCCATGCTAGATTAAATGAATACTCATGTTTACATGATACCCATGCTTAGATAAGTATTTGTTCATACTATGTTAGTAGATGATCATGCTTAATCGTTATACATGCTAAGTAAGTAGGTATCATGCTAATTATTGATCACGTTAAGTTAATGATATCCATACTATGATATTCGTGCTTAGAATAAAGAAACTACCCATGGCTAGTTGTAGTGATTTTATGTTAGGTTCTATACCATGCTAAAGTTCAAATACATGCTTAGAATGTTGTAGGGTTAGTGTTAGAATACCTACTATGCCTTGGAATGTTGCATGTTCATACTAGTTATATATCCATGCTTGGGTTGGGGTGATTAGTCATGATAAGTAGTAAGCTTTCATGCTCAAATTATAACCAATGCTTGACTATAGTGGACTTCATGTCTAGGTCGTAGTGATTTTCGTGCTTAAGCTCGATGTAAGCACAAGCTTAATCATATTCATACTTAGGAGTATCATGGTGAGTGGTTGTGTTATATGATTAGATTGTCGTAGGAAGATGCTTGCAATTGTATGCCATACTTAAGGCACTATAGGTTGAAGTAATAAGGATTGGGAAGACCACTAGTGAGAGTTAGTTCGATAAAGGCTGTTATGTCGCCTTCGGATTCTTCCTTAGTAAAATACCGACCATAGAATATTGGTAGACTCTTCTGTTGCTTCTAATAATAGGAGATCAAGTTTGCTAGTAGCACGTTTGGTTGCTTTTAAGATTGATTACCTGTATGGTTGTTGCATATGGTTGTGCTCGTACGTGGCTCGACTGGCCCGTACGTAGCTGTGGGTTTCATACGTAGCTTACTTGGCTCGTATGTAGGTTGTTGTCTCGTACACGGCTCGACCGGCCCGTGCGTAGCTGTTGGTCTCATACGCGGCTTATTGGCTGGTATGTACGTGGTTATCTCCTACGAGGCCCGCCTGGCTCGTAGGTAGTTATTGTTTCATACGTGGCTTATTGGCTCGTATGTGGTTGTTACTCGTGTATAGCTTGTTAGCTAGTACACAGTTCGTTGTGCTCGTCTAGGGTGATATTACCACCCTAAGGGCTATCGACCATCAAGACATATGTTTTCTTACCCTAAGGAACTGTGGAGGAGTCACTCCTTGTGTACCGTCGAATCTTAACCAGGGTAGGTTAATCGAGGACTGGAGTATAGACGAAATCCAAGTCTAGGGTAGCGGCATGCATGTATATTCGCACGACCAAAGTCTTGGATCGATGAGCCACGAACCGGATCCTGAGGGATTCTGGTAAGTCTAGGTTGAGCAGCCTAGTAGAGTTGTCTTGCGAAGTCTACTTTAAAGGCCTAGCATGTTGTGTTTATAATATTGTCATCCCTAGGATTGTTCGAGTTAGGGACATCATTAGGATAGTGACTTACAAGGATCATTTTACTTAAGCCTTTTTGCCGGGAGAGAGGAGTCGGTTGTAGGGGGCCCCTTACACTAACTCGTCCCTTGAGGCAAATCATAGGTGGTGTATTGGGTTGTACCTTCCCGTCAAAGGGATACGTACGGTGCCGTCTCACAAGTTGAGGACACGGGTTGCGTATCTCGCTCTGTTAATTCCTGGAGTACCGTGGCTGAGGGGTGCCACAGGATGCATTGTGCAGTCCTGAGCTTGCGAGACCCCAGAGGGTGCCACAGGGTAGGCTTCGCGCTACCCTGCGCTTGCAAGACCCTATAGTTTGATTTTGGAATGACGCCCGATACATTGGGTTCGTCTGTTTTGAGTGAGGTCCGGTTAGCCGGGTCGCAGTGGCGAACATAGACACCACTGGCGAAATGCAACAGTGGCACATGACCACATCTGCAACCTCACGAGTCACGTGTAGGTGTCAGGAACAGGTTGTGTACAATTAGAATTCATAATGCGGGTTCAAATCCCTATATATGGAGAAACAGCTTGAGATGGGGTCGCATGTAGTATGGGTTGCATGTTGCTTCGGAGACTTGCTGACGTTAGAATAGGGAGCATCCTAGTTCTATTTAAATATCGCATTAGAGTCTAGTCATAGCACTCACGAACACTTAAACTACACCAACACCATTGTTATATTCTGTATATTGTTTGGGAGATTCGCTGCTATATGATCAGCCTTTAAGCGTCAGTGAATACTGACGTCCCCACTTCCATAGGTACTGGATCGCCAAAGTACAATGGCGAGATTCAGAAGGACTCAAGACGAGGAAAGCAAGGAGTCAGTGTTATGTTTAGTTCCGCTGCAGTGTATGTATTGATTATCTATTAGTTGAGAAGTACTCAAGTGAGAGTTACCAAGTGTTGTTCTTCATTCCTTGTACTCTGATGTAAGATGTTGAAGGTTGTAATACTTGGAAATGTAAAGGTGATATTGTAACTCTATTGTAATGTATTGCAATTGTACAATGTTCAGACTTGTAATACATTGGGTATTGAATAAAAAGTTTTAAATTCTCCTGTTTTTCTGTGTATTGTGACTAATTGAAGAAAAGGTCTTGGCTCGTGTCACGGTTTCCCAGTGTTTGGAAATCGGGGCGCTACAGGTAGCTCCCTTAAGCCAAGGCACCTGAGCTCGATGCTCTGTGCCGGCCCTCTAGCCTCGACACTTCGAGCCGACACGAACCTAACCTCGGCATTCAGAGGCAATCTCGAGCATAGGGTAGCATTCTCAAGCTAAAGCACCTGATCATCGATGCTCGGCGAAAGCGCCAGGGCTCGGTCGTCAGCGCTCGGCAAGAACATCTCGGAGCTCGAAGTAATCACCAAACACCCCTCTCCCGAGCTCTCTCACAAAGAGGAAATGCCCATCCACGACTCAGTTCGGCTCAGTGCCGACCCAAAAAACCCCTCAGGACCTCCGCTTTCTCCATAGAGCCAAACTACTCCTCCATGACTGGTTTACACAGCCCTACATGAGTGGGGGGCTTGTGATGTGGTATACATGACGTGGCACAAATATGGGCCCTCAAATCTCCTCAGATTCCTCTTTCCCGTGATCATCAGGACAAACAAACTCAACGAGTTCAACCAGCTCAGGCCCATGGACAAACGGGTTCAACCCGGCCCGTTAGATCCTCAAAACCGTTTCCCCTTGCTTATAAATACCAGATCCCCTCCTCACTCTAGAAGGTAATAAACTTTTCCCCACCTGAACCCTAGCTACTATTGCTTTCTCAGTGACTGACTAAATCGTCAAAGGGCCTGTCATCGGGACCTCTCCCGGTGTTTCTAGGCAGTGTGCAGGTACCCAGATCCGAGCCCATCCCTTAAGATCCGAGCCGAGAAACGAATATCCGAGCCGAGCACCTAGCCTCTACACCTCTCCTACTATTCCCGAACTGGTCCAACAGCCTAGTATCGGACCAACCCTAGTACTGCATCTTCCACTACAAATTACAAGAACTCACACTTGTTGCCCCCACACCTAAAAACAAATAGCATCAGTTATGACTCTCACCATGAACATATCTATCTCTCAAGTCTTACTAGAAGATACTACATTATTTACAATAGAAAGCTCTCAGATGAAATGCTTCCATATCAATGTAAGTCATTGCAATATTATGTAGAGATCTACTTAAATTATAGGTTATAGTCTTGATCCTTCACCATCCGATATACCCTGAAGGGTAAGCCACATGATAGGAGCTGTACGATATAACTTGGTGAAGAGGTCGGGCTCAAACAGATCTACCAAGACCCGCCCCAAACTAATGTCGCTACTACTTGCAGCGACTGCTCAAAAGAGCAGTTGATTGTACTGCCAGTCGAAAACAGCTCCTGATGTTGCAGTCAACTGCTATTAATGTAGTTGATTGTCAACTTCTTCACAGCCAGAAACAGTCATCCTCTTCGCCTCTTTTCATCGCTTCGAACATCTTCTCGCTTCGTTCTATTCTCTTCACATCAAACCTAGTATGCAAGGCATAAACCTAACAATCTCCAATTTGGACTGCATACATATGCTTCCACATCTGTGTGATTAATTTTCCCTACTCTTCTTTTTCTCATCTTGTAAACAACGTGATTCGGTGGCTTCTTCTGCTAGTTGAATTGGCATGCACATGTTATTTATCCACTCGTATGTCCCCTCAAGGGAATACCCCAGTAGGCGTCAACACAGAGACATCACCAACCGCACGAACTCCACCTACCTCGAGACATCTTCCACCTCTCGATGATATTCGAACATCATGATCTCGCTTTAGTGATTCTAGTAGCAGCGAACTGGATGCTTTAGGAACGATATGCTTTAAAACACTTTTGTGAGTCTTTCCATTCCCACAAAGCTTGTAGAGGTTGTGCTGACTTAGCACAACACCTTTCATTTCCCTCATCACCTTACGACGACCTTCCCAAATTGATTGAACTCCACCTCGAGCTGTATACCTGCAGCCCCATACTTTCAGAGTTCTCAATGAAATCATGTTCTATTTCAACAAAGGAATATGCATGACCTTCTCCATTGTGAATCCCTTCCCATCTGGCATCTCTAACTCAATTGTTCTCTCACCCATTACGTCACAAATTTCACCAATTCCCATCCTCACACAACAACATGTTGTAGACTTGCAAGTAAAAAAACATCTCCCTCTAGAATCAAATATTAGAATAACTACCTGAATCAATAAAACGGTGAGAATCTACATCTATAGAACTTGAAACAAGAAGACTGTCTAAGTTATCACCTGATTCAACGGAATTGACTATTTTGGCACTCTTCTGATTCAATAAATTGCGACAATCCCTTGTGTAATACTCAATTCATTTACAATAGTGGCGACAGATCTCACCCTTATGCGCACTTTCCCTTCCAATTGAAGTTCCCTCAACCACCATACAACTCATAGAAGTAGATGCTAGTTTATGTGTTCCCTTCCTGATTTCATTCTCCTTCAAGCCCTTGATCACACCGGCAACAAAGAGCTTCTCATTGGCATATTTCATGTGTAGCATGGTGGTTATCAAATGCTCATATGAATCTAGCAGTGAATATATCAAAATGAAAGCTTTATCCTCTTTGCTTATATCATTTAAGTTTATCGATATTAAAGTATACGATATTGAAGTGTGGTACCTTCCTTCATTCAGAAATGAAACAGTTTCTCTTATAGTACATCTGATTTAATAACGATGATTTTGAGTAGTCAATTCCGAGTCTTACCCACAAACTCGTCTCGCTTTTCTCTTCAAAGAAGTTGCACTTGACTTTGTTCGTCAATAACAAACGAATTAAACTCGATGCTTTTAAATAAATCTCATCACGATTCTCCTGCTTCATGTCGATTGTCTTCCATTTATCTTCTTCTAAGGTAAGATGCAAGCTCCGTTGAACCAATATGTTGTACATGTACATATTCCAGAGATTAAAGTTGATCTTACCGTCAAACTGCTTGATCTTTAAAAAACCATGATATGTCATATTCTCCAAGGCACTCGAGCAATCACGAACCGCGGGACCAAAAAAAATTCGTAACGAACAACCTAAAGCTATGATACTACTTGTTAGGCGTTGAGTTATGCGATAACCGATCCAATCAACAAAAGCAATGTAGACCAAAAATAAACATACAAGAACACAATTTTATCCCGGTTCAGCGAACCGAATCCGAAGGAGATATAACCGAGATATTATTCAACTACAAAAGATACAAGAGTTACAACGCTCACAAAGACCCTATCCATCTCTCAAGCTTCACCAGAAGATATTATATTGTTTACAATTGAAAACTCTCAGATGAAGTACTTTCATCTCAATGCAGGCAATTACAATATTATATAGGGACCTAGAGAAACCCAAGTTGCAGTCTTGGTTCTTTACCGCCTGATATACCCCGAAGAGCAAGCCACAAGATAGGAGTCATAAGATCTAACTTGGAGAAGAAGTCAGGTTCAAACAGATCCACCAAGACTCGACCAAAATGCTGGTGCTGCTATTTGTAGATAATTGTATTGTCAGTAAAAAACAACTTAAGTTGTTTGCAGTCGACTGCAATACGATCTAACTTGAAGAAGAAGTCGAGTTCAAACAGATCCACCAAAACTCGACCAAACTGCTGGTGCTGCTATTTGTAGATAATTGTACTGCCAGTCGAAAACAACTCATGTTGTTAGAAGTCGACTGCTATTAATGCAATGGACTGTCAACTCCTTCACAGCCATAAACAATCATCATCTTTGTCTTATTTTTTGCTTCGAATCTATTATCACTTCGCGCTATTTTCTTCTATCAAATCTAGTATGTAAGATATAAACCCAACAAATTTTGCATCAGCAAAAGAAACACTCTGCATTCTTAGCAAAAAGGAAAAAGAAAATAGAAATTAACTGAGTATAAGGATTGAAAATTTGGACATTTATACTTCTGATTCTTTTTTTCTTTTTTGATAAAAGAAAAGGAAGCATAGTTTCCACTATTTCTGTTCTTTTCCTGGAATGCATTTTGGATTATTTCATACTGTATTTGAAATGATGCAAATCTTGATCTTCTTCTTCCTTATTAGTCCTCAATAAACAGTTTAGGTTCATACCTATGCACTAAAACTCAATCTCGCAATCAGAGCCTATCTCATTAGGCAATTAGAGAGTGTTGATTGTGATGCTCTTTCCCCATTGTGGGTATCCATATTGGCAAAGACAGAGAGTATGTAGATACAGGTAGTAGCTTCATCAATTTTGACCACTATGAACCAGTTTTTAGAATAGTTCCATCTTTCCTATAAATTTTCAGCGTAGTAGGAGTTGTTTGGTCGGTTGCAGTTCCATTCATGTATTAAAGACCACTGTTAAAAGAAAAAAATTCATAATTTTTAGTTCTAAATATTTCAATTTGGTTGAGTAAAAAATATAGTTGAAGCAACACGATTATCGCAACAATTTGAGTTTGCTTATGATGTAATTTCAGTGTTTAGAATAGATAAGAGGTCAAACCAAGGAATAAAATCATCTAAATCGATGAGCAGTTATTCACAAGCATGTACCGCTCTAAAAGCTTGGAAAATAAAAACTATAAATCCTCTGACAAAAGCCACTACTTGTATTAGAGAGAAAAGTAATTTCCACATACTTTACAGCAAATCAACTTCACAAAAAGTACGCTCCTACCTAACCTAACCCATCCCCGCCCGCCCTTCCCACACTTGAACCTCAGCACTGACTATTCCTCGCTAAACACCTTCTACAACTATCCCCTTCTCTAGGTCGAGTGGGGACTTGATCGAGGCTGAACCATGGATAGAAGTCAACATTAAAGCAAAGAGAAGACCCAGTATCTCCCCCCCTCAAATCAACCAGAAATCTGAAAGAAGCAAAGGAAAGGAAAACACAAACCAGTGCCGTGTTTCAACTGCGGTGATTTGGGGCACTTCTGGCAGGACTGTATGAAAGAGGTCTGCTGCCTAAAGTGTATGAAATGGGGGCATATGTTGTACGTTTGCACAAACGTTACCAAATCCAACAATGATGATGATCGACCTGTTAGAAGAGGCAGGTCACCAGATAACTCCACATTCATCCGCCTTGCAAATAGCCTATAGACAATCAAACATGAAGAGAAATGGCTCTGCCAATGATGTGCCGTTGCTAAAGTTAGAGCAGGGTGCCCATCAGAGAACCACCTCCTCCATGCTTTGAACGTAAAATGGCCGATGAGAGCCCACAGGGATTGGGCAGCAAATAAGATGTGCCACCTCCAATTCTGACATCTTTCCCCTTGCTAGAGAAGATGACTGGGGTTTCTGCCATGGGTATAGTGGATTTTGGCCACTTTAAAATGGAGCTCTTTCCTTGGTCGCCTAGATTCAGAGCTGAGTTACATCAAGGGGAGAGATTTTGGATTTGGATCCACAATGTACAACTGCACTTCTGGAGAAAAGAAGCAATGCAAGACATCATCTCGGAGTTTGGAACCATCGAAGATATAGAAGACAAGACGATTAGACGATCGAAGATAGTATCCGCTAGGATCTTAATTCGAAGCCCAGATATCACCCTAATGCCCCACTTTGCAAAGGTATTCTCATTCGACGAATCATACCTCATTAGATGTGTTCTGACAAAAAAGCGGAGTCGGAGACGGAGGAGCTCATGACTATCTCATCCATTTTCTCCGCACTCAGAGACGGGTGCTCCTGCAAGCATGTGGTCTAAACAGAGTAGGACCGCACCTTGGATGGGGCTCACGGGATAGAGCGCGCGCACCGTGAAGTTATTGAGCTGCAAGCGGAAAGAAGGTGCGCTGAGGCCAGGTGAAGGCGAGCTTTGAAACCCAAAAAACTCTGCCGTTCATCGGCGGTGAAGATTAAGGCTTGACCAAAAAGTCCAATGGTCGGGAGGGTCTGCACATGGTAAAACTGCATCCAGAGCCAAAAATGACAATTTTTGCAGACCCAGTACCCTCCCTTGAAAATTTCGTCAAACAAAAAGCTCAAAAAGGAAGTCAACCCCTAGCAGCTAGGAAAGAGATGCTACGTGGGGAGCAGGTGGATGGAGCAGAAATAACCAGAGGTGAAAGTAGTTTGACCCCAAACATGTCCAACAGACAAAGCCGCTCGCCAAAAGAGAAAAAGGTGGTGTCTTTGGGAAGGGAGCTTAAGCAAATGGATGCTATTTTGGGGAAGAAGACGAATGGGGTTTCGATCGAAACCAGGGAGCTGATTCCAAACGAGAGAAGATAAAACTTTTGGGAAGAAGAAGAGTAGTTGGGAAAGAGATCTGAAGAGGCGAGCTTCATTTTAGTCTCCTTCTCGATCCCATAGAAAAGAGTGTCGTTTTCTTCGCCTCGTTCCTAGACCGCATTGCCTTCAAATGAAGGAGCGACGCGTGGCCCTCTCACGTGCGACGTGCGTGCGAAGGAAGCAGGGCTCAGTTGTGTGGTTGATGAGCCCATAGAGGGGACCACCAATGAGGTGGGCTGGACGTTGGAGAAGCCGAATAGCTCTTTGAACAATTTGCATAAACCCAAGTGTACAAGCCCCCCAAATAATGCCTCTTATTCTGGAGCTGCTCGGATTTCTTGTGTTACTTATGGGATGCCCAATTCCGAGCTAGAGAGCCACATTGATGAGGACGATCGAGATGCTAGGTTAAACCTCAAAGATGATTTTGTCTACTCTGAAAAGGAGTCTTTGGAGTCAGAGGAGATTGCTGACGATGCCCTGGATATTTCACCTGATTTTGTCCCTTCCACTTTCCCTATCTCACAACTGACTGCCCCCGTCCCTGCTCGTTGTGACAAAGGTTTTAGAGTTCAGAAAGTGGCTAAGAGGGCTATTGAGGAGTCCTTGGACGATTATCTTGAGATTGTTGTAGCTGCTAAATCCGTTAAGACTAGCGATGGAGGTACCAGTTCCTTTATAGCCTCTATTTTTAATTTCATGACTGATTCCGATTTTTAGTCTAGCTAAAACATGTGGTCTTGCGATGGGAGATACTGATCGGAACGCTTTTCTCCTAAATAAGATTAGGGGGTGGGAGAGTGATAGAGTTAACCTTATTTCGAACTCGACTTCCAAATCGAGTCATGGTCCCACACTAGACAGCAGTTTATGGAGGTTCTTTTATGGAATGTTAGATGCCTGGGTAGGCGGGGCAAACGAGAAATGGTTAGGAATGTCATCGCTAAATCGAAAGTTAACATTGTTGGTCTGTAGGAGACCAAATTGACTCATATTTCTATACTCAGTAGACTAGGGGGGAATCAAATCTCATAATGGAAAATGTGCCCATCTGTTGGGGCCTCTGGGGGTATTGCATTAGGTTATAATCCCGAGACGTTTTACTACCTAAACGAATTCCATGGGCAATTCTCGTTATCGGTCCTGCTCCCACGTAAAGCGGACATGTGGACCCATTCAATTGTGGTGGTGTATGGTTCGCACACTACTGCATCTAGGATGGCTTTCTAGACTGAACTACGAGCGATTGACGCACATTGGCCGCACCCCTGGGTTGTGGGGAGAGACTTTAATATCACCAGGTTCGCCTCTAAGCACAAGGGCAGAGGATCCAGTGACTCTAATAGGGAAGCATTTAACGAGGATATCGCGGATCTGGAACTGGTTGACATTCCTATCACTGATAGGCTATTCACCTGGTCAAACATACAATCGTCGCCCATTTTAGCTAAGCTTTATAGGATCTTGGTCTTTGCTGACTGGGAGGCCAAATTTCCTTTGTCATGGGCTAAGTCCCTCCCTAAACCCACCACGGATCATGTCCCTATTATCCTGTCTTTCGATGAAGTGCAACCCAGGAAATCCCCGAAGTTTAGGTTCGAGAAAGATTGGTTAGAAATCCAAGGCTTCCATCACATGGTCAACGAGAATTGGTCTCGCCCTACTAAAGGGACTGAAGCTACCGCAATCTGGTGCGAAAAAATTAGAAGACTGCGGGTCAATCTCAGGAAATGGAACTGACCAGATTTGCGCTGATTTGGAGAGCAAAAGTTTCCCTTCTTGAAGGTATTGAGGAGCTTGAAAAGATTGAATAAACTAGAGTCCCATTACAAGAGGAGCAGAACAAGTTGCTTCAACTCCAAGAGGACATTGATGAACTCTATAGGCTTGAGGAACTCAAATGGAAACAGCGATCCAGAATTTCATGGCTCAAAGAGGGAGGCACGAATACAGCATTCTTCCATCGTGTTGCCAGTGCCCGACGTACATCTAACCTCATTCATTCAATCCACTCGGATTCTAGAATGATACAAGGTGACGAGGATATCAGAGTAGCATTCCAGTCCCATTTCAAGATCCTCTTTGGACATAAGGTGGATTTGAAAGTTCCTCTTCACCACGATTTCTAGCGTGGTCCCGTAGATGAATCTGACCTTATGTGTCAATCCCTAGAAGCCCCCTTTACGGAAAGGGAAATTTGGGAGGCAGTGTAGCAACTCGGAAAGGATAAAGCCCCAGGTCCAGACAGTTTCTCAATCCTTTTCTACCAGGTGTTCTGGGAGGAAATCAAAGACGATCTGATAAAGTTGTTCGCTGATTTCTAGGACCATAAGCTTAAATTAGGTAGAATTAATTTTGCTGAGGTTGTGTTGATCCCTAAGAAAGAAGAATCCCTGCGGGTTGGAGACTTCCGCCCTATTAGTCTCCTTAACTGCTCAGTCAAGATTAAAGACTCTCGCTAATAGATTGGGAAGGTGATGGATGGAATCAATAATAACGAGCCAATGGGGTTCATTAAAGGACGGTGTATTCAGGATAGTATAACCACGGTTGAAGAAACAATCCATCACTGCCACACGTCGAATGCTAAGAGATATCTCCTGAAGTTGGATTTCGAGAAAGCTTATGACTCGGTTGAATGAGAATGTCTCTTGGAAGTGCTGGCTGGAAGAGGGTTTGGGGATAGATGGATCAGATGGATCCACACATGTCTCACCACCAGCAGAACTGCTATTTTGGTGAATGGGGTCTCGGGTAATCCATTTTCGTGCAAACGGGGCCTTAGACAAGGAGATCCCCTCTCCCCCCTTCTCTTCACCAATGTGGCAGACGTATTGCGATCCATGATGGCTAACTGTAGTTGGGCCGGCTGGATCTCACTGGTGGCCGGTGGAGTCAATCACCAAGGTTGCTTAATCCTCCAATATGCAGACGATACTCTCCTATTTGGAAATGGCATTCTCGGGGAAACAACTGCTTTCAAACAAATTCTCTATAGTTTTGATGCTTGGTCTGGCCTCAGGGTTAACTTCCATAAAAGTGCTATTATCCCCATTGCCCTTACTACAGAAGAGGCACAAGAACATGCCAAGATTCTCAACTGCTCCATTGAGAGTTTCCCCATTAATTACATGGGGCTGCCACTGAGACCAGAGAACCTCAAGAAGGCTGATTAGTTACCTATTATTGACCGGGTGGAGAACCGTCTTGTAGGATAAAAAGGTAAAGCTTTATCTTTGGAAGGGAGAGTCACGCTTATCAATACAGTCCTCTCAAATCTACCATCCTATTATTTGTCCTTCTTCGAAATGCCACGATGGGTTATCCAAGGAATTGATCGGACTCGAAAACAGATTTTATGGAAGGGGGCAAGTCCTGATAGAGGCGGCTATCACTTCATCAAATGAGAAAAAGCATGCATGAAAAAGATGCACGGAGGAAAAGGTATTATTGATCTTCGAGATATGAATCTTGCTCTCCTGGGTAAATAGTGGTGGAAAGTCTTCCACCCTAATGGATAAGCGTAGCAAGATTTCGTTCAGGCGTACCTGCATGGGAATGGGACGAAAAATCTGGGCTTCAGGGTAGGCCCACGTGTCTCCTAGTTCTAGAGAGATATCGCTAAGGCCTATGAACCCTTCATTAGCTGTGTGATGTCGTCTATTGGTAATGGCAGACTTACCAGATTCTGATGGGACAAGTGGTGTGGTGACCACACACTTAGAGCCATGTTCCTTGATTTGTTTGATCAAGTGTCACAACTGCACTGCACTGTGGTCGCAGATCGGAGAAGAAGCGCATGGAAACTGGCCTTTAAACACTCACTGGACTCAGGCTCTCAGCTTAGGCTCATGGAACTTCAGACCTATATCGCCAGCGCCAGAATTAAATGCTTTCAGGGACCCAATAGAATATCTTGGGGACTGGAAAAGAGTGGCACATTCACTTTTTGCTCCCTTTATAACTGCATTCATTTTAGGGGATGTAGCCCAAATTGGTCAAGCGTTATCTGGAAGGCGAAAACCCTACTGAAAGTAAAAGTTTTCTTATGGTTGGTGCTGAACAATGCAATTTTGACTAGAGAGAACCTGACTAAACGCCAACCGAATATGGATTCTATCTGTGGGTTCTGCAACGCTATCCCCGAGACTAGAGACTATCTGTAACGCCCTGAATCCCAAATACACTGAATTCGAAATGTTCTACAGGATCTTTCTGCTTCCTTTAGTACAATTTTACAAGGAAATTTCAACTTTTCACTTTACATCAAAGTTTACATCAATATTACACTTTACATTGCACAGCGGAAGTAAAATTTACAACAATGAAACAAATGTACAACAACATTGAATAATCTTTAAGCATCTGTTCTTCTTTAATCTTTGTCATGCCATTTACCTGCATATAAGACTGTGGGTACGTCAGTTTATTCAACCGACGATTATTATACACGGCCATCCTCTCTATGCCGGAAATAGTATAACTTATTTTCCATATTTAGCAAACACAAACTTGTCACATATCAAACTAAAGTGACTACCCTATTGATGTCGTGTTGTGATTGTGCACTTAGTCCTTAATGCAGTTAATTATGTTACATGACACTAATGCACACTTGTTCAGATTCTATGCATCCCATACTACATAGGTCCGAGGGCAAGCCTCTTAATCGTTCTTCATCTTTGTAGGGTTCAATCCCACGTTATGACTTAATCTACTACTGTAATTACGGTAGGTATCTTAGATGATCTATGAGTACAAGCACGTGTACAGAAATTTCTGGAGGGGAATCCCACGTCATGTCACGACGCATCGTGGAGACAGCCTGTGGCAATTCAGCCTCACTTCATGGCACACGATCCTCTTGCAGTCACCAAACATCCCACAAGCGTCGCCACCGGGACGATAATTCTGGAGTAGTGCCCACGCCATGTCTTGACGCATCAAGCAGGCATCCCTCTCACACCGCCAACCCGATGGCCCTCATACTCGTGTTTTTCTCCTACTTTCATCACGTCTCCACTATGTACTAATCCTTAGTTTTTATCAAAATCATGAACAAAAATCAAAGCTCTAGAGTTAGCCTCTCCACTAAACTGGACTTATTCATTCATTCAAACATGACCAACCTTGGTCTTTCTTTTCAATTTTCATTTCATTTATTTCCAAATGCCGGGGGAGACTTAGCTACTCTTTTTGTTTCAATTTTCAATTCACAATTTCCAAAATTGAGTGTTTCAAACTCATAAGTTCATATGTTGAGTCATCATACTCAAAAATGTTTCTCTTTTCCAACCATGATCTCCAAATCGTTCAATATTCCATAATTATACATTAATTTCAACTATTCATCATGTAACTCATGAATTATTAATTTCACATTAAAAACCCATATCACTAGTATTCAATCAAGATGGGTATTCACGCATCATAATTTGTCGCACTATTCTCCAACGAGAATAATTCACATTTCATAGTTGTCACATTATTCTCAAATGAGAAATACTTTACATCACTAACGAATATTCACAATTCATATTTTTCATACTATTCTCAATTGGGAATAAATCACATCCATCACATAATATCATTTCAATCTTTACTATATTAATCTTCTAATCCTTCATTTCAAGTTCTTTTTGCAAGGTATAATTTTCCCAAAAATACACATATAAAACCATAGTTCTAATTACACATTTTATTCTCAAATCACATTTTATTTCATGCGAATAATCTCCAAATTATTTTTCACAAGTCCCATATATTTTTAGAAGAATAACCATATTTTTTTCCATAATTTTTGGCCACCGAATCATTCAAAAAATAAAATTTTCAATCTTGCCGATGGCAAGATTCGAACCCAGCTCCCCAGGAAAAATGCCCAAGGCACAGACCACTAGGCCGGGTGTTACAAGCGTTATAAAGAGGACTGAGAGCATTATATGCTCTCGGCCGCTGCTCTCTTTTATTTTAAAAATTCATGGAATAAAAGTGTGTTGCCCAGAGGATTCGAACCAACAACCCCGGACCACTGTAGCGATTTAGGCTATCCCGACCACTTGAGCTACGCGCTCAGGTTGTCAACAACGCAACTCAAAATTTATTTAACCCAATTCTCTCCGTTATTAAAACGTTTTGATGTTCAACTAGTCCCCATTTCATTTTGTTTTCATAAAAATTACTGTACAACTCCAGATTAATTCTTCCTCACATAATTTACATACCAGTATGAGCAAAATAATTTTTGTAACAATTAAAACATATTTTCATACAACTAATTCAAATTCTACATTATAATTACCACATTTCTTCTTTTCGACATTTCTTCACAACTAACATCTCAATCTCTTTACTAGAAATTCTTCATATTCATTTCTGTTTTTAATCATTTACCAACCATACAAATCAATATTTTGATTTGTTTATTTCAATGCAACACAAAGGCTCATTTAAACACATAAAGTAGCATGGTTTATCTACTAACTTTTGTGTATATAATTTGTGACATAGATAATGAAATTTTCTTCAATAATTTATGGCTACACCCAATTCACACATAATTTTGCTTTTACTAATAGAACCACATACAATTTCACATTCATATATCAATCAATCGATAAGTCATTTTCAATTAAATGTATACTCTAAATGATCATTTCATGCAACATTCTTCTAATTAAATCTAGTATGCATTCCTATTTAGAAATAGGGAAAATTTACCCACCTTATTGAAGAAAAAGAACAATTAGCGACCTCCTAGACGAATGTCCTTGCAACGAAATGCTCCTCCTCCTTGAAGCGCGCACTCGAGCCTCCAAAAGCACCAAAACCGAAAGCTTCTTCTCTCGGAATGCCGGCCTCTTCTCCCCTTGTAGTTGCAAGCACAACTCCCACACACAACTCAGTCTTTTAACTCACTAAAATAACTACTAGATAGAGTATTGAACTATAGGTTTGGAAGAATTATTTAGCACAAGAATAACTAGCCATGGAGGGGGGTATTTAAACTAAGAATCAAGGAGAATTGATGGCTAGGATTGAAGTAGGAGTTAGGAACAAGTGGCTTAGATTTAAGGAGAAGTTACAAAAACTACCCATAATCAAGTAACCACCACACCATGATCCCACTCAAAAATTTGGGTTTCCCTCCAAAGAAGCATTCCCGGCCTCCATTCAAAGTGCATAATGCACGTGTACGTGCAATGCACGTGCATGCCACTTAGTCTCCAAAAATTTGTTCATTAAATTTTGTATAAAAATAAACTTTAAATTGTATCCTACATGAAAAGTTGTATTTAAAATAAATTAACTCATGGGCCTTAGTTTATGGGCCAAATTAACAATTTTAAAATAAAATAAATGAATTAAATTTTGGGCTTTTAAGAAAAAAAAGCTTTTTGTCTAATTGTAAAAAGGCTTTTGTATAAAATAATTAAAAATACATATTAAAATACTTATACTCATCATAATGAAAATAATCATAACATTTAATTCAACTAAAAATATTGCACGTGCACACTACGTGCAAAATAAATAATTTTTCATAAATGAAAAATCAGGGCATTACACTATCTTTTTCTAGAGTGTCCCAGGAGCAAAGCAGTCCTCGTTGAGCTACTCAGCGCCCTGGGGACGAATGAGTACCCTAGTAAGTATGAAGATCTGTGGGTAGGATCAAAATTCTCTACTGAGAGACGAACTATGAGAGAAGCTTGGTTTATCGCTATCGCCGCTACGGCCTGGGTTATTTGGCTAGACAGGAATAATTGTTACTTTCATGGGACAAGTAATAGTATTTTTGATAATTTGACTCACATTATACATCTTATTTCCTTTTGGGCTACTATTGCCACAGCAGGTCCTAAAGGGAGGATTGCGAGCATCTTCCACGTGGAGGAGTACGATGATGAAGTCGATATTAGGCCGACACTCGACTGAGGGGCGTGCTTTGCCCGTCTGGCCTTTTCATGTTGATAGATCCCCACCACCCTAGGATTTTGTTGAGGGGAGTAGATGCTTTGATTTACTTTGATTGGATGCATGTATGTTTTGACCCTTCTTTTGTCCCACCCCCCATGCTTGGGGAGGATCTATGTACTTTTGTTGTGTTGTAGGACCTTTTACTTGGCTCAGTACTCTGAGTTTGTTTTATTAACTCCTTATTAATGAAACAGGGTGGCCATACTCCACCTTTTCTTAAAAAAAAAAACTATTCCCTTCCCTAAAATCAATAGAAATTAGTTTTACTTACCAATTTTCTTAACATACCTGAAGCTTTAAAGCATGTACCTATTAGAGTTAAATATGCGGGGTAGAGGGCCTAAGGATAAGGTACACCGGCCAAATCTTCACCACTACCACCTCTCTCAATCGCGAGACAACCATCGACCCAGCCCAAGGAGGAGTCACCGACGATCGCCGCCCCTTAAGAGGGGCTAGGAAGAACTCAGAAAGAGTCCATAATCATCGTTCAAAGATCTTCACAGCGATCATATAGGGACAATCATCATCATTGATCACCCTCAATGCAGCCTGGAGGATGGACCTTAAGAGAGGGACCTCCTTATAAGCCATCAACGACAAAAAAAAGGAGTCTTCGCAAGGATCATCGGAAAACCCCAACCCAACGTAGAGGACCTGATATGAGGGGTATTTCAAGGGGCATTCGAATGCGGTCGATAACAAGAGAATGAATATGGAGGCAGAGAGACACCAAAGTCGGGTCCCTAAACACCAACTGCATAATCTCATCATCACCATCCACATCACCCACTGCCAAGTCAACCCCCTCCACCCTTCCACCCCTCCATTATCAAACGATAGCCTCCCCCCCCCCCACACACACACAAACAACATCACAAAATTAGTGAAATGGGTTACTAAGCACCCTCAAGAAAAGATAGCTAGGGCTCTAGAAAGGGAGTCATACTAGACCGAGAGACGCTCATGTACTAAACTGGGAGGAATTAGGGGGGAAAGCTTTCAAAGAGGGAATAACCTTCGGTGAAGGTGGAGAATGAGGAAACGAGAAGAAGAACAGTAACAGTAGCGGCGAATGAGAATATGAATAAATATCGAAAGGGGGAACAGAAGTCGATCCCCTGTTTTAATTGTGGCAATGTTGGACACGTTCACTACGATCGCACGAAGAAAGTTAGGCACCTCAAATGTATGAAGTGGGGGCATATGTCGTATGAATGTATGAATGTGGTTGTTAACTCTGACAAAATGAAACGAGTGGTGCAACAGGAGAGATCACTGAAGAATCCAATCCACATCAAACTTGCGAGTAGCTTCGCCATCATCAAGCATGAGGAGCTATGGCTCAGGAAATGGTGTGCCATTGATAAGATAAAGACAGGTTGTCCATCGAAAAACCAATTCCTAGAGGTGCTCAACAAGTGGTGGCCATGAGAGGTCACCGGGACTGGATTCTAAAGAAAATGTGTCACATGCGTATCTTGATCTCATTTCTCTCACCGGAAAAGATGAATGATGTATCAACGATGGGTTTAGTGGATTTCTGGCACTTTTCAGTGAGCTTTATCCAATGGACGTTGCAGTTCAGGGTTAAGATGCCATAAAGGGAAGCTTTTTGGATCTGGATCCACAACGTGCCATTGCACTGCCGGAAGAAGGAAGCACTGGAGGAGATCGTCTCAGATTTCGGGACGTTGGTGGACATAGATCCTAAGACAGTGAGGATGTAGCGCCCCGAATTTCCAATATGATATCTCAGAAATATGTGGCACAATTCTCAGCATCAACCTCAGTTGTAATAGTAAACATAGTCAAAACATAGAGAATTTTTTTTAACTTTTATTACATTAATTCTTTACAAAGCACAACGGAAAACAAACACCTTGAATTACAAATTCTTTCTTTTATAACACATTCTTTTACAATTTACATAAGCTACACTATCATTCTACCACATGCATCCAAATCCCAATGTTATACGCACCTACCTGTAAAACATGAGGCTAGAGATAACCCTAACCCCCAAAAGTATAGGGATCAGCCATAACGGTGTGAGTGACATCAAAAGAAAACAAAATAAATAAAACATAAGGCATAGAGTCATAAACAACATGTATTAACAGCAAGAATAAATGAGATAAGAAATAACAATAAATAAACATGAAAACATCAAGTGAGACTAGACTAAGTGTCGAGTGTAGGAAAAATAGAAAACAACATGCATAAAACCAAGTCAAGAAAACACCAATGCTATATGCTGACTCTCTAATGCATACTTGTCGGATTCCTTGCATCCCACAATACATAGGTCCGGTGCAAGCCCTTATCATTATCCACTTTATAGGGTTAAATCCCTCGTTATGCAACTAATCCTACTATGGTGATGGAAACAAGATCCAGAATACTCCGCAAATAGGCATCACAATGCTCGACGCGCAAGCATCAAGTAAGAATAGCTCAAAAACTGGAGAATCACATCCCTACCATGTACACCACGAATAGGCTTGCGAGGCCCTCGACGTGCAGATACACCAGGTACATCCCGTGAATAGGCCCACCGACCCTCAACACGCAAATGCACCCTGCATGCTCTGTGAATAGGCCTTCAGACCATCGACACGCGTACATACAAATATCCTCTCGAGACAGAACAACACACAAGTCCCGGAACACATCCGTTGGACCTAAACCAAGAGCATATACTTACGTTTCCCAAGTTCCATCACATCTCCACTAGTGCCTGTCCTTAAGTTGGTTATTATTAAAACACAAAATCTCTCATCTCTAGAGTTAGTGTATCCTATCGGACTTAATTCCACAAAATAACCCTAATGACTCTAACTGGTCAAAAACCACAAAATCTCATCTGCTGATTCACAAGACTCCTACTCAACTCTTAGAGATTAACAAAACTAAAAACTTCTAATAAAACTCTTAATATCATTATTAAAACGTTAATCTCAATAGAACTTCTTAAACCAACAAAAATTAAAATTCATTTAATGTACTCATTAAAATCCAGAATTCAAATAAAATACTAAATCCATTAAATGACAGAAAACCATATTTTGAAGTCGTAAAATATCGCAAAAACATCAATTTTTTTGAAAACGCATATAACTCACTTAATAAGGTCATAAGAATACCATTAAAATTCTATTATAAACAAAATACAACTCTCTGTAAATACTATAATCTGTAGCAAAACGTCATTTAAAAATAGTAGATTAATAACCTACAATATCGATGAACCAATCGTATAAAAAAAATCAGAAAACTCAATAAATCCATCAGCCAGAGCAATGACAGTCGACTATTGAACATGGTCAGTTGACTGTCCTGCGAAAATCCAAAACTCAAGAAAATCGACAGCCAGGACAGTGACAGTGGACTATTGCACATGGTCAGTCGACTGTCTTGCGAAAATCCACAACTCAAGAAAACCGACAGTCGACTGTCGACTTCAGTTCAAAGATGAAGCAGTCGACTATTATTGCAAACAAAATCCAAAATCCAGTAACTGACCAGTCGACTGTCGACTTTAATTCGGTCGACTATCAACTATAGCAGGTTGCAGTTTGAAAATCTGTGCATGTTTTAAACTGATACGACGATAAAACTTTTTAAAACCAAAATTAAAATTCCTGAAATGATCAAATATAACTTGTATAACATATAGAAGTTTATAAAACAAATCAAAACCATATCAAATCCATAAAAGAGCAATTTTCATCGAAATCTTCAAAATAGTGAATATAGATACATATATGTGTATATGTGTGTGTTTTGCATCAGTTAAAGCATCAAATATCATCAATAAGAAGTAGTAAAGGTTTCAAATCAACTCAGAATCAAAACAATTGAAATCCAATTAAAACTCTATCAAAAATTCACGAAATCTTCAAAAACAGTTCATATGAATGTGAATGTGTGTATGTGTGTACTTGTGCATGTTTGTATCAGCGAAAGCATTAAAGAACTTATTGTATAAATATAGTATGAATTTTAAAATCATCTCATCAATAAAACAAATCAAAACCAATCGAAAAGCTTTGCAAATCACAAAACTCAATTTTCGGCCTGCACCCTACAGACCCGAAAAGCAAACCCTTCTTTTTACTTCAAAACTTGATCTTTTTGATCAATTAAACCTTTTCATAACTTTTTATACACAAACCTACACAAACCCTACTGATACCAATAGTTACTCATGAATATACACAATTATAACATGCAAACAATCAAGTTTTACTTTATTAAAGCCTCAAACAGATCATATGCATAGTATACATAGTAAGGTTAGGTTTGTTCATCTTTTATGCAATAATCAGCACACAACTCATCTTATGCAAGCAAAACAACAAGTATATGATAGAAAATAACATACCCATGATTTCTATTAGATTCTTTAGCAATCACAAATTATATATTAGGGTTTTAATTTATTAATGGCATAGTTTCACGAAAAGATTCACTTTTTAATTCATCTACTCATCAAATTTCATTGTATCTACATACCATCATCTAACATGCTTTATAAAAGATAAATCATATACAACATGCATAGAACAAAAGAAAACAAATACATGTCACTTACCTTACTGAAGAATCAACCAAAGAAAAATAAAAAGAAAAAGAAAATCCTTCCTTTCACAAGAAAACCAAGATCCTCGCTTTAAAACTTCAAGAAAATAATAATAAGAAATCCCTTTGTGTTGTGTATCAAAGAGATGGCTACACCCCACCTTAAATAGGCCGGGATTCCAAGAAATTAGGGTTTTGAATAGATTTGTAAAATACCTCTTTTGATATATCTTTACATATATAATCCTTATACTTGGAAATTAAATAAAATAAACTTAATTGAGATTTAAAAACAAAAAAAAACTCTATTTTTAGCCGGCACTGTTTTGAAAACCCAGAAAAATGAAATTGCACTTTTGCCCCTCTAAGTGCCAATTTTGCAAAAAGACCCTTCTTTATCAAAACTTGCAAAATAAACCAAATTTATTAAAAAAAATTAAATTCTTTACCTATGAATTGACTAGAAATCATTCCCAGCCCAAAAATCCGAAAATCTGGAGTTTTCACTCCAAGTGGTAATTTTGCACAAAAGTCCCTCTTTTTGTAATATTTGCAAATAGGTCCAATAATTATCAGAAAAATCTAGAAAATTAAAAATAATATCTAATAATAAATAATGAGTTTCCCTAAAATAATTTTTGATTTTATACTTCCCAAGAAAATATTTGCACGTGTTTTGCACGTGTAAAAGATAAATTTCAGAAAAATATTTATTAAATCACCAAAAATCATTTTAATTCATTTATTAATCTGGAAAGAATTATTTAAAAAATCTGGGGTGTTACAGAGGAGGTCAGAGGTGGTGTTGGTGAGGGTCCAAATTCGAAGCCCTGACATAATCCTCATGCCCAGATTGGCCAAGTTCTTCACTTCTGAGGATGCCTACCTCATAGCTCATCATCTCAAACAGACCAGATCATCATCTCAAAGAAAAAAAGAAGAAGACAGGTTAAGGAAGTTACCAAAACATCTCCCGATGATGTCATCGAACGCTTTGATTTTGGTGCCCTCTTGCAGCCAAAAATCCTGCCAAAAAATTCAAGCAGCACGTGCACTTCATGTGCATATGTTGGTATTTCTTTAAATGAGTTGCATGTGGTTGTTGGGCCCAAGTAGGGGTCCAATAGAATGGAAAATTATTTAGATTTTTCTAATGGGCTGCAAATACAAGATGGGCTGCAGGGTGCAGTTAATACTTTGGCAAATCTGGTTGGAATTCTTAATGGGCCCATGTTGGGGTCCAATAACTAAATAGGAGGAAACCTACATACAATTAATTTCATCGAGCCCAAGAAGGGGTCTTGGGTGGCTTCCCTATTAGTGCTACAAGCTACAAATATTTGAAGCTCAATTATAATGCCAACTGCATCACATACTCCCGACAATACTTTCTTAATCACAAGTGAAGAAGACGAGGAGGCATGTCTTATTCTAGAGGATTATGATCCATATTCAGAAAATGACTCGGATTATTCAGAGGAAATGGACAAAGATACGCAGTGGGTTCTTTCTAGGAAAGAAATAATGGACATGACCCCCACACCGGATTTCATCACATCCACTTATCATGTGACTAAATTCCAGACCAGCTTCGACTTGCATTGTAAGAATAAGGGTTTTAAGGTGCAGAAGGTATCTAAGAGGGATCATATGGAGTCATTAGATGACTATCTGGAGGTACTGGTCGCCGCTAAGAAGATAAGACTGATGATGGGCATAATCTTTTACCAACCATTTTTAACTTCATGTCTGATACCGATATTTTTAATATTGCTAAAATATGTGGTCTTGTGGTCGGTAATAAAGATCGTAATGCTTTACTCCTTAATAAGATTAGAGGTTGGGAATTGGATAGAGAACAATTAGATGCAAACTAAGAACCCAACCTAATTTGTAATCTCCAGTTTATTAGTAATGAGTGTTCTTTTATGGAGTGTTAGAGGTTAGGGGAGATGGGGCAAGAAGGAGATGGTTAGGGACGTTATTATCACGTCCAAAGTAGATATTGTTGGCCTTCAAGAAACCAAACTCATGCATGTATCTAAACTTAGGAGGCTAGGTAGGAATAGGATCAATAAATGGAGAATCCGCCCATCTAATGAGCATCGGATGACATCAATATTGGCATTAACTCTGACCTATTCACTTGTTTAGCTGAATTCCATGGGGAATTACTGTTATCATTCATGCTTCAACGTCGAACTGATAATTGGATTCAAACAGTTGTGGTAGTGTATAGTCCAAACCATTCGTTCCAGAGAAACTTTTTAAACTGAACACCACTCAATCCAAACACATTGGCAAAAACCTTAGTTACTAGGTTGCCACTTTAATATCACAAGGTTCGCATTTGAACATCGTGGTAGAGGCTCTAACAATGCAGACATGGAGAAATTTATTCGGGTTATCATGGAATTGGAACTTGTTGATATCCCAGTACCAGATAGTCTTTTCACCTAGTCTAATATGCAAGAGACTCCTATAATAACGAAACTAGATAGAGTGCTAGTCTCGTAGGATTGGGAAGATAAATTCTCATGTCCACATAGTTCTCTCATTTGGCGAACTGAACGCCAGGAAACTGGCTAAATTTAAGTTTGAGAAGGCTTGAATGAAAATCCAAGGTTTCCACCACTTAGTTTTTAAAAATTGGGCTCTTCCGATCCGGGGAACAGAGAAGACAATGGTTTGGTGTGAAAAGATCCGCAGGCTGTGTATAAAGTTTAGGAAATGGAACCACACTAAATTCGCAATGATCTGGAAAGCTAAAGTTTATCCTTGTGGGTATTGATGAGTTGGAAAGAATGAAGGAGACTAGGGACCTCACTCAAGATGAGCTAAATTAGTTGTTAAATCTAAGGGAGGACATTGCCTAGTTGTACAAGTAGAAAAAATCAAATGGCAACAGAGATCTAGAATTTCATGGCTCAAAGATAAAGACGTGAACATTACATTCTTTCATCATGTAGCCAGCGTGCATCGGAGATCCAACCTTATCCTCTCCTGTCCAGAGGCAGATGTGGTACAGGAAGATGAGTAAGTCAAACAGGTTTTCCAGTCTTACTACAAAAATCTATATGGAAATAAAGCAGACTTTAGAGCTCCACTTAGAGAGGATATTTGACAAGGCATATGGGAAGACCTTGAGCAGGCACTGCAGTCTATCGAATCCCCGTTTATGGAGGAGGAGGTGAAGGAGGTAGTCTCTCAAAAGGATAAAGAGAAAGTGCCATAACCTGACGGGTTCCCAATTTATTCTATCATACCTTCTAGGAGGACATTAAGGACGATCTTACTGAAGTCATGGCTGAATTGTACGATCATAGACTTAAATTGGGCAGACTTAACTTGGTGAAAGTAATCCTTCTGTAACACCTCGAATTCCAAAAATAGCTGAATTCGAGATTTCCACAAGATCTTTACACTTCTTTCGTACAATTTTACAAGAAATTTAAAACTTTTATTTCAACAATAATTACATCAGAGTCTTTTACATCAATACGCAGCGGAATCAATAAAATACAACAATAATAAAAGTACAATTGTTACAACTTTAACATTTAAGTAATCAACAGCATCAATTCTCTTTATATCTTCACGTAACTCCAAATCCTGCATATAAAACTGTGGGCGCATCAGTTGCTTACAACTGACGAAATATTATACACGGCCATGCTCTCTATGCCGGAAACAGTATAACGATTCTTAAATACTTTAGCAGACACAAACTTGATCACAAACAAAGTTACAAAGGGACTATCCTATTGATGTCGTATTGTGCGGTGCACTTAGTCCTTAATGCAGTTATTTATATTACATGACACTAATGCACACTTGTTCGGATTCTATGTATCCCATACTACATAGGTCTGAGGGCAAGCCTCTTAATCGTTCTTCATCTTGTAGGGTTCAATCCCTCGCCGACTTAATCTACTACTGTAACTACGGTAAGTATCCTAGATGATCTATGAGTACAAGCACGTGTACAGGACCCTGGAGGGGAATCTCACGCCATGTCTTGACTCATCAAGCATGCATTCTGTGGCAATTCAGCATCCTCCCTGACACACGATCCTCTTGCAGTCACCAAACATCCCACAAGCGTTGCTAAAGCCCGATCATTACTGAGTAGTGCCCACACCATATCTTGACTCATCAAGCATGCATTCTGTGGCTCACCCCCGCACCGTAAACTCTAGCTCTCATACTTGTGTTTTTCTCTCACTTTCATCACATCTTTACTATGTATTTCTCTGTAATTTTGGTAAGTATCCTGGATGATCCGTGAGTACAAGCACGTGTACAGAAAACCTGGAGGGAAATTCCGCGCCATGTCTTGACTCATCAAGCATGCATTTTGCGGTAATTCAGCCTCCTTCATGGCACACGATCCTCTTGCAGTTACCAAACATCCCACAAGCGTCGCCACCGGGACGGTACTCTGGAGTAGTATTCACGTCATGTCACGACCCATCGTGAAGACAACCTGTGCATACCCTCACAACACCCATCCAAGGGTCCTCATACTCATGTTTTTCTCTTACTTCCATCACAGCCTTACAAAATTTGTTTTAAAAGAAAATCATCACAACCTAGAGCTAGCTTTCCCTACCGGACTTAAATCAAAACAATAGGTGATGGAACTGAGATGATTCCCAGGACTACGGATTGGTGTGCGTATCGATCATAAAAGATTAACAGATTAAATACGTGATCTAACCCTATATAGCGGAATCTAGGGTTCACGAATTATACCTGCGATGAGAAGAAGACGACAGCGACCCCAAGATCTTCTGCATGTATTCCTTCCTCGGGTTAGACGTCGTGTGGGCGACGATCTCCCAACCTTTCTTCTCCTTGGCTGACCTCTCTTTCTCTCCTTACGTGAATCACGAATTTAGAGAAAAAATCTTATATTTCAGATGATCAATGACGACCAGAGAAATAGAGGATATATATAAGGCTACGGCAGGGACCATGAGGAGAAATTAGGGTTAGGTCTCCTAACGAATCTGGGTATCCCGTGTTCAGCCCGAACACACAACCCAGGCCCATTAACAATAGCTCGGTCCACTAAGGAGCTATTGTTGCACTACCTTCCTAATCCCAAATTATATTTATGGGCTCCTTTTATTATATGCTCGTTGAGCTCCCCATGTTAAGATATCGAATGTCCGTCGATCAAATTAAGTTACTGACAACTATATTGATCAACATCTTTTATCCTTAAGTAGTGCTACTCAACTTTATTTGTCATGTCGGATGTAATCCACCTGCAGGGTTTACATGACAATCCTTATGAGCTCCTTAAGGGGACATCATCAACCCGACGTATCGGGACATGGATTCCTTTTACAATCAACAACCCATCATACATACAATGCTATTACCCAATTCATAGAGGTTGTTGATCCATAATGAATCTCACTCTTTTATGAGTCAAATTAATGCACACTGCATATACATGTCTGTTATTATATCTGGATTAAGAGCATAAGTATCCATAATAACAGAGGTGTTTGTTCTCTTTTATAGTCAGTACAAAGAGAACAACCTCAAGTGGTCATGTTCAATACACACAAAGTGTACTAGTGTAAACCTATAGTCAAGATAGACTAATACCAGATTACACTACAACCTTTCCAATGGATTATCCAAGTCCATCTAGGTTGTGAACTATTTATATATTCCATAGGGAACTGATAATATGATCTTCTGTGTGTCACCTCACACCATATTATCAACCTTATAGAATATCAGATACTTGCATTAATATTATAATAAACACAATATGCAAACATATGCCCATATGATTCTCACTCAAAAAAAATAAGGAAATAAAGTTAATAAAAAAGTGATGCTTTCAGTATATAACCCTAACAACAGAGACAGTCAGCCTACCTGGCTACTTCTCAAGAGACACTCAACCCTCAACGATTAGCTCTCAAAATCACAAATAATACTGCCGGTCACTAGGGTCTCGCCTAGCCTCTAGATTCCAACAACTATCTCTTTCTAGAGATCAACAATATTTCATAATCAATCTCAAATAATCATTTCCATTTCTTTTGTTCACAAACTCTTTCTCAAAATATTTCTTTTATAATCTCATAACATGAGAACAATTCAATCTGATAACTTTATCAATTTCATCTTTCATATCCTTGTGTGCATTTCACAATAAAACTCAATCAAATCTTAATGATCATAAAATCTCATATTCAACTTATTTAACTTTCATTAAAATCAAATCCAAACTCAAGAACCAAAATAAACAGTTCGGTTCAGTCGACTAGTGACAGTATCAATCGACTGTTCTGCGAATATCGAAACATCACAGTCGGTTCAGTCGACTGTTGACAAGGAACCAGTCGGCTGTTCCACGAATACTTTGAAAACTCAAACACTAAAATTCAGGACAACAGCAGTCGACTGTGAAAGTAGTCAATCGACTGTCCTGCCGACGAAAACCCAATTTCTTATACTTTCCAGTCGACTGTAGAAGGTAAACAGTCGACTGTCAATTACACTAATTACAGCCTGCATATATTTTTCGACCCTTTTGATTGATTTGTACTTCCATACGAAAATATAGATTATTTCCAGAGTGTATTCCTTTTAAAAAAAATATCGTATATGTTCTCAAATTCACAAGTTTCTCATTTATCAATGATCCTTAAAATGCATCAAAACATATATCCAATCAATCTCCCAAATAGAATATTGTCTTTTATCAAAAGTTACTTTATAAAAATCTCTGCACTCACAAAAATAAATATTTTGAGGTTAGAATCGCACTTCTTTGCTACATTAGCATCGAAAGTCATTTTTCCAGATATTTGCATTATTTTAATTTCAACCATGCATCATACAATCAAAACTTACTAAATGGCACATATTCTTGCATGCAAATATTCTAATAATCATCATAACACATTGTGAATTATAAATCTAACAATTCACATCTATCACAATAATCAGAATTTAGCAATCAATTTCTACAACAACTAGCATGTAATCTCATCATACCAATTCAATTTCAACAATTACTTTGTATATCATCTATCATGCAAATTTTTATTACTAAATTAGAAAGCATTTAAGAAATACCCACCTAAAGTTGAAGAAATTGGTATTCAGATGAACTCCTAGAATTAGGAGCTCCTAAAGAAAACTCCATTTGCAATCTCCTCGAAATCCGCGCACCAAAGCAAGGTCTTCAATCCGTTTCGGCAAGCAACAATCATCAAGAGCATCTCCATCCCCACTCCATTTCGGCAACATCAAGAACAACTCCCATCTTCTTTTCTATACACATACTATGTATGTACATATATATACATTAGTATATGTATATAGGCATGTGGAATAGGTGATTAGGTGGAGAAATGGACAAGGCTATGCTGGCTTGTTTGGAGCTTTCGGGAATGGCAAGAGAGAGGGAAGAGGAGAGATGAGAGAATGAGAGACTTATGGAATATATTTATAGATTAATAATGGGTAGTTAGAATAACCACCCCTCACATGAAAACCACTAATCCCATGATTTAAATTTGAAACTTGCTTTCCCTCCTACTTTCAAAAATCAAAATTTCAGAATTCCCTCTTCTCATAATCAGCCGGGCCCTCAAAAAGTGTGCACATCGCACGTGTGCACGTGCACGTGTTTTGTGTACAAAACAATTTATTTATTTAATCCTTTTAAAACAATTATTTATATATGTAATAAATATGTAAAATTAACTTTAAAATTATACTTTTCATGCTCAATTAAAAATAGACTCACACTTCATGAAATTTATTTTGAAAGAATAATACGCTTAACACGTGCACCGCCCGTAAAATCTCAAAATACAAAAATTGACTTTATCCACCGAAAAATATTTATAATTAATCGAAATGAAACATAAAGTATATTTAATATACATATTCGATAATGTACTCAAACGTACAGAAAGCACGTGTATTGCACATAGAAAATTTATTTTAATAAAGATAATCAAAAATTGAATTTTTGTTTACAAAATAAATTTAAACATGTTTATAAAAATGAATAATTGAAATCCATTGAAAACTTTGCACGTAACGGTGGAATATCCGAAATTGACACGTGCATCGATAATACGTAAAAAGCACGTAAAACTCAAAGATTGAAATTTAGCATTCGAGTTGTCTCAATGGGATTTTAGGAATACAGAATTGTATAAATAATCAGAGTTCAAAATACATATAAAAATGCATTATGGATATCATTAATAGCCGTACAAAATGCACGTGCGTAACACCCGAGGGAAAAATTGTCAATTACATTTTGCGGGGTGTTACACCTTCTTCCAAAAAAGAAAGACACTCACATTGTAGGGGACTTCCTACCGATCAGTCTACTCAGTTCCTTGGTCAAGATAATCATCAAGATCCTCGCTAACAGATTAGTAAGGGTGATGGACAGACTGATTTTTCATGAACAGACCAAATTCATCAAAGGGTGATGCATTTTGAACTTTGTAGCCATAACAGAGTAAACAATTCATCAGTGCCACATCTCGAACGACAGGAGTTACTTGCTTAAACTAGACTTTGAGAGAGCGTACAACTCGGTAGAATGGGAATGTTTGTTGGAAGTGCTTAAATGCAGAGGTTTTGGGAAAAGTGGATCAGGTGGATCCACCAATGTCTCACCACTAGTAGGACGACTATCTTGGTAAATGGAGTGGTCGACCAGTTGTTTTCTTATAGACAAGGACTGAGACAAGGTGACCCACTGTCCTCCCTTCTATTTACAATCGTTGTGGATGTCCTTAAGTCCATGATGGATAACTATAGATAGGCAGGATGGATCGTCCCAATAGTCAGTGGAAGGAACCGCCCAGGATGTACTATTTTATAATATGCTGACGATACTTTATCTTTTAGAAATAGAGATCCCTAGAAAACTATAAAGGTGTACTATATTTTTTAAAGCCTCTCTAGACTACGAGTAAATTTCTACAAGAGTTCTCTAACACCTATTGCAATGTTTGAAGAGGAGGCAGGGAACATGCGATAATTCCGAACTGCAAAATCAATATATTCCCTATCAAGTACCTAGGGCTGCCAGTTAGATATGGTAAATTAAAGAAGTCATATAGGTTGCCGATTATTGATCGGGTAGAAATGAAACTATCTGGGTGGAACGGTAAATCCATGTTACTAGGGGTAGAGTGACCCTTATCAACTCGATACTATCCAACCTCCTAACCTATTACCTTTCTTTCTTTGAAATGTTAAGATGGGTAATCCAAAGGATCGATTGAGTCCAGAAGTGATTCCTGAGGAAAGGATCCGACGCATATAGGGGAAGTTACCTGTTAGGCTTTCGTGTTGAGATTTTCGACAACTGGTCCAATGAACAAACCACCAAGCAATAGTAGATCAAACTAAACACACAAAAGCACACAACTTTGTTCCGGTTTAGGTGAACCCTAATCCGGGAGAGAAATAATCGAGATATTATTCAACTAGAGAAGATACAAATGCTACAACTACACTCATCAAGAATCATTCTATCTCTCAAGCCTTATTACAAAATAATTTGTTGTTTATAATAGAATAATATCAATAAAGTACTTTCTCTTTTACCTCTCAAAGGTGACTATTACATTGAGATATACAGATCTAGAGAAACGTTATGTTGTAGTCTTCATACAATAACCATCCGATATACCTTGAAAAGAAAGCTACACGATAGGAGCCGTACGATCTAATTTGGAGAAGTAGTTGGGCCTCAATCAAATCACCTAGACCCAGACGCAAACTATCATTTCTCAACTTGCAATTGATTGCCTTAAGGGCAGTCGAATGCAATATCCCCGACCCAAGTCAGAGATCATCCAGCGTTAAGGCAGTCGATTGTTCCTTCTGCTGCTTCTTCCTGTTGCTGTTGCAGCTCTTTCTTCCACCAATGACACTTTGATCATCTTCTCACTTAATTGTCTTCTCTTCATATTGAACTCAGTATGCAAGACATAAATCCAACAATTCCTACCTTGGATTGCATACTCATGCTTTCACAACTGTGTGATTAATCGCCTATAGAATCTTTCATTATTCTCTTGCAAACAACCTGATTCAGTGGCTTCTTCCACTAGTTGAATCTATCCCCACTTTTATTTTTCCAAATAGTATGCCCACTTTAAGGGTTTACCCTAGTAGGCGTTACCATGTAGTAGCCACCCTCTGCACGAACTCCACCAACCCCGAGGCATTCTCCACCTCTCGACGATGTTCGAACATCATGGTCTCGCTTCGATAATTCTAGTGGCAGCGAACTAGATAACTCTTTAGGAACGTTGGGCTTCAAATATTGTAGAGGTTGTGCTGAACACCCCCTCATTTCCTTTATCAACTTACAGCGACTTTACCAAACAGATAGAACTCCACCTAGAGTTGTGTACATGCAGGCTCGTACTTTTAGCGTTCCCAATTATATCAGGTTCAATTTCAACAAAGGAATAAGCATGACATTGTCTAATGTGAACCCCTTTTCATCTTTCATAACCAATTCAATTGTTTTCTCACCCACTACGTCACAAATCTCACCAGTCTCCGTTCTCACACAATGCCCTATTGTAGACTTGTAAGTAGAAAATATTTTCCTCTCGGTGTAAATGTGAGAAGAACTACTCGAATGAAGAAATCAGCCAGAATCCATATTTAAAGAACTTGAAACAAGAAGATAGTCTAAGTTATTACCTAATTCATTGGCGTTGACTATGTTGGCACCCTTCTGATTCAACCACTTGTGACAATCCCTCTTATAATGCTCAATTCATATGCAATGGTGGCAACATAACCCACCCTTATGAGCACTTTTCCTTCCAATTAAAGTATCATCCATCGCCAAGCAACTCACAAAATTATACACCAATCTCTAACTCCTTCCTAAGTTCATCCTCCTCCAAGCCCTTGATCGCACTTACTACCGAAAACTTCTCCTTAGCAATACCTTCCTTCATTGAGTAACTGAATTTTTTCTCTTCCAGTATATTCAATCCTATAATGGCAATTCAGAGTAGTTAGTTCTGAATCTTGCCCACAAACTCTCCACGCTACACCTAACATCATTAGCTAATGACATCCGGATTAAACTCATGGCTACTTAATAAATCTCCTCATAATTCTCCTGCTTCATGTTGGATGGATTCCATTTATCTCCTTCTAGAGCAAGATGCATGCCCTGTTGAACCAATGCGTCATATGTCCTCCTTTGACAGATTAAAGTTGATATTACAGTCGAACCGCTTGATCTTCGTGAAATCCAGATATGTCACATTCTCCAAGGAACTTGAGCAGACCCTTTTTGCAACCTGACACACTAATACCACTTGTTAGGATTTTTTGATGATTTTTGCAACAACCGAACCAATAAGAAAACCACAAGGTAAAAGTAGATCAAACCAAACACACAAAAAAATGCACAATTTTGTTCCTAATCCGGGGGAGAAATAACCGAGATATTATTCGACTATAGAACATACAAGAGTTACAACTACTCTCACCAAGAACCTATTTATCTCTTAGCCTTACTAGAATATAATATGTTGTTTACAATAGAAAACTCTCAATGAAGTATTTTCTCTCTAACTTCTCAAATGATGTCGTTACAATTATATATAGAGATCTAGAGAAATCCTAGGTTGTAGTATTGATACAATAACCGGCTAATATATCTTGAAGAGAAAGTCACACGATAGGAGCCGTACGATCTAACTTGGAGAAGAATTTGGGCTTCAATCAGATCACCTAGACCCCATGCCCAAATTGCTGCTGCTTCTACTTATGGACTCCCCTATCCCAAATCAAAGAGCATCCAGAACTCAACTACACTTTAGGGCAGTCAACTGTTCCTGTTGTTGCTTCTTCATGTTGCTGATGCTGCTCCTTCTTCCTCCAACGATGCTTTGATTCTCTTCTCGCTTCACCGTCTTCTCTTCACATTAAATCCAGTATGCAAGAAATAAACCAAAAACTACCACCTTATTAAATGGGAAAAGGATTGTATGAAGAAAATACATTGAGAACTAAACATCATTGATCAAAGAAACATGAACTTGCCCTCTCATTAGAAAGTATAGGTGGAAAGTGTTCTACCCAAAAGGTGAAGGTTGGAAGGAGTTCATTCCGTCTTATATGCAAGGGAAGGGGGCACGAAGTTTAGGTTTATGAGTTGAGCCTCGAGTCTCTTGGTTTTGGAACAGGGTTTCCAAAGCTTATGATTTGTTTAATTGTTGTGTGAAGTCGTTCACAGACAATGACCTCTTGACAAAATTCTGGTGGGACAAATGGTGTAGAGCACACACCATCAAAAAGTTGTTCGCATATCTATATGAACAAGCGACAAAACCACATATTATGGTTACCAAAATATGGAAAAGAGGGTCATGGAGACCTACTTTCAGATATCATCTTAGCCAAGAGTTCCAACTTAGAATAAGGAACTTCAAGCCTATATAACACGGTCGGGAATGAAATATTAGCAAGGCCTAGATCGGAAATCCTGGGGGTCTAAAAAGAATGGTTTTACGATACACTCATTCTATAATTGTATATAGTTCAGAGGATGTAGACCGAGATGGTCATCAGTAGTCTGGAAGGCCCAAGCCCCCCTAAAAGTAAAGGTCTTTCTTTGGCTAGTACTTAACAATGCGATCCTAATAAAGGAGAACCTGATCAAAGGCAACCAAACATTGCAACAAATTGCGGATTTTGCAATGCCCTGATCATCAATAATCTGAAAAGCCAAAGCACCCATAAAAGTAAAGGTCTTTCTTTGGCTAGTACTTAACGATGTGATCCTAACAAGGAAGAAAATGGTCAAAAAGAAACCAAATATTGCAACCAATGGCGGTTTTTGCAATGCGACCATTGAGACTAGAGACCGCATATTTTATTGAGTGTGACAAGATCAAAGCAGTCTAGTTGGCCCTCAGAGGAAATGACTACCCTCCGACCTACGGGGACTTGTGGATAGGCTCTGAGTTCACTGATGATAGACATGAGATGAAGGAAGTTTTGTGTATCGCCTCCACCTCAGCGACCTGAGTTTTAATTTTACTTCAAAAAAAATTATAATAGCTATACTCTATAATTTTCCTTCAAAAAAAAACTTCACAAGCAGTGTTCTGTTGGTGCAATTGTTTTTTAGCAACATTTTTTCAATCATCCAAATTATCTCGTCTAGAATATAGACTTTCACTACAATCAAATACTCTAATACAAATAACCTCTCCAGTTTATTCATACAAGAAGGATAAATTTATCTACTTATCTGAAATATGGACTTCCACTACAATAAAATATTCTAATATAGATAATCTCTCCAGTTTATTCATACAAGAAGGATAATTTTGCAACATTCACATGAATGTAAAGGTTTTGTCCTATATGATGCTGCTTGTTTTTGGGAAGTGGGGGCAACAGGTGTGAGTTCTTGTAATTTTGAAGTGGAAATCGTAGTACTGGCATCGGTCCGACCCCAGAGAATGGGAGCGGCTCGGAAGTAGGAGCGGAAGGTAGAGGCCGGGTGCTCGGCTCAGATCCAGCAGCTCGACTCGGCTCGATCCTCTGTACCTACACACTACCTAGAAACACCGGAAGAAGTCCCGGTGACAGGCCCTCCGACGATCTAGTCAGTCACTGAGAAAGAGACTGGATAGCTAGGGTTCAAGTGGGGAGAGATTGATTACCTTCAGAAGAGTGGAGGGGGTCTGTTATTTATAGGTAGAGGCAAACGGTTCTGGGACCCGAATGGGCCGGGTCGAACCCGTTTGCTTGTGGTCCTGAGGCAGTAGGGGCCCGTTGGACTTCTGTTGACCTGATGATTAGGGAAGAGCGGAATTTGAGGGGATCTGACGACCTAGGAGGTTCCATGTCATCTAACCCATATCAAGAGTCCCAACTCCTGGATGGCTGGATAATCCAGTCGTGGAGGAGTGATTGTTTTCTGTAGGGATAGTGGAGCGGTGTGTACGGCGAAGGGGGTTTGAAATTCTCTGGAGAGGCCAACAAGGTAGGATGACGGGGATCCCCAAGTGATATAGGTGGTATAGGGAGCTGATAGCGCAAAAAGGGGTCGGAGGCCGAGCGTCGAAGACGGGAGCCAAGCATCGAGCATCGAGCTTCGAAGCTTGTAGTGAGCTGGGGGTGGCTCGCAGTCACCACTGAGCGTCGAGCATTAATGAGCTCGAATGCCGAATCTTGGTGCCAGTAGCCGCGCCCAGATGTTCGTAGTGTGCTGAGGGTGGCTCGAGGGCACCGCCATGCTTCGATCACTGATGAGCTCAGAAATGCTACCGACCATCGAGCACCAATCTCACCGGAGAAAGCTTGGGGGGGCTCGAAGTTACTACCGACCGTTGAGCCCCCAACTTGATGGAAAAGTAATGGGGGTCGGCTCGGAAATGCCACCGACCGTCGAGCCCCAACCTTGCTGAATAAAGTGGGGGGTGGCTCGAGGTCACTACCGAGCGTCGAGCCCCCCTACTTGTTGGAAAAGCAATGGGGGGCAGCTCAGAAATGCCACCGACTGTCGAGCCCCGAGCTCGCTGAATAAAGCTGGGGGTGGCTCGAGGTCACTGCCGAGCATTAGGCCCCCTACTTGTTGGAAAAGCAATGGGGGGCGGATCGGAAGAGCCACTGAACGTCGAGCCTCCAATCTCGTTGAATAAAGCTGTGGATGGCTCGAGGTCTCTGCCAAGCGTCGAGCCCCCTACTCGTTGGAAAAGCAGGGGCGGCTCGGAAAGGCCACCAACTCTCGAACCCCCAAGCTTGCTGAAAAAAGCTGAGGGTGGCTCGAGGTCATTGCCGAGCGTCGAGCCCCCCCACTTTTTGGAAAAGCAAAGGGGGCGGCTCGAAAATGCCACCAACCGTCGAGCCCCCAAGCTTGCTGAATAAAGCTGGAGGTGGCTCGAGGTCACTACTGAGCGTCGAGCCCCCCTACTTTGTTGGAAAGGCAAAGGGGGGGAGGGGGGGCTCGGAAAATGCCATCGACCGTTGAACCCCCAAGCTGGCTGAAAAAAATGGGGGTGGCTCGAGGTTACTACCGAGCGTCGGGCTCCCGTACTTGTTTGGAAAAGCAATGGGGGTGGCTCAAAAATGCCACCGACTATCGAGTCCCGAGCTTGCTGAAAAAACTGGAGGTGACTCGAGGTCACTGCCGAGCGTCGAGGCCCTTACTTGTTGGAAAAGCAATGGGGGCAGCTCAGAAATGTCACCGACCGTCGAGCCCCTAGCTTGTTTGAAAAAAGCTGGGGGTGGCTCGAGGTCACTGCCGAGCGTCAAGCCCCCTACTTGTTGGAAAAGCAATGGGGGCGGCTCGGAAATGCCACCAACCGTCGAGTGCCTAGCTTGCTACAAAAGCTGGGAGTGGCTCGAGGTCACTGCCGAGCGTTGAGACCCTTACTTGTTGGAAAAGCAATGGGGGGCGGCTCGGAATGCCACCGAACCTTGAGATCTAGCTTGCTGTAAAAGCTAGGAGTGGCTCCAGATCACTGTCAAGCATTGAGCCCCCCTACTTGTTGGAAAAGCAATGGGGGGCGGCTCGGAAATGCCAACAACCGTCGAGCCCCAAGCTTGTTGGAAGAAGCTGGGGGTGGCTCGAGATCACTGCTAAGCGTCGAGTCCCTACTTGTTGGAAAAGCAATGGGGGGCGGCTCGGAAATGCCACTGACTGTCGAGCCCCTAGCTTGCTGTAAAAGCTGGGAGTGGCTCGAGGTCACTGCCGAGCGTCGAGCCCCCCTACTTGTTTGGAAAAGCAATGGGGGGAAGTTCGGAAATGCCACCGACCGTCGATCCCCAAGCTTGTTGGAAAAAGCTGGGGGTGGCTCGAGGTCACTACCAAGCGTCGAGCCCCATACTTGTTGGAAAAGCAACGAGGGGCGGCTCAGAAATGCCACCGACCGTCGAGCCCCTAGCTTGTTGTAAAAGCTGGGAGTGGCTCGAGGTCACTGCCGAGCATCGAGCCCCCTACTTGTTTGGAAAAGCAAGAGGGGAGGGGGCTCAGAAACGCCACTGACCATCAAGCCCCAAGCTTGTTAAAAAAGCTGGGGGTGGCTCGAGGTCATTGCTGAATGTCGAGCCCCCCTACTTGTTGGAAAAGCAATGGGGGCAGCTCGGAAATGCCACCGACCTTCGATCCTAAGCTTGTTGAAAAAAGCTAGGGGTGCCTCGAGGTCACTACCGAGCGTCGAGCCCCTTACTTGTTGGAAAAATAATGGGGGGCGGCTCAGAAATGCCACCGACCATTGAGCCCCTAGCTTGCTGTAAAAGCTGGGAGTGGCTCGAGGTCACTGCCGAGCATCAAGCCCCCCTACTTGTTTGAAAAAGCAATGGGGGGCGGCTCGGAAATGCCACCGACCTTCGATCCCCATGCTTGTTGAAAAAAGCCGGGGGTGGCTCGAGGTCACTGCCGAGCATCGAGCCCCCTACTTGTTGGAAAAGCAATGGGGGGCGGCTCGAAAATGCCACTAACCGTCGAGCCCTTAGCTTGTTGTAAAACATGGGGGTGGCTCGAGGTCACTGCCGAGCGTCGAGCCCCCTACTTGTTGGGAAAATAATGGGGGGCAGCTCGGAGCTACTACCGTCCGTCGAGCCCCGAGCTTGCTGTAAAAGCTATTGGCTCATGTTTACTGCCGAGCGTCGAACCCCCCAGACTTGGCAGAAAAGCTCTGGGGTGGCTTGACCTGAAGCGGGTCCCAGAGCGACCTGAGGTGAGATTTGAATCGTTGTTCTGGTTGTCAAAGCATGAGGTAAACATTGGAATTTAGCATGGTATGCTGACGTCAAGGGCGTAGAATTCAAGGCGATTGAAACCTAGGAACCGTTAGATCTTGATGATCAATATTTGACGGTGAGGATTTTGGCATTGAGCGAGACATCGCTTTCACTCTATAAATCCCCCACCCCTCCCTCATTTCTTCACTTTGTGTTCTCTATCTAAGATCAAGAGTTTCTCCCTCTAAGCCGTCGGCGACAAATTTTTCAGTGAACTCTTCGGTATAGTCAGGTTAGTATTTTTGTTTCAAATGTCACGCTCTCAGTCCGGCTCTAGGGCAAGCTCTTCTGGTCGAGGCGAAGAGGATCGAGTTTCGGATTCAACTTCTTGGGATTTGGATGACCCCCGTTCGAGGCGGGGGACAGTCGAATTCTACATCCTGTGATACGGATGACCGAGTGTGGGACGTGGCCCCTCTTCAGAGCCGCGAGCCAGAGGATGTAGAGTTATCTAGCGAGGAGGATGAGGCAGGAGAGTCCGAGGAAGTTAAGGAGAGGGCCGAAGGAAGAGGTGTCGAAGGAGAGTTCGAAGGAGGAAGTGTTGATGGAGGAGGCGAAGCAGCAGGGGCTCTTCCCCCTCTTCCTCCCCTGTCGACCCCGTATCTGCTGAAAAAGCCGCGCACCCACAGGAAAAAGCGGAAGTGGTGCATGCCGGATAGTTCGAGCTCGTCAGACGAATTCGCACCAAAGCCATGTTTCGACGTCCCCTTTTCCAAGACACCAGGGTCGATTAGGATATATCCTGAAGATGTGGAGGGCCTTCTCCAATTTCACGTGGACGTGCCTTCGACTACCTGACCCCAGATCAAGATGGAAAGTACCCAGTGTGCGCTGAAGGCCGATTTTCTGCTGATAATAAGGGCAAGTTACTTCATCCCGAAGGAGTGCGAGTTGATCCCGAGCCCGGGTATCTGCCCCACCACCGAGTTGGCCCCAGGATTTTGCATGTTCCCCGAGGATATGCCTTTATCTCAGGGCTGAGGTTGCCACTGCACCCATTTATCAAGAGGTTGCTGAGGTGGGCGGAGCTGAGCCCGATGTAGTACGACCCTAACTCTTGGAAGCATTTGATCTGCTTCATTCTCAAGTACCAAGAGAATAAGGTCCCACTGAAGTTGAAATACTTCCGAGCGGTCTTGGGGGTAAGCTCGCTCGGGGATATGGAGGGTACTATTTACATGTCGCCCTGCCCCCACAAGCGAGTGATGCACGGCCACCCGGACTCCATAAAGGGCTAGAAGGAGAAGTACTTTGTGGTAGGGAGTGTGGTGCCTTGGGAGATTCCCACGGCGTGGAATTTTTGTAAGCTGAACTTCAAGCCCCCGAGGCGGAGGGACTTGACGGAGGCAAAGTAGGCGGAAGTGGATAAAATCGTGGAAAGGAACAGCATCGGTTGGCCTCGCGTGACCAAGATTCATCTTGCTCGAACCGGACTGAGCCCAGCCGACCCCTGTATATTTTTGTTTCATTTTTTTTCTAACTCTTCACCTTCATCTTAACATTCTTTCTTGTTGCTGTAGTGATGGAACCGGTAAAGCTCGACGCGAGGAAGGTCCAGTCGGGCAGTGTACTCCGGGACTGAGGTTGCTTCGATGGAGATGAGTTTTATTTAAATCCGGAACTATGCATAGTCGGGTGAATAGTTTGTCGTACTCCAGTGTATATACGTATACCGGGGCTAGAGGGGCACTTGCGGGAGATTCGCACGACGAGGAGTCTGTATAACAGTCGAGCGGTGTACTCTGGAACTGGGATCCATACTCATGGAATGTCTAAACCTTGTTCTTATTATTGGGTAGTTGTCATGGCGAGGGATCGAACTCTTTTAATGTGGAGTACGTAGGTGCTTGCCCTCGGACCTATGTAGTATGGGATGCATAGAATCCGAACAAGTATGCATTAGGAATTAAGGCATTGCATACACTTACATATTTAGTGTAGTCACATTTTAATACTTTATTTGCATTCAGGTTTTGGTTCGGTAAAGTATTAAGATCATTATATTTCCGGCATAGAGAGGATAGCCGTGTATAACATTTTCGTCGGTTGTAAGCAACTGACATGCCTATAGTTTATTATGCAAGAATTGGATTTCCATGAAGATATAAAGTTGATATGCTGCTGTTGATTTAATTACATATTAAAGATGTTGCAAATTGTATATTATTTTTATTGTTGTATTTCATTTTATCTTCTGCTGTGTAACAAATGTAAAGAACTCTGTTGTATTATAAAAAGGTTCAAATTTCCTTGTAAAATTGTACAAAGAAAAGTGTAAAGATCCTGTGGAAATTTGAATTCGGTCTTATTTGGAATTCAGGGCGTTACATAAGGAGCCCAGATTGGAGACGGCGCGCCTGAAGAAGGCAATTGTCGACCGCGACTGGGGGAGTACCGAAACGAACTGGGCACTGTCAGATGCCTCCACTCAACCACCGACCTCCGAGTTCGTTCTTCGTGAGGTCGTGGTTGAGAAGGAGCTAGAGATCCAGAGGTTGAAGGTCCTGCACGACGTGGGTTGGTCTCGGTTCGGTCATCCTGGAGGAGGAGGTCCCTCCATTCTGGGTTCTACGCCGACCCTCTTTTTGGAGATGGCGAAGCCAGCCGACGCGTAGAGCTCCGTTGTCGGAGCGTCGACAATGGCCAAGCCTATAATGCCGGATGAGGCCGTTGGAGGGGAGACCCATTCGGCGGGACATGAGACGGTCCTCGTGTGTCCGAGGGGCCTTGCGAGAGATTCTTAGGCAGCAGGGAGAGGGCTGTAACATTTTCCAATTGTACCGTACTTTGAATGAGTTTATGAATAAGACTTAGATTTTTTTTCTCTGTCTGGACTTGCTTTTTAGAGCATGTTAAGGGCCTGAGGGAGGATCCTCACTCCGCTTTGTTCAGGAGCCAAACCAAGGTAGGCACGGTTGGTTCTGAAGCCGAGCTTCTCCAGCCTTTGAGAAAACTAGTGTTTCTACTTTCCAATGACGTGTCCTTGACGGTCGGGCCGAAGAGAGTGTCCGAGCGGGAGGGTGATGACGAGAGCGAGGGATCCCGAAAGCCTGGTTATGGAGGAAGTTTCGTCTTCCAATGTCATCAATGGGGGACGTTTCGTCTTCCGTCACTTTGACTTCCTATGCCATAAATGTGGTCACCCTGGGGGCTATATAACCCTCACCTCCCCATCAGAATTTGTCCACCGTGAGTTCACGTTGCCGGTGACTCTCCTGCCACCCTCTGACAATTGGGGGTAACGGCCTTGGGTGCTGCTTATCCCCAGTTGCCAGCGGGTTAAAGGAGGGTCGATCCCGAAGACGGGGCTCTGGGTGCCTGCCAAAGGCGGGCGCCCTAAAACAATGAAAAATTTGGGTAGGAGGGTTAGCTGGCGTCCTAGCCGCTGGTACCCATTTAGGACTTATTGCTCCGAACCCTGAGGATGCGATGGGTTAGCGAGCTTCCTATGTTCAAGATTGCCTCGGGGTGTCGAGGCTAGGGGTCTGTGCAGAGCATCGAGCTCTGTTGCCTTGGAAAAAAAATTCCCCCGCGAGTTGTCGGGTTGCAACTCGGTTTCGTTGTCGAGCGTGTTGTAACACCTCGTAATTTTCAAAAGAGTATAATAGTAATATATATGTGTATAATACACATTAATAAAATAATATATAAATATAATAGCCTATGATCAAGAGTCACCAATCTGGTTAACCACCTTTTGAGAGGCAGCCTGTGGTGGGCAGTTGTACTATACTATAAATAATTTGTTTGATAAATTGTATAAATTGTCTGAGCTAGGGGCAGGGGTGTTACACGTGTAGCCCAGTTAGTTTGAGAAAACTAGGGTGTGGCTCGAGGTCAATGAAGAATATCGAGCCCCCTTAACAGGAGAGAGTTGTCGGGTTGTGGCTCGGTGGCGTTTCCGAGCGCGTAGCAGAGGTAGTTTGAGAAAACTAGGGCATGGCTCGAGATCAATGTCGAATGTCAAGCCCCCTTAATAGGAGAGAGTTATCAGGTTGTGGCTCGGTGGTATTGCCGTGCGCGTAGCCCAGGTAGTTTGAGAAGACTAGGGCGTGGCTCGAGGTCAATGCCGGATGTCGAGCCCCTTAACAGGAGAGAGTTATTGGGTTGTGGCTCGGTGGCATTGCCGAGCGCGAAGCCCAGGTAGTTTAAGAAAACTAGGGCGTGGCTCGAGGTCACTGCCGAATGTCGAGCCCCCTTAATAGGAGAGAGTTGTCGGGTTGTGGCTCGGTGACGTTGCCGAGCGCGTAGCTTAACAGGAGAGAGTTTTCGGATTGTGGCTCGGTGACGTTGCCGAGCGCATAGCCCAGCTAGTTTGAGAAAACTAGGGCATGGCTCGAGGTCAATGCTGAATGTCGAGCCCCCTTAACAGGAGAGAGTTGTCAGGTTGTGGCTCGATGGCATTGGCGAGCGCGTAGTCCAGGTAGTTTGAGAAAACTAGGGCGTGGCTCGAGGTCAATGCCGAATGTCGAGCCCCTTAACAAGAGAGAGTTGTCGGGTTTTGGCTCGGTGGTGTTGCCGAGCACGTAGCCCAGGTAGTTTAAGAAAACTAGGGCGTGGCTCGATGTCAATGCCGAATGTCGAGCCCCGTTAATAGGAGAGAGTTGTTGGGTTGCGACTCGAGGTCAATGCCGAATGTCAAGCCCCCTTAACTGGAGAGAGTTATCGGGTTGTGGCTCGGTGGAGTTGCCGAGCGCGTAGCCCAGGAAGTTTGAGAAAACTAAGGCGTGGCTCGAGGTCAATGCCGAATGTCGAGCCCCCTTAACAGGAAAGAGTTTTCGGGTTGTGGCTCGGTGGCGTTGCCGAGCGCGTAGCCCAAGTAGTTTGAGAAAACTAGGGCATAGCTCGAGGTCAATGTCGAATGTCGAGCCCCCTTAACAGGAGAGAGTTGTCAGTTTGTGGCTCGGTGGCGTTGCCGAGCGCGTAGCCCAGGTAGTTTGAGAAAACTATGGTGTGGCTCGAGGTCAATACCGAATGTCGAGCCCCCTTAACAGGAGAGAGTTGTCGGGTTGTGGCTCGGTGGCATTGCTGAGCGTGTGGCCCAGGTTTGAGAAAACTAGGTGATATGGCTAAAAAAGGGGTTAAATCGGAACCGTCCAAATCAATAACGAATCTTAAAGCTTAGGGGTAAAATGGTAATTTCACCGGCTACTAGGTCTGAAGCGGGTACTGGATCTCTCCCCCAAAGATCCAATAACCCACGAACGGATCGACCTCAACTGGGTGCGGGTTTCAACTCGCAGCAAACCCAGTCCAGAAAGGATAGAATTAGGGTTCCTGATTAATCCTAATCAACGGCCCTAATTCATATCTATCATTTCACTGGGGATTAGGGATTACATTCCTTATCTAGCCACGGGGATTACAATCCTAATCTGATCCCAGCGGCGCCTATAAATACCCCCCATCCATCTCCATTAAGAGATAATCAATCTTTTGCCAATTTACGCTCTTTCATAATCTTCCTGATTACTGACTTGAGCGTCGGAGGGTGCATCGCCGGGATCAACGGTCAAACTCCGGCAGATCAGGTTTCAGGTTTGCTATTCAAGTTTCCCTAAGAATCCACAAATACTATCTGTTTGCCCCCACACCAGATTTAGCGATAACAGATTGGCACCGTCTGTAGGAAACAACGAATAGCTGCCTCCCCTCTTTCCGTTGATCAGATCTTCTCCAGCCATGCCTCCTAGGAAAGCCAGATCCAGAGGGTCCAACCGAGGACCCAACCCCGATCAGCAACAAGAAGTTCCCATCCAGCCCGCTCCGCAACAGGGGCAACTTCCTCCTCAAGCAGAGGACCCACTCCAACAGGACCTGCCTCCTCCTCAGAATCAACAACCTCCTAAGGGTCCCAACCCGCAGAAACAACCTCTCCATCCGGACCATGTCTCCATCCACAATGCCTCTTCGGACTCTATGGCCTCCCACAATCCCCGAGCTTCCGAACTCTGCAACACCGTCCTCAATCGGCAGAAGGATGAGGATCTTCACCACTGCTTGGATGAAAAACAGGCCCGAGAGGGAGCCTCCCGCCAACAACGTCCGGATGAGCGATCTCCTCACCGCCGAGACTACAGAAGGTCCCCTATCCGAAGGGGGCAGAGAGAGTCCCCTGAGCATCACAGAAGAAGACCACACTCTCCTGCCGGTCGGCAACACCCAAGGAACGATGAGGCACCTATCACCCGTGCCGAGTTCCAGCAGTTCCAAGCAACCATCGTACAAGCTCTCAATCTCTGTCCCAACAACACCAATGCTCCAAGGATTCCCACTCCTCTTCTGATCCGAAGTCCTCGACAACAGTCCCTAACTCCTCCTCTAGCTCCTAGCAACCCCCGGCACATTCCAAGTCCTCGTCGCTCCAGGAGCTACCGTCGTCGTAACCCCCGCTCTCCTTCATACGAAGACGAGTCTAGAGGCTCGGCTGATTACCGTCGAAGGGACGACGCTGTCTACCGCCGTCTCCACGAAATGGAGAGGCGCTTGGGTCAATTAGACTGAGAAGAAGAGCTTAGAGAAAGGACCCTTCATCCTAGTAGACCTCCTTTTTTCCGGACCATAATGGATGCACCCGTGCCGATCGGCTTTAAGCCTCCTCAATTCGAGACCTATTCCGGGGAGACTAACCCCGTCGATCACATCGAAAGCTTCAAGACTCTCATGCTCATCCACCAAGCTTCCAATGCTCTGCTATGCAAAACCTTCCCCGTAACTCTCAAAGGTCTAGCTCGAGAATGGTACTCTCGTCTTGCCCCTTCCTCAATATTCTCATTCGAGCAATTTGAGACCCTCTTCATCACCCACTTCGTGAGTAGCCGCCGAACTGAGAAGACCAGCATTTCGTTACTCTACCTCAACCAGAAGAAGGGTGAAAAGCTGAGAGACTATGTAAAAAGGTTCACAACTAAAGCCAGGTCCATAGCATCCCTCGACCATTCGGTCGCTGCAGCAGCATTTCAATCCAATGTCCTCAACTCCAACCTCCGCTCCTCCCTCGCCAAGAAACCCCCGCAGAACTTCTCTGACCTCCTCCTCCGGAGCGAAAAGTATATTCGGGCCGAAGAGGCTGAGCACCGCCCCAACTTGGAGGGGTCTTCCTCCAGGTCTAAGAGAAAGGGAACAGAAGAGGAAGGGGCCAAGAAGCTTCAGAAGGATAATGGCGGCCAGCGCCGACCTCCTCCCAGATTTGAAAATTTTACTCCTCTCAATGCTAACATCTCCACAATTCTTATGGAAGTTGAAAAGGATGGGGTGATACCTCCTGCACCAAAAATGAACACCCCCGGCAAGAAGAGAGACAAAGAGAAGTGGTGCCGTTATCATCGGGACCATGGCCACGACACCAATGATTGTCGGGCCTTGAAGAATGAGATAGAAGCCCTCATCCAGAGGGGGCAGCTGACCAGGTTCGTGAGAAAGGACCGAGCCGACCTTCCTCCCCCGCCTCGGGGGGCTAATATGCGTCCTGAACGCGATGAAACGCCCGACTTCAAAGAGGAGCGTGTCCTACACCTCATTCATGGGGGCCCAATGGGGGGCTCCTTAAACTCCTCGCGAAAGGCGTTCATAAGGGAAGTCAATTCGGTCCGCGCCATCCCTCCTCCTAAAGGCCTTGGAGTGCCCATCACATTCTCAGACGAAGATCTTGAAGGTGTCCGCACCCCCCATTGTGACGCACTCATCATCAATCTCCACATGGCGAACTTCAAAGTGGAAAGGATCCTAGTGGACAATGGCAGTTCCGTTAACATCCTCTTCCTCGCCGCTTTCAAAGGCCTCAAACTGTCCCGAGACAGACTCAAGCCCGCCGACTACACACTCCATGGGTTCACGGGAATGCCAGTGACTATTGAAGGGGTGATCACCCATGACGTAACTACTGGCAAAACCCCTACTACCCGAACGGAGTCAATGGACTTCATGGTCATGGATGTCCCCGCAGCCTACAACGTCATTTTGGGTCGGCCCGGCCTTGCTGTCCTTGAAGCCGTCCCCTCCGCCTACCACCTCAAGATGAAGTTTCCTGCTCGGGCCAGAGTAGGGGAAGTAAAAGGCAATCAGGAAACGGCCCGTAAGTGCTACATGACCTCTACCCTCGGTCCAGTCCTCTCCCTAGAAACTCTGGAAATCTCCCAAGATGTTGCCCGACCAACGTCCGAGCCGGTGGATGAGTTGGAGGAAGTGCTCTTCTCTGAGCAGGATCCAAGCCGAAAGTTCTTTATTAGCAAGACACTCCCATCCGCCCTATGCTCCGACATAGTCCAATGCATCCGAAGGAAGCGAGACCTCTTTGCTTGGTCAGCTGCGGACATGCCCGGAATTTTCGAAGAGCTTCTTGTCCACCACCTCAGCGTTGCTCCGGGGTCCAAACCTGTCCAACAGAAGAGGCGCAAGTTCGCCCCCGAGCGCCAGCTAGCTATAATTTCCGAAGAGTGCCTTAGCAGAATTTATAGTTGAAAGTACCATCTCCAAGTTCAGCCAAGCAATGAAGGGACCACCTGTCTGGTCAGTTTATGTGGATGGGTCTTCTTGTAACGAGGGAAGCGGAGCCGGGGTTATTCTGGCAGGCCCAGATGACTTCATCCTCCAATACTCCCTCCGTATAAACTTCAAGGTCTCTAATAACGAAGCAGAATACGAGGCACTCATAGCCGGCCTTAGGATGGCCCGCAATGCAGGGGCGCAATGCCTCCGGATCTTTAGCGACTCTTAGCTGGTCGTAAATCAGGTCCTAAGCGAGTATGAAGCACGTGATGACCGGATGGTTAAGTACTTAGCCAAGGTCAGGAGCCTCATGGATCTATTTGAAGAAGCTCTCATCCAGAGAATCCCCCGAGAAGAAAATGCCCAGGCCGATGCCCTCTCCAAGCTAGCCTCTTCCTCCCTCCAAGGTCTCGAGCAGACCGTCTTGATAGAGGTCCTCCTGCAGCCAAGTATAGAGGATGAAACTTCTAACTCTATGGAGTCCCTACCTGTTCTGCTTCAAGATGAATGGATGAAACCCCTCGTTAAGTTCCTGAGGGATGGGCTTCTCCTCGAGGACCTAAAGGAAGCTCGTCGAGTAAGAACCTGAGCAGAGCGATACACACTGATCGGAGGCATCCTATATAAGCGTTCCTTCACACAGGTCAACGGCAGGCCTTATTTGAGATGCCTCTCCCCCAAACAGGCTGACTACGCAATGCAAGAACTTCACGAGGGCATCGGCGGGGCACATTCAAGGTCCAGATCCTTAGCCCGCAAAGTGTTGAATTATGGATATTTCTGGCCCACTCTCCTACAGGACGCCGAACAGCACGTTCGGCAATGCAGCTCATGTCAGAAGTACTCTAACATCCGACACCTCCCACAAGCTCCACTCACTTCTCTATCAAGTCCAATCCCTTTCTCAATGTGGGGGATGGATTTACTGAGGCCATTCTCACCAGCTCCTGGCCAGTTCAAATTCTTAATTGTGGCCGTCGACTACTTCTCAAAATGGATAGAGGCCGAGCCCTTAGCCACGATCACCGAGAACAAGGTACTTCAGTTCTTTTGGAAGAACGTAATCTGCCGGTTCGGTGTCCCTCGAGTCCTCATAACAGACAACGGAATCCAGTTCACCGGGGCTGCCTTCCGAGCTCTCTGTGAAGACCTCGCCATCCAACACCGATTCTCCTCTGTTTCCCATCCACAGTCGAATGGCCAAGTGGAGAATGCTAACAGACAGATCCTCTCCGGTATTAAGAAGAGGTTGGATAAATGTTCCAAAGGCTTATGGGTCGATCAGCTCCCCAACGTGTTATGGAACTACCGCACCACAAAACGGACCCCCACAGGCGAGTCCCCATTCAACCTCACCTATGGGTCCGAAGCTATGATCCCCATGGAAGTTAGTATACCCTCTCCTCGTCTAACGGCTTATGAAGAAGAACAAAATGACAGAGAGCTCCGAGCAAATCTAGACTTAATTGACAAGATCCGTGAAAGAGCCGCCATTCGTCAACAAAGCTACCGGAGAAGGATCAAGTTGACATACAATAAGAGAGTCCGTCCTACCGACCACAAAGAAGGGGACTTGGTCCTCAGAAAGTTAGCCATCTCTTTTCCTGGACAAAAGAGCAAACTGGCCCCAAATTGGGAAGGACCTTATAAGATCGCCAAAGTAGTTCGGCCCGGGACATACAGACTAGAAGACCTCGAAGGCAGAGAGATCCCCAGGACCTGGAATGCCGACCATCTTCTAAAATACCAAGAGAGAGCACCAACGCCTCTCTAAGTATTCTGGGATGTCGAACTGTTCCTCTCCTATTACTTGTATTGTTTTTCTTTTATTCCTCTCTTGTAATAACGGCTTGCAACTTTAGAAGCAGCCGACCGTTAGTCATCAATAAAGAAAGCTTTTTCATATTTTACTTGTAAAAATTGTTTACATCTCTCTGCTTTTACTCTTCACTCTAACGATGGTTCGGAGTCCAACACTTGGCTCGATTCTACTTCACAAGTTTGCACCTAAGCGAGCTAGAAGTAGTTCGCCATTTGGAATTGCTCCCACAACCGTTGAACAACTCTAACGATGGTTCGGAGTCCAACACTTGGCTCGATTCTACTTCGCAAGTTCGCTCTTAAGCGAGCTAGAAGTAGTTCGCCATTCAGAATTGCTCCCACAACCGTTGAACAACTCTAACGATGGTTCGGAGTCCAACACTTGGCTCGATTGTACTTCGCAAGTTCGCTCTTAAGCGAGCTAGAAGTAGTTCGCCATTCGGAATTGCTCCCATAACCGTTGAATAACTCTAACGATGGTTCGGAATCCAACACTTGGCTCGATTCTACTTCGCAAGTTCGCTCTTAAGCGAGCTAGAAGTAGTTCGCCATTCGAAATTGCTCCCACAATCGTTGAACAATTCTAACGATGGTTCGGAGTCCAACACTTAGCTCGATTCTACTTCGCAAGTTCGCTCTTAAGCGAGCTAGAAGTAGTTCGCCATTCGGAATTGCTCCCACAACCGTTGAACAACTCTAACGATGGTTCGGAGTCCAACACTTGGCTCGATTCTACTTCGCAAGTTCGCTCTTAAGCGAGCTAGAAGTAGTTCGCCATTCGGAATTGCTCCCACAACCGTTGAACAACTCTAACGATGGTTCAAAGTCCAATACTTGACTCAATTCTACTTCGCAAATTCGCTCTTAAGCGAGCTAGAAGTAGTTCGCCATTCGGAATTGCTCCCACAACCGTTGAACAACTCTAACGATGGTTCGGAGTCCAATACTTGACTCAATTCTACTTCGCAAATTCGCTCTTAAGCGAGCTAGAAGTAGTTCGCCATTCGGAATTGCTCCCACAACCGTTGAACAACTCTAACGATGGTTCGGAGTCTAACACTTGGCTCGATTCTACTTCTCAAGTTCGCTCTTAAGCGAACTAGAAGTAGTTCGCCATTTGGAATTGCTCCCACAACCGTTGAACAACTCTAACGATGGTTCGGAGTCCAACACTTGGCTCGATTCTACTTCGCAAGCTCGCTATTAAGCGAACTGGAAGTAGTTCGCCATTCGGAATTGCTCCCACAACCGTTGAACAACTCTAACGATGGTTCGGAGTCCAACACTTGGCTCGATCCTACTTCGCAAGCTCGCTATTAAGCGAGCTCGACTCATCTTGCAAGTTTGCGAGGTTAAATGACCGAAACAGAGCTCGGCACCCCTAGCCGAACGCTCACAGCGCCGGCCCCCAAACGAGAAGAAGTCCAGCTCGGGGACCTCGGCACGATGAACACAGTCACAAACAAAGTAACCACACAGAGCCACGAAAAATGCGCAAGTCTAAGAAAGAAACATCATTAAGAGTGGGGACACCATACAAGACGACCCTTCCTTACAACCAGATTACAAGGCTTTAAAAAGAAAAAATTACAATGCTGGCTTGTTACACTTAGACTAAATACAAAGGCCTCAAAAGCAAGATCTTCAACGCCTCTTCGGCACAGGGACGTTCCGCTTCAAGGACACTCGAGGGCGGAGACGTTTGCCTCTGGAACTCGACCCCAAACCGACGAATTGAGACGTATCCTCGGCGCTGCTCCTAACAGTCGCTCCGACAGATCTTCTGCTTGATGAAATGGCAACCCCGTTTTGTGCGTCCCCCAGACTAGGACGGCCGATGGGCGAACGGGTCGCGAGCTCATAAAACGAAATGCCCCGCTCGCTCTCTGCACGAGTACATGAAGTGCTCCTAACATTGATCGGCCCCGAACGCAGTCTGAGGCGAGCCACCTCCGCTTCTAGCTCTGAGATCTGCTCCCTCAGAGAGTCATCTTTTACCTCGACCTCGAAGCGAGGAGGTATTGCGGAGCTCGGGACGCCAGAGTGACTGGCAATAAGACGACAGAGATGAGTAACTTCGATGCTCTTGTCCACCGTAGCTCTCTTCAGCGCGTCGACCTCGGCCGTCAGTTCGTTACGTTTGGCCGTCAGTTTGGCTACCTCTGCCGTCAATCCCTTTCCCTCGGTCCGAAGGTCCGTCTCTACCATTTGCAAGTGACGAATCTCAGAGAGCAGATCGTCCCTCTCCGCCGTTATTTTCGATAAAATATGGCAGATGCACTTGAGCCGAAGGCCGTAACTAAAGGCGGTCGACGAACCATCATCCTCTCCTAAGGGGGCCATCTCGGCGAGCCTGCTCTCCATTCGCCGAATCTCAATGTCCCGCCGACCCAGGATGAGTTGCAGGTGGTTCCGCTCGATTACGGCTCTGCGCAACCCCAGCTCGACTTCATAGAGCCGCTCTCGGCACCTCGTCAAGCACAACCTCATCGCCTCTAAGCCAACCTCGGGACGAGCGCTGTCCCCCAAGCAAGTAGGCTCGACGGTTTGAGTCACCATCGCAAGCTAAAAAGAAGTCGAAGCAAACAACAAATTTTCAACACTTAGCCGAACCCCTACACTTAGCCAAATTTCAAGAGTTTTTTGAGAAAGTTATGACAAAGAGACGCGAATTCGCGCCCAAAAAGTTGTTTTCATTCATTACAAAAAAAAGCGGTGACCAGTCCGCGATTAGGCATTACACTTAAAAACTCAAAAAAGCAGAAGAAAAGAAAAAGCAAGCGAAGTCAGGGCGCAACTTCTTTTCCGGGGCGGCGAGAGGGGGTGGGGGCCGACGTCCCTGAAGGGGTCACCATTGCCAGCGGAGTGACCATAGACCCCTGGACCTCGCCGACGACCTCAACCTCAGACTCGACTTCATCGTCCCCTTCTTCTTCTTCTTCTTCTCCCTCCGACTCGGGGTCAAAGCCTTCGACGTGGCCCAGGAACAATCTCCATCCCGAACAGTCCACCTCGGGGTATGCCTTCGACACCCGGGCGAGGGCTTCGGCATAGGCTTTGGCCATGTTCTGGGCAAGAAAGCCTTGCACCTTCACCATAGTGGCGTCCTCGGCCTCCTTCACCGCAACAGCCTTGGCCTTTGTCGCTTTGGCTAATTGTTTGGCTGCCTCCTCCTTCTGGCGAAGAAGGTCACCCTCCAGCTTTGCAACCTGACCCTCAAGGTACTTGACCCTCGTCGTCCTCCCCTCGAACTCGACCCTGAGCTTATCGAGCTCGTTCCCCATGCGAGCTTTATCCTTCCGAGCCTGGTCGGACTCCTGCTTCAGCTCCTTCTCCAGAGCCGTCAACCTCTCCGAGAGGTGACCAAAGTGGACGATGATCTGCGACAGGAAACGAGGCGTTCAAAGAGTTAGAGAAATTAGACATAAGAAAAACCAATGACGGCAAAAATTTGACACTTACCGAGACCGCCAAGCGAGCAATCTCGATGACGTCGTCGCCTTCCAGCCCGGCCTCCATGGCGGCCCGATCCTTCGGCGTCGCCAGGTGCTTGACCACCTGCATGCTCGCCAAGGAGTTGCCCAGGAACCCGTCATGTTTCCGAACCTGCCAGTCCAGAACATGAATCCTCTTGTGCTCCTCGGGTCATGAGCTCCTCGGCCACCACCGTCAGCAGGGGGATCGCCATCTTGAGGGCCGCGGCAATCGGAAAGTCACCAGCCTCGGTTGACGCCGAGGCAACTCCTTTGACCACGGTCGGGCTTCCCAGGGTCTTCACCTCCTCGACCACCTCCGTGACCCTCGGAGTCTTCGCAGTCGGCAACTTGGTGGCCACCCTCTTTCGCTTCTTCGGCGCCTTGCTAGTAAGACCAGCCCTCAGTGCCAACACAGCCTCGTAGTCCATCGCCTTTGCATTAAAAATGAAGTTTGTTAATACAATACAAGTCAAAAAAGATGGAGTATGAAAAAGAAAGGACGGAAGCATAAGAGAAGCTGTGTACTGGGATCTACGCAGCAGAGCCCTCCCCTGAACAGAACATCCTCGGTCAGCTCCCGCCAATCGTACTTTGGCCGATCAAGAAGTGTCCGAACTGCCTCTTCCTCTTCACGACGAAGCTTTGGGAACGCCCTCAACCTCTTCGGCACCTCCTCCACCCAACTAGAGGGGATAGGCCAAGCCTCCGTACTCCGCACTATCAAATACTTATCACGCCAGTGCTTTATGGAGTCGGGGCATATAACGAGCCTACCACCATGCCTCGGGGCCAAGTAATACCGGAACTCCGACCAGTTCTCTTGATGAAGCTGATAGATCGTCCGAAGTACATTCAGCTCCGGCTTGATCCCAGCAGCTTGGCAGTGAAGCACGAAACCATTTATGACTCTCCACGCGTTTGGCATAAGTTGGATGGGGCTGACCCTAAACCACCTAAGAACGAGGGTTGCGAACGGATGGAGAGGTAGCCGAGCCCCGGCGATAAAGGCATCAACCGGCCAGCAACACATAGTCACTGGCAGCGGCGAGTTGGCCCTAACCCCGGGACCCGGCAGCATAAGTTCGTACTCCTCCGGGATGTGGAAACAATCCCGGATCACTGCCAAGTCTTCTTCGTGGAGGATCGACACCGTCTCATCCGCCTTGGTCGTCTCCCTCGCCTCATTCTCATCAAAAGTCCTCCTCCTCCCGTGAACAATACGCTCGGCATGTTCCTCCAAAAGTTCTCGAACTCTGTGGAGCCCGGTCAGTGGTCCCGGCAACCTGCCAAACGGCCCCATGCGCTTTGGATCCTCCACGATCTTATCTCGACCAAACACCTTCTTGCCCTTATCTGGGTGACTCGGAGTGCGGGCTTCTCCAGCTTGAGGGGAGGGCTCGGACCAAGAAGAAGACGACTCAGAGACAGAGGAAAGAGACATATTTATACTTGGAAAGAAACTAAGTATAAATTACTTTGAAGAGATATGCAGTTGGAAACTTCACCGGAAAACAGATGGCGATCACCTGAAGCTCTCGCTAAGCAAAAATCACTGCCTGAGTAAAAAAGTGGAGAAGTGAAAAATGAGGGGGGGTAAGGTTTTATAGAGCAAAGCGCAAGAAACGAAGTTAATGGGCCCAGGCTACCAGCCCATTTATGCAAAGCGACAAAAACAATCTGAACCATCGCCTTGTCTACCACACCAAGCTGCACACCGCATTAATTACTGTCTCATCTGACAGAAGTTCAGAAGCCATCACATTTAATGGCTGCCACGTCTGTCAGAAGCGCAGAAGCCACCAACTCCGCAGGGCGTGCTCCCTCAAAAATGATAAATCAAGGACCTCAGCTCAAGCCGCCGAGCGCTCTTGACACCGACCATGTTACATGGAAAGCTGGACCTCGGCACCAGCTGCCGAGCGTTCTTGATACCGACCATGTTACATGGAAGGTTGGACTTCGGCACCATCGGCCGAGCGTTCTTAACACCGACCATGTTACATGGAAAGTTGGACTTCGGCACCAGCTGCCGAGCGATCTTGACACCGACCATGTTACATGGAAAGTTGGACTTCGGCACCAGCTCCCGAGCATTCTTGACACCGACCATGTTACATGAAAAATTAGACGTTGGCACCAGCTGCCGAGCGTTCTTGACACCGACCATGTTACATGGAAAGTTGGACTTCGGCACCAGCTGCCGAGCGTTCTTGACATCACCATGTTACATGGAAATATGGACGTCAGCACCAGCTGCCGAGTGTTCTTGACACCGACCATGTTACATAGAAAGTTGGACTTTGGTACCAGCTACCGAGCGTTCTTGACACCGACCATGTTACATGGAAAGTTGGACTTCAGCACCAGCTGCTGAGCATTCTTGACACCAACCATGTTACATGAAAAGATGGGCTTCGGCACCAGCTACCGAGCATTCTTGATACCGACCATGTTACATGGAAAGTTGGACTTCGGCACCAGCTGCCGAGTGTTCTTGACACCGACCATGTTACATGGAAAGATGGGCTTCAGCACCAGCTGCCGAGCATTCTTGACACCGACCATGTTACATGAAAAAAGCTACCTCGGACCTCGCCGAACTCCCTCTCCGCACTCACAACCTGGTCGAGGTGCCTCTGCTCTTCGGCAGAAGGCACCGAACCACCCATGGACTTTGGCCTCCTTGGCAGCAAGTGCTCGAAGGGGTCGACGGTGAGGTAAAAACATGACAACAACCGAGCCGTTCGCCAAAAAATTGCGAAGAAACAATTTAAAAATTCGAGAAAGTTAAGGGAAACTCTTGGAAAGTAATTATAAAGTTGGGAAAATATTTTCTAATCTCCAAGCAAGTAATTATTACCAAGGAGAATCTATTAAGACCCCCGAACGACGGATCGACACTTCGCAAAAATAAACGAATATTCCTGTAAAAACACCACATGACCAGAAGAACTCAGAATGCAACCAACTTAAAAGATAACCATGCTACCCCCTGTAAAGATTCGAAACCTTCATATGGACTCCAATACAACTCAGCTAGCCATTAAAATAGTAAAAGTACTCCTCAAAGGCTGATCAAGCTCAATCTTCGGGAGTGGGGAGCTCGTGATATGGCTAAAAATGGGGTTAAATCGGAACCGTCCAAATCAGTAACGAATCTTAAAGCTTAGGGGTAAAATAGTAATTTCACCTGCTACTAGGTCTGAAGCGGGTACTGGATCTCTCCCCCAAAGATCCAATAATCCACGAACAGATCCACCTCAACTGGGTGCGGGTTTCAACCCGCAACAAACCCAGTCCAGAAAGGATAGAATTAAGGTTCCTGATTAATCCTAATCAACGGCCCTAATTCATATCTATCCTTTCACCGGGGATTAGGGATTACATTCCTTATCTAACCACGGGAATTACATTTCTAATCTGATCCCAGCGGCGCCTATAAATACCTCCCATCCATCTCCATTAAGAGGTAATCAATCTTTTGCCAATTTACGCTCTTTCATAATCTTCCTAATTACTGACTTGAGCATCGGAGGGTGCATCGCCGGGATCAACCCCGGTGTCTCGCACTTTTTGCAGGTAAACGGCGGGAGTCACGGTCAAACTCCGGTGGATCAGGTTTCGGGTTTGCTATTCAAGTTTCCCTAATAATCCACAAATACTATCTGTTTGTCCCCATACCAGATTTAGCGGTAACACTAGGGCGTGGCTCAAGGTCAATGCCGAATTTCGAGCCCCCTTAACATGGTGCGAAAAAAAATAAAAAAAATAAAAATATTGGCGAAACCAAAATTACACTTCATTTTTTACATAAAGGGAATACACGTAAGTGCCATTACAAAGGACCGGTTACATAAGTTTAACTCTCTTCCTCGAGGAACTTGATGAGGTGCTCCACGTTCCAGGGCCTCATGATCATCCTGCCCCCCAGGTCTGCGAGTCGGTACGTACCGGGACGACCACTTCGGAGACCTTATACGGGCCCTCCCAATTAGGCGAGAGTTTCTGCTTTCCTCTAGGGTTGGATACCGCGAGCTTTCAGAGCACGAGGTTACCTTGTTTGATGTTCGTTGGACGGACCTTCTTGTTGTAGAATTTCTCGATCCTGTTGGTATATGCTTCTTCGAATGGCAGATCTTTCCCTGACCTCGTCGATGAGATCCAAGTTGGCTCTGAGGTCTGAGGAGTTGTCCTCCTCGTTGAAGGCCATGACCCTAGGTGAGGAGAGGCTGATTTCCAGGGGGATGACGGCCTCAGTGCTGGAGGTGAGGTTGAACGGTGATTCGCCCGTGGGGATCCTCTTAGTGGTCCGGTGCACCTAGAGTACACTGGGCAGTTAGTCGACCCATTGACCCTTGGATGAATTATCCTGCTGCTTTTTGAGACCGCCCAGGATTTGACGGTTTGCATTTTCGGCTTGGCCGTTTGATTGGGGGTGGCACACCGATAAGAACCATTGCTAGACGTCGATGTCTTCACAGAATTTTTGAAAGTTTTTGCCCGCGAACTGGGTCCCGTTGTCAGTGATGAGCACCTGAGGGATCCCAAATCGGCAGATGATGTGCTTCTTGAAGAATTGCTGAATTTAGTGGTTGGTGATGGAGGCCAAGGCTCTGCCTCGATCCAGTTGGTGAAGTAGTCGATGGCCACCACCAAGAATTTTCTTTGGCCCGTTGCTTGTGGGAAGGGACCGACCAGATCCATCCCCCACATAGCAAAGGGGGTCAGACTGGCTAGGGATTGAAGATTGGCCTGCGGGAGTCTTTTCACCGATGAGAACCTTTAGCAAGGGCCGCATCTCTTGACGAGGTCCCTGGAGTCCTACAGCATGGTCGGCAAGTAGTACCCTGATTCAAGGCCTTCCGGGCGAGCGATCTGCTCCCCATGTGACATCCGACGATCCCCTCGTGCAGTTCCTTTAGAGCGTACCTGGCATCGTCAGGGGCTAGGCAACGGAGGTAGGGCCTGCCGTCGGATAAGGTGTAGGAGCACTTGAAGTGCGTCTCGTTGATCATGGTGAATCTTTCCGAGCGGACTCTGATTCTCCTTGCCTCGTACCGGTCTTGAGGGAGTTCACCCATCGAAAGGAACTTTCGAATGGGCGTCGTCCAGTTGTCTGGTTGGAGATCAGTGGTGAGGCAGGAGGCTTTAGGGAGGTCGATGTTGGGCTTGAGGAGGACTTTGATCAGCAAAGTGCGGTCGAGTCCTTCGAAGGACGACGAGGCAAGCTTTGATAGTGAATATGCCTGGGCATTCTATTCCGTGGGGGTTCTTTCTACCGAGTGGTATTCAAAATATGCCAAGAGATGGCGGACCACCGTCAGGTGTTGCACCATCCGAGTGTCGCGAGCTTCGTACTCCCCTGTGATCTGATTAACCATGAGCTGGGAGTCACTAAAGATCTTGATGTGTGTGGATCCGGCCTTGTGTGCTAGGGTGAGCCCTGCGATCATGGCTTCATACTCTACCTCGTTGTTCGAGGTCGGGAAATTCATACGGAGAGAGTACAAGAGCACAAAGTTATCGGGGCCCTTCAGGATGACGCTCGTGCCGTTTCCTCCCTCACAAGATGAGCCGCCGACATAGACCTCCCAGAATGGGTCCGTCTCCTGGACATCTATAGGTTCGGGAATAGTGCACTCTGTGATGAATTCGGCGAGGGCTTGCCCCTTGATAGCCGTCCTGGGTTTGTAGCTGATGTTGTACTGACTCAGCTCGATCGACTACTTGACCAAACGACCAGAAGTCTCAGGCTTGTGAAGAACGGCTTTGAGGGGCTGATCGGTGAGGACCTGGATAGAATGGGGTTGGAAATAAGGGCGAAGCTTCCGTGCGGCCATTACCAGTGCATAGGACACCTCCATCTTCGTGTATCTGGTCTCGACCGAAAGCAAGACTTTGCTCACATAGTAGAGAGGTTTCTGGACGTTGTCCTTTTCCCGAATGAGAATAGGGATGAGGGCGTTCTCCAAGGATGAGAGGTACAGCTGGAGTGATTCACCTAGCTCGGGTTTGCTAAGAAGTGGAGGGTTGGCTAAGTAGGACTTCAGCTATTCGAATGCTTGGTGTTGGGGATCCCCCCATTCGAAGCCCTTTGACCCTTGGAGAGCTTTGAAGAAGGTGATTGATTTTTCCCCGGATTTCGAAAGAAAGCGGCCGATGGCCGCCAGCCGCCCTGTTAGTTGCTAAACTTCTTTAACATTCTTCGGAGGGGCCATATCGATAATGGCCTGGATCTTCTTGGGGTTCGCCTCTATGCCGTGCTGACTGACCACAAACTGAAGGAATTTTTCGAAGGAGACGCCGAATGCGTACTTGGCAGGAATGAGCCTCATGTTGTGGGATCGGAGTACGCCAAATGCTTCTTCGAGGTCGTCCACATGGTTCTGACCTTGCCGGCTCTTGACGAATATATCGTCGACATAGACTTCCATGTTGCGGCCGATCTGATATTTGAAGACCCAGTTGCGAGTCTCTGGTAGGTGGCTCTAGCATTCTTGAGTCCGAAGGACATGACCCGGTAGCAGTACAGGCCTTGGTCAGTGACAAAGAACATCTTAGCGATGTCGGGAGGGAACATGCGGATTTGATTATAGCCTAAAAAGGCATCCATGAAAGTAAATAGCTCGTGACCTGACGTCGCGTTGATCAAGGCATCGATGCTCAGGAGAGGGAACAGATCTTTGGGGCACACCTTATTGAGATCCGTGAAGTCGATGGAGATCCTCCAGCTCCCACTGGCCTTCTTTATCATCACAATGTTAGCCAGCCACTCGGGGTAGCTAACCTCCTGAATAAACCGAGCGGACAACAGTTTGTCTACCTCCACCTTCAGGGCTTATTGCCTCTCCGGGGCAAACTTGCGCCGCTTCTGATGAATGGGTTTGGAGCCTAGGGTGACGCTCCTCCGGTGCATGATGATATCTTCAGAAATTCTGGGCATGTCGGACGGAGTCCAGACGAAGAGGTCAATGTTGCGACGGATGCAATCAATCAGGCCCGGCCTGAGGTCGGGGGCAAGAGAGCGGCTGATCCGAAAACACTTAGATTTGTCCGCTGCTTCAAATGAGACCTACTCCAGCTCGCCCGCTGGTTCTGACTCAGTATTGTCCCTTCCGGGGGGAGCTCAACTGCATCGAGGGGGAATACTCCGCCTACGACCGTAGTCATATAGCACGATCGTGCCGACTCCTGATTGCCTTGGACGACACCAACTCTGAGGTCGGTGGGGAACTTCAGCTTCAGATGGTAGGCCGAGGGGACAGCCTGAAAAGAGCAGAGCTTGGGACGGTCGAAGATGGCGTTGTATGCCGCTTTGACGTTGACCACCATAAAATCCATCGACTCGGTCCGAAGGATAGGGGCCGTGCTTGCCGTCACATCCGGTGTAACAATCCCCTCAATTTTTACGGGGACACCCAAGAACCCATGCAGGGTATAACCGTCCGGCTTCAGCTTTTCTTGGGGGAGTTTGAGATTCTCGAATGCCTCCAAGAAAAGGATGATGACCGAGCTGTCGTTGTCCACCAGGATATGGCGGACCTCAAAGTTGGCCATGATGAGGCTAATGACGAGGGCATCGCAGTGCGGAAGAAGGATGCCTTTGAGTTCTTCTCCCGAGAAGGAGACAGCTCGCTGCTAGACGCGAGGGGAGGGATGGTCCCTCATAGAGTTGACCTCTCGGACAAAGGCCTTGCGGAAGGTAATGGAGTCCCCTCTCATGGGTCCGCCGTGGATGCAGTGGAGGATAGCCGGTCCCCCGGCTTCCTTGAGTTCGGGGTCCCGCTTGGGGCGGCGGTTGTTAGTTCGAAGGGAAGGCGAAGGCTTCGGGCTCCTCGGTTCTCTTCGGTCTTTGGGATTGGTCCGGGCGAACTCCCTTAGGTACCCTTGTTGGATGAAGGCTTCAATCTTGTATTTGAGGGCTCGGCAATGATCTGTATCGTGCTCGGTGTCTCGGTGGAAGCGGTAGTAGAACCTTTGGTCTCGCTTCTTGTCGTTGTTGCTCGGTCGGGGAGGGAATCAGATTATCCCTTTGTCCTCGATCTCCATTAAAATTGTCGAGACGTTCTGAATCAGGGGTGTATATCTCTCGAAATGGGGGACCGGGGGGACCCTCTTGAGACCATCCATTTCTTTCACGAGTCTCTTGAAAGGCTCAGCATCATCGACCTTATGCTTCCCCTTAGCAGTGGCTTCTTTGGTGCCCTCGGGATTGAGGGCCTCCTCGGCTCGAATATACTTTTCGACCCTATTGAGTAGGTCGGGGAAGCCCATAGGTGGCTTCTTGGCTAAAGAAGCCTTGAGCCGGCCGTGGTGGATATTGTGTCGGAAGGCTGCAGAGGTGACCCCTGCATCGAGGGAGGAAACTGACCTTGCCTCGGTGGTGAACCTCCGAACGAACTTCCGGAGGGATTCCCCGTCCTTCTGTTTGATATCCAGAAGGGAGGAGCTCATCTTCTCGACCTTCCTGCTGGTCACGAAGTGGTCTAGGAAGCTCGCCTCTAGTTGCTCGAAAGAGAAGATCAAGCCGGGGGTAAGTTTGGAGAACCATTCCCGAGCTAGGCCACGGAGGGTAGCAGGGAAGGCGCGGCACAGGAGGGGATCCGCAGCGCTGTGAATCATCATGAGGGTCTTAAATCCCTCCATGTGATCAGCCGGATCACCCTCGCCATTGTAGGTCTCGAATTGAGGAGGCTTTAAGTTTCAAGGGATCTCGGCTTCTAGGATTTGGGGGGAGAAAGGGGGTCCAGTCTGCCGATGTCCGCCACCCGGTACGGATCTGCCCTTGCCAAAATGGGCGAGGCAGTTCTCCATCTCCTCCAAATGACGAAGGACGGTGTCTGCCTATTCCTAGGGGCGGACCGATCCGCGGGATTCTTTGCCTCCTACTCCTGCCCGTGGGTCGAAACTGTTGCGAACCTCGGTGGTCTGGCCACCTCGGATGGCTTGGAGGATCTCATCCCGAAAATTTTGGAACTCGACCCTTGTGATGGGGGCTTGCCCCACAGGTCCACGGGGCGAGCGGCTGTGTTCTGGATCGCATGCTTGGGACTGCTGTCGGTGATGGTTCGATACTGAGTTGAAAGCGGCCTCTCCCCTAGTCCGGCTGGCCTGCCGGTCTGAGATGACGCGGTGTAGATCAGTCGCATTCGAAGGTTTGGCGGTGCCGTTTACCCAAGGTTGGTTAGAACCCTAGGCATTTGCGCGGCTGGGATGTGGAGGGTCTGGATGTCTCGCCGAGGTGATGGCCTTTCTGGCTTTGGGAGCCATGGAGGAGCTCAGACACGAGGTGACGTCCCTGACCGGGATCGGTCTGGCGACAGTACTAAGAAAAAAGGTTCCCACAGACGGCGCCAACCTGATGCTGCTTATTTTTAGGGTATCGGGGCAACAGGTGTGAGTTCTTGTAATTTGTGAAGTGAAAATCGTAGTACTGGCGTCGATCCGACCTCGGAGAGCGGGAGCAGCTCGGAAGTAGGAGCGGAGAGGTAGAGGCCATGTGCTCGGCTTGGCTTGGTCTTCTGTACCTGCACACTGCCTAAAAATACCGGGAGAAGTCCCTGCGACAGGCCCTCCGACGATCTAGTCAGTCACTGAGAAAGAGATTGGGCAACTAGGGTTCAGGTGGGAAAGATTGATTACCTGCAGAAGAGTGGAGGGGGTCTGGTATTTATAGGCAGAGGCAAACGGGACTGGGACCCGGATGGGCCGGCTTGGACCTGTTTGTTTGTGGGCCTAGGCGGTAGGAGTCCGTTGGACTTCTGTTGACCTGGTGATCAGGAGAGAGCAAGATTTGAGGGGATCTGACGATCAAGGAGGTGCCATGTCATCTAACCCATATCACTAATTCACTATACAAACCAGGTACACATGTGGAGTACATACATACAGTGAATCGTACACAATACAGTGTTTAACATTATAGGAGTAATGTTCATAAAAAAAAACATTATAGGAGTAACAACGTATCCATACTCCAAAAATGTATCCAAAACCAAACAGAGCTAAAGACTAGGGAGAGCGACAAAAGATATAAAGAGGGCAGCTTTGTCCTTAAAAAGTGTGCTCAATTACATCCTCTTTTTTCTTTCTCTTTCTCTGTGGGGTCCCCATGATTTGTTTACCGTGAAATGACAGCCTGATACTGCTGTCTTCTGCAGCAGGAGTTTGCAGCATACAGACAGAGGGGGGAGGGGGGGAAGAGAGAGAGAGAGAGGGGGAGAGGCAAAAGCTAAAGTGAGGCAGAGCGTTGAGTGATGTGAGGGGGTTTGTGGTGAAAATCAATAAATCAGGTTTGAGAGCAAGTAAGCCAACACCAAGAGCCCAAGACCCCATGAAGATGATGATAATGAAGAAGTAGAAGTATTTGAGATTTGAGATTTTGACGCAACATATAATTCTACTCCCTAGTCCCTACACATGTACTATGTACTATGTACAGTTTTAAACTTTGATAGAGAAAGTTTGCTATAAATCCTTCATAACTCAAGAAGAATTTCAAGATCTCTAATCTCTGTCATTTGTAAATCTACCAATACATGTAATGTACGTGCATAAATTCAGACTACGTCTAAATTTTTACTTAAAAAGAACTATATTTATTAAAACGTGCATCGCAAGTGTAAATAAATAGGAAGTGTAACAGGAATGAATGAAAGTGCTATAGAGTTAGCTTTGCAAGTTAATTTATTTACAATGACAAGAGAAATAAGAATTTGAACAAAAGTGCTATAAAGTAACCAAAAAAAACCAGTTTGCTCTAAAGTCTTTTTAATTTAGAGTAATATTTGGTTAGTGAGATAAAAGTAGTATACTCAAATTAAATAATATATTTATGTGAATTTGTTTAATAATTTGTTTTTGTGAATAGCCAATAACATTAAACAAAATGTGAAATTTGAAGGAAAAAAAACTCTTGAACTATTTTCTTTATACAGAAAATCTCACTGAACTTTTTTTTTGCACAGAAAACCACACTCAAATATGGTTGCTAAAAATTCATTCTAACGGTGCAAATTTTCTCCTGAAGTTGAGTAAGATTTTTTGACAATAATGAGAAAATTGTATATTGTTTTCTAGAACCAACTTGCAAAGATGAATGATATTATCTAATACAAGCAGAAAAATTATATGTGTTTTTTGAAAATATACTTCATAGGATTTTTTGAAAACATACTTTAGAGAAGTTTTCTGCAAAAAAAAAATGTTCAGTCAAGTTTTTGGTATAATGGATATAGTTCAGATTTTTTTTCTTTCAAATTTAGCCTGAACAAAATAATACATTTTAAATAATATTAACGAAAGACTGTATCAATATTTCCCAAAATAGAGAGAGACTATATCAATATTATTCAAAATTTATTCCTTAAAGAATTTTCTTTACTGCCATAAAGAATTTTCCAAAATGTATGGAAATTTAAAGAGTTTAAAGTAAATAGAACAAAGTCAAAGGAGCTAACAGAAATTCAGGATCATGTGGGGGAGCTTTTGAGAAGTTTTCGCTTAAAATTTCTAGCTAGTAGCTAACTAGCTACCGGAACCATTTTTTTTTTTTTTTGATACGATGATGGATAGAGCCTTACGAACAAGGCTAAATTTGAAACTATGGCCTTTATGCAAAAAAACTTTCATGATATTTTTTATGTACAAAACTTCCTTGAAGTATTTCAAAAAATCACATCTAACTTTTATACTTTTATCAAATAACCTCATTCATTTTTGCAAGTTGTTTCAAAAAATATCGTATATCTTTTGCATTATTGTCAAAATCTCCCTCAACTTTAGCAGAAGTCTCACGTTGGCGGGGTGGATTTTTTGCAACAATAGTTCAGGAGAATTTTCTGCAATAAAAAAAGATCAGGGGGCTTTCTACATAAAGGCCATAATTAAAGGGTTTTAAAAAAAAATGAACCATTAAACAACTCTTTAGCCATAGTTTAAAAAAAAATGCAGAATACAACCTCCATATTTTATTAATAAAAATTTAATAAAATATCTACATAATACTGGAGGAATGTACAAGAAATTACAAAGTAAAAAATAAAATATAAACCTCTAACATCATCCTGAAGAGTGGGACATGTTCAAAAGTGATACCGACATACAAAATAATAAATACAAAGAAAAATAAGTACACGTATAGCGGTCCTTCCAACAAGTCTCTGGAATGTGAGAGATGTCTTCGCTCTGCTCAGTGTAGGGAATGTCCGAACTCTACCTCCTCATTATCGTACTCGTCCACTTGGAAGTCTCTGACGATTCTCCTTCTCGACCTTGTAGCAGCAACTGTAGTCTAAAAGAAAATAAAATATATGACATGTGTTAAAATAGCAGAAGTGCTTGTTAAAATTGAAAGATGGACTTAGAGCATCGACAGTCGTTTGCTATATTTGCCAAATTTCCATATTTTGATAAACAGGGGTATGCAGTCGTCTGCTACTTCGCCATATTTTGGCACAATCGCTACAGTGCGTTCTCATATTTAAGAAACGAATTGGCGATTCTCAAATTATAGGGGACGGAAGATGTTCCCTTTGTTTTTTTTTTTTTAATGAGATCAGACGAAACAAGTTGCTTCGTGTGTTTCTTTTCTAATGATCGAACGGTACATGTTGTACCGTCTGTAAAAAAAAAACGAAAAATCGTCAAACGAGACATGTTGTCCTGTTTGAAGCCAAAAATGGTTTGGACGGGACAACATGTACCGTCCAGCAGCAAAGTTCTCAGGTTAAGAGTGAGAGTTAGGTAGATTAGTGTATTAATTAGTAGATTAGTATATATTTTAATATTTAATTTAACTATTTTAACTATTTTAATATCTATTCAATAGTTAATGAACTTAAATATTATGTAAAAAAAAATAATAATAATAGGACAGAACAAGATGTTCCGTCCGAGCTCATTTTTTTTAAATATTTCTTTATCAAATTATAGCAAACTACGACTACAGCAAATTGATCTTTTTGTTATTTGCTATTTTATCATATTTTTTTATATTTGAGAAACACCACTATGGATGCTCTTAGAAATTCTAGCAAAGAGCTAAACCAAGAGAATGTCTGTATTTTTGTTTTTTGGGATAATCAAAGCACAAACCAAAACCCCACTTCTCAATCTCTAATTTTTATCTGTTAATCCTCTTATTTGTAATCTTTTTTCTTCTTACTTTATTTCCCACTTGCTTCCCTATCTACATGCAGTTACACCCACAGTTGAAAAGGTTCATTGATGGCATACAAAGCTTTTCCACATGCACAACCTGAATTGACACCATAAAAGGTTAAACTTTTTAAGGATAGTGTTTGAAAAAAAAAATAAAAAAATAAAATATATATATATATAAAGAGAGAGTATAGCCATCATATTTCATTAACGAGGGTTAGTTATTATAGTCCCATATTAGTTGTATAATTATTTTGATATTTGTTCTCCTCCTATATATAGATGATATTGTACTTGATTAAACTCAATTCAATAATCAGTATTGTTTTCATCTCTCTGATTTATCTTAACATAGTATCAGAGCTCCAAAAATCTCCTACAAGAAATTAGGGTTCCTTTTCCAATCCAAAAAAAAACCCACAGCCATCAAACCCTAAAATCCAACGTCGGCTATCACCGTCCATCATCGTTAGAACGTCATCCTCGTCGATGTCATCATCATCGACGTCACCTCCTTTCTACTCCAACCCCATAGAACCCAACTTCGGCCATCGCCAGTCGCCGCTGCTTCCAACCCCGAGCACCTTCGTCCCTAACTTCGAAACCCTAGATGCCACCTCCTCCTTCCCGAAACCCTACCCATACCCCGTTTCTCCCTAATACAACCGACTTCGAACTCCTCATGTAACACCCCGAATTTCAAATAAGGATAAATTCGAGATTTCACAGGATCTTTACTTCACTTCGTACAATTTTACAAGAAATATAAAACTTTTTATTCACAATACATCAGAGTTCAAATACAACTTGGTTTTACACAGCGGAAGAATAAAATTTACAACAAAACATTTCCAACATCTTTAAAATAAAACAGCATCAGCATATCCACTTTATAGCTCCATGAATAGTCCATTATCTGCATGTCAATCTGTGGGCACGTCAGTTATTTACAACTGACGAAATGTTATACACGGCTATCCTCTCTATGCCGGGAATAGTATAACGATCTCATACTTTAACAAATCACAAAAAGATTGAATGAACATATAAAGTGTCAAAAGTGATTATTCTAAACATAAGTGTATGTCATGCCTTAATGCCTAATGCACACAATTCTACACTAGGATGACACTAATGCACACTTGTTCGGATTCTATGCATCCCATACTACATAGGTCCGAGGGCAAGCGCCTACGTTCTCCACAATAAAGGGCTCGATCTCTCGCCATGAAAACTACCCGGTAGCAAAACAAAGTTCAGACTATTCCACGAATGTGAATCCCAGCCTTCGAGTCCACCAACAGCTGTTATAACAGATTCCACATCGTACGAACCGTCTCGTATGTGACCCTCTAGCCCAGTATATATATATATATACATTGGAGACGGTAAACATAAAAATCCATCCGTCCGACTACTCAAGATCCCGGAGTCCACCGCTGACCCGTCCTCATAGTCCCGGACTAAAATATAATAATCCGTCTCCCACAGGGCAACCTCAGTCCACCAACTGGGTCTATAGTCTTGGAGTCCACCAACAACTATATAGAGCACCCCACTTACGTTTCCCTAAGTTTACTACATCTTCGCTTATGTGCCCAAATTTTCTTCAGTTCAAGACATGAATAATTTCCATTCAAAGAATTAGTTTTACCTCCTACCGGACTTAATCAACAAATACGAGATGGCTCCTTAGCCACATCTCCAAATCATTTCTCAAATCTTTTCTTTCAATAATGCCGGTACCGAGGTCTTACTAACTCAAAGTCATAAGCTTTCATGTACAAGAAACATAGGTATATATACCCTTTAATAATCCTGTCTTAAACCTAGTTATTTTCATCTTCAACTCATTCACAAATGGTCAATAACTTGTCTCAATTCATGATCTACAATGTATGTGCCTTACACTATTTTGTCTTAATGTTATAAATTATTTTCATTACTACAAATTTTTGTATATATATCAATTTTGATTTTATTGCCGTCATAATTTTCCTACATAGAGTTGTTTTGTTTTCCTCATTGCATATTTTAAAGTTTGCAGTTTTCTAAATACAAGAATAATATTTTCTCTGGCGTGTACAAAATAAAATCTTTACCCTAGCAAGTTCCGGGGACGGAACTACTCTAAGGGGGGGAGAGTGTAACACCCCACAAAATTGGAATTACAATTTTGCCCCTGGGTGTTACGTACGTATATTTTGTAATGCATTTCACTACATATTTTGGATTCGTACTATTTATACATTTTCCGTATTGATTTCAGTCAACTAAAATATAATATTTCAATCCCTGGGATTTACGTGCTTTTTACGTGTTTTGATGCACGTGCTTCCACCACTACGTATAATATTTTCTATAGGTTTAAATTATTTATTTTTATGTATTTAAATATATTTTATAAAACGAAAATTTATTTTTCTCTTGTTTTGATTAAAATGCATTTTTCGACTTTCTGCACGTATAATGCACGTGCTTTCTACGTGTTGCGATTTCATCATGAAATACACAAAATTAGTAAATATATTTTTCTTATATTATTTTCGATTATATTTAATAATTTTTTTATCGATAAAGTCAATTTTTGCATTTTAATATTTTACGTGCAACACACGTGTTTTAAGCGAACATATTTGAGTGTGTTTATTTTCAAAATAAATTTCGGTGTGTGTAACTGCCCGTAGTTTTCAAAGAAAGAGTATAAAATATATATATACCTAAATATACTCTGAATATACTTTGAATAATGCATGGATGTTAGTATAAAGAATTTAATGGCATAATCCACATATATATATACGGAAATGGTAAAAATGGTGGGCCCACATTGGAGCTTGAAACAGCAAAGGCTTTAATACTGGGCTAGTAGTTTATATAGACATGTATAAGGTATTGATGAGGGCCCATGGTAAAGGAGAGCAGCATAGTCTGCTTTGTTGCTTTGGTTTTCGGTCAACTTAAGAGTTGATGTGGCCGGTTTGGTTTTTGGGAGTTTTGAAGAGGAGTGAATGAGAGTTAGGGTGAGAGAAGTGGGGAGGTGAAGAGTTGGGATTTTGAGAAGTGGGGAGATGAAAAGTGAGGAGTTAGGGGAGTTATGAAATGTGAAGAGGTGAGAATTAAAAAGAGAATTAAAATGAGAAGTTATTAGGTGGGAGATTTTACAATATAGTCCCTAGCAAAATCCTATAAATAGCCACCATTTCTCTTCTCATTCTTGACACCAAAAAGCAAATCAAGCAATAGAAAATAGAAGAAAGAAAGAGAGAAAAATGAGAGAAAGAAAAGAGTGTAAGAAAAAGAAAGAGAGTAAGAAAGTTATTGTGCTTGGAGGATCTCTTGCTTGGAGCATTTGCTAGGAGGAGAAGAGGACTAGGAGTTGCTTGAGAAGCTAGGAGCCATTCACTTGTAGTTTTCAACCTTCAAACAAAAGGTGGGTTCTCATGCTTTCTAATTTAGAACTATGCATGCTAGTAATTATAGATGAATAGTATAGAAATTTTGATTATGATAAGTAGAAAAATTTATGCTATTGGATGTGGTGAATCATGTTATGATTAGTAGATTAAATTACAACTTGTTAGTTGATAAATGAGAAAAGAATTTATTATTGCCATGCACTAGTATACATGAATCTAGAGATTTTGATAATTGTGAGTTTTCCTTTTTAATAAGAAAATACATTTTTGGTAAAGTGAAATTTGATACTATGGAACCCATTTGATTGTTCATAAAAGATCTAATGTGCTATTTTGATTAAATTGAGTAAATACAAATTCATGCTTATTAATAGGGAGAAATGAATTATTGTCTAAAATATGATTTTTTTAAATCGATGAGTTACGGATTAGAAAATAAATACAGTTTATATATACATACATATATATATATATATATATATATATATATATATATATATATATATATATATATATATATATCTAACAAAAGATTAGATTCAAGTTTTATGAAAATAAAAGAATAACAGAAGGTTTGAACAAAAGTCGAAGAGGGGACTTGATGTCGTTGGGCGCAACTAGCCTGTTGGCTCGGCTGTGCGCTACTTCTTTGTTGCGTCTGGGTTCGATGCTCAGTGTGGCCGAAACATTCTTTTTATTTTTTTTATGAACATTAGATTGAGGAAGATGTGAAAAGGACTTTGTTTTGTAATTGAGACAACCAATCCATGTGGACATATTGGTCGGTGTGGGCTTCTTTAGTTGCTGCCTTGGCTTACATGGGTTCGAAACCCAGTGTAGCATACTTTTTTTTTTGGATTAAAATTTTTTTTGGATTAAATGGAATTAAGTGTGAATTAGGGATTCTCATGCTAATGAAGCATCTATCCGTTAATGTAGTACAACCAAGTTTTGTTGTGAGTTGTATACAAATGCAACTATATAAAGACATGATTGACTGTGCATATACAAATTAGGTATGCAACTCTTACCAGTTCTCATGCAACCAAGTCAACACAAGTTCACCGGGATATATGGGGTATATTTTTGGTTTTAAGAAGTTTCATATTAAAAAAATAATAATAATAATGATAAATAAATCTTATTATTTCTCTAAAATGATTTGAGATTTATTAAAAGTAGTTTCACAATATTTCAAGCATTTCGCGAGATTGATATAAAATTTATTAAAATTAGTTTCATAAATTTTCATGGATTTTGAGAAATAAAAATGAAAATTGAGATAGGATTATGCGACTTCAAAATTATTAATTGAGAATAAAAATTCTCTTTTGTGAAGAAGAGTACAATATAAAATTTTTGTGAAGTGATTACTCTTGAAGAGATTGCATTTGTATTTTGTTAAGGAATATCTCGAAGTGAATCGAGACACCATATGAGCCTGGATTTTTGTGATAAAATTCATGTAATGAAATTGTGTAAATTGAAAAGAATTATTTTGCTATGGAAATTATGAATGAATAATTAGATCATGAATTGAGACAAGTTATTGACCATTTGTGAATGAGTTGAAGATGAAAATAACTAGGTTTAAGACAGGATTATTAAAGGGTATATATACCCATGTTTCTTGTACATGAAAGCTTATGACTTTGAGTTAGTAAGACCTCGGTACCGGCATTATTGAAAGAAAAGATTTGAGAAATGATTTGGAGATGTGGCTAAGGAGCCATCTCGTATTTGTTGATTAAGTCCGGTAGGAGGTAAAACTAATTCTTTGAATGGAAATTATTCATGTCTTGAACTGAAGAAAATTTAGGCACATAAGTGAAGATGTAGTAAACTTAGGGAAACGTAAGTGGGGTGCTCTATATAGTTGTTGGTGGACTCCAAGACTATAGACCCAGTTGGTGGACTGAGGTTGCCCTGTGGGAGACGGATTATTATATTTTAGTCTGGGACTATGAGGACGGGTCAGCGGTGGACTCCGGGATCTTGAGTAGTCGGACGGATGGATTTTTATGTTTACCGTCTCCAATGTATATATATATATACTGGGCTAGAGGGTCACATACGGGACGGTTCGTACGATGTGGAATCTGTTATAACAGCTGTTGGTGGACTCGAAGGCTGGGATTCACATTCGTGGAATAGTCTGAACTTTGTTTTGCTACCGGGTAGTTTTCATGGCGAGAGATCGAGCCCTTTATTGTGGAGAACGTAGGCGCTTGCCCTCGGACCTATGTAGTATGGGATGCATAGAATCCGAACAAGTGTGTATTAGTGTCATCCTAGTGTAGAATTGTGTGCATTAGGCATTAAGGCATGACATACACTTATGTTTAGAGTAATCACTTTTGACACTTTATATGTTCATTCAATCTTTTTGTGATTTGTTAAAGTATGAGATCGTTATACTATTCCCGGCATAGAGAGGATAGCCGTGTATAACATTTCGTCAGTTGTAAATAACTGACGTGCCCACAGATTGACATGCAGATAATGGACTATTCATGGAGCTATAAAGTGGATATGCTGATGCTGTTTTATTTTAAAGATGTTGGAAATGTTTTGTTGTAAATTTTATTCTTCCGCTGTGTAAAACCAAGTTGTATTTGAACTCTGATGTATTGTGAATAAAAAGTTTTATATTCCTTGTAAAATTGTACGAAGTGAAGTAAAGATCCTGTGAAATCTCGAATTTATCCTTATTTGAAATTCGGGGTGTTACACCTCATACACCCAAACCCAAGCGCCTTCATCCCTGCCGTGTCATCCCTTGTTAGCCGCCACTTCCCTACCTTCTCAAACCCTAAATCCATAATCCTAATACCCATTCCCTTCCTATCCATAACCTCCAACCCGACCTACCCCAGTTCCTGACCGAAACCCAATACTCAAACCCGACCAAACCCAATATCCGTTTAACCCATTTCTTTACTTTTTTTTTGGAAAAAAATTGCAGGTACTTGTATTTTTCATGGAGCCATAATTTTGTCAGTATCTTCCAGTCTTCACTGATTTTCTTTTTTCCTCTGCTAAGGATTAGACTGATTGGTCTGCTTCTGTTGAGGCCACTCTTCTCGACCATTCTTTATGGGATCACATTGATGGTTCCACTCCTAGTCCCAAAGATCCCGCCACTACCACTTTCAATGCAGATAAGCAACTGATTCACACATCTCTGACCACTTGGGATGATCATGACCGTCAGATTATTGCCTTCCTCATCTCCTCTGTCGACCGTAGTCTTCATGCTGATCTTCTTCGTGTTCGTCCTGCCAAGGCTCTTTGGCCACAGTTGACTACTCAGTATGTTCAAAATAGTAGGGCCCGTGAGTATGTGTAACGCCCCGATTTCCTTACACTGGAAAACCGTGACATAAGCCATAATCTTTTCCTTTAATTAGCCACAATACACAGAAAAATAGAAAAAATTAAAACTTTTTATTCAACATAAATGTATTACAAGTCTGAATATTATAATACTGCAATACATTACATCAGTGTTACAATAATGTCTTACAAGCCCAAGTGTTACAAACTTTCAATAAATTTACATCAGAGTACACGAATAATTAATAACACTTGGTACTTCACTTGGATGATTCTCAACATTAAATAAATTACAACAGATATTACAATTGACATAAAAATCAACACTATGCTTCTCTTGCCTTGAGTCCTTTTGAATCCTGTACCTGTAGGTATGCAATCCAGTACCTATTTGAGTGGGGACGTCAGTACATTTACTGACGCTAAATGCTCATTACAAGCAGCAAAATCTCTACTAAACAAACAGATTGATGAAAAGAGAAATGTGTATATATAATTGATGTGTCAGTGTATGTTATGACTTAGACACTAATGTAAGATTAACTAATGCAAGGATACACTTATTCTAATATAAGTGAGACTCTGGACATTATGCAGCCCATAAATATATAAACCCATATAAAGTTGTTTCTTCATATTTAGGAATTTGAACCCGCGCCATGAATTCTACTATTGTACTCAACCTGTTTCTGACAGATACAACGTGACTGATGAGGTTGCCTTGGACGGTCCAATCCTGCCAATGCAGTACCATAGTGGTGTTCATGTTTGTCACTATCATCTGGTGGCCTCACTTAAAAGCCAGACAAACCCAGAGTTACCGTTGCACAGGATAGCTCAAAGCATCCCCTGTGGCGCCCTTGACTCATAGAACATGACGGAATTTTGGGGTCCATCCCCTAGTTTCGACAGGAGAACTTATCCTGTTCTTATCATGGCACTTCAAAAATTAACAGCCGAGATACGGATCCCGTGCTTGCAACTCGTGAGAAGGCACAGACCATATCCCTTTGGCAGGAAGGTATAATCCAACACCACCACCTAGTGCCGGCCTATAGGACAAGTCGGATCATAAGGTATCACCCTGTAACACCTCTAATTTGTAAAATGCTAAAAATACCTGTTTTTATAGGTCTGGAGTGGTGAAAATTATTTTTGGTGTATTTTTATTTTAAATATTGATATTGATGTCTATATTTATGTTAGATTGGGGTTATTGATATATTGGAGCTATGAGTTGAAATTTTATGTGAAGAGATATTGTTTATTTTTATTTTATAATTTTGGAGGATTATTATGCGATAAATTTAGTGTATTTTGTACTGTTCGTATTATTAAAGGATAGAGTTGGAGTTTATTTGAAATATTTTGGGAGATTGGGGGATTATATGTAAATATTCTTTATTAAATATATATATAATTCTATTATTCCCAAACCCCCCTTCCCCTCATCCTCCTTCTTCCGGTTTTTCCCGACCGCAAAAGAACCCACCGAAACCATTTTGGCTGACCTTCTCCCCGCCCATATCTCCTCCATTTCTCCATAGTTTTTGAATTAAATTGAGGGGATGACTGATTGAAGGGTGCTCTAGCTCGTGGTGCAGTCAATTTGGAGAAACAACCACGGAAAGGTATACCCTATTCTACTTTATTTGTATAAAATTAAGTGTTGTTAATTTCTATTGAATAGAAATATTATGGTAGGGAGATTAGGAGATGTTAGGAATAGTAGAGGTGAGAAATTAGCAAGTTATTGGAGAATTTGTAAGTTGCACATAAATTAGGGTTTTGGGTTTCTAAAAAGGAATTATATATATAAGGTATGATAGTCGAAATTCTTGTTAAGCCATTAGAATAATTTGGGAGTGATTTTAGTAATTGTTTGAAAATAAAAACCCCGTAGGAATTTGACTATTACGTGCATCGCACGTGTGCATCCCAGACGTTCAATAAAATGCATGTGTGATATTAGGATCAGTGTTATTATTTTTCTGTGGCTGGTTTGGATGTTTTGGCCTTAATTGCTTTGAAATTTGGTAATAGGTGATGCTAGCGATTTCGGATGCGTGACGGGGTGTTTCGAGTCGTCACGAGATCTCAAGTGAGTATGATCTTTTTATTTCATGTGCATAATGTGCTATGACAATTTTAAAATATGGTTTGCTGTGTGTGATGTGTAAAGTATATTGAATAGAGAAAAATTCATAAGTATGATACAGAGTAAATTATGAGGTGTAAGAAATTAGTATATATGTATGAGAGTGTGTTGATGCTTGTAGATAGATATCTATATGCTATGGGGTTGTAATGATCAGATTTGAGAATCGATTCTGATATGTGTATGTATGATGTGTGATCTCATGACTAATGTAATAAGATGGGAAGTATGGTGTGTGTAGATATATATGATATGTAAAATATGATATGATAATGCAATGCAAAATGGATATGGTGTGTGTGACGTGTGGGTGGTAAATGAGAATTTTATACGATATCAGTGAGATTAATGGCTTGTATATGCTTATGGATTTAATGAAGTTATATGCATTCATGTTATATTATAAAGGAGTTGTACAGAGATATTATAAAGGAGTTATATTATGAAGGAGTTATGTTATAAAGGAGATATGTTTATATATGGAGAATATATATTATAGAGGAGATACATTCTTGTTATCTTATAAAGGAGACATATATTTATATATGGAGATACAAAGGAGATATATATGTATATACAGAGATTTAAAGGATATAATTTAATATTGCAGTGCAGCACAATCTCCCAGGGGTTTGGAGTGGACACCACAGGCCTGGGATATACCCGGGAATAGGAGTTATATATATTTATATTGCCCCAAATTTTATATTTGGGGATCAGGAGTTATATATTACCCCAAATTATATTTGGGGATCAGGAGTTTCCCTCGCTGGTATAGGGCCAGGAGGTTGACGTAGCCTCGAACGTGTAAGACTATGTGTGAGCATCGACCCGCATGTTATATTTTATTTTGACTAGCCTTTTGGCTTTAGTCTTGGTTGGACATGCGCGCAACCGTACTTTCAATCCAGCTCACAAATGATAGATGCTTAGGACACCTGGATCTGGGTGATATGGTGGGTTAGCGGGATCGAAATGTACGTGGAGAGGCACAGAGATCCCTGTGTTGTACGAGGAGGTCAGTTGTGTGGGCACTGAAAATGAAAAAAATATAAAGGTGTATATGTGTATCGAAAGAATATATGTATATGTAAAGATATTGATGATATGCAATCTTACGGAGACTGTTTATATTAAGGGAGATATGATTGTGTTACAGGAGAGAGATATATCAATATATTGACAATACCTATATGTTTAAAGTTATATTTATAAAAGCTGATGTATAAATATAGTTATATAACCATAGAGTTGGAGTAATATAATTATCATATTTGGATGGAGTTGTGTATTCGCAGGTATGATATTAATGATGTGTATGTTTATGTGTAATCGATGGAGTCGTACACGTTTATGTTGTTGAATTTATATGGCGATACTTATAAAGCTTTATTGGCAAAATGAAAGAAACATGAATAGAGGAGAGATGCGTAAAGTAAAGGGAATTGTATTATGAGGTGTAATTACCAAGTACAAGAAGTTATATTATAAGATGTGAATGAGTTAATAACATAAAATATGACTTGAAACAAGTTGGTATGCCTTGGAATTGTGACCAGGAACTACCCGCCTGCTATTTCGGAGAAAATAGTGGGAACTATCTGCCTAGGTACAACTTCAAGGTAGATCGGTGGAGTATTGTTATAATAGTTAAGGTTCTATTATGAGATAAGTATGAAAAGAAAAGAAAGTTGTGTGGGGAGATGTGAGTATAAAGTAAAGTAAGTTATAACAATGATGGGTTTGCTGAGAGTGGAAGTGATGATGAGCATGATGATGTATTGAGAGTGAAAAGAAGATAGTTGTAAGGTATGATGAGAGTAAAAGTGATATATTGTGAGACGTGATGATATGTATTATAAGAAATGAATGAATGCGATGTTATGTGATATGAGAATGAGAAAGAAAATGTTTATGAATGAAGATGAGTATGAAAGAATATGAGTTGTGAGTTTATATATGCAAACGAATGGTAAATGAAGTGCGTGGCTAAATAAGTATGAAGAGAAGTGGTAGTGGCATTATATGATTATATATGAAATACATAGGTGGTGATGCGTGTGAAATTATGGATATATAGATGAGTGCGAATTTGAAGAGTACTTTGATATAAAGTCGTGTTTATGATGTTTTTATGTTCAGATTTCAGGTTGAATCTTCTTATCTTGAAAATTGTAAGTTTAATTTATTTTCCTTATATAGTTTAATTTATTTATTAGATTAGTGAATTAGACTCACACCAGAAATGGCTAACCCCTTGGTGTTTGGGGGGTTAGGGAGTCCCTGGACTACCGTAGATCCCCTACTGTTACAGGTCCTCAACAGTGCAGATGTGAGGTGTAGATTTCGTAGAGTGGAGCCCTTTACTTTAAAAATTTTCTTTGTTTATGTCAGTATGATGAATAGTGAAATTTATGGTTTTAAATTGTAATTTAGATGTATAAACATGTAGATGATGATGATGATGATGATAGTATGGGACTGTATATTATGTTTTTGACTCGTACCCCTCTCGTTGTGGAGTACTGGGCCCTGTGGTATGTTTTATAAATTATTTTCTAAAAACTTTATTACGTTTTCAAAGGAATTTATGGTTTTTAATTGATAATTGATATTCTATTATGAGTTTGGCCCCCAGAGCATGATATTTATATTGCTTGTATGATTTTGCTCATTTTGGCCTGGGGAGCCATGATATTATTGCCAGTGATGTGAGCTACTGAATTTAGAGCAGAATTCCGTAAGCTTTTTGTGTTTCGGAGCAGAAATTTCAGGGGAAACTCTGCCAAAATTTTATTTGAAATAAAACAATCTTAGTTTATGTTTAAAGTGATATAGAAATTGAAAGAATTGAAATTGGTGTCAAAATAAAAAAAATTTGGGGCGTTACACACCCCTAATACCAAATCTTCCATTCGGTGAAATAATAGATAAAATGGTTAAGTAACAATAGTTACAAGTTACTACCCTAACGATGTCACTAACCCTAAACAATCCAAGAGATGACAATAATGTTAACACAATATGCTATCTCTCAATCTAGACTTCGTAAGATAACCTTGCTAGGTGTTCAACCTAGAATTCCCAAGATCACCATAGATCCTGCTCACAGCCTATTGATCCAAGACCTTAGCACTGCCAACTTACTTGCTTGCTACTACCGTGAACTTGGATTTTGTCTACGCTCTCAGCCCGCGATCAACCTACACCGGTTAATATCTGACGGCGCATGAGGAGTGACTTATCCACAGTTCTCGAGGAGTAAAATAAATACACGTCTTGATGGTCGATGAGCCCTAGGGTAACGATGTCACCCTAGACGAGCTCAACAAGCTTAGTACGAGCTGAAAAGCTACATACGAGCCCAACAAATTACATACAAGTCAAACGAGATACGTACGAACCAATAAACTAAATACGAGCTAACAAGCTACGTATGAGCCAAACAAATTATATACGAGCCAACTAGCTACGTATGCGACAATAAACTGCTAATAATTAGCACGAACCATTTCCCAATATGAAACACGAATCATGAGCACATATGAATACATCTAGATCCTAAACGAGTGCTCGAATATGGAATAACAACAAAAACCACTCAACCGCGAATTAGCGTGATCAGTCGTGCGGCTACTGAAATCTTGTAAAATTTATTATAATTGCTACGCTTACCGGAATCCTATAAAATTAGACTCTATGGAAAGGTATAAATCTCTAATACAATTCCCTGGTTGACAACATTCTTAAATTCAGCCAACAAAGGATTGAAAAATCCTATAACATCTCAAAAGTGAGCTCAGCCAAAAGGCAGACTACTGTCAAAACTTGTAAAATTCATAATGATGCTACACTTATCGGAATCTAACAAAATTAGACTTTTTAGAAAGAGTTGGGAATCTCTACTACAATTATCTAGTTTACAACCTTTTGGAATTCAGTCAACAAAGGGTTGGAAAATCCCCAAACATCTCAACAGTGACTCAGCCGAAAGGCAGACTACTGCTGAATCTAGAAAAATTCATAACTGATGCTACGTGTATCGGAATCTAACAAAATTATACTTTATAGAAATATAAGAAATTCTACTACAACTCTCTAGTTGACAACTTTCTCAAATTCAGTGGATAAGAGCTACAAAAACTCCTAACACCCTAAATAGTGAGCTTAGCCAAAAAGGCCAGCTGCAGTTAAACTTGTAAAAATCATAACTGATGCTACATGTATGGGAATCTAACAAAATTAGACTTTATAGAAATCTAAGAACATCTAATACAGCTCTTTAGCTGACAACTTTCTCAAATTCGGTCAATAAGAGGTATAAAAAGTCCCTAACATATCAATAGTGAACACAGCCAGAAAAAGTCAGTTGTTGTTAACCTGTTAAAATCATAACTGATTCTACGTGCATTGGAATCTAACAAAATTAGACTTTATAGAAAGCTAAGAACTTCTACTACAACTCTCTAGTTAATAACTTTCCCAAATTCAATCAACAAGAGGTAGATAAAGCCTCTAACATATCAATAGTGAACTCAGCTAGAAAAAGGCAGCTGCTGTTCAACTAATAAGTTCATAGCAGATGCTACACTTATCGGAATCTAAAAAATTTAGACTTTTTAGAAAGATAATAACTTCTACTACAAGTCTCTAGTTGACAACTTTCTCGAGTTCAGTCAACAAGAAGAAGAAAATCCCCTAACATATCAACAGTGAACTCAGCCAAAAAAGTAGGCTGCTACTGAACTAAAAAATTCATAACAGATGCTATACTTGTCGGAATATAAAAAATTTATACTTTTCAGAAAGGTGAGAACCTCTACTACAAATCTCTAGTTGAAAACTTTCTCAAACTAAGTCAACAAGATGTATAAAAGCTCCGAACACCCTAAACAGAAACTCAGCCAAAAGAAGACTACTGCTGGAATCTTATAAAATTCATAAATCTTGCTACGCTTATCAGAATCCAACAAAATTAAACTTTTTTAGAAAGGCGGGAACCTCTACTACAATTCCCAAGTTGACAACTTTACCCAGTTCTAAGTGTACAAAAAGTTATAATTGTTTGAAGTCCAGTTTTTCATTTAAAACATAGCAGTTTTAAGGAAAGCTACTGTCGATCTTGCAAAATCTATAACAAATGCTACACTTATCGGAATCGAACAAAATTAAACTTTTTAGAAAGTTGGGAACCTCTAATACAATTCCATAGTTGACAACTTTCTCAAATTCCTTATAGAACTCAAGTTATACATTTTCAAACACATGCTAAAAATCGAACAAAAACAGCAGATTTTTCTACTCGCTGTTTTGGGATAAACAATTTGTTTAACGTAGAAAATTAACCCAGAAAAATCTAAAAAAATTAAAACATGGTAAGAACATGTATGAGAGCTTCTCATATTAATTTGGGTTCAATATTTCAATTTTATCACAAGTTATTAAGTTTTAACCATCAACACAACATATAACTATCAAAGATTAGATTTTTATCGTTTTTGTCAAGTTCCTTCACTTCAATCGTTCATGAAACGTTTCAAATTTCATAACTTCTCATATGCACATGATTTAGTCAAAGTTCTTCAATTATTTAACATATAACAATAATAACAAACCATAACAAATTAAAAGATGAGAAACCCTCACCCAAAAATCGGTTGGAAGAACTATCTAGCTTGCTTCTCCTCCTTGTTCTTGCTCCTCCTCTCAAGAACAACCCATGAAAAATAAACACACTCTTTTCTTTTGATTCAATCTCTCTTTTTTCTTTTCTCTTTTCTTTTAAAAAACAAAGCAACTAGATGACGTAAAAGAAGAAATATGAGAAGAAGAGAGAATGAGATGAAAGAATGAGAGAAACAAAAATGAAATGGGGCTTTGCCCTAGGTTTGGCCGGCCAATTATAGAGGAGAGGGAGAGAGAGTGAGTCTTATCATATACGTACATCCACTTATAGATATTTTTCCAAATTTACATGCTACATGATTTTGTACAAACGTACGAAATCGATACAACATATACATACATACATCTATATATACAGATTACGTGTATTAATTAAACCAAACACTCCACACAAAAAATATTTTAATTCCGAGAATAAAAATAATATTTATATCAGTTCGGGAGATTATAGTACGAAATCGGTACAATACGGATATATACAGACTAGTATATATACACAGATAATATTTATTAATTAAACCAGGTAATATCCACCAAAAACACTTCAATTATGAAAATAAAAATAAAATAATATAAATAATAATTATTAATATCAGACCGAGATATTAGTGATATTTTCTCGAAAACACAAACTACATGATTTTGTACAAGTGCACAAAATCGATACGATACATATATATATACATATTAGTATATATATAACTTTTATTAGTTAAAGCTAAGTAATTTCCATAAGAAATATTTTAATTTAATAATAATAATAATAATAATAATAATATAATATTCGACCGGGATATTACAGTATCAGCTTCTTGTTTAGTCTGTTCTTGATCGGCAAGGTGATCGCTAGGGGTGGGCATCGGTCGGTATCTGACCTAATATGGACCATCCATCACCGATCCAAAGAAGATCGGTTTTTTTTACTCATCCGCAACCAATCCGAACCTTAATTGGATTGGTTTCCATCCAAACCGATTAAGCTCGGTTTGGATTGGATTGGATGGTTGGTTTGACGTGCTACTTTTCACCTTCAACATCATTCATAATTTTGTTGAAACTTAAAAGATCAATTTCAATCAAACTTAAGAAACAACCTGCTATTTGTTATATAGAAATGAATTTAAAATGAAGATTCATAAAACCACAAGTTGTTAATAAATTTTACACTAATTGTTTGAGATTATGACGTTTAAATGGGTGAGATAAACTACTTTTTCACTTGCATACTTCTGTAATCTTAGTTTATTATCATAAAAGAAACATTAAATAACCATGGCTAATTGAATTTCAGGTACAATAAAAAAAGATTTTGATTACAATGTCTACTTGACTTGATTAAAGTAACTACTAAATGTTACATCAACTTCATGATTCGATTAAGTTTGGCAACACTGTAAATCAAGCATTTCTCAACAACATAACGCACGGGATTATGGAGAATCAAAACATAGGTAGAACAATTACTCGGTTTGTATTAAAGAAATTAAAGAAGACCATTTTTATCTTCAAGAAAATGAGAAATGACTATTTTTATATTCAAGAAATTAAATGAGAACTATATTTCTTATGGACTTATACACAGAGGTACGATCGGTTCGGTTTCATCGGTTATTTGAAAGCCCTATCCAACAACCGAACCGATCTAGTTGGTTATTGAAGATCAAGAACCGAGCCAATCCAAACCCCTAATTGGTTTGGTTAAAAACCGGTCGGTTCGGGTTGGATTGGTTTGGATTGATCGGTTTGGATAATAGTTTTCCACCCCTACTGATCGCAGTATTCAGGAACATTACACAGCCGTGCGCAATATCTGGCGCGAATTACAGCAACTAGAGCACAGTGATGTTCATGTTACTCGTGAACGTCATCAGTTTATGTTCTTTATGATGGGTCTACGACCAGAGTATCAGTCTTTATGCAGTTAATTGATCCATCGAGATCCGGTTCCTTGTCTTGAAGATGCTATTGCTGAGCTTGTTGCTGAAGAAACCTGGTTACGTGCTCTCTCCACTCCTGCTTCTCACCCACCCTCTACCAGTGAGTGTGTTCTTGTGGTTGCTCATAGTACATCCTTCTCACGCAAGCCTCGCCCCAGCCCTACGCCTGCTCCTTCTGCCCATTGCAGTGTCTCAGATCGTCATCCTCATTGGACCCATTGTTAGAGGGATGGTCATAATCATAGTAACTGTTTTATTCTTCATCCCCAGATCCTGGTTTAGGCACAGCAGACAGCAACATGGTTTACCTTCTCTCAGCACACTTGGTGCGATGGCCGTCACTCCGGCCATGCCTTCTCCTGCTCCCTATGATATTCCACAACACCGTCTAGCTCAGCTGGATTTTAAACCATCAATGCTAGTTCCTCTACTCTTGCTTTCTCTGTAACTCTGGGTATGTCTTCTTTCTGGATTTTAGATTCTGGTGCTTCACATAATCTCACTAGCAATTATACACTTCTCACAACGTGCACTACACTTACCTCTCATGCACCGTCACTTTACACTGCCAATGGTTCACTACTTCTCACTACACACTCAGGGTCTGTTAACACTCCAACTCCCACATTACCTTTTGTGCTTTATGCTCCTCATTTAACTACGAACCTTATTTCCATTAGTGCTTTATGTGATAGTGGTCTTACTGTTACCTTTACTTCTTTGGGTTGTACCATACAGGATCCTCAGACTGGTTATATGATTGGACGCGCTAGCAGACATGGACATCTATATCATCTAGATATTCTTTATGCTCATAATTCTACTTCTATTTTTGCTGGTGTTGTAAGTTCTGATGCCGATTTGTGGCACAGATGTTTAGGTCATAATAATGAGTCTCGTTTGAAAGATTTGGTTCGTAGTGGTGCTCTTGGTGGATTTAATTTTACTTCGTTATCTGTTTGTCAGGGTTGTAAGTTGGCAAAACCCTTAGCCATCCCTTTTAACAATAAAAACATTTCTCGGTCTACTCATGCATTTCAACTTATTCACTCTGACATATGGGGCCCATTTCCCACACCTACTAAAAAAGGTTATCTCTATTATGTTAGTTTCATCGATGATTTCACTAGACACGCATGGGTATTTCTTATGCACCAATGTTCTGAGCTACCTGACATTTACCGATTCTTTACGACCATGGTTCACACTCAGTTTGGGGTTCGTATCAAAACCTTTCGCTCAGATGGTGCTCGTGAGTGCACTTCTGCTACTATGCGATCGATCCTTCAATCACATGGTACTCTTTTTCAGCAATCATGTCCCCATACCCATGAGTAGAATGATGTAGCTGAACGCAAGCATCGTCACATCCTTGAGAAAGCTCGCACTCTTCTACTCTCCTCTTCTATTCCTCGTTCTTTCTGGGCTGAAGCTATCATGACTTCTATTAGTCTCATTAACATTATTCCTTCGTCTGCCCTATCTGGTACAACTCCTTATGGGGCTCTCTATCACTCACCACCTGACTACAGTATGCTCCGTATTTTTGGGTGCATTTGTTATGTCCTTCTCCCTCCCACTGAGCGTACGAAGCTTACCGCTCGCGCTGCTAAGTGTGTTCATCTCGGTCGCAGTCCTGACCATAAAGGTTATTGTTGTTTTGTTCCTGTGGCTGGTCATATTCGTATTTTCCAACATGTTTCCTTTGTAGAAGACTCTCCCTACTACTTGAAATCTCCTCAGGATGCTAGTTTTCTCGATCCTTCACCTGTTGGCCCTTTTTCCACTTCACCCATTCCATTTGATCCCACTTTTTTGGCTCCTTTCTTTCCTGCTATAGACAGTCCACCTATTATTCCTCCTCCAGAGACACCCTCTGCTTCTCCACTGCCTTATGCACCCACACCACTTGCATCTCGACAACTGCGTGCACCCACACCACCTACCTCACCCCCACATACTGCCCTTCCACCACCGGTTCAACAGTCTACACGTTCTACTGTAGGCGTCCCACCACCATGTTACACACCTGATGCCACTGGTCCCTCTGATCAATTTGACTTTGCCACACTAGCTTCTTACTCACCCCAGTTTCGTGCATATCTCACTGCTATACACTCTACACGTGAGCCCAGAAACTATAAGGAAGCTGTTCAATACACCGAGTGGCGGAAAGCTATTGCAGAGAAGTTCAGTGCCTTTGATCAGGCTGATACTTGGGATGTTGTTCCACTACCTGTAGGCATTCAGCCTATTAGCTGCAAGTGGGTCTTTAAGGTCAAATATGGACCTGATGGCTCCATTGAGTAGCACAAGGCTATTCTAGTTGCCCGGGGAGTTACTCAAGAGCATGACATTGATTATGATGAGACTTTTGTCCCAGTTTCCCAGAAGAGTACAGTTTGCACTCTTCTTCCTGTTGTCGCCATTCGTCAATGGCCGTTATACCGGTTGGACGTGAAGAATACTTTTCTTCATGGTACCTTATATGAGGTTGTTTATATGCATCCTCCTCCTGGCCTCACTACCCCCTCATCGTCATCTTTGTAGACTGCGCCGTGCTATATATGGTCTAAAATAGGCTCCTCGAGCTTGGTTTGAGTGTTTTCGACTTGTCATCACCAAGGCTGGTTTTCGTTAGAGTTCCCAGGACCATTCCATGTTATGCGGTCATCACCGCAAGGGAGGGTACTTCTACTACTATATGTTGACGATATGATCATTACTGGGAATGACTCCGTCAGCATTGTATCCACCCAGAAATACCTTCATCAGCATTTCCATATGAAAGACCTTGGTAAGCTATGTTAATTTCTGGGTTTAGAGATTGCCCATGGATCTCAGGGGATACTCATTTCTCAACAGAAATACACAGCAGATATTATCCCCACTGCCTGTCTCTCTGATAGTCGATCAACCAATACACCCTTAGAGCTTCATGTGAAGCTTCGTCCCATAGATGGTGAGCTCCTTCCTGATCCCACTAGATACAGGCAGATTGTTGGACAACTTGTCTACTTTTGCATGACCAGACCCGATATTGCTCATGCAGTTAGTGTCATTAGTCAGTTTGTTTCCGCTCCTACATCAGTTCACTACGGTGCTCTTCTTCGGATCCTCAGATATCTTCGATGCACTATCACTTTCTCATTATTCATGCCTTCTACATTCAAACTAGAGCTCAGTGCATATTCTGATTCAGATTGGATAAATGATCCTACTACCAGACAGTCTACCACAGTTTTCAATTTATTTCTTGGTGATTCACTGAGCTCATGGCGAAGCAAGAAATAGGTAGTTGTTGCATGTTCTTCCACCGAGGCTAAGTACAGAGCAATAACAGCTACTACTAGCGAGATTGTTCATGTTCGTTGGCTGTTATCAGATATGGGTGTCACTCTTACAGGAGCTACTCCTCTTCATTGTGATAACCGGAGTGCATTGAACATTGCAAGCAACCCGGTCTTCCATGAGCGTACGAAGCATATAGAGATTGATTGCCATTATGTTCGTGAGCGCTTTGAGGCAGAGACCATTTCTTTTTATTTTGTTACATCTTCCCAGCAGACTGCAGACTTCTTTACCAAATCTCATATTGTTCAAAGATTTCGATACTTAGTAGGCAAACTCACACTGTTTAACCCATCGTGAGTTTGAGTGAGGGTGTTAGATATTTTTATAGTTTCATATTGGTTGTATAGTTGTTTTGATATTTGTTCTCCTCCTATATATAGGTGATATTGTATTTGGTTAAACTCAATTCAATAATCAATATTGTTTTCATCTCTCTGCTTTATCTTAACAACGAGGTGTTAACAAAACAAACTCAGAGAACTGGGCAAATGTATAAAAATAATCTGCTTGGCTATTTTTTTAAAGATAGCTGAGGGCCAGGAGATCATAATTGTGAAATGCTCTACTAGTAAATTATAACTCCAAAATTGTGATAAAGGTCTTGCAAGTTAAGGGCCAAGACTTGAACTATTCACAACAAATTTTTTTAATACTCATTTTATGAATAGTCAATATATTCAAATATTGGTTACTTTGATACCATATGAAAGACCTTTTTAATAAACCATCACTCCAAAGTTATAAAGATCAAAGGTTTACTACTTATATTGATTCTAACAATAATCACTTAGGGGGCGTTTGGTACAAGGATTTTTTTGTTTCCTGGGAATCTTAACTTAGGAATTTAGTTTCCCATGTTTAGTATGCTAATTTTTAATTTCAAATTCCCAGGAAACTACGATTCTTAGGGATTTTTTTTTGCCACAATTACTACAAAAGTTTTCCCGGGGGGATTTGTAGATTACCAAGGACTTGAAAAAATGTTATTTCTTTAAAATTACAATTTTGTCCTAAAAATTTCTTCTGCCAAACACCCCCTAATAGAATATAAAGGACTTCTGCGTCACTTTTCTGGAAAGAAAGAAAAAAATGTTCGATTCGATTCATGGATCAAAATCCTCTCCCGTACAAGATTTTTCTCGTTCCAACTATTCAATACCATTTTAAAGATTTTTGCTAGCTTCAAATGGTTCGACGATCATGGAGCCTGCGTCCTATACATGACTGAATCCAGAACTTCCACTCATATTCAAATAGTCAAACTCGAGTTCATAACCTAAGATTACTACCTAAAGGGAGATTGGTGATGCCTCATCATTGCCTAGATTAACTTGACATGACAAATTATGCAAAGAAAATCAAGATATTTCATCTGACTAATAAAAAGAAATCAAGATTTAGGAATAAGATGCAGTAATTATGCTGTTGTATAAGCTATTTCATGGGGTTTGCTTTCTTCATTGGCTATAAGTTATATAAACTGCATTCTTTAAATGTTTATAGTTATCAGACTTGAATATAAGACACTAAACTTTGCAATATGAATTCAGGAATATATTGTAATCAAAATACGAGGAGGGGTATTTTGGATAATAAGATTAACATTTCCTGAAAATATGTAACTCAATCAAACATAGGAAATTAAGTTTCCAACTAATATTTTCAGAGATGTTTAAGACCTGCCAAACATGTTATGATTCCTAGGAACTAAAAAAAATCCTTGTACCAAACGTCCCCTCATAAAATATATGAGAAATGTTATATATGTCGACCAATACTCGGCTGAGGTATTGCATTGACCTAATAGATATCCATAATCCCTAAAAACGTAACGCACAATTTGGGCATCAATGAACATATGAGAAAGAATTGTGGAGCCTAGGATTCTAGAGTTGTTGGGCAAAATTCTTAAGAGACCATACATGGATCTATGTGCCATATTCCTTTTAGTCCGATTTTTGTACAGAATTATATATTTTTCTATTTAAACATAGAAATGCAAGATTTAGACTAAGCAATGGAGGGGTATCCATCCCTCCATTTTTGTGGCTGTTGTTAGATTTATGTACAAAATTATAACCCCACAACAGTCCAGATTGGGCCCATCCCCAAGGCCCATCCAACTAACATTATTTGCCTTGGGAATTTGAATGAGATCACAAGATCGTGCGATCGCGAGATGTCGGTTCTCGTGATTTTGGTGTCCGAGAGTTTGGTCTCGCGATGGTGATTGAGTGCGGCGAATCAAGTGGATCCGGTGGTGGTGGTGGTGGTGTGACTGATAAAGGTAAGGTCTTTCCTTCCAAACCTAGGGACCAAGGTTTTTAAGCAGGGGTTCATTCTTTCTCTTCGGTTCTCTAAGGATGCCCTAAGGTTGGTAAAAAACATAGATCTAAGATGAATCTAACAAATTGAAGGGTTTCGGTTGAAAAACTCGCATGTTTGGAAAAAAAATTCACTTAAACCCTAGAGTTTGATCTAGTGAAAGTTGAGGTTTCATGCTCATATTGGAAAAATTCCATGTATGGTAAATTATTGAGCCGTCGGTTTGTGTAAGTTTTGTTAGCCGTGTGTGGGGCTAGTCTCAAAGGAGAGTTTAAGGTGATCTCGATGCCAGAAGGCATTTATTTCAAGTTCAATGGTGAGGAATATATGAGATCTGTCCAGACAGGAGGTCTGTGGGTTATTAGTGGAGCGGTTCTGGCTCTATAGAAGTGGAGACCACATTTTCGTTCCTCTATAGATGTTATTCAGACTGCCACAATGTGGTTATGATTGTCTGACATTCCTACAAAGTATTTTGAGAGAGAGATGGTGCTCGATATCGTGCATGTTGCTTGGAAACCTCTTGAAATAGATGTTTGTACGAGTTTATTATTGTGGGGTGACTATGCACGTGCTTGTGTGGAGGTTGTTCTAACCAAAATACTCATTCTGGGGTGGCTCATCGGCTTGCTTAGTGGTGCAAGAATATGACAATTGTCTATGAAAGTGTGGGTGTCTTTTGCTATAGGTGTGGCCTTGTTGGCCATTATGCCTCAGCATGTCTCTATCCGAAAGCGGATGATAATGTTTATGGATGTAGCTAAGGTAACTGGTAATCATGGTGCTCCACTCACCAATAATAGCATTACTACTATGCAGAGTGAGATATCTTCGACAACTAATGATGTTAATATGACACATGCGACTGGCAAGATAGTGAATGAAGTCAATGAGGACTTCTTTGGTCCATGAATGAAGGTTGAACATCGCAAGCCACATCGATCTACTCCTATTGGAGGTAACAACAATGTTAGTAAATGTGTGAGGAATGCAGTTGTGAAATTGCTGGAGCACGTTAGTAGCAAATATGTGAAGTCAAATTCGAGTAATTTAAAATATCTTCTGGAAGATTCCATGCAGTGGGGGCGATCCCCATGACATCTGCAAACCTCTGAAATTTGGGTCAGGCAATGGTGGCAAAGGAGAAAGTAGACGGGGATAATTCAAAACTAAATCCTTTCATGTTGGGCCTGGTTTAATGGACCAATCTAGTAATAAACTAAAAAAAGGCTGCATCTGTGGATGAACCCTTAAATCTTCAGATAGGACAAACCCACTCCAAAGTTTCAAGGCAGAATTTAAGTGGTTCCCATTCCAAAAGGTGGTGGTGTTGGGTTTGTGGATCTGTCTAACGAGGGGCCGTCAAATGTTGACAAAAGGATTAATAAATCCGCAACAAGTGGGGTCCCAATTTTTTGGAGTTCCTAGTGCTACAAATGAAAGGTTAGTTTCTCTTCCAACGGAGAGAATGATACATGTTATCAAATTAGGAGAAGTTTTAATAATAGAAAGTCAACCATTGTAATGCCGAATTCAGATAAATTAATGACCTTGGAGGCTGGTGGAGTGCCTAAGTTGGTGTTAGGTCTGCCATCATAAGAGCCTCTCTATAAGTCTTCTAATGGAGATAGTTTGAAAATGAAATGTGGTCTTAGTAATGTCTCTAACCACACAAAGATGTGGTCTCAATAATGTCTCCAACCGCACACAAATGCAAGTTAATGGTGGTCTTGACTCTTCCTAAATAATTAGGACTGATGATCCAACAATGAGTGAGGTAGCTTTTACTTCCACAATTGTTGCCTAATGTTGGTCACCAGCTGGAATTGTCGAGGGGTTCTTAAACCTTTAGCTCTTAGTGTTTGCAGTGCTTGTTAATGACTCTCCTTCTGATTGGTTCAGCTCGACGATGGGGCTGTGAGCCTGCGACAAGTCGTCCTCTCTTCCCTTATCTCTTCATCTTATGTTCAGAAGTGTTATCCTGTGTCATCAAACAAGAAGTGGCTAGTGGTAGGCTCGCAAGTATTCTTATTGTCAATCAGAATATCTCATTTAGTCATTTACTTTATGTAGATGATAGTTTGCTTTTTTCTAGAGTTAATGTGCCGAGTGTAAGGTGGTTTAAAGGATACTTGATACTTATTGTTCTTTTAGCGGCCAGAATGTGAATCTCAGTAAGTACAGTGTTTTCTTTGAAGAACGTGTTGGTTTGAATAAGCGACACCGCGCACTTAGCCTTTTGTAGATGGATTTGAGTTTTCTGTGTTTCAAATACATTGGTATTATGATTAACTCGTCCAACATTCTCGCTGCTAATTATAGTAATGTGGTGGAGAGAGTTCGTAAATGTCTATATGGTTGGAAGGCTAAGACTTGTAGCTTTGTGGGTAGGTTTTTTGTTCTGAAATCAGTTGCTCAAGCTCTCCCAAAGTATACGCTAGCTTACAGTTGGGTCCTGAAATCTATTGTTGATAAACTTGAGCAATAATTTCTTGCCTTCCTTTGGGCTAAAGGTAATGGTGATAAGGGTTTAGATATGATTGCATGGGATAGAGTTTGTCAAATCATTGAGTTCGGTGGTATTGGTTTGAAACGATTAGACACTATGCAGTAGAGCCTTATGGCTAAAATTTGGCTCGAGTTTTTACTAAATCTCAGTCACTATTGTTTAAATGGTTATCTACTAGGTATAAGATCCCTTCATCTATGTGAGATATTCAATATCTAATACGATGTCCGTTGCTCTAGCGCATTTTTTGCACTGATAAGGACCTAATTTACAATGGTCTTTGCTGAAAAGTAGGTAGCGGAATGAAGATAGATGTCTTCTTTGATCATTGGATTTTTTGTGCTCCCATGAATAGAATGAGCATCACTGTTGTTGTTGAGTTGTTGAGTTCTTTCAAAGAAACTTGCCAGTTTTATCTCCCCATATAAGGAATGGATTCTAGCTGCGTTGGAGTCTAGCCTACCACGTTCGATCGCTAATATTGTTCTACAAATGCCAATTACGGTGAATCAAGTTGGTAATCACCTCCTTTGCCAACAGTCACCTTGAAGACTCTGTATTTAGTTGTTAGTGGAAGGAATTGTGGTGTGTCAAGTTTTTCAAATAGTTTGATCTACAAACTGAAAGTCTCACAAAAATTATTACCTGTTGTGGAGAGTTGCATGTGGTAGAATTTCTACTAGGTCAAAGCTGGTTCGTTGTGGGATGCAGGCAGTGCCTACTTATCTAGTTTGTGAGGTTGGGGATGAAATAATCGAACATTTCCTTTTTCATTGTATTCTCGTGTCAAGTTTGGAGTATTCACGTACAATGTATGGACATTAATGTCAACATGTCATTCTTCCCTGATTTATGGCTAATGTTAGAGGAAAATTTTCTTGGTTCAGGTGATAAAAAACAGTTATTGCAATCCTTAATTATTACCACCTTGTGGGTATGTTTGGAAAGCTCGATGTAGAGTTTGTTTTGAGAGAGTGTGCTCCCTCCCACACACTATGGTTTCTATGCAGTCAGACGTTGTTGAAAGGTGGGATGTTCTTGGTAGTTTTTCTGTTTCAGTGGGTTCCTACAATGAGATCCATTGGATGAGTCTTAAAGCAATCTCCGATCTGCTCCTTACAGTGTGCAGGAGCTCATGATCAAATGGGTTGCGCCGCCTGAAGGATCTATTAAACTCAACTTTGATGGGTCTTTGGTGGGGAATAACATCAGCTACGGTTTTTTCTATCGAGATAGTGTGGTAGACCGCTGTTGGTTAGTGCGGGGCTGGTCGTGTCGATATTTATCAATAAGACTGAAAGAAGATGTTTGGGGATGACTCTTACGGTCTTTCATTTACTATCTCACGAAAGTCATATTCTTATTGAGGGAGATCACGAGGGTCATATCCTTATTGAGGGAGACTCGAAGCACGTTATCCATCAGATCCGTGCAAGAAGCGGTGCCGACCTCATTTCTCAGGATATATTACTCATGCTTGAAGGTATGAATATTGGTGCGATACAACATATTTATCGAGAGAAAAATATGTGTGTTGATTGTGCTAAAAAAAAAGGGTGTAGTAGTTATCAAAGCTTTCTATGGGTTAACATCTCCGACCTTGAGTTTCTTGTTTTGATTGAGGAAGATGCTAGAAGAATCTACCGATTGAGAAATACTCATATTTTGTAATTTTTTTTATTTTGTTTTTAATTATCTTATCTAGCAACTTCAAAAAAAAGTAATATTCCCCCTCAAAATGTCTTTTTTGGGTTGTTTTAACATATTCACACTAAACAAGTGACAAAGCAACGAAGTGTGTGCAATTTCAATAGCAAATGTGTATTCTTGCTACTAACTAGATGATTGTTTTTACATCATGGAGCATTTAGCACTTGACATTGATAAAAAAAATTCAAGATTAATTTTCTAGGTTTTGATTTGTAATGGTCATTGCCTCTTCATGACAAATCTTTCCCCTGACACCCTTCTAACTGTCTCGCAATCCAACCTTTATTCCCTCGGCCTCTCACCTCTCCAGCTTCCAAAATCATCAATCAGATAGGTGTTGAAAAATCTACCACAACTCATAGTACTAATAGCGGAGTACACCACAAGTAATAACAACTACCAAGACTTAGACGAACAAAGAACAAGCCAGCACGATATATGCAAGATCTCACAAGAATACAATCAATATATAGAGATAACCAATACTTCTTATTCCCCAAGAAATACAAAGATTATAAAAGAGATTACAACTCTCAATCTTTCTCCCTCACCTTTGAAACACTCGGCACAATCTCTTCTTGAAGTTGAACAATGATAACAGCTCACCAAATCTCTCTTTTTTGATATACAAACCCTAGAGTTTACAAACATATATATAGACCCCAAGTAAACCCTAAAAGTTAAACACAAACCCAGCTGATTGGGCCTGAAACCTGTCAGCCCAAATAACACAGCGTTGATGTCGGTCGACTGCACCCCCAGGTCGGTCGACCGCAACGTGTAAAGCCAACACCCAGGAACATGATTGGTCGATTGTCCCCTTCTCTGTTAAACCATGTACACTCGAAGAACCTCCTACAGTCAAGGTCAGTCGACCGCAACTCTCCAGACTGCACATCTTCTACTTGCTGCTGATGTTTCTTGTTGTCTTTGTCTCCTCATCTTCTTTTTCAACTTCAAGTACTTCGTGCCTACATGTATTTGAGGCAAAACTCCTAACAATAGGTGGATAAGGTGGTCATTTTGGTCAAATTTATCATTCTCCGTCGATTTTAAGTGAATATTTCTCCAAATTTAATGGCCAGTAATAAGTAATTTTTTTGGGGTTTGAGTCCCATCATTTTGGTTCTAATTGTTAGAAAAAACGAGGTAGAATTGCAAGTACAATGAATTCACAAAGTAAACTCAAAGATGACACACAATCTCATACACACGCACACATAGAAAATTAAGAGAGGAAAAAAAAAAGGAAAAAGAAAAGAATTCTAACGAAATTCAAACCGAGTCTTATGTTTCACACAATCTCCTTAAAACAATTATGCCTCCTCATCGGGTGCTAGAGAATTGTATATGGTGTCTGTCTCCCAGGATGAAACGGCTATTTAAGTATCAACAACACCTAGTTGATGAAACGGCTATTTAAGTATCAACAATACCTAGTTGATACTCCCAACGAACTGAACTAGTGGAGATTCTATCACCGACGGACTCAAGAATAGAAGGACAAGACATTGAGAGAAGAGAATTTCTGGTGGGTCGAATGAGACCGGGGGGGGGGGGGGGGGGGGGGGGGGGGGGGGGGGGGGGGGGGGGGGGGGGGGCTCTATTCTTTTATAGGATTCATATGGGAACATACCAATGAATGACAATAAAATGCCAAATAAATGTTTTTTGCCGTTACATTGCCTTCATTTGGCTATTACGAAGTTTAATCGGGGAACAAATTAATCAATGGCAATAAAAGCCAAATACATGTTATGGGTGGTGGTCAATTTGGTTTAGCTCTCGTGTCCGCAGGATGCGTGCATGTACATACAAACTGCATGTAAGGCCGATACAAGATTTGAACCACTGCGTGTGCAAGAGAGAGCATCTTTATTTGCTTTCTTACTAAGCCAAGGTAAGGAGTTCTATTAATATATACTCATTTTTCATTTTAAGGAGATATATAATTTCTCATTCACCCCATATAAGTAAAATTGGTTTATTAAAATGATATTATAACACCCATTTTTCCAACACTAATAAGAGATATTTGAAAGATAAATGTAGAATTTCAATAGTCCCCCGAAACTTATGAGGAAAAAATCTATCCACCATGCTTATTTCAAATAGACTATGTTAGCAAGTATATAGTTTATGCCATCTATTCCGAGTTTTTAAAAAAATGCTAATTTATTTGGTACTTAAGGAATAGTTTCTAGTTAACATGCTACGGTGCTACCAAACAAACAAGTACTTACTATTTCTTAGATATGTTAATCCATTTCACTATGCATGGATAATATCTACACCTTTAGATCCTACAATAGTATACATATTCATTTGTCCTTACATTGATTAAGCACAATCCTTAATTGGACGTACACCTTGTTAAGCAGTGGTTGACTTAGTTTGATCTTTTCCGTTTTTCCAGTCTCTTTAAGGTTATTGCTTAAATCTTCAATCATTTCTTTTGCAAGATGTAGTTCGAGCCCAACACCCAAGATGTTCTATGGATACGAATAGTTTACTTGGGTGTTAGACTGTTTACATGATTCTCCACAAAGAGTGAGTGAGCTGACCGGTATTTTTTTTTTTTATAATAAAATGGCCTAAGCCATCGTTTCATTAATGAGGATTAAGAAAACAAAACATTACAATAAGCTAAAAGTGGCTGTAAAGACAGCGGAACAAAATAAAGCATCAAATACAAACATCGAAATAAAAACTACTGATAACAGTAACATAATCCACCGAAGGACTCCGACTAATGTCCTTCCTCTCTGCCCGAAGCACTCTACTCTCCTTCGCTGGTCCTGATCCTCTTAATTTGCTCCTGAGTCCCTGCCCAATCATGAATGAGAAGGAAAATGTTATTCATAGAGTAAGGGAATCTGTATACTTTGTTGCGAAAAATTAAGTCATTTCTCTCTAGCCATAGGTTCCAAATTGAGGCAGCTGCAGCTATGTCCCAAGCCTTCCTATCTTCTATTTTGATGTACGACTCTCTAAAATGCGCCCAAATGTCAATGGTGGTGTTAGGAACCTGATTACACCCGCAACCCCTACAAACGATTTCCCAAGTTAACCTAGCTTTGGTGCATCGAAAAAGGATATGGTTGACATCTTCCTCAGAAGAACGGCACGTCTCGCAGGTCACATCGATCTGCGAAATCTTCTTCTTTAGGTTTATTTTGGAGAGAATCGCATTACTATGAGCTAACCAGCAAAAAACTTTTACTCTGAATGGCACTTTTGCCCCCCATATAACAGATTGGACTTGGCATCTCGTACCTCCATCGTTGAGCCATTTATACATGGAAGATACAGAGAACATTCTTGAGGCATCCCTATCCCACCCTCTATCATCATCTATGTTATTAGCCAACCCTCCTTCTTGAAGAACCAAATTATTGAGTTCTTCAAATTGGTCTCTGATCTCAGGTGTGATACGATTGGAAACTATTAAGTTTAGCTTGCCGTTCTTCCGAATGTCTGCCACTGCTAGGTCTAGGTTCTGTGTGGCTTTTGCTGCTAACGGGAATTGATTTTGCAAAGTTGTATTACCGCACCATTTGTCTTTCCAGAATCTGGTGTTTTTCCCGTTACCTACTTTGCAGGTGGTGTTTGTATGAAAGATCTCTCCTTGCTTTGCTATCCCCCTCCAGAGTAGGGACACTCTTGCAGAGGGGCTCCTACCTCCAAATCTGAATTTGCGTCTTTTGCGGTATTGAGCGAAAGAAAGATTCCACCATCCTTCGTGCTTGTTAGTAATCTTCCACCACTATTTACAGAGCAAAGCTTTATTCATGTCGTGAATATTTACAATACCCAGGCCCCCGAACTCCCTTCTCTTACATACTCTTCCCCGGTTTACCAAGTTGAAGCCTTTATTTCCTTCGTCCGTGCCTTTTCACAGAAATCTTCTTCGCATTTTATCTATCCGATGGATGACCCATTTTGGCAGTTCGTAGATGGACATCAGATATAGAGGAATCGTGCTAACGACAGAGTTGAGGAGGATTATCCTTCCCCCAAGGGACAGATACCTACTCTGTCATCCAGCCAGCTTCTTTTGAATCTTAGTGATAATGAAGTTCCAATCCTCCTTAAACAGCGGACCCGGCTTAATAGGCGTCCCTAGATATTTAATAGGGAATTCTCCAACTTTACAATTAAATATTTTCATGATCTCAGAGCACGGTGTGGACAGCTGGTCGCAAATAGGGATGATACTAGTCTTATTGAAGTTCACCTGTAAACCTGACCAACTCTGAAAACAAGCCAATACCGTCTTAATGGCAGTCGCTTCTTCCACCGTTGCTTTCCCAAACAGGATAGTGTCGTCTGCATATTGAAGGATAGCTATTGGCTTGTCTATCCTTTTGATCCTAATCCCTCTTATCGTATTATTTTCCATAGCCCTTCTAATCATCTCCGCCAGACCGTCAGCCACAATAGCGAATAGAAGGGATGATAATGGATCTCCTTGGCGTAGGCCTTTCTTGTAAAGAATTTCTCTGCCTTGCCACCCGTTCACTTGTACTGAAGATTTCCCGCCGCATATGCATTTTTTCATCCATGCTCTCCATTTTTCGCCAAATCCTTTTAGAGCTAGGGCTTCCTCCACACAGTTCCACGATACCGAATCATAGGCTTTCTTAAAGTCAAGGTTGAGAATAAACCCATCCTCTTTTGTCTTGTTACCTCTGAAGACCACTTCATGTGCCGTAGCAATGCTGTCCATGATATCCCTACCACGGATGAAGTCGCTCTGTGATTGGTCGATAACCTCGTTTAGTAGGGGGCTAATCTTTGGGCCAAGACCTTCGTGATAATTTTGAATGATCCATTGAGCAGGCTTATGGGTCTGAGATCCTCGTGAGTGATAACCTCGCTTTTCTTGGGTACCAGAATAATCGTAGCGTAATTTAACCTGTCCAACCTAGCCATCTCGTCGTAAAGTTCGTGGAAAATGTTCATAAGCTCAACTTTAATGATCTCCCAGTAAATTTTGAAAAAAAAGATCGAAAACCCATCTGGTCCTAGAGCTTTGTCCTGTCCTAGCTTCTTAATTGCCTCAAACACCTCAGTATCTGTAAATCTTGATTCGATTCCCTCGCTTCCGTCCAATCTGGATGAGATCCACATATCCTGGGCCATCGCACATCATCTGGCAGTATTACCGCCGATCAATTCGTGGAAATGGCTATCTAGGTGGTCTTTGATGAGATCTTCGTTTTCAGTCCAAGTCCCGTTAACTGAGATGCCCGTTATGTGATTCTGTCTTCTCCTTCCATTCGCTACCTTGTGAAAATACTTTGTGTTAGCGTCCCCCTCTCTAAGCCATTGGTTCCTCGCTCTCTGTTGCCAGTATAGCTCCTCCATTTTCCCGATCTGCTGTAGCTCTAGTCTATTATTAGCGAGCTCATCTTTCTCGCTATCATGGAGATCTCTGTCCTCCTGAGCGCTTTCCAAGTTTGCGATTCCCCTCGCAAGCTCCTCTCATCTAAGATTAATGGCGTACGTCTTTTTGCTGGCCCAAGCTTTTAATCTCCTACGTAGCCTCCTTGTCTTCTCTATCCATATTCCTACTCTTGTAGCTTGAGTCGTAGTCTCGTTCCATGATTCAGCTATAACCTGCCTGGTTTCCTCACAAACAGTCCAAGCTTTCTCGAATTTGAAGCAGAAATGCTTTTTCATACCAATGAGGTCGCAGTCAATGACCAGTGGCAGATGATCCGACGTGTATCTGATAGCAGATTTGACTTTGGCCAATGGCTAGGCTTCCTCCCACTCATTAGACGCCAGTACTCTATCGAGCTTAGCCAATATCGGATTACGCTGCATATTTGACCAAGTAAATCTCCTGTCCGTCATCTCTAATTCCAGAAGGTCTAGTTCTTCAATAGTTTGATTAAACCAATCTTGCTCATCCCGGCTGTGTCCCCTGCCTTTATGCTCATCCTGGAATCTAGTGATATTAAAATCTCCTATTAGCCACGCCCCTCCCCATTTGACTCTTATAAATCTTAATTCCGACCATAATTCTTGGCGTAGTCGACTGTCGTATGGCCCGTATACACTAGTTACCGACTGTATCCAACCATCGCATCTACGTCTAATTCTAATCGACACCGTGAACTTACCTATAAAGTCGTCAACAATCTCAAAGGAGGAAAAACTAGCCCCTACGGTTATGCCCCCCGAAAACCCCCTAGCTGGCTTAAATCTCCAGTGAAAGTCTTCCATTCCTCTAATAGAATTGAATTCCTCCGCTGTTGGAGTTTCTATTCTGGTTTCTTGAAGTCCACAGATGTCAGGTCGAATCTTGCTAAGTGTAACTCCTATAGCCCTTTTTTAATTTTTGTCGCATCCCTCTAACATTCCAAAAGATGTAAACCATTAAAAAAAGGATAAAAATCTAACTGTGACACCCACCTTCCCAAAACACCCCGGGTTTAGCTGGACCCTATATTGGTAACCTCTCTAATGATAGCTACGTTAGATAATTGTTCAGAGCAAGCGGAACCCATGGCTAGTCCGTACAAGCTAGCGAAGTAAATAATAGATTCATCTGATAAAGAATTCAGAACAGAGCAATTAAATTTTGATGTACCTTCTCCTGTAGCGTTTGCATCTCGATGAATGTTGCCCCTCTGAGGTCCACCATCCTCCTCCTTGTTCTGACTCTCCAAACTAGCCATCTGCCTTTTCCCTTTCCTCTGATATTCAGTAATCTTTCTAGTGGAGGAGCTACCTACACTGCCTCTGACATCTCTGTCGTCTCCCTCTGTTACAGTTACGGAGATGAAATTGTCCTCTCGAATGCCTTCTAGAGAACCAATAATTCCTTCGCGTGAACCCGGGTCAGAGATCAAATGGGCACTGTTAGGAGTAGGGTGTAGTGAAGTCGGAGAGCAAATAATTTGAGATGGAACAGTCGATAACACACCCACCGGGGCCTGTAGCTTTGTGGGAGAAATCATTTCTTGACCTTGGGGCCCAGAAGAGGAGCCCAATAGCTCCTTGGATTGAAACAGCGAACATATAGCCAGTTTTACCGATTTCTCAATCTCCTCATTGGAGAATTTCATCCAATCAGCCTGTATGAGGCCCATCTGCTTTGTGAGGCCCACATCTTGGTCTTGCTTTAGGATACTAGGGCCACAGCTGTCCCTGTTTGTTGCTTTGAAGACTCCATCTGTCTTTTCGATTATGCCTTCTTTCCCATCGCCGCATGCCTTGACGTGTATAGTACGCGCGTCATTTCGAACGATTGGCAATCGTTCAGAACGTTCTTGTCCTGCTAGTTGTGGGGCCCGATGGATGGAACTTTTCAACTGTAGTAGCTCAGTAGACTTCTTTGGGACTGCAGATTGCATGTGGACCTTAGAATTCGAAAAGTTGATGTATCTCTCAGTAACGTGTGGCTCAGATCTTCCAAGCCTAGCACCAATCGTAGCACGTCTATGTTCACAATCTTTCTCATCCAACGGTTGCACGTCGTCTTCTACCTCTAGCCGATCATCTGGACTTAGCCGATCATCTGGACCATTGATCCAGTTGTTAACTCCTGTCCTTGGATCTTTGAACGAGACGAATTTTTGAGCTTCAACTATCACCTTGACCTCGTAGATGTGATTATCGAACTCGGTTATAATCTTAGACAGAATGTCACTCTTATTGGCCACCCCAACCTTGATACGAGCAAACTTTCTTGCGGCAAGGGTCACTGTTTGTCTGTCGATGTCAACTAATATACTGAACGATCTCACAATGTTCTGGAACCCCGATCTAACCCAGCAGTGGAACGGTAGATTGTATAAACGAACCCATACCGGGGCGAGATGATCTGCCTTCAGAGCTCCATAATCGCGAGACCACCATTTGAAGGTAACAAAGAACTCTAAGCCATTGTCGTCTTTCCCCTCTAGGCCTTTAATTCGAATCGCTTCCCTGGCGGTCGCTGGTTCACTAGAGTGAGCGTAGAAGGAGTTTGGCACGATTTCTTGCACAATCCACGTAGGAGAAGTCGTTGAAGCTAGGGCAGCTATAAGCACGTCGGAGACGTCTTTGGCGGTAGGCACTCCCGTCTGAGCTTTGACTATAATCCTGCCATTGAAACGGCATTCGAATTCAGCGATCAGCGGCGTCGGAGTAATCGACGCTTGTATGATACGTCTATCTTCCGCTACGCTCTCTTGCGTTTGGCTTCCCTCCGGCGTGGTTGGAGTTGCTGCCTTCAGAGCTTTGGAGTTAGAGGTTGAAGTCATGACTCGCTTCGGGCAGTTGGTTGAGATATGGCCGAAGCGTCGGCAAACATAGCAAAACCAATCAGCCTGACATTTGCTAATGGAATGGCCCGGCTTGGCGCATTTGTGACAATTTTTTCTGCCATCTATGTGCGAGTTTTCCGACGAACTGGGACTCTTCTTCTCCAGCCTTTTCTTCCTTGGTTTGACGAGCACCCATTCTCCTTCACATTCCTCTCTAGTTGGTCGATGATCTAATTCAGGTGAGGGAGATCTACGCCGCGCTCTATGCTCTGCATCGTCAGAGTGCTTGCCTCTGGTTACTTCTGCATAGGAACGCCTCTTCTTGTCGCTCCGATCTGATGCCGGAGGAGATCGATCAGCCCTCGAAAAGCTCTTATACGCCCTCAACTTCTCTTCTTCAGCTCTTCTCTGCGACTGGCGGTTATTCCTGCTCCTCTCTTCAGCTGAACGCTCCCATATTGTTCTTGGAGATGGAGACCTACGGAGCTCTCGACCAGAACTTCTTCCCTTACTTCGGAATCCCTCGTGCTGGAGTCCTTCGTCTTCTTCTCTGGTTCTCTTAGGCATGGTTGGAGAGTGGTTGCGATTGACGGAGTGGTGAAGATGGGTGGTAGTAGATGGTCTGTGGGTGGAAGAGTGGTTAGTGGCTCTCATGGTCTCTCTTTTTTCTATCAGCTGACCGGTATTATACAAGAAATTCCACAATTGATCTTGTAGTGTTTTCTTTTTCTTTAATATTCAAAAGCCAATTGTTTAGACTTCTTAAGAGTGTGAGTGAGCTGACCGGTATTATAAAGGAAATTGTTGGAATTAATTTTTGCAGTTTTCCGGGCTGGATTCCGGCAGGCTCCGGCCACCGGCGGCACCGAAAAATGAGTGGATTGCGATCCTCTCGATGAGTACTATTCCGTAGTATACTCACTTGTCAAAAACGAATATGAATGAGAAATGTTGGTCCAAAGTTGGGTACTTGAAATGTACTAACTTGGCAACTTGGAGAAAATGGATAGTCCCATATCGAAAATTGGAAAAGATTTTTTCTAGTATATATACTAGAAAACTGGACTAAAGGGCATGGCCCGGGGGTTACCACTAACGTGTAGTGGAGAGAGGACTTAGCCAAAATGACAAACACACACGCGCGCGCCCGCCCGGCCTGCCCCCGTCCGCGGCCTCGGCTTCGGCTGGTCTGGCTTAAATTTTTTTTCCCAGACAAAAACTCTTTTCCTACTGAACTTGAAAGGCTTTTCAGATTCAGTAACTGGTACCCATTACTCTGTAACAGCAGAGTAATGGCACACCAGTTATGAATCTGAAGAGTCCCCATTACTCTGCTGTTACAGAGTAATGGCATCTGAACAGTCTCCAGTCTCCAAAATCTTCCTCTATAAATCCAGACAGAGTCTTTTATACAGATAGAGAATTTTTTGATCTGTTCTTCTTCTTCTTCTTCTCCTCTGTGTCAGTGTCAACTGAGAGTACATCACAGGCAACGGTTCGCTGAATCTCTGAAGCAAGGGTGCTGCGTTCTTCAGAGAAGGTACAGTTGTATCCTGGGAATCAATTCGCCGGTAACCGTCACACTACGGGGCGAATTCTTTTTTAAGGACAGAGATTATCAGTCTCGACTCGGTGCAAATTCTTTGACTTACTGTTTTCTTTCCTGTATTTCATTTTCTTCGCAATCTCTGTTGGGATTTTCTATTATTTATATATTCGGGTTCTAACAATCTTAAAGCAGAACTTTTTCCTCACAGATTCTAACAGTTTTGTGAAGTCTGTTTACAGGTGCTATTCGGAAAAAACAACTAACAGTTTCTGTTTCAAACAATTTCAGAGAAAATAAAAACATGGAGAACACACCAACTGACATTGCTAATGGGCTTCTCAGTACCGAAACACCGGTGATCCAAAATGTGACTGCACAATCGGTTGCGACACATTCGGTCATTCTGTCCACGCACATAACCATGGGAGAAAAATCGGAGAAGTTCAATGGAACTGGATTCAAAAAGTGGCAAGGGAAGATGCAAATCTACCTGACCACATTGAAGCTGGACAGATTCCTCACTGAATCTGCCCTGATGCTGGCGCCAATGGATGCACACTCTGTTGCTGCAGTTGATGCGTGGACTCAGGGCGACTACCTCTGCAGGAACTACATCCTGAATGGCTTGGTAGACCCCCTGTACAACTTCTACTGTGTCTTCAAGATGTCCAAACTCCTATGGGGGTCCTTGGAAAAGAAGTACAAAACAGAAGACGCCGGGTCCAAGAAATTTGTTGTCGGCAAATTTCTGGATTATAAGATGATTGACTCCAAAACTGTGGTGAGTCAAGTCTAAGAACTGCAGGTTATAATGCACGACATTGCTGCAGAGAATATGACGTTGTGCGAACCATTCCAGGTTGCAGCATTCATTGAAAAACTTCCACCTGGGTGGAAAGACTTTAAGAACTACCTCAAACACAAGCGAAAGGAGATGTCTCTTGAAGACCTAATTGTCAGGTTTCGGATCGAAGAAGAGAATCGCAAGGCTGACAGGTTCTATGGAAATCAATCCATAGAGAAGGCCAATGTGGTGGAGCACAAACAGAAGGGCAAGAAGAGGAAGTTTCTGCACATGCCTCAAACAAAAAACCTCTTGCAAAGAGGTTTGCTGGGAAATGACACAAGTGTGGTAAGCTGGGGTACAAAATTTCTGAGTGCCGCAGCAAGGACAGTTATCGTTCAGGAACAGGACATGTAAAAGGGAATGAAAAATCCCACGCACACATAGCTGAGAACTTGTCCACTGGTCTCTCTGACCTGGACCTCTGTGCTGTAGTATCAGAGGTAAATCTTGTGGGGAGCAATCCTCGTGAATGGTGGTACGATACTGGGGCCACCAAGCATATCTGCTCGGACAAGGAAATGTTCACCTTATACCAGAAGTGCAACAAAGATGAACAGCTGTTGATGGAAAACTCTTCCACCTCCAAAATTGAAGGAACAGGGAAGATAGTGCTGAAAATGATTTCAGGCAAAGTGCTAACACTCACAAATGTGCTGCATGTTCCAGACATTATAAAGAACTTGATATCAGGTTCTTTGCTAAGCAAGAATGGGTTTAAGGTTGTTCTTATTTCTGATAATTTTGTACAGTCTAAGAATGGGGTATACTTGGGTAAAGGATATGTAAAGGATGGACTATTCAAGTTTAATGTAATGACAGTCATCCCTAAAACTATTGTTTCTGCTGTTCCCAAAGTTAATGAAATAACTTCTATTGCCTATGTTGTTGAGTCTTCCTCTGTTTGGCATGAAAGACTAGGCCATGTTAATGTAAATTCTATGCGTAGATTAATTAACATGAATTTGCTACCAAAATTTAAGGTAGATAACTCAGAAAAATGTGAAGTTTGCACGGAGGCCAAAATCACTAAAACCCCATCACGTTCTATAGAAAGAAACACAGAAACTCTAGGTCTAATTCACACGGATCTGTGTGATTTAAAATATGTGCAGACCAGAGGAGACAAAAAGTACTTTGTGACTTTGATAGATGATTGCACAAAATTCTGTTATGTATATTTGTTACATAGCAAAAATGAGGCTTTGGATAAATTCAAAGAATACAAACTTGAGGTTGAGAATCAACTTGGCAAAACGATTAAAATCGTTAGAAGTGATAGAGGAGGAGAATATGATGCACCTTTTAACATGTTCTGCTGAGAACATGGAATCGTTCATCAGACAACTGCTCCTTACTCACCCGAATCAAACGGTACTGCCGAGCACAAGAACCGAACTCTAAAGGAGATGATGAATGCCTTGTTGTTGAATTCTGGCTTACCCAAAACATGTGGGGGGAAGCGTTGCTGATTGCCAACTACATTCTTAATAAAATACCTCACAAGAAAACTGGCAAGACACCATATGAACTGGGGAAAGGTAACTTACCTTCGTATAAATACCTCAAAGTGTGGGGGTGTCTAGCAAAAGTGGCAGTACCTAACCCGAAACAGGTCACCATTGGACCTAAGACGAATGATTGCATATTCATAGGCTATGCACACAACAGTAGTGCATATCGGTTCTTGGTACACAAATCGGATATACCGGATATCCATGTGAATACAATAATGGAATCAAGGAATGCTTCCTTCTTTGAACACGTGTTTCCGTGCAAGGATACTACGTACCCCAAACGTACACGTGAACAAGGAAATACAAGCACTTCAGTTGATGAACTAGAACATGATACTGATGAGCCTAGACGAAGTAAATGGGCTAGAACATCAAAATCATTTGGTCCTGACTTTGTGACGGCCTTTCTGTTAGAGAATGAGCCCAGAACTTTCAAGGAAGCCATGTCTATGCCTGATGCTCCTATGTGGAAGGAAGCAATCAAAAGTGAAGTAGACTCCATTATGCAAAATCATACATGGGAGTTAGTCGACTTGCCTTCTGGATGTAAAGCTCTAGGATGCAAATGGATTTTCAAACAAAAATTGAAACCATATGGTTCAATAGAGAAGCATAAGGCAAGACTTGTGGTACAAGAATTTAGGCAAAAGGAAGGCCTAGATTTCTTTGATACATATTCTCCAGTTACAAGAATAACATCCATAAGAATGTTGATAGCTATTGCAGCTCTACGTAACCTGGAAATACATCAAATGGATGTTAAAACTGCATTTTTAAATGGGGACTTAGAAGAAAAAATATACATGAAACAACCTGAGGGTTATGTAGTTTCTGGACAGGAAAACAAGGTGTGCAGGCTTGTAAAATCACTGTACGGCCTGAAACAAGCTCCAAAACAGTGGCATGCAAAATTTGACAATGTTATGATGTCAAATGGTTTCAAAATAAATGAATGCGATAAATGTATCTACATCAAAGATACTCCAAATGGATACATTCTGGTCTGTCTGTACGTAGACGACATGCTCATTATTGGAAGTAATAACGACATTATCAAACAAACTAAGAGCATTCTTAGTGGCAAGTTTGACATGAAAGATTTGGGAGTTGCAGATGTCATACTAGGAATCAAAGCTTCCAGGACATCTGAGGGGATTACTTTGTCTCAAGCTCATTATGCTGAGAAAGTACTTGAAAGATTCAAGAATTACTCCAATGGGACAGCAAAAAGTCCCGTCGATCCAAGTCTTCACTTGTTCAAAAATACAGGCGAAAGCATATCACAACTGGAATATGCACGTGTAATTGGTAGTCTGATGTACCTAACAAATTGTACAAGACCGGACCTAGCACATTCGGTAAACGTACTGAGCCGATACACGAGTAATCCGGGACGAAGTCACTGGAAAGAAATAACTAGAGTATTGAACTACTTGCGACATACTCAGAGTTATGCACTGCATTACACCAGATATCCAGCAGTACTGGAAGGCTACAGTGATGCCAACTGGATATCGGACTCCAAGAACACAAAATCCACAAGTGGATATGTCTTCACACTTGGTGGTGCAACTGTGTCATGGAAATCCTCCAAACAAATGCTATTAGCCAGATCCACCATGGAATCTGAGTTTATTGCTTTAGACAAAGTGGCAGAGGAAGCAGAATGGCTTCGAAACTTTTTAGAGGATATTCCTATGTGGGAAAAACCAGTGTCTGCCTTATGTGTACACTGTGATAGCCAACCGGCTATAGCACGGGTACTGAGTTGTATGTATAATGATAAGTCTCGTCATATCAGAAGGCGACACAAAACCATTACACAACTGCTCTCAAATGGAGTAATCTCTATAGAATATATAAAACCGGCCGACAACCTAGCGGATCCATTTACTAAAGGTCTGTCGCGAGAGCAGGTTGTGAGATCATCAAGAGGAATGAGTTTAAAGCCTATGACGAAAGAGGATACTTGATGGAAACTCTACCTAGGAATTGGAGATCCCAAGATCTAGGTTCAAAGGGACAACTAAATCTTGTTGAATCGATGGAAGCACTGAGAGATTAACATCTCATACCCACTCTTAGGATGATAAAACCAGTGCTGCCTGCAAATAGTTAGGATAAGCTTGGCTTTTAATGATTCCCATAGCTTTGAAATAAAAGTGGGGTATAGCAGGATACTCTTTATGGGCAGTCACCTTGTGAGTGTGAAATGGGGCCATTTCTAGGTGAATGAAGAGAGGCTACATTCTCCAAGTTCACTCACGATTAACCAGGGATGTTCAAGGCCAAAATGAACACAACAAGAGAACTTAGTTCTGTGAGGAGATGAAACTGTGCGATAGTTATTGTCTAGGTTCACATCAAAGCTCGGGTAGTTCAAGACATCATGATCACTACCTGGTCAAGTGAATCCGATAGCTAATTACTAAGGGTGGTTCAAAGTTGAAAAATTACTAACATTCCTGATGCAGTAATTTTCCGATTGTACTCTCAGAGTCTTTCTGTCATGTTTTTTTTCTGTCATGTCTGGATTACATGGTCTGGTAATTTCCATTCATGTGGGGGATTGTTGGAATTAATTTTTGCAGTTTTCCGGGCCGGATTCCGGCAGGCTCCGGCCACCGGCGGCGCCGGAAAATGAGTGGATTGCGATCCTCTCGACGAGTACTATTCCGTAGTATACTCACTTTCCAAAAACGAATTCCGTATGAATGAGAAATGTTGGTCCAAAGTTGGGTACTTGAAAGGTACTAACTTGGCAACTTGGAGAAAATGGATAGTCCCATATCGGAAATTGGAAAAGATTTTTTTTAGTATATATACTAGAAAACTGGACTAAAGGGCGTGGCTCGGGGGTTACCACTAACGTGTAGTGGAGAAAGGACTTAGCCAAAATGACAAACACACACGCGCGCGCGCCCGGCCCGGCCCGGCCTCGGCTTCGGCTTCGGCTAGGCTAGGCTAGGTTTGGTTTGGTTTGGTCTGGCTTAAATTTTTTTTGCCCAGACAAAAACTCGTCCCCTACTGAACTGAAAAGGCTTTTCAGATTCAGTAAGTGGTATCCATTACTCTGTAACAACAGAGTAATGGCTCACCAGTTATGAATCTGAAGAGTCCCCATTACTCTGTTGTTACAGAGTAATGACATCTGAACAGTCTCCAGTCTCCAAAATCTTCCTCTGTAAATCCAGACAGAGTCTTTTATACAGATAGAGAATTTTTTGATCTGTTCTTCTTCTTCTTCTTCTCCTCTGTGTCAGTGTCAACTGAGAGTACATCACAGACAACGGTTCGCTGAATCTCTGAAGCAAGGGTGCTGCGTTCTTCAGGGAAGGTACAGTTGTATCCTGGGAAGTATCCTGAGAAGCAATTCGCCGGTAACCGTCACACTACGGAGTGAATTCTGCCTTAAGGACAGAGATTATCAGTCTCGACTCTGTACAAATTTTTTGACTTACTGTTTTCTTTCCTGTATTTCATTTTCTTCGCAATCTCTGTTGGGATTTTCTATTATTTATATATTCGGGTTCTAACAGAAATTCCATAGATTGATCATGTAGTGTTTTCTTTTTCTTTAATATTCAAAAGCCAATTGTTTAGACTTCATAAATCTGACAATATTAGATCTGTTGACACATTCCTTTTAAAAAATAAATTTACGATTACTTTTACAGTCTTGCTAACAGTCTAATTTTTTTTGTTCAGTTACATTTATATGCTAATGCTATTAGGTTTTCCAAAATTTGCAAACTATTACCCGGAATTTCAATTTGTAAAATCAATTTCAATATATCCTGACTAGTGTTACCCTGTGCAAATTGCACAACCTAAAATAATTTTAAGGGACTCATAAAATTATATAGAACTCCCCAAAAATTGAGAGAATTGGAAAAAACTTATGAATATCATTTCAACCGTGATTACTTAAATCTTCATTATTGTTATCACATAAGCAGGTGATTTAGAAAGTTACTGCCAAACCATAATGTTATATAATTAAATATTACTACAGCTGGGGGGATTTGGAGGTGAGGGCGGTGGGGGCATGCGGGAATAGGGATGGGGGTGGGTTTGGTAAGAACCGTGAGATTTTGTGAAATTGGGAAAGTGAGAGGGAGAAAGAATGTGTTTGAGGTATTGGAGTTTTTATTTTGTTTTGGTTTTTTTAATAAAATCATGCGTAGTACATGTGTTAGTTAAATAGGAGTCCATACTTTTCCTCTCATTTCTCTATTTCAGAATAGAGAAAGGAAAGATGAGGTAGACTCTCTTTTCTATTAATATAAGATATAGATATTGTATTTTGCACAAACTTATATAATATAATATAGTATAATATGCAGTATAACATGTGCAATACTGCACATAATTTTTTTTAAATAAGAAAAATAAAACTTTTTTTGAAGCATCTATAATAATAAAGATTCCAATTACAATTTGGATGGAGTAAGAGCAGAGAGTTATCTCCTACATTTGCCCTCTTTTTTTTTATTTTAAAGAGGAAAAATGAGAAAAATCCTAGACAAAAGTGGTTTAGCATTATATATTGTATAGATTCCAAAATTTTAATTGTTTTTAAGAATTTCTAATTAAAATTCCGTATTTAATATTAATTTTTGGAATTTAATTTAATTTCCCAATTTTAAATTATTTTATGTGATTTATCGAGCTGGAACGATTTTTGGAGCGATCTGGATCGCCCATCGAGTTTGTACTTGCCCGCTGAGTGGAATAAAGTGTCAGGATGATGTTGACATGGCGCGACCTGGGACGTTGATTACGTGATGGGCTCGCCCGCTGAGTGAATTGGATATGTGTAATTGGGTGGCGACGTGGCGTGATCGGGAGCCTCGATTACAACGTATTCGCGCATCTGGACGATCGGGCGGTCGAAAATTGAGCGAAGGTGGTGGCTAGGTGTGTGCACGTGTTAATTGCATTCATATTTTTGCTCTCATTTCTCTATTTCAAATTAGAGAAAAGAAACGGGGGATACATTCTCTCTCCTATTAGCATAACATATAGATATAATTACTAGATATATAATATATAAATTTCGCTAGCTTAACAGGAATCATATGCTCCCCCCCCCCCCCCACACACACACACACACACACAACAACAACAATTAGATTAGTTGGAGAACCTATTAACTAGGAGAACCCATCTCTAATTTCTAATATTATTATGGGAGAATGCCTTAATGTCATTTGTCAATCAATTAATGTGTGTAATGCACGTACATAACTAATATGAAGGAGGTTTCAAGTTCGAGTCCTCACTACGTCAGAGTTTTTATTTAATTTTTTTTTATTAAGACGTTAATTGTCCGTGCAAAACTAATATAAAAGAGGTCTAGGTTCGATGCCAGACTACGTCGAAAGTTTTACTTCAAAAAATATATATTTATTAAGGCGTCGCATGTGTAAATTACTAGTTTCAAATAATAGCAAATTTGAAATAAATGGGCAATATTGTAACCTGGTCTTGAACCTCAAGGTCCTCAGCCTCCCTTTAGCCAATCCCACCCCAAGAACCATGGTGTACCATTGTTCTCCACAGTCGATTTTCTTTTTGTTAGAGAATTTGTAAGGAAATTACTTTGATCAAGAGACACAAAAACAGAGTGAGAAGATGAGGTTGAAAACCATACAAAAATATAAAGAAAATTAAAGTAAAAGGGAATGAACACCAAACCGAGTCTAACCAAGTCTTGTGTGTCCACAATGTTCTTCAAAATAGATTCGCCGCCCCAACATGTGTTGGAGGAATGCAGTGGCATCTATTTTTCAGGATAAATCGGTTGCGGAGTGTCAATGGCAGCACAATGTATACTTCCGAACTGAACAAAGCTTAGAACTCTATCGAAAAACACCAGAACAGAGAAGGATAAAGAGGAGAGGAATTCTGTTTGGAGAATTTTCTGGTGTGTGGAATGAGAGAATGGGGCCTCAATTTACAGGTTTCTGGGGAGACATGTGAACGAATGCACAAAATTAAACGATAGACAAAACCATTTCGTCAATTTGGAACGTGTGAATGAATGTCAGACAAAGGTTGCATCCATTATAAAACTATATGGTGGACAAAACCGTTACAACATTCATTTTCTCCCATCAAGTAACTCACTTAGGAAGACAAATTCTTATTCACCTCATAATCATTTTGAACAAGTAAATATATGATTTTGATGTACTCACGAAGGAGAATACAAATTCATAAAGATTTCTCACTAATATATAGTGGATCTTATTCAAATAATTGCCTCAAAATCGGTTTATAAAATGGTATTAAAACAATTGTCTAACACTTTTACCAGAAAATTATAGTATAGATATATACTCAATTAATCATGTCTTTTGCATGATAGTTTAGGTAGACGGTAAGTTATGGTTTTCTTTTGTCTAGGTCAGTATGTTAAGAGTTAAACTTAGAAAGTTGTGTACAACAATAGTAAAGCGTGACTCAGTTGAGAAACTTTTTCAAAAAAAAATAAATAATAATAATAATAAAATCAAAATCAAAATCAAAATCAATCAGTAACAGAAAAAAGATTTTTCCCCAAAAAAATAAAAATAATTACAAAGAAGGGAACTTTGTTTTTTTTAAGAAAATGTGGAGTCTGTCCACCCTATTTCATTAAACAAAGAAGGGAACTTTAAAACAAGTATAAGCTTAAAAGACTTTAAAGCAAGTACAGGCTTAAAAGACTTTAAAGTTAAAAAAAGAAAAAAAAAAAGAAAAAAAGCCCAGGTATAATTTCTTAGAGCATCTGTAGTCGTTGGCCAAATTTTCAAATTTTGAAAAATTCGGCCAAAAATAAGATGCAGTTGTTGGCTAAAATTTCAAATTTTAGGTTCGAGGTGAACATTCGTTGGCCAAATTTGTGGGAGGGAATGGCAAAAGCTAAAATTTGACAATCGGAATAACATATCCTGTTCGATGACAATTTTATTAAAATTTTTTAATTAAACAGATATCTCGTCTGATCGATTTCTAATTTTTTTTAAAAATAATCCAACATAAAGGAGATCATACACCGTCTAAGCAATCAATTCTCCATTTTTTAAAAAAAATCCTATACATTACGTCTATAGTTCAAATTATGGGTTTGTTCACTCTTTAATTCAGATTTCTTTGCTCTCAAACGGGATATGATATCCCGTCCATTATTCTTAATTATTAAAAAAAAAATCTGCTTCAACGGAAAATGATCTTCCATCCGTCTCTCTTTTAGGAAGAAAAGCCATACTTTGGATTTAGATGACTAAAACTCACTTTCAAATTTCCTATTTTTATTTGCCAAATACTTAAAATTTAAGTTCAAACGACTACATATGCTTCTTACCAACCCTTTTTTTTCTTCCAAATAGGACATCTTTTTTGTTGAGTTAATTATTCTGTTAGGACAAAATTTGTAAATATTTGCAGACAGGGACAATGACCAAACTATTTGCAACTAAGGGATAATTTTTAATTAATATTCTATGCTTCTTATCCTATAGATTTTTCTATAGGATATGTGATCTTTCTGCAAATTAAAAATTTGTTTTGTAATATTTTCTATTTCTCTTATCTAATCAAATTTTTAACTGCTTAAATTGTACTAAGTATTTTGAGACAACCAGGTGAGAGTTACTTACTTAGAAATAAGGCTCTGATACCAACTGGGGTTGCAAAGCGTGAAAGCACCAGTAAATAGAATAAAACAGAGTATTAAAAAACCTCAAAGATGATAGTTTTCTGTAAAATAATATTATTCGAAATAATGTGCATTGTCTATATCAAAAATATCAAACTAATCAAGAATAAGTTCAAGATCTCTCATAGATTCTGATTTTGTCTCTAATATTTCGCTACTATTATCATATGGGGGTTCTTCGAGTTCTTCCATATGTCCATTTCCTTCTTCAATATGTTCATTTTCTTCTAGAAATTGTCTATATGCCGTTGTAGGAATCTAGATATAGTACTAAATTCACCATTTTCATAAAATAATAAAGATCTTTCATAAAAAGTTAGATCATCAATTATTTGGACATTTATATTACTAATTTCTCCATGATTTATTTGATTTATTATTATAATTATTACTTATTGTACACTAAAGAAAAATAATTTGAACTCATAAAAATCATTCATGTTTTTTACTCTATGGGGATAATAAACATAAAAAAACTAGCATTCTATTACTTCCTTGATAGTTAGTAATTAATTCATATATTTCTGAGGCAAGACCGAAACTATTATTATCCATTATTCTTTTTTAGCAATTTTGTGATTTTAAACAACAAGTATAAAGTCAGGAGTAGAGAGAGATTTATAAGGATACCATAAGAATCAAAACAAAATGGCCCATCATGCTTCCAACCTAGTTAAACCACTTTGAGCTGCTATGTACCAGTTACTACCAGTGAATAAAATATCTCTGGTATGCACCCCAATTTTTGTGCTCCTTTTACGTTCCTCCCATCTCATGACTACTATGCTCTCCAAGAGAGCTCATCCAAGAGATAGGTCTGGAACAACTAGTAACACTTCAGTACATACAACCAACCTAGCTCGTTTCCTGTTACTAGGTGTACAGCTTAACTATAGAAGGTTACAAATTGGTATTTTTGTAAGATCCTTCAGGTAGAGCCTTACAAAACTCTCCATGAGGGTAAGAGACTAATTATTCATACCTTAGATAGTGCAAGAGCTTAACAAGAAAAGTAGTCTTTATTGATTTCAACTTTCTTACAGACTCTCCTGACAAGCTTATATGGAATTTTTTCTTTCCTAGACTTATGTCTTCTCCCTTACCTAGCCTCCCCTTTTATAGAAGAAGGGATGACTTTACATCAATTACAATTATTGTTCTCATTACATCACTGCTTACATCATAGATGAATAATTGAGCCTATTATGTCACTCCTTACGTTAAAGATTCTTTTCTGGCCAACATCTTAATATGCTTCACATTAGAAATAATTCTTCGTCATCCTTCTCTTGTTCTTTTTCGTATTGTCCGCATTTATGTTGTGGTTCATTCCTCATCAATCTACAATAGTGGACATCTGTCTTTTCTGTCATTGTCAAAAATTTGGTACTAGCTGTCAAAGACTTCTTTTTTTGACTGTGGTTGTTTAATCTTTACTATGTTGTAAATCATTAACTTTTGTGGGTCAGGGCTATCATAGATCCATATTGGATATTATTCGACTGTAACTACTAATGATAAATACTGTAACATGAAGAATTATATCGACGGTGTTAGGAACTAACTAATACCGATGTTCAATTACGACATATCATTCTTGAAGAAACACTATTGAGAGAGTATGTTCCTACCCAAGTTATTTCTCGCAAAAGATCTGTATCTGGGGATCGACCATCTTCTTCAAGACAATGGAGAATGCAAAGAAATATTGACTATTTAAATATGTTACTGTCACTATTTTGTATGTCCTTTAGTTCACAATACATTGTTCCAAATCATATAGCTCTTCTTTCGGGAATCAGTTTTTCAAATTCTTCATTTTTTATGGTATAATATTGGTTGCTGCAAACAGAATTTGTGTAGTCATCCTTATCTTTATAATATGCTTAGCGGGTAGTTCTTCATCATCTTCAAGGAATTCTAGAATAGCTGAAAATACCCTGACATATATTTTGGAGCGCTTTGTAAGACCAAAATAACTCTTAGTAGATTTATATACTTCTCTTGGCAGCTGTCTAAGTTCTTCAAATTCTCGGGATGGATATATGCAGTGGATAAGTCATCTTTCGAATAATACTCTTACTGTCTTGGAATTTGCTCCGGGTAGTATGCTCGCTTTGTTCATATGTTGTTGAGAAATAGTTTTGATAAATTGATTGAACTGAGTGGTCTGACATAATTTCTCAATATATTGTAAAAATAAATCATTCTTGAAGGATCTGAGAGTAAACTCTCTTCGTAGGTAGTTGGTAGTATGGATGTGAAGTTTCCCTCTTGTGTGGCTATTTTTGTGATTTCACTTATATTTTGTGGGTTAATAGGTTTACTTCCTGCGCCCATTTTTTCAATATGTTCTGTATTTATATGTTGGTAAAATATAGTTTGAAGACCACATATTTACAATTGTAGTTGGTTAAATGCTTCTTTTAATTGCTCCATAGTCTCCTTTAGGTAGACTATATCCTGTTCTATATGCTGGACTCTATTTTCCATCCTGTAAAAATGAAATTGTTAGTTTCTTGATAAGAAATTTGCTAGGATGTTATCTTTTCCATTTATATTTTATATTGAGAAGTCGTAATGTGCTAACTTAATTTGCCATCTTATCAATCTTTTATTTACTATAGTTGGATCTACTATTTTGTTAATCCAACTCTTTGCTTGTGCATTATCTGTCCTTACCGTGAATTTCGTATGTATTATGAAATTCAAACTTTTTTATAGCTTTTAAGATTACTTGTAGTTCCTTTTCATTTATGTGATAATTTTGTTGGCTTTGTGTGAATGATTCACTAGTATATCTGGCTAGTCTTTCCTTTTTCTCACCTATTTCAATGAATTTTAATACTGCTCTCCAATTATTTTCACATGCATCTGTTTCTATTATCCATGAACATTCCTTAATAGGTAATCTTAGCTTATTTAATTTTGAAGTTTGTTATTTTAATATTTTAAGTTTTTCATCATCCTCTGGGGTCCATTCCCATTTCTTAAACTTTTTTAGTTTTTGTTGTAAACAATTTATTTTTGCTGATAGATTCGGTATGTATCATCTTGTTTGATTTAGTAGTCTGATTATGGATTGTACTTCTCTTTTTTCTTTTAGGACATTAGGAAATGTCTTTATTTTTTCTGCTATATGTGGTTATAGTTCTATTCCTTCAGGTGATAATTTTGTTCCTATAAATTCTATCTCAGTTTTGAACAATTTTATTTTCTTTTTGATAGTATAATACCTGCATTTTTTACTATTTCTATGAATTTTAGTAAATGCTCTTTATGTTGTTCTTTGTTTTCGGATCCTATTAGAATATCATCTATATATACTAATATGAAATTGTTGTATGTTTCAAATATCTTATCAATATATTCTTGACATATTCCTAGACTGCTTTTATATCCAAATGGTAATACATTCTATTCATAGAATCCTTGAGGTGTGCTAAATGCTGTAAACTGTTTTGAGTCTTCTGTTAGTTTTACGTGGTAAAATTCTGATTTACAATCGAATTTAGAATATATTTTTCTTGTTCTTACTGTGTTAAGTAGTATTTGTATATCTGGTAGTGGATATCCAAATCTCTTAGTACTTTTATTTAATTTCCTATAATTTACTACCATTCGAGATTTACCTCTTTTTTCTTCTGAATATTTTCTTACTATACATACTCGTGATGAATGTGGACATTGTGATTTTTTTATGTAATTATTTTCCATCTGTCCTTTTATATGTATTTTGAACTCTTCTAAATCTGTTGGAGTGTGTCTTTTAGGTTTAATTTTTATTATTTTGTTCTTATCTATTAACTATATATGTGCTGTGGGCTTACTTAAGTCCCATTTTGCTAAAGGGTCCTCTTCACACAGATTTTCTAATTATTTTTGTAAAATTTCTTTTGTAGTTATTTCTAGGACTTGTTGTATTCTAGTTTTGTTTGGTAAATATTGATATTCACCACGCTGGATTGAAAAAACTCTGATATGCGGCAAGTCAGTCATAGAATAAGGTTAGGTTATTCTAATTGCTATTGCTTGATGTTGACAATGTGTTGTAAATATTATAGATTTATGTCATATGGTTATAGGATAGTATTGTTGGAAAATGTCATTTCCTAATAGTACATTATTATTCATATCATCAAATTTGTATATTATTGGTATTTTTAATACGTAATTTGTATATTATTGGTATTAATATTTTGTTGATACCGATCAAGTATGACATTTTGTCCAGTTAATCCGATTATAGCCTTTTTTATATCCATCTTGTCTCCATCTTGGTAGTATATTTTCACACCATAAGCTAGTGCCTGCTCCGGTGTTTGTTAGACTATGATAGTTTCTTGATTTGTATTCTTCGTAAACAAATTCTGTTAGTATGTATAACATGTTTTTTGTTGCTCTTAATGAATTCATTTACACAATATTCTATTTATTGCTATACTTTCATTGTTTAATGTTATTGTGATTTTTTCTTCTTGAATTGAGTAAGGTTGTACTTATGTAAGGAAGTGAGTTCCTAATAACATTTCATAAACATGGTGTTCTAGATCTACATGTAAATGTAATAGCATTTTATTTATATCATTTATTCTTAGTGGCAGTATTATTTTATGTACAATTAGATGTCTATTATTGTAATAGTCTAGGTAGTAATGTGGATTTTCTAATGATATTAATTCTATTGTTTTTATATTCATTTGTTTAATATGTGAATTACTAGCTCCTGTATCTACCAGGCTACTTATTTATTTTATTTTTCACTGTCATAATATTCTATTTCTATTTAAAATTGGTTATTGTTCTGATTGTCTAATGTATTTATTATTTGTATTAATTCCAATGCTTTTTGTTTGTTTCTTATTTATAGTGATCTATTTCCCAAATCTTATTTTTTGTGCTTTTCCTTTTGCAATTTCTTTTACTTTATTAAAGTCAAATTATATATAATTTGGTATAGTCATTTCAGGGTTTTCTCTAGCTCGTTTGTATCTTATAATTTCGCTGAATAGTGGTTCTATTTTAAAATTATCTGTATTTCTGTTTTTTACTTCATGTTTACTAGTGAAAACATAAATATTTTTTATTTGTATACTAATAACTTTGCTTTTCTCTATCATTTCTATTCTCGATAATCTATGGTACATGACTAAACTTTTGTCCTCATTTTCTTCGGTCATACTTATAGAGAAATTAGATTTTATGATAAACCATATCTTTTGATACATTAAGTTTCCTTGTACTATTCCTATTAAGGCATCTTGTGTACTTGATATTATTCTATCATCCATTAGGTATATTTCCAGGGGTGTATTTATTCCTTCCTTAAAATAAGCTTTTATTATTATTTATACAGCTCCTAAATGTATGTGTCTTAATGTTTTTCTGGTTTTCTCACTTATTTTTTTCATCTCTTGTCTTATTATTTTTTCAGTTTTTAATGAGATTATGGTTTTTCCTTGTGTTTGTTTAATATCTATAGGTTGTTCATTATTCCTGACTATTATGATGGTATTCTTCTTCCTTTCAAATATTGGTAGTTTAAATATCTCTTTTGAGTTTATATCTAATTTGGTTGATCTTATTTTATCGTATTTTTGTATGTCAAAGCACATTTTCCCCTTACTTCTTCATTGTTTTCTTATCTATCTAATTATTCTCCTATTTCTGTTATTTCTGTCATCATATTTATTTCACATTCTTCTGTTTCATCTTCACTACTTTCACTATCTTCTTCCAGTGTCATTATTTCTTCAGCTTCACTAATTTCTGACCAGTCTTCCTCATATTTTATGGGTTCATAGTTTCTGTTATTCATTTCTTCAACGTATTTTACAATTTCTTTTTTCATTCTCTTAGGAAAATTGGTGATATATGTCCTACTTCTCCATATATATAACAATTACATTTCTTTGGGTTTTTCGGATATTGTCTATTTTTATTTATTCTTTTGAAATATCTTTTATAAGGTTTTTTATCTCTCTTAAAAGTTTTTCTATATTATGGTTTATATTTTTGAAATTTGTGTTTTCTCTTCTTTGTATAATTATAGTTATTATTACATACCCAATGATTCGATCTTGCATCTTCACACCAAATTCTTTGTTTATATGTTCTATAGCATTTTATTGTTGCTCTAGCATCTTGGCACACTTTATCTCTATAATCTTTTACAAATTGTGTACATTACCCGAAAGTATCTACTTATGGTTTTACTTTCTCACCTCTGTATGCACTATATATGTTTATACTCCATGGATCAGGTAGTTTTAGAAAGAATGAGTCCAATATTGGACTCAGTTCTTCTTTTGTATAATAACTATCTTGAAAATATTATCGGAATTCACAAGCATAGTTGTCAAAATAATACATGTTGCATATTTCTAAATTGCTTAGTCTCCATCTGGCTTTGTTCTTTTTGTATATAGTGTGTTTTTCTCCTTTATCGTAGACACTGAATTCTGTTCTTATTGCTATTTCGTAATTTGTAATTATTTCTTTTAGTCATAAGGTTCGTTGTGCTGAGTTTTCTTCTGTTTCTTTATCATCAATTGGTCTTGATTTTCCGATAGTATTTCTTTCTTTTTCCTTTAGTCCATTCCACCATTTTGCTACTACTTCTATAAAGGTTGCTTCTATAAATTTCTCAAATGAATTTCTTGAAATATTTTGCTTAAATTCTACTATTAGTGAAGCCTTTACCCATTTTTCTATTGTCCTATCTACGTCTTTTACGCAGTCTAGATGTAGTCATTCTCCATTTCCTACTATTCCTTTTTCGTAGTGTTTTGCATGTTCATATTTTGAGGTTTCTTTTTCTTTGTCTCTTCCTAACTTATTATTTTTTGTGCTTTGCCATTTTTATGGTAAGTGGTAAAGTATTTTGTTAGGTGGTGGCCTTAAGATTTCGTACATATCAGTTTGAATTTATATAGGTTTTGTTATAATATTTTCTTTCTCTTGATCCATTTTTATTTCTTCATTCGTTATATCTAGATTTTTTAAGGATTCCTCTACTTCTACTGAATTTGGATTTGCCATTAAATCTTCTATTTCTAAAATGTTTATTTAAGCTTTGTTATAGCTTCTAACTCCTTCATACCTTCTTCCATTATGCCTAGTTCTACTTCTGTGTCTTCGGTTATATATCTACCTAGTTCTTTTATGTTTTTATTTATGATTTTTAAATATTTTCTTATAGTTCCTACAAACTCTGGATCATTGTAATCTTCTTCCAACTCTTGTATGTTTATCATATAAATTTCTGATTCTATTTTTGAATTTAATATTTCTACTTTATTAACTACACTTAGCCTAATATTTTATATGTTAGCAGGTGTTGGTAATACCAACTTGCTTCTTTATTTCTATAATCTAATAACTTGTATGCTATATCTTTTTGTATTTTCTTAGGTAGTTTTTTCAGTTATTTTACTTTTTATTAACAAACATTCTGATATTTTTCTATCAGTTATATGTTTTCTTTCAGTTAATTTTAAATTTTGAAAGAATTTTTAATTTTAATTTTTTTAATTTCCTGTAAAATATCCAGTTTTTAGATAGGATAGTGAGATATGTAAATTTTAAATTTTAATATTGTGTAAATATTTTAAAAGGTAGGGTCTTTTATAGAAAATTACTTCCAACTGTTCTATTTTTATAAATAGTTTGGGAATCCTATATTTGCAGATACTTTCTAAAAAAAATCCTTTACGTGAAATTGATTCTTTTTTGATCTTCTCTCTTTCATACCCAGGGAATATTTTCTACTCCCCAAATCCATTCAATATTTTTTATATGAACTTCCAAAGACCATAAATATTCTTTTTCTTTTTTCTTTTTGATTTATCTGTCTCAAAAATTCTCCCTAGCATACACATCCTATTCCCCAAGCAAGGGAATCTCTCTCATCATATATATATCAATATTATATTACAAAAAATAGAAAAGATATTGCACAACTTTATTCTCTCTTAAAATTCCTAAAGCATAAGTTAAATTTTTTTTGTTTTGTTTAATACCCATTTCATCTTTTTAGCAGGATTAGGTGGCAGGCATGTTGTTTCTCTCCTCTTTATTTTCCTTCTTTACATTAGAAAAGAAATACCATGATGGGCCACTGCTTCTGACACCAAAGTGTAGAGAGAGATAGAGAGTTTAGAGAGAGAAACAGAGGAAGGGATAAAACCCATCAATGAACTGAAAATTCACAGGCTGTGTGTTATTTGTGTTCAATGGAATTTTTTTGCACTGAAAATTTTGGCCTGCTTCCCTTGGTTTTCTTGCTCTCTTTGGCTTCATCATCTGCTCTTCTCTCTTCCAATGGTGTTAACTTTGAAGGTAGATTTTTCAAACATTTTATTGGCTATAATAAATGTTAAGTCTCTTCTTTATATGGGCTTTTTTTTGATAATTTATACTGGGTTTAGTGCAAGCATTAATGGGTATCAAAGCATTGCTCAAAGACCCTCATGGTGTTCTTGAAAACTGGGATCTTGACTCTGTTGATCCTTGCAGTTGGACTATGATTACTTGTTCCCCTCAAAATCTAGTCATTGAGTTGTTAGTTTCATCTCTCTTCAAACTCATTTTTAGTTTTTTTTTTATAAATAATTATTTATTTTTTTATAATGTTCTTCTCATTATTTTGATGCAGAGCAACACCAAGCCAGAATCTATCTGGTACTCTGTCTCCAAGTATTGGGAACTTGACCAACCTTGAGATTGTGTGAGTTCTTAAGTTTTAAGAATTTTTTTTCATGAAATAATTTTTAAAAATTGAACTCAAAGAATGAAAAAAATGGGTTTTATTGTAGGCTACTTCAGAACAATATGATATCAGGACCAATCCCTGCAGAGATTGGGAAGCTCTCAAAGCTCAAAACACTTGATCTCTCTAACAACTATTTTAATGGTGAAGTCCCCTCCTCTATTGGCCATTTGAAAAGCCTTGAGTACTTGTAAGTGACTCAATCGACATTACTTGAATATTATTAATGTTTAGATTCTTTTTTTCTAATTTAAAATATTGTTTGTTTTTTGAATTGTAAAAGGAGACTTAACAATAATAGTCTATCTGGGGCATTCCCTCTGTCTCTGGCAAACATAACATCACTTGAATTTTTGTGAGTTTTTCTTATATTTTATTTCTATAATGATGATATGGTTCTCTTATTCTGTATTGAAATGTGGAGATATGAGGTTTGTGATTCCTGTACTTCTACAGGGACCTGTCTTTTAATAATTTGAGTGCTCCTGTACCCAAATTTCCAGCTCGAACATTCAAGTAAGATTTCTAATAAGGGCTTTTGACCTTTTCTCTTCCTTGTTTTGAGATTTAATTATTTTATTTGGTAAATTCTCAATACTGTTGGTCATGTAATAGGGTTCTGTTTGGATGGTCTGGGGATTTATCTGAGTTGTATAAATAAATATGGTCCACCTGCAATATGAAGAAGTGAGGGATTGTTTTTGTTCTATTTAAGGATGGCACTGTTTTGTGGAAAGATGTGAGACTTGAAATAAATAACTTGCTTATTTCATTCATACTCACAATTTTGGCAATTATAACAATTTTGCTAGTTAGTGATTTTTATTTTTGCATCTGAGCTACTTAGATTTTTTTTGTTTTTTTTGAACCAAGAAAAGTGAGAAAATGAGGGGAAATTGGATGTGGCCGCTCATCATCACATAAAGCATCTGATGTGATCAATCATAGAGGATAACATCAATGATAAATATAACTTCAGTTATCACATAAACAGTCTAGAGGATAACATCAATGTTAAATATAACTTCCGGCTTGAGTTTTGGTTTTGAATAGTAATGATAATCCCTATATTAAACAAATTGTATCAATAGTGTTCATAATCTTCAGTTATCACATAAATAGTAAGTGGAAAAGTTTCATGTAATCAAAGTTCCTCGAGTTATTGAGGAAATTATCATGAAGATTTAGTAATCAAATAATGTTCTTTTAAGCAATCCAGAAACTAACTCTAGTTGCATCTTTGTTTTTTTTTGGGTAGATTGTCTTGTAATTGAAATATGGAGTCTAAACTAGTTCATCTTGTCCTGCAGTATTGTTGGAAATCCATTGATCTGTGCAACAGGCTCGGAGCAGGAATGCTATGGCACGGTGCCCATGTCTATTTTCTTCAATTTAAATAATTCACAAAGTAACGTCTAAATCTGAAACATCTTCTCCATTTGTATTGTTTATTGTCCACTTATAAGAATCTTGATACTATAATTTCATAAAGAAGATTATCATAGTAATTAAACACGAGTACTTTCCTGACTTGGTAGATGATTTCACATATCTTTGTATTTTCAGACTGATATTTTCACAGTATGACTCAGCAATCATCATTCACTTTTACATTTCCTCTAATTTTGACTTTATTGACAAATTGTAATACAATTAGAATACATTTTTGTTTAAGCGTCCCTTCAATTCTACTGCCATTCACTATTATCTTCTTTTTATATGCCATATACTGTTTTACAGTTTAAGAGCATCCACAGTCGTTTGCTATATACCCAAAATTTGGAAAATATAGAAAAGATCGAGCTGCAGTCGTTGTCTAAAAACCCAAAATTTGGGTATACGATGAACAGTTGCGTGCCAAATATAGCAGACGATTTGGCTATTTCCAAAATATAGAGGACGCAAGATTATCAACCGTCCGTCCTAATTGACGGAAGATAATCCTCCGTTTCGTACGAAAAGTACGTTCGTCAATGATTAACCATTTTTCTCTAAAAAAAAAAAAAAAAAAAAATTCAACAGACGGGTGATAATCAACCGTCCGATCAAAATGACGGTGTATATAGCTCCGTCTGTGCGTTTTTTTAAAAAAAAAAAGCCTTAAACAGGGACGGCATATAACACACCGTGCGTCCTAATTAACGGTTCATTATGAACCGTCCCAGTTCTTTTTTTGTTTTTTTGTTTTTTTTTTTTTTGTCGTTTAGTGCATTAAAATTAAAAATAAAAAAAAAAAAAGTCAAAAAAAAGTACACGTCACCACACAAATAACGGTGCATTATGAACCGTCCCAGGCCTCTTTTTGATTTTTTTTTTTTTTTTTAAATTATTTTTTGTCTTCTAGTGCATTCAAAAAAAAAAAAAAAAAAAAAAAAAAAAAATTGGAACGGACGATTATACTCCGTCATTCTTAATGGACGGATAATAATCTTCCGTCCGGCTATATTTTAGCTTTCAACGACTGTGGCAACATTCTTTTTTTCCTATTTTCCAATTGCCAAATACCCAAAATTTGGCTTCAACGACTGTGGATGCTCTAATAAAGTGAAATTCTCTTAGTTACTAATAGTTGTTTATTATTTATCTTTTTATTCTTCTAAGTGAAATATTTACTTATTATGACTGCAACAATTTAACTTCATATTACTGTATTAGCTTTCTTCTCCTCCTAAATTATTTTGGACTTATATTCACATGTTTTCTCATTCTTAATAAACAATTGAACATTTCTTAAGGTACTCCAACCCCATCAAGGTCCAAAAGCCGCAAATTTGTAGTTGCATTTGGTTCCTCTATAAGCTGCATTTGCTTATTAGTCCTCGGCCTTGGGTTATTTCTCTGGTGGAGGCAGCGTCATAACCAACAAATCTTCCTTGATGTCAATGGTTAGTTTATAATTAAATATCCCGTCTTAATCTCTTAGAAAAAAATCTAACGGATTGTTTAAACCTCAGATCAACATAATGAAGAGGTTTGCCTTGGAAATTTGAAGAGGTTTCATTTTAGGGAGCTTCAGACAGCCACAGATAACTTCAGCAGCAAAAACTTGTTAGGGAAAGGTGGATTTGGAAATGTCTACAAAGGCCATCTTCAAGATGGAACAATTGTGGCTGTGAAAAGGCTCAAAGATGGGAATAATGCTGGTGGGGAGACACAGTTTCAGACCGAGCTGGAGATGATAAGCTTAGCAGTTCATCGGAATTTACTCAGGCTATTTGGATTCTGTATGACGGACACTGAGAGGCTTTTGATCTATCCTTATATGTCAAATGGCAGTGTTGCTTCTCGATTGAAAGGTAATGAACCATTCTATTCTTATAGTTGTGTATGGTTGGCTTATTTCAGTTGATTTATGACAAAGTTTGTCATGCTTCATGATTATGGTTGGAAACATAATTAAGTGTGATTACCAGAGGAAATTAATGTTCAATGTTATTTTGCAAATTGGTAAATTACTAGCTGAACTTGGAATACCATTTGATTGGAAAGTTTAAAGTACAAACTAACTATTAATCATTCTTTCGCCTATTTAGCATTTGCAATGGGTAATGGGAAAGAACAAAAAAAATCATAAGTTCATCACAAAAGAGCTTTATTCCCCCACAATTAATTTATCCTTTAGAAATGGTTTACATTAATCCCTCAAAATGTCTTCAGCATAGTTAAATAGATGGCAAAGTCTACAATATTCGAAACCCTGAACTATGAAAATTAAAATTAGCAAGAAATTATACTAAAATTGTTTTTAAAACTATGAACTACTCTCTAAAAACTTAACCATTGTAAGTAACTTCTGTAAGGTTACACCCAGTCAGTTTAAATTTAATTAATTATTGTTGTCTGCTTTTTAGCATTAGACGACCTCTCAGCATTCTATTCTATGTTATTCCACAGGAACACCACCATTGGATTGGGGTACAAGAAAAAGAATAGCAATAGGAGCTGCAAGAGGCCTCTTATATCTTCACGAGCAGTGCGATCCCAAGATAATACACAGAGATGTCAAGGCAGCCAATATACTACTCGACGACTACTGTGAGGCCATAGTAGGCGACTTTGGGCTCGCAAAGCTTTTGGATCACAATGACTCGCATGTGACTACAGCTGTGAGGGGCACTGTTGGTCATATAGCTCCAGAATATCTTTCCACTGGCCAATCTTCAGAGAAAACAGATGTCTTTGGATTTGGAATTTTGCTCCTAGAACTGATTACTGGTCAGACTGCTGTGGAGTTTGGGAAAGCAGCAAACCAGAAAGGAGCCATGATTGAATGGGTAAGTATGATTTATCAGCTTAGTTGGGTTGCAAGTTGGGTTGGCAAAGCCCTATCAACATGACCTTTTATCGGGTTTGGTCCCAAATTCATTAACACGTGTTAGGTCGAGTAGATTCCTTATTAACAAAACATAAATACAGTGAGAATTTAAATTCGGTCTAGGATTTTAATTAGTCTAGGCATATACATTTGCATTAGTTCAATATCTTATACATGTACTAATACTATGTTCATATGATAATATATTCTACTTCACTAAATTCTTTGTTCGTCCTTTGTGATGAGTAGACTGTAGAGTAGGATTTCTGATCTCAATATTACACCACAATGTGAAATAATATTTATTAGACTATTGTGATTTTAAAATATAATACACTTTATTAAGCAATATACAATTTGCAATAGAGCAATACTGACACGCACGAAAAATCTTCAAAAGAGATGTGAAAAAGATCCACCAACATTATTTGTTGATCCTTTTTCCTGTCGTTTAGGTGAAAAAGATCCACCAAGAGAAGAAGCTCGATGTTTTTGTAGACAAGGACCTAAGGAATGGGTACGACAGGGTTGAACTCGAAGAAATGGTCCAGGTGGCTCTCCTCTGTACCCAATACCTCCCAGGCCACAGGCCCAAGATGTCGGAAGTCGTGAGAATGCTTGAAGGAGATGGGCTTGCAGAGAAATGGGAGGCCTCCCAAGGGATCGAAGCACCACCTAAGTTCAAGGTGCCTGATTTCTCCTCTTCAGAGCGATACTCTGACCTTACTGACGATTCTTCAGTGCTGGTTCAGGCAATGGAGCTCTCTGGACCCAGGTGAAGACGGCAATGGATAAGTTATATTTTATATTAAACATGGAGTAATATCATTACAGTAGAAAGAATGAAGGGAGTGCATTTTAACTTTGTACAGTACAAAGAATGAAGGGAGTGCATTTTATTTTCTTCGATTTCAGTGTGTCCTAATTTGTTCAGTGGGGGAAATCAGTAGTGTAATGGGTCGCTAGTCCTTGTGAAGAAAATGGCATATTGTTTAATAGTGATTGTTGTGATTAGGTTCTGGTTCTGGATAACTTAGCAGTTGACCTGCAATTTTTGTACGAATGATTTGTTTTAATTGGTTTGGAAATGAAAATTTGTCAAGATCAAAATATTAATGGAGTGATTGAAGGTTTGCAAATACAAAGCTACCTACATACCTGGAAAAATGAATAATTGCATATCTAATTTTGCACAGATATATCTCTGATGCACTTCACATTCTCTCAAGAACTGACATTACACTACCAGGCTTTAAGAAATTTTGTTCATCGAAAGGCCCAATTTATTGGAAAACAAAATGATTTCAATCATATATGGTAATGAAAGTAATACATGTATCAAGAAATGATAACAATAATTCTTACCCAAATTTCTTTAGATAATCTTAACACACTAACAAAATAAGTTGCTCAACTGGAATACAATCAGAAACTCATGAATCATCATCATCATCAACATCAGTTAGGTGTTCACAAATCTGCAGCTTGTCCTCACTTCCCCGCCCTCGGGGTTGGTGATGTTCCCCATCTTCACCATCGAATCTGCAAATTGGTTGAAGAAGGCAATAGGATCCATTGCATATGTTTTCACAAGGTCAGATGTCTGGAATCCTATCAGGCTCGAATACATCTCTTGGTCCGAATTCAAAAGGCCGTCTCCTTTAACGAGGGTCTGAAAAAAGGCATTGTCGAATATAGTTGGGGAAATGTAATCCAAGCCGCTGAGATTGTCGTCTCCTCCACTGACTGGGCAGGTTGATTTCAGTTTGCTGAGATATGCTTCTGATGTGAGATCGGAATGTGATGTCAGTTCAAAGTCCCCGTAGATCCTGTCACGGAAGTTAACGCAACGAGCCATGCCTATGGTATGTGCACCTGTGACTCACAACAACATTCGCCGTTCAAATTAATAAGAAATGACGAAACATATATTACTAGTTGGTAAGAATAAACGAAGAGGGCATGTATACCAACAAGAGCCACCATGTCGGTGACTGAGAGACCTTTCTCTAGGAAATTACTGATGAGAGAAAGGAGGGCTTGACTAGGAGTGGGGATGTCTGCATTTGCTAGTTCCAGGCTCACTGTCTTCGAATCCTTTCTGCCAACTGGGACATCCCAGTAGGGCCCACCAACCTGAAAAAAAGAAAAAAAAATGAAATCAATCAGATTGAATATTATAGGAAAGTATAATTACTTAATTAGCAGTCCCTTGTTCATTTTTACTTAATTATATCATTTGCTTTCCTTAGGATAAGCAAGACTCAACTATTTGTGCATGTAATCTTGTTCATTGTTTCTCTTTTTCTTAATGTAAATATGTTCCATTAGTATAATAAAACAGTATATGATTCAAAAGGCTAAAATTAATCGGTTTCCTTTTTACTTTATGTTTCTTCTTTTCTGTTTTTTTTTTCCCTTTTTCCAGTCAACCACAATGTGTATCGTATCATACCAAGATAACTGCATCTCTAGCTGCAATGGCAAGGAGATCTGCACAAGAGACCGTTCCAGGGCACTGAGCCTCCAGTTGGTTCTTAATGCGATCCACCAAGTCGAAACCAATTAAAGAGTTCAAATTTTGCGCAGCTTGTTTTTCACCTTTCATCGTAGCCGTGTCATCCAGTAACACTGATGCATCGCACCCCTGCAAAATTTACAGACCATCAGTAATAATCTCACTTAACATGACCACAAGGAGTCGTACATAATAAAGTCCAGAAAGAATATCATGATTCTTGGATTTATTTATTTGATTTCGAGTTTTTACTGCATTTTTCCTGAGAAAAGTCCTAGCTTCTGACCTGAACAAAGCAATCATGGAAGTGGAGTCGCAGTATAGCAGCAGCATTGCGAGGGTTTTCCCGAACCGCACACTCCATCTCAGTCCTCACAATCTTCTCAGCTGTCGGACAAGTCACGGAGTAATAATCCAAGCTCAGTTTCGAAGGGTCTTGCGCCAAACACACAGTGCTCAAACATACCAACAATGACAACATAAGAAAAGGAACCACAAGAAGTTGAGTGCATGAAAGGCCTGCCATTATGATAATCACACCGATGAAATTGTTGAGTTATGAATGAGTAGGATGGTTATAACTATGGAGTAACCGATCTTTTATATGCTATTCGGACAAGTGAAGATGTGCTTAGAGTCAAGAAGGAGATCAACTAATGTTAGTGTGTTTGGTGGGGGCTAGCAAGCTATAATTCATCAAACTGGAGTCACTTATTTTTGAACTGGTCTCTCTGAATTTTATTGCAATAAGAAACTATGGGTTTTGATTGGTTTGGTGGCTTTATATTCACCAATCTTGGAAGTCATAAACTAGAGCCTATAGTTTTCAGAGAATTTCCCACTCATTCTACATTGTCAAATCTTTTTTAATTGAAAAAGATTTGAAAGATTTATTTATGCAAGGAATTACGTCAGATATGATTCTAAGATCAATTTGCTGATGCTGGCAATGAATCAAATCCTTTTTAGTTGTCTCAGTGTATCTGAGTTTTTTTAGGATAACCTGTTATTGCAAATAGCAATGAGATATATGTCTAGCCGACTTTGGAGATCTAACAGCATCTTTATTCGTTTCGTATATTTCCAAAATTTGAAAAATTTGATAAAAAAAAAATAGGAGCTGTAGTTGTTTACTATATTTGAAAATTTTAAGTTTTGGAGAAACAATACTTTTCTATATTTGAGAAGAAAAATAGGAATTGCCAAAATATAGCAATCAGAATATCAAGTTTCGTCCGTTAACAAATTTCTCTGTAAAAATGATCGGATGCAATATAATTTTTCGTTTAACAATTTTATTATTATTAAAAAGTATCGGACAATAAATAATTTTTCGTCGGAATTTTTATAAAAAAATTATTATCCGACGGGACCGATGCCTTTTCTTCCCATTTGTAAAAAAAAGTTTTATAAATTTAGGCCTATGAAAATTATTATGCGTACATTTTAGGATTTTATTGATATTTAATTAAGAATTAAGATGTAATTAAGATTAAATAAAGATTCAATTAAGATTCTTAATTTTAAGAAAAAATTCGGACCGGATTTCATCTCATGTCCGTGCCTTTTTTTTTTAAAAGAAATTTCGGACGGGAATTAATCTTTCGTCCCTGCAATTTTCTAAAAACAAACTCAAATACTGAGTTCAAACGACTACAACTTGAACTCAAAACTCCTATTTTAAAATACCAAATATGAAAATTTTGAGTCTCAACGACTATAGATGCTCTAAAAATGCTAGAAGTTAGTAGTTAGTACTTTATGCAAACATGGTATTTGAGATGAAAGACCTATAGTAATCCACCACTTCTATGTTCGACTTTCTCCTAATGTCATAACCTCAATGTCAATTATCGACCTAAGAACGTAGCACGCACGGAGCAAGAAGCTGAATGCTAGATGTATACCACAAAGTTGGGGTTTTTGATGGGTCAAGTTCGTATCTTAGGTGCATGGAATATTTATATTATTGAGATTGTGTTTCGAAAAAAAGTCATATATTGAAAAATTAATTAGATTGATAAATAGTTAAATTAGATTAGCTACACTCGTACATGAATTTATCCTTTTCGATCATGCAGCACCCCCCACCCCCACCCCCCTCCTCCCCAACAAACACAATCTGACATGTTGAATTTCTACATTAAATTCAATTGGTACAAACTGCTTTAGTATGTATCATCATCTAAATAAATATTGTCCTGATTGATATCTTCTTCTTTTAAAAAAAAATCCCACTCACAAAAAAAAAAAAAAAAAAGAAGTTGGATTTCATCTAATGATACGATGCATCAAGTAAAATAATTCAGTTGGTACAAACTGTTTAGTATGTATCATCATCTGAATACTTTAATCTCTTCTTCTTCTTCTTCTTTTTTTTCCTTAAAATTAACAGCCTCCCCCCCCTCCCCCCCCCCCCCCCCCCTCCTCTTACTGGTCTAATTGGAGATGAAATCCAACTAACCAAAAATGTTATTTTTTAATAATCCAAATAATTTTTAAAAAACGTAAACTAAGTTTTTTCCCCTCATTGCTAAGCAAAAAACTAAGTGTAATTTATTAAGCTGCTAATTATAATCCAATCATACAGCTGGATTTAATGAACCAAATTTAGTCCATAAATGAACAAGGTCATTAATTCATCAAAACAAACAGCCGTATAAAAACATACAATTAATAATGATAACTGTAAAAAAATCAAATCAAAATATTTGCAAAAAGATGGGCCACAATAAAATATCCATCAACTCAAATCCAATCAAATCTAAGACCATCTCCAACTACGATAGTCATTTCTAATTTTTAGCCAAAATAGAACATTTAGGAAGAAAAAGCTAATTCAACGAGACTCATTAAATTACTCACCAAAATAAATATCTCAGATTAACCGATCAGATTAACCGATCCGACGAAGTTGTATCACTTGCCAAACTTTCCTTCCACTCTTTCCGCCTCTCAAAACCCAAAGAATAAAATTAAAACCCACACATAAGAATCCAAACATAGTCCAGATGAGAAGAAATCTTGATCACGAAGAACTTTGTAAACTCGTGCCAACTCGCGATCCCGAGCTCGCGAACTTCGCAAGATCGCAAGACACTAGCTCGCAATCTGCATGAGAAAGATTTTTTTCTTTTTTGAGCCTGGACTTGAGCTTTATATTTTAATTTAATTTAATTTTGAATATGACTAGCTAAACTAATTAGTATGGTTAAAGTCTGGATTTTTTTGTTAGCCAAATTATTTAATTACTAGGTTTGCCCGTTGACACGTGCCTACGGCACGTCTTCGAAACGGTGCACCTTTTTTGATCATATAAAAAAGTTTTGGAGGTCCAGCAAATTAATTGAAGTAGCAAACATATTATATAAGAAATTTTTGGGGGTCCAGCAAAAAACATATTATATAATTTTTTTGATTTTTTTGAAATATTTTTAAAGTTTTTAATTTTTGAATTTTAAAAATTTTTAAACTTTTAAAATTTTTTAAAATTTTCTATTTTCTTAATTTTTTGAAAAGAAGAAAGAGAGAGACAGATAATTAAATAAATATAGGAGTTGTTTTGGGTGGGAGATTTGAATTTGAGTTTTGGGGGGAAAAAATATGTTTTGTGAGATTAGATCTGGGCCTTTAATTTTTGGGGATTGAAGGAGAGCCACTTGATAGCTTTCTTTGTGTTTTATTATATAGATTCTACATTTTACCTATTCTAGAAAACCGGGATGCTAGAAAATAGACAGCTAGCTATACTGCGTTGCTTTGCCGCAAAGTAAATAACTGAAATTCCATATTTACCCCTATATAATCTTCTAGATACTAAATACTCGTAAATAAATAAATAAATATACTCGCCTCCCTCCAAAACCCACTTCAAATCCTCGACTCCTTCGATTCCAGTTTCGTTCTCATAAAAAATTAGGGTTCTTAAGTTTCGTCCCCGCCAAAGATTAGCGCGTTTCAGTTCCATACTCAGGTTTGCATTTTGCTTCTTAACCTAAATTTATTAATTAGGGTTTCTTCGTAGTATGCGAATTGGAAATTTCGTTTGTCGATCAGTATTTAGGTTTCACTTAACCAGAAATTAGGGTTTTGTATATCCTTCGGAGTTGGAAATTAAGGCTTTTTATCAGAAATTTTTCGAATTCTGTTGTCGATTACGGCTTCTTTTAATCGATAATACTCTATGTTTAACACGTGCACTGAACGTGCTAAAAAACCAAATTTTATTCACTATTAGGTCTCACAATTTCATATTCACAGGTCGGCACGATTGCACAATATCTTGGACAAAACGATGAAGGTTGGTAAAGCAGAAGGATTCCTCGAAAAGTAAAAGGATTAGTAATCCTTTTTAGAAATCTAATGGAACACCCATGTCATTTTCGATGGCCTCTTCGTATTGAAGGTATCATTTTCTTGCAGTTATTTTTGATACAGAGTCTCTGTACTAGATTTATAGTTATTCATAATTACTATTGATATAGTTTATTGTTAATTAATGTGATTTTTTACTGGTGGGAGTATGACCATCCTGTTCAATTAGTACGAAATAACACATTACATTAATTGTCCGATTTAATGGCTGTTGTTGTTTGTTAGTAAAGTAGTATGTTGATTTATCGAGAAAGAGAGACAGATTGCACTTTCCCCTTTCTCCGTTTTCTAATTAACAGAGTTTTTTCTCCATGTCCATTTTTCGTCCTTCAAGCTGTTATGCCAAATACGAATTAACCACCAATCAAAAGGAGAAATAGCGAAAAACAGAAACAAGCAAACACAAGAACACAACGATTTACGTGGTTCGGCAAAAGCCTACGTCCACGGGGCGGTTGGGATTTCTTCCACTATAATCAACAATGAGCGAAAACCCTTACAAAGATGACGGCTGCAAAATTCCGAATAGAGGTGTTCACCTCTTACAAAACCCTAAAGGGTGTATTTAAAGAAAAAAATTACTGGGCTATGCGAAATGGGCCTATTCTAGTTTACAAATAGAATTTTCAGGCCAGTTTGTGGGCTTGCAGTTTGTGGGTCAAGCCCACAAACTGGGGCGATCTCCGCCCTATCGGGCTCCGATCGCTGCAGGGGGCGCTGCCCCCCTGCCACCCCCCGATACGACGGATATCAACAAGCTGAACCAGAATCGAGCCATTATCCTACAATCTCCACCTTGGCGAGATCTTCCAAGTAGCCCAAGCAATCTCCAAAAATACTCCAAAACAAATGCTCATCACCAAACGCAACGGAAACTTCAAAAAAACCCCAAACTCCACCTTAGTATGATATCACATACTAAGCAAACAAATAGCAAAGCAACATCCCAACCGCCCATTCCAAATCATCAAACATGCAAAATATTAGCCAAGTTCATGCAATGCTTGAACTTGGCTGCAACAACAATTTTGGTCAACATATCAGCAGGATTATCAGCTGTCCCAATCTTCACCAGAAGAATATCACCATCCTTTATCAAATCACGCACAAAATGATAACGGACATCAATATGTTTGGTCCTCGAATGATGAACTTGGTTCTTCGCTAAATGGATAGCACTCTGACTGTCACAGTGTACCTCCACCTTCTCCCGATGAATTCCCAAGCTCTTCAAAAGTCCATGAACCCAAATGGCTTCCTTCATGGCCTCAGCAACTGCCATGTATTCAGCCTCAGTAGTAGACAATGCTACAGTGGACTGCAAATTGGACCTCCAACTTATAGGTGCTCTAGCCATAGTAAACAAATAGCCTGTAGTAGACCGCCTCTTATCAAGATCACCTGCATAGTCAGAATCAACATAACCCACCAATAACCTGCTAATATTGTCATCCCTCTCAAACTTCAAACCCACATCTGTGGTGCCACTAATGTACCTCAAAATCCACTTAGCCGCTTGCCAATGCTCTCTGCCTAGATCATGCATATATCGACTAACCATACTCACCGCCTGAGAGATGTCTGGTCGAGTACAAACCATGGCATACATCAAACTGCCAACCACACTAGTGTAAGGTACATTAGCCATATACTGTCTCTCTTCATCTGTACTTGGAGACTGAGAAGCACTAATTCTGAAATGAGTGGCTAAGGGAGTACTGACTGGTTTAGTTTTCTCATCTATACCAAACCGTTTCAGCACCTTCAAGAGATATTGCTTCTGTGTCAAACTCACTATGCCCTTTGCTCTGTCTCTAGCTATCTCCATCCCAAGTATCTTCTTGGCTTCACCAAGATCCTTCATCTCGAATTCAGAACTCAGCTGATTCTTCAAGTTTTGAATCTCCTTAGCATTTTTAGAGGCAATCAACATGTCATCCACATATAATAACAGATATATGAAAGAGCTATCCTGCAATTTTCTGAAGTAGACACAATGATCATACTCACTTCTGGAATATCTCTGCACTTTCATAAACTGATCAAACCTCAAATACCACTGCCTTGGAGATTGCTTCAACCCATAGAGAGACTTTTTCAACCTGCAAACAGAACTTTCCTTCCCAGCAGTCTTAAACCCATCTGGCTGCAACATATAAATTTCTTCATCTAGGTCCCCATGTAAGAATGCAGTCTTCACATCTATCTGTGTCAATTCAAGATCAAACTGTGCTACCAATGCCAACAAAATCCGAATAGAAGGATGCTTCACAACCGGAGAAAACACTTCATTATAGTCAATTCCTTCCTGTTGAGCATACCCCTTTGCAACTAGTCTAGCCTTGAACCGAATACTGTCTTTTGGACCTTCTTTCTTCGTATACACCCACTTGCAACCGATGGCTTTCTTCCCCTTTGGTAATTGCACTAGATCCCAAGTCTTGTTCTTATGAAGAGAGTTCATCTCTTCATCCATAGCAACTTTCCAATCTGCATTTTCAGAACTTCTAGTGGCTTCTTTGAAGTTGGAGGGAACTTCATCATCAACAATGGGAAGAGCAAATGCAACTGTTTCTGTAAAGCGAGATGGTCGTTTGATATCTCTTCTTTGCCTTCTTGCTGCAATTGATTCTTCCTGCTGGGGAGGGTCTTGGATAGGAACTTCTTCCTCATCCTCAGTATCAACCACATCATCTTCATTTTGGGCAGGAGTAGGATTTTCAACTGAAAGCTTTTCTAACTCCACCTGTTGGAGAACTCTCCCACTCTTCTGCTGCTCTTGATCACAAGTTTGTTGGTTCTTCTCTTTCAACATGCTGATCTCATCAAAGGTAACATCCCTGCTGATTACTAATTTTTTCTGTTCTGGACACCACAACCTGTAACCTTTGACACCAGTACTAAAACCAACAAATATAGCCTTTTTGGCTCTTGCATCAAGTTTAGTTTCAGTTACATGAAAAAAAGCAGGACAACCAAATATATGCAAAAAACTATAATCAGATGCAGGTTTACCACTCCATACCTCAATAGGCGTTTTGCCTTCAAGTGCTGCAGATGGTAAACGGTTGACAATGTGGCTTGCATATATAACAGCTTCTGCCCAAAATGTCTTCTTCAATCCAGACTGTGCTAGCATACATCTCACCTTCTCAAGTAAGGTTCTGTTCATCCTTTCTGCAACCTCATTTTGCTGTGGAGTCTTCCTAACTGTGAAGTGCCTCTGGATTCCTTCATCTTCACACAATTTCAGAAACAGATCGTTCTTGTATTCCCCTCCATTCTCTGACCTCAGAACCTTAATCTTCCTTCCAGTCTGGTTTTCAACTTTCTTCTTCCAGCTTGTGAACAAGGTCAAAACTTCATCTTTGTGTTTCATGGTATATACCCAAACTCGTCTGGAGTAGTCATCAACGAATGTAACAAACAAGTGTCTACCACTCATAGAAGGTGTCTGAGTAGGGCCCCAAACATCTGTGTGCACATAATCGAGGATACCCTTTGTCTGATGTACAGCTGTACCAAATTTCACCCTGGTTTGCTTATCTAAAACACAATGTTCACAAAATTCCAGCTTGCAACCTTTAGCATCTATAAGCAACCCTTGCTTCACAAGCCCCTGCAAGACCTTTTCTCCTGCATGTCCGAGTCGCATATGCCACAACCTTGTAGAGTCGGGAACAACCTGTTTAGGCTTTTCACTTACACTGGCAGCCTGACCCAAATACGTTTTTCCCTGCAAGAAAAATAAGTTCCTTTTTCTTTGCCCTTTCATCACCACGAGTGATCCGTTAGTCACCTTCAGAATGCCACCTTCACTAGCAAATTTCATTCCACTGGCCTCCAAAACACCAAGTGAAATCAAATTCTTTTTCAAATCTGGAACATACCATACATCTGAAAGCTCCCTAATAAGACCATCGTGCATTAGCAATTCAATCTTCCCGATTCCTACCTTCTTACAAGGCACATCATTTCCCATCAAAACTACCCCACCATCCATATACTCTAAGAAAGTAAACCACTCCTTTTTCCAAGACATATGATAGGAGGCTGCTGTATCAAGAAACCATACTTCTTGATAAAGTGAGGGACTAACAGCAAGTGCAAAGGAAAAATCATCGTCACTATCTAAATTGTCAACAGTCACATTTGCAGTCGAATTTCCCTTATTTCGTAGCTTCGGACAATCCTTTTTTCCAATGCCCCTTTTCATGACAGAAAGTACATTCATCTCTGGCCGGTATTTTTCTGTCCTTTGAAACTCTTCTCGATTTGAAACGAGATTTGTTTCCTTTATTCCCAGATTTGGTCTCAGATCTGGTCTCAGTTCTGCCCCTTACAATCAATGCTTCAGAAGTTTCTCTATCACCCATTTTATCCCTTCTCCTAGTTTCATTATTCAACAGAGCATTTGCAACATCTTCATATTTAACAGTATCTTTTTCATATATTAAAGTTGTTCCTAAATGATCATAACATTCGGGTAATGAATTCAACAGAATTAGGGCTTTGTCTTCATCTTTAATTTGCTCATCCAAATTTAACAAATCAGCTAATAATTTATTAAATGATTCAACATGAGCGTTTATGGACATACCTTCAGTATAGGTGAAGCGAAAAAGTCTCTTCTTCAAATACAGCCGATTCTCCAAACTTTTCCTCATGTATTTGTCTTCGAGTTTCTTCCACAACACCGCAGCAATGGTATCCCTCATCAAATCGTACTTCTGAGCCTTCGCGATAAAGAGCCGAATAGTCCCACACGCAACTCGGTTCAACTTCTTCCAATCTGCTTCGGACATATTCTTTGGTTTCTCTTCCTCCAAAGCAACGTCCTGTTCTTGTTGAACCAGAACATCCAACACCTCACACTGCCACATCCCGAAATTATTTGTTCCATCAAATTTTTCAACTTCAAATTTTGCGTTGTGAATCGTTGTTCTGGACGAACTTGATCCTGCAAAATCCTTGGTTGCATCTGCTTCATTCGCCATCTCCCTCTAGGTCGAACCCGGAGCTCTGATACCACTTGTTATGCCAAATACGAATTAACCACCAATCAAAAGGAGAAATAGCGAAAAACAGAAACAAGCAAACACAAGAACACAACGATTTACGTGGTTCGGCAAAAGCCTACGTCCACGGGGTGGTTGGGGTTTCTTCCACTATAATCAATAATGGGCGAAAACCCTTACAAAGATGACGGCTGCAAAATTCCGAATAGAGGTGTTCACCTCTTACAAAACCCTAAAGGGTGTATTTAAAGAAAAAAATTACTGGGCTATGCGAAATGGGCCTATTCTAGTTTACAAATAGAATTTTCGGGCCAGTTTGTGGGCTTGCAGTTTGTGGGTCAAGCCCACAAACTGGGGCGATCTCCGCCCTATCGGGCTCCGATCGCTGCAGGGGGCGCTGCCCCCCTGCCACCCCCCGATACGACGGATATCAACAAGCTGAACCAGAATCGAGCCATTATCCTACACAAGCACCCTTCGCTAAAAATGAATAGTTTCATATGTGCAAACATCATTATGTTAACTATCTTAAGGGTCTAAGTAATCCTGCAATGCAATCCTATTCTATGATGTCATGTAACTTTTCCCCAATGTTTACACACTTGTCTCGTTTATTTGCTACTTTCTAATTGCTATATACAGATCTACGTTATTTGATCTTGCACTCACATTCTCAGACACATACCCATTATTTAAAAACATTAGTTGCACAATGATTAGGACGTTTCAGTACTGAATGCAATGGATAAAGATTGGATAGTTACATCTCTGAGAAAGTCATAGGAAACCTTTCACACTAATATATTCCTGTTGATAAACTCTTCGGAATGTCATGCTCTGCTAATTTTGTAGGGAGAAAACACAGTCTGTCTTACTATATCTTGTGTAACTTGAATACCAGATTCATTGTGTGAAGGTTTTGACATTACTGGGCTCACTGGAGAGGAATGTGCTAACATGTTGCTATGGATTGCTAGTGCTGTTAATTCCATTGTTTAACTGCAAGTGTGGGTGTATGTATAACACCGGGAATTTTGTCCAGGTATTTTTTCTTATCTTATGTAATTTTCACAACATTGCTGCAGTTGTTGTGACAGAGTTAATTGTATGAGTTCACATTATTCTACTATTATGCTCCTGTCGCAAAAATTCCTGTCTATTTTCTGTTTTGAGTATCTAATTTAATTTTTGATATCGCTGGAGTGTGCTTAACATGTTCCAATTTGTTTTATTGAAAGTGTTAGCTACTTCTAACGATAGTTCATAGTTGGGGAAGAGTACCTGTGTGAAGTACAGATTTGGCCCTCACATGCTTATTAAATGTTTGTTTCAATGTTTTTTGTTTACAGGATTGTAAAATGTAACTGCACGTTTGTTAATGATAAATTTGGTTTGTGAGCGTATAGAAGATTTTTGAAAAGTATAAGTCTCTGGAAATACATCTGGGGTGCTGCTAGGATAATATATAAAACCAAACATGAGAATCCTTCTTTTCCCATTGATGACAATGGCCTTCCTATCATAAGTCACTCCACATTGTGCCTCTGAGAACAGAACAACCACCATCAACAACAGAAAAACCCAAGTTAACGGTTTTATGGTGCCTGGGGCTGTAAAATGAACAGGACGGTACGCCGTCCCATTCGAGTCCGGCTTGAGAAATGGCCCGACCGTGGACCATCCGAACTGTTATACGAACCGAACTTGAACAAATTATTAGGTCCGATATTTTACCGAGTTTGGTCCATCCGAACAAACATAGCCTTCTGCTTTTATAACGAACCGAGTGCGGACTATAAAAATTTTGTCCGATCTGGATCGAGCTGGACATGAGCCCGTCTGAGTAGAAGTTCGGTCCGAGCTTGAACGCATGGCTGTCCGGTTTCGTCCGGTCCAATTTACAGCCCTAATGGTGCCCATTGGTAGAGTGGTGAGATCCACACACCCAAGTGGAAAAGGGATAGGCTTTGAGAATGGAGGGAAATTTGAAGGGTGAAGAAAAGAATTTGACGTGAAAGAGAGAGAAAGCGGATCTAGTCTAGGAGTATGCAAAGGAGGGTTTGGGAAGAGTGAAGATGGAGCAGAGGTCGAGATCGTGGATGGATTTCCAGTTGCAGCGCCATTCGGCGAGAGAATGGAGGTACGGATTACATGAGCGATGGAGACGCGGAGGAGGATGGTGGTGATTAGGGCTTCGGTGAGGGTTGTTAAAGAGTGAGGTGGTGGTGGTGTCGTTTTGGATTTTGATGGGGAAATGGAATTGGGGGTGGAGGTGGAGGAAGGAGACAGAGAGGTAAAGAGCGAGGGATATGAAGCTGTTGGTATTTGTATATACATTTTTTTAATTAGGGGGCATATTAGTAATTTCATATATCAGAGAAAGCATTAAAATATGGTATGACATCAGTCAGCTGAGAGGTGATTTGACCAAAAAAAAAAAAAAAAACTTTAACGAGGTTTCATAATTAAACAGTAAACTTGAGGAGGTTTCATGTTTTTTGCCCTTAATTAAATAACAAGCACTTAAAACAACATCTTCCCAAAATTTCTTAGGAATTTATTTATGATCATCATTGTTCTTACAACCTTTAAATTTGTCGATTCTTGCATTTAGTACAACTGTTCTGTTGGAAGGTATAAGGACATAATGATTCATGAACAATCCCAGATTCAACCAAAAATTTAACAAAATCAGAAGAAAATATTCATTTGCATTATCACTTCTCAAATTTTTCACAGGACGATTGAGCTGATCTTTAACTTCAGCTCAAAATTTCAGAAATATATCAAATATTTCAGAATGAGGTTTCATTAAATAAAGTCGAGTAAGCCGTGAATAATCATCCACAAAGTCATAAAATATCAAAAATTTCTAGTAGTAGTTTCAACTGGCATGACCCCCAAATATCAAACAGACAGTCAGAACGCTTTCAACTCTAAATGGATATGTAGCACGGGATGCTTACTCAACTGACATGACTCAAACTAATTGAGATAGGGAAGATAGGCTTCAAAGTCTTCAAATTCTGAAAGGATGGATGCTCTAGTTGACGGTATAAGTCGAAAACTTACAAATGCAACCGGTCAAAAAATGTTGTCCAAAAGGGTATAGTTCTTCAGATTCATGCCATGTTTTAATCGTCCAGTTCGAGCCAAGCTCCTGAAATACACATGAATCGGGAAAGAATGATACATAAGAGTTCTAAGCTTTAGTTATTTGACTAATGGAAACCGAAATGAACTTAAAAGTACGCACATGTAAAACAAAGTCTAAAGAGATTGATGATGTTAGCTGATAATGGGTTGATTGCAAGAAACCCACCAAAGCCTATATTCTTGGTTAATGTAGTAAACCACCTAAGATGGGTACGACGTTAGGGGTCTGTTATTTTTAATATAGGGGTTAATTAATAATTATGATAAATTCACTTATACTATTTGGCCAAAGCATTTAGCACACTTGCACTTTTGGTTAACGCAGTAAACCACCTAAGGTGGGTATGACGTTAGAGATCTGTTAGTTTTAATATTACATGCTCTTTATGTATTTTATTTGTCATGCTATGCTAATTTTGGTAGAGAGAAAACACACTGCCTGTTCTACTACATCTTGTGTAACTTGAATACTAGATTCATTGTGTGAAGATCTTGACATTACCGGGCTCACTGGAGAGGAATGTGCTAACATGTTGCTATGGATTGCTATTGCTGTTAATTCCATTGTTTAACTGCAGGTGTGGGTGTATGTATGACACCGGGAATTTTGTCCAGGTAATTTTTCTTATCTTATGTAATTTTCATAGCATTTCTGCAGTTGTTGTGATAGAGTAAATTGTATGTGTTAGCATTATTCTACTATTATGCTCTTGTTGCAAAAATTTCTAATTATTTTCTGTTTTGAGGATCTAATTCAATTTTTGATGACCATGGAGTATGCTTAACATGTTGCAATTTGTTTTACTGAAAGTGTTAGCTACTTCTGATGATAGTTCTTAGTTGGGGAAGAGGACCTGAGTGCAGTATAGATTTGGCTGTCTCATGGTTATTAAATGTTTGTTTCACAGTGTTTTTTGTTGACAGAATTGTAAAATGTAGCTGCACATTTGTTTATGATAGGTTTGATTTGTGAGTGTATAGGACAGTGACAACTGACTAGTTACAATCTAGTGAGAATTAGACTATATAATCTGAGAAGATGTAAATGGCTTCCTCTACTTGGATAACTGCCCTCTCTGGAGCACATTAGGATACACGGAATGCCTGCTATTAGGAGACCAGGAGAGGAGCTTTATGGAGAAGCAAGCTGCAAACTTCCTTCGTGACAGTTGATTTGGAGGATTGGGTGGTGAAAGCAGGGGACATAAAAAGAGCTATGATGTTTCCTTCTCTTAGAAAATTGAAAATGTTTGAATGCCCAAAACTACCAAGGGTATGACCAGGCTTTCCAATGTCAGTTGTAAACCTACAAGTAAGCTTGGAGAGGTTATTAGTTGCAGGGAGTCCGTCGGGGATGAATATAGAGAGAAAACTAGCAATATGCAGTTGAAATTTATCATCCAGTTCAGGCTCCAGTTCGGAGGAGCTATACTACATCACTTCCCTTGGGTATTTGAGACACATCCCACCCTTTGTATCCCCCTGCATTATTAGCCTGCCCTGGATTGACATCTTTATAGTAGGGAATGAATGTATAGGAGATGCACAGCAGCAACAGCAGCCTCTTGTTCACTTCACCAGATAACAATTTATGGTTTCTCAGCATTGACTTTTTTACTTGAATGGGTGGGATCCTCACCTCTCTCCGCTGTTTGGAGATTGAGAGCTGCAAAAAAACTGAAATTGTAGCCAAATGGGCTGATGGGTTGCAGTGCTTCACATCACTCCTTGAGCTGAATATTAGTCGGTGGCTGATACTGGAGAGGAGATGCAAAATGGCGACACTTGAGAACTAGCGCCGTCTCACAAGCCAAAAGATCAGTGTCCAAAAATGTAACAGCCCCGTCTGCCAAAGGTTCAAGAAATCGAGCCGTGGCCTCACCCGTGCGGGAAACCACACTGTCGATGCAGCAAGCGGTTCGATGCTGCAGCAACGGAGTTAACTGATCCAGTCACCGGCAATAGCTATAGCACCGGATTCCTTGAGCAACACACTAGCAAAGGACCTCTCGCAAGAATGCTGTTGAAAGTGTCACGACCACAATGCATTGTGTTCTTCCACTCCCACCACTGACCGTCATTGTCTTATCACATATGAGAAATAACTATGATCTCAGCGTCGGAAGGCTCAGCCAGGGAAAGATTTGACCCTCTAGACCAACAGAAAGCCATGCTCCAGAATAGTCTTAAAGGGTTTCAAATTTTGACTGGGTACCACCGAACAATGCATGGTCTTAAATACCCACACATCATTCTTTTGGGGGCATTTGTTGAACCATAGAAATGGATCCCTAAAAATCCGACCACCCGCAACTCCCCTAATGAACAGCTTCTACAATGGTCCCTTACGACCAATCTTCACCAGCTCAGCACATGCCTCACCCTGAGACCCCTTACCCCATGCACGCCACAGGCATCTCAGGAGAATATTCTCCACTCTTGGCGGTAGCAATTGAATTCTATTTTCCAGCTGATTTCGGTTCAGATGGTGAGATACAGTCCTCTATTCTCGCAAATGCAATCACCTCCAAGAGGTCGCCATAACGCAGCAATCGAGCACTCTACTCACAGACCCGTCAGGCAGTCAAGATCGACCAGTCGAACACCCATATTCCCTCGGCAGCGACCAGTCAGAGAATAACCTCCCAACGGTCCTCCTATCAAGATGAACGTGGCTTACGTGGCAGCACCACGTGTCATGCCAAAATGTGACCTCCAAGTCTTCTCTCGCTATAAATAACTCCTTATCGGCACCAAAATATATAGAGAAAAATATACACAAGCTAAGCTTAAATTCTGGCGAATTCTCAAGCAATCTCAAACTCTTCCCGATGATCAACAAATCTCCCTCAAGGTTTAAACTCTAAACCCTAATGACCCTATATATACGGGTATCTCTTCGGGGCGGGACTAAGATCCTCAATGTCTCAAGAGGTGTTCTTGCTGTTGGAGCTGTGGCTACGCAGCCTCAGGGTCAGCGGAGTGGTATCCAACCGCCACCTGGATGATTCCTATGCCATTACAGTTAGTTGGCAAATAGGTCATAGTAGGCTGATTCTCCTTATAATGTATTACTTAGTGGGTGACACTCCATTCAACAGTCAACCTGGCCCGGACATGCAACAACTTCTGCTACTGGCCGTCGTAATGCCAAAATTGTGGGTGATACCCCTTACAATCAATCGGCTTCAAAGTCATTGGCTCTGGCATCTGGCCATCATAATGACAAAATAGTGGGTGACACCCAAAGCAGCAACCGGTCTGATTGCCATCAGCTTCAAATGTTAGTCGTCATAACACGAAATATATGGGTGATTCCCCTACAATCATATAACAATAAATGGGTGATTCCCTTACAATTATATAACACAATATTAGTGATTTCCTTACAATCATTGGAACAGTCGAACATAAACGGTCTCCTGACCAGCATATCCATGACGGGTGACCCCCTCATAGTCAAAGATAACCAATCTTAGTACCTTTCCACTATATAAGGCTCGACTGCCAAGACTGGTTGTGCCCACAGTCCAAAACCAAATGATCCAAATCCTTATCACTCAGGTAAGGATTGGTTTCCCTTGATACCGACCACATCTCATTCAATATATCCCAGGAACCACTATCAAACCTATCACCATAGAGGATGTCCGTCCCAAGCGGTCACTCTTCAAATACAAGGCCAAATATCCCAAATATCCCAAATCCAACCACCATAGAGGTCTCCAGTAAGATCACTAATCCTCATGTTTCACCCCTCCGTGGTCGCAATTCGTGCCCTAAGGAACGTCTGCTAGTAGACCATTCTCGGGAGTCGTCCCAAACAAACAATATAATACTCATGGTCTGCACAAGCTAAAAGTGTGAACAGCTTAATGAATACAACAATAACCCACCATTAAACTTTGCACACTCCAATGCTCATACACATATATACAGAGATGCCTTTGTTATATCCGACTTCTAAGATCAGAGTGCTTGTGATCCATGCTTGCCTTATTTGGACCCTCACATGCGTGTCGCTCTAAATAAGCTTGCCACGACCCCATATGAGGATAGTCGATGCATAAGTTTATAAATCCTCCTCTTTTGCTAAGTCAATATATTACGATGTAATGGCTTATCTTCCTGATCGGTCCTTCACTATCTAAGGTATTCTCGGTGCAATTTCGAGATGTAATTGATAGCGGCTTTGTCTGTGGTCACTAGATGTGTCGAACCCATCCTAAAAATAAACCTTTGCGACCTCAGGTGCAAGGAAAAGTCTACTGGACCGCACAGTTTGCCTGGAGTGCTCTCTATAAAAAACCTCTAGTGAACATTTTTGGACCAACAGTATTTTCGTCACATATAAAATACATGAAAAATACGTAACGTTAAAACTAACAGACCCCTAATGTTGTACCCAGCTTAGGTGGTTTATTGTGTTGACCATAAATTTGGGTGGGTTAAAATGCTTTGACCAAATAATACATGTTGGTTTCTTGCAATTAAGCATAATACAAAGCACGTAATATTAAACTAATAGACCTCTAACGTTGTACCCTACTTACGTGTCTTGCTGCATTGACCAACAATACAGGTGGGTTAACTGCATTAGTCAAATTGTTCATGTGGGTTTCTCGCAATTAAGTCATTGAATAGGCCTACTCCTCAAACATACCCAAAAGATGAGTCATTTATCTTAACATGGTTATTTGTGGATGGATTAACTACGTTAAACAATATACATGATGCCCTAGTCATATGATCAAAAGCTAAATCAAACACCCAAGATTGAGAAGTTAAGGAAAGTAAACAAGTGGGAGATATACCTAATTTAGCTGCAAAGGCAGTAGGAGCAGGTTGAGCTATACTTGCTTAGGAATGAATATCCGTGTAATTTGCAACTAACTAATTTTTATTCTCCCAAACTTTATACCCAACTTTGGGAGAATAAAAATACATTTTGAGTACATTTTGAGTACCCAACTTTATACCAACATTTCTCATTCATACGGAATTTGTTTTTGGCAAATGAGTACACCACGGAATAGTACTCGACGAGAAGATCACAATCCAATCATTTTCCGGTGCCGTCGGTGGCCAGAGCCTGCCGGAATCCGGCTCGAAAAATTATCAAAAATTAATTCCAACAATTCCCAACATGAATGGAAATTACCAGACTATGTAATCCAGACACGACAGAAAAAGACATGACAAAAAAACCATGACAGAAAAACTCTGAGAGTACAATCGGAAAATCACTACATCAAGAATGGTAGTAATTTTTCAACTTTGAACCACCCATAATAAGTAGCTATCAGATTCACTTGACCAGGTAGTGAACATGATGTCTTGAACTACCCGGGTTTTGATGTGAACCTAGACAATAACTATCACACAGTTTCATCTGCTCACGGAACTAAGTTCTCTTGTTTTGTTCATTTTGGCCTTGAACAGTCCTGGTTAATCGTGAGTGAACTTGGAGAATGTAGCCTCTCTTCATTATCCTAGAAACGACCTCATTTCACACTCACAAGGTGATTGCCCATAAAGAGTATCCTACCATACCCCACTTTTATTTCAAAGCTATGGAAATCATTAAAAGCCAAGCTTATCCTTACACCTTGCAGGTAGCACTATTTTATCATCTTAAGAGTGGATACGAAATTTTAATCTCTCAGTGCTCACGTTGATTCAACAAGATTTGGTTGTCCTCTTGAACCTAGATCTTGGAATCTCCAATTCCTAGGTAGGATTTCCATCAAGTATCCTCTTTCGTCATAGGCTTTAAACCCATCCCTCTTGATGATCTCACAACTTGCTCTCGCGATAAACCTTTAGTAAATTGATCCGCTAGGTTGTCGGCCGATTTTATATACTGTATAAAGATTACTTCATTTGAGAGCAATTATCTAATGGTTTTGTGTCGTCTTCTGATATGACGAGACTTACCATTATACATACAACTCAGTGCCCGTGCTATAGCCGATTGGTTGTCGCTGTGTATACATCAAGCATGCACTGGTTTTTCCCACATAGGAATATCCTCTAAAAGTTTCGAAGCCATTCTGTTTCCTCAGCCGCTTTGTCTGAAGCAATATACTCAGATTCCATGGTGGATCTGGCCAATAACGTTTGTTTAGAGGATTTCCATGATACCGCTACACCACCAAGTGTGAAGACATATCCACTTGTGGATTTTGAGTTCTTGGAGTCCAATATCCTGTTGGCATCACTATAGCCTTCTGGTACTGCTGGATATCTGGTGTAATGCAGCGCATAACTCTGAGTAAGTCGCAGGTAGTTCAATACTCTAGTTATTCCTTTCCAGTGACTTCGTCCTGGATTGCTTGTGTAGTGGCTCAGTACGTTTACCGAATGTACTAGGTCCGGTCTTGTACAATTTGTTAAGTACATCAAACTACCGATTACATGTGCATATTCCAGTTGTGATATGCTGTCACCCGTATTTTTGAACAAGTAAAGACTGGGATCCACAGGGCTTTTGGCAGTCCCATTCGAGTACTTCTTGAACCTTTCAAGTATTTTCTCAGCGTAATGAGCTTGAGACAAAGTAATTCCCTGAGACGTCCTGGAAACTTTGATTCCTAGTATGACGTTTGCAACTTTCAAATCTTTCATATCAAACTTGCCACTAAGCATGCTCTTAGTTTGTTTGATAATGTCATCATTGTTCCCAATAATGAGCATGTCGTTTACATACAGACACACCAGAATGTATCCATTTGGAGTATCTTTGATGTAGATACACTTATCACGTTCATTTATTTTAAAACCATTTGTCATCATATCATTGTCAAATTTTGCATGTCACTACTTTAGAGCTTGTTGTAGTTCGTAGAATGATTTTACAAGCCTGCACACCTTGTTTTCCTGTCCAGGAACTACGTAACCCTCTGGTTGTTTCATGTATATTTTCTCTTCTAAATCTCCATTTAGAAAGGCAGTTTTTACATCCATTTGATGTATTTCGAGGTTACATAGTGCTGTAATAGCTATCAGCAATCTTATGGAAGTTATTCTCGTGACTGGGGAATAAGTATCGAAGAAATCTAGGCCTTTCTTTTGCCTAAATTCTTGTACCACAAATCTTGCTTTATGTTTTTCTATTGAACCGTCTGGTTTCAATTTCTTCTTGAAAATCCATTTGCTTCCTAGAGCTTTACACCCCGAAGGCAAATCGACCAACTCCCATGTATAATTTTGCATAATATAGTTTATTTCACTTTTGATTGCTTCCTTCCATATAGGAGCATCAGGCATAGACATGGCTTCCTTGAATGTTCTGGGCTCATTCTCTAACAGAAAGGCCGTTACAAAGTCAGGACCAAATGATTTTGATGTTCTAGCCCGTTTACTTCGTCTAGGCTCATCATTATCATGTTCTGTTTCATCAACCGAAGTGCTTACATTCTCTTGTTCACGTGTACGTTTGGGATACGTAGTGTCCTTGCACGGAAACACGTGTTCAAAGAAGGAAGCATTCCTTGATTCCATTATTGTATTCACATGGATATCCGGTATATCTGATTTATATACCAAGAACTGATATGCACTACTGTTGTGTGCATAACCTATGAATATGCAATCAATCGTCTTAGGTCCAATTGTGACCTGTTTTGGATTAGGTACTGCCACTTTTGCTAGACACCCCCACACTTTGAGGTATTTATACGAGGGTACATTTCCTTTCCACATTTCGTATGGTATCTTGCCAGTTTTGTTATGAGGTATTTTATTGAGAATATAGTTGGCAGTCAGCAATGCTTCTCCCCACATATTTTAGGGTAATCCAGAATTCAACAACAAGACATTCATCATCTCTTTTAGAGTTTGGTATTTGCGCTCGGCAGTACCATTTGATTCGGGTGAGTAAGGAGCAGTTGTCTGATGAACTATTCCATGTTCAGAGCAGAACATATTAAATGGTGCATCATATTCTCCTCCTCTATCACTCCTAACGATTTTAATCGTTTTGCCAAGTTGATTCTCAACCTCAAGTTTATATTCCTTGAATTTATCCAAGGCCTCATTTTTGCTATGTAACAAGTATACATAACAGAATTTTGTGCAATCGTCTATGAATGTCACAAAGTACTTTTTGCCACCTCTGGTCTGTACGTATTTTAAATCACACAGATCCGTGTGGATTAGACCTAGAGTTTATGTGTTTCTTTCTACAGAACGTGATGGAGTTTTAGTGAGTTTGGACTTTGTGCAAACTTCACATTTTTTGGAGTTGTCTACCTTAAATTTTGGTAGAAAATTCATGTTAATTAATCTACGCATAGAATTGACATTAACATGGCCTAGTCTTTCATGCCAAATAGAAGAAGACTCAACAACATAGGTAATAGGAGTTATTTCATTAATATTGGGAACAACAGGAACAATAGTTTTAGGGATGACTGTCATTACATTAAACTTGAACAATCCATCCTTTACATATCCTTTACCCAAGTACACCCCATTTTTTGACAATACAAAATTATCAGAAGCAAGAACAACCTTAATTCCGTTCATGCTTAGCAAAGAGCCTGATACCAAGTTCTTTCTAATATCTGAAACATGCAACACATTTGTGAGTGTTAGTTCCTTGCCTGAAGTCATCTTCAGCCCTATCTTCCCCGTTCTTGCAATTTTGGATGTGGAAGAGTTATCCATGAACAGCTATTCATCCTTATTGCATTTCTGGTATGAAGTGAACATCTCCTTGTCCGAGCAGATATGCTTGGTGGCCCCAGTATCGTACCACCATTCACGAGGATTGCTCCCCACAAGAACCTCTGATACTACAGCACAGAGATCCAAGTCAGAGAGACCAGTGGACAAGTTCTCAGCTATGTGTGCGTGGAATTTTTCATTCCCTTTTGCATGTCCAGTTCCTACACGGTTGTTGTCCTTGCTGCGGCACTCAGAAATTTTGTGCCCCAGCTTACCACACTTGTGGTATTTCCCAGCAAACCTTTTTGCAGGAGGTTTTTTGTTTGAGGCCTGTGGCAAGAACTTTCTCTTCTTGCCCTTCTATTCGTACTCCACCACGTTGGCCTTTTCTATGGACTGATTTCCATAGGACCTGTCAGCCTTGCGATTCTCCTTTTCGACCCGCAACCTGACAATGAGGTCTTCAAGAGACATCTCATTTCGCTTGTGCTTGAGGTAGTTCTTGAAGTCTTTCCATCCAGGTGGAAGCTTTTCGATGAACGCTGCAACCTGGAATGGTTCGCACAGCATCATGTTCTCTGCAGCGATTTCATGCATTATGACCTGCAGTTCCTGGATTTGACTCACAACAGTTTTGGAGTCAGTCATCTTGTAGTCCAGAAATTTGCCGACTACAAACTTCTTGGATTCGGCGTCTTCTGTTTTGTACTTCTTCTCCAAAGACCCCCACAGGAGTTTGGACGTCTTGAAGACACAGTAGACGATGTACAGGGAGTCTACCAAGCCATTCAGGATGTAGTTCCTGCAGAGGTAGTCACCCTGGGTCCATGCATCAACCGCAGCAACAGTGTGTGCATCTATCGGTGCCAGCATCGGGACAGATTCAGTAAGAAACCTGTCCAGCTTCAAGGTGGTCAAGTAGAACTGCATCTTGCCTTGCCACTTCTTGAATCCTGTTCCATTGAACTTCTCTAGTTTTTCTCCCATGGTTATGTGTGTGGGAAGAACGATCGAATGTGTCGCAACCGATTGTACAGTCACATTTTGGGTCACCGGTGTTTCGGTACTGATAAGCCCTTTGGTAATATCATTCTGTGTGTTCTCCATGTTCTTTCTGAAACAGCTGAAACATAACTGTTAGTTGTTGTTTTTTGAATTGATAACAGTACCTGTAAACAATCTTCACAAAAACTGTTAGAATCGGTGAGGAAAATTTTGCTTTAAGATTGTTCGAACTCGAATTTTATAAATCTGAAAATTACTAACAATATTTGTGAAGAACAGAAATTACAGGAATAAAAGATAACAAACCAAAAGCTTTATATAGAGTCGAGATTAAAATCTCTCCTTAAAGCAAAATTTGTCCCGTAGTGTGACGGTGGCTGGCGAATTGCCTCACAGGATACAACTGTATACCTTTCCCTGAATAGCAGCACCCAAACTCCAGAGATTTCAGCGAACTGTGCTGTGATGTACTCTCAGTTTTTGACACAGAGGAAGAAGAAGAAGAAGTGTAATTCAGATTATGGGATCATAACATTTGTCCAATTTTGCATGCCACTGCTTTAGAGCTTGTTTCAGTCCATACAAGGATTTTACAAGCCTGCACACCTTGTTTTCTTGTCTAAGAACTACGTAACTCTCATGTTGTTTCAAGTATATTTCTTCTTCTAAATCCCCATTTAGAAATACGGTTTTGACATCCATTTGATGTATTTCAAGGTTACGTAGAGCTGCAATAGCTATCAACATTCTTATGGAAGTTATTGTTGTAACCGGAGAATAAGTATCAAAGAAGTCTAGGCCTTTCTTTTGCCTAAATCTTTGTAGTACAAGTCTCGCCTTATGTTTCTTTATTGAACCATTGGTTTCAATTTTTGCTTGAAAATCCATTTGCTTCCTAAAGCTTTACACCCAGAAGGCAAATCGACCAACTCCCATGTATGATTTTGCATAATGGAGTCTATTTCACTTTTTATTGTTTCCTTCTACATAGGAGCATCAGGTGTAGACATGGCTTCCTTGAATTTCTGGGCTCATTCTCTAACAGAAAGGCCGTTACAAAGTCAGGACCAAATGGATTTGATGTTCTAGCCCGTTTACTTTGTCTAGGTTCATCATTATCATCTCCTAGTTCATCAACCGAGGTACTTGTACTCTCTTGTTGACATGTACGTTTGGGATACATAGTATCCTTGCACGGAAACACACGTTCAAAGAAGGAAGCATTCCTTGATTCCATTATTGTATTCACATGGATGTCCTGTATATCTGATTTATATACCAAGAACCGATATGCACTACTGTTGTGTGCATAGCCTATGAATATGCAATCAATAGTCTTAGGTCCTATTGTGACCTGTTTTGGATTAGGTACTGCCACTTTTGCTAGACACCCCCACACTTTGAGGTATTTATGCGAAGGTACATTACCTTTCCACAATTCATTTGGTGTCTTACCAGTTTTCTTATGAGGTATTTTATTGCGAATGTAGTTGGCAGTCAACAATGCTTCCCCCCACATGTTTTGGGGTAGTCCAGAATTCAACAACAAGCCATTCATCATCTCCTTTAGAGTTCGGTTCTTGTGCTCGGCAGTACCGTTTGATTCAGATGAGCAAGGAGCAGTTGTTTGATGACTATTCCATGTTCATAGCAGAATATATTAAATGGTGCATCATATTCCTCTCCTCTGTTACTCCTAATGATTTTAATTGTTTTGCCAAGTTGATTTTCAACCTCAAACTTATATTCTTTGAATTTATCCCAAGCCTTATTTTTGCTATGTAACAAGTATACATAACAGAATTTGGTGTAACCGTCTATGAATGTCACAAAGTACTTTTTACCGCCTCTGGTTTGCACGTATTTTAAATCACACAGATCCGTGTGAATTCGACTTAAAGTTTCTGTGTTTCTTTCTACAGAACGTGATGGAGTTTAGTGGGTTTGGCCTCTGTGCAAACTTCACATTTTTCGCAGTTGTCTACCTTAAATTTAGGTAGCAAATTCATGTTAATTAATCTACGCATAGAATTGAAATTAACATGGCACAGTCTTTCATGCCAAACAGAAGAAAACTCAACAACATAAGCAACAAGAGTAATTTCATTAACTTTGGGAACAACATGAACAATAGGTTTAGGGATGACTGTCATTACATTAAATTTGAACAGTCCATCTTTACATATCCTTTACCTAAGTACACCCCATTCTTAGACAATACAAAATTATTAGAAGCAAGAACAACCTTAAATCTATTCTTGCTTAGCAAAGATCATGATACCAAGTTCTTTCTAATATTGGGAACGTGCAACACATTTGTGAGTGTTAGTTCCTTGCCTGAAGTCATCTTCAGCACTATCTTCCATGTTCCTGCAATTTTGGAGGTGGAAGAATTACCCATGAACAGCTGTTCATCCTTGTGCACTTCTGGTATGAAGTAAACATCTTCTTGTCCGAGCAGATGTGCTTGGTGGCCCCAGTGTCGTACCACCACTCTCGAGGATTGCTCACCACCATATTCACCTCTGATACAACAACACAGAGGTCCAAGTCAGAGAGACCAGTGGACAAGTTCTAAGCTATGTGTGCAGGGGATCTGTCATTCCCTTTTGCCTGTCCAGTTCCAGCACGGTTGTTGTCCTTGCTGTGGCAGTCAGAAATTTTGTGGCCCAGCTTACCACACTTGTGGCATTTTCCAGCAAACCTCTTTGCTGAAGGTTTTTTTGTTCGAGGCATGTGCCAAGAACATTCTATTTTTGCCCTGCCCTTCTGTTCATGCTCTACCATGCTGGCCTTTTCTATGGACTGATTTCCATAGGATCTGTCAGCCTTGCGATTTTCCTCTTCGATCCGCAACCTGACAATGAGGTCTTCAACAGACATCTCCTTTTGCTTGTGCTTGAGGTAGTTCTTGAAGTCCTTCCATCCAGGTGGAAGCTTCTCGATGAACGCTGCAACCTGAAATGGTTTACACAGCGTCATGTTCTCTGCAACAATTTCGTGCATTATCACATGCAGTTCCTGAATTTGACTCACAACTGTCTTGGAGTCAACTATCTTGTAGTCCAGAAATTTGCCAACTACAAACTTCTTGGAGCCGGCGTCTTCTGTTTTGTACTTCTTTTTCAAAAACCCCCACAACAGTTTGGAAGTCTTGAAGACACAGTGGACATTGTACAGTGGGTCTACCAAGCCGTTCAGGATGTAATTTCTGCAGAGATAATCACCCTGAGTCCATGCATCAACCGCAGCAACAGAGTGCGCATCCATAGGTGTCAGCATAGGGGCAGTTTCAGTGAGAAACATGTCCAGCTTCAAGGTGGTCAGGTAGAACTGCATCTTTCCTTGCCATTTCTTGAATCCAGTTCCATTGAACTTCTCTGGTTTTTCTCCCACAGTTATATGTGTGGGCAGAACGACCGTTTGTGCCACAACCGATTGTGCAGTCACATTTTAGGTTACTTGTGTTTGTTCACTAATAAGTTCACTGACATTATCGTTCTGTGTGTTTTCCATTTTCTGAAACAGGTTAAATAGAAATGTTAGTTGTTTTGTTTTTCCGAAATGATAACAGTACCTGTAAATAATCTCCACAAAAACTATTAGAATAGAGGAAAATTTTTGTTTTAAGATTGTCAAAACTTGAATTTCATAAAACAGGAAAATGCTAATAATATTTGTGAAGAATTACAATTACAGGAACTAAAAGAACAAACCATACAGTACAATACAGAGTCGATATTAAGATCTTTGTCCTTAACGCAAAATTCGTCCCGTAGTGTGACGGTGGTTGACGAATTGCCTCCTAGGATACAACTGTATAATCTTTCCCTGAAGAGCAGCACCGTAACTTCAGAGATCTCAACGAACCAGTAGCTGTGTTGTATTCTCAGACTGTGACTGAGATGTTGTATTCTCAGACTGTGACTCAGAGAAAGAAGAAGAAGAAGGAGATTCGGAATGTTTCAAACTTTGTCTACTGGCAGTCAAAAAATGCTGGTCTTATAGGAGAAGGGGAGTAACTGAAGGGTCCATTAATCTGTAACAGTCGAGTTATGGTTCAAAAACGTAACTGATGAGCCATTACTCTGCTGTTACAGAGTAATGGTAGCAGCAATTACAGAATTTGAAAAGTCTCAACAGTAAGTGGGGGAAATTTTGGAGTGGGGCAAAAAAATATAGGCCAGAGCCAAGCCAAGCCAAGCCAGACCAGACCAAGCCGAAGCCGAAGCCGGGGCCGGGGCCGGGGCCAGGCCAGGCCGGGCGCGTGTGTTTGTTATTTTGGCTAGGTCCTCTCTCCACTACACGTTAGTGGTAACCCCAGGGCTACACCCTTTAGTCCATTTCTTTAGTTTATATACTAGAGAAAATCTTTCCCATCTTTCGATGTGGGACTATTCATTCAAACTGTTCAAGTTAGTACATTTCGGGAACCCAACTTTGGACCTACATTTTTCATTCATTCGAAAACCGTTTTTGGCAAATGAGTACATTACGGAATAGTACTCGAGGAACGTGATCCAATCAATTTCTGGCGCCGCTGGTGGCCGAAGCCCACCGGAATCCGGCCCGAAAAATATGCAAAAACTTTTTCCAACAATCCGGCCCGAAAAATATGCAAAAATATGCAAAAATATGCAAAAACTTCTTAGTAGACTTGTGACTTAACTTGTCACAGTTGAAGCACTTGCCTTGAAACTTTTGCTTCTTAAAGATTCCTCCCTTAGGCCCCAACTTGGACCCCTTGTCTTTGTTATTGTACTTTTTGGAACATTGACTATGTTCCACCAAATTTGCCTTGGCCGCATGACTAATGGCTCCGACCTTTTCAGATCCTCTGTTGTATTCTTCAATAAGAAGCTTGACAATCAGATCCTAAATGCCAATTTCCTTTCGCTTGTGCTCCAGGTAATTTTTGAAGTCTTTTCAACCTGCTGACAATTTTTCAATAATTCAAGTAACTTGAAAACTTTTACTTCAGTTCATACATTCAGCATGTAACTCATGCAATATCAGTTGAATTTCTTGAATTTGACTGATCACTATTTTAGATTCCACCATTTTGTAATCTAGGAAGCGGCCCACAATGAATTTCTTAGCGTCGACATTCTGAGTTTTATATTTATGGTCTAAAGATTCCCAATGTTCTTTATCTATTCTTTTGTCAATATAAACATAATACAAAGAATCAGCTAATATGTTCATTATGTAGTTCCTACATAGGTAATCAGTACTTTTCCAAGCATCCACAGCGGTGATGACTTGGTAATCTTGCTCATCTTTTTTTAAGATTTGAAACTTCTTCGTTCAAGAATCTTGCGAGATTCAAAGTGGTCAAGTAGAACATCATTTTCTATTGCCACCTCTTGCAGTTCTGCCCGTTGAACTTCTTAGGTTTCTCCTTATGGGAGACTAAGACAGGTCCAACGGTCGGCATTGGCACTCGTGCCATAGCAACAATGGCACTTGTGCTGCATAAGCAGTCGGTACTTGGACTGTTTTAGCCACAACAACATTCTCCGATGCAGTTGCCATTTCGAATCTGAAAACGCACAGCACAAGTGTAAATATCCAGACTGAAAAGAAAATAAAAGGAGTGCCCAAAATCGGAGAAGTAAAATGAAAAAAATATATGTTTTAAGTTTGTTGTAAACCTTGTAAGAAAATCTTTTGATCTAGAGGCACAAAACTAGAGAAAGAGAAGAGGAGAATCGAAAATCGTACAACTTGAAAAACTGTACAAATGTAAAGAAAATAAAAGAATAGGAAATAAAATCGAACTGAGTAGTAACCGAATCTTGTGTTTCATACAGAGTTCTTAAAACAGATTTGCCGCCTCACTGGTGCTGGAGGAACGTTGTGGCATCTGTCTCCCAGGATGAAACAGTCGTTTTGTGTCAACAGCAACAAAATGCTACACTCCCAAACTGATTGAAGTGCTAAAATCTATCACCAACACAAGAACAGAGGAAGAGAATTTCTGGTGTGTGGAATGAGGGGAGAAGGGGCTTCTGTATATAGGGCCAAAGGAAAAACAGGTGAGTGAATGCACACAACGTAATGGCAGATAAGTGGTTGAATGTACCCACTCTAATGGCAGACAGGTAAGTGAATGCTCAATTGTAATGGTAGACAAAACCATTTCTCGGTTTAAAATGGCAGACAAAACGGTTTCTGCCATTGATTCGTTCAGACAGAACTGTTTCTGCATTTATTTCGGCCTTTACAGATCAGAAAAATAAAAAAACTGGTGCAAAAAATATTTTTTACATGGGTGGGGTTCAGTTGATTTGACATTCGTGTCCGTAGGACGTGCAGGCGCACACAAGCTGATTGTAATTCGGTTCGAGATTTGAACTCTCCTGCGTGTGTGCGAGAGAACCTTCTGGCTTGCTTTCTTACAATGCCAAGAAAGGGTTTATTATATATACCCTTCTAATTCTTATGATTTTTCCAATATGGGACTAAAGTCCCTCAACCCATTTTTAGACATCAAGTGTCACTTTGGGAGACAATTTCTCATTCATCCCGTAACTGTTTTGAACAAGTAAATATATGATTTTGATGTACTCACGAATGAGAACACAAATCCATAAAGATCTCACACTAATTCATAGTGGATCTTATTCAAAAAATTGCCTTAAAATTGATTCGTAAAATGGTGTTAAAACACCCATTTTCTAACAAGTTTTTCCTATTCGCCCTTCTATTTTTCAAAAACCCTAGTTTTGTCTTTCCAAGCCTTTTTGCAGATCTGTTCTACCCAACACAACACCATCGAAATCCTATCACGCAGTCAAGATCCCTTTACAACAATCTATCCAAGTATGCATTCTAAAGCAAAGCTCCAACTTGGCTTCTTCCGCCGATAACAACTGACGTCATTACGATGACTTTCAGATTCAACTTTGCTTTTTTTTGTATGAATTCTAGGTGCAATGCACAGCCCCAGATTGTTTCGCTTTCATAAGCTGAATCCAACACATGATCCGTTCCAGCTTTCGTACAAATACTCCTTGCAGTGCACCACCTCGGTCGTCCGACATTCATACAATGTTGCAATCTTGATCTGCTTTGCTTTCCACAACTCGGTTCCATCGATGACTTCAACCTAGTTGTAGTTCAAGAGAACACTCACTCCTTAATCCTCTGTGAGGTTTGGAGGGGGGTGATGTTAAATATATACGAGGGTTATATGTATAGTCTTCATCCTTATCTCTTCAGAAGTATCATTATGTAATCCTTATTTCTTTATGTTAGAAATGAGTGTATTAACACCATTTCTGAACCAGTTTTGAGCAATTTTTTTAGTAAGATCCTCAATGAATTATTGAGAGATCTTGATTGATTTGTGTTCTCCTTCGTGAGTAGATCAAAATCATATATTTATTTGCTAAAAACGGTTAAGGGGTGAATGAGAAATTGTCTCTCAAAGTGAGACGTTTTCATTTCTGAAAATGGGTTAAAGGAATATAGTCTCGCATCAGAAAAATCAAAGGAATTAGAAGATGATATATAATAACCTTTTTCTAAGCATTGTAAGATAGCTAGACAAGAGGCTATTTCTTGTGCGCGCTGGGGGGTGCAAATCTCGGACCGGATTACATGCGGCTTGTGTGCGCCCGCACGCCCTGCGGACACGAATGCTGGACCGACATAACCCCACCCCGTGCAGAACCACTTTTTGCTACAGTTTTGATTTTTTCCTTTTTAACGGCCGAAATAAATGCAGAAACGGTTTTGTTTGCCTTTTCAGTGCAGTATTAAATATTTTTTCTTTCGTTACAGTCTACGCATTCAATTGATTGTCTGCAGTTACACTGAAGGCATTCAAAGGCATTGACTGCTGTCTGGCGTTACAGTGTATGCATTTAATAGATTGTTTGCCGTTACACTGAAGGCATTCATAGCATTGTCTGCCGTTACAGTCTCTAACCCTGGCCCTATAAATAGAGGCCTCCCCTCACTTTCTTCCCTGCACAAAATCTCTTCTCTTCCTCTCTGTTCTGTTCCGCTTTGTAAGTTCATTTGGTATTTCGGTGATAGAGTTATGATGCTACCAGTTCGAGAGTGTTACGCGGTGTCTGCGTGAACACTCTTTGTCGTTGCATCCTGCGAGACAGAAGCCTCAACTAGCTCCAGCACCGGGACGAGACGAAAATTGTTTTAAGGAGATTGTGTGCTACACAAGCCTCAACGTTCCTCTGCTTTAATAATCATCTGGTTTGTAATTTTGTAAATTCATTTCCATTCAATTTTGTTTATTTGAAATTTTTTCTTCCTCTTCTCCTTCTTTTCTATTTTGTGCCTCTTAATCGTATTGGGTTACTTTTCGAAGTATTTGTAAATAAAATCACATCACTTTTGTAAAAATCTTAAAACTGTTTCTCACATTCTTGTTGGATTTATTTCTTTTGATTCTAAGGCACTTCTTTTCTTTTCCTTTAATCAGGAAAACTTACACTCGTGATGTGTATTTTTCAGAATCGAAATGACTAATGCATCGGAGAATGCTGCTGTGTCTGAAATGGTCCAAGTGCCGGTTGCTGATACGACACAAGTACCGACTGCTGCTGCGGCACGAGTGCCAATGTCAACCGTTGTAACTGTTTCAGTCTCCCATGGGGAGAAACCTGAGAAGTTCAACGGGCAGAATTTCAAAAGGTGGCAACAGAAAATAATGTTCTATTTGACCACCTTGAATCTTGCAAGATTCTTGAACGAAGAAGCTCCAAATTTTAAAAAAAGATGAGCAAAATAACCAAGTCATCGCCGTTGTGGATGCTTGGAAAAATGCTGATTATAGGAATTACATAATGAACGGATTAGCCGATTCTTTGTATAATGTATACATTGACAAAAGAACTGCCAAAGAACTTTGAGAATCACTAGACCATAAGTATAAAACTGAGGATGTCGGCGCCAAGAAATTTATTGTGGGCCACTTCCTAGACTATAAAATGGTGGATTCTAAAACAGTGATCAATCAAGTTCAAGAAATACAACTGATCTTACTTAAGATTTATGCTAAATGTATGAACTTAAGTGAAAGTTTCCAAGTTGCATGTATAATTGAAAAATTACCACTAGGTTGGAAAGACTTTAAGAATTACCTAAAGCATAAGCGAAAAGAAATGACATTGAAGATCCCATTGTCATGATTCGTATTAAAGAAGACAGTAGAGGATCTGAAAAGGTCGGAGTCGTCAGTCATGCGGTCAAGGCAAATATAGTGGAACATAAAAAACGTTCCAACAAGCACAACAACAAGGGTCCCAAGTTGGGGCCTAAGGGAGAAATCTCCAAGAAGCCGAAGTTTCAAGGAAAGTGCTTCAATTGTGACAAGATGGGTCACAAGTCTACTGAATGCAAACTATTAAAGAAGAACAGGAATAGAGAGAAAGCAAACATGATTGAAGGTATTGCTCAAGATGTTTCTGATATCAACCTCTCAGCTGTGATCTCTGAGGTGAACATGATAGGTTCAAACCCCAAGGAATGGTGGATTGACACTGGAGTTACTCGACATGTGTGCTCCAACAGAAGTATCTTCTCCACTTTTGAACCTTTAGAGAATGGGGAGAAGATGTTTATGGGGAACTCGGCTACTTCATAAATCAAGGGCCAAGGCAAGGTGATCTTGAAGATGACTTCTAGGAAGAAACTAACTCTGAACAATGTTGCATATGTTCCTGAAATTTGCAAGAACCTTGTATCTGGTTCGTTGCTTAATAATCACGGATTTTGTCTAGTGTTTGAGTCAAAAAAAATTATTTTGTCAAAGAGTGGAATGTATGTTGGTAGAGGATACATGAGTGGTAGAATGTTTAAACTCAATATAATGACCATAGTCAAGAATATCAATAAAGCTAGCTCTTCTACTTATATGCTTGAGTCTTCCAGTTTATGACATGGTAGACTAGAACATGTTAATTATGATAATTCGCGTAGATTAATTAACGTCAACCATATACCAACATTTCAAATTGATTCCAAACACAAGTGTGAAACTTGTGTTGAGGCAAAACTGACAAGATCATCTTTTAAAAGTGTTGAAACAAACACTAAACCTCTTGATCTAATTCACACTGATATTTGTGATTTGAAAATGATACAAACAAGATGTGGTAATAAATATTTTATTACATTCATTGATGATAACACAAAATATTGTTATGTATATTTGCTTAAAAGCAAGGATGAAGCTATAGAGAAATTTGTTCTATATAAGAATGAAGTTGGAAACCAACTCAACAAGAAAATTAAGGCGCTAAGAAGCGACCTAGATGGAGAGTATAAATCGCCATTTGCTGACACTTGTGCTAAGCATGAGATTATACATGAAACTACAGCGCCTTATTCTCCTCAGTCCAAAGGTATTGCTAAGAGGAAGAATCATATATTAAAAGAAATGATGAATGCAATGTTAATAAATTCTAGTTTGCCACCAAACTTGTGGGGAGAAGCTATACTTTCGGCTAACTACCTTTTAAATAAGGTACCCAGAAGGAAAGAAGAGAAAACTCCATATGAATTATGGAAAAGAAGAAAGTCATCCTATAATTACTTACGAATGTGGGGATATCTTGCCAAGGTGGTAGTACCTGCATCTAAAGAAGTGAAAATAGGACAAAAAATGGTTGATTGCATTTTCATTTGCTATGCACTTACCAGTAGTGCTTATCGGTTCTTGGTGTACAAATTCGGTATCATTGATATACCAAAGAACATGATAATGGAGTCTAGTAATGCATCGTTCTTTGCAGATGTATTTCCATGTAAGTCAAAGGAGGAACCGAGTCCCTCCAAACGAACACATGAGACTATTAGTAAAGATAGTAAAGACCAAGATGAAGAAGTTGAGGAGGAACCTCGACGTAGTAAAAGAACAAGAACAGAAAAATCTTTTGGTCCAGATTTCTTGACTTTTATGCTTAAAGGTGAAGCCCAAACCTTCAAGAAAGCGGTGAACTCTACTGATGGTCCTTTATGGAAAGAATCCATCAAGAGCGAAATAGATTCTATCTTGCAAAATCGTACTTGGGAACTAGTGGATCTTCCACCAGGTAGTAAACCTTTAGGTTCCAAGTGGATCTTCAAAAGAAAAATGAATCCTGATGGATCAATTGATAAATACAAGGCAAGACTTGTAATTAAAGGTTATAAACAAAAGGAAGGTCTTGATTACTTTGATACATATTCTCCTCTGACGAGAATAAATTCCATTAGGATAGTACTTGCAATAGCAGTTCTTCGCAATCTTGAAGTACATCAAATGGATGTGAAAATAGCTTTTCTTAATGGAGATTTATATGAAGAAATCTACATGGAACAACCCAGAGATTTTTCAGCTCCAGAACATAAAAAGAAAGTGTGTAAATTGGTGAAGTCATTATATAGCTTGAAATAAGCTCCAAAGCAGTGGCATGAGAAATTTGACAATGTCATGATGACAAATAGCTTCAAGATCAATGAATGTGATAAATGTGTATATGTCAAAGACACATAAAATAGATATGTCATTATATGTTTATATGTAGATGACATGCTTATTATTGGAAGCAATGATAAGATTGTAACACACCATACTTAAGCAGGTATATATATATATATATATATATATATATATATATATATATATATATATATATATAGTGAGAAGAGTGGTTGTTGGCTCATAGGGGATTCTATGGGGGCTATGGATTAGTTGGATTGATAAAGGACCTATAGAATTTCCTATGGGGCTATAGCCTATAGAAATAATGGCATTAAATGAGAAATGAAGAGAGAAGTAAGGTGGCTGCATGCTTGGGGTGATGTGGCCTTGGGCGTGGGTGGATAATCCTACATCGCCAAGGATAAGAGAGTAAGGGTGAGTTATATAGGAATTACCATATGATAAAGGTACCTAATGGGTATACCCCCTTTTTTATGGTGCCTGTGGTGGGTGTGGCTAGAGTTTTGTATCCGTTCTTTTGCGTGCGTGCACACGTAGTCGTGTGCGTAGCTGAGCCTGGCTCGGGGCGTTACAAATGGTATCAGAGCCAACTTTCGACACCGAGTGTGTGCAAGATGTACGCCTGAGAGGGAGCATGGCTAGAGTTTTGTGTCCGTTCTTTCGTGTGCTCGCGCACGTAGCCGTGTGCGCAGCTGAGCCGGGCTCGAAGCGTTACAAATGATATCAGAGCTGACTTTCGACACCGAGTGTGTGCTAGATGTACGCCTGAGCGAGGTTGGTACGTTGATACATGTTGCCCGGGTAGGGGAATGTACAACTAGCAGAATCAGGGTAATCGTCTCCACATCGGCTCGAAAGGGATCCTGGATCATGTTGCAAGTTCCAGGCTCAGCGAGGACACTGAGTTCTTAAGGAGGGGTGTGTGTAACACCCCATACTTAAGCAGGTATATATATATATATATATATATATATATATATATATATATATATATATATATATATATATATATATATAAAATAGTGAGAAGAGTGGTTGTTGGCTCATAGGGGTATCTAAGGGGGCTATGGATTAGTTGGATTGATAAAGGACTTACAGAATTTCCTATGGGGCTATAGAAATAATGGCATTAAATAAGAAATGAAGAGAGAAGTAAGGTGGCTGCATGCTTGGGGTGACGTGGCCTTGGGCGTGGGTGGATAATCCCACATCGCCAAGGATAAGAGAGTAAGGGTGAGTTATATAGGAATTACCATAAGATAAAGGTACCTAATGGGTATACCCCCCATTTTTATGGAGCCTGTAGTCAGCGTGGCTAGAGTTTTTTATCTGTTCTTTCGCGTGCGTGCACACGTAGCCGTATGCACAGCTGAGCCGGGCTCGGGGCATTACAAAGATGACTAAATCCGTTAAAAACATGTTGAACTCAAGGTTTGACATGAAAGACATGGGACTAGCTGATGTTATATTGGGAATTGAAATCCCAAGAACATCAGACGAGCTTATTTTAAGTCAGTCACATTATATAGACAATATTCTTGGAAAATTTGATAAAAATAATTCTGGAATTGCTAGAACTCCAATCAATCTAACCCTACACTTATCCAAGAATAAAGGAGAGAATATTTCTCAAGTAGAATACTTTAGAATTATAGGCAGTCTAATATACTTGATGAGTTGTACAAGTTCAGACCTAGCCTATGCAGTTAGTAAACTAAGTAGATATACGAGTAATCCTAGATACGAGCATTGACAAGCGATTACAAGAGTACTGAAGTACTTGCGTTTTACTCGTAACTATAAGCTGCATTATACAAGATATCCGGCTGTACTTGAAGGATACAATGATGCAAATTGGATATCTAGTGATAATTCAAAATCCACTAGTGGCTATGTGTTTACACTAGGTGGTGCAGCCGTTTCTTGAAAATCCTTAAAACAAACAGTGGTCGCTAAATCCACGATGGAATCTGAATTCATCGCACTGGACAAATGAGGGGAAGAGGCTGAATGGTTACGCCACTTCTTTAAGGATATTCCAAGGTGGACAAGGCCTGTGCCCCCAATCTGCATACATTCAGACATCCAATCTACAATTTGTAGAGCACAGAGCAATATGTATAATGGTAAATCTAGATACATTCGTCAAAGACATAATACCATTGGACAACTACTCTCTACTGGAACTATCTCTGTGAACTATGTAAAGTCAAAGGATAATACTGCGAATCCGCTAGCCAAAGGGTTAAACAGAGAGCTAGTGGATAAATCATTGAGTGGAATGAGACTAAAGCCCATGAAAGAATAAGTCGATACAATAGACACCTAACCTAGCTGACTAGAGATCCCAAGATCTAAGTTTAAAGGGACAACTAAATTATGAAGACCAAGTTGAATCACTGTGGATATTTTTTCATGTCCATTCCCATGATGAAACAATGATGCCCGTAAGGTGACAGGTTAAGCTAGGCTTTTAATGATTTTTATGCGTCGGAAATCCGAGCAGAGTAATGCGGGTTACTCTTAACTAAGAAATCACTTATGTAATTGGGAAGAAGGACCGCTTCCAAGGGAATAACATAGGGCAATATTTCTATCAAACTCTTACAGAACCAGACGTATGTTCATGGCCAAAATGAATATAACAGTGAGAACTGAAATGCATTAGGAAGATTTTTGTATGAGATATATCATCATTTATACAAATGACATAACAGTTCAAGGACATCGTGTCTACTGTTTAGTTAGTAAAGTAAACATATTTTCATCAGGGAAGGTTCAAAGGGTAATACCTACCTATCCTATGCAAGTTTCAACAGCTGAATTCTATCACCAAGTCTGTCTTGTCAGTCTGTTGTGTCAATCAGTCATGTCTATGGTCGTCAATTTTCATTCTTGTGGTGAATGTTAGAAATGAGTGTATTAACACCATTTCTGAACCAGTTTTGAGTAAGATCCTCAATGAATTATGGAGAGATATTGATTGATTTGTGTTCTCCTTCGTGAGTAGATCAAAATCAAATATTTATTTGCCAAAAATGGTTAAGGGGTGAATGAGAAATTGTCTATCAAAGTGAGACGTTTTCATTTCTGAAAATGGGTTGAGGGAACATAGTCCCACATCGGAAAATTCAAAGGAATTAGAAGAGGATATATAATAACCTCTTTCTAAGCATTGTAAGATAGCTACACAAGAGGCTATCTCTTGCACGCGCAGGGTGGGTGCAAATCTCGGACCGGATTATATGTGGCTTGTGTGCGCCCGTACGTCCTGCGGACACGAATGCCAGACCGACATAACCCCACCCTGTGCAGAGCCACTTTTTGCTACAGTTTTGATTTTTTTCCTTTGTAAACGACTGAAATAAATGCAGAAAGGTTTTGTCTGCTGTTTCAAGGCAGTAAACATTTTGTCTGCTGTTACAGTGTACGCATTCAATTGATTGTTTGCAGTTACACTGAAGGCATTCAAAGGCATTGACTGATGTCTGCCGTTACAGTGTACGCATTCAATAGATTGTTTGCCGTTACACTGAAGGCATTCATAGCCTTATCTGCCGTTACAGTCTCTAACCCTGGTCCTATTTTAAGGAGATTGTATGCTACACAAGCCTCGACACTCCTCTGCTTTAATAATCATCTGGTTTGTAATTTTGTAAATTCATTTCCATTCAATTTTGTTTATTTGAAAGTTTTCTTCCTCTTTTTCTTCTTTTTTGATTTTGTGCCTCTTAATCTTATTGGGTTTCTTTTCGAAGTATTTGTTAATAAAATCGCAACACTTTTGTAACACTTTACAACTATCAAACTGTAGTTCTTATTTCTCTCTCTCTTAACTTTTGTAATTATATAAGTACTTAGATCAATGCCTCAATAAAATCATAATATTATTGAGGCAGACGAATGGGAAGTTTATGTGGTCTAATATGCAGGCTAGACCGATTTTAGCTAAGCTAGATAGGATTCTCGTTTCCACTGACTGGGAAGACGTTTTTCCGTTGGCAAAAGTGAAGACGATTATTAGATTCACCTCAGATCATCTACCACTATTATTAGATTGTGGGGAAGGGTACATCATACGACAGTTTCCCGTCAGGTTCGAGAAAGCATGGACGTTGTCTTTTAACATACGTCAAGTTATTCAAGACTCCTAGGGGGCCAATACTGGGAAGGTATCCGCTGTAGGGATTTGGATCGAGAAAACGAGGAGATTGCGTAAGCAGATCAGGGAGTGGGCTAGGATTGAATTTGGAGCCAACAAGGATAGACTACAGGAGTTCGGTGTAAAGGTGGCAGAGCTAGAAGCAAGACAAGAGGGGAGGGACCTTTCGGAGGCAGAGATTGAGGAACTGATGAATCTTAGAGTACAGATAAAGCAGATATGGAGGAACAATATTGGAAGCAGCGAGCTAGGATGCAGTGGCTTAGAGAGGGCGATGCGAACACCAAATTTTTCCATAAAGTTGCTAATGGAAGGAGAAGACATAATCATATTGGTGGCCTACTGACTGACGGGTCCTGGACCGAGAACGATGATATTATTAGGCAAGAATTCGACAAAAGATTCAAGAACCTCTTCGGAATTAGCAACTATGCAGGACCAAGCTTTTGCCAGATATGTGGGCCTCGTCGAGAATCGATGGGAGTGAAGGCATAGAGGGGAGGTTTTCGGAAGAGGAGGTTCGACACTAGTGAAAACCTTGGGGTAGGAGAAGGCCCCGGGACCCGATGGTTTTCCAATCTTCTTCTATAGCTTCTACTGGGATATCATAAAAAATGATCTGATGGGCATCTTCGACGAATTTTACAACGGAAAGGCGGACCTAGAAAGGATCAACTATGCTAATGTGGTTTTAATCCCGAAAAAGAAAGAGGCAACTAGGGTTGACGATTACAGGCCAATTAGTTTGCTTAACGGGTCTTTCAAGATCATTACAAAAGTACTAGCTCTTAGGCTGTCACCACATATGAATGATGTGGTAGGAGATTCTCAAAGCGGATTTATCAAAGGTAGAGACATCATGGATAATGTGGCTTCTGCACACGAGGTGGTGTTTAGAGGCCATAAGGATAAGGTAGACGGTTTTCTATTAAAGATAGATTTCGAAAAAGCCTATGACTCGATCGAATGGGATTGCGTAGATGAAGCGCTTAAATTAAAGGGGTTTGGTTCCAAGTGGATATCTTGGATTACAAAATGTATACACGGGGGAAAGTCCTTCATTCAAGTTAATATGAGGCTGGGTAAAGAAATTAGATGCAGGAGGGGACTCAGGCAGGGAGACCCATTGTCATCTCTACTATTCGCAATAGTAGCAGACAGACTGGCAGAAATGATCTCTAGGGGTAAGGATCGAGGAATTGTCCAGGGAATCAAAGTAAAGGGAGTCCCTTAAACTATCAGGGGCGTAGCTATCTGGTCCCGAGGGGGTGCGGCTGCGCCCCCTCGGATTTTGGTTGCGTCTTTTGGATTTACATGAGCAGTATATAAATAGGGTAATCTAACATTTCAATTTCACCAATCTGTTGTAGTCTAGTTGGTTAGTTTTATTGGATCTCATCCTAAGAGAACCTAGGTTCAAATCCTGGGAACATAATTTTTTTTTATTTTTTATTTTGAAAATTTTAGTTTCTTTTTTTTTTTCTTCCTTCAATTTCGGTAACAAAATTGCTTTTATTTGAAATTTTAATTTCTTCTTTTAAATGACCAAAATAAAAAATTTATTTGAAATTTTAATTTCTTCTTTTAAATGACCAAAATAAAAAAATTATCTGACGACAGTGGGAATTGAAGCCATGGCCTTCTAAAAATTGAAGTCAAACACAATAATTCATTGCACACAATGTGAGTTTGCATATCATTTACATTTGATGAATAATCACTGCTCTGATGGCTAACTTTTTGACGTTTAGTGAAGTGTCCAAGGATTTTGATGAGTAATCATTGCTCTGATGCACACAATATAAAGTGTCCAAGGGTTTTATTGTCAAAGAAAATGGCTATTAGTGATTGTAATAGTTTATGACATTTGGTATTAATATATGATGTTTTGAGGAATATAAATGTATTTGTTATAATTTATTACTTTTTAATAGTAAGGTCGCACCCCCTGAATGAAAATCCTGGCTATGCCACTGCAAACTATATCAATCCTTCAATACGCAGACGATACACTACTGTTAGGGGCGGCAAAAGAAGAAGAGATGGGGGCGATAAGACTGGCATTGCAGTGCTTCGGAGCTTGGTCGGGGCTGAAAGTGAACTTACTAAAGACTTGTGTACTTTCGATCAACGACCGACTATCAATTCCTATCAATTCGATCAAGACCTATTTTGGGTGCGATATAGGAAATTTTCCGCTGGTTTATCTCGGTATACCCATTAGACCAGGGGCTCTCCAAAGAGAAGATTGGATTCCATTAATCGAAAGGATAGACAAGAAGTTGGCTGGTTGGAAGGGAAGGTTCCTCACGCTAGGTGGTAGAATCACGCTGTTAAACTCGGTTCTGAGCAGTCGACCGACGTACCTTATGTCCATTTATGAGATGCCGCAGTGGGTGATTCAGAAGATTGATAAGAGCAGAAGAAGGTTTTTATGGAAAGGAGCTGACAAATCGAATAAAGGAATGCCACTAGTAAAGTGGGGCAGAGTATGCAAAAGGAGAGAATATGGCGGGCTTGGAATCCTGAACCTAAGGGACATGAACAAGACATTGCTATGCAAGTGGTGGTGGAAGATGAGGAAGCGCCGGAAGAATTTGTGGTGCAAATTTTTTGCGAGGTATAGAAGCAGGAAAATGTACCGGTTCGGAGGGAAAAGTTCATTCGGGAAATGCTCAGCGCTTTGGAAGGGAGTGGCTAAGGTTGGTCACATGTTCCATGCCAGCACCAGATGCAGGATTGTGAACGGGAAGGACACAAGATTCTGGCAAGATAGGTGGTGCGACGACGTTAGCTTGTCAAGTCTTTTTCCGGAAGCTACAGAGGCGACAATTAAGATAGACACGATGGTGTCGGATGTGTGGTCTAACAAAAGACTGAAACTGGAAATTAGGGGTCAGGTTTCTCAAGGAGAATTAGCGGACCTGACTAATCTGAATAAATTAATCAAGGAAGAAGGAAGGTACAACACAGTATCCGAGGATAGCAGAGAATGGATGCTTGAGTCTTCGGGGGATTTTTCTATCTCTTCGATGTACAAGTGGATTAACGACGGAGGTTTGCGAAGTAAGGACGCCAAGATTATTTGGAAGCTTTCGGTACCTTTGAAGGTAAAAATCTTCATTTGGCTGGTGATGAACGACGCAATATTATCGAAGATCAATTTACAAAAAAGAAGGATGCAAATAGATGTCACGTGCGGAGATTGTGAGAGAGACGAGGAAGATACCAAACATTTTTTATTTGAGTGTACTAAAGCTAAGCTAGCCTGGGAGGCGATATGTCCACAGTTTGGGTCTATTCAGAGTCCTAGGGCGAGTGCAGATGTCTGGGGACGCTGTTGGGTAGGACTAGCCTGTCAGAAAGATATAGAAGAGTGGGACATCGTGGCTTCGGCAACGATGTGGGGATTATGGCTTATCCGAAATGATTTATGTTTTAGAAATATCGAATGCACATTATCAGGTCTTATGCATAAAATTTTGGTTCTAACACATGACTGGACAGGTAACAGAGGTGCTATGAAAAGACTCCGAATGGAAGATGAGGAGTAGGACTCTTTGGGTGGAGATCAGGCAGAGGGAAAGACCGTCTTCCGTTAGAGTGCATCAGAAAATTTCCACTGACTCAAGGCCGCTAGAGCTTTATGTACCGATGGGTACTGTATCTGTATCTGTATCTGTATCGTCTACTTCTGCTTTCTACTTTGTATTGTTGTAGCTCGAGGTTGTATCTTACTTTATGCTTTTATGCTTTTCATTGTGTTAGATGTGTATTTGGGAATCTGGGACCTTTGTAATTAGTACTACTCTGTTTCTTTAATATCCCATTAATGAAGCGATGACTGGGTCATCTTTTATCAAATAAATAAATAAATAAAATAATATCATAATATTATTCTTCCAAATATCTCTTTTACGCAAAGAGTATCTGAAATGGAAGCACTTCATTAGATAAGATGGTTATGGGAAGATTTAGAGTGAGGCAATGAGTTTCGAACTGCATGTCTATGCTAAGAGTACCCAGGGAGATATATCTTATATAGCCTGCTTCAAATATGATATAATTATCTAGCAGTTATATTGATGTGATCTAGAATATCTCTAGTGAAATCATAGAAATTTGATGGACAAAGTTTAAGTAGAGAATACAAGTCCACTCGTATCTTCATTTTCATCATGTAGAATCATCTTTTTCATCATGATGGTGAGGAGGATTTTATCCTAGAATCTGTTGGATGTATATGTATATTCTCATTATAATAGGATAATATTGTGTATATTATTCTATGGGGCAACACGGGTTTACACGTGTTATGTTTTAATATTGGAACGGGTTGAGTGGGCTAAAAGCCCAGTACCCTAAACCCAGTCTAATCTCTATATAAGCTGGTCTAGAGGTAGTGCCCTGTGATATTCCAATACTGATAAGCAGGGTATAATATCTTAAGCGGCTAGAGATTAACCCTAACCCTAATTTCCCCAATTCAGTATTAACAGAATCAAGTCCGGAAATAGGTTGGTAATTGGTGTGCATTTGGAGTATTATGTTATCATTACCCCTGAAATTGGAGATGTAAATTTAGAATACCATTATTTGACCAACCATGCTCAATCTAAGAGGATGTTAGGCAAATAATGATCAATTGAAAACGTGCACAGAACAACTACAGTTGAAATTAGAATGTTAAGATGCTGGGTGGTTGTACCCTAAGAAACAGGACTAGAAATAAGTGCAGCCACAATAAGCTAGAGGGAGAATGAGATAAAGCACATAATATAAAGCACTGGCGTGACAAGGATAAGAGTAGATCTGAATTTCTGAATGAACAAGGATTAGAACAGCAACTAAGGCATTGCCGTTTCTAAAATAAAGGAGTAATTAGGATTTATAAATCTGGATGGAGAAGATGGATTCATTTAACATTTTAACTTGACCCAAAAGGTTTTGGTTAAAAGCTTTGTTGTTGTGATTGTGACTCCTGTTGCTTACTGTTCTGTCCCAAAGAACAGAAGATAATTTCCTGTGCTGCTTCTTAGCTTTGCTAATATTTTGCACAGAAATTCAATTATAATTTCTGTTCTGAAATTTTAGCGATACAAATAATATGCATTGAGATTTAACCCTTTGTTTCCATACTGTGAAATTATATTACAACGGTTCTCCTTACAACAGTCTTTTTGCAATTATTTAGTTTGTAGATTTTGTAGTGTCTTCATAGTTGTTCTCCTCCTTGCAGGTATGTGTATCGCCTTTGTATCGAGATTTTCATCCTAAACCCAAGACAATATTAGTCTTGTTTAGCTGGAACCTTTGTAAGTTTTGACTGCATCAGCTCTAAGACTTTGAAAAATATATAGAACCATTAGCATACAAAGGCTCATAAGAAATTAAGAACTACAGATTCAATACTGACATCATGCAAAGCTCCCATCAAAAAGCAGCGCACTAGAACGAAGGGACAATGCCATAGCCCTCCTCAGAAACATCATAATTGGAAAACATCTGATCAACTTCAAGCTCTACCTGCGACCGCTTGGCAAATCGCCCTTTGATTCTGGGCCTGGCTTCGGCATATGCCTTTCTAGATGCATATCTGATTGTCTTCTCAAATTTCCGTGTCTTCTTCTTCTCTCTGTATCTGAGGACTCTCGCTTCCCTGTCCATGGGAGAGAATTGAGCTGGAATTTGAAGTAGAGGGCCCGAGAAGAGCTCTATCGTTCCTTTGGAAGGCCGCACATGAGTATGTGAGGTGTCAGTCGAAATACTCTCTGGTACGACGTTGTTTGCTTCTAATGATGACAATGAAACCTGCAATCAATATGAACAGTTGTTTGAATATTGTTTTAGAAAGACACATAAGAAAAGGAACAATTGAAAATCAAAGGAATTTAAAAGCAACAGCTTCTTAATGGAACTGTTTTGCTGTATGATTATTTCTTAGTGATTGCTAAAGGCTGATAGCTTTAAATCTCCATTTGGAATCATCAAGTGGTAGGAAGTTGTGCCATACTATTCTACAAGGGACAAAGTTAAACTAAACTGACACAAGTTAGAGTTACCTTTATATATATTATAATGAATTAGGCTACTTATTGAACTACACTAAATCTGAATATTTTTATTAGAAGTGCATGATGTTTTCTATTATTTGAAAATCCATACTGTTACAGGTGTATCTACCTAATTTCAGTTTTACTTATATACCTACTTTCGAAAGGAAAATTGGTCTATCTACCTATGATTAAATTCATATCATACCTGGAAGTGCTGGCAGAAATAAACAGGATACAAAAATCACAGACCTATGAAAGTCCTCAACCACTCGAGCAATTGAAACCAGTGAAATCAATTATATCTTCTTAAGAGCAAATTAAACAACCTTTTAAACAGAATCAACTCACCTTATGAGTTACTGAAGAGCTGATGTAACCAATCCCTCTCTCATAATCCTTCTTATCTTGCTGCTCCTCATCACACTGAACAGGCACAACACCCTCACTCTCTTCACTCTTCACAACCTCGAGCTGATGTTGTTGTTCACTGCATGAATTGAACTCACCAAAATCCAAGTACTCATCGACCTCCTCACCAAATAGTGCCTCATAGTTGCACTCATTATGGTTGATGTCATCCTTGTCATCACAGATGTACTCAGTCTCACCGGAGACTCCGATAAGCGGGACTCTATGGTGGCGGTGGGAGATGAGGTTGGCAGAGTGGATTTCCGCGTCACATTCTGCGCAGAGCACGGCCATATCGGCACGACAGTACACAGAGCCCGGAGCAGACCGGCATGAATCACAGTCCCTCACCATGTTCATGACCAAGTTTGATGAAGATACTGGATTTGAATCCACACTTGTTTGTTTTTTTTGTGGAGATTATGAGACTTTTAGGTGAGAAAGGAGTAGAGATCATGTGTATGTATAATGTATGGAGGGAGGAGACTAAGGAAAGGAATATTGTTTCTTGAAGTGACCCTCTTTTCAAAACTAATTTTCAGGATGACCCAATTTCTAAACTTATTCTGAAAGTAGACCAGTTGTCATAGGGCGCAATATCGAACTACGGCCTATTTAATTTCGAGGCCGCAGTTGTGAACTACGGCTTAAGTACATATCATATTATGTTTGGTTAATATATCCCGAGACTTGGGGGGGGGGGGGGGGGGGGAAATCTAAGTCTATTGTGTAAAAAATAGACGGCCGCAGTAAGATAGTGCGGGCTCGATATAACTAAAACCCCAGTTGTGAACTGCGGCATCAATTATATCCTACTCAGGATATAACTAAGACCAATATCAAGGCCGCAACTATTTTTTACACATTAGATTTAGGAAATTTTTTCTCAAGTCTCGGAGTCTATTAGTCAAACATGATATGATATGTATTTAGACCGCAGTTCACAACTGTGGCTTAGAAATCGAACATGCCACAATTGCTATTGCAGTTGATGAGAATTGGTCTACCCTCGAAATTAGTTTGGAAACTAGATTATCATAAAAATTAGTTCTGAAAGTGGGTCAGTTCAGGAAAAAAAGGAAAGAAAAGAGGGGCAGAGAATCCAGATTTTCTTTTATAAAACACTTTTTGAAAATATTTGCAGAAAGAAGATAGTGGCTAAAGTATTTGCGCTCGTGGACTCAACAACTAAACTCGCCGTTGTTGTTTCATGCTCGCCGTTGGGACACGGCGAGTTTAGTGCTAATTTTTTGAAAAACTCGTCATTCCCAATGACGAGTTCAGTTCAAAATTTTCAATGAAGATTCACCGTTCCAAACGGCGAGGACATTTATACTAGACTCGTTGTTAGGAACAACGAGTTTGGTTCAAAATTTTGAAAGAAGACTCGTTGTTCCCAATGACGAAGACATTTATACTAAACTCGCTGTTGGGAACGGCGAGGATGTAAGAAATTTTATAGAGAGTGAAACATTCTGTTGGACTTAGTGAATTTTCGAAAAAAAACTTCATAGAAATTTTTTGTGGAACTAAACTTGCCGTTTCCAACAGCGAGTCTAGTGTAAATGTCATCGCCGTTGGGAAAAGCGAGTCTTCATTGAAAATTTTAGACTAAACTCGTTGTTCCCAACTGCGAGTCTAGTATAAATGTTCTCGCGGTTGGGAACAACGAGTCTTCATTAAAAATTTTGAACTGAACTCGCCATTGGGAATGACGAGTTTCTAAAAAAATTAGCACTAAACTCGTCGTGTCCCAACGACGAGCATGAAATAACTAAACGCGACGTTGGGAATGACGAGTTTAGTTATTGAGTTCACACACACAAATATTTTGGCAGCTGTCTTATAATTGTAAATATTTTTAAAAAGATATGACACGTGGCGCTATGCGAGAAGCTAAGAGTGGCCAGGTCATCAATCTCGTGGTTGGTTGAGGTTCCTCTACTTTGGGGGGCAACGTTATAGGATTGGGTGTAAGGGTTTGTAAGGGTTGTTCTTGTGGGGCACATTGATGGCATCCTTCACCTTTGGCTTTTGGAATCAGTTCAAAAATGGAGGGGCCTCGAGGGCACGTGACTTGCGTGGGTAGTTGTCCTAGGTGGCATACTGCAATTTGCGACTGTTCACGTTAGGTGGGCCAGCGCATATGACAGAGCGTAGTTATTTCTCTCTGGCCTATGGATAAGTATGCAAAGCACATCACGGTCGATTAGAGCATCTCTCTTGGCTATTTTTCTAATTTTTTGAAAATAATAAGAAAAAAGTGCTGGTCGTTGGTAAAAAATTAAAATTGGTAAACAGAAGAATGCTAAATATGAAAGAAGATTTGAAATTTTAGAAAATTTAGCAATCAAAAGATGATTTATCGTCTGTTGTATCGACGAAAAAAAATAGCCAGAGAGATTTTTAATGTTCTGAAAAGTATCAGACGAAAATTAATTTTCCGTCCCAAAACATTAATTTTTAATTAAATCGATGGACGGGAAAGGAATTCCCGTCCGACCGAAAAAAAATAAAAAATTCACCAATTCGTGGGACGGAAGAAGGTTTACTGTCTCTTTACTTTAATTTTTTTTTTTAAAATTTGGATGGACGGGAAAAGATTTCCCGTCCGTTCCGATGTTTCATTAAAAAAAAAATTACTTCATACGAAAATTTGTTTTTCGTCTGAGATTTTGAAATTTTGACATACTCATTTTTTGACAATCAACGACCGCAACGCAAAGCAATTTTTGTCATTTTCATTTTCCAAATATCCAAATTTTGACTCAAGACGACTACAGATGCTTTTATGTATTTGACTTTCGGAAAGTTTTGTGCCTATTTTTGAAGCGTTTGGACATCGACCATACAAAATGTAGACTGTAATTGATATATAACACAAGGAATTTAATGAATGAATGCTGGACATAAACCAGTTTATCTGTAATGTACATAAACTGCGAAGAACAAATTGTGAGACTGTTATTAAAGAGAAGACTAGTGTTATCTTTTATAAATTGTACAAACTAAAATAATTTTGAGAAAAATCATAAAATTATATGGAACTCAAAAATTTAGAGATTCACCTTAAGTATTTCAATCATAATATAATCAAAAGATGACAAATCTACAGATTAATCAATTCACAATTTCAAACCAATCAACATCATTCTCTACTTCTATTCAATTGAAAGGAAATATAGAAAAAAAGGCAAATAATTACCGAAGTTGGGCTCTTCTCGAACTCCTTGATATACTCTGTTATCTCCTTCTCGACCATGTGGTTCTCAACCACTTTCCTTATCAAATCAAACATTTTCTCTCAAATCAAATATAATCAACATCAGAAATACATGGAGAAAACAGTAATTGATAATTAACTATATCAAAAGATGGCAAATATATAGTATATATTAATCAATTCACATTTTCAAACAAACATCGTTCTATATTTTTCATTCAATTGAAAGGAAACCCCAAAATTATCGATGTGTGTAACTTTCCAACAATTCCAATAATTATCGATGTGTGTAACTTTTCAACAATTCTCGATGTGTGTAACTTTCCAACAATATTGTACAAAATTTTTAAAGATAGAAAACAGCAAAATCATTTTTGAATAATTCATCTAATAAGATTTATACAATATTGCACAATTTCTAAAGTTTGATTAATGGATACGATTCCACTTCAAATTTTGTGTGGAGAAATAGTGGAGGGTTGTCTTCTCCTTTTTTTATTTTAAAAAGAAAAATTGAGAAAAGTCCTTGTACCAAAAGTGGTCTTAGCATAATATATTGTATAGATGAGGAATGTAAAACTAACTCATAATCCTAGTATTGTGGAGCTAATGTAACCTTCTATATATTAGTACAAGCCCTCATACAATATTTTAATACAAAAGATTGAAGCAAATAAAAAAAAATCAAATTAATAATTAACCAATACAAGAATCATGTCATTAAGGACTCCAACCAATAACCAATTTTAATGGGAACAAAGGTATACTCTTCAACACCTGAATAAATATATAGTAGTATATGTTAGAACTTGAATATCATAAAATAGGAAATTCCTAACATTGTTTATGAAGAACTACAATTACAGGAATGAAAGAACAAACCAGACACTTTAATACAGAGTTGAGATTAAGATCTCTGCCCTTAAAGCAAAATTCGCCCCGCAGTATAACGGTAGTTGCCTCCCAGAATATAACTGTATATTACCTTTCTATGAAGAGCAGCACCCTAGCTTCAGATATATCACCGAACCAGTAGTTGTGTTGTACTCTCAGACTCAGAGGGATAAGAAGAAGAAGGTTATGAAGTGCAAAAAACTGTGTCTCTGGCAGACAAAATTGTAGGTTCTTAAAGGTGATGAGGTCGTAATTGATGGTAATTGTCCATTACTCTGTAACAGCAGAGTAATGGCTCAAAAAACATAACTGATGGATCCATTATTCTGCTGTTACAGAATAATGGCACCAGTTACATAATTTCAAACACCTTAAAAACTAGATCCAGCAGAAAAATTAATGTAGGCCAGGCGCCAAAGCCGGGCCGGGCCGGGCACGCGCGTGCGCGTGTGTTTGTAATTTTGGCTAGATCCTCTCTCCACTACACGTTAGTGGTAACTCCAAGGCTACGCCCTTTAGTCCATTTCTTTAACTTATATACTAGAGAAATCTTTCCCATCTTCCGATGTGGGACTATCTATTTTCTCCAAATTCTCAAGTTAGTACAGTTCGAGTATCCAACTTTGGACCTTCATTTCTCATTCATACGAAAATCATTTTTGGCAAATGAGTACATTACGGAATAGTACTCGATGAGAGGATCGTAATCCAATCACTTTCCGATGCCGCCGGTGGCCGGAGCCCACCGGAATCCGGCCCGAAAAATATGCCAAAAATATTTTCAACAATCCGCCACATGAATGGAAATCACCAGACTATGCAATCCAGACACGACAGAAAAAGACATGACAGAAAAAATTCTGAGAGTACAATCAGAAAATCACTACATCAGGAATGGTAGTAATTTTTCAACTTTGAACCATCCTTAGTGAGTAGCCATCAGATTCACTTGACCAGGTAGTGAACATGATGTCTTGAACTACCCGGGCTTTGATGTGAACCTAGACAATAACTATCACACAGTTTCATCTCATCATAGAACTAGGTTCTCTTGTTGTGTTCATTTTGACCTTGAACAACCCTGGTTAATCGTGAGTGAACTTAGAGAATGTAACCTCTCTTAATTCTCCTAGAAATGGCCCCATTTCACACTCACAAGGTGATTGCCCATAAAGAGTATCCCGTCATACCCCACTTTTATTTCAAAGCTATGGAAATCATTAAAAGTCAAGTTTATCCTAACCCTTTGCAGGGAGAACTGTTTTATCATCCTAAGAGTGGGTACGAGATTTTAATCTCTCAGTGCTCACGTCGATTCAACAAGATTTAGTTGTTCCCTTAAACCTAGATCTTGGGATCTCCAATTCCTAGGTAGGGTTTCCATCAAGTACCCTCTTTCGTCATAGGCTTTAAACTCATTCCTCTTGATGATCTCATAACTTGCTCTCATGACAAACATTTAGTAAATGGATCCGCTAGGTTGTCGGCCGATTTTATATACTCTATAGAGATTATTCCATTTGAGAGCAGTTGTCTAATGGTTTTGTGTCGCCTTCTGATATGACTAGACTTACCATTATACATACAACTCAGTGCCCTTGCTATAGCCAATTAGCTATCACAGTGTACACATATAGCAGGCACTGATTTTTCTCAAATAGGAATATTCTCTAAAAAGTTTCGAAGCCACTCTGCTTCTTCTGCCACTTTGTCTAAAGCAATAAACTCAGATTCCATGGTGGATCTGGCCAGTAACGTTTGTTTAGAGGATTTTTATAACAAAACTGCACGACCAAGAGTGAAGACATACCCACTTGTGGATTTCGAGTTCTTGAAATCCGATATCCAGTTGCATCACTGTAGCCTTCTAGTATTGCTGGATATCTGTGTAATGTAGCCTATAACTCTGAGTATGTCGCAAGTATTTCAATACTCTAGTTATTCCTTTCCAGTGACTTCGTCCTGGATTACTTGTGTAGTGGCTCAGTACATTTACTGAATGTGCAAAGTCCGGTCTTGTACAATTTGTTAAGTACATCAGACTACCGATTACACGTGCATATTCCAATTGTGATATGCTGTCACCCATATTTTTGAACAGGTGAAGACTGGGATCCATAGGACTTTTGGCAGTCCCATTGGAGTAATTCTTGAATCTTTCAAGTACTTTCTCAGCGTAATGAATTTGAGACAAAGTAATTCTCTCAGATGTCATGGAAACTTTGATTCCTAGTATGACATATGCAACTCTCAAATCTTTCATATCAAACTTACCACTAAGTATGTTCTTAGTTTGTTTGATAATGTCATTATTGCTACCGATAATGAGCATATCATCTACATACAAACACACCAGAATGTATCCATTTGGAGTATCTTTGATGTAGATGCACTTATCACATTCTTTTATTTTGAAACCATTTGACATCATAACATTGTCAAATTTTGTATGCCACTGCATTGGACCTTGTTTCAGTCCGTGCAAGGATTTTACAAGCCTGTACACTTTGTTTTCCTGTCCAGGAACTACGTAATCCTCAGGTTATTTCATGTATATTTCTTCTTCTAAATCCACATTTAGAAATGCAGTTTTGACATCCATTTGATGTATTTCGAGATTACGCAGAGCTGCAATAGTTATCAGCATTCTTATGGAAGTTATTCTTGTGACGGGGGAATATGTATCAAAGAAGTTTAGGCCTTCCTTTTGCCTAAATCCTTATACCACAAGTCTCACCTTATGTTTCTCTATTGAACCCTCTGGTTTCAATTTTTGTTTGAAAATCTATTTGCATCCTAGAGCTTTACACCCAGAAGGCAAATCGACCAACTCCCATGTATGATTTTGCATAATGGAGTCTATTTCACTTTTGATTGCTTCCTTCCATATAGGAACATCAGGTGTAGACATATCTTCTTTGAATGTTCTGGGCTCATTCTCTAACAGAAAGGCCGTTAAAAAGTTAGGACCAAATGACTTTGATGTTCTAGCCCGTTTACTTCATCTAGGTTCATCATTATCATCTCCTGGTTCATCAACCGAGATACTTGCACTCCCTTACTGACGTGTACGTTTGGGATATATAGCATCCTTGCACGGTAACACGTGTTCAAAGAAGGAGGCATTCCTTGATTCCATTATTGTATTCACATGGACGTTCGGTATATCCGATTTATATACCATGAACCGATATGCACTACTGTTATGTGCATAGCCTATGTATATGCAATCAATGATTTTAGGTCCTATTGTGACCTGTTTGGGATTAGGTATTGCTACCTTTGCAAGATACCCTCACACTTTGAGGTATTATATGAAGGTACATTACCTTTCCACAGTTCGTATGGTGTGTTTCCAGTTTTCTTGTGAGGTATTTTATTGAGAATATAGTTGGAGGTTAGCAACACTTCCCCCCACATGTTCTGGGGTATCCCAGAATTCAACAACAAGGCATTCATCATCTCCTTTAGAGTTCGGTTCTTGCGCTCGGTAATACCGTTTGATTCAGGCGAGTAAGGAGCAGTGATCTGATGAACTATTCCATGTTCAGAACAGAACATATTAAACGGTACATCATATTCCCCTCCCCTATCACTCCTAACGATTTTGATCATTTTGCAAAGTTGATTCTCAACCTCAAGCATATATTCCTTGAATTTATCCAATGCCTCATTTTTTCAATGTAACAAGTATACATAGCAGTATTTTGTGCAATCGTCTATGAACGTCACAAAATTCTTTTTACCACCTCTGGTCTGCACATATTTTAAATCACACAGATCCGTGTAAATTAGACCTAGAGTTTCAGTATTTCATTCTACAGAACATGATGGATTTTTAGTGAGTTTGGCCTCTGTGCAAACTTCACATTTGTCGCAGTTGTCTACCTTAAATTTTGCTAGTAAATTCATGTTAATTAATCGATGCAGAGAATTAAAATTAATATGGCCTAGTCCTTCATGCCAAATAGAAGAAGACTCAACAACATAAGCAACATGATTAATTTCATTAATTTTGGAAACAACAGGAACAATAGATTTTGGAATGACTATCATTATATTGAATTTGAATAGTCCATCCTTAACATACCCTTTTACCAAGTACACCCCATTCTTTGAAAGTACAAAATTATCAGATGCAAGAACGACCCTAAATCCATTTTTTGCTTAGCAAAGATCCTGAGACCTGATTCTTTCGAATATCCGGAACGTGAAATACGTTGATTAGTGTTAGTTCCTTGCCGGAAGTCATCTTCAGCACTATCTTCCCTGTCCCTTCAATCTTGGAGGTGGAAGAATTCCCCATGAACAACTATTCATTCTTGTTGCACTTCTGGTATGAACAACTGTTCATTCTTGTTACACTTTTCAATGAATGCTTTAAACCCATTCCTCTTGATGATCTCACAACCTGCTCTCGCGACAGACCTTTAGTAAATAGATCCGCTAGGTTGTCGGCCGATTTTCTATACTCTATAGAGATTACTCCATTTGAGAGCAGTTGTCTAATGGTTTTGTGTCGTCTTCTGATATGACGAGACTTATCATTATACATACAACTCAGTGCTAGTGCTATAGCCGATTGGCTGTCACAGTGTATATATAAAGCAGGCACTGATTTTTCCCACATAGGAATATCCTCTAAAAAGTTTCGAAGCCATTCTGCTTCCTCTACCGCTTTGTCTAAAGCAATAAACTCAGATTCTATGGTGAATCTGGCCAATAGCGTTTGTTTAGAGGATTTCCATGACACAACTGCACCACCAAGTGTGAAGACATATCCACTTGTGGATTTTGAGTTCTTGGAGTCCGATATCCAGTTGGCATCGCTGTAGCCTTCTAGTACTACTGGGTATCTGGTGTAATACAGCGCATAACTCTGAGTATATCGCAGGTAGTTCAGTACTCTAGTTATTCCTTTCCAGTGACTTCATCCTGGATTACTTGTGTAGCGGCTCAGTACATTTATTGAATGGGCCAAGTCCGGTCTTGTACAATTTGTTAAGTATATCAGACTACCAATTACACGTGCATATTCCAATTGTGATATGCTTTCACCTGTGTTTTTGAATAAGTGAAGACTGGGATCCACAGGACTTTTGGCAGTTCCATTCGAGTAATTCTTGAACCTTGAACCTTTCAAGTACTTTCTCAGCATAATGAGATGAGACAAAGTAATTCCCTCAGACGTCCTGGACACTTTGATTCCTAGTATGATGTCTGCAAATCCCAAGTCTTTCATATCAAACTTGCCACTAAGCATGCTCTTAGTTTGTTTGATAATGTCATTATTGCTTTCAATAATGATCATGTCGTCTACATACAGACACACTAGAATGTATCCATTTGGAGTATCTTTGATGTAAATACACTTATCACATTCATTTATTTTGAAGCCATTTGACATCATAACGTTGTTGAATTTTGCATGCCACTACTTTGGAGCTTGTTTCAGTCCGTACAGGGATTTTACAAGCCTGCACACCTTGTTTTTATGTCCAAAAACTACGAACCCTCAGGTTGTTTCATGTATATTTCTTCTTCTAGGTCCCTATTTAGAAATGCAGTTTTAACATCCATTTGATGTATTTCCAGGTTACGTAGAGCTGCAATAGCTATCAACATTCTTATGGAAGTTATTCTTGTAACTGGAGAATATGTATCAAAGAAGTCGAGGCCTTCCTTTTGCCTAAATTCTTGTACCACAAGTCTCGCCTTATGCTTCTCTATTGAACCATCTGGTCTTAAGTTTTGTTTGAAAATCCATTTGCATCTTAGAGCTTTACATCTAGAAGGCAAATCGACTGACTCTCATGTATGATTCTGCATAATGGAATCTATTTCACGTTTGATTGCTTTCTTCTACATAGGAGCATCAGGCATAGACATGGCTTCCTTGAAAGTTCTGGGCTCATTCTCTAACAGAAAGGTCGTTACGAAGTCAGGACCAAATGATTTTGATGTTCTAGCCTGTTTACTTCGTTTAGACTCATCATTATCATGTTCTGGTTCATCAACCGAAGTGCTTGCATTCCCTTGTTCACGTGTACATTTGGGATACGTAGTATTCTTGCACGGAAACACATGTTCAAAGAAGGAAGCATTCCTTGATTCCATTATTGTATTCACATGGATATCCGATATATTTGATTTGTATACCAAGAATCGATATGCACTACTGTTGTGTGCATAGCCTATGAATATGCAATCAATCGTCTTAGGTCCGATGGTGACCTGTTTTGGGTTAGGTACTGCCACTTTTGCTAGACACTCCCACACTTTGAGGTATTTATATGAAGGTATGTTACCTTTCCACAGTTCGTATGGTGTCTTGCCGGTTTTCTTGTGAGGTATTTTATTGAGAATTTAGTTGGTAGTCAGCAACGCTTCCCCCCACATGTTTTGGGGTAAGCCAAAATTCAACAACAAGGCATTCATCATCTCCTTTAGAGTTCGGTTCTTGCGCTTGGCAGTACCGTTTGATTCGGGTGAGTAAGTAGCAGTTGTCTGATGAACTATTCCATGTTCAGAGCAGAACATATTAAATGGTGCATCATATTCTCCTCCTCTATCACTCTTAACGATTTTAATCGTTTTGCCAAGTTGATTCTCAACATCAAGCTTATATTCTTTGAATTTATCCAAAGCCTCATTTTTGCTATGTAACAAGTATACATAACAGAATTTTGTGCAATCGTCTATGAATGTCACAAAGTACTTTTTTCCACGTCTGGTCTGCACGTACTTTAAACCATACAGATCCGTGTGAATTAGACATAGAGTTTTTGTATTTCTTTCTACAGAACGTGATGGCGTTTTAGTGAGTTTGGTCTCCGTGCAAACTTCACATTTTTCGGAGTTATCTACCTTAAATTTTGGTAGCAAATTCATGTTAATTAATCTACGCATAGAATTGACATTAACATGGCCTAGTCTTTCATGCCAAACAGAAGAAGACTCAACAACATAAGCAATAGGAGTTATTTCATTGACATTGGGAACAGCATGAACAATAGTTTTAGGGATGACTGTCATTACATTAAACTTGAACAGTCCATCCTTTACATATCCTTTACCCAAGTACACTCATTCTTAGACAATATAAAATTATTAGAAATAAGAACAACCTTAAATCCATTCTTGCTTAGCAAAAAACTTGATATCAAGTTCTTTCTAATATCTGGAACATGCAACACATTTATGAGTGTTAGTTCCTTGCCTGAAGTCATCTTCAGCACTATCTTCCCTGTTCCTGTAATTTTGGAGGTGGAAGAGTTACCCATGAACAGCTGTTCACCATTGTTGCACTTATGGTATGAAGTGAATATCTCCTTATCCGAGCAGATATGCTTGGTGGCCCCAGTGTCATACCACCACTCTCGAGGATTGCTCCCCACAAGATTCACCTCTGATACAACTGTGCAGAGGTCCAGGTCAGAGAGACCGGTGGACAAGTTCTCAGCTAGGTGTGCATGGGATCTTTCAGGCCCTTTTGCCTATCCAGTTCCTGCACGGTTGTTGTCCTTACTGCGGCAGTCAGAAATTTTGTGCCCCAGCTTACCACACTTGTGGAATTTTCCAGCAAACCTCTTTACAGGAGGTTTTTTGTTCAAGGCATGTGGCAAGAACTTTCTCTTCTTGCCCTTCTGTTCTTGCTCCACCACATTGGCCTTTTCTATGGACTGAATTCCATAGGACTTATCAGCCTTGCGATTCTCCTATTCGATCTGCAACCTGACAATGAGGTCTTCAAGAGACATCTCCTTTCGCTTGTGTTTGAGGTAGTTCTTGAAGTCCTTCCATCCAGGTGGAAGCTTCTCGATGAACGCTGCAACCTGGAATGGTTCACACAGCATCATGTTTTCTGCAGCGATATCGTGCATTATCACCTGCAGTTCCTAAATTTGACTCACAACTGTCTTGGAGTCAACCATTTTGTAGTCCAAAAATTTGTCAACAACAAACTTTTTGGACCTGCGTCTTCTGTTTTGTACTTCTTCTCCAAAGACTCCCACAGGAGTTTGGATGTCTTGAAGTCACAGTAGACATTGTACAGGGGGTCTACCAAGCCATTCAGGATGTAGTTCCTGCAGAGGTAGTCGCCCTGAGTCCACACATCAATCGCAGCAACGGAGTGTGCATCCATCGGTGCCAGCATCGGGGTAGATTCAGTGAGAAACCTGTTCAGCTTCAAGGTGGTAAGGTAGGACTGCATCTTCCCTTGCCACTTCTTGAATCCAGTTCCATTGAACTTCTCCAGTTTTTCTCCCACAGTTATGTGTATGGGCAGAACAACTGAATGTACCGCAACCGATTGTGCAATCACATTTTGGGTCACAGGTGTTTTAGTACTGATAAGCCCACTGGCAATATCATTCTGTGTGTTCTCCATGTTCTTTCTGAAACTGTTGAAACAGAACTGTTAGTTGTTGTTTTTTTTTTACGAATTGATAACAGTACTTGTAAACAATCTTTACAAAAACTATTTGAATCAGTGAGGAAAAATTTTGCTTTAAGAATGTTAGAATAGGAATTTTATAAATCTGAAAATTGCTAACAATATTTGTGAAGAAAAGAAATTACAGGAATAAAAGATACAAACCAAAAGCTTTATGCAGAGTCGAGATTAAAATCTCTCTCCTTAAAACAAAATTCACCCTGTAGTGTGACGGTGGCTGACGAATTGCCTTCCAGGATACAACTGTATACCTTTTCCTGAAGAGCAGTACCCAAACTCCAGATATTTCAGCGAACTGTGCTGTGATGTACTCTCAGTTTTTGACACAGAGGAAGAAGAAGAAGAAGTGTATTTCGGATTATCAAAATCTTTATCTTCTAGCAGACAGGATACAGTAGTCGTATAGGAGAAATGTAGACTATTGAGAGGCCCATTACTCTATAACAGCAGAGTAGTGGTCCATTACTCTGTAACAGCAGAGTAATGGTCCATTATTCTGTAACAGCAGAGTAGTGGTTCAGATCCATAACGGATGATCCATTACTCTGCTGTTACAGAGTAATGGTATCAATTATCGAATGTGAAGAGCCTCACCAGTGTACTGTGGGAGAAAAAATTTGACTGGGGCAAAAAAAATATATAGGCCAAGCCAGACCAACCCAAGCCGAGCCGAGACCGAGGCCGGGCTGGGCCGGGCGGGCATGTGTGTTTGTCATTTTGGCTGAGTCCTCTCTCCACTACACATTAGTGATAACCCCCGGGCCATGCCCTTTAGTCCAATTTTTTAGTATATATATAAGAAAAAATCTTTCCCAAATTTCGATATGGGACTATCCATTTTCTCCAAGTTTCCAAGTTAGTACATTTCAAGTACCCAACTTTGGACCAACATTTTTCATTCATACGGAATTCGTTTTTGGAAAATGAGTACACCATGAAATAGTACTTGACAAGAGGATCGCAATCCACTCATTTTCTAGCGCTGCCGGTGGCCGAAGCCCGCCGGAATTCGGCTCGGAAAATTGCAAAAATTAATTCCAGCAACTGTATGTGGTGGATTGGGGTTTTTGTTTTTTTTTTATTATAATAAAATCGTGCGTATTACGTTAGTTAAATAGGAATCCCTACTTTTTCTCTTCTTTCTCTATTTTAAAATAGAGAAAGTAGAGAGGGGTAGACCATCTCTCCTACTAATAGGAAATAGATATAATGTGAAAGTTTGAAACTAACAATGTGGTATGGAAATTTCAGTTACCTTCTAAATAAACTAATCACTAAAGAATTATCTGAAAGTAAACTTGGTGAGGAAAAACATTCAGTTTGAGTCTGAGAATACTCCTTTCACAGTCCTGAGTCATAAGAATTTGAGAACAATATGTGATGAGATTAAATGAAGAAAAACCCCCAGGTTTGTTTGAAATTTAGAAGAAAAAAATTTGAGAGATCAAGAGGGTCTTTCATGTCCATTGTCCTGGTGTTGTCGGTATTGGCATAATCTTGATCTTGCCTTTAATTTTGGTGGATTTGTTTTTGTTGCATTGATGCTCGTAACTGATAGGGAATTCGATTCCATCTTCTACTAGAATCTTGTTGAATTAAGCGACACGATCAATACAAACTACTAAGTAAATACTAGATCACACCAAGCACATCAAAGCACACAAATATGTCCCGGTTGGGGCTTTCGCCTTAATTCAGGAGAGAAAAAACCAAGATGTTATTCAAGTAGAGAAGATACAAGAATATTACAATTCTCACTATGACCCTCTCTCAAGCATCACTAGAAAATACTAGTCGTATACAATTGGAGAACCTCTCAAACTCTTCAATAAAGTACTATCTCTCTTGGCTCTCAATGGAGGCCAATTACAACAATATACAGAGATCTAGATAAACTCTAGTTTGATATCTTTGTACAATAGCCATTAGATATTCCTGAAGAGATAACCTTACGATAAGAGTCATATGATCTAACTTGAAAAGCAAGTTCGGGCTTCCAATGAATCACCCAGACCCGCACCCAAAAACAGATTCAACCGCACGTGATCGACTGCACATAAGTGTGGTCGACCGTTGAACTCTCGCCAAATTCCAGAGAGGGTGACAGTTGACTATGAGACTGCGCGATCGACTGCACTTGTTGCTGACTATTGCTCTACTTGCTTCCACTCTGCTTCGATAGCTTCGATTCCTCCATCACTTCATTACCTTTGTATCTAATTTAGTATGCAAGAAATAAACCCAACAATCTCCACCTTGGATTGCATACTATGAATCCACACATGTGTGATTTAAATCTTCTAGACTCTTTCCTTCTTCTCTTGCAAAAAACTCGGTTCTGTGGCTTCTTTTGCTAGTTGAATATACCTTCACCTATTTTTCTCCAGTTGGTATGCCCCTCAAAGGCACACCTCAGTAGGCATTGACACGGAGGCGCCGCTCTCCACACGAGCTACACCTACTCCGAGGCACTCTCCACCTCTCGACGATATTCGAACTTCGTAGTCTCGCTCGGATGTTTCTGGTGACGGTAAACTAGATATTGCTTTAGGAACAATGAGTTTCAAACCACTTGGCCAAGGTTTTCTATTCCCACAAAACTAGTAGAGGTTGTGCTGAATCTGCGTAATGCCCCTCTCACCCTTCATCATCTTACGACGACTTCCCCAAACTGATAGAACTCCACCTGGATCTGTGTACCTGCAGTCCCATGCTTCAAGAGTTCTCTTGGATATCAGACTCTGTTTCAACAAAGGAATATACATGACCTCCTCTAGAGTGTGTCTCTTTCTGTCTGTCATCTTCGACTCATCTGTTCTCTTACCTATTACTTCATAAATCTTATCAATCTTCATTCTCACACAATGACATGATGCAAATTTTTGAGTAGAAACAATCTTTCTCTTGGAGCAAATTTGAGAAGAACTAACTGAATCAAAAGAACAACTAGAATTTACTTCTAAAGAACTTAAAACAAAAGTATTTTTTAAGCTATCGCCTGATACATCGTGTAATACCCAGGGTAATATAATGCTTTTGCATATATATATATATATATATATATATATATATATATATATATATATATATATATATATATATATATATATATATATATATATATATATATATATATATATTGTTTGTATGTATATATATATATATTGCAGTGTTTGCTTGATTATATATGTATGAATGATGGAGTGCGTTTATGTTTGCGGGGCGGTTTGTATGGGTGGTTGCGTTCTAGATGGTGCACGAGAATGAGAAGGAATGATACTAGTACATGCACTAGTTTTGAGTGCGGAGTCTATGCAAGTATGCAGTTGTATGGTACTACAATGGATATAATTTGCATGCACTCAAATCTAACCTCTCACCTCTCATCTAGAGCTTGATCAAGACCAAAAAATTTCAGCCAAGCTTGTCTTCAAAACAAGGGGCTAGAGTCCATTGTTTTGGTGGAAAACAACCTTCCACCTCACCACCTACCTCTCCCCTATTTGGTCGGCCTACCCCCCCCCCCCCCCCCCCCCCCCTTCTCCCTCACTCCTCTCTTGATAAAATCCCTCCTTTACACCTCTTGGGCTCTAGAAATTTCAAAAAAGAAAAAAAGAAAGAGAAGGAGAGAATGAAAAGAGCCAATAAAAAAGAAGTGTTCTAAAGCTTTTGTAGAAGGATTTGGAGAAGGAAGCTCAAGACAAACCTCATCTTCTCAAGTCAACTAAGGGTGGGGATGTTAGAACCTGAAATGGAAACAAAAAACATGATCTGCATGTCATATTTTTGAATTTCCAGAGAACAAAATAATTGTAATTTGATCTTGAAATTTTCACAGAATGATCTCGTATATGTCTATAAGCTACATGATTTATTTCGGATTTTTCTGATGTTATTTGATATTTTAATGAAATTCATTTTGAGGACTGAGTCGTGAGGCAGAGACTGGGTCTGTCTATTGTAACAACTAAACTTGTGGAAATTCTTAGAATTATTTGACTCATTATCTATTTCTAAAAATTTTACCATTTTACTTTTACATGCATCTGGACTCTATGGAAAAGTCATGAAATTATTTGGACGAAATTTGATGCATGTTCAAAATTAATTAATCAAGAGTAGTCAAGATAGTGACTGAAGAACAACAAAACTTTTATGCATATTTACAACAGATAGAACTCCTTGATTACTTGGAATTTGGATGTGAAACTTTTTGCATGTTGCACATGATGATGTACAGTTTCTGGAAATGCAAATTTGATGACCATTTTATAAGCATGTTATTTATGATGAATATTTTAACATGTACTGTGCATAACTAGTCAGTATTGACACTCTGCTAAAATGGTACTTTTGTGGCTCTGTAAGAGCGGAATTTGAGGAAGTGTTCTACTAGGAAATTATATTAGACATCTATAGATTTCCAAGAAGCCCTATTTGAAGAAATTCTTGTCAGTAGATTAATAATTATGATTTTTGCAAGTTGGGACAGGAACCAGATTTTGAGCTGAAGGTTCTGTTTGAGTAATGCTTTATGTGTGGTTCTGTATACATGAGAGAAATGACTGTTTTAGGGTAATCAAATAAAACAATTTGGATTAGTGATCAACTAGGAATTTGTAGAGGGCATTCACACCTTTTCCACATAACCCGTATTTGTATCATTCTGATGAGCAGGTAGAGTTTTATGCTATCTGTAGGGTGTAGCCAGTGTACAGGAAGTACACAGGCTGAGGCTTGTGGGGCTATTTTGAGGATTTAGATGACTGAATCTGAGGTGATGATCAACTAAGAGTTGTAGCCTAGGTCTTTAACTTTTTAGATTGGGCTTGAACACCCAAATCTGAGTTGTATTGTGGGAGTTATGATCTTTTTAAGTTTCAGGCAGAAACACCATAGTTGTTTAATCATGGTTTTGACTAAATGTTGGGAGAACCTTTCCCCTCATGTACTTAAGAGTTAATAACTCGTTGTTTGGGGATGAATGGTGTCTTTTTGCTGGTCTTGTTGGTTTTGACTCATATTGTGGTTGTTGTGACTCGAGTTAGTCACAAGGGTAGGGTGATACCCTACGTCTATCGACCCTAGAGATGAACTTCCGCCGAGGCGTTGGACGTCCGAGTTGGTGCCGTCAAGTTGTATTCATGCCGGTTAAGGATGAACGCGGACCATGGTGAGGGACGAATTCCAAGCTAGGGGAAGTGGCGAGCAGGACTTGTGTCATCGAGGCCAGTGGCCGATGAGCAGAGTTTTGGGAGCAATCCTTTTACCTGATTAGGGTGAGTCTTGGATTAGAGTGATGTATTAGGGGTATGTATATTGCATTAGTACTAGCAGACCATAGTCGGGTTTTGTACTTTTCCTGTCGTAGGGATACGGATTTGGTTCTCAGGTTTTGAGTTCACAGGTCTCGTATCTCGATCTGTTAATTTCCAAAGAGCCGAGGTAAGGAAGGGGAGAGGAGCTCCTGTCGGATAGGGGGATTTGACCCTCGAGGCCATCATGTTCCTATGCGCATGGGTTTTGTGTTATATATGAATCATTGACGTCATTGGGTACATGGTTTTGTACCGGAAGGTTGGACATGACATTTTGAGTGAGGTTCGTGCGCGGGTACTAAGTGAAAAATGCAACCACCACTTTAGGGACTGCACTAAGGGACTAGACCGAATAACTGCAACCTCCTCAGACACAAAAATCTATTGGGAACAAGATGAGTACAAGAGTAGGATGCATGGCAAGGAATTGAACCCTACAATCAGGAGAGGTGAACTCTTTGAAAAGTATGTAGTATAGGATGCATACGTTTCTATTGAAGTTGATTTTGGGAAAGTATGTAGTATAGGATGCATATGTTTCTAAATGAATTGCATTAGAGTAGGTGCATCATGTGCATTCTTTGTTTTGTGCATTAGATTAGGTCATGCTTGATTCTGGAACGTATGTAATATGGGATGCATGCGGATCCAGAGTCCCAAAGTCTTGCTTGCATTAGAATAAGGCATGTGACTGGTGCATTTAGTTGTTAGATCATGGCATACACGAATACTAAGAAATTAGGATGCACGTTTCTTTTCCCATTCAAGATGGTTTGTGGTTGCCAGTTTGGAGATCGCTATTTCTTATCAGCATTGCGTCAGTAGAATTATTGGCATTCCCCACCTTTTAGGTATCGGTCCTACCTTTCGAGCAGGTGTAGAAATATCAGAGTCGCACAGCAGAAGACTCAAGCAGAGGGGCAAGTTCCAGGGAAGCAGATTGACCACTCAACGGAGCTTTGGCGGTGATCAGTCGATTATCATTTCGGGAAATAGCTGATAGCTTTACAAGAGGAGTTGGTAGATATTTTGTAATAATATGTAATAAGTTAATGTAATTTATATTCTTGTTCAAGAACAAGATATTGGTTGTAATCGATGATGTAATGACCTTATTTGGCAATAAAAAGTTTTTAAATTTTCGTGTTATTACTGTGTTGAGATGCATTTGAAGATAAAGATTCTGGTTGCGTCACGGATGTCCAGTAACGGGGATCCGAGGCATTACACATCGGTACTAAATTTGGCGTCCCTCTGACTCAACTGCTTGCAACAGTTTCTCATGTAATACTCATCCATCTGCAATTGTGGCAACAAACTTTACCCTTACATGCATTTTCCCTTCTATTCGTAGTAACATCCACCTCCAAGCAACTCACAGAAGTAGACGTCGATTTCTGACCCTCCTTCCTAAGTGCATTCTCCTCCAACCCTTCGATCATACCTACTACCGAAAACTTCTTCTTGGTAAATTTCCCGTCTAGCATGGTTATGAAGTTGGATGAATTTGATGCTGAATATATCAAGTTGGAAGCCTTTAGATCATCTGCGCTAATTGCCCTTGGTTCAGATAACTCTGTATTGAACTCCACTGTATGATCTAGAAGAGTGGTACTTTCCTTTATTGAGTAACCCAAAAACTTTCTTTTCTAGTACATCTGATCCTGTAACGTCGATTCCGAGTAGTCAGTTCTGAGTCTTGCCCAATGACTCATCGCGCTTCTCATATACCTGATTTCGCTCGTCAATAACATCCGGATTAAGCCCAATACTTCTGAATAAATCTCTTCCCAACTCTCCTGCTTTGTGCTGATTAGTCTTCCTTTATCTCCTTCTAGGGCTAGATCCAAGCCCTGTTAAACCGATGCTTCATGCATGTCCACCTTCAATAGATCAAAGTTGATCTTACTTTCAAACTGCTTGATCTTTGTGATCTGATATGCCATCTTCTCCAAGGAACTTGAACTAACCCACAAATCTGATGCTCTGATACCAACTGTTAGGAAATTTATTTTCATCTTCTACTAGGATCTTGTTGAGTTAAGAGACACGATCAATACAAACCACCAAGCAAATACTAGATCACACCAAACAAACCAAAGCATACAAATTTATCCCGGTTGGGGCTTTCGCTTTAATCTGGGGGAGAAAAAACCGAGATGTTATTCAACTAGAGAAGATACTAGAATACTACAATTCTTACAACGACCCTCTCTCAAGCCTCACCAGAAAATATTAGTTGTTTATAATTGGAGAACCTCTCAAACTCTCTTCAATGAAGTACTCTCTCTCTCTCTTGGCTCTTAAGAGATGCCAATTATAACAATATATAGAGATCTAGAGAAACTCTAACTTGATATCTTAATACAATAGCTATTAGATATTTTGAAGAGATAACACTACGATAAGAGTCGTACAATCTAACTTGAAGAGTAAGTTCGGGTTTCTAACGAATCACCCACACCCGCACCGAAAAACAGATTCAGCTGCGCAGTCGACTGCACACAAGTGCGTCGACCGTTAAACTCTCGCCAAATTCCAGAGAGGGTAACAGTCGACTGTGCGGTCTTCTGCGCAATCGATTGCACTTGCTGCTGACTGTTTCTTTGCTTGCTTCCACTCCGCTTCGATCACTTTGATTCCTCCATCGCTTCATTGTCTTCGTATCTAACTTAGTATGCAAGACATAAACCCAACGCTAACATACATATGGTTTCACTATGGTTTTTAATCTGGTGTCTTCTTGTATTGCTCGCTCCTTGTCTCCATTTATGAGAGATTACATTTTTCTTGGTATGTACTGTTTGTTTGTGATAGATGTCGGTTCACACTGTGAACCCTAACAAAGGGAATCTCAATTGGGTTCTCTCAATAAATAAAAAGTGTATTATGCCTGAATCGGACCGGGGTTCGCGGTGGTGGAGGAGCCGGATCGGAAAAAAGAGGGATCCCTTTCGATTAATACGCATGAATCCCCAACCAATAAATGTCGAGGGGATCGGATGAAACATTTTACATGGATGATGTTTTAGCAAATTTAGTGCTTAATTGAAGATAAATGACAACAGATGATCGCAGAGAGAGTTAGTGGCTTGTGAGCAGAGAGCATGTCTCTCTCAAAAGAGCAAAAGTGAGACTTTTGCATCTCCAGTATTCTCTTTAGTTAACGGACTGATTTGAGCATTTTGTTGCTATTGGGCATTTTAGGACCACAATGAAATCCCCAAGTCAAAGATCAACTGTCACTTTCTTCTTACTACAACTAGCTTGCTTGGCTTGCCATGTAAAAGTGAAAGTAAATTCCTTATCCTTTGCCTTAAAATGGTTTTGACAGATTGCCATAGCGTTCCTGAGGTTAACTTGACCGCGAGCCTGTAACTACTCTTTAAAACGAGTCTTGTACTGGCACAAATTTCGGGATTTGGATTCTCTCGAGAACATGATGCAACCATCATCTAGTGCTTTGATAATATAGCACTAATCTCAAACGATGATAGACGGTAGAACATATGTAGTATACTCTCCAGTAGGGAGACTAGTGGAGAAGATGAAATATATAACTTGCCTTATTCCTCAGCCAATTTTGTACGAGTCCACAACTCGGTATACAGATGAGAGATGCAAAGCAATTTTCTCTTTATAAAAGAACACATTTCCGACGCTTTTTCAAGTGCCCTGTGAATATTCATATTTAGAAAGATTTGGAGAATCACCAATAGCAGCAAAAGGAGCCTCAAAGTCTTACACTTTTTGGTGTACTACTACCTAATCATTTGAAGAAACAATATTCCCATCTCCAACCATAAAGTTCAACATTCAACTAAAATAAATACATTTATTATTTTTATGTTTTCTTCTTAAAAGAAAGGTAGAGTATGGTCATCATATTTATTAATGAGCAAATGAAAAAACAAATCGAAAATCTGGATCAAGCAAGAATACAAAGTACATAAAATAACCTCCAACAACACTAGGAGGATAGGCACTACTAAAAGCCAAGAAATATAACGCACCATTGCCGCAGCCAGTGTTCCTCCTTCTTGATGATATCCAAGCAGTTGGCGAGGCGGATTGGTGTTGGGTGATCAGGCGACCTTCCTCTAGCCACTGTGCGTTCCTCATCGACATGGGTCTCAACAACATTGATGCAAACATATGAGAGATGCCCCACTTTATACACTTGAGGCAACGTACCTCTTTGGTACAATCCTTGCGGTAATGGCCAAGCTCACCACAGTTAAAGCATGGCACCGGTTTTCTCTTCCCTTTTCTTTGCTTTTTTTGACTGTCTTGCTGAGGCGGTGGGTGTGGGGATCTGGCCTTGTTCTTACCCTTTTGCGTAACTTCTTGCCACTTCTCAGTAGAGATTCCAACCTCTTCTTGGTCCATCTCTTCTATAGTTCCCTCTGGCTCCCCTCTTTGGGCCCAGACGACTACGGAATTGATAGGGTCAATGTAGTCTACCTGTGGTGATGGTTGTGCCATTTGGTTTGACTACGGGGCCAGGTGTTTGGTTGTGGAGGGTGACTGTCTTGGAGGGAGGAAGTGGCATGTGGATGCCCTTGGGAGGCCTCTGTAGTCTTGGGGACGGTGAGAATCCTTGTTGTGATCCTTTTCTCTGTAGTGGCTGTTGGATTGGTGCGGTTGATGTGTTTCATTGGGTGAATTCCGTCGGTGGGTGTCCCTGTCCCTATGCACTTGGTCGTGGTACCTTTTCTGAGTGTAGCGCTGGCCCCTTGGGAAGGTCCTATTACGTCCGTAGCGGTTTGTAGAAGGACCCCCTCTATGGGCCCCTTCCCTCGGGAAGACCTCCTGATGGCGATGATGACCGTCGCCACTCCTATGCTGTCGATGTTGTGCACTTCGGTGTGCCCGCGGCGGAGTGCGCGCAAGTCTGAGCCTTGGAGCCCCCTCCGCATCGGGGACATTCCTACGTGGTGCAAGGTTGGCAGTGGGGTTAGAGGGTACAGCCACCTGGACGACAGGGGAGAGAGAGGGAGGAGAGGAGAAGGGGGAGGGGAGACCCCTCTGCCGTGGGGGGAGGTGGTGGGGGTGGTGGTGGGTATCGGACCCCTTCGTTGGGCCCGCACCCACTGAGCTCCAACTCCGACAACATTGGGGAGTGAAGACGCAGGTCCGATAGTAAGGTTGAAGAAGAAGAGGTGGGTTAATTACGTTGATGGGGTGAAAAATGAAGGCAACACGGTGAAAGAATGTGGACAAATGGTGTGGTGCCCATACACTTAAGGATACCTTCCTAGAACTGTATGAAAAAACGAATCGGCCAAATATATCGGTAGCCAAGACCTGGAAGAGGGGCAATTGGAAGCCGCTGCTCAGAGGAACTCTTACCCCACAATTACATCAGCAACTGCTTGAGTTACAAGCACACATCACACGGACTGGTGCGAGGTGTGCTCAAGGCCCAGATCAGATGCGCTGGGGACTCGTGACCAAGGGAGCGTTCACAGTTAGATCTCTGTATCATCGAATTTACTACCGTGGATGCAGACCCAGCTGGGCCCAGGTGCTATGGAAGGCTAAAACCCCCCTTAATATTAGGGTATTCCTCTGGCTAGTGCTCAATAATGCAATCCTCACCAGAGAGAACCTTGCAAAAAGACAGCCCCAGATAGCGACCAATTGTGAATTCTGCAACATGCATGTGGAGAACTTGAATCACCTTTTTATTCACTGCCCTAGGAGTAAGACAACGATGATAGAGGTTTTACGAGCCTTAGGAACTGCTGACTATCCCAGCGAATATGAGGAGCTGTGGGTTGGCCCCAAATTTGCCTTAATCCACCATGATATGAAGGATGCGTGGTACATTGCCATTGCGGCAACTACATGGGTGTGATGGCTAGACAGAAATAATTTTTATTTTCATGCTTCATGTAATAGTATTTCTGGTAACCTTACTCATATCATGCATCTTATCTCTTTTTGGGCTACAGCGACGGCACAGGAGCGAGAGGGAGGATAGCCAGAGTCTTCTAGGTGGAGGTATTTGATGATGAGGAGGTAGAGTTCGAGCTGATACTGGACTGAGGGATTAGCACCTTCCATTTTCATCAGAACCTCATTAGTCGCAGTCTTTGCTTCTTTGTATACTGTATCGACCTACTGTATTTTTGGTTGTTTAATGTATGGATGATTAGACCCACCCCCCAGGGTTTTGTCGGGGGTTTATGTTTTATTTTCTGCATTGTACTTTTGTATTTCTCCCGGTACACCGGGGTTGTTTTATTAATTTCTTATTAATAAAACAGGGTGGCGTTATTCCATGGCGTTATTCCACCTTTTACCACAAAATATATATATATATATATATATATATATATATATATATATATATATATATATATATATATATATATATATATATATATATAATGAAGTATAATACCCCCACAACAGACCTGAGGTAGGTTCTAACCTATGGTCGGGCCATTCTCGACCTCCTCGTCCTCATATGTCTGTTGAGGGAGTTGCTCCAAGATGTGCTCCCTGGCTCCTGCTGCTACTCCCTCTGCCTAAAAGAAAATCAAGTGCATGATTTAGGTGAGTTTTCCATGGGTGGAGTTATTACAAGAACTACGAAAGTAAAAGTTGATCTTGTCTAGCAAGAGTGTGCAAGTTGTCGCAGTCATCACAATGTATCATGCTTCTTTTATGTTAAGTCTCTCTTTCGCAAAGGTGTCACATACCCATAGGTCATCATATGAGGTTGGGAAAGTGTGCACTCCGAGGGCTTGAAGTACTTCGTGCCAACAGTTTTGCTTCTAGGGCAATCAAGGAATAGATGATTCCTCATCTCTATGTGGGCGTTGCAAAAGCCACATGAGGCATCAATTGTTGGTTGTCTCTTGGCCAGGTTCTCTCGGTAGTGAGAACTAACCACAACAAGACTCGCACTTTTAGCAGGGCTTTTGCTTTCCAAATTATTGATGACCATGAAGGCCTGCAACCACGGTAGTGAATCCTTGAATAGAGAGATTGAACTGTGAATCGTCCTTTCTTCTCTAATTCCCATGAACAGTTATCCAGGCCTAACGTGCATCTGATCCTAGAGTTCACGATGTGTTGTTGTAGTTCCTCCAATCTGATCTTCAGTTGTGTTGTGAGTCTGGAACTGGGGATGGGGTTCCAGCTGCCCCTTTTTCCAAGCTTTGGCTTAGGTTGCAAGCATCGGTGGAATAGATCAGGGAAAAATGAGTTTAGAGGTTGTTCTCTGCACCACCTATCCCACCAGAATCCAATAGAAAAAATAATTACTTTTCGGCATACCACTTACCTATCTTTCTCCAAAACCCTCTCCTGGTTAAAGGTGTAGGCAATACAACTTTTTGGCCTATTCTTTCTTGCTTCGTAATGAGGAGTATACAAACTCATACCTTGGTTGTTGAGAGCCCATTTTCCAGAATGAAAAGGTGCAACTAATGAACGGGTATTGTACTTTGGCAATTCCCCTCCAGAACCAAGAGGTCCTAGGTCCCACATGGAAACCCTGTAAACTCGTTCCTTTACCCTTGAGGTATATTGTTGGATTGAATCTTTTCAACCCTCGCCATTGGGGTGGTAGATTCTCCACCGCCATTTATTTAGTAGGCCAAGGTTCATGTCCATGAGATCAATGATACCAAGTGACTCGTGTGCTTTACGCATGCATTTTTTTCTATCTGATGAGGTGGTACCCACCTCTGGACGTGTCTGCTCTTGTCCATAGGAATCATTTTCAAACCCTATCAATTCTTCGGATTACCCATCTTGGTATCTCAAAGAACGACATATAGTAGGTTGGGTGTCACCCTCCCCCATAGCGATAGGTAATATGCCTTTCCATCCAGCCAGGCTAGCTTCCACCTGGTCAATAATAGGGAGCCGTCAGTCTTATTGAGTTTGCCTAGTCTGAGGGGTAGACCCATATATTTGATAGGGAATGACTCTACTTTATAGTTTAGCGTTGTGGCATGGTTTCGCACTTCTTCATCAACAAGTGCAATGGGGATGATGCTACTCTTGTGAAAGTTCACCCCTAATCCTGACAAGAGTTCAAAGCAATACAAGATTCCTTTGAAGGTCGCGGTCTCTTTGATGCTACCGTTACCAAACAATAATGTGTCGTCTGCATATTGTAAAATGGAGCAGCCCGCTTGGTTTCTGCATTGCCTCACAGGGAAAATCCATCCACTTTCTCTACAATTGTTGGCTATTCCACGTAAAGCCTCTGTGACTAGGGTGAATAGGAGGGGGGATAGCAGGTCGCCTTGGCAAAGGCCCCGTTTGCATGAGAACGGGTGGCTAGCACTCCCATTAACCATAATGGAGGCCCAACTCGTGTTAAGACACTGTATAATCCATCGAATCCATCTAGGGCCAAATCTCATCCCATTAAGGGTTTCGATCATACATTCCCACTCGACTGAGTCATATGCTCCAACTTCAGCAGCTAACTCTTGGAAATTGTAGAATGACAATAGTGTATAGTCTCTTTGGCCGTTGCAACACGGTCCATGATGCATCTTCCCCTAATGAATCCCGACTGTTCCTTTCATACTAGTCTATGAATCACTTTACCGAGTCATGATGCTAGAATTTTGGTGATGATTTTGACTGAGCAATTAAGTAGACTAATCGGTCTAAAGTTGCCCACTTACCTGGCAACTTGTCTTTTTGGGATGAATACCGCTTCAGTGTAGTTAAGGCGGCCCAATTTTAGTTGGTGATTGTAGAACCCATTGAGGAGTGCCATCAAGTCATCCTTGATATCATCCTAGAATGTATAATAAAATATAATTGGTAAACCGTCTGAGCATGGGGCTTTGTCGTTTCCTATATGCTTAATCGTCTCCTTGCCATCATCCATGTGAAATGGATCTTCCGGTCTTAATAGGATGTCTTTCACGTCATTATTTCTTTCTAGACAAAAATTATTTCGTAAGGGGATATGAAAGTCACGCTTACAACGAAAAAGTTGTCTGTAATAATTCTGGAAGGTGCAACGAATATGACCCTCCTCCTGGATGGTCCCTGATTCGGTATCAATCAATGGATATCATATTAGCACTGGCAATGCGATACAAGAAAGTTGTGTTAGCGCCACCCTCTTTCAGCCACTGAACCCGGGATCATTGTTGCCATTTAATCTCCACAAATTTATAGATTCTAGAAATTTCATTGCGAGAGTCTAACAACTTGGTCTTTCCTCCTGGGTAAGGTCCCTTGTTTCTTCTGTCCTTTCAAGGTAATCAATCTCCTATAAAAGGGCATCATTTGTCATCCAGATTGATGCAAAGCGCCGTTTATTCCAAGTTCTCAGCCTAGATTGTAGACATTTGATCTTCTCACACCAAATTCCGGTTGCTTGCGTTGCACGAGTAGGGATATCCCAATTCTCCCTCACCATGTGGTGAAGCCCTATCTCCAGCCAAGCCTTTTCAAAATGGAATCTCCTTGTGCCATGCCTATGTTTGTTCCCGAGGAAAGTAGGATCAACACATGATTAGATGTTAGTTTTGGCAAAGATTTCACGCATAGGATCAAGAATTTGGATTCCCACTGTGATGAAACCAAGATATGATCTAGGTTAGCTAGGATCGGCGATGATTGCGTATTTGACCATTGGAACAGCCTATCTGATATTGGGATATCAATAAGCTCTAGTTCAACAATTGTTCGATTGAAATCATCTTGTTCTGCATCACTGCTACCTCTACCTCTGTGTTAGAAAGCAAACCACGTAATGTTGAAGTCCCCCTCCCCCAATGAGCTAAGGTGCCGGCCAACGAGCTTGGATTGAGTAGAGCTCATCCCAAAAAGAATACCTTTCGTTCAAGGTATGTGGGCTATAGATATTGGTCACCACCTGTGTCCACCCATCATTGCGACGTTTAAGGAGGATGGAGATGGAGTAAATCCCACTCCATTCATCCATGCCTTCAAAAGGTCAATGTTGAATCCTATTGCAATATCCCCTGACGCATCATTAGATGGCAACAAAAGCCAATCCCTGGTTTTATTCCCACCAACTCATTTGAGACAGTTTGGGTGTTGGGGTTTGGTTTCCTGCAGCCCCACCAAATTTGGCTTAGCCGAAGAAATTGTATCGTAACCATTTTCCGTTTTCCTCGATCTCCCTACCCTCTAATGTTCCAGAATAAGCAATTCATTGAGATTGTGTGGGTGAAGTGGGGATATCATCTAGGTCCGATCCTAGGGATTCCTTTTCCCATTCCCAACCCCGAATCTTATTCAAGAGTAGGGGAATGCGATCATGATCATCGTCTATGTCAAGGTGGTAAACTCAAGTTAAATGCAGAACATCATATTCTGCCATGAAATTAAAAATGGCAGTAGGGTTTGGTGTTTGGTATTGTTCTGTGTTTGGTGTTCAGGGAGAATATGATGTTTGGTGTTTAGGTGGGATTTGGTGTACGAGTTGGAGTTTGGTGTTCGAGTGGTGATTGGGTTGGTGTTTAGAGTTTGAAGTTGGAGGTTGGAAGATCTGTGTTTGGTGTTCAGGGGTTGTATGGTGTTTGGTGATCAGGTGGGATTTGGTGTTCATGGTGGAGTTTAGAATTCGGGGAGGGGGGCCAATGGGTTTGGGTTGAAGGAATTAATAAGTGGGTGTGAAAGAGAGGGGGGGGGATGCCCACTTGGATTAGGATTAGAATTTTTCAAATTTGGCATTGTTAAAATAATTTGTTTGGGCTTTTGGAAAACCTCGAATTTGAAATCTTCTGGCCCAATTGTTGATGTTGCTATCCAGTTGTAATTTGATGTTGATGCTTATCCTCATCTTCTTCCTCCGCTCCTTTTCCAGATAGTGCAACTCTCTTTTCAGAGATGAGGGTAGGTAGGGGGTTGCTTTTTTGACTAGGTTAGTGGATGTGGCTGCTACCGTTGCATGCTACCGTTGCATCAAGCACTTCAAATCCAACGATAAGGCATTGATTAGGGTTTTGCTTTGGGATGTGGTTGTTGCCGATGGAATCGCCGCCATCCTACCATCCATTTGTGCCGTTTGGGGTTAGCGATGTGTTCACCTCTTTGAACGATCTCGCATCTCGGAACCCTAGGCGAGCTTCTTTTTCCTATTGTAGGTAGCGTACTCATCATTTTTTTGCTCCGCCGCCACGCACACGAGATGTAACTTTTGGGAAATTTAAAATCTCGCGTATCGAGGCAGCAAGTCAAGATCTGAGCACCTGAAAAATAGCCTGGCCGATTCGAGGTTGGTTTTGTTGACCTCAAAGCATGAAGCGGTAAGTTGTACATTTTGATTCAGAACAGACCCCCTTCAACCTTCTCTGCTCCTACTTGTTCCATCCATCTCTCAATTTGAAGCTTGAATTTGTCGGTGAATTGGATTGGTCCTTCTGATGTGATTGACTCCAACATCGTGGTTGAGGGGGAGGTGATTAGGAACTGTCCAAGAGCAAGACGTCGGGTTGTCTATTCCCAGACCCCACATCTCCACACCTTAAAAAGCTCGTCAGCCATCTCATACCTGCTCGGGTTCCCTTTTACAGCTATCACCACTACAAACCAGTCGTGGAGCTTCCTAACGTCCTCCTCCGCCACACTGAGATTAGGAGATGGAAATAGCGTGATTGGCTCGTCTATTGAAATCCCCATATTCACCTTCATGTCCTCCTCCACATTTGACACTCCACATTCGAAGGCCCGATCTCCCAAAGCGAGACAGATCCTACATCTCGGGTCCATTGGATAGTTCAATCTCGAGTGATCATCGCCACAATTGGAACATAGATGGGTGGATTTGTTTCCCCTGTTTTGTTTCTAACGAGCATGGTGGGGCCCATGGTTGGAAACTCTATCCGCTTCAAATTCCTTCCGCCGCTTGTGCGGCTGTTTGCCTTCTTTGATGGTCCACTCGTAATCTCCAATCGCCGCCGGTTTCTCTGCAGGTAACTCCTCTCCTCTATTCTTATTAGGTCTTCGTGGTGGTGATGATCAATGGGGTCTCAATGGTGGATTATGTTGGCGGTTGTAATTGTGGTATCAGTTGTTTCCTCTGTGGGGTGAGTTGTGGTGTTTTGGGGAGGATCACCGTTCTGAGGAACGGGCGAAGGTCTTGGTTGTTGGGATGTGGTCTGTGCGGTTGTCTCATCCGATCTCCACCCTGCGCTTTGCCATCTCTGATCTCAATCTGAAGACAATGATCGTTCTCACCCTTGCTACCTTCCACCATTCTCTCTACCTTCCACCAGTCTCTCCTTCGAAGACCCCTTCGGAGGGGGGTGTTCTTGTTGGCGAGGTATGTGTGGTTGGTTCTGCTCCTCCGTCAATCTGGGTGGTGATGTTTTGGTGGCGATGAACTCCACCTCCATTGGATCACACCACCCTTGCTCTTCAATCTATATGCTGATTGTTGATTGTAACTGAAACTAGATCAACTGCGCTTTTTCCCAAGTCAGAGATGCTGCCATGTGTTTCGTTGGAAGTTGACTGAAATTCCTCTAGAGGTGTTATATAATAATAACTTTAGTTTACATGATTTGGAAGTTAACTATATAGTTCCTCCTGCTCTGTGGAAACTGAAGATAGTTCCAAAGGTTAAAACTTGGCTTTGGAAAGCCTTCATGGATGATGGTTTGTCCACAAAGGATTTTCTTGCTAGAAGAGGCCTAGCGAATTTAGATCAGTCCTTGGAAAGAGAGCGAATTTAAATACATTTATTGCAAGCAAGCTTAGTTTTTCAGACATACAGGAACACAAAATTAAACCACTCGCATAATCTTCTTCTACAAACACGAAGAAAGCATATCGTGAACTATTTATGATCTACACCAAAGAACAAACACTCTGGATAAAGATTGCAAGCCCTGTGCTCTTAATTGTTTGGGCATGTCCTGCTCTTTAAAACATGTGCATGCCCATTCAGCACAGATATAAGAATTTATGAACAAATTTGCTTTTCTAATAATGATATACAAATGAACTCTAGGTTATGATATCCCTAGTAATGAGTATTCACAAACAGAAAGAATACAGAACGAGGAAATACATGCTCCCAGCAAATTGAAGCTAAACTGTGCTGCCAAGTGGTAAAATTAGAAGTGGCGAGTCTTGGTTTTCCATCCTCAACACATAATTCAGTTCTAGTAGCCAGCATGCACTCCGGTAATCCATAAATAATGATGAGGTAGACCTCACTGAAGACATGGGAAGTCAAAACTCGAGTAAATTAATCTTCATGTTCATCTTCACCCTCAGAGTCTACATGAAAAGAATCAAAAGTCATGCATTAAGCGCCAAATTGCAGGAATAAAAGCTTCAATTTAAGGATGATGCTTCATTGCTTTGAAGACTGAAATTGTCAAACTGAAGAACTGCCAGTATTAGCATTTTCATCAATTAAAAGATCATATAATTCATAGGAGGAACTGGGAATGTCGACAGAGACTTGCATGGAGGGATACTTATCTATTCAGAAGAAATATGGTCCGCTTTTGATAAAAAGACATTTTGATCCAAGAAAATACCACAATGCAACGAAACAAATATCACTTACCAGACCGGACATCATCACCAACGTGCCCTCTTGATTGAATTTGTTTCACAAGCATTCGGTAGATTAAGACCCACCAATAAATGTGAAGCACAAGCAATGAGAACAGAAGCGTATTAAATACGTAATAATATATAGGCCCTTCAAACTTGTGTTTCTCTGTGTTCAGCGTTAAGACAACTTCATAACTGCAAAAAGAAAAAAGATATTTATTATAATACATGTATCGAGGCCTAATCCAAAACTTGTTAACTTAGTAAACAATTGCAGCTCATCAGAAGTGAAATGTAGCTAAAACATGCCACAAAATAGATTAAAATTGCTGAAAGAATGTTATAGGTGGTGACTTTGTCGAACTGTCTGTCTAGCTATGTGGTATGGGATGGTTTGTAGATTCATTGGAGATGGTGCATAAACACCAAACAATTTGGAGGTTATGTTGGACACCCAGGCAACCAGTTGAATGGTTGAGGACATAACTGATACAATTATACATTTAGTTTAGGCTAAAATGCAAAAAACCAAAAGCAAAAGGCTGCCCTCGATTTATATTGTCTTAGTTTAACAGCCCTAAAGTGTTCTTTTTCCATCAAACTTGGGTAGTTAAAATTGAGAAACAGAAAAAAGAAAAGTCAGGGTGGTTAAAATTATTTTTGTGAGGGTAGTTCTTTTGTTTTAAGCAAAATATTAGAGTAGACATTTGGATTAGATTGGTTTACGACTCTTTTTCCAAACAACCGACGGATTCTATCATAAGTTCATAAACTGAGAATCCAACCATATGTACGTGGGCATCAAAGAGTAAATAGTGTTTACTTTACGAGATTCAGATCATCATCCAACCGCACCCCCCATCCAACCGCCCCCCCCCCCCCCCCCCCCCCCCCCCCGCCTTTCCTTGGGGATATATTAAAATTTTGTTTTAGAGTCAGCTCTAAACTAATACCCATGCCAAATTCCATTTAATCAACTTCGTATAGGCATCAAGAAATTGTCCATCTTATATCCCACTTGTATCCCAACTCCCAGGATCAAAAGCAATTGTAACAAGGAATTGTTATGTGTAAGACTAAGACTTCAGTTTCAGTAAATATGTTGCAAATAGAAGTCAAATGACCACTCTAGTATGTTCAATTAATTATGTTAATAGCCAAGTCACAGTTCTGGCAGCTCAAACTGCAATTTCGAGTGCCCAATTGTATATTCATGTGGGTATATATAAATATCATAGGGTCCTAAAGATCCATCATGAATAATGTATGTCAGATATTATATTAGATTAAATATTGGTTTAGTCCCGTAATGGTTATGTATCAGTTTAGTCTTCCATTCTCTCCTATATATAGGAGTCAATTGTATTCAGTTTATTTAATCAATAAAAGAATATTTTCCTATCCCTAATTCTAAAATGGTATCAGAGCCTATCGTTATATAAGGCCTATACTAATTTTATCCTCGTCGTCGATGTGGAGTGGTACTCGTCTTCATCGGAATCACTCCACCTCCCGACATTTCTCTTCCGCTCCCGATCAAATACCAAAACCCTAATCTCCCCAAAAACCCTAGCCGTCATCCCTCTTCCTCTCCCAATCAAATCCTCCAAATCTACCAAAAATTCCCAAACCCTAAAATTCCCAAAATCCCCCAAAATCAAGATCCGATTTTGGTCTCTCTCCGCTGCCAATCCCCGCCCCCTACCTTCTTCTTCACCCCAAATCAATGGCGGCCGCACCTCCGGCGACCTCCTCCCTGTAGCCGCTCTATCCTGGCACCGCACCTCCTAGCGCCGCCAGCCAACCCCTTCGTCCCCCTTTTCCGTTTCGATCGACAGAGCGCCAGAATCCAAATTCCCGTCTTCCTCTTCCTCTTTACTTTTTCTCCCTCAATCGGAATCCCCAATTTTGAAACCCCAACTCCAAATCAATCCCTAATGGCGCCCAAGGCTGAGAAGAAATCAGCCGAGAAAAAAAAAATCCCGATCCTCTCCCCCCCTGTCTTCGTTTCGACGGCAGCGACCAAACCCAGTCGCCCTCTTCCCCTGAGCACCGCCACGATCCCGTCGACGTCGCCCCTGCTCGCCGTCAGACCCCCCCCACCGACGCTGCAGCCCATTGCTGCCAGTGATGCTCTCTCTCTCTCTCGTGCTCTGTTGATGATGTCTCTTTGTTTTGTTTGGGTACTCTTTTGCACGTATTGTGCACGTGCGATCTTGTGTTGGTTACCGTGTTGTTGCTACTTTCAAAAAAAAACCTGCAGGTTCTTGGGCTTCTACATTCAGATCGTCAACTCACTCCGGTTGATCGATCGTGATCGTCAACTCACTCCGGTTGATCGATCGCTTCTTGTGCTTCTACATCCAGATCGTCAACTCACTCCGGTTGATCGATCGTGAGTTTGAGAGGGGGTGTTATCAGCATCTAGTTCTCAGTTCAGGGATGAGATCACAACATCGACAATTCTCAAGTCTGGGGTGAGATCCCATCATTGACTATGTCTCAAGTCAGGGGTGAGATCCCATTACAGATCGGGATATGGGATCCCGCCACTGTTCAGGGTGAGACCTCAACAGTGCGTCACCACTACTTCCTTCCGCAACACTTTGGTTCTCGGTTTCCGTCACATGCGCCATCAAGCGTTGTTGCTGCATCACAGTTTACCGTTCCTTCCACATGAACATCGTCAATATTTCAAACTCTTGTTGTTTGAACCAACTTGAGTTTGAGATGGGGTGTTAGATATTATATTAGATTAAATATTGGTTTAGTCCCGTATTGGTTATGTATCAATTTAGTCTTCCATTCTCTCCTATATATAGGAGCCAATTGTATTCAGTTTATTTAATCAATAAAAGAATATTTTCCTATCCCTAATTCTAACATAGTATCAGAGCCTATCGTTCTATAAAGCCTATACTAATTGTATCCTCGTCGTCGAGGTGGAGTGGTTCTCGTCTTCATCGGATCACTCCACCTCCCGACATCTCTCTTCCGCTCCTGATCAAATACCAAAACCCTAATCTCCCCCAAAACCCTAGCCGTCATCCTTCTTCCTCTCCCAATCAAATCCTCCAAATCTACCAAATATTCCCAAACCCTAAAATCCCCAAAATCCCCCAAAATCAAGATCCGATTTTGGTGTCTCTCTCCGCCGCCAATCCCCGCCTCCCACCTTCTTCTTCACCCCAAATCAATGGCGGCCGCACCTTCAGCGACCTCCTCCCTGTCGCTACTCTATCCCGGCGCCGCACCTCCTAGCGCCGCCAGCCAACCCCCCGTCCTTCTCTTCTGTTTCGCTTAGCAGAGCGCCAGAATCCAAATTCCCGTCTTCCTCTTCCTCTCTACTTTTTCTCCCTCAATCGGAATCCCCAATTTTGAAACCCCAATTCCAGATCAATCCCTAATGGCACCCAAGGCTGAGAAGAAACCAGCTGAGAAAAAAAAAATCCCGATCCTCCCCCCCCCCCCCCGTCCTCGTTTCGACGGCAGCAACCAAACCCAGTCGCCCTCTTCCCCTGAGCGCCGTCGCGATCCTGTCGACGTCGCCCCCGCTTGCCGTCAGCCCCGCCGTCGAGCCAGACCCCCCCCCACCGACGCTGCAGCCCATTGCTGCCAGTGCTGCTCTCTCTCTCTTGCTCTGTTGATGATGTCTCTTTGTTTTGTTTGGGTACTCTTTTGCACGTATTGTGCACGTGCGATCTTGTGTTAGTGTGTTGTTGCTATTTTCAAAAAAAAAAAACTTGCAGGTTCTTGGGCTTCTACATTCAGATCGTCAACTCACTCCGGTTGATCGATCGTTTCTTGTGCTTCTACATCCAGATCGTCAACTCACTCCGGTTGATCGATCGTGAGTTTGAGAGGCCAGTTCTCAGTTCAGGGAGGAGATCACAACATCGACAATTCTTAAGTCTGGGGTGCAATCCCATCATCGACTATGTCTCAAGTCAGGGGTGAGATCTCATTACAGATCGGGATATGGAGATCCCGCCACTGTTCGGGGTGAGACCTCAACAGTGCGTCACCACTACTTCCTTCCGCAACACTTTAGTTCTCAGTTTCCGTCACATGCGCCATCAAGCGCCGTTGCTGCATCACAGTTTGCCGTTCCTTCCACATGAACATCGTCAATATTTCAAACTCTTGTTGTTTGAACCAACTTGAGTTTGAGATGGGGTGTTAGATATTATATTAGATTAAATATTGGTTTAGTCCCGTATTGGTTATGTATCAGTTTAGTCTTCCATTCTCTCCTATATATAGGAGCCAATTGTATTCAGTTTATTTCATCAATAAAAGAATATTTTCCTATCCCTAATTCTAACAATGTACATGACTAAGGTTAAATCAACTCGGCTGTATGGCAATAATAATGCTCGAGTATAAATTCAATGTTTTGAGGTTATAAGAGAACGTAATATATTCAGGTATATGCTCTATAAGGTGTGCAAACTGCGTTGAACGCATGAAATGAAGGGTAAAAAAGAAAGGAAACTAAAGCTTTCAATTGGAAAATTCAATTTCTCCGTCCAGAAACTAGTTGTGTGCATGCAGCTGCTAAAAATATTGTGCCAATAGGTAATAGCAGTAAAATAAAACAATTAAACACCTTGATAGCACCAGTCAGTTACTATTTTATCCAAGGATAGTACATGAGTGATCTACTTTCACATTTATAATTTACTAAATATAACACACCCCCTGTGAGAGAAATGAAGCAGCAACAGAAAAAAAACTACACAACTGAATTTAACAAATTTTACACACCTTGTACTTCTCAGTATCCAGAATGGAAAGTATATAAGGCGCAGTAATACCCAAGAAGCAACAAAAAGAACAAATGAAACGACAGCAAGCCCCTCGTTGCCACTGTACTTTGACATCTTTCCAACTTCCAAGAATACATCACTTGCATCATGAATGGCTAAAACAATAGATCCGGCACGAGCAAATCTGTTTAAGTAGGATGCAAAGAAGGCCAGAACATCAAATAATTGTTTCCTCATTAAGCAAAAATAGTGGTGGGGGAAAAAATGCAGATAAACTATGACAGGGAAGAAATATTTGTATAATGTAATTTTAAAAAGCACCGCTTTTAGACACGCGCATAGGAACATAATTAATTATGCAAACTAACTTTTTTGTGCACATTTTCTCTGGCCAAGAAATGCAGAAAACATGAGGTAGTCCTTATAATCTACGATGCAACTCAAAGACACTTCATGCCAGACTGCCAGTATAAGAGAAGCCTTTAAAAAAAACATTACTTGGCAAGTATAATGGAATACTTGTCTCTCAGCCAAATTCATAGTTGTATACACACTCAAAAATTGCATATGAATTGCAATAGTGAATAAAGGCATTACAGTATGTACAAATATGCTTCAAGGAAAGAAAAAAAGGACCTCTCATATAATCACATAAACAAGTATACCAACACACACAAACACACAAAAACACAAAAACAAGAACCACAGCAAAACTAAAGCTATTATCAAGAATAGTTGGAGGACACATGAATGTTTTTTGTCCATCCAAACTTCTCATTTCCTGTGTCACATTACCAACTACTTCTTAACTGCCACAATTTATTTCGGGCTAAACCATGTAGATGCATGTTGAACTTAGAAACAACTTGAACCTTGATGTGAGCTTCAGGTTTGGGTGAACTATTATATAGTACAATGTGGTGTCTCGCTTGGCCATTGCCTTTTATAGGAGAAGAAAACAATAAAAACCCAATATGGCACAGGTCTTCAGCATCAATATAAATAGAAAGGAGTCAGAAGATAGGAGTAGAATAATATGTAGAAGGGAAGATTATTATATCTATATAAGGCAACCGTGTTACTGAATGAATTAATAATGCAAAGCAATACCATACACCACCTGTACAATAATTCAGGTTTCCCAGACTAGAGTCAAGGTAGTGTAGCTCACCCTTCATGGACCATAGTGTATCACCCAGCCTAGTTGACACAATTTTGTTTTACATTACAGTAATCTGGTACAATGAGCAATAGTATTTTACATTGCAAATATCAGGTACAATTTTGCATCTTCAGCTCTCCAACTTCTGTTATAATCTCTTCCGTGCATCAAATTCTATAGTCTACAATTCACGTTCGATACTTGACGTATGGTTACTCCAATAATTGTTCATTCAATTTCAAAAGGAAATGCAAATTTGATTCCATCAAAATTACAAATAGATGGTGTTTAACAGAACTGTAAGTAGAAAATGGTTGCTAATTGTATTTTTGTGAGCAATGTTGTTAAAACCAAACCGGCCATTGAACCGAAGAGAACCAAAGTGATGACCGGTCTGGTTTTTCTTAGGGTTCAACCAGGTTCTATCTTGGTTGGACCGGCTTCAATATATAGAGGGTTTACATTATTTAAATCTTTAGTTCATATAAATTACATATATTTTTATAACACAAATACACCATGGGCACACTGGTAAGTTGGTTCAGTAACTTGTTTGAATCTGGGTTCGAAACCCACGCTCCATGCAATTTTATTTCTTTTAATTCTGAAGTTACAGAACTGGCCGGTTTATTTTGAACAGGTTCAGCCAGTTCAAACCGGTTCACTGATAAACAGGCCAGTTCAATCCGGTTCCTCCGGTTTTTCAGTTGTTCCCGGTTTCCACTTAAACCAGATCTGCCCGAGGGCCGGTTCCAGTCGAACCCGGTCGGACCGGCTGGCCCGGTCCGGTTTTAACAACATTGTTTGTGATAATAAGTGACTTTCAGCTGCGTCAGAAACAAACCTGAATATATATGACAGCAATATAAGAATAGCAGTTGCTACGTGATGTGACATGGACACTCCAAAGTCTGACCGCCGTGTTTCCCAGAAAAGCAATGCAAAAATGGATTGTGTATAGAACCCAGCAGCGTACATGTAGACAGCTTTAAGTTTCAACCTGAAAAAGAGAGAACACTTGATTAAGTAGATATTTATACAGATTATAACAAGAGGAAATGCAAAGCATGGAATAATTCCAGACAATGTTTACTTTATCTTCTGATCTGGCCAGACTTGATCTCCAGGTCCCACCCAAAAGTACTTGGTATTTGTGAACCATGGTTCATTATATGTAACAGCTTGAGACAAAATCTCAGCTGAAAGAAAATAAATACACTTCCAAGCTGATTCCTTAAATTTATTAATTTTTTTCCTCCTTTCTTCAACTTCACAGTCAAATTTTTTATGGCCCCTCCCAAGAATACACCTCCGTGCTACTTTCTACAAAACCAGTAGTATGAACAAGTGTAAAATGAATAAGAAAATAAGCCCCAACAAAAAGAAGGGGAAAAAAACAAAGCAATAACTTCGAAATATCTTTCATCATTAAATGGCATAGCTCAGAGTTCGGATTTAAAATATTTGAATAAAAGTGAATGCAAATGAGCTACTTTTTTTCTTTTGAAGAAGTAGACCGATGCTACTAGAAATGAGGGTCACTTGGGTTAGTGAGAATACTACTGAACAAAACACTATCAATCCCAAACCATGGTATAACATGAATAGGTTTCTTTTAATCGCAACATAATTCACAAGGTTGTGATAAAGTAAGGAAATTGGATATTCCAAATTTCCAATGACCACAACTTTGTAATTAATTTGTGACTAAATATTCAGTAATTCTACCTCACAACCATGACTTAAAGATTCGATGTCCTCACTTGCTCCTCTCTTTCACATAGTGGCCACCACCAACCTATCTAATCAAGAAAGCTGGTACTACAACCTCGCCAACATCTGTGGGAGCTGATTGGGTGATGTTTTCTCTTACTGTTATCTTGTAAGGTTCCAACTATGGTATTGAATCTTGACCGATAACAGCATGCATTGGTCTAATCAGATCGGAAATTTGCTAACGATGCTCCTAACATGTCCAATATTACCTATGAATAGCAGCCGATACCCGATGCCAATACCGAGATTTGAAACCATGGATCCAACAATTTTCGTCCATTACTCGGATACATTCTACCTGCATTGGACTATTCAGGTCAGCAACCTGGACATGGAATGAAAGTGCCTAATACGTCTCAAGGACGAGTCCATGTTTAATATGTATCCACATGAAAGTGTAATTAATTTGATATGTTAATGAGTTACAATAAAACCTTTCGTGAAACACCAAAATCCCCACTTCCTAATTAGTCTTAGCTCTTAAGCAAATAACAATCACACAACGAGTCTTAGTTGACATGAGGTTCATCACCAGTCTTACGACCTAGTAGGTACTGTTGTGGACCATATGCTAACCACATTGATAGCATACATCTAGTGAGTGTTCGTCACTCCTGCTCCTGATATTACCTTTTACTACACTTACAGCTAAATTCATATTAATTGAAGGGTTCAGGTAAAAGACACCTAAGTAATGGCCTAAAATGATTGGATCCATGGTTTCAAATCTTGGTATTGGTATCGGGTATTGGCTGCCATTCATAGGTATATCGGACATGTCACGAGCATAGTAGGCAAATTTCCAATCCGACTAGGCCTATGCACTTTGTTATCGGTTGTGATTTGATACCATAGTTGGAACCTTATAAGATAACAATAAGGGGACATGGAATATTATTTGGGTAAAAGTAGGGTTTTCTAATTTTTCCATTAATTCAAATAGAAACATTAACGCAACTCTGTTAATTTAAATAAAACATCAAAAACTTCAGAATCTCCTAACTATTGTTCCTAATTTTGGATGTAATGGTGTCACTGTAAAGGAAAATATCCAAAATTGTAACCGTAAAATATTTCATGGATTTAACATGAGAAGAAACATGATTCTTTCTATTGATATTTTGGTATTTATTTGGTCACTCATTCAGTCACTTTCCTAAAGTAATTGCAACAGTGAATCTGCAAACTTTATACCACTAAGACATACAGTAAGAACACGGTTCTTAGCAGTCTTCCAGGAAGTTGTCCTCTCATAACAATTGGAAATAGCTAAACTGAGAACAATACTTAATATAGGTAGTATCTTTATGAGAACCATTTCAGAGATTTATGGGTTGGGTCCAATCGGATGAAAAATCATTAACTGGAAGACAACTGCATGCTCCTCAGCATCATGCATTGCAATTCTACACCTACTTCTAATTACAAGAAACTTACCAGCTTCTTCGTTCACAGCCGAAATGATTACTTGATCATTATTTTTCCAATTGAATAGTCAAGCCTGCAAGAACTAATATCTTTCTACTTCTCCTTTCCCCTGGTTCTCTCATTTCATTTTAGTTATCTTTGTTCTAGTATCATCACCTATCGTACTCTCATTATTTTTCCATCAGTTATAATCTTGCAAAGCTCTTTCTACTTCTCTTTGTTGGTGTATCCACACCTATAGTACTTCCATGATATAACCATCAGCTATAAATTGAAGCACGGGTACGGGTACGGGTACGGGGCGCGGGTACGATACGATACGGGTACAGGAATACGTGATTTTACAAAAAAGTAGGATACGGGTGCGTTGGTGGATACGTCAAATATAAAATAATTCATATTATGTTTATAGATATAAAAATATTTTTCTTGTTAAAAATGCAAACATTTCAACAATTTCATAGAACTATAAGAATACATTATAATTATGAGCATTTTGGATAAAATAAATTATAATCTAACTATCAAATGTTTGTGTAGACTTTGTTTTGTGTTTGAGCATAATTGTAAACAACAAACTTTTGAAATTACTCTAGCACCTCATGCATTTATCTAAATAAAATTGTGTCTAAAAGTTGGGGAAAATGCATTTAAAAAAATGGGTGCTCCTTGGGTACGCACCCGGGAGTACCCAAGGAGTATCGGCACCCGATACGCAGCTGACACGGGTACGTCGGCCATTTGGAAGTATCCGTGCTTCCTAGGCTATAATACAAAGGTGTGAATGTTAAACCACAAAAATAGGTGACTCTAAAAATGATTTTTGCAGATCAACAATCTATCTGAATTTCTTCTTCACTTTTAGTATCAATCAACAGCTATCTTTCAGTTCACTTACTACTTTGATTATTGGAATTTTTACCAAATTGTCCCAATTTTTGTAAGTATATACCAAACTGTCCCCAGTTTGAAAGTTAGATACCAAAAAGTCCCTGTCGTTGACTGAGATAGCGCGCCTGGTAAAAATTTGCGTGCTATCTTAATCAGCGTGTGTTGGGGGGCCACTACTTTTCCCCTCAAGTAAGAGTGTGTGAAAAAATTCTCAAGTATAGACTCGCTAACTCCGTTAGCGCGACCATTTAAACCAGGCGCGCTAACTGAGATAGCGAGATTCGATTGGGATTTCACTTAAATCACACTCGTTGTCGCTGTCTATTCTCTTCATATTCTATCTCTCTTCTCATTCTCTCCCAATTTCGAAACCCAACTCCAAAACCCTAGCATCCCAGGAGATCTTACTCAAAAAAACTCAACAAAATTTTAAAGGATCTTCTTCATCTCTCACATTCATATATCCTCCCACTTTCAAAACCCTAAAACCATCTTCCAAAATTTCTTTGTTTGGGGATTTATAAAGCGAATTTGTTATCAACTCATTCACTACGCCGTCTTCTCGAAGCTCAAAATTGCTCAACTTTTCTGATCATTAATTTGAAGGTATGATTTGTATATCATTTTATCGCATATATTTTGTTTAGTAGATAATGATTATTTTTTATATAAATATGTATAGGTATGGATTACGATGTTTCTATTTGACTTTATTTTGGTGGTGAAATTATTCGTGACCCAAAAATAGGTTGTTGTTACAATGTCGTTGATCCTGAAATAATTTGGGCACCCCGTACAATTGCAATGGAAGAACTTGTTGAAAAAGTTTATGAGGTTACTAATTAGGATAGAGAACGATGGAATTTTAAAGTTTTAGCACGTTATGCAGCGGGAAAGATGATGGTCAATATTTTATGACTGTGCCCGTAGGAAACGACAACTCTCTTAAGTCCATGATTAGTAGAACACTTGATCCGAATTTTAGTTGGTCTGTATTTGAGCTATATATTCAGCAAACCCAAATTATTAATGCCCAACCACATGCTAATCCTAGTTCAAGCTCCGCACGTGAAGTGCTGATACATAAGATCAGTTCGAATCCAGTTCAAACATCTCATGCAATCCTACCGTCCTCACAAGAAGACACGTTTACAAATACTACAAGCCCGGATCCTACTGAATTTGAGTTGCCACGTCAACCAAGTTTCGTTAATGATTACATTCGGAATACCAATGTTTTCGGAATATTTAAAAATGCTACCGTTAATAATGATTTAGTCGATGATGATGTAGAAGACGGAGAAACAGACGATGAACTTGACGAGGGTTTACGAAATGAAGACGAGGAAGAAGAAGAATATGTAAATGTTCATATAAATGAGAGTAGTGATGTCAATATGAACCTTACTGATGACTTCAATAATGTTAATGTTCATGTTACCGAGGAGATGGCACAAAGTGCAAGAGTAAATTATGGTCCACAAGAGTCGTCTGGTTCATCCACCGTAAATGAATTCTTCATTGGGCAAGAGTTTCAAAGTAAAGAATCGATCCAACATGCGGTAAAGCTATACTCCATCAACAAACATCAGGAATTTATCACAATGAAATCTTCACCAGCCATATTTGTCGTTGAATGTAAATTGGCTCCGAGAAAACGTTCACTTGAGGAGATGGTGCAAATCCCACCATTGCAAGTGAGGGTGGTTGTCCGTGGAGATTACACGCAATCATTCCGAAGGGCCGGACTAATTTTGTGGTTAAAAAAATAGTAGAGCCGCATACATGTGTGATACCCACATTTTATCAAGACCAATGTAAAGTTGACGTTAAACTTGTATGTAATTTGATTGTGAATGTTGCCAAGGCTGAGATAGGAATTACACCGTAGGCCATTATTGAGATAGTCAAACTACAATTCAATTATCAGATATCTTATAGGAAGGCTTGGATTGCAAAACAAAAAACTATTGAGAAGTTGTACGGTTCATTTGAAGACGCATATACTAAGTTGTCTTTACTTCTATCAGCAATACAAGCAGCAAATCTAGGAACTGTTGTCCATTGGGATAAGTATGATTCCGGTCCTGGCGAGGAAACATTCAAGAGAGTGTTTTGGGCATTTGGTGCTTCAATTGAAGGGTTCAAGTCATACAGACCTGTTATAAGTGTTGATGGGACACACTTGTATGGAAAATATAAGGATTGTTAGTTAATAGCCGTATATTGGATGCGAACGATTGTCTCTTTCCATTTGCCTTTACAATAGTCGACGAAGATAGTGTTTATACATGGACATGGTTCATGAGCTGCATTCGTTTTTATGTCACTAATCGGTTTGGTTTATGTGTTATCTCTGATCGTCACGCGAGTATTTTGGCTGCTATGGACTCGCAAAACGAAGCGTGGAACAAACCAAATGCATATTATCGTTATTGTATGCAACATTTCGCTCCAAATTTCTTTACCAAATTTGATAGCAAAGCAATGAGGACCAAAGTGAAAATTATAGCATGTCAAAACCAACCCCAAAAATTCCTTAGCAAACTCGCGGAGCTGGAAACTGTTAATGTGGAAGTGGCAAATAGGTTGAAAGAGAAATTAGTTGAGAAATGGGCACTTTCTAAAGATGGAGGTCGACGATATGGCATAATGACTACAAACCTATCAGAATTTTTCAACTCGGTATTGAAATGTGTGCGTAGTTTACCAGTAACTGCTATTGTGGACATGATCTTTTGCCGTCTTAATTCTTACTTTGCTGCACGGCATCAGTTAGCCAACATGCTTATTAGTGAAGGTAAAATTTTTGCACAAAAAGTACAGGATTTGATAGATATCCGGCGTGATAGAGCCAACATGCATGAAGTGATCATGTTTAGCCATCAACTAAAAATTTTTGCAGTCAAAATAGGTATACAAAGAGTAGGTGGGAATCAAAAGGGTGGTAACTTGCACACCGTTAATTTGGGTAATAAAACATGCACTTGTCAGAAATTTCGATTGTATCATATACCATGTTCCCATGTGTTAGCTGCTTGCGCATATCGTGCTATTGATTACAAGCCGTATGTTGACACATTCTATTCAACTATTTCGTTAGCACAAACATGGGCTCTCAATTTTCATCCTACACTAGATCCTGCATATTGGCCTATTAATACTGGAATCAAACTCGTAGCTGATACGAGCCTTCGACATTCTAGGAAAGGGCATCTGAAGAGTACGAGAGTTCGTAATGATATGGATGTAAGAGATGAGTCCAGTAGGCTACGGGTATGACATGTTCCAAATGCAGTTTGAGAGGTCACAATAGGCGCCGAGCCGAAAAAACTCAAGTCAAGCTTCTCAAAGCCATCAATGAATGATTGTAATAATGTATTTTGTTGAATATTTTGTAATGTTGAATATTTTAGATTGAAGTTTGTATTGTTGAATATTTTGAAGTGATTGAATGAATGTACGGTTGATGTATATTCGTGTTGAAAGTTTGATTTTGAATCTCATTAGAGGAGATGTGTTCAGTTCTGTTTCTGGGTTTTGGTATCAATAGGCGCGCACCGAACACATCTCCTCTAATGAGATGAAGAAGATCCTTTACAATTTTGTAGAGTTTTTTTTTTTGAGAAAGATCTCCAATTTGGATGCTAGGGTTTTGAACTTGGGTTTCGAAATTGGGAGAGAATGAGAAGAGAGAGATAGAATATGAAGATAATAGACAGCAACAGTGAGTGTGATTTAAGTGAAATCTCAATCGACACTCGCTATCTCAGTTAGCACGCCTGGTTTAAATGGGCGTGCTAACGGAGTTAGCGAGTCTATATTTGAGAATTTTTTTGCACTCTTACTTGAGGGAAAAAGTAGTGGCCCCTAACACACACAGACTGAGATAGCAAGCAGATTTTTACCAAGCGGGCTATCACAGACAGCGACATTTTTTGGTATTTAACTTTCAAACTGGGACAGTTTGGTATATACTTACAAAAAGTGGGATAGTTTGGTAAAAAAAAAATCCAATAATCAAGCAGTGGATCACGTTTACATGTATTTTTTCTATTACGAATAAGTTCCATAGTTCTCCTTGAATTTACATGATTTTGTAGAATTAGTTACAACTGAGAAGAATCTTCACAGGATTTGTTATGTTCACATTACTTAACTACAATGAGAAGAATAGAAGAGCGTAAGTGTGCAGCACACACTATATTACTTCAAAATTGAAAATAAAATTGATAAAATTGATTGCATGACTTATTCAGGACCCAGGACTCGGGACAAATTATTCATCCACTCAACAAACTACATATTGCAAAGCACATAGTTGTGTTGTAAATGGACACAACTAATCAAGTATCCATGCTACCGACAAAGAGATCAATACAAGGTAATCAATGATAAAAAGAGACATGGGAAGTATGGTAAATATCACAGGAAGATACAATGAACAAATCACTGCAAGTATGTTGAATACATGGAAAGCAGCAATCCGACCATCTAAAGCAATGGGAACTTCTCCACACATTGATACTGTTAAATGCAGTAAACCCCTGCAACTATGCTCTAAGTACCAAATAACCCTTGAACTCTTGAAGCTCCCGATGGACACAACTAATCAAGTATCCAAGCTACCAACAGAGAGATCAATACAAGGTAATCAATGATAAAAAGAGAGATGGGAAGTATGGTAAATATCACAGAAAGATACAATGAACAAATTACTGCAAGTATGTTGAATACATGGAAAGCAGCAATCCGAACATCTAAAGCATTGGGAACTTTTGCACTAGAGCCAATCACTCATGTATCGAATCCAAAAATGGTTTCGGGGGTAAAACCTATAGGGTGCAAATGGGTTTTCAAAAAGAAAATCGACATGGAAGGAAATGTTCAGATCCACCAAAGCTAGGTTGGTTGCAAAAGGTTTCAAACAAATTCATGGTATTGACTATGATGAAACTTTTTCACCTGTAGCTATGGTCAAATCTGTTGGGTTTCGGGGCACAAACGCAGCTCAAAAAAAAATCCGAAACCCTAACCCTAGGATCCGTGTACAAGACATGGCTGATTATGGAGAAACGAAATTTTACCTTTTAAGAGCTTTACGAAGACTGAAAGATGGAGGTCCAATCACCACGCAACCCTTGTAGCAAGATCCGCGTCTCTAAAGCAGTCCACACGAACGTCCGATCGTCCAACGATCAAGGGAGCCGGTACTAGCCGATGATGCTTGCCTCTATCTCTCTCTCTCTCTTGCCTCTCAACAGTTGGAGCGGCTAGGGTTTTCTATGGAAAACGAATTTCCCAAAAGATAAAACCCTAAACCAATACATCTCTATGTATTTATAAGAGAGAATGAGGTGGGCTTAACCATAATCGGTTTGGCCAAACTGATTTGGTTTAATGATAACTGATTTGGTTTAATGATTTAAATTCGAATTATACTTTAATTAATCAAGTCCAACTCAATTAAATAACTAATTTCGAATTTATAATCATTTAATTTAAATTCCGAATTTAAATTAAAACTCCTTTTAAACGTTCTAAGTGTGTGACCCTTTAGGGTATTATTACGTTGGCAATAATTTTATTATCTAATAATAAAATTATAAACAATGAGCGGCATCTAGTAATACATCATTGCTACCCAAGTAATAATAATAATTGGTGATTCAATTAAACCTTTCGTGACTAATGTCTCCGTGTAATATAATCCTTTTAACCTTGATATTATAGATTAAACTAGAGGCATGGTTCGTGTCATCCTCTTAATAATTTAATCTTTATTTTCTTGATCGATGAGTAGACTATTCAAACAAATCAATATTTGAGCATGGCCATGCATTTCATAGTCTCACTCAAACAAGAGGCCGATAATATCGCTCCTAAAATTAGGAGGGTTAAATTCCATCTAGATCATTCACATTTCTCACACGATTCATAATGAACCCAATACTATCTTTATCATTACCCGATTAAAGATAACTTTTGATAGAATCAAAGTACATTAATTCTCGTGTAGAAATATAATGATTTCAGGTCAGAGGACCATTACACCATTATCACAGTGAGATTACTTATGACACTTATTTATTTATTCCATGTTGAATCTCACAGTGGGTCTGTCCAGTACAATGTACTCTTACATTTACCTATGTATTGATTTTAGTATCTCTATACTAATGACCCATGAGAGGTGGTCATCTATCAATCAACATACTAGTCTCAATGTATTATTACTGTCCTAATAATAATAATACTCGACTAGGGACATTTAAGATTATTATACTATATATAATCTCATGTTCATATAGTTCGTATTAATAATCTAAGGACATTTATCATGTTAACATTTATAACGCAGTAAATACGAAGCATAATAAATTATTAATATAATCAAATAGAACATAATGTCAATAATACTGATTACATAATATCATTGTATTGCCTCTAGGGCACCTACACTAACAATCTCCCACTTGCACTAGAGCCAATCACTCATGTATCGAATACCAATGGAACTAGTGTGACCCTCGTGCTTCTGCTGCGACAAAGCCTTAATCAGTGGGTCAGCTACGTTATCATTTGTTTGCACTTTACATATATGTATATCTCCTCGTTCATTAATCTCACGAATAAGGTGATATCTTCTAAGTATATGTTTTGCCCTGGAGTGCGATCTTGGTTCCTTTGCTTGTGCTATGGCTCCGCTGTTATCGCAATAAAGATCGATAGGATCTGCGATCGATGGAACCACACCAAGCCCTGTGATGAAATTTCGGATCCAAACTGCCTCCTTAGCTGCTTCGCAAGCAGCAATATACTCAGCCTCCATTGTAGAATCAGCTACTGTTTCTTGCTTTGAACTTTTCCAGCTTACAGCACCTCCGTTGAGACAAAACACGAAACCAGACTGGGATATAGAATCATCCTTGTCTGTTTGGAAACTAGAATCAGTGTAACCTTTTACCACTAGTCTCTCTTCTCCCCCATATACCAAGAATGAATCTTTAGTCCTCTTCAAGTACTTAAGAATATTTTTGACAGCTGTCCAGTGACCTTCACCTGGATTAGACTGGAACCTGCTCGTCATACTCAAAGCATACGACACATCAGGACGAGTACATATCATTGCATACATGATAGATCCAATTGCAGAAGCATATGGAATCTTACTCATGCGGTCCTTTTCATCCAATGTTTTAGGACTATTGTCACTCGAGATCGATATCCCATGAGACATCGGGACAAATCCCCTTTTAGCATCTTGCATCCCAAAACGATGCAGTACTTTGTCAATATATGTACTCTGACTTAGGCCGATCAATCTTCTGGATCTATCTCTATAGATCCTGATCCCTAATATATAGGTCGCCTCGCCTAAATCTTTCATGGAGGTTCAATACGTACAAAGCACTTTTTAACTGCAAGCAAGGAAATAACCCGGTTGGACCGCATGTTCTGAAGATGATTGGGTATTTTGAATATCTAGACCGTTTGGGCTCCGGGCTTTCTCGAGAGGCTCAAATAGATATTATCTTGCAATCTTTGAACAGCAACTATGCCCAGTTTATTATGACTTTCACCATGACCGAGCAAGACAAAACACCCACTGAATTGTTGGCACTGTTAAGAACCACCGAAGCCAACATGCAAAAGGCACCTGAGAATGCTCCCATAATGATGGTGGGCAATAAAGGTGCTAAGGGAAAGGGGAAATGAAAGGGCAAGAAAAAGATTGGATCTAATGCAGTTGCTCCTTTCAAGCCCACTTTCAAGAAGGCTCTCAAGCCTAAAGGTGGCTTTTATTACTTCATAACATTTACTGATGATTTCAGTAGATTCGGATGTGTATCTTTTGAAACACAAATCTGAATCCTTTGAAAAGTTCAAAGAATTTAAAGCTGAAGTAGAAAAGCAAATAGGCGGAAGTATTAAAACTTTTCGATCTGATCGAGGAGGTGAATACTTAAGCCATGATTTTAAGAATTACTTAAAGGAGTGTGGTATAGTATCACAACTCACTCCTGGAACACCACAATGGAATGGGGTTTCTGAAAGGAGAAATCGTACCTTGTTGGACATGGTACGATCGATGATGAGTCATGCTGATCTTCCAATAAGTTTCTGGGGTTATGTCCTAGAAACGGCTGCATATACACTAAACCGAGTTCCAACTAAAGCGGTTCAAAAGACTCCATATGAGATATGGACTGAGAAACGTCAAAGCATGTCATTTATGAAAATATGGGGATGTGAAGCGTTTGTGAAACGTATGATCTCTGACAAGCTTGGACCAAAACCAGACAAGTGTTATTTTGTGGGGTACCCGAAGGAAACTAAGGGTTACTTCTTCTATAATCCGACCGAGAACAAAATAGTTGTGTCTCGCACTGCTGTATTTCTTGAACGAGAGCTAGTCTCCAAAAGAAACAGTGGGAGGAAAATAGAACTCGATGTAGCTCGAGACCCACAAGATAATGTTGAACCTGAATTGGAACTTGAGCAGGATATTCAAGATAATATTCAAGATGACACTGCTCAAGAAACACAGATTGTTCGTAGATCTGGTAGGATTCGCCAAAAACCTGAGAGATATTATGGATTTCTCTTAATAGAAAATGGTGATTTGATGCTCATAGATCAAGATGAGCCCCTCACCTACCAAGATGCTATGAACAGTCCTGATTCTGAGAGATGGCTAGAAGCCATGAAATCTGAAATGGATTCCATGTATGATAACCAAGTATGGACTTTGGTTGATCCACCTGAAGGGGTAAAACCTATAGGGTGCAAATGGGTTTTCAAAAAGAAAATCGACATGGAAGGAAATGTTCATAAAGCTAGGTTGGTTGCAAAAGGTTTCAAACAAATTCATGGTATTGACTATGATGAAACTTTTTCACCTGTAGCTATGGTCAAATCCATTAGGATTTTGCTTGCAATAGCAGCTTATCATGATTATGAGATCTGGCAGATGGATGTCAAAACAGCCTTCCTTAATGGGAGCCTTGAAGAGGATGTGTACATGACACAACCTGAAGGTTTTGTCAGTCCAAGGGATGCTAGAAGGATATGTAAGTTGCGTCGATCCATTTATGGACTGAAGCAGGCCTCAAGGAGTTTTAATTTAAATTCGGAATTTAAATTAAATGATTATAAATTCGAAATTAGTTATTTAAATGAGTTGGACTTGATTAATTAAAGTGTAATTCGAATTTAAATCATTAAACCAAATCAGTTTGATCTTAGTAGAAGCCCAAACCGATTATGGTTAAGCCCACCTCATTCTCTTATAAATACATAGAGATGTATTGGTTTAGGGTTCATCTTTTGGCAAATTCGTTTTCCATAGAAAACCCTAGCCGCTCCAACTGTTGAGAGGCAAGAGAGAGAGAGAGATAGAGGCAAGCATCATCGGCTAGTACCGGCTCCCTTGATCGTTGGACGATCGGACGTTCGTATGGATTGCTTTAGACACGCGGATCTTGCTACAAGGGTTGCGGGGTGATTGTATAACAGGACCTCCATCTTTCAGCCTTCGTAAAGCTCTTAAAAGGTAAAATTTCGTTTCTCCATAATCAGCCATGTCTGGTACACGGATCCTAGGGTTAGGGTTTTGGATTTTTATGATTTTATGACTGTTTTTTTCGCTGCGTTTGTGCCCCGAAACCCTTCATTGTTGGGTTTCGGGGCACAAACGCAGCTCAAAAAAAAATCCGAAACCCTAACCCTAGGATCCGTGTACAAGACATGGCTGATTATGGAGAAACGAAATTTTACCTTTTAAGAGCTTTACGAAGACTGAAAGATGGAGGTCCAATCACCACGCAACCCTTGTAGCAAGATCCGCGTCTCTAAAGCAGTCCACACGAACGTCCGATCGTCCAACGATCAAGGGAGCCGGTACTAGCCGATGATGCTTGCCTCTATCTCTCTCTCTCTTGCTCTCAACAGTTGGAGCGGCTAGGGTTTTCTATGGAAAACGAATTTGCCAAAAGATAAAACACTAAACCAATACATCTCTATGTATTTATAAGAGAGAATGAGGTGGGCTTAACCATAATCGGTTTGGCCAAACTGATTTGGTTTAATGATAACTGATTTGGTTTAATGATTTAAATTCGAATTATACTTTAATTAATCAAGTCCAACTCAATTAAATAACTAATTTCGAATTTATAATCATTTAATTTAAATTCCGAATTTAAATTAAAACTCCTTTTAAACGTTCTAAGTGTGTGACCCTTTAGGGTATTATTACGTTGGCAATAATTTTATTATCTAATAATAAAATTATAAACAATGAGCGGCATCTAGTAATACATCATTGCTACCCAAGTAATAATAATAATTGGTGATTCAATTAAACCTTTCGTGACTAATGTCTCCGTGTAATATAATCCTTTTAACCTTGATATTATAGATTAAACTAGAGGCATGGTTCGTGTCATCCTCTTAATAATTTAATCTTTATTTTCTTGATCGATGAGTAGACTATTCAAACAAATCAATATTTGAGCATGGCCATGCATTTCATAGTCTCACTCAAACAAGAGGCCGATAATATCGCTCCTAAAATTAGGAGGGTTAAATTCCATCTAGATCATTCACATTTCTCACACGATTCATAATGAACCCAATACTATCTTTATCATTACCCGATTAAAGATAACTTTTGATAGAATCAAAGTACATTAATTCTCGTGTAGAAATATAATGATTTCAGGTCAGAGGACCATTACACCATTATCACAGTGAGATTACTTATGACACTTATTTATTTATTCCATGTTGAATCTCACAGTGGGTCTGTCCAGTACAATGTACTCTTACATTTACCTATGTATTGATTTTAGTATCTCTATACTAATGACCCATGAGAGGTGGTCATCTATCAATCAACATACTAGTCTCAATGTATTATTACTGTCCTAATAATAATAATACTCGACTAGGGACATTTAAGATTATTATACTATATATAATCTCATGTTCATATAGTTCGTATTAATAATCTAAGGACATTTATCATGCTAACATTTATAACGCAGTAAATACGAAGCATAATAAATTATTAATATAATCAAATAGAACATAATGTCAATAATACTGATTACATAATATCATTGTATTGCCTCTAGGGCACCTACACTAACACTCCACACACTTCTACTGTTAAATGCAGTAAACCCCTGCAACTATGCTCTAAGAACCAAATAACCCTTGAACTCTTGAAGCTCCCGACACCCTGGGATAAATGAAATCACCCTATTCAAATATGCCGTTGACCACCACTATAATCCCTAATTTGTTCATAGCCATGAAATTTACTTATCAGTGCTAGTTATGTGAAATGTCCCATGTGGTTGCAACAATTGCAATGAACCGGCCAAATACATATATCATAAGTGTGTAGTAGCTTGCATGTTATTCAGTGTTGCTTTAATTTTTGTCCCGTATTGGGTAGAACCCATTATCCTTTCCTTTGTACTTGTATATATTTTTGGCTTAGTACCTCAATAATATTACATTATTATTCTCTCAAACATCTCTAAATCTAACATGGTATTAGAGCAAAAATTAATCATCTCCATACAACCCTAAATAATTTCTAATCTCTCACCTCCCCAAAGCCATCTACTCCGGCCTCTCTTCCCTGCCATCTCTTTGATCTCCTACTCCCAAACAACCGACTCCATCCTCTACTTTGAGAATACCATACTCCAAATCATCCAACAACTGTCTAAACATATGCACATATAGCCACCATCTCAGTGTAGTCGAAGGCGAAAGGCGCAACGCAACTTCACTACCCCGTAAAAAGTTTGAGACACAAAGCACAATTTAAGGCGCAAGCCTCACTTAACCAAGGCGCACTATTACTTTTTGGGGGTTTTAAAATTTATAGATAAGATTATATATCATGATAACATGGATCGCCCATTAGGTGGCCAATCAATAATAATCAATCTAAATGAGGAAATTTTCTCATATATTATAAGGTCATTTTCTCATATATTATAATATTATGTTCAGTAATTATATTTTTTCCTTTGTATCCTTGCACGTGCCTTCAACTATGTCACAGATGAGAGAGTCCTCGTTAAGGTTAAGGAACATTGGAAGTGCTCCTACCAAAAGTGGTGAACAAAACTTGAACCCATGACCTCTCACATTCTCAAGATTGAGGCGCGAGCCTCAGTGTGCCTTAGTGCGCCTTGCAAGGATGAGGCGCAAATAGTCTAAGCGTCTGCGCCTTGCACCTCAGGCGCGCCTTCGACTACACTGCACCATCTTCATATATTATCATCATCAACATATGGTCATCATCATATTCTGACCCCATTACCCAACAACACCAGAACCCCACAGCCGCCACTCCCTCTCGGTCCGCACACGTGATCTTGGCCAGCAACCCCAATACATCAGCCCACCGCTAGCTTCCGATCTCCAACAGGATCAACACTGAACTCTAGATCCGAAACAATCCTCAATCCGGACCCTCATCCAACATCAGATCCAGAATCCAGCATCAAATATATTGTTGTTACTTTGGAAAATTTTACACAACTCCAAGTTTGACTAACATTTTTTTACGCACCAAACTCTATCCTAGATCAACTATGTGAATTTTCTTAGGATACAATTCTGAACATAAAAGCTATTGTTGTTATGATCTTGTTGCTCGTCGTCTTCGCATTTCCCTACACGTGGCCTTTGAGCATCTGCCTTACTATGCTCTTTCCTCTCCATTTGTTCTGTTGACACTTCCTACTCCAACCAATGTTGAGTTTCTAGATATTCTTGAGATTCCACCAACTTTCTCCTCAACCGAAGCTCCAATACATGCAATCCTAGTACGGAGAGCTCTCCATTCATGACTGAAGGGGCGTCTACCACTCCCAATACTGATTGGCCTCTCCAGTACGTGGACCCCACTCCTCGCTATCCTACTTGAGAACATCACCCCCCAGCTAAATATCGTGATCCAAATTTTACCACTATTGCTTTTCAAGCTTTTTTTATGGCAACATCAAGTTATCAAGAGTCCAAACCTTATCGTGAGGCAGTTACACATCCAAAATGGCAGTCTGCTCTGGCAGATGAATTATAAGCATTACAACAAGCTCAAACTAGGGATCTCTAACCTTTTCCTCCTGGGAAGAGGCCTATCAATTGCAAGTGGATATATAAAATTAAAACTCGTGCAGATGGTTCTACTAAACAACATAAAGCTCGTCTGACTACCCATGGTTTTTCTCAGAAGTATGTTTACCCATGTTGCCAATATATAACAACTGTCTGCACTCTTATCGTTGTTGCGGTTGCACGCAAATGATCATTATTTCAGATGGATGGAAGAATGACTTTTTTCATGGGTCCATATCCAAATAAATTTACATGATACCTCCACCTAGTCTTTCTCATCCATGTTTGTTGTTTACGTCGTGCTCTGCCTCTATATGGCCTCAAGCAAGCTTCCCGTGCTTGGTTTGCGCGTTTCACTTAGGTTGTTCATCGTGCTGATTTTCTTGCTACTGCAAATGATCTTGCAAAGTATATTTCTACTTCAGATGGTAGTCACACTATTCTTCTTCTATATGTAATGGCATGATTATTACCAGTGATAACCAAGATCACATTGCTCGCATACAACTCCATCTTCATAATCAGTTTGACACGAAGGATCTTGGCCCACTTTGTTACTTTCTTGATCTTGAGGTTGATTATTCTGATTGTGGATATTCTCGATCACAGCGCAAGTTTACTACGAAGATTCTCAGTTGTGCTGCCCTAGCTGAATCTCGCACTTCTACTCCGCTCGAGTTGAATGTTAAGTTGCGACCTGATGATGGTGATGCATTACCTAATCTCACTCACTATCGAGAGCTTATTGGGATGTTTGTCTATCTCAATATTGTAACTAAAGGCTCATTAATTTTGACCCACATAGTCCATATAGATAGTTGGTAAATTATTCATTAACTTATATGACCCAAAAGGGACAATCCATATTGAAGTCTAGGGTTTAATTTAATTTAACCATATATCCATCTAATTGATTTTTCAATGTGGAACAATTATTCGAGCCATAACCTCAACACTCTCCACCTTGGCTCGAATCTGGGAGAGCAACCATCGAGCCAGAATTTTGGAGAACTTCAGAGATTCATAGTCTACACCTTATACTATATTTCATATGCCTCCGCTAATATTTTTTTTGACTTGACCTTGCCACCGTCACTATGACTTGGCACCCACGCCTCATACCAACACCTCATTTAGGCAAGTTATAGTGCCTTCCGTCACTTGTTGATTTGACAACCATGCCTCCTGGCAACACTGCATTAACTCGACAAGACAATGTCGATCCACCAACCCCATGACTAGACAAAGCCTCCACAATATATGCAGACTGCAAAACGTCACTCGGAGCCTTACTACAACCAACTTGGCCATACTCATCGACATCACCTCGCATATTAATACCAATGCTCTCAACATCACAAGAGCAATTCGAAATTTCCACCATATCACAAAGAACTCTCGCATCAATAAACTCTTGCTTTCATCTAGAATCCTTCTCACCATGGCCATCAACTCCTATTTGATATGCAACATCTGCTGGTCTCCCACTCCTTGTGAAAGACTGAGTACCCCTCACTCACATGAAGAGAACCTCACGCCCCTCCACCACGTGGAAGGCACAAAAACCCCTCACAATCTCATAAAGAACATATCCCACCATCTGTGGCATAGGGCAGAAATAATGGAGAAACACTCCCCTTTTTACCGTGTCGGATTCCGTGTTGCTAAAATCCCCAATTCACATAATCTCCGCCAACACGGGGCATCGTATAAGGCTCTCAAGGTCAAGACACCCTCTGTACTCGAAGCCTCCGTGGACGATACCTCGTCTCTAATCAAGTACAACGATCCCTCACCCTTTCCACTTGCTACAACCTCTGAACATGCAGTTATATACCACTCTCCACTACCAAACATCGTCGAAAAAACCCCTTTGTTGAGTCTTCATGTTGATATAAGATTTTCTCTCAAGTTTGGGACATGTCTTGTCTCCCGCTAGATAATATGCTTACTATAACTGGCTTTCAGGTGAACCGTTCTGGTTCCAATTACAGGGCACCGCTGACAGTTATCCACGATCACATCTCCAAAAGAACCCTCTTTGTAGTCCTCAAATACCACCCCTTTCGAAGTAAAATAAAAAGAAGCACCTAAATCTATGCAGCAATTTTGCGTGTCCAACTCCACCCTTGCTAATAGCCTGATAAACACAACTCTTTAAGCATTGTTTCCCCAGCCACCACGTTGGCTTGCCTTGATTGTTCCTTAATAAGGTCCTTACAACTATGCATCATAGGGCCCTGCTTATGGCAATACCCACTATCAAACTCACTTTTTTTATGTTTTCCCTTTCGACTTCCCTTAGATCTCCCACGTCTCTCAACTAAAAGTACAAAGTTGCTAGAAGATGATAAAGACTTTGTTTCTCTTCCTTCTCACCTCCTCATTCATGATGTAGCTCACAATATCCTTCATAGTCGAATTTGTCATAGTGCATATAATAGCCTGTTCCACCATACTATAACTATCAGATAAAGTAGATAGGAATAACAATGTCTATGCTCTCTCTGAAAACTTCAACCCTTACAATTCCAATTGATTGTATACTATACAGAAATTGTTCACATGTTCCACTACTAAACTCCTTTATCCCAACTTCATGTGCACCAATTTCTTTAAGTGAAGATCCCGATTCGATGCTAACAGTTTCTCATACACATTCGTGAGAATCTCCATTGCCTCCTTCATGGTTTTTGCCTTCGAGATGTGAAATACCGCTTTTCTGCTCAGTGCTAACTGAATCGCCCCAAGCGCCTTCTGATCCAAACGATTTCATGCCGCCAGGATCTTCGCATCCTCGTCTACACCTTCCCGCTTTTAATCAAACAACGGACCATCTAAATCTTTATGACGGAGATACGCCACCATCTGAATTTTCACATCGCGAAATCAGTTCCATTAAATTTTGGCTAAATTTGAAGGGAAAAAACCTTGAACTAACTCCTTCATGCAGAAAACCTCACTGGACTTTTTTTGCACAGAAAACCACACTTAAGTATGGTTGCAAAAAAAACCCCTGGAGTATATTTTCAAAAAACCACATCTAACTTTTCTGCTTGTATTAGATAACCTCATTCATCTTTACAAGTTGGTTCAGAAAACATCAGGCATCTTTCTCATTATTTTCAAAAAACCTCACTCAACTTTAGCAAAAAGTTCATGCCGTCAGAGTAGGTTTTTTGCAACTATACTTGAGTGTGGTTTTCTGTGAAAAAAAAGGTTCAGTGAGGTTTTCTGCATAAAGGGTATTTCAAGATTTTTTTTTCAAATTTAGTCTTAAATTTTTTACTTTCGACCTGCTATCGAAAATTACCAAACCCTAAGCTCTGATACCACTTGTAACAACTAAAGGTCCATTAACTTTGTCCCACATAGTTCAGATGGATAGTTTGTAAATTATTCACTAGCCTACATGACCCAAAAAGGATAATTCCTACTGGAGTCTGAGGTCTAATCCAATTTAACCATCTATCCATCTAATTGATTTTCTAATGTAGGACTATTATACGAGCCACAACCTCAACAACTATCAGTCGCCGAGATATTTCACATGCAAATCATATTGTGAGCTAGTTCGTCTCTTCGCCTACGACCAAACACTATGTCGCTCTTCTTTGCATACTTCGATATCTCCGTGGCACTACCAGCATGTCATTGTTCTTCTCCTTTGCATCCTCCTTTCTTCTTCGAGCTTACAATGATGCTGATTGGGCTAGGGATGTCAACGATCGCCATTCCACCACTGGATACTGTCTTTCTCAGTGATTCTTTGATATCTTGGAAGTCAAAGAAACATGATGTTTTCCGCTCCAGTATAAAGTCTGAGTATCATGTTATGGCTTCAACTACTATTGAGATTGTTTGGCTATGACGTTTGCTTGCAAATATGGGTGTTCCGATCTCTGACTTTACCCCTATGCATTGTGACAACACTAGTGCTATTCAAATTTCTAGCAATCCTTTTTCCATGAACGGACAAAGCATATTGAGGTTAATTGTCGTTACATTCGACAAGAATATGACAAGACCATTTCCGAGCCATCTACGTCCACAACCCTTTAAAGTGAATATTTGTTCACCAAAACCCAAATAGTTAGCCGTCATATATTTCTTGTAGAAACTCCCGTTGCTTGTTCCACCGTGAGTTTGAGGGGGTGTGTTAAATACGTATATCACGTGTAGAGGGTTGCATGTTATTTAGTATTGCTTTACTTATAGTCCCATATTGGGTAGAACCCATTCTTCTTTCCTTTGTACTTGTATATATTTGGTTCAGTACCTAAATAACATTACATTATTATTCTCTCAAACATCTTTGAATCGAATAGAACCAACCTATCTTATTGCCCCACCTGACTTTATAGAACCTATATCCCACCCAAATGTCTTTATTATGCCAAGAGTAGGTGTTGCACAGCTAAACACGAAGGCAGGTAGACCGCTCCTTCCTATAGTAGCAATATGATGACGATGAGATTCTAACCAGACAGACACTATAATATATTGGTGGAGATGTCGGATTTTATTCGAGACGTAAAAATTGCTCGCGTCCCCAACAGTTCAGATCTTATGGGTGTATTTAACATGGGTACTCTTTTTTTGCTTAAAGCGCTGTTTGTTCAACTCTGTCGTTGGCATGCATTGAACTATTCCCATTGTGTTGAGTTGTTTCATTAATTGAAGAGAATGTCACTGCAACTACAACTACAGGTCGAGCAGGGGGTGTGCACAGGTCGGGTTGGGTGGGTTTGTAACAAATTTCAAACCCAACCGTTTTAAATTTTAAACTCAAAACCCACCCAAACCCATCAGATTTTATTTTCTTATACCCAAACTCGAACCCATCAATTTCAGGTTGGTTCGGGTGGGTATTTAGTTCTACGGATAAACCCGACATTTTTGCATTTAAATTATATTTTTACTCATTTTTTGCCATCAAAATTAACAATTGAGTAATTTGATGATAAACAAGAATTTTTACCTTCTAGCAAATTAGATCAACGGTTCAGTTGCTAGTGTATATAAGCCACATTATTATATAGATATAGTTGAAAATTATAACTGAAGTACATATACAATAGACATATAAACAGCATCGGATATGAGGCAGGTTCAGTTCGGGTTTGAACAGTTGGGTTTTCGATAAAACTCAAACCTGACCGGGATTCTTAATGGGAATTTTCAAACCCACTCAGTCGGGCTTGGGTGGATTCCAATGCTAAAAAACCACCCGTTTCAGGTTGGGTCAATTCAGATTCGGGTCAAACCCGACTCGATGCACAACCCTACAAGCACCTAGTTGGTGGATCGCGACCGACGTTGTGTTCAAAAAACCTAGGTTACATGGTATGTGGATCACTTCGGTATGCAGAACGAAAATGTACGTAAAATGCCAGTAGTGTTGGGACGTGGAAAGATGGGGGTAGCTTTCTTTGGATTGCTCAGTCGAAACAAAATACGTTTAGTCAGAATGCGGAGCATTTGTGTGAACGCTCTATATATATTTCTCAAACAACTCTCAAATTTCATTTCTTTTATTTTGTAGTTCCATGATTTGCAGAAAACTTTTCACAAACTCCATGTTATGCCTTAGTTTTTTTTATAATTAGTTGAAATTTGTTACTCTCACATGGATTACAATCATATCTAGGCATTTTCAATTCTAGATCGCTCATTTTACCATTTTGAAATGCGACCGTACCACGTTCCGGAACAAACGTTCTGAATCAAAAAACGTAAGGGTTTGATGGGGAACCAATATGGGTAACCTAGCACTATACTTTTCTAAGCCCAATTTTTACTAAGAAACTTAAACATCTGTGGAAACTAAACTTGGGTTGTTCATACTATATGAACTATGTTACGGTCCCATTTGTCTTATGGGGGGCTATCCCACATCGGTTAAATGGGAAACCAATATGAGGTAGATATAAACTTAGGTTCCCTCCCTCTACTAGCTAGGTTTTTAGTGGCCAGTTCTCCAAGGTTTGTATCAAACTAACCCCGCAACAACACCAAAATTTCAAAGTTATAGTAAGATTCAACTGATTTATATTCAGATACCAAAAACCCAGAGCACAGTCGACTTCGGTTATCTACACTACAAGTCTATAACTTCGCCAAACCATCTATACTAAATTTAACCAACAAAGATGATCCCCCCCCCCCCCCCCCCCCCCCCCAAAAAAAAAAAAAAAAAAAAAAAACAAACAAACAAACAAACAAATGCTATATATTTCACATTCTCTCAAACCCACCATATGGGTTTCCTCCAAACAACTTCAAAACATAACAAACAGATCAAATATGCTATTAAACAAAAATTTATAAAAAACCCAAAAAATAAAATAAAAATTTAAAAAACTGTTACCTCGAAAACGAATCTATCAAGAAGGAATCTGACAGTGGGAAAGAAGAGGACCAAGAAGGGAAGAACTACAAAGTCTTCGTAAACTGGGTAAGATTCCTCCTCCCAGTTGATGGATGATATGGAATCCATGATTCTTGTTGAGATTCGATCCATTTGAGTTGGAATTGAAGACCCAAATGAAGAAGAAAGAGAGAGATCTAGATGTAACAATACAAGAAGAAGAGAGAAAAATAGTTGAAAGCTTTGGAGATTACAGAGACAACGTTGCCACCGAATTCTGTGATTCTACCTCTCAGATGAAATCGGAAGGAAAAATATAGCAATGACAGATATGTATGGAGTGCTTTTTTTTTTTTAAAGCTAATACTTAATTAATTAATTTTCTTTTTTGTTTCTTTTGGAGAGATGGGCTGGGCTGATTTTATGCGCCAAAGATTTTTCTAGTGTATTTGGAATTTCTCACGTCATCAAATATTTAAAGAAGTACTTTCTCCATTAATTAAACAGGTGACGAACATCTTAAAAAGTAATAATTCGGCACAGTGGAAGTTTAAAGCGAGTGGTGACATCGGATCATAATGAACAACCAAGTACACAATATTTGTTTCGCTTCTGCAAATCTAATATGGGAGACAAATAACTGATATACTATTCAACTAGAAAAGATACAAGAGTTGCAATACTCTCACCAAAAATGTTTCTATCTCTCAAGTCTCACTAGAAAATATTCTGCAGTTTACAATGAAAAACTCTCCAATGAAGTATTATCTCTCATTGAGGTCATTACTATGATTTATATAGATCTAGAAAAACCCAAGGTAGTAGTCTTTGATCCTGCACCATTCAATATACCCTGAAGAGAAAGTCACGCAATAAGAGTCGTACTATATATTACTTGAGCACAAACTTGGACTCAAACAATTCCCCATGGAATAGGCCCATCTATTTCCACTACTACTTCTTGTTGACTGCCTATAATAGAAGTCGACTGCCAGGGCTGGCCCTGAGGTTATGGAGGCCCGAGGCAAACTTCTCAAATGGGATCCCATACAAATTTTATTTTTAAAAAAAATGATAAAAAAAATTCTGATTTTTTTTTGCTTCAATTATTAAAAACCGAGATATATGAAGAAATTGATGGATATTTAGGGATTTGAGGAAAAAAATCTCCATACAAACTCATACCCAACTAAAATAAGCCGGTTTAAATACTAATTTTAATAACAAAAAATCTAAAAAATTAAATTTGGTGGCTCATTAAAAATATTACGCACAAAATATGTACATATAAATATTTTTAAAAAAACAAATTTGGGGGCCCGTAAAACTGCAAAAAAATTTTAGGGGCCCGAGGCGGCCACTTTCTTTGCCTCAAGTAGGGGGTCGGCCTTGTCAACTGCTATGGTTTCAACGGCATGGATCGAATTTGTCTCTTATATTGTGGTTGACTGATCTTTAGAGCAATCGACTGTCATCCCTCGACAGCCCATAAACAACAACTCCTCTTGCCTCCATCTTCATTTCAAACCTCGTCTCTCTCTGTCATTTTCTCGTCACATTGAACCTAGTTTGCAAGATATAAACTTTAATAATCTCCACCTTAGATTACATACAACTACTTCCACACCTGTGTGATTTATTGCTTCTAAACTTTTCACTTTCTCCTCTTGTAAACAACACGATTCAGTGGATTTTTCTGCTAGTCAAATTTACCTTCACCTGTTATTTCTCCAATCATATGCCCTCTCAAAGGCATACCCCAGTAGGTGTCAATGCGAAGATATCATTGTAACACCCCGAATACCAAAATACGGTAATTTGTAGCCCAACAAGATCTACACTTCACTTCGTACAATTTTACAAAGAATTTAAAATTTTTTATTACAACATTGTATTTTTACAACTATAACGCAGCGTAAAAAAAATGAAGTAAACAGGACAATTTTATCAGTTTTGGCATGTAAGTAAACATCAGCATCAAATTCATCTTTACATCTTCCTGTAAGTTCCAAGACCTGCATATGAAATTGTGAGCACGTCAACTGCATACAACCGACGCAATATTATAAACAGCGATCCTCTCTATGCTGTATTATAATGTAATCTCTTACTTTAACAATCACAAACTTGAATGCATATAAAAGTGTAAAGAGTGACTATCCTAATCATGTCAGTGTATGATATGACTTAATACCTAATGCAGATGTTATACTACAATGACACTGATGCATACTTGTTCGGATTTTATGCATCACATACTACATAGGTCCGAGGGTAAGCACCTATGTACTCCAGATTAATGGTTTAATCTCTCGCCATGATAACTACCCAGTAATAAAACAAAGTTTAGACATTCCACGAGTACAGATTCCAGTTCCGGAGATCCATCGCCCGACTATAAATATTCCTCCTCGTGCGAACATCCCGTAAGTGTCCCTCTAGTCCCGGTATATGCATATACAATGGAGTACGGCCTCCTATCTGCCCGACTAATCAGGAATCCACCGCCCGATCAATCATAATTTCGGATTTAATTAAAGCTCGCCTCCTTCGCAAACAACCACAGCCTCGGAATCCACCGCCCGACTGGGTCTATAGTCCTAGAATCCACCGCCCAACTATATAGAGGCCCTCCACTTACGTTTGCCCAAGTTTACTACATGTTCACTTAGTGCCTAAATCTTAAGTTTGAACATGAATAAATTATACTACTAGAACTAGTTTACCCTCCTACCGGTCTTACACAAAAATATACCGAGAATGACAGCCCATATTTGTCACTTCTCAAATCAATTATTCATTTTCAACACTTGTCGGTACCTGGGTCTCATTAAGCCTCTAGAATCAACATCTTTTCATGTTCAACAACTTGGGGTACTCATACCCTTATAACTCATGTTCATGTATTCATAATTCATTCAAATTCTTTCACTCATTCTCATTTATTCATCAATAAGTACAATCTCAACCTATTCATTTTCACAATACACTTTTCACATTCATCAAAACCTTATCAATCCAAGTTAATTTAGAATAAAACATAATCTCTTAAAATTCATCATTGAAAACTCATCTCATCATTTTTTTTGATTTATTTTATACTAATTCCTAACATCGTTAACCATATATATATATATATATATATATATATATATATATATATATATATATATATATATATATATATATATATATATATATATATGTAATTTGTGATAGATAGAATTTGTGAGTACATATATATATGTATATATATAGATAGAATTCTATCTATATATATACATATATATATGTACTCACAAATTCTATCTATCACAAATTACATATATATATATATATATATATATATATATATATATATATATATATATATATATATATATATATATATATATATGTTACCGCTGATTTCGGTGTGGGGGTAAACAGATAGAATTTGTGAGTCCGAGAAGAACCTGAACAGTTGACTCCGCCTTCTTGCTCCTGCCGCGACCTGCAAGGAAGTGCGAAACACCGGGGTTGATTCCGGCGACGCACCTCCGACGCTCTTGTCAGTAATCAGGAAAGATTAAGAAAAGAGCTTAAGTGATGAAAAAAGTGATTAACCTGGTCACGGTGGTAGAGGGGTTGTATTTATAGTCGCCTTTGGAACGGTTAGGGGCCTGATTTCCTGCCTAACAGCCAGGAGGAAAATCCTCCTATTCTGTTATGGGAAATTAGCCCCTGATTCCCTGGTGGGAGTCAATCAGGCATGTTGATTTGATCTAGTCAAATCAATGGCCCTGATTCTCCTCTTGGTGAACTGGGCTTGTATCGGGTCGGGACCCGTGCCCAGTTAAAGTGGATGCGTTCGCGGGTTGCTGGTTCTGTGAGAAGGAGACCCAATACCCGTTTTGGATCCACTTGTATGTGAAATTACCTTTTTACCCCCGAGCATCAAGATTCGTGCCCAATCTGGACGGTTCCGATTTAACCCCATTTTTAGCCATATCACGAGCCCCCACTCCTAAAGACTGAGCGTGATCAGTCTTTGAGGAGTAGTTTGATTGTTTTGTGGGCTAGTGGAGTTGTATCGGAGTCCATATGGTGGACTTAGAATCTCGAAGGGGGTAGTGAGGTAACTTTTTGATGCCATGTGTTGTTCTCCAGCCTTATCGAGTATTTGGCGTCTTTCATCTATTTTTCTTGGATTATTTATTTAATTTTGCGATGTGTTTACTAATTGTTCGGGGGCCTTAACTGTACATTCTAGGCGATAATTGTTCGTTCAGGGGCTCAAAAATATACCCCGAATTTTTAATTATTTTCCAGAATTTTTAGTTAATTTTCCCGAATTTTTGGCAATTTTTTTGCAATTTTTAAATAAATAAAATGAATTAAATAAATAAAAAACGATTTTTAATACTGATTTATGGCGTTGCGCAATCTGGACCTCTGATCATCGTCGAGCGTGATTTTCTGGGAGATCTGACGGTCTCCATCGCTCGGCATCTTTTTTCTCCATTTTCGAGCTCGGAATGGCACTTGCTCGGCTGCCGACCGGAGACTAGGGGGTTCGGCGATCCGAGCGACGTGGCGCAATCTGAGCCATCGGATGGCGGCACGTTTCCCAAGAAAACGTTATCTTGTCGTTTAGTGACCTCGGCGCTCAATCTGGACCGTTCATCATTAGGAGCATGAATTTCTGAAAGATCCAACGGTCGTAGTAGCTCGGTGTCTTTTTTTCTCCATTTACGAGCTCGGGAAGGCACTTGCTCGGCATCCGACCGGAGACAGGGGGTCTCGAACACTTTTTTCTCCGTTTGGCGAGCTCGGAAAGGCACTTGCTCGGCTTCCGACCGAAGACAGGGGGTTTCGGCAGGACGAGCGACGTGGCGCAGTCTGAGCCGTTGGATGACGGCGCGCATCTCTAGGCGGGCACATTTCTCAAGAAAACATTATCTTGTCGTTTAGTGTTCTCGGCGAGATCTGGGCCGTCTGATTGAGATCATGCGCGAAAGTTGAGGAGAAAATGCGTTTTCTCCGTTTGCGAGCTCGGAAAGGCACTTGCTCGGAATCCGACCGTAGACAAGGGGTCTCGGCAGGACGAGCGACGTGGCGCAGTCTGAGCCGTTGGATGACGGCGTGCATCTCTAGGCGGGCACATTTCTCAAAAAAACACTATCTTGTCGTTTAGTGTCCTCGGCGAGATCTGGGCCGTCTGATCGAGATCAGGCGCGATTCTTGGGGGGAAAGTGAGTTTTCCCCATTTGTGAGCTCGGGAAGGCACTTGCTCGGAATCCGACCGTAGACAAAGGGTCTCGGCAGGACGAGCGACGTGGCGCAATCTGAGCCGTTGGATGACGGCGCGCATCTCTAGGCGGGCACATTTCTCAAGAAAACACTATCTTGTCGTTTAGTGTCCTCGGCGAGATCTGGGCCGTCTGATTGAGATCATGCGCGAAAGTTGAGGAGAAAATGCGTTTTCTCCGTTTGCGAGCTCGGAAAGGCACTTGCTCGGAATCCGACCGTAGACAAGGGGTCTCGGCAGGACGAGCGACGTGGCGCAATCCGTCTCGAGGCGATCCTGTTCCCGAGGACATTAATGGTGCTCCGGGGTTTGTGCAGCGTTCCACCTTCTCCAAGCTGTTAAGTATAACTCCTTCAATTAACGCGTGGCGTTTCAAATTTCGAGGGTCATAATGGCTGGACCTTGGAGGGGGGCTTATAAGTACCCCACTCCCTTTGCCATTCTAATCGCAACAAATGTAGAGTTTCAAACCTCGGAGGCATTGGCCTTGGGTAACTTTTCTTTCGAGTTCCGAGGGGGTTGTCGCTCTTTTGCCTTTTTCTTCTCCCGTTCCTGACGGCCCCAAAGTGGATGTCAGGAGCGGGGGGGAACGAGGCAGTAGTGGTGACGACCATAGTTCGGATCCGAGGGATGAGTTACTTCGGAAGGACGGGTGGTTGCCCTGTTGCCTTGTTCTTCTCCCGTTCTGCACGGTTCCGAAGGGAATGTCAAGAGCGGGAGAGAATGAGGCAGTAGTGGCGACGACCGTAGTCCAGACCCGGGGTGTGTGCTGCTTCGGAGGGACGGGCGGTCGTTCTTCCACCAAGATCTTCTGCCTACTCTGTTTGCCCTGTAGGGGGTGTCAGGGTCGGCAGAGATCTTGGTGGGAGAGGTGGTCATCCATGTCCGAATCCGAGGGGTGAGCTCGTAGGAAGGATGAGCGGTCGTTCTTCCGGAAGAAATGAAGGGCGTTCCGGGCAAGTTGTTTGCAACTGTGAAGGCGCGGTTGCCAGAGCAGGCCGAACCTTTGCAGTTGCAATCGACTGGCTCGGAATGGTTTGCTTCTCCCGATCTCCGAGTGTTGATTTGCTTTCGACCGGGGCCCGTGGGTCGGCGGAATATCGACCGAACGCGGGACCTGGGGGGTGCTCGTCGAGAGCGGTGCCTTAAAACTTTGAATCAAAATTTTCCCTGGTTTCTCTAGACATAGGTGAGACGTCCGAGGGTGAACCTTGCTCGGAGACCGGCCGGAGTTAGTGCGATCTAGCTCGGATTGCGCTTGGTTCAAGTTCGGATCCCACTGCGCCGAGCTGGCTGACTTGGTGAGGAAGGCATTTGTGTTGGGCCTTCGCGACGCTTCGAGAGCGGCCCAAAAAAGTCGCACTTATTCGTTTGGAAGTCCAAGGGACGTTCCATTTTTACTATAAATCTTTACCCCCCCCCCCCTTAGACCAAGTATCATTTTTTACTTTTACTCTCTCTCTCTTCAGTTTTTACTTTGCTTCGAAGTTTTTAGCTCTCTGGTGGCGTTGCTAGCTGTCGCGGTAGCGTTCCTTGTTTCCGGCGAACTTTCCGACCGCACCTGTCACTTCAAGGTCAGTCTCTTTCCCTTCTCTTTTAGGAAAAATGGTTAAGATTACGGATGAGACCCCCGCCTCGGAGCAAGCCGTTGGCCGAGGGGATAAAGGGAAGGGAGTAGTGGAGCCGAGCGAGCAGGACGTCGTTCGTCCGGACAAAGAGGGCGAAATGGCCGAGCTACCCGAGGAGGTCGTGGCGGCGTCCCGAAAGGGTAAAGCCGTGGTCACGATAGTGGAAACGCCGAAGAGAGCGGGGGCGTTCGGTCGGCAGCCTATCGCCCTGTCGAGCGTGGGAGGCGTCCGGGACTATGAAGAAGGTACCTTGGAGAGAGTCACCCAAGGCACGGCTAAGCAGGTTGAGGAGAACGAGCCGAGGGAGCTGTCCGAGGTGGACCACACCATCTCGTCACTTACCGAGACCGACCTTCGTCTGATCCGAGAGGGTTTCCGGATCCCCGCCGACTACGGACTGCTCCTCCCTGGGTCAGGTTTCTGAGCCAACACAAAGTCCTCGTCAGACGTGTGCGTCTTTTCGGTCGACTCCCTTATTGCCAGGCTCCGGTTTCCCCTCCACCCGTTCGTTGTGGATGTGTTGACATGGTACGGGTTGAGCCCCGCCCAGCTGATGCCGAACACATGGAGGCACGTCACGGCATTCGTCCTCCGATGCCAAGAGGTCGGCGGCAAGCCGACTATGTTCCTCTTCCGGAGCCTCTACCGACCCTGTCAGCCGAGGCGAGACGAGCAAAGGTTCTTTCTTTCGCCCCGGACGGGCGTGAAGCTGATCGAGAATTCAGACTCGATCAAACATTGGAAGGAGAAGTACTTCCTCATCCGAGCCCCGGCGCCGTGGGTGATACCGACGGTTTGGGCAAAGGAAGGTCTGCCCAAGCGGACCAAGAGGGAGGCGCCGCTGAGTGATGAGGAGGCGGAGGTCCAGAGGAAGCTCCTCGCCCTGCCAGCGCTAAGCTGGAAAGATATTACCGAGGAGCATCTGTTCCGTGGGGGTCTCAGTCCGATCGACCCTCGTATGCTTCTGGTATTTATACTCTTTGTTTAAAGTTCATGAAAATTTTTCTAAGTTTTTTCATTCGGCTTTTGCAGAGACGATGAAGCTTGATTACAAGGCTCTGGTGGCGAAGGGCCGGTCGGAGCAGGAGGTGAAGAAGAAGAGGCCTTCGGCGGCGCCTCAGGACAGCAGGGCCTCGAAGAAGCCTTCGATCGAGAAGACTGCCGACCGACCGAAGGTCGCGGTCCTCGGGCAGGGGGAAATCAGCGTTCTCGATCCCCCTACTTCGGAGGTACCGACTCCGACCCCGAAGGTGGATGCTCCCGGTTCGTCGAGCGGTACGTTCGGCATGAAGGAGGTGCTGTCCCTCCCGGTTCCACCCTTGACTGCCGATGCGGAGAAGATCCTGACTGAGCGTCACAAGCAGATCTTCGTGCCCGACTGGCAGGTGATGAACGTCGACGGCTTCTTGGGCGACGGCAACATCTGCATGGAGGCGGTGAGGCACCTGCCGACCCCAAAGGACCGAGTGACCCTGCAGGCCGGGCAAGCAGGGGACGCCGTGATGCAGATCGCTCGGAATACTATGTCGGTAAGTAGGCTGAGCTCTCCCTTATCCAAATTTTTTCCAAGTCTTAGGGTTCGGATTTTAATCCGCCGTTCTTTTTCAGAACCTCTGCCACTTTAATTTCCTGGTCGAGGAGTTTGCGAATAAGGAGCAGGAGAGAGAGCGGGAGAGGGCGGAGCGCGTCAAGGCTACGCAGCTGCTTGATGCCGAGCAGCTCCTCTCGACGAAGAGGGCCGCTGAAGTGAAGGGACTGGAGCAGCAGCTGGCTAACGCCATTCAGCTGTCGAAGGACGCGGTGGCCAAACTTGAGGCCTTGGAGAAGGAGGCTGCCGAGCTGAAGGAGGCACTGGCCAACGCTCGGTCGGAGGCGGAGAAGGCTCGGAAGGGGACCGAGAAGATCAAGGCCAAGCACCAGAAGAAGGTGAAGAAGGTGAGGAAGGCCGTGCAGGAGGAGGCCGCGCAGCACATGCTCCAGAACATGGTGGATGCCTACGGTCGAGCCCTTCAACATGTAGCCGCCAAGAATCCGGGCTTCGATACGTCCTCCTACAACTTCTACGACCCCGTGGAAGGGGAGGAGGGGGTTACCGAAGGGCTGCTTGGCCCCGAGGGAGAGACGGAACCCGTCGAAGGCCCAGGGGAGACCGAAGCCGAGGGCGAGGAGGAGGCTGACTCTGAGGAGGAGAGTTGGAGTGAAGGCGGAGGCGAGGGCGATGGCGAGGACAAGACCGGGGGGTCGACGGACCCGAACGGCAAAAAGGTCGACCCCTGACTCGGTTGTCTTTTTCAGTTTTTTTTTTGTAAGCCTAACTGCGGACTGGCCACCGCTCGTGTTAAACTTTCACCCTGCTTTTGAATGAAAACATTTTGTTTGGCCAAAATCTGTCCAAGTGTTGAGCCTCGGATTTGCATGTGACTAGTTGTGAATGTTTTTGTGTATTGTCCCATCGGATTTATCTCCGCTTTTCAGGTGAAGTTCGGTCCGATCACGGAGGTTGTATACCTTCGGAAGGAGCTGGCGAGAACGAAGGGCGAGCTCTCGCATAGCCGGCAAAATCGGTATCTCATGCTCGGAAGGCTAGAGGAGACGAAGGCAGCTGTGCGGAGGTACTGTCGCGAGCTGTGGCAACTGCGGAAGTACCCCCAAGCTCCTTGTCCTGAAGGGGAAGTCGAGCGGCTCCGTACAGAGCTTACTGTCGCCGAGCAGAAGAATGACGACCTTTTGGCTGAGGTTCAACATTTGGAATTAGCGGAGAAAGAGCGCTCAGCGGAGGAGGAGAAGCTGAGATCCGAGCTGGAGAAGACGTCAGCCGAGCGCAAGAGGTTATTGGCCGAAGTCGACAGGCTCCGAAGGATTACGATAGATAGGGGAATCGAGGTCACCCACTTCCGCCGGCTCGCGGCCGATGGTGCCAACGCCTCTGGCTCGTCAAGGCCTGCTCGTCCGAAGAAGTCGGCGAAGGACGATGCTCTGAGAGACAGAATCATTGAACTGGAGGAAGAGATCGCGTCGCTCAAGCCCGTGCCGGAGAGAGCTAATGTTCGCAGCACGTCGTGCACTCGTGAGGAGAGCGAGAAGGGGATTACGTTTTACGAACTTGCGACACGCTCGCCTATGACCAGGCGGAGTCCAGCCGATGCTCAGAGCAGTGCGGCCGTCTCGTTGAGCGGGGCCTCGGCCGGCGTCGCAGTTAGAGCCAGCAGCGAAGGGGGGTCGCGCTTCGTTGGTTTAGGATCGAGCTCGGAGGGCAGGCCCCGTCGTCCTCGTGTTTCCCTAAACCGAAGCATTCCCCTTCCGAAGAGGCCCTGATCACGTCGTTTTTCATCCCTTCTGACTTGTTGTAAAATGTTGTAGTGGAGTCGGTCCTGATGTATGCGAAGCCACCATATGTATATATGAATGCAAATCTGAAAGTTTCTTCAGAAAATTTCCAAGTGTCAGACTTCGGCAGTGCATTGAAATTTTGTTATTTGTTTTCCCCTTTTTTCAGCTCGAGGTGGCCGACCCATATGCTGATCTCCACGGCTCGGATGGTGACTCTGAATCCGAGGCCACTTCTGGGACGGCGGCTCTGAGTCCTAGGAGTGTCGAGCTGGAGCTACGCCGAGCCGAGAATGAGAGGGTCCACCTCTTGTCCGTCCTCAACCTACGGGAAACCGAGATCCAACGCCTGGAGAACAGGATCGCCGAGTTGACCCCTGCAGAAGGGGACGAAGATTCGCAAACCGCTTTCAGCAATGCTCTTCGGGTCAAATGTATTCGGCACAACCAGTCGAAGATCATAGCCGAGCGGGACGATTTGCTCTCGGAGATTCGACACTTGCAGACTGTGGTGGCGAAGCTCCGGGGCGATGCAGGGGAGCCACCAGCCGAGGAGGACGAACAGTCGGCCGAACGGTCTAGTGAAGATATTTCCATATAAGGGCCGAGTATAGTGGGTCGGTGTCGTGTATTTTGTTTGTCAACACTTTGTAATCATGAAAGAGGTGTGCTTTGTATTTTAGCCTGGCTGTTTAATAAAATATCTTTTATTGCTCTGCACTTTTGTCTCATTTATAACTGTGTTGGTCGCGCCGAGGTCTTTGAACCGAGCATGTTAGTTCCGTCGGTGAGAGCGTTGAGCCGAACGGGCTACCATATGTACGGTATTTTGTCGTTTAGTGACTCTGACAAGGTACGGCGCGAGTTCCCAGACGGCTCTGTCCCCGAGAAAGCTCTACCTTGTCATTTGGCGCAGTTGGCAAGATCTGAGCCGTTGAGCGTGGGCACGAATCTCGAGGAGGCTCAGTTCCCGAAAAAATGCTATCTTGTCGTTTAGCGCAGGTGGAAAGATCTGAGCCGTCTGATCAAGATCAGGCACGGAAGTTGAGGGGAAAGTGACTTTTCTTCGTTTGCGAGCTCGGGAAGGCGCTTACTCGGTAGCCGACCGAAGGCGTGGGGCTTCGGGCTTCGGCTATTAGTCAGGAGAGCTCGGATTATGTGGCCGAAGTGAGTTTGGGGGGACTGGGAGCCAAGTGTTGGAGCCCGGGACCATCGTTGTAGTCCAACGGTTGTGGGAGCAATTCCGAACGGCGATCTACCCCTGGTTCGCTCGGAGGCGAGCCGAGGAGGTAAAGTCGAGCCGAGTGTTGGACTCCGAACCATCGGTGTAGTTCAACGGTTGTGGGAGCAATTCCGAACGGCGATCTACCCCTGGTTCGCTCGGAGGCGAGCCGAGGAGGTAAAGTCGAGCCGAGTGTTGGACTCCGAACCATCGGTGTAGTTCAACGGTTGTGGGAGCAATTCCGAACGGCGATCTACCCCTGGCTCGCTCGGAGGCGAGCCAAGGAGGTAAAGTCGAGCCGAGTGTTGGACTCCGAACCATCGGTGTAGTTCAACGGTTGTGGGAGCAATTCCGAACGGCGATCTACCCCTGGCTCGCTCGGAGGCGAGCCGAGGAGGTAAAGTCGAGCTGAGTGTTGGACTCCGAACCATCGGTATAGTTCAACGGTTGTGGGAGCCATTTTGAACGACGGTCTACCCCTGGTTCGTCCGAGGACGAGCCGAACGTGGACTCCGAATCATTGGTTGAAATCATGTATTTAAAAAGCAGGTGACAAGAGGGGAGAAAAACTCATGAATTCAAAAACATGCGAGAGCTTTCTTTATTAATTATTGACGGCGAACCGTTTTACATAGTACAATTTTTGAAAATTGGTTACAAGTCGGAGGACTGGAATGGCTCGATATCCTGTGATACTTAGAGCGGCGTCGGAGCGCTTTCTTGGTATTTTAGGAGGTGGTCGGCATTCCAGGTCCTCGGAAGCTCTCTGCCATCTAAGTCTTTAAGACGATATGCCCCGGGCCGAACAACTTTCATGATCCTGTACGGCCCTTCCCAGTTCGGAGCCAGCTTGCCCTTCTGACTAGGGAAAGATATGGATAGCTTCCTCAAGACCAAATCTCCCTGCTTTAGGTTGGCAGGTCGGACCTTTTTGTTGTATGCTAGTTCAACCTTTCTTCGGTAGGTCTGCTGCCGAATTGACGCCCTTTCCCTCAGTTCGTCTATCAGGTCCAAGTCTGCTCTGAGGTCCTTGGCATTCTGTGCTTCGTCATAGGCTGTGAGCCGAGGGGAAGGTATTCCGACCTCGAGTGGTATCACGGCTTCGGACCCATAGGTGAGGTTGAAATAGGATTCGCCAGTGGGGGTCCGCTTGCTTGTACGATAGTTCCATAGGACGTTGGGGAGTTGGTCGACCCACAAGCCCTTGGAACTTTTGTCTAGCCGTTTCTTGATGCCTGCGAGGATCTGCCGGTTAGCATTTTCTGCCTGTCCGTTCGACTGAGGGTGGGAGACGGACGAGAAGCGCTGTTGGATGGCTAGGTCGTCGCATAGAGCTCGGAATGCTGCGCCCGTGAACTGAGTCCCATTGTCCGTCACGAGGACGCGGGGGATGCCGAACCTACAAATGATATTCCTCCAGAAGAACTGTACCACTTTGTTCTCAGTTATAGTGGTGAGGGGCTCGGCTTCGACCCACTTCGAGAAGTAGTCGATGGCCACGACCAGGAACCTGAACTGACCCGGCGCCGGAGGGAAGGGCCCTAGTAAGTCCATGCCCCACATTGCGAAGGGGATGGGACTTGATAGGGAGGCGAGGTTGGCCTGAGGGAGGCGTCGGATGCTGGAGTGTCTCTGACAGGAGCTGTATCGCCCAACGTGTCGCTCGGCGTCTTGAAGGAGGGTCGGCCAGAAGTATCCATAATTCAAAGCTTTTCGGGCCAAGGACCTAAATCCTGAGTGCGCCCCTCCGATGCCTTCGTGGAGCTCTTGTAGGGCATATTCGGCCTGATCCGGGGAGAGGCACCTTAGGTACGGTCGGCCGTCTATTTGAGAGAAAGAGCGTTTGTATAGGATGCCCTCGATCAAGACATAGCACTCGGCCCGAGTTCTGACTCGGCGTGCCTTTCTGGGATCCGAGGGCAGAACCCCATCCCTTAAGAATTCTACCAGTGGCTTCATCCAATTGTCTTGTAGCATGACCGGCAATGATTCCGCCGAGGCAGGGGTCTCGTCTTCGATGCTTGGCTTGGAGAGGACTTCGATCAGTACGGTCTGTTCGAGACCTTGTAGTGAGGACGAGGCCAATTTGGAGAGGGCATCGGCCTGTGAGTTCTCTTCACGAGGGACCCGCTGGATGAGCGCCTCCTCGAAATGGTTCATGAGGGCCCAAACCTTGGTGAGGTACTTCACCATCCGCTCGTCTCGGGCCTTGTATTCGCCCAAGACCTGATTTACGACGAGCTGGGAATCGCTGTGGATTCGGAGGCGCTGTGCCCCAGCACTTCGTGCAAGTCCGAGGCCAGCAATGAGTGCTTCGTACTCCGCCTCGTTGTTCGAGGCCTTGAAGTTCATGCGGATCGCGTATTGGAGGACGAAGTCGTCAGGGCCGTTCAGAATGATGCCGGCACCGCTTCCTTCATTACATGAGGATCCGTCTACGAAGACTGTCCAAATGGGGGTCCATTCGGGACGTGGCCGACCTCGGGAATAGTGGACTCTACGATGAAGTCGGCGAGCACCTGCGCCTTAATTACTGTCCGAGGCTGGTAAGAGATGTCATGCTGGCTCAGCTCTATGGACCACTTCATCAGCCGGCCCGAGGTCTCAGGCTTGTAGAGGATCTGCTTTAGGGGTTGGTCGGTGAGGACGACGATCGAGTGGGACTGAAAGTATGGCCGAAGCTTCCTCGCCGCCGTGACTAGGGTGTAGGCCATCTTCTCTATCCTCGGATAACGGAGCTCGGCGTCCCGAAGCACCTTGCTCACGTAGTAGATAGGCCTTTGGGTTCGATCCTCCTCCCTCACCAAGACAACGCTTAGGGTCTGCTCGGAAGTAGCCAGGTAGACGAAGAGGGTCTCGCCCGGGACCGGTTTGCTGAGCAGAGGGGGGTTCATCAAGTATGCCTTCAGTTGGTCGAACGACTTCTGTTGTGGCTGGCCCCATTCAAAACCCTTAGCCCCCCTGAGTGCATTGAAGAAGGGGAGGCACTTTTCCCCCGACTTCGAGAGGAACCGACCGATAGCAGCGAGCCGACCGGTGAGCTTCTGCACCTCCTTGATGTTCCGAGGTGGGGCCATGTCTAATATGGCCTTGATCTTCTCGGGATTAGCTTTGATTCCTCGTTGGCTTACCATGAAGCCGAGGAATTTTCCCGAAGAGACCCCGAACGCACACTTGTTCGGGTTCAGCCGCATGCTGTGCTTTCTCAACACGTCGAAGGCCTCCTGGAGGTCGGCTACATGATCGGTGCCTCGGACGCTCTTGACAAGCATATCGTCAACGTACACCTCCATGTTTCGGCCGATCTGGCTCTGGAAGACCTTGTTGACGAGGCGCTGGTAGGTGGCGCCTGCGTTCTTCAAGCCGAACGGCATTACCCGGTAGCAGTAGAGGCATTGGTCGGCGATGAAGGAGGTCTTCGGAATGTCCGGGGGGAACATTCGGATTTGATTGTACCCCGAGAAGGCGTCCATGAAGCTGAGGAGCTCATGGCCCGAGGTGGCGTCAATAAGGGTGTCGATGTTCGGGATAGGGAATGGGTCCTTCGGACACGCCTTGTTCAGGTCGGTGAAGTCAATGCATATCCTCCACGAGCCATTGGACTTCTTGACCATTACAACATTCGACAGCCACTCGGGGTAATTTACCTCCTGTATGAATTTGGCCTTCAGCAGTTTATCCACCTCCTCTTTGATGGCCTGCTGTCGCTCGGGAGCGAACTTTTGCCTCTTCTGCTGAACCGGTTTGCACCCCAGTTCAACACTTAGGCGATGGACGAGCAGTTCCTCGGAAATGCCGGGTATGTCCGCGGCCGACCATGCAAACAAGTCATGGTTATCTCGGATGCATTTAATCAGGTCCGAGCACAGTGCGGTCGGCAAGGATTTGCTGATGAGGAACTTCCGGCTCGGATCCTCGTCCGAGAAGAGCACTTCTTCTAACTCGTCCGCCGGCTCGGACGTTGGCTGGGTCTTCGGCTCGGGGATTTCTAGTGTCTCGAGCGAGAGCACTGGTCCCCCGGTGGAAGTCATGTAGCACTTTCGGGCTGTTTCTTGGCTTCCCCTGACTTCCCCAACTCCCGACTGAGTGGGGAACTTCATTTTCAAATGATACGCTGAGGGGACAGCCTCCAGGGCGGCTAGGCCGGGTCGGCCTAGAATGACATTATACGCTGCCGGGACGTCGACGACCATGAAGTCCATCGGCTCGGTCCGGGTAGTAGGGGTGCTTCCCACAGTAACGTCTAGGGTTATCACCCCCTCGACGGTTACCGGGACCCCCGTGAACCCATGGAGTGTGTAACCGGCTGGCTTGAGACGGTCTCGGGACAGCTGCAGGCCTCGGAAGGCCGAGAGGAAGAGGATATTGACCGAACTCCCGTTGTCCACCAAAATCCTTTGCACCTTAAATTTGGCCATGCGGAGGTCGATGACGAGGGCATCACAGTGTGGGGTTCGGACCCCTTCGAGGTCGGCATCGGAGAAAGATACAGGGACGCCGAGACCTTTGGGAGGAGGAGCACTGTGAACCGAGTTGACCTCTCGGACAAAGGCCTTCCGGGAGGAATTGGAGGAGCCCCCCATGGGGCCTCCATGGATCAGGTGCAGAATCCTTTCCTCCTCGAACTCAGGTGTTTCCTCGCGCCGCTCGGAGCGCTTGTTAGCCCCCGAGCCGGAGGAGAATTGCGATCCGCCCTATCGTTCGCCTTCACGAACTTGGCCAACTGCCCCCTCCGGATGAGGGCTTCAATCTCATCTCTCAAGGCCCGGCAGTCGTTCGTGTCGTGGCCGTGGTCTCGGTGGTAACGACACCACTTATCTTTGTTCCTCCTCTTTGCCGGGGTGTGCATCCTCGGAGCTGGAGGGATGACCCCCTCCTTCTCCACTTCCATCAGGATAGTAGAGACGTTGGTGGTGAGGGGAGTGAACTTCTCGAACCTGGGGGGAGCGCGACGCTGACCGCCATTGTCCTTCTGTGCTTTCTTGGACCCCTCTTCCCCTGTCGCCTTCCTCTTCGATCCTGCGGAGGGCCCTCCGAAGCTCGGAAGGGCTTCAGCCTCCTCTGCTCGGATGTACTTCTCGCACCTCAGGAGGAGGTCGGCGAAGTCATGCGGCGGTTTCTTAGCTAGGGACGATCGGAGGTTGGCGTTGAGGACGTTCGACTGGAACGCCACGGTTGCCACGGACTGGTCTAAGGAGGCGATAGACCTTACCTCTGCGGTGAATCTTTTCACATAGTCCCGCAGCTTCTCTTCCCTTTCCTGCCGCAGGTTCAGCAGGGAGAGATTTGTCTTCTCGGCTCGCCTGCTACTCACGAAGTGAGTAATGAACAGTGTTTCAAACTGCTCGAAGGAGAAGATGGAGGAGGGGGCGAGCCTGGAATACCATTCCCGAGCCGACCCCCTGAGGGTGGCAGGGAAGGTTCTGCAGAGCACAGCGTCGGAAGCTTGATGGATCAACATCAGGGTCTTGAAGCTTTCGACGTGATCGACCGGGTCGGATTCCCCTGAGTATGTTTCAAACTGTGGCGGTTTGAAACTCCTCGGTATGTGTGCCTCCATGATCGACCGTGAGAAGGGGGGTCGGCTGGGACGGAAGGTTCCTGCTCGGGACTCCTCCTCCCTGTCCATGCGGCCGATACGCCTTTCCACCTCGTGGATACGGCGGATGAGGGTGTCGTCCCTTCGCTAGTAATCGTATGACCCCCCGGACTCCTCTTCATAGGATTGGGAGCGCGGACTCTGACGCCGGTAGTCCTGGGATCGGCGAGGGCTGTATTGCTGCCGCTGGCGGCTGGGAGCCGGGGAAGGACTTCGGGTTCGGCGGCGAGGACTGGGATCCCTCGGGGGCGTCGGAGCCCTCTGAGCATTCTGGACGTTCTGCCGAAGGCTGAGAGCCTGCAGAACGGTCTCCTGAAATTGGAGGAATTCGGCCCGACTGATAGGCACCTCTCGGTCACTCAGATGACGCCGATCCCCGGGGGAATGCGGCCTCCTCCTTCGGCGCTCGGGAGACGCCGCTCGGCCTCTGCGGTCCGGGGACCTTCTGCCGTCTCAACGACGAGGGGACCGCTCACGCTGACGCTGGCAGGAGGCTCCCTCTCGGGCCTGCCTCTCGTCAAGGTGGGTGCGGAGGTCGTCGTCCTTCTGGCAGTTCAGGAGTGTGATGCGGAGGTCGGGATGATGAGAAGCCATTGAGTCCGAGGACCCATTGTGGACCGAGACATGGTCCTGATGGAGGGGCTGCTTCTGCTTTCGACCGTTATGACCGGAAGGGCCATTGTTGGGTTGCTGCTTGGGATGAGGAGGTGGGCCCTGCTGGGCCGGTGGAGGAAGATCGGACTGTGGAATGGGGTTGACCGGGGCTTCCTCTGTAGGGTCGGCAGGGTTGGCCACACGGTTCGACCCCCAGGATCTGACCTTCTTCGGAGGCATGGCTGCAGAGGACGACGAGGAAGTAGCTGAGGCTGTTCGTGTGGTTCTTCCCACAGACGGTGCCAATCTGTTACCGCTGATTTCGGTGTGGGGGTAAACAGATAGAATTTGTGAGTCCGAGAAGAACCTGAACAGTTGACTCCGCCTTCTTGCTCCTGCCGCGACCTGCAAGGAAGTGCGAAACACCGAGGTTGATTCCGGCGACGCACCCTCCGACGCTCTTGTCAGTAATCAGGAAAGATTAAGAAAAGAGCTTAAGTGATGAAAAAAGTGATTAACCTGGTCACGATGGTAGAGGGGTTGTATTTATAGTCGCCTTTGGAATGGTTAGGGGCCTGATTTCCTGCCTAACTGCCAGGAGGAAAATCCTCCTATTCTGTTCTGGGAAATTAGCCCCTGATTCCCTGGTAGGAGTCAATCAGGCCTGTTGATTTGATCTAGTCAAATCAATGGCCCTGATTCTCCTCTTGGTGAACTGGGCTTGTATCGGGTCGGGACCTGTGCCCAGTTAAAGTGGATGCATTCGCGGGTTGCTGGTTCTGTGAGAAGGAGACCCAATACCCGTTTTGGATCCACTTGTATGTGAAATTACCTTTTTACCCCCGAGCATCAAGATTCGTGCCCAATCTGGACGGTTCCGATTTAACCCCATTTTTAGCCATATCAATATATATATATATATATATATATATATATATATATATATATATATATATATATATATATATATATATATTGAGTTCACATCTCATCTAATCATGAATATGATCTTTATTTTCCCAAAATATAGCTTAAAACAGCGAGAATATATTTTCAATCACCTCGTTTAAGTATCATTTACAAAACAGTAAATTCAAAGTCAGAAACTGCATTTCATGCTATTTGTAAAAATCATAGAAAATCATATACTTCGCGGAACTTTGTGTTATTTATATCAAAATAAAGATGTACAAGTCTACTACAATTTATTAGTCATAAGTTTCCTCAAAATACTATATCTATAACCCTGAATTCTTCGAAATATACAGTATGGTCGAAATACTGAAATACCGCCACTATACACTCTTGTAAAATTCATATAAAATCCAGTTCTTTATGAAAATTTTATTTCTTAGACTTTTCAGAAAGTTTAACGAGTCTACTACAACTTCTTAATTCTGACTTTTCTCAAATTATTTCATTTACAATGCTGAATTAATCAAAAACAGAAAGATGTGCAGATTTCCAGCAACCAGCCAACTACTAACCAGTTCTGAGTTTAGATTTTATTAAAATAGTAAACAACCTCCAAATCTTATGAAATTTAGAGGGATATTCCTGATACATACAAGATGCTCCCCGAAAAGTTTTAGTTCTAGATTCCAAATATTTTATTAGATACAATTTTCTGATGTGCAAACAAATTCAAAACAATAACTTTTCTTGGCATGAATTAGTAACTTCGTGTACAAATCTATATTCATATCATTTAATCTAATCGTGATGTACTAGCATGCAATCAAACAACATCAATCAACTTATTTTCATGACAATCTTTCAGTTAGCATGCATTTTCATTCTAAATATCATCATTACAATTTAATTACTACTCATATGCATATCAATTTTATATATCAATTTACCTACACATGCATGGTACTATAATTTAGAAAGTTCAAGAAGACACCCACCTCAATGAAGATTCTAATGTAGAAGAAAACTCCTAGAAGTTGCTCCTAACTCCAAGAATGGGACTCCCTTCTCCTTCTAGCAAACTCTCCTTCCTCCTAGCAAGAAATCAAACAACTCTCTCTTTCTTTTCCTAACTTTCGTATCTTTTGTTTCTTTTGATCTTTGGTGCAAGAATATGAAGAAAATATGATGGTATTTATAGGGTTAAATGGATAAATGAAGAGACACTCATTACCCAAAAAATAAATATCCATTAACAAAATTAATCACCCACTCACCATTACTACACAAACCCCCACCTCTTCTCATTCCTTCATGAATTGGTCAACCCTTGGATTTCCTACATATGCACACTCTCTCATTCATTTGTTTAATTATTTGTTTATAGCCTAAATGTATATACTTGTTACATGACAAGTGTAGGATTTAAAATTGTTTATTTAAAATAGAATAACTTAATGGGCTTCTTCTTTTTAATGAATTTCTAGTGGGTTTCCACTTGTGAGCTTGGTTCATTTTTATTTATTTATTTTAATGAGCTTAGAGTCTTCTATTTGGCCTTTGGTTTCTAATAGACAACAAAAAATAAAATAAACGAAAGGAAATTATGCATAACTCTAAATAAATTTTAGAATGAAAATAATGAGAAAAATTGCACGTGCATTGCACGTGTAAAAATAAAAAAATGTATTCTTATTTAAAAATTTAATACGGGATGTTACAATCAGCCTCTGCATGAACTCCATCTACCTGGAGGCATCCTCCACCTCTCTACAATATTCAAACATCGTGATCTTGCTTCAGTGATTCTAATAGCGGCAGACTAGATGCTTTAGGAACACTGGCTTTAAAACACTCGGCTGAGTCTTCCCATTCCCACAAAATTAGTAGAGGTTGTGTTAAACACCTCTCCTTTCCCTCATCACCTTATGAAGACCTTCCCAAACTAATAGAACTTCAAGTTGTGTACATGCATCCCAGTGCTTGTAGATTTCCCAAGGATATTATGTTTTGCTTCAATAAAGAAATATGCATAACCTTCTCCAATGTGAACCTCTTTCCATCAAGCATCCCTAATTCAACTATCCTCTCACCTACTATGTCATAATTCTCACCAAGTCTTCACAGAACTTGCTGTAGACTTGTAAGTAGAAATCATCTCTCTCTCAAAGCAAAATATGAGAAGAACTACCCGAATCAAGAAACTAGCCATAATCCACATATGTAGAACTTGAAACAAGAGACAGTCTAAGTTATCTACAGATTCAGCGACACTGACTATGTTGACACCCTTCTGATTCAACAACTTGTGACAATCCCTCTTGTAATGGAAAATCCTCTGCAGTGGTGGCAAACGGATCTTACCCTTACATGCACTACCCTTACAATTGAATGCCCTCCACTTCCATACAACTCAAAATTAGATCCTAATTTCTGAGTTTTCTTCCTAATATCATCCTCCTTCAACACCTGATCATATTGGCCACTAAGAGCTTCTCCTTGGCAAACTTTCGTGTAACATGGTGGTTATAAAATGCTCATATAAATCTGGCAGTGAATATATCAAGTTGAAAGCTTTATCCTTTTCGCTGACATCATCTACGTTTATCGCCTTCAATTCAAATAACACCTTATTCAATTCCACTATATGGTCATGAAGAGCGGTACCTTACTTCATTGAGAAACCAAACAGTTTTTTTAGTACATCCAATCTAGTAACGACAATTCTGAATAGTCAATTATGAATCTTGCCCACAGAATCGTTGCGCTTGTCTCCTCGAGGAATTCGCAATTGACTTCGTCCGCCAATGACAGTCGGATTAAACTCAACGCTTGTAAACAAATATCATCCAGATTCTCCTTTGCCATGTGATATGGCTAAAAATGGGATTTAATCGGAACCGTCCAAATCAGGCACGAATCTTGAGACCTGAGGGTAAAACGGTAATTTCGCCCACAAGAGGACCAAAACGGGTATTGGATCTGCCCTTCTAGGGCCCAATGGTCCGCGAATGGATCCGCCAACAAGAGGGCGCGGATCTCAACCCGCGGCGCTCCCAATCCAACAAGACAGAGTCAGGATCCCTGATTAAACACGATCAACGGCCCTGATGGACATCTACCTTTTCACTGGGATTTGGGGATTAAAATTCCTTAACTGATTACAGGGAATATACCTTATCAGATTACATACCTTATCTGACTACGATGAATATTCCTTATCTAATCACGGGGATTACCTTCCTAAAACCATTCCCTAAGACGCCTATAAATACCCCCCATCCATCTCCATTAAGAGGTAATCAATCTTTCACCAGTTTTTTACGCTCTTTCATAGTCTGCCAGATTACTGACTTGAGTGTCGGAGGGTGTGTCGCCGGGAACAACCCCGGTGTCTCGCACTTTTTGCAGGTGCACGGCAGGAACGACGAACGAGGCCCGACGGAACAGGTACGCAGGTTTCCCTATTCAGTTTCCCCAAGAATCCACAAGTTCTATCTGTTTGTCCCCACACCAAATTTAGCGGCAACAGATTGGCGCCGTCTGTGGGAAACAAACGAATAGAGACCTTTCCTCCTTCCACGGAACAGGTTTTCTCCTGCCATGCCGCCACGCAAAGTTAGATCTAGGGGCTCCAACCGAGCGCCCAACCCTGACCAGCAAGAAGTCCTTCCTGATCCCGCTCAGCAACAAGGGCAACTCCCTCCTACCATAGAGGAGCCGCTCCAACGGAACCCTCCACCTCCTGATCCAAAGGGGCCTAACCCCCAGAAACAGCCCCTTCACCAAGAGAACATCTCCATCCACAACGCCTCCAGTGCTTCCATGGCCTCCCATCATCCCCGGGCCTCTGGTCGCCACAATGCCCCTCCCAAACGCCCGGAAGATGATGACCTTCGTCGCCATCTGGATGAAAAGCGGGCTCGGGGGGAAGCCTCCCGCCAGCAAGAGCGATCCCCCCGTCACCGAGAGCACAGGAGGTCCCCCATCCGAAGAGGGAGAAAGGACTCCCCCGATTATTACCGAAGAAGGCACTCTCCCGCAGGTCGGCAGCAGCCTAGGAACAATGAGGCACCCATCACCCGTGCCGAGTTCCAGCAGTTCCAAGCAATGGTACAACAGGCCCTCAACCTCCGTCAAAATCCCAACGAGCCGAGGGCCCTATCCCCTCCTCCGGTCCGAAGCCCTCGCCAACGGTCCCCCTCTCCTCGTCCTGCACCAACCAACTCCCGACGCACCCCGAGTCCTCGTCGCTCCCGAAGTAATCGCCGCCGCAGCCCTCGCTCCCCCTCATACGAAGACGAGTCCCGTGGTCCGGCGAATTACCGTCGGAGGGATGACATCATGGACCGCCGTCTCAACGAGGTGGAAAAGCTCCTGGGTCAGATAAACCGAGAAGAGGAACTCAGGGGGAGGACCCTACGTCCTAGCCGGCCCCCGTTCTCCCGAACCATAGTGGATGCCCCTGTGCCGTTCGGCTTCAAACCTCCCCAATTCGAGAATTACACCGGCGAGACCGATCCAGTTGATCACATCGAAGGCTTTAAGACTTTGATGCTCCTCCACCAAGCTTCCGATGCCCTCCTCTGCAAAACATTCCCCGCGACACTCAAAGGTCCGGCTCGAGAATGGTACTCTCGTCTCGCCCCGGCATCGATATTCTCCTTTGAACAGTTCGAAACCCTCTTCATCACCCACTTTGTCAGCAGCCGAAGGACCGAGAAAACCAGCATCTCACTATTGCACCTCCGTCAGCAAAAGGGGGAAAAACTGAGGGACTACGTGAAGAGGTTCACGGCCGAAGCTAGAACCATTGCCTCCCTCGACCAATCGGTCGCTACCGCAGCATTCCAATCCAACATTCTCAATTCCAACCTCCGCTCCTCCCTCGCCAAGAAACCCCCACATGACTTTTCCGACCTTCTCCTTCGCACCGAAAAGTACATTCGGGCCGAAGAGGCCGAGCAACAACCCAACTGGGAAGTGCCCGCCTTCGGGCTTAAAAGGAAGGGGGCAGAGGAAGAAGGAGCCAAGAAGCTCCAGAAGGATAATGCCGGCCAGCGCCGACCTCCCCCTAGATTTGAGAAGTTCACTCCCCTCAACGCTAACCTCTCGGCCATCTTCATGGAGGTCGAAAAAGACGGGGTCTTACCTCCGGCTCCCAAAATGAATACTCCCGCCAAGAGAAGAGATAAAGAGAAATGGTGCCGCTATCACCGGGACCACGGGCATGACACCAACGACTGCCGCGCTCTGAGGAACGAGATCGAAGCCCTTATCCAGAGGGGACAGCTAACGAAGTTTGTAAAAAAGGATCGAGCCGAGCTCCCTCCCCCGCCTCGGGGGGCTAACAAACGTCCGGAAAGAGAAGAGACGCCAGACTTCGAGGAAGAGCGAGTCCTCCACCTCATCCATGGGGGTCCGATGGGAGGCTCCTCGAACTCCTCCCGGAAAGCGTTTATCAGAGAGATCAATTCAGTCCGAACCACGCCTCCTCCCAAAGGCCTCGGAGTGCCGGTTACCTTCTCCGACGAAGACCTCGAGGGAGTTCGTATCCCACATTGTGACGCTCTCGTCATCAGCCTCCACATGGCAAATTTCAAAGTGGAGAGGATCTTAGTTGACAACGGCAGCTCCGTCAACATCCTATTCCTCTCCGCTTTCAAAGGCCTGAAGCTCTCCAGAGACAGACTCAAGCCCGCCGGTTACACTCTCCATGGGTTCACGGGGGTTCCGGTAACTATAGAAGGGGTGATCACCCTCGATGTAACTGCCGGCCAAACCCCTACCACCAGGACGGAGCCGATGGACTTCATGGTAGTGGACGTTCCCGCCGCCTACAACGTCATTTTGGGCAGGCCCGGCCTCGCGGCTCTGGAAGCAGTTCCCTCGGCATATCATCTGAAGATGAAGTTTCCCACCCGATCCGGGGTCGGAGAAGTAAGGGGAAATCAGGAGCAGGCCCGGAAATGCTACATGACTTCGACCCTTGGGCCCGTCCTCTCTTTAGAGACCCTAGAAATTCCCCAAGATTCCACAAGACCGACCTCCGAGCCAGCGGACGAACTGGAGGAGGTGCTCTTCTCCGAGCAAGAGCCGACCCACAAGTTCTTCGTAAGCAAGGCCCTCCCGTTCGCCCTATACTCAGATATTGTGGAATGCATCCGAGCCAATCAAGACCTCTTCGCATGGTCCGCAGCTGACATGCCCGGTATCTCCGAAGAACTCTTAGTCCACCGCTTGAGTGTTGATCCGGGGTCCAAACCGGTTCAGCAGAAGAGGCATAAGTTCGCCCCCGAGCGACAGCTCGCTATTAAAGAAGAGGTAGATAAATTGCTGAAGGCCCGATTCATACAGGAGGTAAACTACCCTGAATGGTTATCGAACGTAGTAATGGTGAAGAAGTCCAACGGAACATGGAGAATTTGCATTGATTTCACCGACCTCAACAAAGCCTGTCCCAAAGATCCCTTCCCTCTACCGAGCATCGACACTCTGATTGACGCAACCTCGGGGCACGAGCTTCTAAGCTTCATGGACGCTTTCTCGGGTTACAATCAGATAAGGATGTTCCCGCCGGATATCCCAAAGACGTCTTTCGTGACCGACCAAGGCCTTTATTGCTACAGGGTCATGCCATTCGGCCTAAAGAACGCAGGGGCAACATACCAGCGCCTCGTCAACAAAGTTTTTCAGGCTCAGATCGGCAGAAACATGGAAGTGTACGTCGATGACATGCTGGTGAAAAGCATCCGAGGTGTTGATCATGTGACCGACCTCCAAGAAGCATTTGATGTTTTAAGAAGGAACAATATGAGACTCAACCCGAACAAATGTGCGTTCGGCGTCTCATCAGGCAAGTTCCTCGGCTTTATGGTTAGCCAACGAGGAATAGAGGCGAATCCGGAGAAGATCAAGGCCATACTGGACATGGCCCCCCCTAGAAATGTCAAAGAAGTTCAGAGGCTGACTGGTCGCTTAGCCGCCATAGGGCGCTTCCTGTCGAAGTCCGGGGAGAAGTGCCTCCCGTTCTTCAAAGCCCTCAGGGGGCTAAAGGATTCGAGTGGGGGCAGCAGCAACAAGACTCCTTTGACCAGCTTAAAGCCTACCTCGTCAATCCCCTTCTCCTTAGCAAACCAGTACCCGGCGAACCGCTCTACCTCTACCTCGCGGCTTCCGAACAGACGCTCAGTGCGGTCTTAGTCAGAGAAGAAGAAAGGGCTCAGAAGCCCATATACTACGTCAGCAAGGTGCTCCGGGATGCCGAACTTCGGTACCCGAAAATTGAGAAAATGGCGTATGCCCTGGTAATGGCCGCGAGAAAACTTAGACCCTACTTTCAGTCTCATTCGGTGGTCGTCCTTACCGACCAGCCACTGAAACAGATTCTTCACAAACCCGAGACTTCTGGTCGCCTCATGAAGTGGTCGATCGAGCTGAGCCAGCACGATATAACTTATCAGCCTCGGACCGCAATCAAGGCACAGGCACTGGCCGAATTCATAGTTGAGACTACAATCCCCGAGTCTGGCCAAGCAGCAAAGGGACCCCCCGTCTGGTCGGTCTACGTTGACGGGTCCTCTTGTAATGAGGGTAGCGGGGCAGGAGTCATCCTGGCAGGACCAGATGGCTTCATCCTCCAATACTCCCTCCGGATAAATTTCAAAGCCTCGAACAACGAGGCCGAATATGAAGCACTAATAGCCGGGCTTCGAATGGCCCGAAATGCTGGGGCACATCGGCTACAGATTTTCAGCGACTCCCAGTTGATTGTTAACCAGGTCCTCGGCGAGTATGAAGCCCGCGACGATAGAATGGCTAAATACTTGTCCAAAGTAAAGAGCCTCCTGGCGCTATTCGACGAGGCTCTCATCCAAAGGATCCCTCGAGAAGAAAATGCTCAGGCCGACGCCTTATCCAAGTTAGCCTCCTCCTCCCTTCAAGGTCTGGAACAGACCGTTTTGATAGAAGTCCTCCTAAAGCCGAGCATAGAGGACGAAGCGCCAGACTCCGTTGAAGCATTGCCCGTCCTCCTCGAAGACAACTGGATGAAACCCATTGTCGAATTCCTGAGGAACGGACTCCTCCCTGAAGATCCGAGGGAAGCACGAAGAATCAGGGCCCGAGCCGAGCGTTTTACTTTACTCGAAGGCATCTTATACAAACGCTCCTTCACCCAAGCGGATGGTCGACCGTATCTAAGGTGCCTCTCCCCCGAGCAAGCCGACTATGCCCTACAGGAGCTCCATGAGGGGATCGGCGGAGCCCATTCTGGATCCAGGGCTCTGGCGCGCAAGGTATTGAACTATGGATATTACTGGCCCACTCTCCTACGGGACGCCGAACGACACGTTCGGCAGTGCAGCTCCTGCCAAAAGTATGCAGACATCCGACGTCTTCCGCAGGCACCGCTGACCTCCCTATCAAGTCCCGTTCCCTTCGCTATGTGGGGGATGGACTTACTGGGACCATTCCCTCCAGCCCCCGGACAGCTAAAGTTCCTAGTCGTGGCAGTCGACTATTTCTCTAAGTGGATAGAAGCCGAGCCCCTGGCTACGATCACCGAACAGAGGGTCGTTCAATTCTTCTGGAAAAATATGATTTGCCGGTTCGGCGTTCCCCGAGTCATAGTCACAGATAACGGGACACAGTTTACTGGAGCCGCCCTCCGAGCCTTGTGTGAAGACCTTTCCATACAACACCGATTCTCCTCCGTCTCCCATCCCCAGTCGAATGGCCAGGCTGAGAATGCCAACCGACAGATTCTTGCGGGAATCAAGAAGAGGTTAGACAAGTGTTCCAAGGGACTATGGGTCGATCAGCTGCCGAACGTACTCTGGAATCACCGCACCACCAAGCGGACCCCAACAGGCGAGAGCCCATTTAATCTCACCTATGGGGCCGAAGCCATCATCCCCCTAGAAGTCGGGATACCCTCTCCTCGCCTGATCGCTTATGAAGAAGAGCAGAATGCTAGAGAACTCAGAACAAGCCTAGATCTGATAGACGAAATCCGAGAGAGAGCTGCCATACGCCAGCAAGCTTACCGAAGAAGGATCGAGCTGGCATACAACAAAAGAGTCCGCCCAACGGACCTCAAAGAAGGGGATTTAGTCCTTCGGAAGTTGGCCATCTCATTCCCCGGGCAGAAAAGCAAACTGGCCCCGAACTGGGAGGGACCGTACAAGATCTCGAAAGTAATCCGCCCCGGTACGTACAAGCTAGAGGATCTCGAAGGCAGAGAAATTCCCCGGACTTGGAACGCCGACCATCTTTTGAAATACCAAGAGAAGGCAACTACGTCTCTCCAAGTAACTCGAGATGTCGAACCGTTCCCCTCCTTTCTCTAGTCATAGTTTGTCCTTTTGTGCTTTCTTTTATTATTGTAATAACGGCTAGCAACTTTAGAAGCAGCCGATCATTAGATGTTAATAAATGAAGTTTCTTCATGTTTTCACTACTATTACATCCCTCTACTTGTAACTCTTTAATGTCACAATGGTTCCGGAGTCCAACACTTGGCTCGATTCTACTTCGCGAGCTCGCTCCTAAGCGAGCTAGAAGTAGCTCGCCATTCGAAAATGCTCCCACAGCCGTTGAATGGTACGGAGTCCAACACTTGGTTCGACCCTACTCCGCAAGCTCGCTCCTAAGCGAGCTAGGGGTAGTTCGCCATTCGAAATTGCTCCTACACCCCTTAAACTGACAATGGTTCCGGAGTCCAACACTTGGCTCGATTCTACTTCGCGAGCTCGCTCCTAAGCGAGCTAGAAGTAGCTCGCCATTCGAAAATGCTCCCACAGCCGTTGAATGGTACGGAGTCCAACACTTGGTTCGACCCTACTCCGCAAGCTCGCTCCTAAGCGAGCTAGGGGTAGTTCGCCATTCGAAATTGCTCCTACACCCCTTAAACTGAGAATGGTTCCGGAGTCCAACACTTGGCTCGATTCTACTTCGCGAGCTCGCTCCTAAGCGAGCTAGAAGTAGCTCGCCATTCGAAAATGCTCCCACAACCGTTGAATGGTACGGAGTCCAACACTTGGTTCGACCCTACTCCGCAAGCTCGCTCCTAAACGAGCTAGGGGTAGTTCGCCATTCAAAACTGCTCCAACACCCCTTAAACCGACAATGGTTCCGGAGTCCGACAAGCGAGCTAGGGATAGCTCACCGTCCTAAAAAATGCTCCGACGACGTTAACCTAATCAAGCAAGTGCACAACTCGGCTCAACGTTACTTCGCGACTCCACTCATGATCGACCTAAAAGAAGCTCGCCATTCGGAGTTCGACAGTTCAGAAGTTACCCCATGACAGACAACATTCACAGCAATAAAACATGCAAGTTCGGCAATAACGCGTTTATTGATGAAACAGATGTGATACAAAGGCAAACACAAACAGGAGCACGACTCAACAAAGGGTATTTACAATACCGACTCGTCACACTTAGCGAAAAGCAAAAAAAAAAAGAGAGCAAAGAACTCGCGGAACCGACCACTTCAGCGCTTCTTCGGAGCTGGAGCATTCCGCTTCAAGGACACTCGAGAGTGACGACGCTTGTCCCCGGAGCGCGACCCCAAGCCGGCAAACTGGGACGTATCCTCGGCACCGCTCCTGGCAGCTACGCCGACAGACGCCCCGCTCGAGGAGATTGCCACCGAGCTCTGCGCGTCCCCCGGGCTTGGTTGGCCGATCCGCTGACGGGTCGCCATCTCATAGAAAGTAATGCCCCGCTCACTCTCAGCACGAGTGCATGACGTGCTTCGAACGTTGATCGGCCCTGAATGTGGCTTCAGACGAGCCACTTCCGCCTCCAACTCTGAGATCCTGTCCCGCAACGAGTCGTCTTTAACGTCGACTTCGAAACGTGGGGGTATCGCGGAGTCCGGCACTCCAGATCGACTAGCGACGAGGCGCCGAAGGTGGGTGACTTCGATGCTTTTATCCACCGTCGCCCTCTTGAGCGCTTCGACTTCAGCAGTTAACTCGACTCGTTCAGTCGTCAACTTGGCCACCTCGGCCGTCAGCACCTCGCCCTCACTCCGGAGCTTCGCCTCTACGGACTGCAGATGCTGTATCTCGGAAAGCAACTCGTCCTTCTCCGCTGTTATTTTGGACAAATTATGACGAATGCACTGAACACGAATCTCATTACTGAAATCAGTGGGCAAGTGTTCACCTTCGGGTATGAGCTCGGCGATTCGGCTTTCCAAACGACGAATCTCGATATCACGCCGGCCAAGGACGAGCTGGAGATGCTTCCTCTCGCTCTCGGCCCGGCGCAATCCGAGCTCGACCTCATAAAGTTTCTCCCTACACCTCGCCAGACACAGCCTCGTCGCCCCTAGTCCAGCCTCGGCTCTAACCTCTTCGTCCGGGCGGGAAAGCTCGACGTCTTGGGGGATCACCATAAGCTGCAAAGAAATCGGAGCAATCAGCAAAAACGTTGAGCGTGGCCGAAGCACCGCACTTAAAAAAAAATTTCATCTCTAAAAACAAGGACTAACAGTTCGGCTAAAGAGGGGGCGTAAAACAGAAATTTCCGAGCACCAACACTTGCAAAAATTTTGATTTCATTCACGTCAAAAGAAGCGGTGGCCAGTCCGCTATTAGGCATTACAAAGTTCGAAAGAAAAAAAAAAAAAAAAAAGGGGAGAAAAAGAGCAGAAACAGCCAAAAACAATAAAACGAGAGGCGGATTCAGTGCTCGACCTCTTTCCCCGGGCGACGAGGCGGAGTGGGGGTCGACTTCGCCGAAGGAGACGCCGCCGCCAGCGGAGTGGCCGTGGCGCTCGGGACCTCGCCAGTAATCCCGGCATCGGCATCAGCGCCGTCCTCCTCCTCCTCCTCCTCTTCCCCTTCGGACTCGGGGTCGAAGCCCTCGACGTGTCCGGGGAAGAGTCGCCATCCCGAGACGTCCACCCCGGGGTATGCCTCTCGCACCCGGTCAAGAGCAGTGGCGAAAGCCTTCGCCATATTCTGTGCGAGGTACCCCTGGGCCTTCTTCAAGGTGGCGTCCTCCACCTCCTTCACAGCCGCCGCCTGCTTCGCCTCGGCCTCGGCCAACTGATTGGCCGACCCCTCCTTCTCCCGACGCAGCTCGTCCTCCAGCCTCTTCACTTCGGCCTCGAGGTGCTGGATCCTCGCAGACCGGCCTTCATGCTCGACTCGGAGCTTGTCGAGCTGGTTCGACATCCGAGCCTTCTCGTTCCGAGCCTGGTCGGACTCTTGCTTCAGCTCCTTCTCGAGGGCGGTCAGCCTTTCGGTGAGGTGACCGAAGTGGACGACGATCTGCAAGGGAAAGAGGAAGAACTCAGAGAGTTAGAAAAATTTTGTGATTCAAGATGAAACGAATGAAGGGAACTCGGAACTTACCGATACCGCCGAACGAGCGATCTCGATCACATCGTCGCCCTGCCTCCCCGCGTCCATGGCGGCGCGGTCCTTCGGGGTGGCGAGATGCTTGACGGCCTGCATACTCGCCAACGAGTTCCCGAGGAACCCATCGTGCCTCCGGACCTGCCAGTCCGGAATGTGGATCCGCTTGTGCTCCTCCGTCAGGAGCTCCTCGCCTGCTACGGTTAGCGGCGGGGTCGGCATGGCGAGCGCGGCGGCAATGGGGAAATCCCCCACAGGAGCAGTAGCCGAAGGCCCCGCCACGGTGACGACCGGGTCGTCCGCAACCTCCACCACCTGGTCGGGGGCCGCAATCCTCGGCACCTTCGGGGTCGAGGGCAGCTTCGACGCGACCCTCTTGCGCTTCCTCGGCGCCTTACTGGCGAGCCCAGCCCGGAGCGCCAACACCGCCTCGTAGTCCATAGATTCTACATCAAAAGAAAAAAAATGATTAGCACAAAAGAAGAACAAGGCAGCAAGTACGGAAAAAAGAACTTGGCGAAAAGCCGCGTACTAGGATCTACGCGGCCGAGCCCTCCCCTGTAAAGAACGTCTTCCGTCAACTCCTTCCAGTCGTACTTCGGCCGGTCGAGAAGGGTCCGAACCGCCCCTTCTTCTTCTACTGAGAGTCTCGGCAGCGCCGTCGCCCTCTTGGTCACCCCTTCTGCCCAATTGGTGGGGATCGGCCAGGCCTCTCGACTCCGCACGACGACCCACTTCTCTCGCCAGTGCTTGATAGAGTCCGGGCAAACCACGAGCCTGCCGCCGTGCCTCGGAGTCAGATAATACCGGTACTCCGACTTGTTCCCTTGGTGGAGCCGGTATATCGTCCGAAGCACGTTCAGCTGCGGTTCGATCCCCGCGGCCTGGCAATGAAGAACGAAGCCATTAATCACTCGCCACGCGTTCGGCATGAGCTGAATAGGGCAGACCCCGTACCAGCTCACCACGGTAATTGCGAACGCGTGGAGAGGTAGCCGGGCACCGGCGATAAAGGCATCAACCGGCCAGCAACACATGGTCACTGGCAGCGGCGAATTGGCCCTAACTCCGGGGCCCGGCAGCATGATTTCGTACTCCTCCGGGATGAAAAAAGCATCCCGGATCGCCACCAACTCCTCCTCGCGCAGGATCGACGCCGCATCATCCGCCTCCGTCGTCTCCCTCGCTTCATTCTCCTCGAAGGTCCTCTCCCTCCCATGGACAATCCGCTCGGCCTGGTCCTTCGGGAGCTCCCTGACCCTATGCAGACCCGTCAACGGACCCGGTAGCTGTTCGAACTCCCCCATCCTCTTCGGGTCCACGACGATGGAATCCTTCCCGAACACCTTCCCCTTAGGAGGGTTCGGAGACGAGGCCTCGACGCCTTCAAGGGAGGGCTCGGACCAAGAGACTTCATCTGAGACAGAAGCTACAGACATAACTTATAAATTACCTTGAAAGGAAAGAGCTGCCGAAAAACCTCGCCTGAGTCAAACACCGGTGCCCGGAAAAACTCGCCTGAAACACTAGAGAACGCCTGAGCAAATGAGAGGAGAAGTGAGAAATGAGAAGGGGGGGCAAGGATTTATAGAAGGGGGGCACTCCCCATGAGGCTAATGGGCTTGTACGACCGGCCCATCTAAACCAAGCGGCGGAACGATCCCTCGTTAACCGCAGCGAATCATGAGATGCATTTAATGCCATCCCATCTGATGGAACCCCAGGGGTCACTGCAATTAATGAACGTCCCATCTGTCAGGGTTGTCAGAAGTGTCAGAATTGTCAGACGTTCAAATGGCGCACAAAAAAGACAAACTCACATGAACAACAAGTCTGGGCGTTCGGCACTCACTGCCGTGCATTCGTGACACCGACCCTGTTATAGGGGAAAAAGTCACGCTCGGCACCCACTGCCGAGCATTCGTGACACCGACCCTGTTATAGGGGAAAAAAAGTCACGCTCGGCACCCACTGCCGAGCATTCGTGACACCGACCCTGTTATAGGGGAAAAAGTCACGCTCGGCACCCACTGCCGAGCATTCGTGACACCGACCCTGTTATAGGGGAAAAAGTCACGCTCGGCACCCACTGCCGAGCATTCGTGACACCGACCCTGTTATAGGGGAAAAAGTCACGCTCGGCACCCACTGCCGAGCATTCGTGACACCGACCCTGTTATAGGGGAAAAAGTCACGCTCGGCACCCACTCCCGAGCATTCGTGACACCGACCCTGTTATAGGGGAAAAAGTCACGCTCGGCATCCACTGCCGAGCATTCGTGACACCGACCCTGTTATAGGGAACAAGTCACGCTCGGCACCCACTGCCGAGCATTCGTGACACCGACCCTGTTATAGGGAACAAGTCACGCTCGGCACCCACTGCCGAGCATTCGTGACACTGACCCTGTTATAGGGGAAAAAGTCACGCTCGGCACCCACTGCCGGGCATTCGTGACACCGACCCTGTTATAGGGGAAAAAGTCACGCTCGGCACTCACTGCCGAGCATTCGTGACACCGACCCTGTTATAGGGGAAATAGTCACGCTCGGCATCCATTGCCGAGCATTCGTGACACCGACCCTGTTATAGGGAAAAAGTCACGTTCGGCACTCACTGCCGAGCATTCGTGACACCGACCCTGTTATAGGGGAAACAGTCACGCTCGGCATCCATTGCCGAGCATTCGTGACACCGACCCTGTTATATGGAAAAAACAGGTTCGGCACCGCTGCCGAGCGTTCGTGGCACCGACCCTGTTATATGAAAAAAACAGGTTCGGCACCGCTGCCGAGCGTTCGTGGCACCGACCCTCTTATAGGGAAAAGACACGCTCGGCACTCACTGCCGAGCATTCGTGACACCGACCCTGTTATAGGGGAAACAGTCACGCTCGGCATCCATTGCCGAGCATTCGTGACACCGACCCTGTTATATGGAAAAAACAGGTTCGGCACCGCTGCCGAGCGTTCGTGGCACCGACCCTGTTATATGAAAAAAACAGGTTCGGCACCGCTGCCGAGCGTTCGTGGCACCGACCCTCTTATAGGGAAAAAACCGGTTCGGCACCGCTGCCGAGCGTTCGTGGCACCGACCCTCTTATAGGGAAAAGACAGGTTCGGCACCCCTGCCGAGCGTTCGTGGCACCGACCCTCTTATAGGGGAAAAACAAGTTCGGCGGACCGCCGAACTCGCTCCTGACGCTCGCAGCCCTGCCGAACTCGCTTCCCTCTCTGGAAAAGCTCGCCGAACCGCATATGGACCTCGGCCCCTTCGCCAGCGAACTCTAGGGGGGTCTAAAGCGTGCTCCAAGTATACAAGACCACCGAATGACGAATTGACACTTTGCGAAGTTAATAGGATATCCCCGCAAGAACACCACACGACCATAAGAGCTCAGGAGCGACTCAGAGTTCAATCCGCTTGAAAAATCACCAAATTACCTCCTTCAAGATTCAAAACCTTCCATTTGGGCTCCGATACAACTCTACCAGCCATTAAAAAACAGCTAGACTACTCCTCAAAGGCCGATCAAGCTCAGCCTTTAGGAGTGGGGGGCTCGTGATATGGCTAAAAATGGGATTTAATTGGAACCGTCCAAATCAGGCACGAATCTTGAGACCTGAGGGTAAAACGGTAATTTTGCCCACAAGAGGACCAAAACGGGTATTGGATCTGCCCTTTTAGGGCCCAATGGTCCGCGAATGGATCCGCCAACAAGAGGGCGCGGATCTCAACCCGCGGCGCTCCCAATCCAACAAGACAGAGTCAGGATCCCTGATTAAACACGATCAACGGCCCTGATGGACATCTACCTTTTCACTGGGATTTGGGGATTAAAATTCCTTAACTGATTACAGGGAATATACCTTATCAGATTACATACCTTATCTGACTACGAGGAATATTCCTTATCTAATCACGGGGATTACCTTCCTAAAACCATTCCCTAAGACGCCTATAAATACCCCCTATCCATCTCCATTAAGAGGTAATCAATCTTTCACCAGTTTTTTACGCTCTTTCATAGTCTGCCAGATTACTGACTTGAGCGTCGGAGGGTGCGTCGCCGGGAAAAACCCCGGTGTCTCGCACTTTTTGCAGGTGCACGGCAGGAACGACGAACGAGGCCCGACGGAACAGGTACGCAGGTTTCCCTATTCAGTTTCCCCAAGAATCCACAAGTTCTATCTGTTTGCCCCCACACCAAATTTAGCGGCAACACCATGCTAATTGGCTTTATCTCCACACTCGGCTTCTCTTTATCTTCTTATAGGGAAAAATAAGCACTTTTGAACCAATATGTCGTACATGTCCACTTTCTAGAGATTAAAGTTGATCTTACCATCAAACTGCTTCTTCATGAAACTATAATCTTTCATCTTCACCAAGGAAGTCAAAGTAAACTTTGCTCTCATACAAGTTGTTTGGAAATTTCGGAGCAAACGAGAGGCGAAAACCGATCACAATGAACAACCAAGCAACGCAGACCAACACCAAGCACACAAGGTTTATCCTGTTTCGACGAACCTAACCCGGGGAGAATAACCGAGATATTATTCAACTAGAAAAAATACAAGAGTTACAATAATCTGACCAAGAACCTATATCTCTCTCAAATCTCACTACAAGACAATGAAAAACTCTAATATGAAAAACTACCTCTCATGGAGGTCATTATAATAATTTATATAGATCTAAAAAAAACACTAGGTGGTAGTCTTGATCCTTCACCGTCCAATGTACTTTGAAGAGAAAGTCATGCAATAAGAGTCGTACGATATTACTTGGAGCACAAACTTGAGTTCAAACAATTCTCCAAGGAATATGATCATCTATTGTCGCTGCTTCTTGCGATCGACTGCCTATAATAGCATTCGATTGCTATGGGGTCGAGGGGTGTTGGAAAATGGGTGTCTTAACACCATTTTACGAATCAATTTTGAAGCAACTTTTTGATTAAGATCCATTATGAATTAATGAGAGATCTTAATGGATTTGTGTTCTTCTTCGTGAGTACATCAAAATCATATATTTACTTGCTCAAAACGGTTATGGGGTGAATGAGAAATTGTCTCCCAAAGTGAGACACTTGATGTCTGAAAATGGGTTGAGTGACTTTAGTCCCATATCGGAAAAATCATAAGATTAGAAGGGTATATATAATAAACCCTTTCTTCGCATTGTAAGAAAGTAAGTCAGAAGGTCCTCTTTCGCGTGCGTGCCGGCGGGGGGGGGGGGGGTGCTAATCTCGGACCGGATTACATGCGACTTTTGTGAGCCCGCACATCCTGCAGACACGAATGTCGGGAATTATTTTTGCACCAACTTTGATTTTTCTGATATGTGACGGCCGAAATAAATGCAGAAACGGTTGTCGTGTCTGTGGTCGTCAATTTCATTCATGTGGAAATGTTAGAAAATTGGTGTTTTAACACCATTTTAAGAACCAGTTTTGAAGAATTTTTTTAGTAAGATCCGCAATGAATTAGTGAGAGATTTTTATGGATTTGTGTTCTCCTTCGTAAGTACATCAAAATCATATATTGACTTGCTCAAAACGGTTATGGGGTGAAGGAGAATTTGTCTCCTAAAGTGGGACACTTGATGTCTAAAAATGAGTTGATGGACTTTAGTCTCATATCGGAAAATCATAAGAATTAGAAGGGTGTATATAATAAACCCTTTCTTGGCATTGTAAGAAATCAAGCCAGAAGCTTCGCTCTCGAGCGCGGGAGGGGGGGGTTGCAAATCTCGGACCGTATTATATGCGGTTTGGGTGCGTCTGCACGTCCTGCTGACATGAATGCCGGACCAACTGAACCCCACCTCGTGCAGGGATTATTTTTGCACCAGTTTGGTTTTGATTTTTCTAATCTGTCGTTACAACTCGGCTTTAAACTGAGAAATCGTTTTGTCTGGCGTTACAACCCGTTTTAAACTGAGAAACAATTTTTTCTGTCGTTACAGTTTGGACATTCACTCACATGTCTGCCATTATGGTGTGTGCATTCACTCACCTGTTTTCCCCTGCCCCTATATATAAAGACCCCTTCTTCCCTCATTCCACACACTAGAAACTCTCTTCCTCCATGTCCTCCTCTGTTCTTCTATTAGTGATAGATTTCAACACATCAATCAGTTCGGGAGTGTAGCGTTGTGCTGCCGTCAACACTCGACAACCGTTTTATCCTGAGAGACTTACGCCATAACATTCCTCCAGCACCAGTGATGCGGCAAATCTGTTTTAAGGACTCTGTGTGATACATGAGACTCGATTACTGCTCAGTTTGGTTTGTTCTTTTATTTTCTTTCATTTTGTACAGTTTTCAATTTCCTATTCTCTTTCTCTAATTTTGTGCCTCTCAATCAAAAGTTGGTTTTCTTGAAAACCATTTATAACAAGGGGTACCCTAACAGTATCAGCACTAGTCTGAAAGGATTGGTTGCACATATTTTGCACAACTCCAGCTCTCATTATAATATTAAGTAGAGATTCAATAGTAAAACTTTGATTTAGTAGGAAAAAAGATAGGCGGCTAAGATTTACTCCATATATATGGCAATAAATAAAGCAAATTATGATCCACGCCATGGATCTCAGCAGGAATTAGCTTATCGGAGCTGAAGACATTGTATAAATCTGCAGGTAGACGATCAGCATTGTATAAATTTGAAGGTAGACGATGAGAAGCTGAAGCTGAAAAATGTGAAGCTGAAGACTATAGAAGAACTTCATATATCAGTCCTTATACCTTGCATATCGGTCCCTGGGTTATAATCTTTCTTATAGGGTTTAATTTGTAAATAGGATGGCATATTAGCATTTAAGTCTACTAGGTTGGCCAACGGTTTTGTCCAAACACGCAATATGCATGTGTAATAGCTCTATAAATAGAGCATCCCTGTAACCCATCTGATTGTGAATAAAATTGTTGAATTCTCTTTTGTTCATCATCTCCCTCCTCTTACGTCACCGTTAGAACTCAATCGAAGGATCGATGTTGAGGAAGAGGAATCCAGCTCTCTCCGTCATCGGAGAGGATCGACCTGGAACAATGGTATCAGAGCCTGACTTTGATCCCGCTGCTGCCATGGATCAAGAACACGATCAAGAACCGATTCAAGAAGCTGACAATCCTGTTAATTTTGGATCTGGACTTTGTTCTAGATCTGAAGCTAGGGAATGTGCAAGTCTCCGCTAATCATGGCGTTGAGCCTCATAAGCGTTCCAGTTTGGAAGATTGATTCGATCGATTGGAGTTGGTTTTGGATCTGTTGCTTCAAGAACCAAGAAATAGTCGGAGATCACATTAAAGATGAGACACTTGGATTTCCAATAGTAGAAAGGAAGATTATGGAAGAGAACATCGAGACTGTAGAGATAAGGAGCATCGATATCGCTCTTCAAGAAATAGGCAAATACCATGAGGTGAAGTAAGGAATCTTGATTGTTGTGAACCCCAGTTTGGGAGAAGAACTTCAAGAAATAAGGAGCGACCATCGGAAGGTAACACCTTCTTTCCAAAGCACCCTAAAATTGATTTGCCCAGCTTTGATGTAACAGGGGATATAACCAATTGGATATATCACATGAAGCACCACTTCTATACATAGAGGATTAGTGCCTACGATAGACTATCTTTTCGTCTCTACTACTTGAGGGGGGAAGCCTTGCTATGGTGGAGATGGTTCGAGCAACAAGAAGAGGAAGAAATTGATTGGGAAGTTTTGAAAGCAGAGCTATTACTGTAGTTCGGATCATCGGAATTAGAAGATCTTGAAGCCACTCTATACAAATTGCAACAGACTGAAATGGTCGCCGATTATCACAAAGAATTTTTGAAATACAACCAGCTTACCAAGCCTTTGGCTAGATCTTCTTTAGTGAGCTGTTACCTTTCAGGTTTAAGGAGTGAGTTAAGAAAGGAGGTAAAGTTAAAGAACCCTCGTACTGTACTTACAACTTATAGGGAAGCTATTGCTAGAGAGGATATTCTTGCGGATCAGAAAAGAGTATGGAAATCAAGTTCTTTTACTAAAAGCAATGTGAACCATGCAAGCTATAAACCTGCAATACCTTCTTCAATGTCACCTCTAACAAACGGTAGGGGTAACTTTGAGAACACTGGGCACACTCAGTCGATTGCTGTTCCTAAAGGTAACGATCAACAATTTGTGCAATTTATGAAAGAAAGAAGAGAGAAGGTTCTATGCTTCCATTGCAATGGGAAATTTGTGAGAGGACACAAGTGTGCAGGGCGTTCCTTCATAAAAATGATAGGGTCTTGTGAAAGTAGTGTGTTTATGCATATGGTAGGTGCTCTAGATGATGATACTGATGAATCAAAGGAGGGGTCAGATGAGGACCTGAGTCCTCTCGTAATTGAAGGGGTTAATGTAACTAAACAACTGAAAAGTTTTCAAGAAACAGAGAAGGAGGGTGCAGTTATTTCTTTAAACACACTCATGGGTAGCACAACACCCAGGACTTTTAGAGTTCAAGGCACTATCTCTTCTCATTCCGTTTGTGCTCTTCTTGACACATGTGCTTCCCACAATTTCATCGATGAAAGCAATGTGAAGAGGGCTAAATTGCCTGTCAACCCTCAGATGTGGCTGGATGTAACTGTGGCAGGGAGAATTCTCTTGAAGGGAATAGGGTTATGTGAAGGAGCAACTTTTGTTTGTCAAGGCATTCCAATTATAACTGACTTTTATGTCCTAGCTATGGATACTAGCAATTAGTGCGTGGGGCACAGTGGATTGAGACGTTGGGCGATGTTGTGTGGAATTTAAAAGTAAAGAGAATACGATTTGAACTTGATGGTCAGCAAAGAACTTTTTTGGATATACCATCTCAGGAAATGAGTTAGCTACTACCAAGACCATGACCAAAGTCCGGTTAGTTACTTCAAATGGTGGGTGTTTCTTCTGCAACACCTGTTCGACATGTTGTCCCTGCAAAGCTACAACAGGTATTAGATCGGTATCGAGCAGTGTTCAAAGAAGATTTGGTCTCCCTCGCAAAGGAGTTTTGATCATACAATTCCCTTTATTCCTGGAGCAAACCCTGTGAGTTTGCGACCTTACAAGCACCCATGGCATCAAAAGAACGAAATTGAGCGACTAGTTCATGAAATGTTGGAAGCTGGTATTATACGACCCAGTCACAGTCCATATTCTTCTCCTATTGTAATGGTTAAAAAATCTGATGGAAGTTGGCGTCTATGTATTGACCATAAGGCTTTGAATGATATTACGGTGAAGAACAAATTTCCCATTCCTGTGATTGACGAACTTTTGGATGAACTACATGGAGCTACAATCTTCAGCAAATTGGATCTACAAAGTAGTTACCATCAAATTAGAATGCATGATGCCAATGTGCACATGACCGCATTTCGCACTCATGAGGGTCACTATGAGTTCCTCGTAATGCCTTTTAGGTTAACCAACGCTCCATTTACGTTCCAATCTCTTATGAATTCTATCTTCAAACCCTATTTAATATGGTTTGTATTAGTGTTCTTCGATGATATTTTGTTCTATAGTAAGAACTTGAAGATACATTTGGAGCATTTAGTGTCAGTGCTACAGGTGCTCAGGGATAATCAGCTTTTTGCTAAACTAAGTAAATGCTCTTTTGGAGTAAATGAAGTGGAGTATTTGGTTTATGTTGTATCAGCTCAGGGGATGGCAGTGGATCAAGGAAAAATCAAGGCCATTGTGAACTGGCCTACTCCGAAGTCTTTGAAAGCTTTAAGGGGATTCTTGGGTCTCACAGGGTATTATCGAAAATTCATTGCAAATTATAGTTCGTTGGCATGACCTTTAGTAAAACAGACTAAAAAATGTGCTTTTCGTTGGCAAGAGGAGTCGCAAGTAGCTTTTGAGCGCTTAAAAGTGGTTCTATCTTCTTTCTCAGTTCTTCGACTCCCTAATTTTGCATTGCCTTTTGAGCTTGAGTGTGTTGCCAGTGGTACAGGGTTGGGAGCTGTTCTTCAACAAGAGAAGAACCCCATAGCTTTCCTTAGTCAAGAATTAAAAGGCAAAAGTAGGTTGTTATCCACTTATGAAAAGGAAATGTTGGCTATTCTGTTAGTTATCAAAAAATGGCGTCAGTATCTGTTGGGAAGGCAATTTATAATCCATACTGACCATAAGCCATTGAAGTATCTACTTGAGCAACGATTGTATATGGAGGCACAACATTTGTGGTTGCTTAAATTACATGGGTATCAATTTCGAGTAGAATACAAAAAGGGAAAGGACAATGTAGTTGCAGATGGCCTTTCTCGACAATTTGAGGATGGAGTTGAAGCTTCTTTGTCCACTATGTTAGTTGTTACACCTGTATGGTTGGATCACGTTCGGCACCTCATGATATCAGACCCATTTTATGTTGCAGTAAAGCAACAAATTGCAGATGGCCTTGATGACAGATTGGCTGTGGTCGATGAGGTGTACTATTATAAATGAAGGGTGCTCTTGAGTCCTACTTCTACAGCTAAACACTTGTTCTTAGAAGAAGTACATTGCACTCCGCAAGGAGGACATATGGGAATTTATAAGACTTGGCTTCAACTAAAACAATTTGTCTATTGGCAAGGTATGAGAAAAGATTTGAGAAATTTCATTCATTCCTGCGATATTTGTCAGTGCAACAAATACCTTAGTACTTCACCTGCGGGTCTCTTACAGCCTCTTACTATCCCTGATGAAATATGGCATGACATTAGTATGGATTTTGTTGAGGGGTTGCCTAAGAGTGCGGGGTTTACTACCATTCTTGTTATAGTTGATAGGTTGTCGAAATTATGCCACTTCCTCTCTCACACCCTTACACAACTAAAACAGCAGCCACGGTACTCTTTAAACATGTGATCAAGCTCTATGGGTTTCCTAAGAGTATAGTTAGTGATAGAGATGCCATCTTCACTAGTAATTTTTGTAGAGAGCTATTAGCTTTACAGGGAACTAAGCTATGTTTGAGCTCCGCATTTCACCCCTAATCTGATGGTCAGACTGAAGTGATTAATAGGGTGTTGGAGACATATCTCTGTTAGTTCACAGCTTATTGCCCTCAAGAATGGTCAGAGTGGTTATCTTGGGCTGAGTTTAGTTATAATACTCATGTTAATAGTTCGACGAAAATCTCTCCATACCAAGCTGTATATGGTAAAATTCCTCCGAATGTCTTGTCTTATGTCCCAAAAACTGCTAGAGTCCAAGCTGTCGAGGACACACTTCTTTCAAGAGATATGATCTTACAGTTGCTTAGAGATAACTTGGTTAAAGCCCAAAGTCGGATGCAGATAAAGGCTAATTCTCATCGATTTGATAGAGAATTCTCTGTGGGTGATTGGATGTATTTGAAATTGCAGCCCTATAAGCAAGTGTCGGTAGGGGGAAAACGTATACATAAGCTCCCTGCTCTATACTATGGTCCCTATGAAATTCTGGAAAGAATAGGAGCTGTAGCTTATAAGCTCCACCTGCCTGATGAGTCACGTATCCACAATGTATTTCACATTTCTCAACTAAAGTCATTTGTGGCAAGAGATCGTACTGCTGTGTCTTCATCTACGTTACCTGACTACTTTGTGGAAGAAGCTCCTACCCCTGTCTCTGTTCTTGATTGTCACATGATTCCAAAGAGGGGAGTTGCGATTACAGAGGTATTAACTCAGTGGAAGCATTGTCATGAGAGCGATGCAACTTGGGAGAGTTATTGGGATCTATATTGGCGATTCCCGGCCTTCCGCGATGCCCTGGAATCTTTTAAAGGGGGAAGTATTGATCCACGCCATGGATCTCGGCAGAAATTAGCTGATCGGAGCTGAAGACATTGTATAAATCTGAAGTAGACAATCAGCATTGTATAAATCTGAAGGTAGACGATGAGAAGTTGAAGCTGAAGACTGTAGAAGAACTTCATACATCAGTCCTTATACCTTGCATATCGGTCCCTGGGTTATAATCTTTCTTATAGGGTTTAATTTGTAAATAGGGTGACATATTAGCGTTTAAGTCTACCAGGTTGACCAACGGTTTTGTCCAAACATGCAATATGCACGTGTAATAGCTCTATAAATAGAGCGTCCCTGTAACCCATCTGATTGTGAATAAAATTGTTGAATTCTCTTTTGTTCATCATCTCCCTCCTCTTGCGTCTCAGTTAGAGCTCAATCGAAGGATCGTTGGCGAAGAAGAGGATTCCAGCTCTCTCCATCATCGGAGAGGATCGACCTGGAACAAATTATGTGTACTTAAATTGACCTCCTCTCTTGAAAACGATTTCCTCTCTCTCTCTCTCAAAATTCTAGGTTTTGGGTACTAAAGCAAAGACTAAGAATAAGAACATCGGTGAGTTGCTTCGTCTATAAATCCCAAATGGTTTTTTTTTTTTTTTTTTTGGTTGTTGATATTATTAGAAGACATGTATTTTGATATATTAAGTCCATATTTTTTGGACATTGTTCCTAACATATATGAAGGCAGCTTCACCTTATGAACTCCTCCATATTTATCTCCTACTATTTGACAGCGCAAGATATAAATCATATATATATAACTCTTTACAATGGCAAAGGCCAGTTTTGTAATGCTAGATAGATAGAGTTAAAGACATGTTTCTACTATATTAATAACGACAAAGTTGCAGATGTAAATTAAACATGCAAAATGACCGAACATATCACTTACCACGCGGTAGTTTGTGCATATTTTCATTTAAACAACTAGTATCATGCACGTGCGATGCACGTGAAGAAGAATGAAAAAGGACAAAAAAAGCACGTGCGATGCACGGGTTTGCTCACAAACAAATTAGGGTTTGTTTGTTTACCAACCCCATCTCTCCCATTATAATAGTTACTAGTATGATGCACGTGCGATGCACGTGGAGGAGGAAGGAAAAGGACAAAAAAAACCTCTAGTATGATGCACGTGCGATGCACGTGGAGGAGGAAGGAAAAGGACAAAAAAAAACCTACCAACACGTGCGCTGCACGTGTTTGCACACATACAAAAAACAATAAAAAATTGTTTATTTGTTTGGAACCCCATCTCTCCCATTATAATAGTCATAGATAGATATAGATAGATAGATATTATATATTATATATTATTATATATTATATAATAATATATAACAAAAATTTATTTTATATATATATATATATATATATATATATATATATATATATATATATATATATATATATATATATATATAAAATAAAATAAAATAAAATTACTATATATATTATATAGTAATTTGCACGTGCGATGCACGTCTTAATAAATATAATTTTTTAAAATAAAAATTTAGACATAATCTGGATTTGAACTTAGAACCTCCTTTATAATAGTTATGCACGTGTATTGCATGGGTTATAGATTGACAAAACATTTACAAATGACACTAAGGTCTTCTCCCATTATAATATTAGATTAGAAATAGGAGTATTTCTTAGTTTTTAAAAATAGTGGGGGTATATGCTAATTTTCACATTTTAAATGGGGGCATTTGCTAAAATATTCCTTTTTTAGGAGCTGCACGTGCATCACACGGGTATGTTTGATGGATTTAGTTTGCTGCATATTGCACGTGTTTACTCAGTTACAAAATTAGGGTTTGTTTGTTTAGAGCATCCACAGTCGTTTTTCTTATTTCTCAAAAAATGGGAGCTACAGTAATAACAAATGGACCAAGTTCTTGCAGTCGTCGTTTGCTAAATTTTTCTCATATTCGTTACAGACGGGATATGATTCACCGTCCCTAGTTTTTTAATTTTAAAATGGCGTAGGACGGGGAATCATTCCCCGTCTCTCCAAAAAAAAAAAAAAAACTGGCTAACGCTCGGACGGGGTATCATACCCCGTTTTTTGTGTGAGAAGACCTTAATACCCCCGCTACTTTATAAGTGTGTTGGCACTATAGGAGGACAAAGTAGGAATAAAAAATAAATAAATAAATAAATAAAAAATAGAAAATTCCCGGACGGGGAATGATACCCCGGACGGGGTATCTATCCCCGTCTGAGGGGATTTTCAACAAAAAAATTTGGGTCAAAGAGGTGGGACGGGGTTTGATACCCCGGACGGGGTATCATTCCCCGTTTGAACGATTTTTTTTAAAAAAAAAATTTGAGAATGATTGGGACGGTATATGATCGTCCGTCTGATACGATTAAAAAATTATTATATAGAAGAGACGGGGTGTCATACCCCGTCCTTTATAATTTGAGAAAGCACAGATCGTTTCTCATATTTGAGAAATGGAAATAGGAAGTTTGCCAAAATATGAGAATTTGAGAAACGACTGCAGCGTCTCTTTTGTATTCGTTTGCTATAATTTGGAAATATGGGAATTTTAGAAAACGACTGTGAATGCTCGTACAACCCCAACTCTCCCATTAAAATAGTAGAAATAGATATGCATCACATTTGTCAATTACTAGTAAGTACGGCACATACCGCACCATTAATTAAAGTGAAGACATGGACTCCCCTGAAGACCTACCGCAGTGATATATTCTGTTTGGGTATACAGGGACATATCCATCTGGCACAGTGCAGTGCAGCTATCTCAAATGAGACACGTTAACCACTGCTATGTATACATATGCTGAATTGACAACTACCTAGGTGTTTCAGTTTTAATAAATACCACATTAGCTGGTTCAAAGTAGCTCCATTGTTTTTATTGATCCGCCCCCCCATGTGGAAGAAAACTGCATATAGTCCCTTGGAGTTGACCAATTAGAGGTCCCAATTTGGATCTACTACATTGGTCATCTCATCCATCCTAGATGGGTTTTTTTCGAATTTTATATATTAAAAGGTTGAGTTATGATTATTAAGAAAATTTAGCCGTACTGTCCCACTTTTTGAAAATATTTGGTCCTCTATCTCATTTCCGAAAACAATTAGCGATCTGCCTCTGTTTAGAACACGTCAGTATAAATCGTTATTGGAAATAACGGTATAGGTTATTTACGTGCCGTTATTTTCAATAACGGCATCTATATTTAAAAAAAGTGTCATGCCGTTATTTGGAGTAACGGCATAGGTTATTTTATTTTTCGACAGTTTGTAGTCTCCATTTAGAGAAAAAATTACAAGTATGAAAACCTTATAACAGATGCCGTTATTTCAAATAGCGGCATTCTCAATACTGATGCCGTTATATGGAATAACGGCATCAATTATAATTTTTTTTTTATAAAAAAGTAACTTATTATTCATCAGCTCTGACGAATAAGTTCAAAAAAAAAAAAAAAAATTATAACTGGTGCCGTTATTCCAAATAACGACATCAGTTATAAAATTTTTTTTAAAAAAAAAACTTATTATTCATTCTCTCTGTTTCCAAACAACGACAAGAGTTCATTTATATATAACTGTCGTTATCTCCAATAACGACATCAGTCATTCGAATGCCGTTATTCGGGATAACGGTATTATTTATAAGTTTTTTTCACACTTAAAATTTTTTAAAGTTAGAAGATTTACACTTGTAAGCAAAATATACTGATGCCGTTATTCCCAATAAAATAGATAAAATAGATGCCGTTATTGAAAATAACGGCACGTAAATAACCTAAGCCGTTATTTCCAATAACGGTTTATGCTGACGTGTCCTAAATAGGGGCAGATCGCTAATTGTTTTCGGAAGTGGGGCAGAGCGCCAAATATTTTCAAAAAGTGGGGCAGTACGGCAAAATTTTCGATTATTAACAAAAATTGAGATAAATTATCCTTCTTACATGCTCTCGATTCCATTATTCTCGACTAGTAATTTACACCTGTGTTGCACATCTTAATAAATAAATTTTAAAAAATAAAAATTCTGACGTAGTCTGATCTCGAATTTGAGACCTCATTTATATTAGTTATATACGCGCGATACACATCTATATAATAAAACACAAAGAAAGCTATCAAGTGGCTCTCATTCAATCCTCCCAAAATCAAAGGTCCAGATCTAACCTCACAAAACACATTTTCCCCCCAAATTCCTTCCCCCCCCCCCCCCCCTCCCACTCCCCCTCCCAAAAAAAACTCAAATTCAAATCCCCCAAAACAACTCCTTTATTTATTTAATTATCTCTCTCTCTCTCTCTCTCTCTCTCTCTCTCTCTCTCTCTCTATATATATATATATATATATATATATATATATATATATGAGTAATGCTACATCCACTACCAATTTCACTATATTTCTTTTCACTATCTTAGGTGGCACACTCCAATAGGTTGGGAAAGATACAGTAGGTGGGAGAACTCTCCAACAGAAGTGTGTCATCTAAGATAGTGAAGAGAAATGTAGTGAAATTGGTAGTGGATGAAGCATTACTCTATATATACACAGAGTAATGCTAGAGCCACTACCAATTTCACTACATTTCTCTTCACTACCTTAGGTGGCACACTCCAATAGGTAGGGGATGATAGAGTAGGTGGGAGAACTCTTCAATATGAGTATGCCACCTAAGGTAGTGAAGGAAATAGTAGTGAAATTGGTAGTGGCTAAAGCATTACTCATATACACACTTATAGAAACATGAACTTTTATACTCCAATTTATAATTATTTTTCAACATATACTAATAGAAACATGAACTTTTATTACAACTAATTATTGTAATATTATCCAAACTTAAGCTACATAATTGTTGATTTACTGTTTATAAGACTTTTCATATGTTGTATCGTTCTGAAAACGTGTCGTAGGCACGTGACTACGGACAAATCTAGTAAGTTGATATGTTTACAAATGACACATCTAACTCTTGTTAGAGATATATTTTCATATAAATAATGTTAAAATAAGATATAAAGAGGAGAATAAGGAAGGTGCATGAGGGGAAGTGTCCTCTCTTATGACAGCTACCCCCTCAATTCTGGTACCTTAGGCTTTAGGCATGATGACAAAAGACAGAGAGTTAAATTCCCTGGTGTGCAGAACTTGTAAGGATTGGCTGTCTTTCCTACTCCCCTTATTAATGCTTCATCGTCATAAGTAAAGAAGAAGAGGGAGGGGGAATTAAAGAAGATGGGATGTTCCATTCTCATCAATCTTACCCTCTTTTATTCCTCCTCTGCCTTCAGTCATGACCTGTCCACAAAAATTAAAACCATTCTCAGAAACTCTTCTCAGGTTCCCATTTCTTCAATATGGCCTTTTTCCTTTTTTCTTTTCTTATTCATTCATTATAGATATATATAATCATTTAATTATATTTATTCTCATTCTTATTTTGATCTTCAGTTTTTATCCAATATGGAAGGGTGTGGCAGTTGTGACTCAGGATGGACAAAGTACTTTTTATCCCCCATGCATGTTGATGAAGATGATGATGGTGGTGGTGAATCTGAATATTACAGGAATGTTAAGGGAAAGGGTATTGCTAAGAAAAGAAAAGGGAAGGCAGATGATGCCGGCGATACCGATGATTCCATGGCATCTGATGCATCTAGTGGGGGGAAGCATAAGAAGAAGGATGACAAGAAGAAACAGGTGAAGACTGAGAAGAAAGGTGAGAAGGTGACAAAGGGTTCGAAGAGTGAAAAGGGTAAGAGTAAGAAATGACGGTAGGAGAATGTTACATTTTGTTTTTTAGGATTTTGTTCTAATTTAATGTGTGTTGAACTTAGTTCTCCTATTTTTTTTGTATAAGTGGGGAATTAAAGATGAAGTTAATTATCAGGGTTTTAGACTTTTTTCAGTTTAGATTCTGATCTGTATGTGGATAACTTCTTATGAAATGTCTCTTACGTTCCCTTTTTTCCCTATTTTTCAAAAATTTTATTTATTTATTTATAATTCGGTTTTTAAGGTTTATTTGGTGTATTTTGGTCTAGTTTGTGTGATATGTATGAAATGAGCAGATTGATCCATGACTAATAAATAACTCATGACTAGTTAATCATGAAGTGCTTACAGAATAGTATAAAATTTTCGTGTAAGACGCAGAAACCAGCAATATATAGCAAGATTTGAAAATGGGAGGGAAAGAACAGTATGTTTCTCCGGACAAGTTTGATTTCTCAAATTTCAATTTCTCTTGAAACAAACCAAGAACGATATTATCAAAAAGTGAAATAGCTTGAGTTATTGACAGAGCATCCAACTATAGGCAACCTGATCCAAGTTTAGCTACTAATAAAACTAAAAAAACATTCGAAAACAGAAATTAAGAATGAAAGAGAAAATTTGGCAACTAAATAAACCAGAGTGAGCAACCTTTTCTTGTGAAAGCAGCAAGAATCTGAACCAAGCTGTTAAGAACATGCAGATTCTAAGAGACATATCATAACATAACATGGCCTAGCTAGCTAAGTTGTTCAGCTCATGTGCAATCATGAGAACTATTCTACTGATATACAGTATATGATACACATGTAATAGAGGTCAAGCTCTTCATGTAACCATAATAGAAAGATCAGATTCTAAATGAAAAATAGTCCCGCAACTGAGACCTTCATCCTTCCTCAGTTAACAAAAATTTAGGAAAATCAGTTCGACAATATCATGGCATGCAATTTTCACTCTCTTTGTGGTCAAAGATAGCGCTCCGATTTGTTCATAAAATCCTGAACAATAAAATAAATGCCTCCCTAAGATGATTTCGCCAGCCGTCAAACAAAATTTGACAAAAAGAATACACATTCGGATAAGAAGGTTAACAACAAAAATAAACCTAAGAACGTTAATCTGAAGTGGTCGATTTCTAAGCGGCATTTCAGAATAGGTATTCATGAGAATATTAGAGTCCTACATCCTAGTATATAAAAAAAGCGTTTGTCCTGCTCCCTAATAAGGTCGTATAGAATTCGAGCAAGCATCCAGAATGCATCCTTTATATTGGGTTTATGTCTTGCATACTATATTCGATTAGAAGAGAAAACAGGTAAAGCAAGAAAATGATTTGAAGCGACGTTGGACGAAGAAGGTAACAATTGACGGTCGACAGTTAATCGCAAGAAGAGCTGGTATCGGTTCCTATCGGGTCGGATCCTCCACTACTTGGACCCGGACCCGGTACCTCACGGGTCCAAAAGTTGGACCCGGACCCGGACTTCCAAGAACCGGGTTCGGGTCCTAGTTAAACAAATCTACTCGTCGTGTCCGGTAGGGGGAATAAATATTCGCACTTAAGTATTCATTACTTAAGTATTCAATATTTATACTTTACTTCTCCCAATGACCTAGCTTGAACAAAATACATAAATATTCATTTGTCCTACTTCGCTCCTTTCTTCGGTCTATTCACTACATAGGGGCAATATATTTGCTTCTGTAAACCATTGTCTTACATACCTTCTGTTATTTTGCAGATTGGTGCAGACAATTTTAAAAGAGCTTTAACTTATCCTTTGAAGTTCATTGCAAAAAATGTTGGAGTGAATGGTGTTGGGGTTTATGTACTTATTTGTAGGGTTGGCATTCAGATCTAACGGGCTGGGCCGGGTCGAACCCGCCCGGATTGGACCTTGACTTGGGCGGGTTCGGGCCGGTTTGGTGACTTAGCCGGGCTGGGCCTAAAGTTGTTTTAGGCAACCCGCCCAACTCGTGAACCCTTTAGGGTCCAACCCGGGTCGGGTCGGGTCGACCCGCGGGTTAGCCCATTTAGATAGTTAGGTTTTTTTTAATTAATATTTTTAAGTTTTTAACTTAAAATATTAATAAAAATAATACTAATAATAGTATAATACTAATAAACATTAAAAATCATAATAATAATAATAAGATTGAAAGAGTGAAATTGGCAAAAAAATATTGAAATATTATTCATATGAATTTAAGTTATACAATTTTCACAATTTCTAATGAAATGAAGAATTCAATTCACAAATATGTTTTATACGCTAACATATTTCTTATATACAATTTTAATTGACTCCAATTATTCTAATTTATAATAACAAGTAAAGATATAATACAATTTCTAACGTGTCGGTCGAGTTGCTATTATAAGCAAAGCTATTGTTGTTGTTGTTGTTCTTCCGACGAGTTGCTCCCACTCGTGGACGTTGATAGTGCTTTCCCTTGTGTTCTATCTTCAGCCTTCAGCCAGTCTTCTGTGCAAACGAGTATTAACATGTCGGGCTTCAAGCTATTCCTGCAATCAGTCAGAACTCTGCCACTTAAAGAAATATACTTTCAGAAGCAACTGTAGAGACAGGATGAGTTAGTAAATCTTTAGCCATAATTGACAGAATACTAAAAGTGTGTTCATGGTCTTTCCACCACTGTAAAATATCTAGTGAAGAAGAAAAAGGCTCAGAATCTTGTTGGTTATACCAATTTAATTCATTTGGTTGATTAGTCCTAGATTTTTTTGATTGAATTTGTTCAAATAAATTAAATGTTCTGTCATCAAATTAACTCTTACCCTTACCTTTAGAAGTACCAGACGAAGAACTAACTACAGAAGTTGTACTACTAGAAGCAAAACGTTTATCATAATAATCATACAAGTTATTTAATTTAGATTCAAACTTAACTAAAAAAGAAACGCAATCAATTACTAATTCTACATTTTCTTCAAGTAATGCAAAAAACATTTCAATCAAACTCTTCGTACCTTCTAATTTGATACGAGAATCCATAACGGTAGCAACACAAATCAACATAGGAGGAGGAAAATAATACTTCAAAATTTTTTTGTATGCAGGTTTTACAATCTCACCAACATTGGTTTCATTTGACATTTCGTTAAATGTTTGCATCATGCTAACTAATGAAATAAAAATGCTACTAGAAGTAGATTCATATGTTTTTGAAAATTTTAAAGTTGCGGTTTTAAACGGTTCTAAAAATTTCAACAAAGCTTCGGCATAATACCAATCGGTGGGAGTCATTTCAAAATTTGGCATATGAAATGTGATACAAAAATTATTTACAACTGCTTTATATTCGGTAACAACATATAGTAAATCAAAAGTAGAATTCCATCGGTGTCTAACATCCTTTGAAATTTTCTAAAAGGTACATTTTTAAGCCTACACCAAGCTTTCCATTCTTGTAATATGCTTGGACTTAATGCAATGAAATGTACACAATTTCTAATTTTAATTATATATGGATCGACTATTTTTAATGCATCTTGAACACATAAATTTATAATATGACATGCATATTTAACATGAAAAATATTGTCAAATGGAGGGTTTAAGACGGATTTTAAAGTAGTAATTGCTATATTATTGTTAGATACATTATCAAAACTAATACACATAATTTTATCACGAATATGAAAAACATCACAAATTTCTAAAATACGGTTTGCTATTTCAGCGCCACTATGGGGATACGGCAACGCCGCAAGTGATATGATTTTTTTTGAAGAATCCAATCATTGTCGATCCAATGACAGGTTATTCCCATCATTGGAATATGTTGAAACCCATCCAATAATCCGAAGTTAAACTAACTCTACATGTTAAACTCCATAAAATTGCAATCAAAGTGTTCTTCATTTCGATGTACATTTTAAAACAATCCGATTTGCAAGTATTTCTCAGAATTCTTCTAAAATAAGGGTTTAAGGCCGTTTGGTTAAAATTTTCCAAGTCCCTACTATCGGGATAGGAAAATGGTAACTCTTCCTTTATGACTAATCGGGCCATTTCTCAACGAACAAGTTCAGGATCATAAGGGTGGCTATCAACTAGACCGGTTCTAGGGTTGATTTTTTGTTGGCCGGGTAGGTTAGCAAGGAGTTCTTTATGGTTATGTTGGATGTGTCTACTAATTGTACCGGTGCCTTCACCCCTCTTGAATTTGTATGTTTTAGAACATGTTTTACAAACTTTCAAACCTATACCCGGAGTTTGTTCGTCCGGGATATAATCGTAAAACTTATGCCAATCACTACTTTCTCCTCTACTTTTTCTACTACTACGGGGTTGTGTGGTTTCGGTTGGTTGTTGTTGTTGTTCTTCTTTTTCTACTTGTACGTCACCTACAAACTCGTCGTGTGCACCCCATTATTGGGTAGTAGGATCATGGTACTCTTGGACAGGCTCACTAATTGGGACAATTGGTGGCCTACGAGAAGAGGAAGAGGAATCTTGCCCGCTACGACCGCTATCGCGTGATCTAGACATAATATAGTAATGTACTAATGTATGTAAAAAAAATACACAATTTAGGAATGGTGAATTATAAAAAAAATCAAAAAAACAAGAGGATTGAGATAGAGAAGATCAAAAAATCAACAATAATTTTAACTACAACACACACAAAAAATAACGAGATAGGTATGAAATTTTGATACCGTTTACCGTGGAATACGCGTATGTAAAATAAACCGTCAAAATAAGAATAAAAGTAGAACTAGAAATAAGCGATTCCGGAATTGAAGAGTTGAGGAGAGCTTGAAGGAGAATTTACGAGAGTTGAAGCGAGTTGAAGACGTTGAATTTTGATTTCGATACGATCGAAAATTGATCGTGTATATGCCTTGTTGAAGACTTGCTTGTTGAATACTTCAATTGTTGAAAAATTCCTTAGAAATAATTTATAATAGTAGAGAGAGTAAGTAAGGTGTGATTTTTTTAGGGGGTTTTGGGGGGGTATTTATAGGCTCAAAATAAACAAAAAACCAAAAAAAACCAAAAAATCCAAGCAAAACGGCTATAATAGCCGTTTTTGCTCTCTGTGCTACAGTGCCGCCCCCCTAATCGTTTGAACCGCGGGTCAATGTTCGCGGGTCAAACGGTTCGTGACCCATGGGTTGGCATGCGGGTTGGGTGAACAGTAACGGGTTTGCGGGCCGGGTTGTACGGGTTGAATTCGCATTTTTGTCAACCCGGGTTGACCCATTACTGTACGCGGGTTCGACCCGAACCCGCCAAACCCTTAAACGGGCCGGGTTCAACGGGAGGGTCGCGGGCAGGTCACCGGTTGACCCGGCCCACTTGCCATCCCTACTTATTTGATGTGAAGAGAAGATGGTGATACAAATGGAGGGTTCAAAGCAAAGGATGTTGGAAAATAATCTATGTGGGCTCACATATGTGACTAAATATATAATTGTTATTCTAAAGTCTAACTCAAATTAAAGTGATCAAGATTAAGTAATGGGTTAAAAGTATATATATAATTTGAAGTGTGATATATTACGTGTAAAATTGAGCAGGGTCAGCACAACCTCTATCAGCTTTGTGAGAGTAGGAAAATTCGGCTGAATATATGAAAACTCATTGTTCCTAAAGTATCATCTCGTATGCTGTCACTAGAATTATCAAAGCGAGACTGCAACGTTCAAATATCGTTGGAAGGTGGAGAGAGCCTTGATGTAGGTGGAGTTCGTGTGGAGGATGTCACCTCCATGATAACATCTATTGAGGTGTGTAAGATCCCCAAAATAATTAATAATTATTTTGTAGAAAATTTATTTTATTTATAATATTATGTTGTATACTTTTCGTATAATAATCATATTTTTATACTTGGAATATAAATTGTATTTGCCAACATTTGAGTGTTAGCAATTATTATACTTGTTTGGTTATATTAATTTTATAGTTGTAATAATCATGTATTAATATTATTAAGGGCAAAAACCAAAGTACCCCCCCCCCCCCCCCAACATTTGGCCCGAGTACAAAATGCCCATACAACGTTTGAAAAAGTACACTAAACTCATTACTCCGTTAACTTAACCCCATCCGTTAAGTTATAATTATTAAATTACATTTTTACCCTTATCCTTTCATAATCAAATATCTTTTTTTTTCTTCATTTTTTGCTTTCATTTTTATCTATTCTTCCTGTTCTTCATTCCTTTTTTCTTCTTTTCGAATTTCAGATTCTTCTTTTTGAAAAATAAATGTTCGATTCAATATTATCACCGCACATAGGGATCCACAAATCACAATGAACATGCATAACAATATTTTTTTAAATCTGTAATTGATCTTATATATGCATAAATTTGAATACCATCGAATTTGTGTTTGGGTATGATAATATCCATGATCAATAAGCCTTCTGTTTAGTTTCAATTTTTTTAAATTATTAGTATATAATATATGATTATTATTGGAATTCGCTATTTGATAATTGATTACTGCTGCCTACTAGTTTGGCATGTCATGCAGTCTTACTCAGCCAGGTTGTCTTTCTTCATATGTCTAATTATCTGTTGCAGTAATATGTTGCTTGTCATTCTGAAAGCTTTATGGTTTTGCAGGAATGTATAAACCAGATAACGACACTAGAAAGTATGGGTATGTATCATCTTATCCTCTAGTTAGAGTTGTTTTCAAGTACTTTTATTATCTGTACATCAGAATATTTGGTAAGATAATAAAGCCACGACATGATAGATATGATAAATACAATAGTAAAATCGGTCATTAGATTAGAAGTCCACGAAAATCTTGCTGATATAGTTGCATCTACTACCATTTCTTACTTGGATTGGTAGGGAGACTTTCTGGTGTCATGGATGATCGTGGTAAATATATATACATCTCTCCGGAGGAAATGAAGGCAGTTGTTGACTAGATTAAACGACTGGAAAGAGTCAGTATGTCACGCCCCGCTTCCCACTATACGAAAAAACAGGCACGCAACTGAGGCCCAACGAATGATATACATCATCCATAAGCTGTACAATTATAAGATTAACAAGATCTTTATAACACATTCACGCAGGCAAATATAATAATCACATGAGCTGAAAATAGAATAACCATCATTTGGAAAATACATCAACATCGGGTCAAGATGCCTGGGAGTACAAGGTGCCAGAATTAAAATAATATAATAAGCAGTTCGCTATAACAACTAGATAAAATAGCGACTGAAAAAACAACAACATGAAGTAGTAAGGAAGCAACAACGATCGTCTAGAGAGTCTGCTCGTCGGGTCCATCAGTACCTGTATAATTATTAACTCAAAGAAAAATATAAAAGTTCCCGTTAGAGCAAGTTTCGGGCTGCAAGTAGCAACAAGCAGTAAAAGGGCTAATATAACAAGATATAACATGAAAGAAACAAGAAGTAGAAGTACAAATATAATATAGAAGTAAGCAAGGAACTGGGACAATATGATCATAACTGTAACTAGTGTATGCAAGACTTCAAGGTATAAGCAATTGATAACCTAAGCTCAGTTAATCGATAATCATGTAATCAATAATCGAGAGTCATGTAATCAAGAGTCATGTAATCAAGAATCAAAAATCATGTAATGAAGAGTCATGTAATCAAGAATCATGTAATCAAGAATCAAGAGTCATGTAATCAAGAATCATATAATCAAGAATCATGCTTAGTGGAAATCTCGAGTTTATCTGTTTTATTAACTTATCTAATGCACGTAATCCTGTGTCCCATACCATAAGTTCGGTGCATATCAATCATGTGACGTTTAGACTTAAATAGTGAATTCTATAGGATTATGTACTCGGGTCTTCTAGTGATAGTATCAAGACATATAATCAGGAATCATGTAATCAAGAATTATGTAATCAAGAATTGTGTAATCAAGAATCAAGAATCAAGAATCACTATATCGGGAAATACGGGCCCCCTTCCGAGTATACTCCCCTATATTGTCCACTATTAAGCCGTGCCCTTATAGCCCCGACTTGTTATTCTTTTATAATTAATTATGAACATACAGTTGGTACGACTAGTGGAACGGTGTAATCAAATAGTTTAGTCAAGAAAAATATCAAGGGCAGTAATCATGGACATGAGACGTAAAACGAGTACATGTATCGAGAGTAGTTATTATAAATTATCAGGTGGTATAAAATGCATTCTATCAACCTATTATATCTATGCAAATTATTATTACAAGAACACTAATACACTCAGTTCATTAAATATGAAAAATAACGGGTTTATATGCAAAAACGTAGAGATGAATTTTTAAACAACTTGACATATATGCATTCAAATTTACTTTTCCGTTGTTACAGAAAAGCAAATCTGATTCTGCCAGAGATTCTAGAAATTAGACTTTCTTCCGGTTCTAACGCATATTCACACGATACATTCTAGAGACAGTAGCCATGCGTACAAATTCATTCTTCGCTGGTTTCGATGTTTCGCGTGTATTCTAGAAATTCAGAGTCACAATACTAAAATTGCGATATCTCACAATCTATACATCGGATTGAGAAACTGTAGGATGTTTAGGATATCTAGACTCGAAGGGCTACGATTTTCATGTAGAAAGTTTTTCGATCCAGTGTCAGGAACATTGTCAAATTCTCAATACAAGAGACTGGTTAGTGATCCCGTGCAGGTTCAGAAATTTACGATATGCCAGTACTAAAATCGCGATATCTCACAATCTATATATCCGATTGAGAAACCGTAAGATGTTCTGGATTCGGAACTCGATAGGATACGATTTTCATGTAGAAAATCTTCAATCCAGTATCGGAAACATGGTCGAATTCTTAGTGCAAGGTCAAGAAATTTTAGAGATAGTAAGCTTGAATATTCGATATTCGATAACACGATTCGAAATGTGTTAACGGTTCACTCTTGAGTTAATATAGCATGGAACCAGTGACTCAAACGGTGTTTGACAATAAAACATGATGATAACTAGACTACTTGCCACGAGTTTAAGGAAAATGCTTGTACGAAAACAAAAATAGTGTACATGGTACTTGCCTTATAACGTGATGATTTCAGTGGTGGTGTTAACCACAAAAGAAGAAGTGACGTCGGTAACGAACGGCGGTACAACGGCGGTAAGAATGGCAGCGAGACGGCAGCGAGCGAGCAACGGTAACAACAGTGAGCGACGGTGATGAGCGACAACAATAACAAGGAGATGGCGCGGCGTCGGGTTGTTCTTCGGGGTTCACGGGACCGTAGAAATGGAGTCGTTGGCTCGAAGGTGGAGGGTAAAGTGAAGCTCGGGTGTTACTTGAGCTCTCGGGTATGAAGAAGACAGCGGAAGAGAAGGAGAAGTGAAGAATGAGATGTAGAAATGAGGAATTTATGTGTGTGGGTGTACATATAGAAAGAAAAAAATGAGAAGGTGTGGGATGGCTGTATGCATATGGGTGTGTGTATATATATAAAAGAAGGGAGAGACACAACATGCATGTATGCATGCATTTGTATTATATATAATAATATATAAGGAGAGAAAGAGGGGTTGGTTGTAGAAAAATGAAAGAGGAGATAGTGACGGAAGAGGAGATTAGGAGTAGTAAGGTGGTGGAGGTGTAGAAAAATGAGAGCATATGTGTGAAAAAATGAGAACAAGGAGAAGAAGTCGTGGAGTTAGGCGTAGAATTAGGCAGGGTGGTTTGGCTGTGAGTGAGTAGTTAGCGGGAGTGGGTTAGGATTAGGATTATGATTAGTATTAATCAGGGTTAAAGTTTGTATTTAAGCTCCGATCGAAAAATCACAAAATTATGGAATTGATCAGAAAAATATTCTAGCTTTAAATAAAGAGTCCAAAGAGAAAAATAAAACTAATCTGAAAATTGAAGTACAAAAATTTACATAATAAAATACGTACAACTGGAACAGGGAGTTACACATTATTTCTCATCTAGCCAGCAAATCCAACCAGTTCATTGATCTGGAGCTTAAACTGCAACGTGATAATGAACTTAGATCTGATGGCATAGTGGTTGCTTAAATTCCATGTAAATCTAATACACACACCTTTCGACTAATGTAAAAATTCTATTACACCTGTTCCTCAAGGTCACAGAGATGTCTTTTTATACAGTGATGTGGATGTTTACAACTCCTTCCTAAAAAAGGTAATTTGATAGTAAGAGATTTGATTATGAAAGGGTAAGGATAAAAAAGGTAATTTAATAATTATAACTTAATGGATGATGTTAAGTTAACGGAAAAATGGATTTAGTGTACTTTTTCAAACGTTCTATGGGCATATTGTACTTAGGCCAAACGTTAGGGGGGTACTTTGGTTTTTGCCCTATTATTAAAAAAAACTAGTATAATTGTATTCTAGTTTGTATATGTTCATAGTTATATTAATTTATTGTTCGTATAATTATATAATATGACATGTATGTTGGCACTAGGGTTATAATCTAATCCTAGGGTTATCATGAAGGGTTAGGATTGAAGCTTGAGGTTGTGATGCATATGATGCCACATTACCCTATTCCCATCCATTCATTTTTTTTGGCTCACCTTTGACCACATCACACACATTCATTCTCATCTCTCCCACTCCCTCATCCGAAACCAAAGAAACCAAGAGAAAGAAAACCCCACACTCTCATTCTCACTTTCATTCTCTCATTCTCACTCATTCTCTCTCTCAGTCTCTCTTGGAAATTTCTGGAAACCAAAAGAAGAAGAAAAGAAACCCAACAAAATTCTATAAAATAATTCCTACATCAAATTCCTAAACTCTTCATGCTTCTTTTCAATCCTAAATGTTTCCTACTCTTCATTCCTAAAACTCCTAACAGCTATTTATGTTTACTTTTATGTTAAAAATCCTGCCCTTCATCTATAAAAAAAGAAGATCACAACAAGAAGAAGCCTACCCTACACCAAATTTTGGCCAAGCTTTTTTGAAGCAAAGGTGATGATTTGGTTCATGCCCTAATTCTTATACTTCACAATTTTCATGTCTAATTATTTTCTAATTTTTTTGCTAGGTATTATTTGGAGTTTGGCACAAGGAGAAGTTTAGATGTCAATTCATCAAGTAATTGGTGGGTGTTTCTTAATCTTATGTGATTGTTTTATTTTTGACTAAGTTTTGAATTGAATACGTGTAAAAAAATTGGTTATGGTTTTATAGAATGTTATTAATTTTAGGCATCATGCTTCAAGTAGTTCATGTATGGTTATAGTTAATGGAATAGTTGAAGAATAGACTTTAAAGCCATGTTTATGTGCTAGGAAATATGCTTACGATTTGTTTGAGTTTATGTTAGTGGTAGTATGCTTAAAATTGTGTTGTATGAATTAAATAATTAAGTTAGTTTAGTGTAACTTGTTTACTTTTTACTTAGATGTTAATTATTAGTACATTAGTTGACTTATGTTGAACTATATTGGTAGTAGAATAAAGTAACGTTAAAGTAGTAGCTTAAATGGGTTTCTTGATGAAGTTCATGTAGTAACATCGTTAAGAAATGAATGAGTGTTAGTGTTTGGGATTCTTAGTAATCGTGCTTAAATTGTTTATGTATATCTTGAAGTAAACTTGCTAAGTTCATGTTGGTTTTAGGAAGTAGAATTAGAATTGAAGTGTAAATGGAAATATAAGTAGAATCGAGTAGTAAAGGGTTGTATGTTAAGTTAACTAAGAATCAAGTTGGCTTATGGATGTAGAGTGTGTAGTATGGTTGCTACTAGATTGTAGAAAGAAGTAGAATTGTTAGTAGCTTTAATTGTTACCATTATTAGCAAATTACTTATTTGAGATGGATGCTTAAGAAATTACTTGCTAAGAAATGGAAGTATGAATTTTAGTATGGTTGGGGATTATGTTGAAGTTGTAATAGCTTAATTCTTAGTAGAAGTGCAAGCTTGGTTGTAGTAGAAATTGGTGGTAGGGTGTGAGTATCTTAATCAACTTGTTAAACGATGAAGGCATTGGAAAATTATGTTAAGTAGCAAGTGGATTAATGGATTCAGTTGTGAGTATCACTTATTAATAGTTTACATTCTAGTCAAATGGAAGTTATGTTAGTGGCTTAAGTGGAGTAATTCCTCTTGTTAATAGCATTAAGTGTTGAAAAATTGTAGATTGATCATATATGCTAGTTGTTGATTATTAGTAGCTTAACCATAAGTACAAATTTGATGTAAATGTGAAGATAATTGTGAGTAGTTGATTGAAGACACCTGTGAGTAGAAGGAAATATTAATACATGGAAGTTGATAATATACATTCTTAATAATGAAAGTTGTACATGACTTCGTAAATGGAAGGTAATAGATCGGAGGTTGGAAGTAACTTAGTAGTAGTCTAAATTGTTAATAGTTGCCAAGATTGAGTTATAGATGAATGTTACAAAGTTGAAGAATGACATATGTGGAAATGTATGGTGGTGATGAATGAGTCTACTTGTGGTGTAGGCAATGGTCGATATAGGTACCACTTCCAATTCATGCCTAAAGGTGCTGGATTATGGTGTACTACTTAATACTTGTTTGGGTTCGAATCACATTTGGAACAGGCTTAATAATTGATAATAGTATTTTAGCTTTGTGGGATGGTGTTACCGTTCTGGGAGTGGAGAAAGACCACAAGGTCCGGGCAGAGTGATGTATGTAAGATCAGGGAGTGGAGAAAGACCGCATAGGCTGACACCATTATGGGTGTACAGGAGCGGAGAGAGACCACAAGGTCCTGGCATGGCACTACCAACTGCAGTAGCGGAGTAGAACGAACAACTTCAACCTTATCAGTCACTAGATAAATGTCAGAAACATGAAAGAGTACAAGAGTAGAATACATGGCAGGTGATCAAACCTTATCATATGAAGAACACAAATTCATTAGAAAGTATGTAGTATGAGATGCGTACGTTTTCAAATAAATTGCATTAGAATAAGTGCATTGTGTGCATTTGGAGTGGTGCATTAGACACTAGGGCATGACATACACTGAAACTTGTGGTTTGGCTTCACATTTTTCTTATTGCATAAAATACTGTTTAGATTGGAAGATCGCGGGTTTCATCCATATTGCGTCAGTTATATTTAACTGACATGGCCACAATTGTCAGTTGCAGGATCGCTGATCGAGGAGCCGAGGACTCGAGCTGCGTGAAACATTCAAGAGACTATTGATGTAAGCATTGATGTAATTCGTGTTGTAATTTATTGTAAAATTAGTGCATAAAAGTTTTTAATTTCTTGTGATATTTCTGTGTTGTGTACTCATTTGAAGGAAAGAGCCCGGTTGTGTCTCGATTTATAGTATACGAAATTTGGTGCGCTACAAGGTGTGCCCTTGAGGGGTCCTACGGTTGGAGAAAAAAAGTGGGGGGTAGATTTCAACTAGCAGAAGAAGCCAAAGAAACGTGTTGTTTACAAAGCGGAGATGAAAGATCTAGAAGATTTTTAAATCACACAGGTATGGATTCATGCGTATGCAATCCAAGGTGGAGATTGTTGGATTTTATGTATTGCATATTTATTCGGTGTGAAGAGAAGATGGTGATACAAGTGGAGGGTTTAAAGCGAAGGATCAAAGAAGAAGAAAAGAAGTCATCAGCAACAACAGTGACAAAGAGGCGATAGGTCGACTGTGCGATCGACTGTCCCCTACATGGTTTAGAATGCTGGAAGTTACGGTCGACCGTCCGCGGCGCTGATATATTTTTTGGGTGCAGGTTTTTTGATTCAATTGAAGCCCACTTCATCTCCTGGTTAGATCATACGGCTCTAATTGTATGTTTATCTCTTTAGTATACATCAGATGGCTATTGTATCAAGATATCTAAACTATGTTTCTCTAGATTTATATATTCACTGTAACGTCTCCAAGAAATATATGACTCTGTTGAGTATCGAATAGAAGAAGAGAGTACCTCATCTGAGAGGGTGAGAAGTTTCTTCATTGTAAACAACAGGTAAGTTCCAGTTAGGCTTGAGATTTGGTCAAGATGAGAATTGTAATATTCTTGTATCTTCTCTAGTTGAAATAACATCTCGGTTCTTCCTCTTCCAGATTAAGGAGAAAACACCAACCGTGACAATTCTTGTGTGTTGTGTGAATAATGTGATCTAGTTTTGCTTGCTAATTTGTGTTGATTGTGTCGAAGACTTAACAAGATCCTCCTCTTTTTCCTAACAAATGGAATTGTGGTCATCGAAAAGGTTCGTTATTTTTATTTTTTTCCTTTTTTTGGAAAATGGGTTATGTTCTGGTCTCTATGAAAGTTTTTATATTTGGGGCATGGGCCAGTAGTTTAGTTGATATTTTTATTTTGAGGTAAAAGTTTAGCTCTAGTTAGACTCTTTTTGATTATCTCTTTTATATTTTTCAGGTTTTGTCCATAGATGATGTGAGATATGGTTATAATGCAGCTACCGGTCCTTATGAGGACCTGATGGTAGCTGGAATTTTAGACCCAACAAAGGTATCCATAGAATAAGGCTAACATAAACTTGTTAAATTTCAGGGGCATTTTCATGTTATCTCATCAATTTATAAGTGTTTTATATTGAGTTCTCTAAAAACATCTCTATCTATTAGGATTTCCAGTTTAATGATTGATAAGGTTAACAGAGAGATTGAAAAATATGATTGGATTATTGTGATTGAATATAACTGTGTACAATAACTTCTATATATAGGAGGGAACCAAATACTAAACTGATTCATATCTGATATGAGACTAAATATATATAATACAATATCTAACACCCCCTTTCAAACTCACGATGGGTCGAACAGTGCAAGTTTGCCCACCAAATACCGAAATCTCTGGACAGTATGGGACTTGGTGAAGAAGTCTGCTGTCTACTGTGAAGAAGTAACAGAGTGAAGTGAGATGGTCCCTGTTTCAAAGCGCTCACGAACATAATGGCAATCTATCTCTATGTGCTTTGTTCACTCACGAAAGACCGGATTACAATGTGCAATGCACTGTGGTTATCACAATGAAGAGGAGTAGCGTTGGTGAGAGTTACACTCATATCTGATAATAGCCACCGAATATGAACAATTTCTCTAGTAGTGGCTTTCATTGCTCTGTACTCAGCTTCGGTTGAAGAACATGCTACAACTGCCTGTTTCTTACTTCGCCACGAAATCAATGAATCACCAAGAAATAGACAGAAACCTGTAGTAGATCGTTTGGTGGTAGGATCACCCGCCCATTCGAATCAGAATACACGCAAAGCTCTAGGTTGGATGTGAAGGGCATGAATAATGAGCGATTGATAGTGCCTCAAAGATATCGAGGATCTGAAGAAGTGCACTGTAGTGAACTGATGTAGGAGCAGAAACAAACTGACTCACAATACTAACTGCATGGGCAATAGTGGGTCCGATCATGCATAAGTAGACAAGTTGTCAAACAATCTGTCTGTATCTAGTAGGGTCAGGAAGTGGCTCACCATCTGTGGGACGAAGTTTCACATGAAACTCTAAGGGAGTGTCGGCTGATCGACTGTCAGAGAGATAAGAAGCGGAGAAAATATCTGATGTGTATTTTTGTTGAGAAATAAGTATCCCCGGAGACCCATAGGCATTTCTAGGCCCAGAAAGTAGTGTAATCTGCCAAGATATTTCATATGTAACTACTGGTGAAGGTACTTCTGTGTAGAAGCAATGCCTATAGGATCATCCCCAGTAATAATCATATCATCAACATATAATAATAGAATGACCCTCCCCTGCTGTGATAAATGCATAAATATAGAATGATCATGTGAACTCTAACTGAAACCAACCTGGGTGATAACATGGCGAAAACACTCAAATTAGGCTCGAGGGGCCTGTTTCAGACCATATATAGCCCGACGCAAATGGCAAACATGACGAGGAGGAGTGGAAGACCAGGAGGAGGATGCATGTAAACAACCTTAGGTAAGGTACCATGAAGAAAAATATTCTTCACGTCCATTTAGTATAACGACCACTGACGAATGGCGGCAATGACAAGGAGAGTGTGAACTGTAGTCATCTGTGCACCTGGGACAAAAGTCTCATCAAAATCAATACCATGCTCCTGAGTAAATTCTCTGGAAACAAGACGAGTCTTGTGCCGCTCAATGGAGCCATCAGGGCGATATTTGACCTTGAAATTCTATTTGCAGCTGACAGACTGGACGCCCACAAGTAGTGGAACAACATCCCAAGTGTCAGTATGATCAAATGCACTGAACTCCTCCGCAATAGCTTCCTGCTACTCTGGATATTGAATAGCTTCCTGGTAAGTTATGGTCTCACGTGTAGAGTGTATGGCAGTGAGATATGCATGAAACTGTGGTGAGTAGGAAGCTAGGGTAGCAAAACCAAACTGGTCAGAAAGGTCAGTGGCATCAGGTGTGTAACGAGCCGGTAGGATGCCCGAGGTAGAATGTGTAGACTGACGGACCGGTTGTGGATCAACAGGGTGAGGAGGTGAGATAGGTTGTGTGTGTGTGTATGTGGGAGAGGGAATGTAGGTGGTGAGGGGGCATGATGTTGTGGGGATGCATATGGTGTCTCCGTAGGAGGAAGAATAGGTGGAACATCAATTGAGATGGGAAGGGAGCTAAAGGAGTGGGATCAAATGGAATGTGTGAAGGTCTGGCCGGGGAAGGAGGCTTAACAACAGAGGAGTTAAGAAAACTAGCAATCTCAGGAGAGGTTAAGTAGTAGGGAGAGTCATCCATAAAGGAGGGAGAATGACGAGATGAACACACTTAGTAGCTCGAACTGTGAGCTTCGTGCGTTCAGTGGGAGGGAGAAGGACAAAATAGGAGCACCGAAATGTACGGAGCATACTGGTCCGGTGGAGAGTGACGAAAGGTCTCATAAGGTGATGTGCCAGATAAAGCAGACGAGTGATTTTAATGAGGCTGACAGACATTATGTCAATTTCAGCTCAGAAAGAACGAGGAGCAGAAGAGGAGAGTAGAAGAGCGCGAGCCGTCTCAAGGATGTGACGATGCTTGCATTCAGCTACACCATTCTATTTATGTGTGTGTGAGCATGATTACTTTTAGTGTGTGCCATGAGAGTGAATGATTGATCTCATAGCAGTGGAAGTGTACTCACAAGCACCGTCAGAGTGAAAGGTTTTGATACGCACACCAACTGAGTGTGAATCATGTTTGTTAAGAACTGGTAAATATCAGGTATCTCAGAACGTTGGCGCATAAGAAACACTCATGTGTATTGAGTAAAGTCATCGATGAAACAAACATAGTAGAGATAACCTTTGTGAGAAGGTGTAGGAGATGGTCCCAATATATCAGAGTAAATAAGCTGAAAAGGATGGGGGGTTTGGGAGGTACTTTTGTGATGGGCGAGCTATATGTTTGGCCAAATGACAACCCTGACAATCAGATAAATGAGTAAAAGAAAGAGAACCAAGGACACCTCTACGGGCTAAAATTTTGAGTCGAGACGGACTAATATGTCCTAAACGTTTGTGCCACAGATCAGCATCAGAGTGAACAACACCAGCAAAATGCTGAGGAGATCTATGTGCATGAAGAAAATCTAGGTGATTTTGACGACTTTGTCGACTAGCATGCTCAAACTCCTGACGCGTATGAGAGTCAGTAATAGAACAACCGACAAAATCAAATGTAACGACAAGACCACTCTCGCATTGTGCACTAATGGAAATAAGGTTTATGGATAAATGAGGAGCATAAAGAACATAGGACAATGTGAGAGTGGGAGAGCTAATAGGCCCGAAGTGTGTAGTGAGAAGGGTTGAGCCATCGGCAGTGTATAAAGATGGAGAGTGAGAGGGAAGTGTAGTGCTGGTCGTGAACAGTGTATAATTACTAGTAAGATGATGTGAAATACCAGAATTTAAAATCCAGGAAGAATTCATACCGGAAGTAACAGAAAATACAGGAGCAGATGAGCTAGTAGTGATAGACTGACCCAAGAGCTGTAGTTCCAGCTGAGCGAGGTGATGCTGGAGATTAGCCCAATCAGCAGGAGTCAGCAAGGCAGGAGTAGCGATCATGGCCAAGGATGTAAGGAAAGAAGTGCTGCGAGAAGTAATGAGATTGGTGTCACTGTGGCAAGGATCAAAGTGAGAGTGGAACTGCTGCTGGTGTCGGGAGCGAGAGCTGGATGATGCTATCGGGTGTGGAAGTATTGGTGGTGCATGGTGATGGACGATGTTAGAAGGAGGAGGTAGGAGACCGGAGTCAGGATGATGGCAGTACTGCATGTGTCTGGAGAAAAAAAAGTACCTATTATTATTATTATTATTATTATTATTATTTATTAATTTATTTATTTATTTTATTTTTTTGATTTTTTGATTTTTTGAAAAAATAGAAAATGGGTTTGGGGGGGAGGGGGGTTCGGGTATGGGGAAATAGGGTTGCGGGTCAGGTATGGAATTAGAGATAGGGTTATGGGTGTTGGGTTGTCAGTTTGGGCATGGGTATTAGAGGACTTAGGGTTTGGGATTCAGAGTATTATGTGGCGGCTAGGGTTATGGGTGTTGGGTTGTCAGTTTGGGCACGGGTATTAGAGGAGTTAGGGTTTGGAATTCAGAGTATTATGTGGCGGCTAGGGTTTTGGAGGTCGACGACGAGGGTGAGGGTGTTCAGGGATGTTGGAGTTGGGTATCGGAGGGGTTCAAGATAGTCGGGATGTTCGGTTGTTGATGGTGGTCGGAAATGGAGGTCGGGGTGATGGTAGTGGTTGTTTGGGTGTGGTGGTGAGGTCGAAAGGCAATATGAGGCGACGACGGCAAGGTGGAGGACGAGGACAGGGCGACGGGGTGCTTTGCAATGGATACGATGACTTGACGATGAGGGTGCCGACTAGGGGGGGGGGGTCGGAATGGAGACGATGACTGGATTGGCTTCTTCTTCTTCTTCTTGTTGGGTCTTGACGAGGGGAAGACGAGGCCCACTGTTTCTTCTTCTTCTTTGATTTTTTTTTAAATTTTTAAATTTTATTTATTTTATTATGTTTTTATTTTATTTTTTTGTTTTGAATTCGAGAGTTTTGAGAAGAAAGAAAAATTTGTATAAATTTGCTCTGATACCATGATAAGGTTAACAGAGAGATTGAAAAATATGATTGAATTATTGGAATTGAATATAACTGTATACAATGACTACTATATATAGGAGGGTACCAAATACTAAACTGATACATATCCGATATGAGACTAAATATATATAATACAATATCTAATAATGATATTTGTCAAAGGAAGTTCTTTGGAGTTATTTTCACATGAAATTGGCCCGGCCATAGTTTGAATTTAGAAACTAAGCAGAGTAGAGTTATTTCATCAGATTCTATTAACTTAAACAGAGCTTGGGCCAATTCATGGTTAAGTAACTAGAGGCACCTATCTATTTGAAATAACTTAACCAATCGAGGAACCTGCAGATATCAGCATTGAACGAGGGTTACATTATTTATTTATTTTTGAAACATTTCCATTTGCTAACCTATGTTCCGTGGAGTAGGTAGTCAGATGTTGGATAGAGAATGCTGCCTCTGTTAACTCTATCACATCTGACGTGGTTGTTGTCGATGCTAATGTGTTTCTGCGAAGGCCATAACGAATGCTGATGCGGTTTGTTTCTGGGAGACGTGTGGATGCACCAGGTGTGAGTTCTTTACTCGATTTGTATTTGAAGGAGAAAACTACTGGTCAGACGACCATCGGCTGGCCGAGCGGTACCTGCGACAAGCTGGGAGTGCGGTGGAGGCTGGATTCGAATCAGAGGGCTCGGATCCGAGGTCTTGTGTACCTGCAGACGGTCTAGAAACACCGGGGTTGATTCCGGTGGCAGACCCTCCGACGATCTAGTCAGTCACTTAAGATATAGCAACAGTAACTAGGGTTTTGTGGAGAAAAGATTGATTCCCTGTAAACAGGGGGGAGGGTCTGGTATTTATAGAGGAAGCCAGTCGGGTCCAGACCCGTTTGGGGCTGGGCCGGACCCGGTTACCCAAATGGCTGAGGCGGTGGAAAAGCCGGGCGGTATAGGGCTGACGTGGCAGACGCCGGAGTGGTTTCCGGGCTGACGTGGCAGAGCTCCGGGCGGTTTTCCGGTGCTGACGTGGCAGATCAGAAGGATCAGGTGGCGCGGGCATCTCTGAGGGGATCTAGTGGTCCAGGATGGGACATGCTATTTCTGACCCATATCACGAGCCCCACGCTCCTGTAGGGCTGGGTGATCCAGTCGTGTAGGAGCGACTCTTTGCCTCTAGGGGAAGAGCAGATGTTGGGGGGAGAAGATAGGATCTGTGCTTTCCCTTAAAGAGGCCAGGGGTCAGGAGTAATGAATCCCTCGTTTGGAGTTTCGCACAGAAGGGGGTGTAAAAGGGTAAGAGAGCCAGGAACGCCTGAGTCAAGCTTTGGGGATCGGCGGACGAGCCCAAGGGTCGGCGGACGAGCCCAAAGGTCGGAGGACGAACCAAGGGTTCGGTAGACGAGACGAAGGGTCGGCAGGCGAGCCCATGGGTCGGCAGGCGAACACAAGGGTCGGCAGACGAGCGCAAGGGTCGGTAGACGAGCAAAAAAGGGTCAGAGGATGAACCAAGGGTTCGGTAGACGAGACGAAGGGTCGGCAGGCGAGCCCATGGGTCGGCAGGCGAGCACAAGGGTCGGCAGACGAGCACGAGGGTCGGCAGACGAGCAAAAAGGGTCGGCAGACGACCGTCTCGCTAGTTGGAAGAGCGAGGGGACGTCGAGGCCTTCCTTTGGGGCTCGTTTACCTTGCGTTAGAGGTCGGTGGTCGAGACTCCTTAGGTTGGCGGGGCGGCCTCCTTGGGTCCTGGGGACGATCCCCTCGCTAGTTGGAAGAGCGAGGGGAGCATCTGGTATTCGGGATTCCATCCGAGCGTCGAGTTTCGAGCCCCCTCGTGATGGATGAGTTTGGTATGGCTCGATCTCCCATCCGAGCTCCGAGCCAACTTCGAGAAGGATGAAGGGGGTGTGGCTCGAGATTCCATCCGAGCTCCGAGCCACTACCGAAAAAGATGAAGGTGCTGTGGCTCGAGATTCCATCCGAGCTCCGAGCCACCTCCGAGAAAGATGAAGGTGGTGTGGCTCGAGATTCCATCCGAGCTCCAAGCCATCGCCAAGAAGGATGAAGGTGGTGTGGCTCGAGATTCCATCCGAGCTCCGAGCCATCGCCAAGAAGGATGAAGGTGGCATGGATCGATCTTCCGTCCGAGCGTCGAGCCACCTCCGAGAAGGATGAAGGTGGCACGGCTCGATCTTCTCTCCGAGCGTCGAGCCCCTACTGGGAAAGGAGAAGCATCCTGGCTCGTGCTTCGATCCGAGCGTCGAGCTCCTGTAATGAAGAGAAGAGGAATTGGCTCGCGTAATGATCCGAGCTCCGCGCGTTTAGCTGAGAAGGGGGAAGGTGGCCTGGCTCGAGCTTCGATACGAGCGTCGAGCCCCCACTGAGAAAGAAGAAGTGGCCTGGCTCGAGCTTTCATCCGAGCGTCGACCCTTGTGTAATGAAGAGAAGGAGATGTGGCCTGGCTCGAACTTCGATCCGAGCGTCGAGCCCCCACTGTAATGAAGAAAAGGAGAAGTAGCCTGGCTCGTACTTCGATCCGAGAGTCGAGCCCCCACTGTGATGAAGAAAAAGGGGAATTAGCTCGCGCATCTATCCGAGCGTCGACCCTTCTGTAATGAAGAAAAGGGGAATTGGCTCGCGCTTCCATCCGAGCGTCGACCCTTCTGTAATTAAGAGAAGGGGAATTGGCTCGTGCTTCGATCCGAGCATCGAGCCCCCACTGAGAACGGAGAAGTGGCCTAGCTCGAGCTTCGATCCGAGCATCGAGCCCCCACTGAGAAAGGAGAAGTGGTCTGGCTCGAATTTCCGTCCGAGCTCCGAGCTCCCAATGAGAAAGAAGAAGTTGCTTGGCTCGAATTTCCGTCCGAGCTCCGAGCTCCCACTGAGAAAGGAGAAGTGGCCTGGCTCGAGCTTCGATCCGAGCGTCGAGCCCCCACTGAGAAAGGAGAAGTGGCCTGGCTTGAATTTCCGTCCGAGCTCCGAGCTCCCAATGAGAAAGGAGAAGTTGCATGGCTCGAATTTCCGTCCGAGCTCCGAGCTCCCACTGAGAAAGGAGAAGTGGTCTGGCTCGAGCTTCGATCCGAGCGTCGAGCCCCCACCGAGAAAGAAGAAGTGGCCTGGCTCGAGCTTTCATTCGAGCGTCGACCCTTGTGTAATGAAGAGAAGGAGATGTGGCCTGGCTCGAACTTCGATCCGAGCGTCGAGCCCCCACTGTAATGAAGAAAAGGAGAAGTGGCCTGGCTCGAACTTCGATCCGAGCTCCGAGCTCCCAATGAGAAAGGAGAAATGGCCTGGCTCGAACTTCGATCCGAGCGTCGAGCCCCCACTTTAATGAAGAAAAAGGGCAATTGGCTCGCGCATCTATCCGAACCCTCTAACTTGGTGAAATTTTTTCTGTTTAGCGAATAGGAAGGGGTAGTGGGGGTAATTTCACGCTTTTTTGCTGACGTCATGGCGCAAAGATCAACGCTTGCTTAGATCTTGGTGGCCGTTAGATCTTGTCAGATAAGATCCAACGGCTAGATCCTCTTTTGCGAAAATCGAGGAGTCGTTTTCCTCTTTAAAAACCCCCACCCCCCTCTCATTTCTTTATTTACCTTCTCACTCATCATTTTCAACTTTTAACTTAGGGCAGGCATTTCAATCGCTGTCGGCGGATTTTCGCAGAAAACGTAACCTTCCACGCATCAGGTTAGTAATTCTCTTTTTAGAAATGTCGCGTACTCAGTCTGGTCCCGAGGCTAGTTCGTCTGGTCGTTCGGGGCAGGAGTCGGAATTGGAAACATCCTCGTCCCTGGGTAAGTACCAGGTCAAAGAGGAGGTTTTCTCCGAACCTGGCTCCGAAGGCGACGATGACGTAGTCTTCATAGTGCAACCGCTGAGGTCTAGGAGGCCAGGGAAAGAGCCGATGGAAGAAGGTGGTGCCGACGAGGATAGTGATGATGAGGACGAGGAGTCAGATCAGGACGTCGGTGATGTCGAAGAGGAGGGGGATGATGATGAGGAGGATGGGGATGATGATGAAGAGGGTGACGAAGGGGAGCAAGTCAACGCGGAAGGCGGGGAAGGAGAGGGTGTTGGTGCGCAGGAGGCCGGTCAGAGTATGCCGGAGGGGGCAGCCGGGATCGGAGAAGATCTTCCTCCGTTGCACCCACTGTCGACGCCCTCCCCCGAGCGTAAGCCTCGACCGCGCCGGAAGAAGAGAGTCCTGACAATCCCTCAAAGTCCCTCTTCGCCTGATGAGAATGCGCCGAGGGGGGGCCTTGATGTTCCACCGGTTACCTTTAGGAATCCCGTATCGATACGAATGTATCCTGACGATATCAAGGACATTCAACCGATCCCTCCCGTGCCTGGTGAGAACACACGGACGAAGATTCGTGCGGACAACACCCCGAGCATCTTGAGACCAGAGTATCTCAATATTATCAGGGCCGCTTACTACATTCCGAGAGAGTACGAGCTCCTACTGCCGAGCCCAGGTATCCGCCCTACGACCGTGTTAGCTCCGGGCTATTGCATATTTCCAGAGGACGCCTTCATCTCGGGACTGAGGCTGCCTCTGCACCCTTTCGTAAAGAGGGTCTTGAATTGGGCGGAGCTGTCCCCCATGCAGTAATGCCCCAACTCGTGGAAGCACCTTATTTGTTTCATCCTGAAGTGCCAAGAGAAGGGGGTGAAGCCGAGGCTTTCCTACTTCCGGGCCATCTTCAGTATTGGTTCGCTCGGAGATATTGAGGGCGTATTCTTTTTCACGCCGAGGCCGAACAAGAAAGTGGTGCACGGCCACCCGGATTCGATTAAGTATTGGAGGGATAAGTATTTTGTTGTGAAGACCGAAGGGTTGTGGGATATTCCGACTCAGTAGAACTTCATGAAGCCAAAGCGCAAGCCTCCGAAGAGGAGCGAGTTATCTGCCAGGGAGTGGGGGAGGGTTGATGAGATAGTCGGCGGTCACAGCATCTCCCGGGTGACCAAAGTTCACCTAGCGAGGGCCGGACTGAGTCCCGCCGACCCTAGTATGTTTCTTTCCTTATTTTTTCATCTTTCTACCTTCGTGTTAACGTTTAGCCTTTCTTTTCTTATCTTGTTGTAGGGATGTCGGCACAACAGGCGCAAGCCAAGAAGATTCTGCTCGTCGCGGCCGAGAAGACGAGGCAGGAGAAGAAAAAGAAAGACGAGCAGGATCGTCTTGCTGCCGAGAAGAGGAAGCTTTCCGCCCAGGTCCAGCAAGCCGGAGGGACCTCCCAAGCACCTCCCCCAGCGCTCGAGGGGCAATCTCCGGCGAAGAAGCAGAAGAAGCATCATCAGCACCACTCCTATGCGTCGAGGTTGGCTCGAGACGCAGCGGGGGGCTCGGGGAAGACGGTCGAGGCCCCGTCGCAACAGCTTCCCCCCGTACGTCCGAGCGCTGCGGAGTTGGTGGGAAGGATGGCTACGATGCCCTTCGTCCCTGACTGGTCGATCCTGAAGGGGGACACTATTCTCGATGGACCCGTAGCGATGGAGTTCGTCTCGAAGGCCATTACCGAACGGGATGGAATGGCCTTGGCGGCGCAGACGGCCGATCAGGCCTATATGCGATGGGCCCAAGCCAACCTCTCGGTAAGTCGGCCGAGGTCTTTTAGGGTTTGACTTGATTTGCAACTATCGCTAACCGTGATTTCTTTCTAACAGTCGATGCTCCACGGTCAGCACTTCCACAAGTGCCTGGAGAAGGAGATTCTATACGAGCGGAAGCAGGCAGAGAAGTTCCTCCGGGAGCTCAATAAGGCGACGGACGACCTGAAGGAGGCTCGGGATTAGGTGACCGTTCACGAGGCTCAGTTAGAGTCTCTTGTAAAGATTCACAAGCAGGACCAGGAGGACCTGCTGAAGAAGATCGCGGTCGAGGCGGCTGAGAAGGACAAGGCGAAGAAGGCCGTGGAGGATTTGGAGGGTGTCTTGGGGGAGACTTTGGTGGCGGCGCAGGACGAGGCGTATGAGCAGGCCAAGTCCCACTTCAAGTATATTTACCCCGAGTGCAGCGTCGACCACCTGAGCTTCGGATGGAAACCGGACCTGCCTCCGACCCCTGGTGGTGACGGTGGCGAAGAAGGTCACGGCGATGAAGAGGTGCAACTCGACCCCCAAGACTAGATGTTTTTTTTGTTTTTATTCCTTTTTTGATGTGAATGCCTTCGGCGGACTGGCCACCGTAAATTTTTGTATCGAAATTTTGAAACGGAATGAAATATAAAATTTTTTGTGCCGACCCTCCAACACTTGCATTTTTTTGTGACACTTGATTTTTCTTTTGGTAGAAGCTGGCTCGTCAACGAAAGTTGGCTCGGAACCGAGAGGCTGCCCGGAATTACTTTCTAAACAAGTCGAGAGAGCTCGGCCTAGAGGTGGCTCGTTTGAGAAAAATTGTCGCCGACCGGGACTGGTGGGTCCTTAAGACTGACTGGTCGGTCTCGGGTGCCTCGAGTGGGCGCTCGACCTTCGAGTCTCTTCTTTGCGAGGCTGTCATGGAGAAAGAGTTGGAGGTCCGTCGGCTGAAGCTCATACTGGGTGCTGGTCTTGTTGAAGAGGCGAGCAACTCCATCCCGGGACGGTTGCTGCCGCTCTCGCCGGTCGAGGCCCAGCCGGATGATGCGGAGAGCTCGGTGGCGGGCGCGTCCTCCTTGGTCGGAAAAGCCGAGCGTCATAGGAGCCCCGAATTCGAGTTCCCGGCCGAGTGCGAGTGAGTTGAGAGTTCTTTGTATTTGCACCTCTGTTCATTGAGTTGTAAGCAATAAGTAATGAATAAGATCATTTGTTCTCCGGAGCCTTGGTTGCCTCGGATGCCGAGGGTAGTTGGTGTGGAATCTTCGAAGAGTCGCAATTGACGGGACTACATCAATAATTGCGACGTTTCGCATTCCTATGAATATTTATGGCAATGTTTCGCCTTTCGTCGTTTCGCATTCCCATGCATAATAAATGAGGCCTTGATGAGCTATATAACCACTACTCCCCTGATTAGTTTTCAAGCAACGAGACATCCGACTCGGATGCCTGCCAAAGGCGAGCGTCCAAAGAATATAACATTTTCGAGCCTCCCGGATCGGGGGCACACCGATCACCCTCGAACTATTCGGGGTTCAGGCCGTCAGGGCCATGGGACCCCGGGTTGTTCATTGGTGAGCGGTGGGCCGACCGATCGTTTGGGAGGTTCGGAGAGATCCGAAGCTTGATGGCTCTTCTGCCGTCCGGGAACAATTTGGGGTTTTTGGGCTCGTACGAGCTGTAAACCCCGAGTTGTTTTCGGGCGATAGAAGGGTCGACTGCCGGCTTGAACGGGGAGAGTCGTGAGCCGATGGCCCCTCTGCCATCCTCGAACAATTCGGGGTTTAGGTTTTGCAAAAACCGTAAATCCCGAGCTGTTCGCAGGTGAGAGGGTGGTCAATAATTCGACTCGAGGCTCGGGGCGTCTGCCGAAGGCGGACGCCTTAAACTTTAATAAAATTTTTCCAACATGCGGTGAGGGAACGAGCCGCGAGAGCGTCGGCGTCACCGCCGAGTGTCAAGGTCGGGGTGCCCTTGAAGAGGGCACCCGCCTTGCTCGGGGTCGACGCCGAGCTCCTGCAGATGTTCTCGGGGAGAGACGGTGCAGGCGTGGCTGGCGGATGTCGCCTCGCGCATCGGTTGATGGATTCCGAGGATGCCAAACCGAGCGAGGGACGGATGCCGAGCCCCCGTACCATTGAGAAAGGCAGTTGCAGGCGTAGCGGAGCGTCGCCGCCGAGTGTCAAGGTCACGGTGCCCTCGAAGAGGGCACCCGCCTTGCCCGGGGTCGACGCCGAGCACCTGCACTTGTTCTCGGGGAGAGACGGTGCGGGCGTGGCTGGCGGATGTCGCCTCGCGCATCGGTTGATGGCCTCCGAGGAGGCCAAACCGAGCGAGGGACGGATGCCGAGCCCCCGTACCGGTGAGAAAGGCAGTTGCAGGCGTAGCGGAGCGTCGCCGCCGAGTGTCAAGGTCACGGTGCCCTCGAAGAGGGCACCCGCCTTGCTCGGGGTCGACGCCGAGCTCCTGCACTTGTTCTCGGGGAGAGACGGATTGAAAGCCTGTTTGGGGCTCGCGCCTTTACCCGAGCGCCGAGACCCAAGCTTGTAAGAGAAGCCTGTTTGGTGCACGAGATTTCGTCCGAGCGCCGAGACCTAAGCTTGTAAGAGAAGCCGGTTTGGGCTCGTATTTTTATCCAAGCGCCGAGTCCCTAGCTTGTGAGAGAAGCCTGTTTTTAGGCTCGCATTTTTATCCGAGCGCCGAGTCCCTAGGCTTGTTAAGAGAAGCCTGTATGGTGCTCGAGATTTCGTCCGAGCGCCGAGACTTAAGCTTGTGAGAGAAGCCTGTTTTTAGGCTCGCATTTTTATCCGAGTGCCGAGTCCCTAGGCTTGTTAAGAGAAGCCTGTATGGTGCTCGGGATTTCGTCCGAGCGCCGAGACCTAAGCTTGTAAGAGAAGCCGGTTTGGGCTCGTATTTTTATCCGAGCGCCGAGTCCCTAGCTTTTAAGAGAAGCTTTTTTGGTGCTCGCGATTTCATCCGAGCGCCGAATCCCTAGGCTTGTTAAGAGAAGACTGTCTGGGCTCGCATTTTCATCCGAGCGCCGAGTCCCTAGCTTGTGAGAGAAGCCTGTTTTTAGGCTCGCATTTTTTTCCGAGCGCCGAGTCCCTAGGCTTGTTAGAGAAGCCTGTTTTTAGGCTCGCATTTTTATCCGAGCGCCGAGTCCCTAGGCTTGTTAAGAGAAGCCTGTATGGGCTCGCATTTTCATCCGAGCGCCGAGACCTAAGCTTGTAAGAGAAGCCGGTTTGTGCTCGTATTTTTATCCGAGCACCGAGTCCCTAGCTTTTGAGAGAAGCCTTTTTGGTGCTCGCGATTTCATCCGAGCGCCGAATCCCTAGGCTTGTTAAGAGAAGACTGTCTGGGCTCGCATTTTCATCCGAGCGCCGAGTCCCTAGCTTGTGAGAGAAGCCTGTTTTTAGGCTCACATTTTTATCCGAGCACCGAGTCCCTAGGCTTGTTAAGAGAAGCCTGTATGGGCTCGCGTTTTCATCCGAGCGTCGAGTCCTAAGCTTGTAAGAGAAGCCGGTTTGGGCTCGCGATGAGACCGTGTAGTATTCCTTATTCGTCTACAAGATTGGGGGTTATGAGCTCGTTTTAAGAAAACTGGCATGTTTACAATACAGGAATTTTACAAAAAGTCTAGGCACGATGTGCCGTTTACAGAACTTTACAAAACACTAGGCACAACGTGCCGATTATGATCGCTACACTTTTATATGAAGGTTACTCTCCTAAGAACTTAATCAAGTGCTCCGCATTCCAAGGCCTCTTGACGGGCTTACCGTCGGTGTCGGTCAAGCGATAGGTACCCGGTCGTACGACCTCTGAAACCTTATACGGGCCCTCCCAGTTTGGTGCTAACTTTCTTTTCTGGCCGGGGTTGGATACCGCCAGTTTCCGGAGGACAAGGTCTCCGAGTGCAATGTTTGTTGGGCGCACCTTCTTGTTGTAGAACCTCTCGATCCTTTGCTGGTAGATGTTCCTTCTAATGGCCGACTTCTCCCTGACCTCGTCAATGAGGTCCAGGTCTGCTCGTAGTTGCACGGAGTTGCTTGCTTCGTCGAAAGCCATGATTTGGGGAAAGGGGATGCCTATTTCCAGGGGAATAACGGCCTCAGCGCCGTAAGTTAAATTGAAAGGTGACTCCCCCATCGGGATTCTTTTCGTCGTTCGGTGGGCCCAGAGAACGCTTGGTAGTTCGTCGACTCATAACCCCTTGGAGGAATTATCGAGTCGCTTCTTGAGTCCGTCGAGGATCTGACGATTCGCGTTCTCCGCCTGCCCGTTGGACTGGGGATGGCATACTGAAGAGAAGCGCTGCTAGATACCAAGGTCTTCGCATAACTTGCGAAAATGCTTGCCTGCAAATTGGGTCCCGTTATCCGTGACGAGTACCTGTGGGATCCCGAATCGACATACAATGTGTTTTCAGAAGAACTGTTGAGTCTGTTGCTCGGTGATCGTAACTAATGGCTCGGCCTCGATCCATATATGCAACCAAACAATCATTCATCATCTCATCTTCCAATCGGTTTCGTAATGAAGTCTTGATGATTTTCATTGCAAAAAATACTCTCCCTACTGTTGCGGTTGCAACCGGTAATAACAATGCCATTAAAATAAACTAGTAGTTAAACCTTTTCTATTTCCAACTTCAATCATCAGTCTACCTCAAAGTAATTAAGTGCATCAAGCATTAGATGTTCATCTCATAAGTATATGCATAGAAAGAGTAAAAAATAATGGTTAGAATTAGTCACCCACTTTGTGCTTGTTGTTTGATCTATTTCTTACTCCTCTCGAACTCATCTCAGGTATCCTTTGAATTTGCGATGAGATTTGTAAGTTGAATTCAAAAGAGGAAAAGAGAAAGAGAATGAAGGTGAATCATCTATATAATAAATTACAAAGAAAGCTATCAAGTGGCTCACAATCAATCTCCCCTAAAATTAAAGGCCTAGATCAAACCTTACAAAACATATTTTCCCTCCAAAATTTCAAACCCCAAAACCAAACTTTTCCCCCCAAAAACTAAAAAACTTATTACTTTATTACTATCTTTCTCTTCTCTCTTTACTTTTTCATATTTCTCTCTTTCTCTCTCTCCATATCTCTCTCTCCCATTCTTTCTATATTTACTTAGAAATTTAGATTTTCAGAATTTTAATATTTTTTTTGCACATGTTATATTGAAAATAGTAAATATCTCTTCAACTCCACACTTAAAGTTCTAAGAAATTAGATTTTATATCCCAATTTATAATTATTTTTCAACATATACTAATGGAAACATGGACCTTTATTTACAACTAATTATTGTCATACTATTCAAACTTGAGCTACATAATTGTTGTTTTAGTATTTACATGCTTTTCGTGTTTTGTATCGTTCCGAATACGTGCCGTAGGCACGTGCCTACGGGCAAATCTAGTAATAGTATATATTTTGTAAGTTGAATTCAAAAGAGGAAAAGAGAAAGAGAATGAAGGTGAATCATAATAGTATATATTTGTACAAATAACCAGATTGGGCATTGAACAATGTGAAGTACAAATTTAATGTAGCGCTTTGAACCTAGGTTTTCTTCAAATGTCATGAAAATTTGTGGAAATGTTGCTCACATATATAAGATACGCATATAAAAAATTCAACTCTAAACTCCATGTGTTTAAATATAAAAAATTTCGAAAATTAGTTCAAAATTGGGACAGAAATTAACACTATAATCTGTACCCATTTGGGTTCTAATTTGATTACATATCATACTAATTCAGTCCATTCTCAAACAAATCAGTAACACTGAAACAGAAATTAGCAATCTAATTATCCTATCATATATGAATTCACGAAATTTCAAAATATGAACCCTAATTATCAAAATGTACAAAAAAATTTACTTACAATAGGGTTTGGAATCGATCGACTCCTCGCTCTTTCTCTCTTCTGACCTCCTCTATAAACCCAACTAATCACTTGTAGGTTTTGATCCCCCTAACAAATTCATTATAAAGTGAGTTTGGGTTCAGTAGAGTGGAAGAAGAAAGAGTAAAGTAAATCGGTTAAAGACTAAATGGGTTGGAAATTTTACACATAAACCCTTATTAAATTTCTTTTACTGAATAAATTTTTTTTGATATTTTTTTAAAATCCCAGGGGGCGCAGCTGCACCCCCTGGGCATAGGGCAGCTACGCCCCTGGCTATAATTTGATAAAGAAATATTAAAAAATGAGATCGGACGGAACATCTGGTTCCTTCCTTTTTTTTATTTACATAATGTTTAAGTTCATTAACTATTGATTAGATATTAAAATAGTTAAATTAAATAAATTAAATATTAAAATATATACTAATCTACCTAATTAATACACTAATCTACCTAACACTAAACTCTTAAGCTGAGAAATGTGCTGGATGAGACATGTTGTCCCGTCCAAGCAATTTTTCGCTTCAAACAGGACAACATGTCTCGTGATTTTTCAATTTTTTTTTTTTTTTTGTTCAGCCGGTACAACATGTACCGTCCGATTATTAAAAAAAAAATTTAGACAAAACAACTGATCCCATTAAAAAAAACCAAGGGACGGAACATGTTCCGTTTGCTGTAATTTGAGAATTGCCAATTTGTTTCTCAAATATGAGAACAGACTATAGCGAACATTGCAAAATACAAACCTTCGTTTTTCAAAATATGAAAATTTTACAAATATAACAAACGGACTGTGATGCTCTAAATGAAGGTCCCTTGTCTCTTATAATTATTATTGGTCTTGAATCCACTGAATAACTATTTACTCCTGAAACTTATCTTTTTGTTTGTTACTTTCCCAGCAATTCCTTATTAACCTACTTGCATAAAGGAGCTAGTCGAACTCTTTGGAGCTTAGAGAAGAAGAAAATTAGATTGGTGTCGTGTCAACCTGGCACAACATGAATTTGCCGATTAATGCATCTAGGTGCAGTGAGCTCCAATTTTTGTTTACTTTTACACAGGATGTAACTGGAAGATGAAATGACCAGCAAAAATCGCGAGAATTTTGTATACTCATAACGCCATTGGCCCATTGATTGAGGTAATGAGTTTTCAGTACAAGATGTTAGAAAGAAACCTACTTATTACAAATCTTAAATGTATAAAAGAATTTTTGATAGTAGAATATATGATTTGCCGTACTCAAATTGTTATGATTCTGTTAATCGTATTAGTCAAGAAACCTATCGTTAGGCTTTTGTCCTGCCACTCTACATTGGTGCTAGCTAGTTCTTTTTGGAATTGTGAAGACTTGCTTCTACATGCCAATATTTATTTTTTCTGTTTTACTTGAATTCTGTTGTTCCCTTGCTACCAGTTGCAGATTAGATATTTGATAAATAAGCATTGAGAATTACACAAACTCACTGAATTTCACCATGAAGCATGAGTTAGAGAAATTTGTTTATTTGATTATTTTCTTTACTATGCATGAGTGTTTGTAGGCTTTGATTTTTCATAGTGAAATTTGTTGAGTTCGTTGAATTTTTTTCTTTTTTGTACTTAAAAAAATGTACATGTGCAAATGCACAAAAATAAAAGAAACTTGCCGCGTATATGTTGTTAGAGAAGGGTATATGTTGTTTTCGGATGTAGTTTCTAATAATTTGGCCCTTTTTTTTTATTTTTTACTCATAAAAGGTAGGGAAAACTCTACCTCATTAATAGGATCTTTTATCTATGCTATAGCCAAAATGTTTACTCAATTTGTTGTTGTTGTTTTTTAAAAATTAACCAGCTTAACATTTTATGGCCTTTCTTCTCAAATAATATTTTCCCCCTTTATTATTATAGACGAGAGAGATGGAAAATCTATTATTTTTGAATACGGTTCTAGATAATTTGGTGATTGGGGATCAACATTATTGATTTTCCTTTTTGTTTTACTCTTTAGATTTTCATTTAGGCTACAACCTACATTTGGCCTAATTTATTTCCTTTTTGCTAATTACTTTCTTTTCATTTTATATTTTCTATTAATACTAATATTTTCACGTTTGTAATTGTCTATATTTTCCTAAACTGTTAATAGATTAATATTGACAATTCTGAAATTTATAATATTTTGGACTTGATTTTTTTAGTATTTTCAAGTTGGTTAATTGTTAATATTTTTCTTTAAAATGAGAGGAATATATTTTTAAAATTTAACTTGTTAAAGCATCTGTAGTCGTTCAAACCCAACTTTTGGGTATTTGGCTTTTAGAAATAGAAAATTTGGGTTACAGCTATAATCATTCAAACCCAAAATTTGGGTTTTGATTATTTTAAAAATAGACGGACGGTAAATGAAGTTCTCCTATTTTTTTAAAATTTAAAAAGTATCGGACGAGAAATCATTTTCCATCTGATTAAAAAAAAATTTAATATAAAAAAAACATCAGACCGGGAATCATTTCCCGTCCGAGAGCTTTTCTGATTAAGAGAAGTTAATTAAATCTTATTTTAAATACTAATTAATCTTAATTAAATCATAATATGTATACATAATAATTTTATAGGTTTAATTCCATAGAATTTTTAGAAAACATCCGGAAAGAAAGTGAACGGATGGGAAATGATTTTCCGTCCGATAGATTTATTTTTTTTTTAAAATAGAAGAGACGAATGATCATCTTTCGTCTGAGAACTTTTAATAAAAAAATTTGAACGAACGAAAAATGATCTTTCGTCAGCTACATTTTGCAAATTCTCATTTTTCCATACAATTTTTAGAAAACATTTGGAAAGAAAGTGAACGGACGCGTAATGATTTTCCGTCTGATAGATTTTTTTTTTAAAAAAATTTAAAAGAGACGAATGATCATCTTTCATCCGATAACTTTTAATAAAAAAAATTGAATGAACGAAAAATGATCTATCGTCTGCTATATTTTGCAAATTCTTATTTCTCCTCTCAAAGATAGTAGAGCACTCACCGTTCATCTCCAACCCAAAATTTGGGTATTTTGGCCAACGAATGCGTGACTTTTTCCCAAATTTTTTGCAAAATTTAAAAAATAGCCAACGACTACAGATGCACTTAAATATATCAAAATTTGTTACATAATTATAAATTTGATCATAAAATTAAAAAAATTGGAATTTTATATTGACAGACTAAAAGATTCATTTTTACCAATTAAATCATCTAAACTCGTGCTTTTGAGACTAATGTACATTTATGTTGTATGCATTCCGTATAACACTGCTTGGCCGAGATAAAGAATGCATCGCTCCGCTTTGAACTCCCTCCACTCCAGCAAGCGAGACAGGAGCTCTGAGCGCAGACGTCCAGCGATGCCGAAGCGCGATAGGGGGCAGGAGCTGGAACGCCGAGAGACCAAACGTCACGGTGAACAGTCGGAGTCTCAAAGCAGAGCGAGGGGGCATACAGAGACCAGATCACATGTTCGTCATAGAGAGCGAACAGGGATAGAAAGAGGAGGAGGTACTCGCCATGGATGGAACAGAGAGGACGACGACCTAGAGCTGGGGACTAGAGGCAAGAGCACGGCTAGAGATCGCCATGTCTCACCTAAGCGATGCTATCACGAGACCATAAAGGAATAGGGAGAAAGAAGACCTACGCGGTGGTGATTAGAGGAGAATACCGAGCCACCAGCAAACATAGAGTTCAACGGCGATCGGTAGCAATGTAGGAGGAGGGTCTTAAGAAAAGAGAAGACGAAGAGGGCGAGTGGATATTAGTAAAGCCCAGGAAGACTACAAAACAGGGTAAGAGCAATGAGCGGTCGAAGACAAAGAGCACATCAGGGGATAGGAGAGTCGACGATCGCCTTTCATGTCATAAATGCGCCATGGTTGGCCACTCCATTAACAACTGTAAGAACGACTAGCTGTGCTATGTATGCAAAAAGTTTGGCCATATTTCGATGGCGTGCCCCAAGAATAAAGTGACCTCGGCGTCGATGTCCGTTCCACCTCCAGTGCCAGCTAATTCGCATATTTCGGTTGCAAGCAAAACTCAGGAGAGCTTCGCTGGCGAGGGAAGAGTTGTTATAGCTACGAATACTCCGACGCCTCTAATGACGGACTTTGAAAGGAGGTACAAGGGTGGCGTTGTTATCAAAGCGCAAACGGGCAACCCAAACACCAAAGACATCACCGAACTACTATCCACTGCTCTCGTCTCCCTTTCGATACCCATTTGGTTGGTACAAGACATTAGCGAGAATTGCTTTTATGCACATTGCAGTGATGATCAGACGGTCGCAGAGGCGCTTAGAGCGAAAGGAATGGAAGGGAGGGATTCGCAGGGGCTAGAATTTTTTATTACTTTCAGATCTTGGTCTAGGGAATGCGGAGCTTGGAAGGCAAATTCATTCCCCTTTATGTGGATTAGACTATGCAAACTACCATTTCACTGTTGGGTTCACTCGGGGTTCCAGAATTTGATTCGTGGGTTTGGTATCTTGGTCGAGATTGACAGGAATACACTAACGCATAGTTGCCGGAGGTATGCGCATCTGCGAGTCGGGGTTACTAACAAAGCAGACATTCCGTCCAAAATCATAGTTGACTCGAAAACGAGGTGTACGATGTTCAGGTCGTCGCTGAGGTGAAAAAATCAGTTTCGTTTAGAAGAGCGGCAACGATGGAGGAAGGAGAATTCGACAACAGAAAGGATGAGCTGGGGGTTGAAGACATTGTGCGACCATTAGATCTGGGGGCGATCAATCTAAGCCCTTCATCCAGAGTAAAGGGAAAAGGGGAACATATCGGATCGAGTTCTAATCCAGACCGTCGATCCAAGGGTCTTTGCCTTTTAGGGGGCCCACACGAATTCGGTAGGGGGGAAGCACCAACCAGTGCGCTACAGCTGGAAAGACAAGACCCATCACTTTTGGCAGGAGACGACGCAACTCGAAGGGGTGACATGACAGGTGGTACGATGAACAGTGTGAAAGCGACAGGCATCTTGAAAAAGGTGGACGGTTTGGGGCTCGAGGTCAATAGGGACATGGGCTTAATTAAAGATGAGTGGCTACAGTTCTCGAAGAGAGAAATTGAGGAGTCAATCAGGATAGCTCTGTGTACTATTTTGGATAATAAGAGTTCACTTTTGAAGCCCATTGGGCCGCCAGATTTAGGGACCCATCAGACGTTTACTTCGGTTTTGGAGGATCGGATTATTCCTGTTGTAATTCCGAAAGCTCAAGATGAAGCAAGCCACTCTCGCATCGTAGAAATTACACAACATTTGACAGATCCCAAGTCAGGTGGAGGAATCATCGGAGCTAGATGGTGTCAGGGAAGACAACGTCATATTAGAAACTGAAACTGATGTGGGGGAGATGGAGATTAGGGGGAGTGTCTGCAGCACCAATAACAAAAAGGTGACGGAGTATCGGAGAAAGGGAAAGAGACAGTTGGAAAAGAGGGGATTGGAAGATGTGGCTCAAGAGGATCTTATCGAGGCCACGTCTAGTGCAAAGGAACAACCTACTGCTGGTGGAGGTACTCCTAATCATTTTTCGGTGCTTAATTCTTTAAATGACGAGTCGCTTATTTATTTCGCTAGTCTTTTACGGTCTAGCCATGGGCTCTTCTAAGAGTGAACAGTTACAAAATATTGCTATCATTAGAGGAGAGTCAGTGATGTAAGGGGTAGAGAGCCTTCGTCGGGGTAGGGGGTAGGTGTCATTTACACGTTTTTTATGGTATATATATTCTGGAATGTTAGAGGGATGAGGCAATCAACAAAAAGTAAAGCAATTAGTATTACGATGAATAAAATTGGCCTCAGTATATGCGGGCTACAAGAAACCAGAATAGAGCAGCCCTCCGAGCAGGACTTTAGAGGCCTAAAATGGGCTGAGGACTTCGATTGGAGATTTAAGCCGGCGGTGGGGTTCTCGGGGGGCATTGCGGTTGGGGCAGATAGAAAACTATTCGAGATTATGGACGACTATGTTGGGGAATTTACGGCATCTATTAGAGTAAGACGGAGAAGGATGACTGGGAGCAAGTGATTACTAGCGTATATGGACCGTACGACTCTAGGTTGCGTAAGGAACTTTGGAATGAACTTGATCATATCAGGAGTAGATGGGACCACCCTTGGACGGTAGGAGGGGATTTCAACATCACTAGATTTCGAGACGAGCATAGAGGTAGAGGTCACTGCCACAGAGAGCAGAAGAGCTTCAATAGAACTATAGATTCTTTGGAGTTAATGGAGTTGTAGACGGGAGATGGAAAATTTACTTGGTCTAATATGCAGCGTAACCCCACTCCAGCCAAGCTTGATAGGATTCTTGTGTCTAACGACTGGGAGGATGCATTCCCTACGGCCAAAGTGAAGTCCACGGTCTGCTATGCATCGGAACACATTCCCCTAATCATAGACTGTGGAGAAAGCATCAGAAGAAGGAATTTCACATTTAGGTTTTCCATGTTGAATTCTTTGGATAGCACAATTTTTAATTTCATTTGTAAGAGAGAGGTCACTTCCAAGAACATGCATATCAACAGAACAAGTAAATAATAGCCACTATATTTGACACACCACAAAGTTGAAGACACTGATCTGAATTACTTGATTCATATACTAGGCTCCTTCAAAAATTGTCAAATTATTTATTCGTCAACTATACATGTTTTAAGAATATACAATGATTTTACTAAATTGTAAATTTTGTTCACTAAACATATTAGTTCAAAACTGTTCAGTACAAAACATCAAGTACAAAACCTTTTAAATATCCTTTATGAATGTACAAAATTTTCAATAGATGTAAGGGTAAGAAGAATACTTATTGTAGCAATATGACGAACACGTGAGTAGACATCAAATAAATCTACCCCATTTTCTCAGTCATTCTGTTAGCTACTAAAAAACATTAAAATTGCTACTGAACAATCAAAATTAAGTTTTTTCTACAAAACCCCACTTACGTACTATAGTTTTAGCCCCTTTCAGTAGATCAACTAAATTAAAGTATTATTGCATGACACAAAATCATCTCATTTGTCATTCAGGTTTTTAAGTGTTAGTTAGACTGGTTCTTGATTCCAACTGTGAATCATTGACTATGTCAGTAGGACTAGATAATTTCATGCACTTATCTTTGATCAACACATTCTCAAAGAACTTTGTTTGTCTAGATTCTACTAATACAAATTAGATAGATCTAAAATTTGTCCATAGAACCATATTCTGCACTTTCTAAGCACACACAAATATTTGTTGTAGGTCCTACTTTAGGCCTTCTAGGGTCATGTACTTTAACAGATGTATCACAACACAAATTTTCATTTTAACAAAATTATTTGTGTTTTCATGCCATGATTTATAAGGTGTATTCAATTTAGAGTATAGTAACACATTAGAGATATGATTAACAATACAACATCACTCATAATTACACAAGACAAACAACAGTCAATAATATAGAATTCAACATTTTACTAAGTGTTTGATTCTAATTTTTATCAATATCGTTTAACTGTTGTAAGTAGTGTGCAGTAGAGATTATGCCATATGCAAACTTCTCTAAAGTTCAAACATATTCACCACCTCTATCAAATCTGAACCCTTGATTTTTAGCATTTAACTATAATTTTTAATTCATTAAGAATAACAAGTGCTTCATTCTACATATATATGACAAACTTATATTAATCATCTACAAAAGCGATTAAATACTTCTGACCAACAATTATCTTACATAGTCACAAAGCTACTGAAATCACAAATATCGGAATGTATTGATTCAAAGGTTATGAATTCCTATAGACCATATAAAATTATTTTCTATTGATCAAAATCAGAATTCAAACTTCACATTTGTCATATTTAATGAAGTGTCATTTAGCAGAGTTATGAGTTTTAACAAGAACAAAAAATTAAATATATAGTTCATAGTGATTCTAAATTTCAAAACAACTTGGATGTTAAAGCGTTTTACTCAATAGTTTTTAATTCCATTTCCCCCACAGTTTTGATAATTAGATCACATTCCCTCACAAACAATTGAATATATAGTTCTCAAAACTTAGCCAGTTATGCTATGTTCAAGAAAAAAAATTAGAACTATTATTATTAATTGTCTCATTTATTAAACTCAACTTACACATGCGATTGACAATATATGCACTTTATAAAAGTTAATACAAAATTACTCTATCACATTTTACAAAAATTATTTGCTTTCTCTAATGGTTCTAACAATATCCACTTACTCAAACACATTGAGCGAAGAGTTCTTTCCTTTATTCGTTCTTCATCATCTTCGTAACGCTAAATGAGATAATGACTAACATATTATAATTCAACTTTGCACCACAGTACAATGAACGAGAAAGAACAAAATGTAATTAATAGATTCATATCCTACATTAAGAGATGCTCTCTCATAAGTTACATGCAGTTGTTATACATTTTATACATTAAAAAAAAAATTAGAGAAGCAAATATCTGATCTCACGCAAACTGCAAACAATGGATTTGTCAAAATATCTATACACATAGTATGATAAAATACTTAACAATCCTAAACATGCTAGTTTTCCAAAGCGAGAATAACTATGATATAAAACTCTCAATCATATGATCAAACGCACAAAACGTTAACACATTCATCACATGAAAATTCTAAGAAAGATTAGAGTAGATCATACCGACACTTCAAGTTAGAAGTGTTTTCCAAATTCGATGGAGAAGCCTGCGTAGTGCAGACTTATCATACCATGATGCAAATCCATCGTCTCCAATACACACAATTTGTAAGTAACTTTGAAGTTCCTACATTCTTCAATCGTTAAAGATTAGCCAATTAAACAAATTATTAGCACTATCTAATTCACAACAATTTAATTGGAGATTCAAACTTTATATTCAAAACATATAATTTAACTTATCAAAAATAGATATTTGGTTTTAGCACATAGCCAAAACAACTGTTCAACTTGTATTTAATTAAACAAAAGATTAATACAGTCTTGAACTTAACCACTTAGCATCATTGTAATTCTATAATTCAAAACATAAATTTAAAATGAATGTTTTGAACTTCCAGCACATAGCAAAATATTTAACAGAAATTTAATACGAGGAAAATAAAGAACTTATCTTTCACTGTTTCTTCCCCTTCAATTGATTAGAGTCAAATCTGTTTCGAAATACATCCGATCTATCCCATATTGCACCCTCCAGAGTATCTCAATCTGTGCCAAACCTAATAAGGGACAAATCCACTGCTGCTCTCTTTGAGCAAATCCCACCTATTTCTAATCAAACCAATCTCAATTTCAAGGATTGAACTTGGTGGGGGGATTTCAACAAACAGGTTGTGGGCAGTTCTGAATCGAACTCAAACCCCTGTCACTCAAATGAGAGAGAACCCAACTGTGTTCTTCTTCACAATCCAAAAGCCAAAAATCAGTTTTTCAGTGAATCTGGTTTAGATCCGCCTAACACAAGAACAAATCTTGCAACTCTCAACTATAGATCAAAACCAAAATGGATTCGGGTTCAACTTCGAGATCAGATCTATACCTAAATACACAGCAGATGGATCGGGAGGAGGAGGTAACTGAGCACGACGTATATTGGAGGGCAGCGCCGTTGATCAGGGACCACGATGACTGAGGGGAAGCAGCGTCGTCGAAGCTTGGGCAGGATCTGGTGCCTCGACGGTTGACGGCTTGTCGATGGCTTCGCACGAAAGAAGACGACGACTGGCAGCGTTTGTCTGTGGGAGCGACGACGCCGGCCAAGGAGACGATCGTTAGTGACGATGGCCTCGAACGGCTTCGAGGGTTTCGACGGGATCCGATGGGAACGACTGAGTCCAACAGAGCCCTTTTTTCCCACTCAATTAATCTCACAAATTGATTAATAATATCTCAAGATTGTTAGGTTTTGTGGGAAATTAACAATTGGGAATTATGGTTAATATCTAGATCTAAGTTGTTTGAGATATTGACCCTAGGTATCAAGATTGGAATACCTAGACTGCTATCACAAATCAGTATTTAAACCTAAATACTGGTTTGGGTATCCGGTTATAAGTCCACAAACCCGCATTCCAATATCCAATTAATTGTACATTCAATACACGTGTTACTCATATGCACATGCAATATTTATATAGAGAGAATATACCAATATATCCAATAGTTTTCGGATGTAGTTGCTAATAATTTGGCGTTTTTTTTTTTTTTTTTTACCCATAAAAGGTAGGGAAAACTCTACCTCATTGATAGGATCTTTTATCTATGTTGTAGCCAAAATGTTTACTCAATTTGTTCTTATTTTTTTAAAAAAAATTAACCACCTTAATCCCCCCCCCCCCCCCCCTATTATTATAGATGAGAGAGATGGAAAATCTATACTTTTTAATACGGTTCTAGATAATTTGGTGATTGAGGATTAATATTATTGATTTTCCTTTTTGTTTACTCTGCGGATTTTAATTTAGGCTACCACCTACATTTGGCTTAATTTATTTCCTTTTTGTTACTTTTCTTTTTATATTTTTTATTAATACTAATATTTTCAAGTTTGTAATTGTCTATATTTTCCTAAACTGTTAATAGATTAATATTTACAATTTTGAAATTTATAATATTTTGAATTTGATTTTTTTAGTATTTCCAAGTTGGTTAATTGTTAATATTTTTTTCTTTAAAATGAGAGGAATATCCTTTTAAAATTTAACTTGTCAAAGCATTTGTAGTCGTTCAAACCCAACTCTTGGGTATTTAGCTTTTAGAAATAGGAAATTTGGGTTACAACTATAATCGTTCAAACCTAAAATTTGGGCTTTGATTTTTTTTTTTTATAAAATAGACGGATAGTAAATGAAGTTTTACACCGTATTTTTTTAAAAAATTTAAAAAGTATCGGGCGAGAAATCATTTCCCGTTCGATTAATTATTTTTTTAATTAAAAAAAAACATCAAACCGGAAATCATTTCCCGTCTGAGAGCTTTTCTGGTTAAGAAAAGTTAATTCAAACTTATTTTAAATATTAATTAAATCTCAATTAAATCATAATATGTATGCATAATAATTTTATAGGTTTAGTTCCATATAATTTTAAGAAAATATTTGGAAAGAAAGTGAACGGGCGGGAAATGATTTTCCGTCCGATAGATTTTGAAAAAATATATATATAAGAGACGAATGATCATCTTTCATCCGATATCTTTTAATTAAAAAAATTGAACGAACGAAAAATGATCTTTTGTCAGCTATATTTTGCAAATTCTCATTTTTCCATAGAATTTTTAGAAAACATTTGGAAAGAAAGTGAACGGACGGGAAATGATTTTCCGTCTAATAGATTTTTTTTTAAATTTTTATTAGAAGAGACGAATGATCATCTTTCATCCGATAACATTTAATATAAAAAAATGAACGAACGAAAAATGATCTTTCGTCGGTTATATTTTGCAAATTCTTATTTCTCCTTTCAAATATAGTAGAGTAATGTTCATCTCTAACTCAAAATTTGGGTATTTTAGCCAACAACTGTGTTACTTTTTCCCCAAATTTTTGCAAATTTGAAAAATATCCAACCGCTACAAATGCTCTTAAATATATCAAAATTTGTTACGTAATTATAAATTTGATCATAAAATAAAAAATTTGGAATTTTATATTGACAGACTAAAAGATTCATTTTTAACAATTAGATCATCTACACTCGTGCTTTTGAGAGTAATGTACATTTATGTTTCCTAAACACTTACTTCGTTCGTTACTCTCAATTAAGGAAAGCAAATAGTCTTTTATCATCTTCTGAGTGAATAAAAGCATTTAACAAATTGTTATCATCCGGTCTAGCTTAATACAATCTTTAGCTTATTACACTTTTCAAATGTTGTATTAAACCTCTCCAAAACCTAATCTCCAATATCAAGAAATTGGAATTTTATGACGGCCACTTTTTGAAAATATTTACAATTATGGATCAGTTTCGAAGCTATTAGGGCTCATTGGCGATTTGTATCATATCAGCAGCGACCGCTATTCACATTAACGACATATTCATTTTGAAAGTCGCTAATAGGAATAACGGCCTATGTTTTAAATTTTGTTAAATTTTTTGTTTGTTGTCGCTATTTCCACTAGCGACCTTAGTATTTATGAGGTCGTTGATGGGATTAGCGACCTCAAATGAATGTATTGAGACACTCAACGATTTTTAGAGAGTTTTTACTCTTTTGAAAAATTTTTTTAAAACTGGGGTCGCTATTGGGAATATCAACCTTAGTATACTTAGGTCGCTATTCGCAAACACAACCTCAGTAGAAAACACAATCTTCTTGTTCTTTGTAAAATTTACAAAATAGTCACACAACTAAGGTCACTATTCGGAATAGCGACCTTAGTACAATAAATGTCTCTATTCCAAATAGAGACCTTAGTACAACTAAGACCTCTATTCCAATTAGCGACCGTTGTATAACTAAGGTCGCTATTTAGAATAGCGACATCAGTTTCAAAAATAAATTAATTGTTATTTTTTCAGAGAGCAAAACCTCTCTAGATTTTGCTGAGTGTTAGAATACAGTTCATTAAAGGTTGCTAATCCCATTAGCAACCTCATATATACTAAGGTCAATATTCCGAATAGCGACCACATTTGTTTTCTTCCAAACAGAGCAAAAACTCTATAGAAATCACTAATTAAGTGTCTCAATACCTTCATTTGAGGTTGCTAATCTCATTAGCGACCTCATATATACTAAGGTCGCTAGTGGAAATAGCGACAACAAACAAAAAATTTCAAATATTATAAAACAGAGGCCGCTATTTTCATTAGCGACTTTCAAAATGAAGATGTCGCTAATGAGAATAGTGGCCGCTGCTGACGTGGAACAAAATAGCCCGCGAGCGCTAACAGTTTTGAAACTGGCCCACAATTGTAAATATTTTCAAAAAGTGGCCTGTTGCAGCAAAAACCTCAAGAAATTGCATTCCTAGAAAGACTCTTAGGCTCTGTTTGGAAACATTTAAGTTGGGGAATGGAAATGAATGGAATGAAAATGAATGGAGAGGAATGGAAAGAAAGGGAAAATGATGAATTAACTTTATAAGTTGTGTGTGTTTGGCAACTGGTGGAATAAAATTGACTTTTTTTGTTTCCATTCCCTAGTCTTGTTTGGCAAATACTGGAATACTATGAATTACTGCATTTTAAAAAACCTATGTTCTTAGGGAACCTATATTTTTAAACTCAAAACATCAAACAAAAATTTATTTATTTATTTATTTATTTTAATTAGAAATAGTTTTCAAGATTGCGCTATTATTTTGATCAAGCTAGATTCTCCATTCCTTTACGCAGCTTTCCGAGGGGGTTGGGGTCGGAATAGAAATTGGTTAAGATCTTTCTCTAGGGAATGAAATTTAGTTGTTTCCTTTGTTTTCTTTTTCAAAACAAACATGCTGTGGAATAGGATAAGATGGGCTTATCCGTAGTTTTCCATTCCTTTTCTTAATTTTTTGAGTTCCCAAACGCGCTCTTAACGTAGATAAAACACATGAAGTGTTAGTCTTCTTACTTATACACGCATCACTTTCCATACCTTCCAAAATTCAGAGTTTAACATCACTGAATCAAAACTGTCCTTTTCTTTTAAAGAATTATTTTTTAGACAGCACTTACTTGGTCCAAAATCCAATCCGACTCCCAAAGTGCCCCCACCGTCATTCTTCTCCCCCCTCCCCCCACCCCCCCGCGATGTTGTGCCAAGTACTGTGCTTCGTGCCCACCGTCTGTTTGCTTAATCGTCTCTAAAACCTCTCCCTATAAATCTCAACAAAAATCATTGTCTAAATCACTGAAATTGGATGAGAAATAATACAAGGGAGAAGAGATGTTCGGTGTTAGTTTTCAGATGTTGCAGTTGATAATGGATGTTACAGTGGCCGGAATATCCCTTATGTTGGGGTTGGGATTCTTCTTCTTTGTTGCATCAGTTTTGTGCTCTGCTGCGTTCTTCCAGAACTCCAAGGTTGCTTCTTAGGACCCAGAAATTCAAAAAGGTGAAACCCTTTTCTTGCACTTTGATAATTTTAGTATTTATTGTTATCTATATATTTGGGTACTTTGTTTGATGAATTATGATATGGTGGTTTGATAGTTGCTGAAAACTTAGAGAAGAATGATGGGTTTTGGGTGAAATTGGGTTTTTGTGTGGATATGCTGTGAATCCTATGATCCAATTTTGGCGAAGAAGATTTGCTCGTGAATTGAACACAAATTTCCACTCGAAACTCGTGTATTTGCATAACAAGGGTGCTTCTGATGTAAAACTAACCCTAAAATAGAGAATTTCCAAGATTCTTAATGGATTAATTTTACCAACACGGAGGTGCAGATCAAAGTTGGAATTTTTAAACAATTAATTGGTTAGATGGATTTTCAAGAACTGAATCACGTTTAACAATCCCAAGTAATAATTCAACTCTACAATCAATAATTAAATCCCTAAGTGTTCTTAGCAAGTAATAGATTCAATATTGATTCGTACTCTAATCAAGCATGTAGAACACTCAATCTCAATATTTGTGGTCGACAGTTAAACTAGATAATATGATAGAGATAGCAGAGCGGTATAACACAAATACTTGAGAAGGGAAAGAGTATACCGAGATGTCGAAGAATTCAGCATAGATCTTGGATTTGAACAGCAATGAAGAGCACGGCACTCAAAGAGCAGCAATGGCAGCAACACGTCAAGAGTACTGGCAGCTACTGCAAAGATGGAGGCCACGGATCTGGCCGGCGTGGCTGGGGCGGCGTCGACTGGAGTGACGCAGGACAGCACCGGGGGTGTCGCGCGTGGTGTGAGGGCGTTGCGATGGCCGGGAGGCGACGGGGATGCTTGGGTGTCGACGGGAAGAGAGGAGGGTTGCGGTGGTGGGTTGACGGAGAGAGGGTGCGAAGTGAGGAGAGGAGGAAGATGGGGGTATGAAGGAGGGTTAGGTTTTTTTTGTTGGAATTGGGGATGTTGACGATGAAGACGGCAGGGTGATTTGGGATTTTGGGTTTTGTTTTGGGGATTTGGAAAATTAGGGTTTGGGTAATTTTAGTTGAGAGATTTTAATTTGGGGGTAGATTTTAGAGTTAATCACTAACCCTAAAATTGTATTAGGATTTATTACAGACCCTAATAATTTAGATCTCACTTGTATCACAGAAAAAGAGAGAGAGGAAGAGCAAAAACTCAACACAATTTTTTAAATCAAGAATGGCATATCTTTCTCATTAATCTCAAGGCCTATAAATAGGCTCAAAATACATCTTGATATAAATTTCAAAATATTCTCAAAACAAAAAAATACAAAAAAGATTACATATGGCTATAATTACCAGAAACAAATATGGTACTGAAATAAAATCTTAAACTAAATAAGCATTTGTCCTAGACGATGCCTGCGCCGATAGAAATGCCCGAATCGTCTTGAACCGATGTCCTCATCAGCTTCTCCCTTTATAGAAATAGTTAGTCTATTTTCGTGTTTTACGGGGATTGTTTTTGGATTCACTTAGACCATATTTGGATACAAAGATAGGATGCCTATAAGTAATTTTTAAATGAAAGTAGGAATACAACCTGTACCTCCATTTCAGCTTAAAAGTTAAATTTGATTGGATTGGAGTTTAGATACCTACCATAACATATGCTTTTTCTTAACTATGAGGTGACAAAAAACGGAGGAAGTGTACCTCTAAAATATGATCCAAATGGACAAAAGTTTAGATAACTATAGGTAGACAAGTTACCTCCACTAATCTCTGTATCTAAACAGGGCCTTAGTGATGAAGTGAAATCGAGTGATTGGTTGATCACATGACCTCCGTAGACATTGGAGGGAATTCTGAAAATTGACATAATCAAGAATTCATATTTTGTTAGAAGAAGACTTAAGGAAGATCATCATAATCTAGTTTATGGGTCGAGGTTATAAATACCTAGATTGAGTCCAAGAAGATAATTGTCTGTGGTCGTTGAGGTCCTTCACAAGCTCTTGTTCTTTGATGTAGAGTCTCAGATAGAAAAGTTGAAGGTGTGAGAAACATATTTGGCACATTCCTTTTAAACGTTATAGATAATTCTTTTACTATATATTAACGTAAATGGAGAATTACTTAAACGTATATGTTAACTGAGTGATGATTCCACTTTCATTTTTGAAAAGTATATGTTAAATTATGATTTACTTGTTTACAAGATTATTCATTTTAATGATAACATTGACAATTGCCCACCTATTCATTACCTAGATCTGCTAGTATTGACTACAAGAGATATACTACTTTTGTATTTCTTGACTGAAAGAACTTCCCGAGAATTATTCCTGTTTTGCATATAAATCCAATTTCTTACCTCGTCCAAAATAATTCTAAAAGCCAGGCTTTATATTTTTATCAGGAATCATGGTTGGGCCTTCTTTATGTTTCTTATTTTTGTACACCATTGTTCTGAAATTGAAATTGGAATAGAATGTGCTGATTGGGTAAAAGGTAGATATGATTTAAATAGTTAAAAGTGAACGCCAAAATCGGTTTCCTTTATATGACTCATTTCAGTTGAGAACCTTAAAAGGAGATCTATCTGGTATGCGAATATTGCTCTAGTCAATTTTTGGTCATTGGAGGTGCTTACCCTGTCTAAGCCCCTCTCACTTGGATATTGATGTATCATGACTGCTTGCGCTAGGTAGGACATGTCATCTGTTTACTCCATGGAGGGCTTGTTCCCTGTAGGCATTCTTTATGGCAAGAGAGTGAATGTAGTGGTGTTTTCAGAATTCGGATTATGCACTGAACACCGTTAAACTAATTAGCATACCTGAAAGTAGGTGTGTGTGCAATGGTTAATTCCATGGTTAATTTCATTTTAAAAATACCAAATCATAACCAAATCCGAAGTAGTTTAACCGAAAATTAACCGAACCATATTTAATCATTTAGTATGGTTCGGTTTTTGGTCGGTTATGGTTAACCAGATAACTCCAAAACATATATGAAACACAAGCTAGTATTTGAGAGAAAGAGATAATAATCAGCGGTGATAAGTTTTTGGTTTTCTTATTTGGTTAATGGTTCGGTTTTGGTTAAAACAAAAAAAAACCATACCCATAACCAAACCCGAATTAAATTGGATATTTGGATATGGTTCGGGTTGGACTTTGGTTTTAACCAAACTATGCTCACCCCTACCTGGAATCTTTACTCAGAAGCATGGATTATTAGGCCTTCGATAGATTTATTTACCAGTTAGTTTTGTATTCATACAAACACTATGCATTTATGATGTATCCATAGACCTTGTAGCCCGAGGACGCAACCCTTGTGGAGTTGTTTCATACAAGGAACTTCTCAGTCGATCATTACTACAGTTCTCCTACATGTTTAAAAATTTGCCTGTTTTGGCACTTATTAGTTGCAGAATCGTTAGTCATATCTTGTGAATCTCAATTTTGTACTCTCTTAATGGCTGCAAGAGTGTAATATATTTCGTAGTATATTAAAGTGGAATGGCAGTGTATTAAAGTGGATTTCAGGAACTTAAACTTGGGATTGAGCTGACTCTCGTGCATGCTTTTGCACAGTGTGGGTAACAGTTCCTCTGTGTCATCTTGAACTACTTAGGAACAAGGGTTAACATTATAAGAAAGTCAAATAAATTTGATTTCTAGAGGGAAGAACTGTTTGTTGCACTGTCTTCATTGCTCCTTCTGGCAGTCACAAATGTTCATGGAAATCTGATCTGAAGTCCATATGATGCCTTATACTATTATCATTGTAGAAATTTGTTTTATATAGATATCAAAACCACCATACTGGAATTCATTTATCCCAGTTGGATATCGAGCTTTCTAATATACTGCATTCTAATGTTAAGCTAATTACGAAGACTGGACCTATGATTTGTAGATAGGGACCTGAACTATGTAATCTAACCCCGAATATGACGACTCTCCCAAATTCAAGACTAAGACATGAAGAAATGAGTGTATTTCCGTATTATACTGACTCGCTAATGTTCTAGGAATTTTACCTTTATTGCCAGTGTTCCTTCTCCTTCTCCTTCCCCCCTTCATCCTTTAACTTATTTCCCTTTCTTTCCCTCCCCTTTGTATTATAGAAGGTTTTAAATATCGGATATCATGGTCTTATCAAAGAAAGAAATATTGGATATCATAATCCTATTGGAAAACCGGTTTGAATTTATGCCTGGGAAGTCAACAATAGAAGCAATTTATGTACTGAAAAGACTTATAGAAAAATATAGGGAGAATAAGAAAGATCTACACATGGTTTTTTATGGATCTAGAAAATGCATATGATAACGTTCCTAGAGACATAGTATGGTGAGTGTTAAATAATAAAAGAGTAACCATTCGATATATTGAGGTAATTAAGGATATGTATGAAGGGGCAACGACCACAATTTGGTTTACACCAAGGTTCGGCCCTACCTCTTGACTTTGGTTATGGATGAATTGACGCGAGGAATACAAGATGAGGTGTCTTGGTGTATGCTTTTTGCCGATGACGTCGTCTTAGTGGATGAGACTAGAGCAAGAGTCAATGCTAAATTAGAATTGTGGAGTGAAACTTTGGAAGCTAGAGGCTTTAGAATAAGCTGAACTAAAACAGAGTATATAGAATGTAATTTTAGTGATATTCGGAACATAGCTGAGGAAGTAGTGAAGTTTGATGGTCAAGAGATACCTAAGAGAGACCGTTTCCGATATTTAGGCTCGATTATACAAATAAATGGGGAGATTTGTGAATATGTTATACATAGGATCTAAGCTATAGTGGCCCGAGTTTCGCACACTGGAAACTCATGACACATACCCAAAATCTTTACTTCAATGAGTACACAACACAGAAAAGAAAAAAACACAGAAAATTAAAGACTTACATTGCAAAAGAAAAACTATATCCTCTACTTGGATGCTCCGCAATTTGAATCTCCAGCTTCCGCAAACAGTCCTGCAACTAAACAACTGTGGACACGTCAGTTGAATGCAACTGACGCAATGCGGATGAAACCCGCGATCTCCAAAATCCTTAACAAATAATATTGATGCAGAAGAAAAATATGAAAGTCATACAAACATAAGTGTCGGTATATGTCATGACCTAGAATCTAATGCACAAACTCGAAATGTGCACCATGTTCTTAATCTAATGCAAACTTGATTTGGAAACGTATGCATCCCATACTACATACACCCTAAATCGAGTTCGTATTCTCCACATGATAGGGTTCAATCCCTCACCATGCATCTTACTCTTGTACTCTTTTCTATTTCTGACATTCATCTAGTGACTGGTAGAGTCTGCAGTACATGCGGTCCATTTCCGCTCTTGCAGTCGGATCGTGGTCCTTCTCCACTCTGAACGGCAATGATCACTCTGTTCATTCAGATCATGATTCTTCTCCACTCCAACAGGATCGTGGTCCTGAGGCCGGTGATCATCAGCTCTGCCGGAATCATGGTCCTTCTCCATTTTTGCCCCTACCCAAAGTTATCATGAACACAAAGCGAATCGTAGGGCCATCCCTAGTCTGCCAAGAGACTTAAAGTTACACTCTTGTTCCTTGTTCGTATTGTTAACCCAGAACATAGACAAAAACTTAAGGGTCCATCCCCTAAGTTCTGAGAGGACTTGTGACTTACGTCCGCATCCCGTTCTTATCACTAAATTTCAGAAATTAACGGTCAAGACAACGTCGTACGTGTCCCAGACGAGATGACGTCGCACGTGTCCCCTTGACAGGAGAGTACACATCAACTAGTGCATGTCCTTAAAACAATGTTCACACAATCAAGAGCTACTACAAATCTACAACTAGTGAATGTGGTTGTACTATGTCGGTTCATTAATTTGCTAGCTTTACCCGATTCTAATGGCTCCATTATCACAACTTCTAGTTCCTAAATTAATTTTCTAGATTAAATTACTAGGTTAACAATTCAAGTTTTAGGTGAACTTTAGTGCACTCGGCTAATGTACTCGGTTAATTTAATATGGTTTAACTCAACCGTCTAATTTGTGCCCATGAATTGGCCCAACTTGGCCAAAACTTAACCTACATGAACATCCACAATTTAACTATTCGGAACGGCAACCACCACATGACTAAATTATCACAATGAGCTTTTCTCGAACCCGTTCCAAAGGTCATTCGGACCGAATCAAGTGCCAACTCATACACCCAACATACAACCCTATTATGCATGAATTTGGGTGTTACTTTACATTTCCTACACCTCATATACATTATAATTTCTTCCTACACCTATTCAAGTGTCTAATTACGCTATAGGTATGAATCGACACATGCACATTTCATTGAGCACTTCGTAAACAACTTATACTTCTTAAATTTTATTATTTCACACGTATAAATGTACTAATTCACATCCACATATTGACCAAGATCTCAATTGCAACACATTCTCATAGCTTGTTCGTTAATCTACTAGACTTTTATTCATATATGTGTATATATTTTCCTTTAAACATTTCATTGAACACCTTACGTGCGATCTTTTAGTACTATCTTTTTATTCCATAAACTTCACAACACACCCAAATATGTATTCTTATCCAATTAGCTTTGCATTTATTTTAGTTATAATAAATGAATCTAATCATACAAAAATTAGAATTTTATCTAATAATTAATTTTTCTTGACAACTACACCCTTCAACTTGGTTTTCTTGTTGCTATGTATGAAATTAAATACAACCATTCAATTTACTAGCAATTTACTTATACTACATTAAACTACATCATACAACCATCGAACATCAAACTACATCAATCAATTAACTAAACAAATAACTAAACATACAACTTATCATCTAATAAAAATGAACATACAAGTATATTGGGCCTTTCTATCTACTTAATTTCTTTTATGACGAGCCTAAGCATTCAACAATTTCTAGCATAATTTGAAGTAACCAATTAAAAAAGAACACACAAGGAATGAAGATCACCCACCTCAAAGTGTAGACAAGATGAAATCTTCAAGCCCCAAGCTTCTCCCTAGTTTCTTTCTCCTCCTTGCTTGCTAGTTTCTTCTACTCCTTATTCTTTTTCTACTAGCTAAGAGAGTGTTTTGAAAATGAAGTGGAGTGAAGTATGGAAGTATGGAAGTATGGAAATGAGTATGGAATGTAGTAAGAAATGAGTGTGGGAGAAGAACTAAGGTGTATGGAAAATGAGTAAGGTTTATTCATGCACATCTATATAATAAAACACAAAGAAAGCTATCAAGTGGCTCTCATTCAATCCCCCAAAATCAAAGGCCCAGATCTAACCTCACATTTTCCCCCCCAAAACTCAAATTCAAATCCCTCCAAAACAACTACTTTATTTATTTAATTATCTCTCTCTCTCTCTTTCTCTCTCTCTCTCTCCCTCCATATATATATATTCTTATATATATATACTAATAGAATCATGGACTTTTGTACCCCAATTTATAATTATTTTTCAACATATACTAATGGAAACATGGACTTTTATTTACAACTAATTATTGTCTAACTATTTACAATATTGTTGATTTATTGTTTATAAGGCTTCTTATATGTTGTATCATTCTAAAGACGTGCCGTAGGCACGTGCCCACGGGCAAATCTAGTACACATATATATAGGGGTGAGGGTGAGGGTGAGGGTGGGGTGTGTGTGGGTGTGTAGAAAAAATTAGGGTTGCTTAGGTGTTCATATAATCAATAACCCTAGGGTACACATATGCAACCCTAACCTTTTCTAGGGTTACACATAAGCTTTCTAGGGTACACATAACCCTCTTAGGGTTTACACCTCACGCACCTTAGGTTAGACACATAAGCCATACCCTTCCAAATCAAAAATTGTGGCTCCATTTGTCCATATTTATAGTTGTAGTTCATGAACAAATATACATGCATGGTTGGGCCATTTGGGTTTAATCTATGTTAATGATAACCCTCTTCCTTAAGGCTAACACATAAGCTTCTTAGGTCAAAATTGCTTAGTCAAAAATTGTAGGCTTAGTAGTCTTAAGTCAACATTTGTAGGCTAACCTTGTTCACGCTTGTGTTAGTAGTGTGTAGTATGCATGTGTCTATATTTATAAAAGGGCAAATGAGAAAAACAATGTAATGATAATAATGTATGCAACAAAAATTTATAATAAATATGGTTGTAAAATAATGCAATACTTGGGGTATTACATAAGCAGCGTGGCTTAAGTGGAGAAGTGCTAATGGTATTTTGTGTGACAAATATTTACCTTTGAAGTTGAAGGAAAAAATTTATAGGACGGCTGTTAGACCAGCAATGATGTATAGAGCAGAGTATTGGGCAACAAAGAAACAACATGCTCAAAAAATGAGTGTAGCGGAAATGAGGATGCTAAGATGGATGTGTGGTAAAACAAGAAAGGTTAAAGTTAGAAACGAGCATATACGAGACATGCTAAAGGTAGCTTCAATCCAAGATAAGTTAAAAGAGAATCGCCTCAGGTGGTTTGGACATGTCACACGTAGATCTAGTAGTGCCCCCGTTAGAAAGAGTGATTTGATAAGTATTGAGGGTAGATTTTGGGGGTAGAGGAAGACCTAAACTAACTTGGGTGGAAACAGTAAGAAAATATATGATAGCTTGTGACCTTACAAAAGATATTGTGTGGAACCGAGCAGAATGGAAAATCATGATTCATGTAGCCGATCCCAACTGGTTGGAAAAAATGCTTTGTTGTTGTTGAGATTTAACTAGACTTGCCATATAGAATGAATGTGATTTTTGATAAACAATATACTTTTTGAGAGAGAGAGAGAGGAATCATTGAGGAGGAAAATGTTTCTAAATAATGTACATCTAACTTGTATTGGGATGACATTTTTTTGTATCGAATATTAGGAATATAACAGTAATATTTAGTAAATATTTGGGTTGTCATATCCAAAATTACCAGGTCCGTAGTACAGTTTGGTTCGTGGTATGCTACCTTGAGCAGTAAGTGGTACTAGGGTAGGTCTGGTAGGATGAGTCACGACACTCAGGAAACTCGTTTGAGTTTTATGTGTGTAGAGATAGAGAAATAGAGAAAATTAATACATAAAATTATTAGTTACCTTACGTTTCTAATATAAAGCGATATTAAACTCGAACGAGATTTTGAAGAGAGGTTGATGAGTTAAAAAAATAAAGGTGCTCATTTTGAAGAAACATGAATAATCTTATGTGGACTTTTAAGAGATTCTGGATCACGTATGCACCATGTATTGGATCACGATTCACGAGATCCTCATCGTGGTATTATGTTGTGGGTGGGGGTGGGGAGGGCGGGGACAGAACCCGGTAACACTGGTAATCATATCATATGCAAATGTATCATAAATGTATGTGATATAAATTGGCCATTCTTTCATTATATATCACTAACGTAATATTCCTAATGCAAACTATGCAATTGACAATCCAAATATATAATCATATGTATGAAATCGTAGGTATTCTAATATGTGAAATAATTAAATAAATGTATTTAAATATTAAAAGTTAAACATACTAAATTAATTAACAAGTAAAGCATATCAATGACAAAAATTCTTATATTTATATGATAAGCAATTATTTCCACGCTAACTATCAAAAATGTGTATAGTTTGCCCTGCCAAAGTGTGTATTAATTAAATGTATTGAGTTTTTTAATATGTTACTTCCGTGGATGAATTCTAATAATGAACACTGCTATAAATATTGGCCAACATATTCCCATATATCCGGTTTAGCCTCGTCTATCGGCAGTAAAAAAATCTGTAAACAATATTAAAACTTCAAATTGACAACTTCCAACCCCAAAACCTATATATTGGCCATATCAAATGATATTCAAAACAATTTTGGTAGAACGATATAATAGAAATATGAACAGTATCTACAAGAGCCCGCATGATAACTGTCCAAACACTATTACAATTAAATGCACATGAAAAGTGTCCACAATTTTCCAGTTTCCAATATGGTTTGACATGAGTACGACTTCATAATAGAAGTGTTCATGCTACATATATCTTATATATCATTTTGCAGAAATGCAAATCGTGTAAATTAGATACTGAGATAGTAATAAAATAGTAATGGTTGCTTTGATTGAAGATAAAATGCGGGAGAACTGATTGAGGTTTGGACACATGCGGCGAAGGCTGATAACCACCCTCAGTTATAGAAAAATAAATAGGTTGGTAGTTAGAGGATTTAAAAGGACTAGGGTAGACCTAAACAAACTTGGGTTGGAGCTATTAATGGGGATTTGAAAAGTGTTAATTTAACGAAAGAGGTGGCCCTTCAATATAATTTAGTGGAGAACAATGATGCATGTAGCCGACCCCAATATTTTGGGATAATGAAGGCTCTGTTGTTGTTGTTGGTGGTGTCGTCGTCGTATATCTTCTTTTATCATATGAATAGCTTACAAATCTTGTCTAGGTTGTGATTTTTGTTCGCTCTATCAGAATGGGTACTATGTGAACATGGTACAGTACTTTGATCTAGAAAGATTGTTTATCTTTTGCATATCAGAATGTGTGTTGATGAACCCAACACATTTGTTTGATCTGGAAACGTTGTAGGTAGACTTGTTGACAACCTGTCATGGAATAACTGGAAATAAATTGCAGTTACAAATATATTCCTGAAACTCAACTTGATCTGAGTATTAAATATCATTCTTGTGTTTAGTTAGAAGATTCTTGTATAACAAACATTTCTAGCCGAAGTGCCCCTTCGGATACAGTTTGGCTATATTTTATATAAAAAAAAACACTGAACTTTGGGCCATTAAAAATTCACTTTAACGGAGTTAGGTTTCCGTTAGGCTAAATTTAAAAAAATCACATTTATCTTTCATTTGTGTTTAAAAAAACGTCACTTAACTAATCAGATGTTTAAATAAACCCCCCTTAACTAACCCTAACCCTAACTCTGTCAGTGTATATTTTTTAAAACTTTTGTGCGGTTTTTTTATATTAAAAAAAAAATTTAGTACGGGTTTTAAAAAATGGCCCAAAGTTCAGTGGGTTTTTTAAAAAAATTTAGCCATACAGTTTTCTACTTGGTTGTCTGGCAAGTTTCAGAAGAGGTCTACTAATAAATTCAGTATATTGGATTGGTTTCTGTTAGTAGCTTACTATCTTGAGAATGCTACCCTCATATTTTTCTCTTGTTTGGATGTGCAGGTAAGTTTCTGTTGGTCGCATGGCAGAGTCAAATGTGGGAACCTCTGTTGGGAGAACAGTCTCGGTCTTCCTGTTTTAAATGTTTGTACATCGCCAACATATTTATATGTAGAAGCTGTAGCTTAATGAACAATAATAATAGTGTGTGAAGAAGAATTAAGCCATTAGCCATTGGGAGAAAGGAGACTTGTTTTTCATTTTAATGTCCATCATTCTCTTGCCGCATTTTTGCCCCCCTTCACGATTTAGTACATATTCATACTAATACTACTCTATAAGAGCATCCACTGTCATTGGCTAAAAACTCAAAAAATGAAAATCGATTTAGAAATATGCCCCACAGTTGTTCGCTAAAAACCCTTAATTTATGATTGAAATGAACAGTAGCTTGCTAAACTTAGCAGCACCTTTAGCTGATTGCTAAATAAAGAAGACCGATGATATTCATCCGTTTGACGAAGGGACGGATGAAGATATGCCGTCTAGTTAAATAAAAATAAAAAAAAGATGAGAGACGGATGAAGATCTTTCGTCTCTCATTGAAAACAATTTTTTGTTTTTAAATACTGAAAACACGCCAGACGGATGAAGTTGTTCCGTCTGGTGTGATTTTTTTTTATTTTAAATTTTTTTTTAATTACAAAAAAAAATCCAAAAAACACCCAGACAGGTGATGTTCATTCGTTTGGTGTGTTTTTATTTATTTATTTATTTATATTTATTTTTTGATTTTTTTTTAACAAACAAAAAAAAAAAAAAAGCAAAAACGCACAGACGGATGAACATCACCCGTTTGGTGTGTTGTTTGACTCTTTTTTTCCACACACACACAATAAAAAATTAAACTTTCTAAAAAAAAAAAAGAACAGAAGATGGTCTTCCGTCACTTCTATTTTAGACTTTGACGACTGCAATGGGTCCTTTTATCGCTATTTTTAAATGCTATATATAGCAATTGAGATAGGAAACGATGGTGGATGCGTGGATGCTCTAATAGGAGACGAGTGCGATTTCTTGGCATCTTTGTGCGGCTCCAACACTTACATTGTGGGTGTCTTTTTTTTATTTCTTTTTATCTCTGTTTGTGGTACTAATGTTAAGCAATATTGGAAATTGATGATGATGATCATCAATCATATTGTGAAGAGAAAAATGTGTGCATTGCTTGAAAAGGGCACGATAATTAACAACTGTTCATCTGCTTTGAGCCCTTGCTCGTGGGAAGAGAAGATTTGTTGAAAAATTTGCGGTAATGCCTCACTTTTTGAAAATATTTGGCGCTCTGCCTCACTTCCGAAAACAATTAGCGATCTGTTCCTATTTAGGACACGTCTGCATAAACTGTTATTGAAAATAACGGCATAGATTATTTACATCTAATAACGGCATCTATTTTACATTTTTTTTCCATGCCGTTATTTAGAATAACGGCATCAATATATTTCTTTTACAAGTGTGAATCTTCTAACTTTAAAAAATTCTAAGTGTGAAAAAAATTTATAAATAATGCTGTTATCCTGAATAATGGCATTCGAATGACTGATGTCGTTATTGGAGATAACGGCATCAGTTATATATAAATGAACTCTTGCCGTTGTTTGGAAACAGAGAGAATGAATAATACGTTAATTAAAAATAAATAAAAATTATAACTAACAAAAAAAAAATATAACTGATGGAATAACGGCATCAGTTATAATTTTTTTTTATAATTAACTTATTCGTCAGAGAGGATGAATAATAAGTTACCTTTTTATTTAAAAAAAATTATAACTGAAGTCGTTATTCCAAATAACGGCATCAGTATTGAGAATACCGTTATTTGAAATAACAGCATCTGTTATAAGGTTTCACACTTGCAATTTTTTCTCTAAATGGGGATTATAAGCTGCCGAAAAATAAAATATCTGTTGCCGCTAATTTTGGTGTGGGGGCAAACAGACAGTATTTGTGAGTTCGTGAGAAACCTGAATAGCAAACACCTAACCTGTTCCGCCGGAATTTGACCGCTGACTCCCGCCGTTCACCTGCAAGGAAGTGCGAGACACCGGGGTTGATCCCGGCGACGCACCCTCCGACGCTCAAGTCAGTAACCAGAAATGATTATGAAAGAGCGTTTAACTAGAAAAAGATGGATTACCTCTTAATGGAGATGGGTGGGGGGTATTTATAGTCGCCGTTGGGATCAGATAAGGAATGTGATTCCTGTGATCTGATAAGGCATAAAATCCTCGTAATCAGATTAGGAATGTAATCCCTTAATTCCCGGTGAAAAGATAGATGTGAATCAGAGCCGTTGATTAGGATTAATCAGAAACCCTAATTCTATCTTTTCTGGACTGGGTTTGTATCGGGTCGGGACCCGTACCCAGTTGAGGTGGATCCGTTCGCGGGTTATTGGATCTGTGAGAAGGAGACCCAGTACCCGTTTCGGACCCATTTGCATGTGAAATTACCGTTTTACCCCTGAGCTTTAAGATTCGTGTCCGATGTGAACGGTCCCGATTTAATCCTATTTTTAGCCATATCACGAACCCCCCACTCCCGAAGACTGAGTTTGATCAGCCTTTGAGGAGTAGTTTTACTGTTTTAATGGCGTACAGGATTTTATCGGTGTTCTTAAGGAAGTTTGGAATCTTGCTCGGGGTGTAACAGTGTTATTATGGGCTTGTAAAATGTCCAAAAATATTCTCAGAATTTTCTGGATTTTTGGTGATTTTTCCAGATTTTTCTGAATTTTTTCTCATTTTTTTGAATTTTTTATTCATTTTTTTGAATTTTTTATTCATTTTCTGAATTAAATAATTAATTATCAAAAATATTAATTAATTATTCTAATTTAATAATTATTTTTTCAGAATTTAAAAATAATTTTTTCTGAATTAATAATTATTTTTAGAATTTTTAATTAATTTTTTTCGATTTTTAAATATTTTTTTCGGATTTTTTAAATAAAAAAAACAATTAAATAAATAAATAAATAATTTAAATATTACCTGGACACGTTGCGCGTTTCCGACCGTCCATCATGATCAGATGAGTGCGCATCGTGAGGCAGATCACGATCTGAACACGTGGCGCGTTTCTGGCCATCCATCATGATCAGATCTGCGCGCATCGTAAGGCAGATCACGATCTGGACACGTGGCGCGTTTCTGGCCGTCCATCATGATCAGATCTGCACTCATCGTAAGGCAGATCACGATCGGAACACGTGGCGCGTTCCTGAGCGTCGATCGTGTCGCGACGCGAATTTTGAGACGATCGGACGGATCGTGTGCGTCGGCGAATATTTTCTCCATATACGAGGGTCGGTACCCCGGCACCTCGGATCATTGAGATGATGCCACGTGGCATGCCACGTGGCTTTTTTTTTTCTTCTTCTCTGCTTCTTCTCTCCTTCTTTCCGAGCGTCCTCTTCGTGCTCCGACTCTTTCCCCGCCTTCACCTGTTCTTTCTCTCGTTTCCCTCTCCGACCTCCTCTGCGTGCGCCATGGGGCTCGAGGCCTCGGAGTAATGACGAGGCGGTGGCTCGTCGAGGAGGATGACGGAGCTTCGACGGTGAGCTTCGACAGGGGAGCTTGGCTCGGCAAGAAGCTTCGACGAAGGTGGCGAGGCGGTGGCTCGTCGAGGAGGATGACGGAGCTTTAACGGTGGAGATGCGTGAGCACGACAGTGGAGCTTCGACGAAGGTGGCGAGGAGTTGGAGCTTCGGTTTGATGGGTTCGGCTCGGCATGGAGAGTCGACGCTTCGGAGCTTGACGACGAGTGAGCCGCTCGGAGCGGCGCTGCGTTTGGAGTTGGGTTCGGCTCGACGACGAAGAGTATGGGCGAGCTTTGGCGAACGGCGATGAGTTCAGAGCTCGGCTGTTTATGGTGAAGGTCGTTCGGCGACCTTGGAGAACGAGAGACGAAGGTCGTTTGGCGATAGAGGAGCTCGGCGAACGGGTGATGGGGTCGAGCTTGACGCGGCGGTGAGCTTCGTGAAGAAGATGGGTTCGGCTCGACGACGGAGGGAGCTCGACGAGAGTGAGAGCACGAATGTGGTCGTCGGAGCTCGACCTCGCCATATTCCGAAGCTAAAGCTCGTGTGAAGTCGAGGTGAAGCTTCGAGCTCCGTTGATGGCTCGGCGATGGAGGCTCAACGACAGAGCATGAGCGCTGTCTTAGAGTTCGGAGGACGAGGTGTCAAGCTCAGTATGGCGAGCTCGACGTTGGCGATGGCGGTGTGGAGTTTTGTGAGCTCGGTGAACAGAACTCGGTGGTGGAGCTTCAACGTCGGTGTTGCTCGGGAATCGAGCTCGGTGACGAAGCTTGTCAGTGTGGAGGTTCGACGTCGGAGGTTGAGGAAGAAGATGTTGGGTTTTCCTGATCTTCGGTTGGTTTTGCTGTGGCGGGAGTATGGAGAAGAAGGAGTGAGGAAGGGTTCGGGTTCGGTACCCTAACGGGTCCGACCCGACCTGTCTAAAATTTTATTTTATTTTATTTTTTTTCCCTTTTCTCTCTCTCTCTCTCGCTCTCTCGTTGCTCGGCTAGTGCATCTGGCTCGGCAGATCCGAGCACGGATTTTGAGGAGAATTTTTTTCCACTTTGCTGTTCGATAGGTCGGTAGCTCGAATTTGAGATCCGAGCTACGTGGCTCAATCTGAATGGTTGATCACGATCGCGGCGCGAATCACGAGACAAGAGGCACGAGTTTCGAGAAAACGTTATCTTGTCGTTTTGTGGAGACGTGGCGAGATCTGAGCCGTTCATCATGTTTTAGCACGAATTTTGAGATGATCCGACGGTGAGATGGGATCGGCCGAATTTTTCTCCATATACGAGGGTCGGTACTCCGGCACCTCGGCTCGGATCGGCACCTCGGATCGTTGGGGTCGGCAGCACTTCTGAGAAGAAAGAGGAAGGGGAGGAGAGGCATTTGGGTTCTCTCCTCTGCCTTGTTCTTTCGCATAGTGGAGAAAAGGAGAAGAGGAAGGGGAGGAGAGGCATTTGGGGTTCTCTCCTCTGCCTTGTTCTTCCGCACAGTGGAGAAGAGGAGAAGAGGAAGGGGAGGAGAGGCAATTGGGTTCTCTCCTCTGCCTTGTTCTTCCGCACAGTGGAGAAGAGGAGAAGAGGAAGGGGAGGAAGAGAAGAATGAATGAGCTAAGAAGGGTATGGGTCGGACCGTGGGTATCTGGTCCGACCCCGACCGTTAGCCTCTTGTTCTTTCTCCCTCTTCATCTGCTTGCTTCGTTCGGCGAATCCGAGCCCGGATTTCGAGGTACATTTTTCGCCGCTCCGCAGTTGGGTAGATTGGCAGATCCGAGCTATGTGGCTCAATCTGGATGGTTGATCACGATCGTGGCGCAAATCACGAGACAAGAGGCACGAGTTTCGAGAAAACGTTATCTTGTCGTTTTGTGGTGACGTGGCATGATCTGAACCGTCCATCAGATTCTGTCGCAAATTTTGGAAAGATCCGACGGTGACTTCGCCTCGGGATGATTTTTCTCCATATACGAGGGTCGGTACCTCGTCATCTCGGCTCGGCGCATCAGGGCCGTTTGACCGAGGTGCTGAGTTGGCTGTTTTGAAGGAAACGTCTCGATGGTTCCACCTTTCCGTGCCTAGTAGCTCGGCTGCTCGGCGGAGCTGTTCGGTAGCTCGGCTGGGCAAGCCGATGGCAGGCAGCTCGGAAGATACGTGTGGCCGGATCTGGGCCGTTCATCATGGCGCGCATCACGAGGATGGGGTTCAGATCACGAGAAAATGTTATTTTATCGTTTTGTGGGCGTGGCATGATCTGAACCGTCCATCAGATTCTGTCGCGAATTTTGGAGGGATCCGACGGTGACTTCGCCTCGGAATGATTTTTCTCCATATACGAGGGTCGGTACCTCGTCATCTCGGCTCGGTGACTCAGTAGTTCACCCTCTGCTCGTAGTAGCTCGGAGAAGAGGAGAAGAGGAAGGGGAGGAGAGGCATATGGGTTCTTTCCTCTGCCTTGTTCTCTCGCACAGTGGAGAAGCGGTGCTGGGGAGATCCTCGTAAGAGCCATGGGAAGACCCATTCTTTGAAGTGAGTGCAAGGAGCAACTCTAGGGGAGAGTTGTGCTCCGATCTCGTCGAGAAGAGCTGTTTAAGAGACAAGTTTGAGGAGGAACTCTAGGAGAGAGTTGCGCTCCGATCTCGTCGAGAAGAGCTATTTGAGAGACAAGTTTGAGGAGGAACTCTAGGAGAGAGTTGCGCCCCGATCTCGTCGAGAATAACTATTTGAGAGACAAGTTTGAGGAGGAACTCTAGGAGAGAGTTGTGCTCCGAACTTATGGAGAAGAGCCCCGCTTTGGAGGGGAGCAGAGTGAAGAGCTCGGCTATAGGAGAGCCATCTGGACGAGGAGTTTGAGGAGCAACTCTAGGAGAGAGTTTTAGCTCCAAACTCGTTGAGAAGAGCTCCGCTTTGGAGGCGAGCGGAGCGAAGAGCTTGGCTTGTAGAAGAGCCATCTGGAAGAGGAGTTTGAGGAGCAACTCTAGGAGAGAGTTTTAGCTCCGAATTCGTTGGGAAGAGCTCCGCTTTGGAGGCGAGCGGAGTGGGGAGCTCGATTTGTAGAAGAGCCATCTGGAAGAGGAGTTTGAGGAGCAACTCTAGGAGAGAGTTTTAGCTCCGAACTCGTTTGAGAAGAGCTCCGCTTTGGAGGCGAGCGGAGCGAAGAGCTCAACTTGTAGAAGAGCCATCTGGAAGAGGAGTTTGGGGAGCAACTCTAGGAGAGTTTTAGCTCCGAATTCGTTAGGAAGAGCTCCGCTTTGGAGGCGAGCGGAGTGGGGAGCTCTATTTGTAGAAGAACCATCTGGAAGATGAGCTCAACTTGGCAGATCCGAGCTATGTGGCTCAATCTGGATGGTTGATCACGATCGTGGCGCAAATCACGAGACAAGAGGCACGAGTTTCGAGAAAACGTTATCTTGTCGTTTTGTGGTGACGTGGCATGATCTGAACCGTCCATCAGATTCTGTCGCAAATTTTGGAAAGATCCGACGGTGACTTCGCCTCGGGATGATTTTTCTCCATATACGAGGGTCGGTACCTCGTCATCTCGGCTCGGCGCATCAGGGCCGTTTGACCGAGGTGCTGAGTTGGCTGTTTTGAAGGAAACGTCTCGATGGTTCCACCTTTCCGTGCCTAGTAGCTCGGCTGCTCGGCGGAGCTGTTCGGTAGCTCGGCTGGGCAAGCCGATGGCAGGCAGCTCGGAAGATACGTGTGGCCGGATCTGGGCCGTTCATCATGGCGCGCATCACGAGGATGGGGTTCAGATCACGAGAAAATGTTATTTTATCGTTTTGTGGGCGTGGCATGATCTGAACCGTCCATCAGATTCTGTCGCGAATTTTGGAGGGATCCGACGGTGACTTCGCCTCGGAATGATTTTTCTCCATATACGAGGGTCGGTACCTCGTCATCTCGGCTCGGTGACTCAGTAGTTCACCCTCTGCTCGTAGTAGCTCGGAGAAGAGGAGAAGAGGAAGGGGAGGAGAGGCATATGGGTTCTTTCCTCTGCCTTGTTCTCTCGCACAGTGGAGAAGCGGTGCTGGGGAGATCCTCGTAAGAGCCATGGGAAGACCCATTCTTTGAAGTGAGTGCAAGGAGCAACTCTAGGGGAGAGTTGTGCTCCGATCTCGTCGAGAAGAGCTGTTTAAGAGACAAGTTTGAGGAGGAACTCTAGGAGAGAGCTGCGCTCCGATCTCGTCGAGAAGAGCTATTTGAGAGACAAGTTTGAGGAGGAACTCTAGGAGAGAGTTGCGCCCCGATCTCGTCGAGAATAACTATTTGAGAGACAAGTTTGAGGAGGAACTCTAGGAGAGAGTTGTGCTCCGAACTTATGGAGAAGAGCCCCGCTTTGGAGGGGAGCGGAGTGAAGAGCTCGGCTATAGGAGAGCCATCTGGACGAGGAGTTTGAGGAGCAACTCTAGGAGAGAGTTTTAGCTCCAAACTCGTTGAGAAGAGCTCCGCTTTGGAGGCGAGCGGAACGAAGAGCTTGGCTTGTAGAAGAGCCATCTGGAAGAGGAGTTTGAGGAGCAACTCTAGGAGAGAGTTTTAGCTCCGAATTCGTTGGGAAGAGCTCCGCTTTGGAGGCGAGCGGAGTGGGGAGCTCGATTTGTAGAAGAGCCATCTGGAAGAGGAGTTTGAGGAGCAACTCTAGGAGAGAGTTTTAGCTCCGAACTCGTTTGAGAAGAGCTCCGCTTTGGAGGCGAGCGGAGCAAAGAGCTCAACTTGTAGAAGAGCCATCTGGAAGATGAGTTTGAGGAGCAACTCTAGGAGAGAGTTTTAGCTCCGAACTCGTTTGAGAAGAGCTCCGCTTTGGAGGCGAGCGGAGCGAAGAGCTCAACTTGTAGAAGAGCCATCTGGAAGAGGAGTTTGGGGAGCAACTCTAGGAGAGAGTTTTAGCTCCGAATTCGTTGGGAAGAGCTCCGCTTTGGAGGCGAGCGGAGTGGGGAACTCGATTTGTAGAAGAGCATCTGGAAGAGGAGTTTGAGGAGCAACTCTAGGAGAGAGTTTTAGCTCCGAACTCGTTTGAGAAGAGCTCCGCTTTGGAGGCGAGCGGAGCGAAGAGCTCAACTTGTAGAAGAGCCATCTGGAAGAGGAGTTTGGGGAGAAACTCTAGGAGAGTTTTAGCTCCGAATTCGTTAGGAAGAGCTCCGCTTTGGAGGCGAGTGGAGTGGGGAGCTCGATTTGTAGAAGAGCCATCTGGAAGAGGAGTTTGAGGAGCAACTCTAGGAGAGAGTTTTAGCTCCGAACTCGTTTGAGAAGAGCTCCGCTTTGGAGGCGAGCGGAGCGAAGAGCTCAACTTGTAGAAGAGCCATCTGGAAGAGGAGTTTGAGGAGAAACTCTAGGAGAGAGTTTTAGCTCCGAACTCGTTTGAGAAGAGCTCCGCTTTAGAGGCGAGCGGAGCGAAGAGCTCAACTTGTAAAAGAGCCATCTGGAAGAGGAGTTTGGGGAGCAACTCTAGGAGAGAGTTTTAGCTCCGAATTCGTTGAGAAGAGCTCCGCTTTGGAGGCGAGCGGAGCGAAGAGCTCAACTTGTAGAAGAGCCATCTGGAAGAGGAGTTTGGGGAGCAACTCTAGGAGAGAGTTTTAGCTCCGAACTCGTTTGGAAGAGCTCCGCTTTGGAGGCAAGCGGAGTGACGAGCTCGACTTGTAGAAGAGCCATTTGGGAGATGAGTTTGAGAAGCAACTCTAGGAGAGAGTTGTGAGCTCCGAACTGTCTGAGAAGAGGTCCGCTTCAGGGGCGAGCGGAGCAAAGAGCTCGGCTCTTGGAGAGAGCCATTTGGGAGATGAGTTTGAGGAGCAACTCTAGGAGAGAGTTGTGAGCTCCGAACTGTCTGAGAAGAGGTCCGCTTCGGAGGCGAGCGGAGCGGAAGAGCCCGGCTCTGGGAAAGAGCTGTTTGCGGGACGAGTGTGAGGAGGAACTCTAGGAGAGAGTTGTGCTCCAAACTCGTTGAGAAGAGGTCCGCTTCGGAGGTGAGCGGAGCGGAAGAGCCCGGCTCTGGGAAAGAGCTGTTTGTGAGACGAGTGTGAGAAGGAACTCTATGAGAGAGTTGTGCTCCAACTCGTTGGATCTCGGCACGGGTGATTGGCGCCTCATCGTTCCTAGGCTGCTGCCGACCCGCGGGGGAGCGTGGTCTTCTTCTGTGATGCTCGGGGGATTCTCTTTGCTCCCTCCGGGTAGGTGACCTTCTGTATTCTCGGCGGCGGGGAGATCGCTCATCCGGACGGTGTTGGCGGGAGGTTTCCTCTCGGGCCTGCTTTTCATCCAGACGGTGACGAAGGTTCACCTCTTTCGGCCGATTTGGGACTTGTTGTTGGAAGTCAGAAGCTCGGCGATTATGGGAGGCCATAGAATCTGAAGAGGCATCGTGTATGGAGACGCGGTCTTGGTGGAGAGATTGCTTCATGCGGGAGCCCCCCACACCGGCATTCTGTGGACCGGCAGGACCCTTGGGGGGTTGCTGATTCTGAAGAGGAGGCTGATCTTGTTGAAGAGGGTCCTCCACTTGAAGCGGGGGTTGTCCCTGTTGCGGAGCGGGTTGGACGGGGACTACCTCTTACTGATCGGCGGGGTTGGGCCCGCGGTTGGACCCTCTGGACCTGACTTTTCTCGGAGGCATGGCTGGAGAAGTCGGACCAACGGGAAGAGGGGCTACTATTCGTATGGTTTTCCCACAGACGGCGCCAATCTGTTGCCGCTAATTTTGGTGTGGGGGCAAACAGACAGTATTTGTCAGTTCGCGAGAAACCTGAATAGCAAACACCTAACCTGTTCCGCCGGAATTTGACGGCTGACTCCCGCCGTTCACCTGCAAGGAAGTGCGAGACACCGGGGTTGATCCCGGCGACGCACCCTCCGACGCTCAAGTCAGTAACCAGAAATGATTATGAAAAGGCGTTTAACTAGAAAAAGATGGATTACCTCTTAATGGAGATGGGTGGGGGGTATTTATAGTCGCCGTTGGGATCAGATAAGGAATGTGATTCCTGTGATCTGATAAGGCATAAAATCCTCGTAATCAGATTAGGAATGTAATCCCTTAATTCCCGGTGAAAAGATAGATGTGAATCAGAGCCGTTGATTAGGATTAATCAGAAACCCTAATTCTATCTTTTCTGGACTGGGTTTGTATCGGGTCGGGACCCGTACCCAGTTGAGGTGGATCCGTTCGCGGGTTATTGGATCTGTGAGAAGGAGACCCAGTACCCGTTTCGGACCCATTTGCATGTGAAATTACCGTTTTACCCCTGAGCTTTAAGATTCGTGTCCGATGTGAACGGTCCCGATTTAATCCTATTTTTAGCCATATCAATAACACATGCCGTTATCTAAATAACGGCATGTCACTTTTTTTAAATATAGATGCCGTTAGCCGTTATTTTCAATAACGATTTATGCTGGCGTGTCATAAACAGAGGTAGATCGCTAATTTTGTTTGGAAGTGGGGCAGAGCGCCAAATATTTTCAAAAAGTGGGGCATTACCGCAAAATTTTCAGATTTGTTAGCTTAGTAGCAAACTGGTCACATCCTTTTCGCTGTTTTGTGTGTTGGCTATTGATATAGAAATGTTGGTGTAAAAAATGTAAGTACTAATTTCTATGAAAAGAGAAAATTGGATGACAATCTGATGCTGGAGTGTCTTAAGATACATTTGTATGAAAAACCAGTCACTGGAATTTTTGTCTCTGATCGGTCCATCAGAAGATGTAGTATCCATACGACATTATTGTGTTGTGTGCATATTACTTTTATTAACGGTTTAATTGGATCAACCAACTTTCAGCAAACCACACTGGTTAGTTGCCACCATCATCTCAAAAGTGCAAAAAAAAAAAAGCCATTTCCCATGTTCAAAATCTAAATTGTAGAGTACGCTTTTATGCCGAATGTGAATATTGAGAGTCAACTCTAACATATTATCAGAAAGAATAATCAATTCACCAAAAAACAAATATCTATAACTATTATAATAGGAGAGATGGAATTGGTAATTAATTAACAATTTTTTTTTATGTGTGCAGCGCACGTGTTTGTGGTTTTTTTTTGTCTTTTTCCTACCTCCTCCACGTGCATCGCACGTGCACGTGTTGGTAGGTTTTTTTTTGTCTTTTTCCTTCCTCCTCCACGTGCATCGCACGTGCATCATACTAGTATATATATATACAAAAGTGTTTTACAATGTGAACTCCAGATTCTTTAGCGTGAATAAAACAAACCATGAGATTTGTGAGCCGGTTCTATTTTACCAAATACCTAAGGACATGTTAGTTTTGATAAAAATATGGTGGAAACCTTTTATGTGAACTCTGGTTTTCTTCTGTTAGGTGATATGTTTTTAAAAATCTTTGGAAAAAAGTTGACAATAAAATTATGTTCCGCGTTAGTTTTAAAGTAAATTTGATTTCCTTTAGAAAATGAAGGAAAATATTAGAAAATTGATAAACATAAAATTTAAAAGATAGTGTAGCTAAACTTTTTTTTCCTCATAGAAAACTAAAATAGTTGTGATTACCCTTCATAGTGTATTTTTTAAAAAAATTCTCATTTAGTTTTCTCCTCCAAACCAGAAAAAACAATTGTGGAAAACTATTTTATAGTTTTTAAAAATGACAACCAAATTAAATAAATTATTTTTTCTTATACTTATTTTCAAGTGAAACAAATAATATAAATTAAAATCTAAACGTATCATAAATATGTTCTTTGGTTTTCTATAATTTTAACAACTCCTGAATAAATAATCATCCTCTCGCTGCTTTAAATTACAAACACTTTTATCGTCATAGTTACATCCAACCATCACTACACCAAAATGAATCTCTTCATCCTTAATCATAATTTTACCACTTTCTTGAAATCTTTCCTTTTAAAATAAAAAGAAGAAACTGATTTACTTGTAAATTAAAAAAATAAAATAAAATTTTAAGACTCACGAGTCAATTATCCAATGAGTAATGCTACATTCACTAATTCTATCTAGCTGGACTGGGCTTCTTGCAAATTGGAACCCGCACCCGATAAGATGGATCCGTTTATGGGTTATTGGACTTTTGTAAAAAGGCTCAGTTCCCATTTCAGACCTGTTTGTAGGTAAAATTACCATTTTACCTCCGAGCTTTAAGATTCGTGCCCGATTTGAACGATTCCGATTTAACCCTATTTTTAGCCATATCACGAGCCCCCCCACTCCCGAAGACTGAGTTTAACAGCCTTTGAGGAGTAGTTTGTTGTTCAAATGGCGTACGGGATTTTATCGGAGTTCTCGGGAAAGTTGAATCTAGCTCGGGGTGCAACGGTGATTTTCTGAGCTTGTAAAATACCCAAAATTATTCTCAGATTTTTCTGAATTTTTTGTGATTTTTCCAGATTTTTTTCGAATTTTTTATTTAATTTCCGAATTAAATAATTAATTATCAAAAAATTTAATTAATTATTCTAATTTAGTAATTATTATTTTTAGAATTTAATAATTATTTTTAGAATTTTTAATTAATTTCCCGATTTTTAAATATTTTTTCGGATTTTTTAAATAATTAATTCGATTATTTAAATAAATAAATACCTGATGATGTGGCACGATCGTGTGCGTTGATCACGATCAAGCGAGCGCGCATCGGGAGGAGGTCATTTTTTCTCCAATATGAGCTCCGGTGACAAGAACTCTCGGCAAAGGTTGTCGAAGTCCATGTCGACGCCACGTGGCAAAGTCAACTATGAGCCATTGCCTTTTTTTATCTTTTTCCCGCTCTCCTCTGTCTTCTTTGTTTCCTTTTTCTATTCCGCTGCTCTTTTCCATTGGCGTCACCTCAACGAGGAGTGAAGCTCAAGGGAGCTCAGCGGAGAGGAGTGGAACTCCAGCTCGGCATGGGGAGCTCGGCAGCGAGGCGTCGAGCTCGGAGATTAGTGGCGAGCAGCTCGACAAGGACAAACCACGGCGAAGGTGGAGCTTGGCCACAGCGGAGCTTGATCGTGAGTTGGCGATGACACGACGGTGTCGAGGTCGGGGGTTCGACGAAGAGGGAGCTCGGCAGTGAGGCGAGCTCGGTGAAGATGATGCAGAGCTCGGTGAACGATCGAGCTCAACGTCGTTGGAGCTCGACATAGTGGAGGGGAGATTTTCTCTTGTTTGAGCTCCAGTTCCACGAACGCTCGGCGATTTCTGCCGACCCACACACCCTGTCGTCATCGGCGAAGGTGGAGGGCTTCGACGTCGGCATTAATGAAGGGAAGCTTGGAGTTAATGGAGTTCGAGCTCAGCATGGGGAGTTCGGCGAGGCTCGAATGTAGTGGAAAGAAGCTTGAAGCTTGTAAGCTCGGCACTGTGGCGTGGCTTGGTCGCAAGCTCAAGCTCACTAACGGCGGCGATGGGTTTGAAGCTCGCGATGGGGAGCTCGGCGACAACTGAGGTCGACGAGGCCTTCGGCGAGAGCAGAGTTCGACGAGGAAACATTGGAGTTCGTCACTGGAGCTGGAGCTCGGCAGCGGAGGCATGGAGGTTTGGGTGTGGCGAGTCAAGGTCGGCGACGGAGAAGGGAAGCTTGATGTTGGAGGAACGAGAGTGGAGCTCGGCGAGCAAGGTGAGGAGGTCAGCGCTCGACGATGGAGGTGGCTCGACAGTAGAGCACGGGGAAGAAGACGCTGCATTGATGGGTCTTTTTTTTTGGTTTTGGCGCCAACTTCGTTGAAGAAGAAGGGGAGGAGAGAGGAAGGGTTTGGGTTTGGATCCCCATCGGGTTCAGACCCGATCCTGTAGCTCCTTTTTTTTTTATTGATTGAATCCGAGCCGCAGATTGTATTTGAGCACGAATTCTGAGGTAAAAAATTTCTCTCATTTGAGCTCCGGTGGCAAGAACGCTCGGATTGCATTTCTGAACCAGAAGAGGGCTTCGGCAACTTGACACGTGACAGTCAACGTTGACGGCTAACTTTTTTGATAAATTTTTCTCCCATTACATGATCGGTGGCAAGAACGCTCGGATTGCATTTCCGAACCAGAAGAGGGCTTCGGCAACTTGACACGTGGTGGTCAACGGTTGACCGTTGACTCGGTCAATGTTGACCATTTGACTTTCTCTTTTTGCTCTAATCACCACCGTTGATCTTGATTTGAGTGCGGCTCTTGAGGCATATTTTTTCTCTAATTTGTGCTTCGGTGGCAAGAACGCTCGGCGAGGCGTGCCAAAGTCTAAGTGAGATATTTTTCTCACATTTGAGCGTCGGTGCCAAGAACGCTCGGCGAAGCGTGCCGAAGTCCAAATGGGAGTTTTTTCTCACGTTTGAGCGTCGGTGCCAAGAACGCTCGGTGAAGTGTGCCGAAGTCCAAGTGAGTTTTTCCCACGTTTGAGCGTCGGTGCCAAGAATGCTCGGTGAAGTGTACCGAAGTCCAAGTGAGAGTTTTTTCTCACATTTGAGCGTCGGCGCCAAGAACGCTCAGCGAAGTGTGCCGAAGTCCAAGTGAGAGTTTTTTCTCACGTTTGAGCGTCGGTGCCAAGAACGCTCGGCGAAGTGTACCGAAGTCCAAGTGAGTTTTTCTCACGTTTGAGCGTTGGCGCCAACAATGTTCGGCGAAGTGTGCCGAAGTCCAAGTGAGAGTTTTTTCTCACATTTGAGTGTCGGTGCCAAGAACGCTCGGCGAAGTGTGCCGAAGTCCAAGTGATAGTTTTTTCTCACGTTTGAGCGTCGGTGCCAAGAACGCTCGGCGAAGTGTGCCGAAGTCTAGGGAGAGTTTTTCTCGATGTTCCCAGTGCTATGGAGGTCGGATCGGGGCGTATGACCCCTTGTTTCAAAGCTAATTCGAAGATCTACGAGTTCTCTTCGGAGATGAGTTGGAGAATCCTCCTTCCTCTAGGTCAAGATAGTCTCGCAACATCTTCGTCTTCGCAAAGTTGAGAAGAGCTTTGCATGGCTCCAGGGGAAGTCCGTTCTTGGAGGACAAGTTTGAGGAGCACCTCTCGGGGAGAGTTTTAGCTCCGAACTCGTTGAGAAGAGGTCCGCTTTGGAGGTGAGTGGAGCGAAAAGCTTGGCTTTAGGAGATAGCCATTTGGGAGACTAGTTTGAGGAGCAACTCTAGGAGAGTTGTGAGCTCCGAACTTGTTGAGAAGAGGTCCGCTTTGGAGATGAGCGAAGCGAAGAGCTTGGCTCTAGGAGGGGGCCATTCGGGAGACAAATTTGAGGAGCAACTCTAGGAGAGAGTTGTGAGCTCTGAACTCGTTGAGAAGAGGTCCGCTTTGGAAGTGAGCGGAGCAAAGAGCTTGGCTCTAGGAGAGAGCCATTTGGGAGACAAGTTTGAGGAGCAACTCTAGGGGGGAGTTTTAGTTCCGAACTTGTTGAGAAGAGGTCCGCTTTGGAGGTGAGCGGAGCAAAGAGCTTGGCTCTAGGAGAGAGTCATTCGGAAGACAAGTTTGAGGAGCAACTCTAGGAGAGAGTTGTGAGCTCCGAACTCGTTGAGAAGAGGTTCGCTTTGGAGGTGAGCGGAGCGAAGAGCTTGGCTCTAGGAGAGAACCATTCGAGAGACAAGTTTGGGGAGCAACTCTAGGAGAGAGTTGTGAGCTCCGAACTCGTTGAGAAGAGTCCGCTTTGGAGGCGAGCGGAGCGAAGAGCTCGGCTCTAGGAGAGAGCCATTTGGGAGACGAGTTTGAGGAGCAACTCTAGGGAAGAGTTTTAGCTCCGAACTCGCTTAGAAGAGGTCCGCTCTGGGAGTGAGCGGAGCAAAGTGCTTGGCTTTAGGAGAAAGCCATTTGGGGAGACAAGTTTGAGGAGCAACTCTAGGAGAGAGTCGAGCTCTGAACTTGTTGTTTAAGTGAGATTCAATTGTTGTGGGGAGCAATACCGAATGGCGAACCACTTCTTACCCGCTTATGAGCGAGTAATTTGAAGCGGAATCGAGCCAAGTGTTAGACTTCGAAGTCGTTGTTTAAGAAAGATTCAACGGTTGTGGGAGCAGTTCCGAATGGCGAACCACTTCTTACCCACTTATGAGCGAGTAATTTGAAGCGGAATCGAGCCAAGTGTTGGACTTCGAAGTCGTCGTTTAAGAGAGATTCAACGGTTGTGGGAGCAGTTCCGAATGGCGAACCACTTCTTACCCACTTATGAGCGAGTAATTTGAAGCGGAATCGAGCCAAGTGTTGGACTTCGAAGTCGTAGTTTAAGAGAGATTCAACGGTTGTGGGAGCAGTTCCGAATGGCGAACCACTTTTTACCCACTTATGAGCGAGTAATTTGAAGCGGAATCGAGCCAAGTGTTGGATTCCAAACTCGTCGTTTAAGAGAGATTCAACAGTTGTGGGAGCAGTTCCGAATGGCGAACCACTTCTTACCCACTTATGAGCGAGTAATTTGAAGCGGAATCGAGCCAAGTGTTGGACTCCGAACTCGTCGTTTAAGAGAGATTCAACGGTTGTGGGAGCAGTTTCGAATGGCGAACCACTTCTTACCCACTTATGAGCGAGTAATTTGAAGCGGAATCGAACCAAGTGTTGGACTCCGAACTCGTTGTTAGAGGGGGTTAACGAGGTGTAGGAGCAATTTCGAAGGATGAGCTACCCCGCCCTTGCTTGTTTGCAAGCGGCTAAAGCAACGTCGAACCAAGCGTTGGACTCCAAACTCGTTTTCTGAGCTTAGTAAGTTGCGAGAGCAGCCATGTAGGAGAAGCTGGATTCTGAACTCACCATTTAACGAGCCGTAGATATGACTCGGAGAGATAGAGATGAAGTAAGAGCAATAATTTTCAATGAAAAAATGTAAAGTTTTATTGAGATAAACTAAGTGGCCGCTTTAATAGGGCGAGCTATTATTACATGCTATTTGGCAGGTTGCAAGCATCGGCCTTACTGAAAATCAAGATCCTACTTCTACAATAAAGTGAAGACCTCTTGGGAGGAGCTGGGTTCTCCCTCCATTGGACCTCCTTGGATGAGGTGGAAGACAGCCCCAGGTTCTGAGTCTTGAAGCTCGGCGGGCCTCTCTGTTCGTTTGTAGGCTCCTCAGGGGGGAAGCTCGACCCCATCTTTTTGGACGAACTTGGTCAGGTGTCCCCGCTGTATGAGTTCGTCGATCTCTTCCTTGAGAGCCCGATAATCATCAGTGTTGTGACCGTGGTCCCTGTGAAAGCGGCACCACTTATCCTTGTTCCTCTTCTTGCTAGGGGTATTCATTCTAGGGGGAGCGCGGAGTAGCCCTTCCTTGTCCACCTCCATAAGAACTTCTGATATATTAGCAATGAGGGGGGTGAACTTCTCAAAATGAGGAGTCGGGCGGTGCTGACCATTGCCGTCATTCTGGGATTTTTGGGACCCCTCTTCGCTCGTATTCTTCCGTTTGTTCCCGGAAGATGATTCTTCAAGAGTAACGGGGTTGAGAGCCTCTTCCACTCGTAAGTACTTCTCCACCCTAAGTAAGAGTTATGAGAAGTCCCGAGGAGACTTCTTGGCAAGGGACGCCCTGAGGCGAGCGTTGGTGACGTTGCGCTCGAATGTGGCAGAGGCTACTGATTGGTTGAGGGAGGGAATGGACCGGGCTTCGGCGGTGAAGCGTCGAACGTAATTCCTTAGGCGTTCACCCTTTTCTTGGTTGAGGGTGACCAAAGATGCACTTATTTTCTCGACCCGGTGGCTGCTCACGAAATGAGTAAGGAAGAGCCCTACGAACTGATCGAATGAGAAGATAGAGGCCGGGGCGAGCCGAGAGTACCATTCTCTCACAGGCCCCTTCAGCGTGGCAGGAAATATCTTGCAGAGGAGGGCGTCTGAAGCCTGGTGGATCATCATGAGAGTTTTGAAACTCTCTATATGATCCGCAGGGTCCGACTCCCCGGTATATGACTCAAAGTGAGGCGGCTTGAAGTTTTCTGGGACGGGGGCCTCCATAATGGAGAGGGAGAATGGAGGTCTTCTCAGGTAGAGGTTTATCGCCCGTTGCTCTTCTTTCCTATCAATTCGGCCGAGACGCCTCTCCATCTCGTGGAGACGGCAGTAGACCGAGTCTTCTCTTTGATCATATCTTGCCGAGCCCCGGGACTCATCTTCGTACGAGGGTGGACTGGGGCTGTGACGATGGTAGCTTGGAGATGGAGGAGGACAGGGATTGTGAAGGCGGTGGCTCCTAGCTGGCTCATGGGTAGGTGGCCTCTGGTCATTATTTGGGGCGATATTGAAGGCCTGCAAGATTGTTGCCTGGAACTCTTGGAATTCTGTTCGGGTGATAGGTCCGTTCTGGTCCCTCTGGGACTGTTGACCAGCGGGAGAACAGTGCCTTCTTCAACGGTACTCCGGGGACTCCCTCCGCCTCCTATGAAGAGGGGACCTCCTGTGGTCGCGGCGGGGAGAAGATCGTGCATTTGGACGTTCTAAGCGGAAGGCTCCCTCTCGGGCCCGCCTTTCGTCCAAACGGTGGCGAATGTCTTCCTCTTTTTGCCTGTTGATGATGACATTGCGGAGGTCTTCTGAGGGCCGAGGGATATAGGATGCCATGGAGTCGGTTGAAGGGTTATGTACGGAAATATGGTCCCGATGAAGAGGTTGCTTCTGAGGAGGAGGACGAGAGGTCCCAATACTGGGGTTTTGGGGCCCTACTGGAGCCTGCTGGTGCTGAGGGTTCTGAAGAGGAGGCTGTTCCTGCTGCAGGGGGTGATCAAACTGAGGAGGGAGTTGTTCCTGCTGCTGGACGGTTTGGAGGGGGACCTCCTATTGCGGTTGAGGAGGAGTGGTTCCACGGTTGGACCATTTGGATCTCAGTTTCCTTGGAGGCATGGCTGGAGGCGATCTTAACCGATGGAAGAAGATGGATTGCTATTCGTCTTCCCACAGACGATTCCAACCTGTTGCCGCTGAAATCGGTGTGGGGGCAAACAGATAGATTTGTGGATTCTCGGAATGTTGAATAGTCAAACCTGAACACCTTTCTGCTGGAGTTTGACCGTGATCTCCTGCCGCTGACCTGCAAAAAGTGCGAAACACCGGGGTTGATCCAGGCGACGCACCCTTCGACACTCTTGTCAGTAATCAGAAAGATTATGAAAGAGCTTTGATTGGCAAAAGATTGATTACCTGGTAACAGTGGGGGATGGGGGGTATTTATAGCCGCCTTAGGGACCAGTTTCGGGATAAGATCAAATCCCTACTTCTAGTGAATGGATAGAAGCGATCAGGGCTGTTGATTGAAGACAATCATAAATTCTATCTAGCTGGACTGGGCTTCTTCTGGGTTGGAACCCGCACCCAGTAAGATGGATCCGTTTATGGGTTATTGGGCTTTTGGAAAAAGCCCCAGTTCCCATTTCAGACCCGTTTGTAGGTAAAATTACCATTTTACCCCCGAGCTTTAAGATTCGTGCCCGATTTGAACGATTCCGATTTAACCCTATTTTTAGCCATATCACCTATCGAATTATAGAAAACTAGTAATATACGCATGATATGCACATATTAATTTTTAAAACAAATTTAAAGTACAAACTCTAATTTACACGTGCAATGCATGTCTTAATAAATAGGATTATATAATTTTAAAAGTAAATGTGAAGACTATAATGGGAGTGTTAGAGTTGCACGTGCGTTGCATGTAAGTATGCAGATTTACAACTCCAACTCTTTCATCTCTAATCTCTAATAATATAATGGGAGAAGGCCTTAGTGTCATTTGTAAATGTTTTGTCAATCTACCAACCCGTGTAAACACATGTGCATAGCTATTATAAAGGAGGTCCTAGGTTCAAATCAAGACTACATCTAAATTTTTATTTTAAAAACTATATTTATTAAAACGCGCATCACACGTGTAAACTACTAGTTATAATAGTTATTATATATTATATTATGGATAGATAATAATTTACACGTGTGATGCACATTTAATATATAAAAAAAATTAAAGTAAAAAAATTGACATTGTGAGGACGCGAACCCAAGACCACCTTCATATTAGTTATGCACGTACAATACACGCGTTCATAGATTTACAAATGACACTAAGACCTTCTCCCATTGTAAAATTAGAGATTAAAGAATAGAGATTAGAGATTAGAGGGCCCTCACTGGAATTGTTCCCCTATTTACCCTTCCAATTCAGCTCAGCTCGAGTTTTTTTGGCTACATAGGCCATTTTTTGAAAATATTTGCATTTCTGGGCCAGTTACCCAACTATTAGTGGGCTACATTGTGCCACGTCAGCAACGACCACTATTCCCAATAGCGGCCTCTTCATTTTGAGGTCACTAATGGGAATAACGACATATGTTTTTATTTTTTTTGAATTTTTTGTTTGTCGTCGCTATTCCCACTAGTGACCTTAGTATAATGAGGTCGCTGATGGGATTAGCGACCTTTAATGAGCTGTATTCTAACACTTAGCAAAATCTAGAGAGTTTTTGCTCTCTGAAAAATGACAATCAATTTATTTTTAAAACTAAGGTCGCTATTCGGAATAGAGACCTTTATTAACTAAGGTCGCTATTCCAAATAGAGGCCTTAGTTATATAACTATTTTGCAAATTTTACGAAGAACAAGGAGATTGTGTTTCCTACTGAGGTCGCTATTGGGTTATTGGGAATAGCGACCTTAGTATACTAAGATCGCTATTCCTAATAGCGGTCTCAGTTTAAAATTTTTCGGAAAATCTCTTTAAGAATCGCTAATTGTCTCAATACATTCATTCGAGCTCACTACCCTCATTATAGTAAGGTCGCTAATGGGAATAGCGACGGCAAACAAAAATTCAAAAAAAATTAAAACATAGGTCGCTATTCCCATTAGCGACCTCGAAATGAAGATGCTGCTATCGGGAATAGCGGCCGTTGCCGACGCGGTACAAAGTAGTCCAAAAACGCTAATAGTTGGGGAACTGGCCCAAAAATACAAATATTTTCAAAAAGTGGCCTATGACGGCAAAAAATTCGCTCAGCTCCCCTCACCAATCTGGCAACCCAATCCCAATCATCAACCCGGTCCACCATCACCTCCTTCCCAATCACTTCCCCAAAAAAAGAAGAAAAAAAACCCATTTAAAAATTTAATAAAAAATTTAATAAAAAAATATAATTATTACCATTACCATTCTTCTGCTCAAATCCAAAATCCAATCCTAGATCTACCATCTCCCCAAATCCCTAAATCCCCAAATCCACAACCAACCATGTCCGACAGCGACGAGGACGAGCTCCTCCAAATGGCCCTCAAAGAGCAGGCCCAGCGTGACGTCACCTACCAGAAACCCTCCAAGCACTCCAAACCCGTCGTCAACCTCGTCCAGCCCCCTCCCCCTCCCCCCTTCATGGCCGGCGTCGCCAACAGCAACAGCGGCCGCAACGCCAAGCACTCGCGCAAGGCCAGCTCGGCGTCGTCGAAGAGCAACAAGCGAGGCGGAGGTGGGAATGATGATGACGACGATGATGAGTCGGAAGTGGAGATGCTGAGTATTTCGTCGGGGGACGAGGAGTCGTCGAGGGAGATCGCGATCCAGAAGGAGAAGGAGAAGAAAGGGAGGGCGAGGAACCGGCCGTCGAGGGAGGATTTGGATGATGGGGAGGAGCCGAGCACGTGGAAGAGGGTCGATGAGGCCGAGGTATATTTGTTTATGTCGAATTTAGGGATTGTTTGGACTTTGGATATGTAGGTAGAATACCTATAAGTAATTTTTAAAAGTGGAGGTAACTTAGCTTGAGAGTACGATATGTAAAGATCAAAGTTTAGAAAACTGCAGATATACAAGTGAGCTACACTAACCTTCAGTTAACTTAGCTGTCCTATTTGGATACGAAAGGTAGGATAGCTACTGGTAATTTTGGCTTAGATTTTGGTCGGATTGGAGTTTAGGTACCTACTGGGAAGTATGATATGTGTAAATGAAAGTTTAAATAACTGCAGATATGCAAGTCATGCAAGTCAGCTACACTAGCATCCACCTGTGACCTGCGTAGCAAATACGGCTGTCTCTTTCTAAGGTCATATTTGGATATAAAGGGAGGATACCCCTATAGGTAAAATTTGAGTGGAAGTAAAGAAATGCAACCTAGGTTGCATTCTCGTGCCTTTATTTTTGGGCTTTAAGAAAAAAACTGGTTCCGTTGGATATTATTTAGCTAAGTTGTATTCACTCTGAGGATAATGATTCAAACATATTAAAATTTAGATAATTGCAGGTATGAAAGTCATCTATACTAACCTCTTCTTAGCATAAGTAACCTCTGTATCTCATCTTGGTTGGACGGAGAGAATGGATTCATGTGACCATCTCTCAAAATTTGGTACTTCGGATTTGTCCTTGTCATTGTAGGTAACTATTCTATAGTTATTTTAACAAAGAGTATAGATTGGTAGTTTAAAGAGAATCCAAAGTTTAGTTACAAAAGTTTTGGAAGATTGAATAGATGTGAATTCCAAAGGATTATAGGATTAGGATCTTCATCTTTTGCTTATTCATGTTTTAAACCCCACTGTCTATATCTTCATAAAAACTTAAGAAGCCAAGAAATTTCCATAATGGAATTTGGAATAGACATGTTGCCAAGCATAAATATTTAATTCCTTTAACCATCACCATTACATCCTTAAGTAGATTTAGAAAGAAAAACACCACACAAAAACTAAAGTTTAAACTCTTAAAAAGGCCCCTTCAGTGTTGGGTATGCCAAACAGTTAAAGTATACTTACTAGTTATTATATTGTCAACTTGTATCACTTCTAGTTGTAGCTTTTGGTGTAGTAGGAGGAATATTTAGTACTTGGAAATAAAGAAATGCATTTTAAAATAAGTCGATTATAATGTCTAGTTTCTTTTGTATGTAAGAACTATTGCATAATGAGATCTCAAAGACTTAACTTTAACAACAATCCAGTATATATTTGGGATGCGAAGATTCGTTTATTCATCATAAAATCCTATCTAGTATGATTCTAATAATTGATCTGCATTTTCAAGAGACTTGATTTTGTTTGGTTATGAATAATGGAATCCTGAATAGATTAAATTAGGGGTGTCAGGAAAACAAGATAATCTGCAGATTTCTGGATAAAAATATGACATCTAAAGAGTGCACACCCATTCTCCTGTCTTCATCACCATGACATGGAATGATTTCTTTTATGTTTTGAATATGACTCCTGTGAGCATACATATGGCCTTAGATGTATCATGCAATTAGTAGACAAGGGAAAATTTGTAACTAGCGAGCCTAATAGGAAAATAGGATGCACTGTTCTGTGGTTTGAGGCTCCAAATTCCATGTTCAATACATCTTGCATGGGTTGTAGTCTCCTTGTTGCATATAAGGTATCCATTTTATTTCTACACATTTATTTTATCATAAATTTCCACAATACATATTGCAGTAGTCAGTAAAGCATCAAAGACTAAGTCTCTTAATGCTGATCCTTTCGCTGTAACTGTGAAATTTCAATATGTAATTAGTGGTATCATAAATGTTAGTTTCTGTTAGTTCCAGCTTAGAATTACAATTTATGATAAATAGGTGGCAGAATACCTGGTATAAAAGTATCATAGTTCAGAATGTTGATTGCAGATTTCTTTGTTGGCTTTGCCAAATTTCCTAAGTGAAATCTTGATGTAACTTTGTTATAGTTTTCCTCATCTTTAAGTTTTATTAAAGTCACATTTTATCTCTTACTACGTGTTAATAATTGATGGCATTTTAAGCAGGCAAAAAATTCTTTTGGATCTGGCATTTCTCTAATGAAGGGAAATATGGCAAATACATTGATAGTTAATTTACTGAACCAGTTATAAACTAATACCAGTTGCTATCTGTACCATTCTATTAATCGTCAATCCCCCAAATTCTTGTTATTGCTAGCTTTGTTTATCTTATCTTTGCTAGTGAATTCTACAAATAATTACATTGCTAGTCTTTATTTCTGCCTTGCAGAGGAGAAAGAATAAATTACTCATTTGCATACTTCTTTTGTCAGCTTGCTCGTAGGGTTCGTGAGATGCGTGAGACACGGTCAACACCTTCCGAACAGACAATTATTGACCCAAAGGCAGCTGCTCAAAAGAGACTTGCCAACTTGAAATCCTTGCCTCGAGGGGTGGAGGTTTTAGATCCACTAGGACTAGGGTAAGTTAGCTTAGATTGCTAGTAGCTTATGCTTTTTGTTATGCATGAGGATCATTTTTACTTGTATTTTGTTTCAAGCTTGCTCGTATGGGTATTAGATATTGTAGGTAAGTTTACTTGCGCTCGATTTAGCTTGAGCTTCTGCTTCTGCTTTTTGGTTGGCATTATGCTCTAGACTGAATAAAATCGACCAGTGTAATTGGTAAAGCTGTTTATGTTTATGAGTACTCTTCATGGATCAGAAGGATTTTACGGTCATTTTATGGTATGAGTATGCAATAACTTAACTGAGTAAAAAAGTAGCATTCCATGAAGTCAAGTTGATGGTAGGTCATAATATTATTTCCGTCACGACAATAGAGATAAAATCAGATGAGGTACATATTCAAGACTACCAGCATATGGGACATGCTAACCTATAGAGCTGTTCAGCATTATCTATGCTTGACAAAAGCCTAGTTGGGCATACTTCCTTTGGTCTGTTAGTACACTTCTTGTCTTTCATTGTACTGCTATTTATAATGTTCACAGTTACTGCTATTTATTACCATCTGAGACATGTTGTTACTTGTTCGTATTAATATTGACTCTAAAAGGAGCAGTACTTGAAATTAAACTGCTGTTTTACTTTGGCAGTTCTTTTCGTACTGCTTTCCTGTAACACCCCATGTCTGATCACCTATTAGTTTTTAGTAACCCCAAGTCATTCCCGTAGTCATGACTCGGTATTTTCCATGGCCCCGCCATATGGCTAAAGTCTCACCCAAAAACTAGCTAGTAAGGCATTTTGGGATCATGGACTCTAGTATATGAGGAACCCTCACTCCCTCTCCTATCCAATATGTGACTAAGCTTTTAGACCATCACACTCATGCTAACACTAATTCACCACCACTTAATTCCAACATTTATTAACCCCACCACCAATTATAAGCTAGCCCAGAAGCCTAACAACTAATGAGCCCAACTAATTTAATTCTAAGTCCACCAACTTTAGGGATACTACATTTCCTGAATGCATGTTTGATAGATTTTATCATAACTGTGCAGGATATATACACTTGTTATTCTCTTCAACCCTAGAGTGTGCTATGTATTGAAGAATATTGTTCATTTTGCTTCCATAGTTACTTTGTTCTGCTTACTTGCAGGGTAATAGATAATAAATCATTGAGGCTAATTACTGATTCTTCAGTAAGTTCTCCAATTTCTAGGGATGCTGGAATTGTGGACTCTAATACTCGAGGTACACAAGTGTTGGTTAATATTCATTCATTTAATTTAGTAAATGAGGTCTGAGTTAATTACCACTATTAGGAATCAGATAAATCTGTCTAGCTTTACTGGTGTAATCTAAAGTTTATGGCCTTTATTGTTTTATTTTCTTTTGTGCAACAATTGCTTAAAAAGAAAAAGATTTTGGCTTCCACCTATCAACAATAGCTGCTTCCTTAGATTTTGTGCACTAAAGTACAAATGGCAGTTTGTCAATTCTTCAGTAGATTAACATAGTTTTTTATCTTCATACTTTTGCAGAAAAAGTAATATACTCCTCCCCGTATTTTGATGCCAAGGTCTTTCTTTCCCGGGTTCACCAAGAGACGCCTGCTGCCGACTTAGAAGCTGGTGCCCTTACTCTTAAGAATGCTCTTAAAGGCAGAACCCAGGAAAAGAAAAAATTAGTGAAAGAGAACTTTGATTGCTTTGTGTCATGCAAGACTACCATTGACGGTATGCCACTCTTTGTAATATATTTTGTTCCATATAGTACCCACATAATTTTTTCTGATACTAATATTCCTTTTGACATTATGATAGTAATTTCAGTGAAGTATTGTTGTGCATTCTCATTTTTTATTCTACTTTCATCTTTCTCTGAATTTAAATTAATGCCCTTTATTTCCTCTCACTATATATATATATATATTTTTTTTTTTTCCCTCTCTCCGTCAGATATCCAGTCCAAAATGAGACAAATAGAGGATGATCCTGAAGGTGCAGGCACAGCTCAATTGCATGATGCTACACAGAGAATCACTGAAATAGCAAATCGTGCATTTCAGCCTCTATTTGAGAGACAGGTAGTGAACTGATTCTTTATGTTGAGAATGTCAAAATCAGGGAGCTACAAATTGATACTTATTTCTTGCTCCCTTTATCTCAATTACAATCAGGTTCAAGCGGAGAAGATCAGATCAGTTCAAGGGATGCTGCAAAGGTTCCGTACATTATTCAACCTGCCTAGTATAATTCGTGGAAGCATCAGCAAGGGAGAATATGATTTAGCTGTTAGGGAATACAGAAAAGCAAAGTCGATCGTTCTTCCTTCTCATGTAAGAAAAATCTTCCATCTTCCATTTTGTGAACGTTGATTTCTTTCTTCTGCTTGATATAGGGGTGGCAGCAGGTCAAATCTTATAGGATCCACTTGGGGATCGAAATCCGCTAAGGATGAAGGATATGGATCTAAACCTTCAGATTTGGCTTATCCAAATTTATGTTCTTTTCTAATAAATAGTTCTGTTTGAGCATGATAAATAAAACTGCTAGTCTTATACAAGCATTCAATTAGAAGTTCTCATTGCTAACCCAGAACAATGAAATTAAACATGTAAATAAAAGGTATATGTTTGTCACACAAAACACCACTAGCTCTTCTCCACTTAAGCCACCCTGCCTATGTATAACATCTTCACATATCTCCCAATCTCTTTGTTTAATCGTGTAATGCCCCGAGTCCCGCTCAGCTGCGCACGCAACTACACATGCGCGCACTTGCGAAAAAACAGGTCATAATAATAGCCCACCATAGGCTTGCCTCTCAAAAGGTGTTATAACTTATTGGTACCTCTTGATCATAGGCTTCTATATTTATATACTCTAATATCTTTTAATCTCACCGATGTGGGACTAAGTCCCAACTCACTACTTCACTCACATTCATCTCCTTCTCATTCTCACGTGATCATGCAGCCACCATGCACATGGGCCCCACCACAAGCCACACTTCTATACAAGCCACCCGACTCATTCATGGCCCATTAATTCTATAGGTCCAACCCATAAACGCTTTCTATAGGCCCACCACTAATATATATATGAGAAAAGTGAGCCTCATATTTGTATGAGGAAATTTTCCTCATACAAAGTGATTATACTTACTTGGTGGGGCCCTTATGGAAGATCAACTCCGTCCATCATGTTTATCATGCTAATGGATGTACGTGTAGGAAAAATCAAGTGGTTTGGAGGTCATTCACCCATGCATCATGTGAATCCAATTTGTGGTTCGATTTGTATTACTGTTGAAATCGTTCATTTTTCAACCACATGATGCATTGGTGAATGACCTCCAAACCACTTGATTTTTTCTACACATACATCCATTAGCATGATAAATATGATGAACGGAATGGATCTTCCATAAGGGCCCCACCAAATGAGTATAATTAGTATGAGGAAAATTTCCTCATACTCTATATGAGGCTCACTTTTCTATATATATATGCATTCTTTAGCACGGGGTGTTACAAATCGAGCCTAAATATCGGAAACGGTCTCGCCTAGGTATCTCTTCACCATCAAACTTCACTACTTCCTCAGTTGTGTTTCTTATATCACTAAAATTACACTCTATATACTCTGTTTTAGTTCTGCTTACTCTAAAGCCTCTAGCTTCCAAAGTTTCTCCCCACAATTCTAATTTAACATTGACTCATGCTCTAGTCTCGTCCACTAAGACGACATCATCGGCAAACGTTATGTATAAATGTTACACTTTTGGATTAAAAAAAGTAAAAACTGATCTTATATGTATACCGGAAGGCATGAACTATATAGTATATTCATCTCAATAATCATAGCTACTTAATCTATAGAATTTTTGGGGGGGTTTAGAAAGGATATAGAACAATTATGTAGACTATATGAGCTTATATAGTGTATATCTAAACTATCATATGTAAGTCATATATATTTTGCACTATCTTGTTTGATCCTCAAGGATCATCCAGTAAGAAAATGGATCTATATTTAGGATATACCAATTCCAAAGCATTACGAATCTATCATGAAGGATCAAATCCCAAAATTTGTGTCTGATTCGGACAATGAACAAAATTGGCATCCCTACTGTTCTACCAGTTATAATCAGAAACGATATGTAGGTGGCTATATATATAAAATACTCTTATTATATTAAAACTTCGGTGTATGAAATTACAATATGTTTATACTGAATGTGATTAGCGAAGAAATTGCTTATACTTAATATTCATACTCAGATTTTTAAGATATATGAATGTACGTATATACAATTTTTGAAATACATATGAACACATTTTTAAATATGATTCTCCATGATGCTTTTCTCTAGCTGTTTATTTCTATCTGTTTGTCTATTCCACATGTTTTAGCAGTGAAGAGATTCTCATTGGCTGAATGATTTAGAATTGTTGTTTTACATAAAAATGAGACTAATGAATTTTTTTGTGAGGATAACTACATCTAGTCCTTAACAGTTTACTTTGTTAACATTAATTAAATATGGGTGGATGCAGGTCGGAATACTAAAACGGGTGCTTGAGGAGGTTGAGAAAGTGATGAATGAGTTCAGGAGCATGCTTTATAGATCAATGGAAGATCCTCAGCTTGACCTAGATGAAGTAAGCCAATTGATCTCTACATTTTATAATGAGTTAGGGAAGTTTGTTACTTGGCTTTATTTGTCTCATAGTTGAATGTGGTTCTCTTCAAGTAAAATTTTGCGGATGCTCACTGGGGTTCTAGGATTATGATGAATGTGTGATTCCCTGTTCTCCGTAGTTTCCCTGTCTAGGGATTTGGCACTATGAGAAGGTTGACATCATTAAAGTCAAACTTTTTGATATCTGACCAAATTTTGATGGGAAAACCGAAGAAGATTAAATTGATGATGATTTGAAGATGAACAAACAAACTAAACCCAAAAGGCAAATGTAATTCTTGACAATTGCTGTAGGTTCTCCTTGGCTTAAGCTGTATATCCAATTATACACTTAAAGTTTTTGAACTGCTCGTTTGCTGAGAGACATATCTAAACTGAGTTAATGACATGTCCTTTTGCTTTCTTCCCAATTCATTACCTTATGTATTCTGCATATTCGATTGATAACATAAGTTTATCAAATCTTTGACATTCCATGTGTTTTGTTCATATTTAAAATGCATTGGTTGAGGACATTTCAACATTACTTTTGGTTTATATTCTGGTCCAATCTATGAATAGAAAAAGATTATATACCATTAATATACTTTTCAATCTGAAGGAATTTTGGAGGTTCTGTTCTTTTATCTCACAAAGTACACTGTCACTTCTAATAATGGTCTTCAATGATCCATTTTTACTTCCTCTGGCACTGCCCTCACTTTCTAATTCTCCTTGCGCCTCCAGCGATGAATGTCAGGTTGACTGACAGTCGAAAAAATTTGGCAAATTTTTAGAGCATTGCAACATAAACTTGTGTTCTTTAGTTGAGCGACTTCTGATGAGGGGTGGCTTAGTCAGTCATTTCTGTCGTAGTGTTACAATTATTGAGGGAAATATTTGTTTTTGTTTCATCCATTTAGAAGATTTGTATGCAGCATTATCTTATTGATTGGCTGTTATCTTGTGCTTCCAGCTTGAGAACACTGTTAGGCTGTTGGTGGAGTTGGAACCTGATTCGGATCCTGTGTGGCATTATCTTCATATTCAGGTACTTGGAAATTAAAAACATTGGCAAACTCTTGTATTTGTTGTTTGATTGTGTCATTTACTTCACAATCATCCAACTTTTATTTATCAGCAGTGCATTTTAACAATTTTCTTTGCCAGAATCGCAGGGTTCGAGGCTTACTTGAAAAGTGCACTGTAGAGCATGAAGCACGCATGGAAGTTCTACATAATGAGATGCAGGAGAGAGTCGAGTCTGATGCAAGATGGAGGCAGCTCCAACAGGAATCTAACAAATCCGTTAGTACTTATTTTAGCTGATTCTTCCTACTTGCATATTTTATTGCTTTTCATGACCATGATTTGTCTCCTATTTTTGCTTGTAATGTTGTTAAGGATTTTAAGATATGTTGAAGATAAAGAAAGATAAAGAGAACTGTTTACAGGCAAGTCAATATGAACTTGTTGTAAAGTTCAGATTATGTGGCCACATATGTGTAAGTGACAAAAATCCAATATTTGATTCACGCATTTTGCAAATGAGCAGTATCTGTTTACTAGATAACAACCTTTATGTATATGCGCCACATATATCAATATGTACCCATTGCCTAACCTAAGAGGGTCCTATCTGGGTCACATGACCAATCAATATTCAAACCAATAAACTTGTAACTCACCCCTAATCCTATCTTTGCCTCTCGGTGCTCTCCTTTCCTATTAGCATTGCTCATTCAATCTGTCAAGTTTCTCACCATTTTTTGAGTTATATTATACATTTTATTTCCGTGCAAATCAATTAAGTTGTTAATTACTTCTCTTACATTTTGTTTTCTTGGTGTATTTTAGTTACATTTCCAACATTTTATTCTTTGTAGTTTAACTTGATTGCATATGTTTTTTTTACTTGTCAATTTTTGCGATTTAGTCTTGTTCGTAAGCATGAAACTGGTGTCTTTCACCCCCACCCATTTGTTATTCTTCAGAAATTTATGCAATTTTTCCCATGAGAATTTCCTATCCTGGATATGTGGGATCCAGGACAAAGATGCATAAAATTCTCCCAATTGCAGCATTCTATAATAGTGAACAGGAATAATGTTCATACTTATTCAGATAGACCAATTTCCTGATGTGTGCAAATACATTCACTCTCACAGGGATCAACTACTAGTATCTTATACATTGTTACACTCAAATTTGTAACTATTCCGCTCCACGTTGGTGGTGACATTGTTCACATTGATTGCTTCAAAATTTAGAGCTGTGTCATCCATTAGCATAAAGTGATTTTTAGTTTCTTTTGGTGCAGCTAGGGATGCTCTCGGATATGTATTTATCCATTCCGATCCGAATCTGAATCCGAAATTGATGCGGATTCGGATATTAAACATCCAGATCTGTTCGGATTCGGATCCGGAAAGAAAAACCTATATTTTTTCAGATCCAGATGCAGATATGGATCCGTCCAAAATTTTCGGATCGGATACGGATATCCGAACAATTAAAAATATGTAGATATTATGTCCATAGAAGGACATGACTTGAGTTGTGACCAGTTGGTTGTCCCCTTATGTCACCGCTGTGAAGTTGCTTGATCGAATTCTTGTGCCCCTTCAATTTTTTCATTACAGCTCACATAAAATTAAAATTAGACCCTTCTGTTGATGTTTTTTAGTTCCAACATTTAAAAAAAAACTTATTTATAGTTATATAATGAAAGGAAAATTAATATTAGACCCATGCATTGACCTCAACTTTTTTTAGTTCTTCAACTTTTTAAAAAAACTTATCTATATTTATATGTATACTGGTTTTTATTAAACTCTTTTATATTCCCCTCAAAATTAAATATGATCTTCAACTTTTCTTACACCCACATAACACATTCTACATTAAATCACTATCATCTATAAATTTTCTTTAATGCCTAAACTACCCCTTTGTTCTTTGTGATTAATAATTAAGTTAAAATTTTGTTATATTCTATTTGATTTTCTTTTCTTTTTCTACTTTGGTTATATATAGTATTAATCGTATCCATATTCGATATACCGATCCGATTTGTATTCATATCCCATATCCGAAATTTGCAGATACGGATGTGATTTTTTTCCGAGTCATATCCGTACCCGTACCCAAACTTGTCTTTGAAATGCAGATACAGATGTTGGTATAGCCAATATCCGATCCGTATTCGATCCGGAAGCATCCCTAGGTGCAGTTGATATTAGATTATAGCAGTCTTAAGCTTACATTATGCTGACCCCAAAAATTTGGGATAAAGGCTTTGTCGTCGTTGTTGTTTTTGGCTTATATGATTTTTGCTTCTTTGATGACAGTTGGATGTTGATTCCTCAAACCGGGATGGAGATTTCGACTCAGTAAATTTCATGGGGGAAGATCGTGATGCTTTGAGAGGAAGGTATATCCACCGACTAAATGCTGTGCTTATCCACCACGTTCCTGCATTTTGGAAATTAGCTCTTTCAGTTTTCAGCGGAAAATTTGCTAAGGTATTCTTAGTGAGTTCTTAGTTTCTTGTAATGAGTAAATTGTTACTCTGTTTTACTTATTATGATATCCTTCCATGGTTGTGAAGCCTTGTTGAACTCATCTATGAGCTTGTCCTTGCCATTAGAATTTCTTTGGAATATGCTCTCTCCAAGAAAGTTGCATAAAGTCAGAACTGGGAGGAAACATTCTATCCCACTATGCTCAAGTACAGCTTCATAGGATAAATATGATTGGAATATAATTATATCACTCCTTCTTTGGCCTCTCTTTTATATCTCTATTGGACAAAAAGTCAACACAATTCTACCATTCAAGTCCCGCTTTGGCCTCGCTTTTATATCTTTATTGATTGACAAAATGTTTTTAGATTCTTCCTCCGTGACTTTATCAAAAGATTTTTCTAGATAGATGATGTTATCATGCTAGGTGTAGAAAGGAGCATACCAAGCAGTTGGATATTTATTATTAGAAAAGTTTGAATTTGTCTTCACTCTGGACTAATTACTATCACTTACTGTATAGAATCAAGTAAATATAATTAACTGAATGAAATTTAAGTCTCATGCCTATCTGACTGATTTGACTGTGTGGCCTTTTGGTTGACTTGTCTGTACATATCGGGTATATAGGACCAAATTTTAAAAACACATTTCTTATAAAATAATTATGAAAGTTGAGTTCAACTAAAATTATTTGTAGCAATTGACCTTTGACAAATAAGTTACCACATCATAATGCAGCAATAGAAATTGGAGTTGGCAACCCCGTATCTGAGTTTGTTAACCCCGGATTCTATCTCCCACACAAAGAATTGTTTTGGGTGGAAGCCTAGTTTAATCATCGTGCACTCAATAGCTTCCAAATTCTCAAGAGTCCAGAAGGGATGAGAGATGGCAGAGCTTGAGGGAATTGAAGATGATTATATACCCCATCACCATCTTGACTAGGAAACCCACCACCAGCATCATTCATCGCCATCCTCATCCTCATCCTCATCCTCATCATGGTTGTCCAATATTGAATTTGAACTTCTCCTTCATTGCCTCTAAACCATGCCATATCCAATCAATGCGCACACATGAATATAACGAATAATTCATCCACAATATTATGATGAAGACCATGCACATAATCTCAATTTTTTTTTATTTAAATGAGAAGATGTTTGAACCCATGAAGATGACAAAACAAACTTTAGAAGATTTGGGAGGGATTTATGAAAGTATAGAGGCATTGAGAGTCCAGAGAGATGACTATTGACGAGAGAGAGGAAAGACTAAGGAGGAATAATGCAATAGGGTGAGATATGTGGTGGGGACCATGGGAGTTTCTATGCCATTCTTAATTCTTTTCCTACCATGTCTCTTCCTTAATTGCTAATTGCCACTGTATTGTGTACTGTTCTTTGAATCCACTCTTGGCAACCATATTTTCACTTAATCTCTAATAACGTGTCAACTTTAGGATTTTAACCGGTTACATAGCAAGTGATAGGTTGATTGCTACAAATATTTTTTAAAAGAGGTTGATTTTTATAGTTATTTATCAGAAAATATTATAGAAGATAATGATTATGTGATTTTGGAAAATCGTCACGCTTTCTCTCAGCCAAATTTTATTGTGACTATGTAGGATTTCTGTCAAAGAAGATGCTTCATAGCCATTGTTGAAGTATAGTCTAGCGATAGAAAACAATACTTTATTGGATGATTATAATTGAATACACTGCCTCCTATATATAGGAGAGTACAGATATTAATCTGAGTATATTTCAGATGTGGTACTAAAGTTAAGACTACTTTAACACTCCTCAAGTTGATTCGTAGATATTGTTACAGTCAAGCTTACTCAAGAAGGTTTAAGAAAGTTGAGGAGGTAGTGCTTTAATTAGGATATCAGTAATTTGTTCACCGGACCAGACATGAAAATGAGATCACTTTCTTCTCAAACTCATCACGAACGAAGTGACAATCAACCTCGATGTATTTTGTGCGCTTATGAAATATTGGATTTTCAGAAATATGCATAGCAGCTTGGTTATCACAATACAGTAGAACTGGAGATAATACTGGGATTGCCAAATCTCGAAGGAGAGATTTGAGCCATAAAACTTCAAAAACCAAATGCCCAATGGCTCGGTATTCAGATTCTGCACTTGATTTAGCTACAACAGGTTGCTTCTTACTTTTTCAAGATACTAAATTTCCTTTAAAAAATACAAAGTATCCACTAGTATATCGCCTATCATTAACTGACCTTGCCCAGTCAACATTAGAATATATGCTTGTGAAGAAAGAGAATCACCAGGCCTGAAGAGAAGTCCTTGCCCCAGGGTTTTCTTAAGATAGCGAAGAATGTGAACCACTGCTTCCCACTGAGTGATGGTCGGTGCATGCATAAACTGATTCTGATTGACTCAGCTAACTGCAAATGTAATATCCCGCATAATTACTTTGAGATATATGAGTTTGTCAGCCAACCTGCGATATCGGCCTGAATTAGGGAACAATGCATCATTGGAGAAAGATACCAGCCTAATATTTGGATCCATAGCGGTGTCACTTGGGTGATATCTCAACATTCCTGTCTCAGTAAGAATATCAAGGACATAGTTTCTTTGAGAAAGAAAAATATCATCCTTTGCACGTGCAAACTTAATGCCAAGAAAATATCAAAGTGGACCAAGATCCTTTGTATGATAGGTTTGAGCTAATCGCTGTTTAATGTTTGGAATACCGTGTGAATCACTGCCTGTGATAATGATATCATCAACATAGACTAACAGAATAACAATGCTTTTGCTTCCTTTCTTTGTGAACAGAGAATGGTCTGCCTTCTTGAGAACCTATAGGAGCACACAACTTTGCCAAACTTTTCAAACCAAGCTCGTGGAGACTATTTTAGGTCATAAAGAGACTTTTGAGCGAACATACAAGATTCTCCTCGTCGCTCAAAGCCAGGAGGCTGCTGCATTTACACCACCTCTTTCTAATCTCCATTGAGAAATGCATTCTTGACATTAAGCTGATGAAGAGGCCAAGAACAATTGGATGCAAGAGAGATAAGGACACGAACATATGTGAGTTTCGCAACTGGAGAAAAAGTCTGCATAGTCGACCAAAAACTCCTGTGTATATTCTTTAGCGATAAGGCGAGCTTTGAGTCGTTCAACTGTGTCATCAGGATTTGTTTCATTGTGAATACCCACTTGCAACCAACTGTGTTACCACCTACAGGGAGTTGAACCAACTGCCAAGTATCATTATGCTGAAGAGCCTGCATTTTCTCTTTCATAGCTGCTGTCCAACTAGGATACTTGAATGCTTCTTGAACATTTTAGGAATAAAGATGGAATCCAAGGAAGATGTAAAGGAATCCAAGGAATCCAACGAAGACTCACAACCTAAAACTAAATGTTTGAGAGTTGCAATGGAGGGATGCCCTAGTTGCCGGTGCCAAAATGCAGGATCAGTAGATGAATGAAAGGCCGAGACTGGAGAATCTAAGATGTATAACCCACGTTGTTTACGACCGGTGCCAATCACCTTCCACGTCGTAATATCCTGAAACACAATGAGAAGGAAAAAATATTACTGAACAGTTTAAATCTTTAGAAAGTTTAGGAATCGATAACAGGCTGTTAGGAAATGAACACATAAAACAGATGTAAGAGAAAGATCTGGGGAAAGTGAGATCACCTTCCCTTCAACAGGGACATGAGATCCATCAGCAATACGCACATGATACTTGGAAAGCAAAGCAAAGAAAAAAAGCGGTAAGGAGACATATTCAGAAGCACTTGAATTAATAATCCATTGATGTGACGAAACATGACAAACAGTACTTGAATGAACCGAATTACCAGGAGACAGTAAATTGCGGAATGCCTGATACTCTTCAGCAGAGAGGGCACACTGGGAGGAGGTTGGCAATGATTTTTAGATACAAATTTACATACAGAATTATCAGTATCCTTCAAATTTTTTCTATGTTCTTTTAAATTATTTAGAATTTATAATGACTTTTTGATAATTAATTTTGATTTTTTAAATAAAAAATCAAAAATCTTCATAGCTTACGCTATTGCGTTACGCTATTTGCGCTAAATGCTAACGGAACCTAATGCTACGATATACACTATCGTTATTTACAACATTGGTTGGCATATCTGTAGGAGCATGAGCGGAAGGAGAGTCCACAGTAGAAGACTGATGAGCAGGAGGAGGATGACCAATGCGTTTTCAACATGTGGCATACTCATGAGACCGGCCATAACAAAAGGTACAATACTTTATATTGTGATGACTGTCACTACGGCCATGACCATGATCACTATGGCCTCGTGAAGAATAAGAACCACAACCCCTGGAGGATGAAGGAAACTGCGGTGAGGGATTAGAAAAACCACGACCACGGCCAGAGACGAGTGCAGACGGTGATGGGGTTTCAACAAGAGCAGAAGGGGGTACTCATGGCAGCTGAACATGGAGATCATGTAGAGAGAAACTGACGTTGGTGGCGAGGATATGAGAACGAACACCTTCAAGATATGGGCGAATATTGTCCATGGCAAGAACGACAAAAAGGACCTTACGTTGCAACTGCCGGATAGCGAAATCAGCAGAGTATGGGTAATAGATCTTCTATTCTTCTAAGAATTGGTTAAAGCGGGATAGATAGACATGAATGTCGTCACCTTGCTTGGTCTCGATGGCATCATGAAAGATATCATACATGCGCTGCATGTTATTGGAATAGGAGTACCTGTTATGAAGGGTATCTCAGATCTCTTTGGCTGTGTCGAGGAAGGTGATGGAGGTGTAGATGTCCCGGTCCATACAATTGGTCATCATATTGACAATCAAGTTATCCGAACCCCCGACACCGTGGTTCTTAACCACGTGCTCTAATCCTCTGAGCTACAGGTCCCACCCCGTCTCCACTGGATCCGTCCATAGGAGTACCCTAAAAAAGGAACCTCTCCCCAGCCATTTTGTTTTGGGTTAAGAAGATGTGAAAGCGCGTTTCTCTCTATTAAGAACAGTGCGTTCCGGGGTGTGAAGTGGGGGAGAAGAGATGTCATAATTAGGGTTTTGAATAATTCTAAACTTTGAATGTGGGATCTGTAAACAGAGGAGCTGGCTCAGTAAGGTGATGGTACATCTCGCGGCCTTTGAGGAAACGCGCGACAGAACGAGACCATGTCAAGAAGTTGCTGTGATCGAAGAGATTTTCAGTGGTCATGCGTTTGACCTTCAAGAGAAAAAGAATCAGTTGCCGTGGGAGGGGAGGGAGTCGCATTTGGAGGAGGAGAGGTCACCGTTGCAGTATCGGAGATTGTCATGGGAGCAGATGTAGATTAGATATGAAGGAGAAAACAGATGAGAGGGATAGATGATGGTTGAAGAGGGCATAAAAAACTAGCACGCAATCCAGAACAACGCGTATCACGGGGCTTCATCTTTTTTTTGAAAACCCAAAAATAGGAAGAAGAAGAACAAGTTACAGGAAGAGAGAGAGGAGATTACAGCCTTAGGGTTCGAGCGTGGAGAGGAGAGAGCATATTAGGGTTCAGAGCTGGAGAGGAGGCGGCTGCTGGAGTGTAAGGCTGCGGTGGCAAGGAGGAAAGAAGCAGGGGATGATGGGAACTGATGGTTTCGGGTACAAGGGGTTGACGGGTGCAGGTTTCAGGAATATAGGAGAGAGGGCGGCGTGCAGGGAGGAGGGCGGCAACGGGATGATGGGGAGGTGTCGGCGCCGTGAAGGTGGAGATGATCGGGAGTGGAGGAGAGTGGTGGTGGGGCTGGAGTGGAAGGAGGTCGGTAGGTTGGGGAGAGGATCGGGAGAGGGGAGCGGCGGCGTAGATGGGGATCCGGAGGCGGCAGGATGTAGAGGAGGGCGGCGGCTGCTGTGGAGGGAGAGAAGGAGATTAGGGTTAGGGTTAGGGTTTGGAGGAAGGAGATGATGTACAGTAGTGGCATTTTTTTTTGGGAGTGAGAGAGAGAAACCTTAATTTTTTATGTAGAATTTTTGTGTACGGCTCTAATACCATGTTGAAGTATAGTATAGACTATAGAGATAGGAAGCGAGTCTACATAAAAGTACATAATTTTATGCCGTACACAAAAATGTTGTAGGCTCTAATACCATGTTGAAGTATAGTATAGACTATAGAGATAGGGCGGCGTTTGCCGTTTACCTTTACGTCAAACGGCAACTTGAAATATGAGTATGCAAAGCACTTTAAAGTTTGTGACTTGCTGAGTAACCGGGTGGATTCATCACAAATGTCTGGCACTCGCATCAAAAGGCAGGTGACGACTTAAAGAAGAGGCTTAAAAAAAAAAAAAAAAAAAAAAAAAAACTCTAGTTTGCTACTCGGTTTTGGATGATTATAATTGAATACACTGCATCCAATATATAGGAAAGTACATATATTAATCTGAGTTTATTTCAGATGTGGGACTAAAGCTAAGACTACTTTAATAGCCATAACAAAATTATCTACCTGTATCAATTTTTTTCGCTTACAATCTTTGTAATATGATGTGAGTTATTTGGTGCCTTAGATAAAGATTAGTGTTCGCTCTTAAATTTTTTAAACTTATGCCACCATCACTACAACCGTTTGATATGAACATTCATCACTTTCAGAACTACTTGATCTTATAGTTGAATTGAACGTTTGGCAACTTTCCATCTTATCCTAGTTAAAATGCTTAAGGGTATAAATTAGTTGGCTAAGCAACAAGCTGGTTTTACTTTTCTACTTATTGATACTCCATTCAGTAGCATGGAAATTTTTGTTTATTAAAATATTTAGATATAATCAGATGAGATGATGCTTTACTGGATGTGCAATGTGCATACATCTTCGTGCTTGAGTAGGAAGAAGTTAATTATGCCTTCTAAGAAGGAAGGTGTCTCATCATACCAAAAAGAAAGTAAATGCTTCTCCTGTTACCAGTGAAACTCGTAGTAGCTAACAAAATGGAGTGGAATTGTTACCATACATTTTGTGCCAGTAATCTTCTCTTGCAATATGGTTAAAAACAATAGATTATTAACAACTCGCAGATGAACTATGTGATCGTTAGTTCTAACTGCATTATGGGGTATGTCGACTTTGAACTATTTTTATGATGTGGACACAATTTGGGCAACTGATAATTAGTTTCTACTTTGGCCAAATCCTAAATTTATGGAAGATGTTTTTTATATAGTTTGCCTAGGTGATGCCAGAATTGTTGTTAATGAAATTTAAACATGGTCCAGTGGACATGTTCAAGTTGCACTTTGGTTTGTTGTTCTGCGGGTAAACAGGATTTTATCTACAAAACATAAGAGAAATATTCACTCTTTTGTTGGCCCAAGTCCTAAGTTTCATTCTTTCCAGGTCACCACTGGGAATGTTGTCCATGATTCTGATGCAAATGCCAAATCCGGCCCTGCTAAGAGTGAGGATAAGGCTGGTGACATGAAATACTCGAGTCATTCTCTTGAAGAAGTTGCTGCTATGGTTCATGGTACTATCTCTGCGTTTGAGTCCAAGGTATATAAATTTTAACAATATAAAGCCTTCATTTAGTTTTGATTTCTTCTCATGAAAATTTTTAAGATTTTGTTTTTTAGTTTACTTAATATTCTTCATGGATAATGATCTGTGTTGGTGCATTCTCGTGACACTTATTATGTATTTTTCTTTGTTGATGTTTAGCCTTTTAAAGTAGGGGTAGGGAAATTTGCAACTTCGCTATAATGTGGTACATCCTTTTCCTTTTTCTTTACTCCATGTTGGTTTCTGTATTGAGTTGAGTCCATATTATGTTACAGCCATACAGGTGAAAATAAAATATCGCTGTTAGAAGTATGGGTAGGGCAATTTGCAACTTTGCTATAATGTGGTACATCCTTTCCTTTTCCTACCCCATGTTTGCTCTGTTGAGTTGAGTTCATGTTACAGTTAACATCATGGTGGAGCAAGATTCCAACTTTCTCGTAGAAACTAGAAACAGTCTTGAAAAGGTGATGATAAAATGGGAAAAGGACGACTCACTGTAAACCTACTATTTTCACATTTGCCTCTTCGTATTCCTGAATACCTATCATTTTTTTGGCTTGAGAAGATGGAAAATGATGCACTAATTCTATAGACAAGAGGTATCAAATTGTGGTCAATAGACAATAATTCTATCTTAATTACTCTTTACTGTTTCTCCCGTTTTAAGGAGGGAGATGGCAGAACAACCATAAAGGTCAAAAACCTTCTCTCCTAACCACCCGAGCATAAACAATCCTAGCTATTATCTTTTTTGTCACTGTTTCTTCTTTCTGATGCCTAGGGTCAGGTCAGGGTTTGAATAAGGTTATAATTTTGCTTCGATGTTAGCACTTATTTTCTCATTAACATGCTTCATTCTAAAAGTTTATTGCCATCTAGTATTCAATACAGCTTATATAAAGTTGTGCACTAGAAACAGGAAGCCTTCTGAGCCCCTCTTTTAAGACAGGTCTATAGCACATTTCGTGATTTTGAGGAATTGAACATTCTTCGCCCATACATGAGTGAAGCTATAAAAGAAATAGCGAAAGCATGTCTAGCATTTGAAGGAAAAGAATCTGCCCCTCCAGTTGCCGGTATGTTCTGTTCTGCATAGTGTACCTGAAGTATACTGACAGTGTGAGTTACTTAATTTTTTTCATTTCCCATCCAGTTAAAACTTTGCATGCCCTTCATTTTGAAATCACAAAGATCTATATACTGAGACTTTGCTCGTGGATGCGAAGAACTACTGAGGATATATCCAAAGATGAAGATTGGATTCCTTTGTCGATTTTGGAGAGGAATAAATCCCCATATGCAATTTCTTACTTGCCACTAGCATTTCGAGCAATGACAATGTCAGCAATGGATCAGATCGATGTGTAAGTTTTTTCTTCTAATTATGGACAAAATTTTCAGTATTTATGGTCATCTCATCTGTGACAATTTTTTAGTCCTTTAAAAAAAAAATCTTCTTTTCTTCGCAGTTTCATTGAATTTTTTTATCTGTACTTGGGAATTAAATAATAATTTGTTGCCTGTACTTAACAGTAACCTTCTTATAAGGATAATGATAATATAATAGTAGTGTTTTAAACCGGCAAAACAGTATATGTTTGTACTGATGCTAGGTGAAGTTTGGAAGAATATGTTTAGAAATGCAAGCTTTACAGGAATTGTCATGGTTATGCTGGTTGTGGATAAGATAATAAAGGCTTTTGAGGGATTGAGCTGAGAACATCTCCATAAGGATTCCCCTTCTAAGTGCTACTTGGTCCAGAAAGAGGGGATGAACATTCGCAACATGAACAGGAGCTGTTAGGGTTCCATACCTTGGGACAGTGACTGGTCAGTAAAGGCTCAATTCCTTGCAGTGGAAAACAAGTCATACTATTAATATTGAGTCCATACCACTAACATGGTTTGCATTACCGAAAAATGCCTATTTAAAAAAAGAACAAGAAAGAAACATTAATGAGTTTTCTAAATTGCGCGATCACAAAATGGACCTTTCTTGCTAGTTTCTTTAGATGCATGTTCTAGAAATTTTCTTCCAAATACCCTAAAAATGTTGCGATCAAGCTTTCCTGAAAGTTGAGCTCCTGATTGCCTATTTACATCTCAAATTAAATGCTTCAGACCATTGTTCTGTTCAGTTTTCTTTACCTCTAATAGTACGATGATGGTTGGGTCAGTGGGCTTCGTATCCTATTGTGTTTCTGCTCTGGGCTTGTTTATGTAATAGGCCAGATTCAAAAATTCCAGTATTTCAAAGTTATAAGAATCCATAAATTAAATGACTTCAACTATTACCTTTGATCAAGAAGTTTTTCATTTTGCCAACACCTGGATAATCAAAGGTAAGGTTTCATAAATATAACCTGAACCAGATTTTTCCTTGATTACTATAATATTCTTAGTGGACTAAGGTGTATAATTAATGGTCTCCTGAGTTGGCTTGTGGGCTTTCAATTGATAGAAATATTAAGAGAATTTGCGAGAATAATTAGCGGGCTTGTAGTATGGGCCTAGTATGCGACTTGCATGTGCTTAGCATTAGAATGAGTGGGATGTTTAGTCCCATAATGGATAGATGATTGAGTTGAGAGGGTTTATTGGAAATTATGTATGCTCACTATGTGATTGACATACCATATGTACACCTCTCAAGTTTGTGGGCTTGTAGGATGAGCTTAATATTCGATTGACATTTGATTAGCATGTGTCTTGAATGAGAAATTAGAGAAGTTTAGTCCTGTTTTGGATAGGTGGAGAACTTGAGCGGTGTATATATCGTATGGCAATAAACCCAAAGGTAGGGCTGTAAGAAAAGCTCGTGAGCTCGAAGCTTGGCTCGGCTCGATTAAAGGTCGTTTGATTAATAAATAAACAACTTTAACAAATATCATCCGTTCCTTTAAATAAATGAACGAACATGAACAAACCTTGTTTGAGCTTGGCTCGTGTTCGAGCTCTGCTTGATTAAAACTCGTATAGGTTCTGCTCGATTTAGGCTCGAGCTCGATTCGATTAGGATCGTTAGTTGTTAGGCCCGTGTTTGGTTATGCTTGTGCATGTACAATATAAGTGGGTCCATTAATATGATATCTGGTCAATTTTGTATCTATATTTAAATATTTATAGATGTGTTACTAAGCAGTATAACATAACTCTTAATAAACAACTTACAAGTTTTTCTTTTAATCGGGCACTTTGGTTTTCTTTGATCATAAAAATGTTAGTCGTGGATTTAATCGTCTATGCACTTTGATTTTCGGAGTCCATTACTTTGTACAATTAGTAATCAATTACTAAGATATTATACTTACTGATGAAAAAAGTTATATCTACTAATTTACTTACTGTGTATTGTGCAATTATACCCTTAAAGCTTAATTTTGCTTTTAACTTGCAACTGTATTTATACCAAAAAAATTAGAAGAGTAATTATTCCACAATTTATACTCATGGTATAGTCAAGCTCTAAATGATCTCTAACAGAGCTTTATTTGAGCTTGAATTGAGCTTGTTTAGGGCTTGTTTGTGCTTGCTTAGAGCTTAAAAACAACCTCAAATCAAGCTTGAAACGAATAAGCTCACAAGCTCAAATGAACCAAGTTTTAAACAAGCCTATGAACAAGCTAAGCTTTAGCTGAACATGAGCCAAGCTTGAACAAGTGTTTTGCTTAACGAACACGAGCCAAGCTTGAACAAGATTTTTACGTACAAGAGGTGACCAAAGCTCGATTCGTTCGGCTCGTTCAGCTCAATTTACAACCCTACCAAAGGTACCATTGTACCAACCAAGCTAGTTCTTTTTCTTGGGGGGGAGACTTTAACCCAATGGGCCATTGCATAACGAGGTTGTCCGTTGTCACGACGAACCTGATTCAGGGTTCGGAGGTGTGAGCAAGAGTGGGCCCAGAGTGTTACAAGCAAGGTTACAAAAAGCAGAAACGGAATCAAAACAGCCTGGCACCATTGGGTTTTTTTCTTTCTATTTCAATGAGGTATAAACAAAATAACCGTTTTTTAATTTTTTTTAAATGAAAGAGAAGATATGGAAATATGAAATTAAAGATTTCATCTTATGACATTATATGCACAAATAAAAATAAGTTTAATAGTTCATATATTCATTGTAAAATTAAGAAAACAAACAAATTGTAACATGTTGGGTTCATTATAAGGGCAATAGCAATAGGTCAGGTTTTTTTTTAAAAAAATGATAATAATTCAAGACCCAAGCTCAAAAATGATTTAATAATCCCCGAACTGGTTTAATGCCCTTTTAACTCGTTTTGACCCATTTTGACATGTTTTTTCGCAAAAAAAAAGGAGAGATCCTTTTTAACCACCTTTTACCCATAAACAAAATGGTACACTCAAAATCCATTTTAATGCGCTGTTTAAACATGAATTTTACCTTTTTTAGAACATTGCTTACAAGAGCTGACTTTCCCTTCGTGGGGCTATAATGGTGTGTCCATACTGGTGTGACCAAGGACAGTACTCTGAAAGAAATGCCAGGTCATATGCTGGTAGGTCTAGGGCAGTGGCAACCATGTGGGCAACATCGATTAGAAATGAGGTCCGAGTTAGAAGTGAATCTGAGCTTAGCGAGGAGGCTAAGCCCTTAAGGAGAGGTAAATAAAATCTTAGTTGACTAAGGTGTATATTTAATGGGCTTGTGAGTTGGGCTTATGGGCTTTCACTGCTCTAAAATTTAAGAGAATTTGAGAGAATGATTAGTGTGCTTGTGATATGGGTCGTATATGTGAGTTGCAAGTGCCTAGCATAATGAGTGAGACGTTTAGTTCCACATTGAATAGGTGGTTTGGGTTGAGAGGGTTTATATAGATATGTCTATGAACCCAAAAGCTGTCAACGTAAGCTAGCTTTTTTGGGGGGTGGCTTTAGTCCTGTGGTGGGCCTGTGGTGGAACTGGCTTGTCACCAAGGGAGTGGCCCGGGGTTCTTAGATTCATAGGTGTGTGGGGCCGAAGCATTACAATTACCATGCTTCTTCCCATTTCCTTTTTTTGTCATGTTCATTTGTTAATTACTTACCTTTGTGTTATCTTGGTAAAGATTTTGAATTTTGGATTTTTCATTTAATGTTCCTTGCGTAAACTTGTATTTTCTGTATGCAACATTTGGCTTCACCTTGACATGATTGTCAAAAAATTTTCCCCATTTTTAGGTTAAGGCAATTTGAAATTTGTGATTGATTTCTGGACCACTCTTTGTTTTATCTTGTCCCCTAAAGGTTTATTAAGCTAACTAATATACCATATCCTCAGGCATTGATGATCGTAAATAGTTCATCTTCCTATTGTAGCCCACTTAACGCACAAATAGAAATGATTTTTTTTTTCATTCTTTCTTTAGTATGACTCAGAATTTGAGGAGTGAGGCTACCAAGTTGGAGGCCATGTTAGAGCCGCTTTCTGAAATTCAAATGTCTGTCAGAATTGGATTTCTGAACTGTTTCCTGGATTTTGCAGGTGTGACTGAACTATGAATTGAATGAATTTACTGTTTCCATGTAAACAGTTTATTAAATCATCTTGTGTAGTGGTAATCCTTTTTTGTGAAATGATCAGGAAATCTTGAACGGCTTGGAGGTGAACTATCTGAAAATAAAGCAAACAGAGAAAATCACATGGAGAATGGATATTTGAATGGATTTGAAAATGAACTGCCTGGGGTTGATTCTGGTGATGCTGTTGGCGATTCTCATAAGAGGCTATTAATTGTTCTAAGCAACATAGGATATTGCAAAGATGATCTTTGTCGTGGTCTGTATAACAAGTACAAACATATATGGCTGCAAGATAGGTATGTTAATACTTAATAGCATCTTTCTACCCATGATTGAATAGGAATATTACAACCTATTTTGATATATGTTATTGTTTCTATCATTTATTATGCATCTTAATGGAATATTGGGGTGGTTTGTACTTTATACTGCATATTACTGGTTATTAATATAAAAAAATTGCACACTGATACATCAAATTGACCATATGCTACAACTTTCTGCATAAACCTTTCACATTCTTTGATGGGAAGATAAATTTTGCTAGAGGACTAGGTATGCATCTGCTATCCTATACCACTTGTTTGCGTTTCGAAGCATCCCTAGATCTTCGAAATTGTATATGTTCGATTTGGTTGATTGTGCATATATGACACATGTGAAATACCTCCTTATGTTATTCTTAATCATGATATTTGAACAATAATTTTGTATTTCTTTCGATGCATTTCATTTATTTGCTATGTTAATCTAATGCCACTTATTCAAGGTCTTCTGTATTAACTATACATAGTATTTTTTTAAATCTCATATTTTCCCTTAACTAATTGGATCCATCAATATAGTTAGTGTAGATCTTCATGCTGATTGGTTATACAAAGACGTGAACTATTTGACTACCTAATATAGTAAATACTCCTTCAAGCTAGAGCATTGAGGAGAGTGCTGACACCACTTGGCCTCCAGTAGTATTCATGTCCTGAAAATGAGCTTCTATCCAGTCATGAACACATTTTGAAGACGCCAAGTGCTACATCTGCAATGGCATGAAGCCACGAAGATCTATAAAAACTACACTTATGCAAATTAATTCCGGTTCTAACGTAACTTGAGATAAAGATACCATGGACTAGTTATTTTCACTTCCAATTAATCCCACCTGTTCTCCCTGTAATCGGTGTGTAAGGAATGTAACAACCCCCAAGGTTAAGTAGATTCATTAAGAAGAGAATATTAATATCTGTAAGGGATATGTGAGAGATATCTCTATGTGGAGAAGTAATCGGTATCTTATACATCTCCCATTAATAAAGTCGGATGTTTTGTTAAAAAAAAATTAAAATTTTTTACTGTATGATTTATGGTGGTGTTGTGCTACTTCATGTATTTTCCCCTTAGTATTGAGTTTATTGTAGTTTCTCTCTTCAGTACTCCATTGTGGAGCCTCCAATTTATAACAGAGAAATATTTGCCATTTACAAACATGAATGTAGCTGAACATAGCATGAAAAGTGTTTCGCCAACTTTGCATAAAAGAACTATAATTAGTGAGCTGGAATTAAGGAAGCAAAATAAGGCAACCAAATGATAGCCATAGTGCAATCTGGCAACATCATTTAGCACCCTATTTGGAGCTGCTCATCCTGGTTCTAAAGCTATAAAAGATGTTATCAACTAATCGTTTGGCCTCACTATTTGGATGGTTGGGTTGAAGGTTACGAGGGTTATATAAAACTCTTGAAATTCATTCATCAATGTTTTAAAACACTTCCTCAAATTTATAGCTCGTGGTGGGAAATTTGTCACTTGGGATTTAGCGTCAGTTGGATTCCACCAATTGTTTCTTGTTTGTCATTTAGCAATAGAGAATTGAGGTTCACCGTATATATTTTACTAATCTGTGGTGATGTTGAATCTTGTTATTCCTCTCTCTCTATATATATAATTATATTCTCTTCTGCTGAAAATATTAATGTTGTTTCCTTTTGCTGGAAGACAAATTGCATTAGGAATTCTTAAATTTTATGAATTCACGTGGCAGTACTTCTTTGGTCTCAGTATTCAGTATGGCATACATGTGCTACACATATTTACATTAGCTTATGAAATAATTAGCAAGAGTTGTAATCAAAATAAATTAACTGTGCTCCTTCTCGTCAACACATATATTAACCTATCAGAGGACCTCTCTATGCCAATAATCCCGTATAAAACATTCTGGAAAGAGCATATCTAATTGAAAATGGGTAATTAAACAAAGACCTGTTTATATTTTTCTCTTAAAGCACAAAAGTTAATTCACTGCTTCTAAATTTACATCCTCTTGTATATTAAAAGATTTTACTGATGGTTGTAGTTATATTTCAAATATGCCCCAAGGTACTTAAAATTATGTGGAACTTGTCAGTCAGCATGGAGCAGAATTCTTTGATATGAAAACAAACCATTGTGAAACAATGATATTTGGCATTTCAAAAGGCATATTTGTTAATATATGCTGCTTATAAGAATAATGGAAAGAATAAGGTAACCTTATTGGACTTGGCTTACATGTATCAAGAATAATGTTATGATCAGACTACATCTGCCAGATCAAAGTTGTGAATCTGCAGCAAGTCTGTCAGTTGAGATAAAATTAATACACAAATTTTCTCCTCGAAATCTGAATTTTATCTAACTACAGGGACAGTGATGAACAATTCGCTGATATACAAGATCTTGTGAATTCTTTCTCAGGACTGGAAGAGAAAGTTCTTGAAAACTATACATATGCGAAGGTTAGTTCAATGTTCAATGTCATTTTGTTCCTAGAGAATTAATCAATTTGGAGTTTCTTATCTTAACCTCCAAGGATAGCAGATGCATCATTTTTTCTTTGATTCATTTGTCGCTAACCATGAATGATGTCTATAAATGATTTTGTTTTATATGTTCTATTTGATGTGCTGTATGATGTGCATCAAGTAGGTGAACTTATGCATTAAAATTGTTATGGTCCATGTGGAAAATTTAGGTGCTTCAACACTTTATTTCTATTTCACCAGTACAGTCTAATCATTTAATGGTGCTAAATATTTGGTTAGTACAATAAAGTATGTGCCTGCTTGATGAAAAAAATAAATCCTTGTCCAGATATGACACTATAAAAATTTGTCTTGACTTGTAGTATATAAAATAATTCAAGAGAGAATTAGAAGACATGCATGGCTATCCATGCTTTAAATATTTCTTGACTACATGTAAAAGACATAACTGCTCAAGTTCTTCGTGATATATTTGACCAAATGGTTTTTGACCTTTTAATGCTTTAAATAATTTTTAAAACGGACCCATGAATGCCTAAAGGTAACTAATTTTTCTCGTGACTATGATTTATTTCAGTAACCTCTTACTGACCTCCAGGATATAAATATTAAAGTATGAAATTATTGTATTTATTAGAAAAATAATTGTAAATAGATGGTTCAGCTTCTTTTGTTTTGTTTTGTTTTTTGTTTTGTTTTGTTTTTGTTTTTGGCTTTTAAAAGTGTGTAAATTTGCGCTATGTGTGTGTATGCATGCATGGAGGGGAGGAGAGGAGGCAACATTTATGCTATCGTAAAACTGCTATTTATACCATCACAACAGGGTTATTCCATACATAATTCTTCTATATTGACAAATTACAATGAGAAGGATCTTGTACAGATTGTTATAATCAGTCGCCTTCTACCCTTGGCAGACAGTTTGCAACTTTGCATAAGGGGTCTAACGTATCTCTAAAGTACAATTGTTGTTCATGAGCTATCTTGGAAACTCACCCTGAATGAAAAAGCCAAATTGGGGATGGGAGAAGGCAAGGTTTATTTTGGATAATGCATGATTTTTCTGCTCAAACAGCTGGATAGTCAGATTTGAATATAACCTCGAAATTGTAATAGATGTTTGAGATTTTAGTGGAACATAGGAACTGAAATTCAAAGACTCTTATACTTAATGGCTTAACAAATTTAACAAACTAGTAAGCGATACACAAAGACATACAAAGAACAGATACAGTCACGGGGTGCGGGTACGGCATGACACGGTTATGGGGATACATGATTTTACAAAATAGTAGGATACAGGGTGTGTTGGTGGGTACGTTAAATATAATATATTTTATATTCTATCTATAATATTTTAAAAAATCTTGTTAAAAATGCAAATATTAGAACAATTTCATAGAACTATAAGAATATATTATAACTATGGGCTTTTTTGGAGAAAGAAAATGATGATCTAACTATCAAAAGGGTTTACCTATTTTGTGTTTGAGAATAACTTGAGACAACAAGGTTTTTTTGTTACACTACGGCCCCAAACATTTATCTAAATATAATTTGTCTTCAAATGTTGCAAAAGTTTATTAAAGATTGTGTATGCAGTCGGGAGTACCCAAGGAGTATCTGTACCCGATACACACCGACACAGTTACATCGGCCATTTGGAAGTACATGTGCTTCCTAGACAAAGACTTAATAAATTTAACAAACTAGTAGGAGATACATAGGTATTTATGATTATGGCTTGATAAGTAGAAAAACTTTCCTTGTTGGGTAAATGGACAGAGGATAATATTTGTGGGCTATGTTGGTAAGTCATAATGCAAACAAATGGACACATATCTGACGATTATTATTATTTAAATGAATTCAGAACTATATTGTCTGCTGAACTTAAATTGGAGACCTAATGTCACCAGATATATTGTGGTTAAGGTTGCTGGATTTATTTCACTGGCATATACTCTAAACTTTATTTTGTGTATCAATCAGTCCAACATAATTAGAGCTGCCGCGGCAAACTACCTGTTGGATTCTGGAGTTCAATGGGGAAGTGCACCAACAGTGAAGGTAAGTGAAGTAGATCGTTGGTTATTCTTCTTTATTAGACTGACTTGTCATTTGTTTGTAAACTAATTGGAGCATTATCATGCAGGGTATACGAGATGCAGCTGTTGAATTACTGCACTGTCTTGTGGCTGTGCATGCAGAGGTATTACCAAATATCTTCATCATACTCTTGTTTCAATAGATATATGCTCCTAGTAATTTTTCCATTTAATCATGTACCGGATAGCAGTGTATGCTTCTAATTTTCCAATCATAGTCACAAATTCAGCATGGTAGAATTGCTCGGAATTCGAAATGCATTCGGCAAAAGTTCTGGAGGAACTCCGGATTTTCCTATTTACCTGTAGATTACCATTGAATATCTGGTTAGAATTGTATAAATTTGAGAATCTAAACTTTAATAGATCCCAAACTGTAAATTAAATCTTAGATATTTTACAAAAATATACATTAAGAATAAATGATTGTAATAGGAATAAAATTTTAAAATAATAAAAGGTGAAATTTGAGTCAGCTAGAACTAGCGTATGAAAGAAATAATGATAAAAAGGACCCTTCTCTCCCTCGCTGCAATTAAACTCCTTGATCTTGCCTCCATCAATAGAGGCAAGGGAGGAATCTAGAAGATATATGTAGTGGATATACACAATTCAAACTCCTAATCCTCTTTCCTTCAATTCATGAACGTGAGAACAGATTAATTAAAGCACTTGTCCATCTCGGCCAATAGCTTATTTGTGTGGCCCATCACTTCTCAGGGGGAGTCGTTTGTTGGAGAGGGGAGGATGGGCAATGAGGAATATCGGGCTTTGAACTTTTGATTGCTGCTGCACAGCTGACACAATTTTCACGAGGATGTAAAATGCAACTTACACGATAGATAGAGAATTGCAATTGTTGAAAAGTTAACATGTTATTTATAATTATTCCCAAAGTCGCGAGTCATTCGCTCATATCGTGAACAGATAGCAAATCTGGTGAATAAATCTGAAATTGTATCAGTTTCACTTTCACAATTTTTTTGAAGAAGTTGTGAATTTTGTTACTATGGTTCCAGTAGAATGTATGCCAACAAATATTATTAAATTTGTCTATGTTAGACTGCACAAAATAATCCATCATCCCTTACTGTAACTCGCCTGCTCAGTTGCACTCTAAGAACCTAACCACACGGCCCCACCACAGGGCATTGCCTCACGCAAAAGAGCTAGCCTTAATAGGTACCTTTGGGATCCTTGGCTTTCTATTTAAACCTCACTCATTCCCTTGATTTATCGAATGTGGGACTAAATCTCTCATTTATCCATTTCATGCAAGCCATATAATGTTATACTACAAGCCCACCTAAATACTACCAAGCCCACTTAATATAATAGGCCCATCTTCCAAGCCAAAGCGAAGCCCAATTGCAAACATTTATATACCCCACTAATTAATAATTCCTAAGCCCAGCAAGGGGTATTACACTTAACCACCAGATCGGTGTTTTGGTGTAGTGGGAAAGGAATCACATGGTATCAGAGCTACCCATGTTCGTCCTGCACCAGCTGTGGATTAGATGGGGTTTTAAAAATATTACTGCCGATTTTTGCTCACAGAAAAAGGCACTCTACCTGTTCGTGTGTGTTATAATGTAAACTTAAATCGTCAATCATTAGTACAGCTGGAGTTTTTTAGTGCAGGTTTATTCCACAATCTACGAGAATATGCTGCTAAGAACTTGAGATGTTTCATCTTTAAAAAGTTAGTTATTTATAACATGGTTGAGGGTATAAAATTGGACATTTGGAACTTTTAAGGCCTTCAACAATCTAACATGCTCCTTTTTTGCTGCGTTTATGTTAAAGACTATCAGTAGCACGTCCTTGGTCAATCAGAATGTGCATCTAATGCTAACTCAATATGGTTATGCCAGATATAAATTCTGAGTTCAAGGCAACTTCTTATGAAACACCCGAGTCATGGTATTGCCGTAGATAAGACAGACACTTCTAGTTAGGGCCATCTTGTGTGAGTCACATGATAGGCGAACATATGTAACTAGACAGAAATTTTCCCGTTGCAAATTATTTGCGAATTTCGAATAATTTGCGACTTGAATAGGATGTATGCTAAAAAAAGTTAATTATTTTTGTCTTTATTTGATTGTAAATATAAATCCTTCAAATTTCACTACAATTTTAGAGTTTCGTCTGAGTGGCAAAGGAAATTTCACATGCTATCAGAGCTACCCAGGTTCATTCATTCCAACCCCGTATTAAACATTTGACTCTAAAAAAATATATTATTTCTTACCGTGCAGAAATTTTTGTCTACAAAGAGTGGTTCTACCTGTGGGGTAGATTAGAATGTAAATAGACTAGATTCGAGACAGTTTTGTTACATTCCCTACTCTTTAAGGGAGGATTTTGATAAGGCCGTGGAGTACTTTTATGCCACTAAGGGAGAATCAGACTTATATATTTATTTATGTATGCTAAGAAAGAAATTAACTATATTTACCTTCGCTAGATTGTAAATATGAATGATTCAACACTCACCTCAATTTCATAATAGAGCTACCCAAGTTAGTTTGCAGGCGTTTGCATATTAAGCGCGGATTTAAAAAATGTTGCTGCTTGCGGTGCAGAATTTTGGTACACAAGAGGAGCTTCTTAACTATGGGTTATGTTAGAATGCAAATCTAAATCCCTTGACCATCACAGTGACTGCAGTTGTAACGGTGGCTGGGACCTTTTCACTATCTGCAAAAGGAGGGTCTAACATATTTCAATTTTACATAAGCTACTCCTTCGTAACTTAGTCAAGAGCCTAGAAGTTGAAATTTGGAAGTTTAACGCCTTCAACCATCTGAAGTGGCTTCTTCCTTTAGGCTTATTTTAGTTTTTGGATTATCAGTTGCACATCCTTGGTTAATCAGAATATGCATCTAGTGCTAACTCAATTTGGTTATGCCAGATTAAATTTTTAGTTCATGGCAACTTCTCAAGAACAACCTAATTTGTGGACTTGCAAGAGGTAGGGGGGACACTTCTACATCGGAGCAAGAGGTAGGATGGACACTTATACTACGGAGCAATCTTGTGTGCGACACATGTCAGGCAAAAATATTTAACAGGGCACTCCTTGATGTATCCGAACTATCTTACGTAGTGCCGTTGAAATTGTTGTTTGTTATATATAGTATGGCATGCATTATCATGTCATTCAGTTTGTTCGTGTCTGTGCTGCTCAGCAATTTAGGAATTTGAAGACCCATTGAATGTATTGGTACCTAATAAATTTTATGGCTTCGTGTTATCCTGCTGGTTTTAGATTTTTATAAGTGCAGGGCCTTGAAAAACCTACAAAAAGTTACTCGTTTGACTTTGAAGATTAAGGATAGGCCTCAATATTGCATCTTCTGTCATAACTTATATGAGGAGGTTGGCTAGTCTAAACAAAGACCGAAGTTATTAGTTTCTGATCAATTCATTGTGTATCTGGACGGTCACAATTGTGTGAGAGCTTGGTACTTTGAAAAATGTTCTAATTATTCTAACTGAAAGTAGCTGACTTTTATTTCCTGCATTTTCCCAAGAAAAGTTTATTGGTCTCTTCTATTTCTTTCTCTCTCTTTCTTTCTTAAAGGTTTTATGTGCAGAATAGAACTATTAGGAGCTATTAGAGGTTGAAAGTCTAAATGGGTAACTATCCTACTGCAGGTCTTTTCTGGTGCTAAGCCTTTGTTAGAGAAGACACTGGGTATCTTAGTGGAAGGCTTGATTGATACATTTCTCAGTTTATTCCATGAACACAAAGCTAAAGATCTCAAGTTGTTGGATGCAAATGGTTTCTGTCAGCTTATGCTTGAGGTGAATGCGCATCTCATGTAGTTTTCTTATGCTACTTTTCCCTGTAAAAGTTAACAAGCTAAACTGTGAAATTTTTTGTTCTACTGAATGAACTTGGGCAAATTGGTAATACAGTGGATACCATTCCTAGTAATTTTCCATCTCTCTTTCAGCTAGAGTTTTTTGAAACTGTCCTGCGTACGTACTTCTCATCGGAGGCTCATGAAGCTCTCAAGTCTTTGCAAGGACTATTGTTAGAAAAAGGATGTGAGAGTTCTAGTGAGCCTATTGAGAATCCAGGGCATAACCGCCGATCAACTCGTGGAAGTGAAGATGCAATGGCTGAAGATAAACAGCAAGGGCAAACCGTGTCTCCAGATGACCTACTTGTAAGATCCATTTGGTTTAGTAGATAATCTCATGCATATGTTTTTTTATATATTAAAAGATCACTAGGGAAATTTTGTTTTTAATGCTGCATTTCGTTGTGAATTTCTGTTAGTTTCTTTGACTTGTTCATGTACACTATATGTATCCTTCACCATTTAAACTATTTTAAAGACAAGAATCCCTTCTATCTATCACATAATGCAGTTTAATTAGCCTTTTTTGATCAAAATTACCCTCAACTGAAAGTTGCACGTTTCCATAATAGGATTTTACTTTAACAAAAAAGGAGCATATTTTAACCCCCCCCCAAAAAAAACAGTACACTTTCATTATAAAAGGGCTTAGTTGAAAACAGACCTGACAGTATGTATTTAACTGAAAGCAGCAGGCTTTTAATAAATCACATTATTTTTCAATGGGGTTTCTCTGCCCAGAAATGTTTCCACAGGTTTCAATTGCATAAGAAGATTTAGGAAGTACTTTAAATGGTGAATGATTTCTTCTTTATATAAGAAAGTTAAATGGAAAATCAAATAAGATGTCCAAGATAAGTTTCTTCTATTGTATACTTTGAATGTCACACCACAATTATTAATTTCCATTTACGGTCAAGTGGTCAACTGTATACTTGGTTCAACTATATACTTAGTTCGTACTAAAATATGAAACTCTAGGCTGAAGATCCATGCACCAATAACAAACTTCATGCATTAACCAAATGTATTGTCTCTATTTAGGCATTGGCGCATCAGTTTAGCACGGAACTGCTTGAAGGTGAACTTGAGAGGACTCGTCTGAACATTGCATGCTTCATGGAGACTTCTCTCCTGCCAAGCTCAGTCCAGGGTTCTTCCAAGCCTGCTTACTCTTCATTCCAAGGACCAGCTGCTTCTCCAAGTTACAGGAGACAACAAACAGTAGGTACAGTAGGGTCTCCAGGATTTTCTCGGCGACGGAGATAATATCAATCAGAAAGGGTCTCTCTTAGGTTTCATCCCTTTATGATTGTGTATCTTTGGCTTGTTATCTTTCTCTGTGAAATTATTTCTTTTATCCTTTTCCAATTCTTTGTTTGATTGTAGTAGCCAATTGGTTTGAAGAGTACGTGGTTGTCAGTGTGTAGTAAATTTATGTTCTTACATTGTAAAGGTGTGTATGATCATATGTTGTAAAATCTCAGGCAATGAACTCTTTTTTGTATGTTTAATTACTTCTAAGTTTGTTGTCAAAACAATTTTGTATTTTATTGAAATGATTTGGCTTGCTGGGGAAGTAACATGTTTCAGCTTCTTGTTTTTGAATGCCAACCAAGGTTGGGTAATTTACTTCAAAGTTGATGTAATTGTGGGGATTATGTTGTAATTATTATTTCATAATACATTCATCATCTCGACTGTATTTCTTAATGTATACATCATCTCCAATTCCAGCCTAGGTATCTATATGTGAAGCCGACCAATGATAATGTTCCTTGTGGGTGTCTTGTCTTGACTTGCTGTTACAACAGCCTGAAATATGAGATGATGGTGCGTGCATGGCTGTGATACGGATAGAGGGAGAGAACTCGTTTAATCTGGGATTTTAAAAAAATGTTTTTAACGGTGATGAGATGGGAGGAATCCTGCAATCTCTCACTTTTGGAGGAGAATGAAGTTTCCCTTTGGAGGCAAGTTTGTTCCTCACTTCATTCAACTTAAACCTGGGAAAGTTTATCAAATTGTCAATTGCATTGCAAGTGTTTAACAAAAAATTTCTCTGTGGGAAATGTTGAAATTTGACATATTATGCAAAAGAGGCATGTATGAATCAAGCAAAGAAAAATAACTTATATCATGTAAAGAGGCAAGGAGGACAACCAAGTAATATATATTTTCAACGAAATAGTGCCAGTATGGCCACCATATTTTATGAGCTGTAAGGAAACATGTCCAAAAAAATCAGGAGAAGAAAATAATAGAGTGGAGAAAACAAAAATAGTCCCATCTCTAACATCTTTATGAGGGTGGAAACAAATAAAGCTTCAAGCAACAATTATACAGTAAGCTCGTCCCAACATATTTAGAGGGTGGGCAATTAGTACTACCTAATGGTTGGTCATATCTCAGTCTCCTCTCATCGTTTGTACTCCTAGTAGGGCTGCAAACGAATCGAGCTATTCGGCTCGAGCTCGGTCAAAGCTCGGCTCGAACCGAGCTTGAGCTCAAATCCAAGCTCGTTTCGTAAACGAGCTGATCTCGAGCTTGATATTTTTTTTTTTTAAAGGCTAAGCTCGCGAGCTATTTGGCTCGAATATGGTCAAAGCTTGGTCAAAGCTCGGCTCGAGCCGAGCTCGAGCTAAAAATTGAGCTCGTTTTGTAAACGAGCCGAGCTCGAGCCTGAAGGTATTTGGCTCGGCTCGGCTCGATTGCAGCCCTCTCCTACAGCTCGCAAGTGCCTGTTATATGTGAATTGTTTTGCCGTACTGACCCACTTTTTGAAAATATTTGACACTTTGACCTACTTTTGAAAATATTTAGCGATCTGGTACAGTTTTGGACACGTCAGTATAAAACGTTATTGAGAACAACGACATAGATTATTTAGATGCCAATGTTTTTTTTTTTTTTTTTGAGGAAAAGGTGGAATAAGGCCACCCTGTTTCATTAATAAGAAGTTTATAAAACAACCCCAGCGTACCGGGAGAAAACAACAGAACAAACGAAAATACAGTGCAGAAAGAAAATAGAAGAAACCAAACGTACACCCCCAACAAACCCTGGGGGATGGGTCTAACTACTCAAAACATCAAGCCATCCGAGAGTACAGTAGGGTGAAACTGAACACAAACTGGCCAAAGTACTGTCAAAGCAGGTGCCGCCAATCACTCAGTCCAACGTCGGCCCAATCTCGACCTCCTCATCGTCAAACTCCTCTACCTGGAACACTCTGGCTATCCTTCCCCTTGCCCCTGTTGCCGCAGCTGTAACCCAAAAAGAGATAAGATGCATAATGTGAGTCAGGTTACCAGAAATACTATTACATGAAGCACGAAAATAAAAATTATTTCAGTCAAGCCATAACACCCAAGTTGTTGCCGCTATTGCGATGTACCACGCATCTTTCATATCATGACGCCTCGTGGCAAATTTGGGGCCAATCCACAAATCCTCATATACGCAGGGGTAGTCACCTGTACCTAAGGCTCGGAGTACCTCCACCATAGTTGCCTTACTTCTTGGGCAATGAATGAAAAGGTGGTTTAGATCTTCCACCCGTGTGTCGCAGAAACCACAATTGGTCTCCACCTGTGGTTGTCTTTTGGCAAGATTTTGCCTCGTGAGGATAGTATCATTGAGGACTAGCCATAAGAACACTCTGACTTTAAGGGGGGGTCTTCGCCTTCCACAATACCTGTGCCCAGCTGGGTCTACATCCTCGAAAGTGGATCTGATGATACAGGGATCTCACCGAGAAAGCTCCCTTGTTCTCGAGACCCCAACGCTTATGATCTGGGCCTTGTGTGCACCTTGTGCCTGCCCGTGTGATGTGAGCTTGCATGTCAAGCATTTGCTGGTGTAAGTTTGGGCTAAGCGGACCTCACAATGCCGGTCTCCAGCTTCCCCTTTTCCAACCTTCGGCAACGGACATATTCGGTTTCTCGACCTCTCATACAGCTCTGGGAATGTTTCTTTCAGTGCATGGGCTCCACACCACCTATCTCACCAGAACCTGGTGGACCGGCCATTACCGATAGCCGACGTAACTGCCGAATTGAAGGGGCTGCTTGCCTTGGCAATTCCTTTCCATAGTCGCGAAACTTTAGCCTCTACACGGAAGCCAAGGTTTCTAGTGCCTCTTCCCTTTGGATAAGGTTGAATGAATTCCTGCCAACCTTTCCCGCCAATGTGGAAAACCTTCCACCACCATTTCCCTAGCAGGGCAAGGTTCATATCTCTGAGGTCGATGATGCCTAGCCCTCCATGCTTCTTCTTCATGCATGCGATACTCCATTTGATGAGATGGTAACCTCCTTTATCCGAGTCTGCCCCCTTCCAGAGGAATCATTTTCGAATCCGGTCAATCCTCTGTATCACCCATCTTGGGAGCTCGAAGAATGACATGTAGTAGACTGGCAGATTAGACAATACTGAGTTGATGAGTACCACTCTACCTCTATGGGATAGCGATTTACCTTTCCAACCAGACAGTCTGTCCTCCACCCTGTCAATGATAGGCAACCAGTCTGCTTTAGATAGTTTTCCTGGTCTGAGTGGTAGACCCAAGTATTTGATAGGGAAGTCACTTGTCATACAGTTCAACACAGTAGCGTGTTCCCCTGCTTCATCGTCCGATAGGGAAATAGGCGCGAGCGCACTCTTGTGAAAGTTAACCTTAAGGCCTGACCAAGCCTCGAAGCAGTATAGGGTCCCTTTGAAGCAGACAGTTTCTAGTGTAGACCCATTGCCAAAGAGTAGAGTATCATCTGCGTATTGTAGGATCGAACACCCTTTAGTAGTCGCGTTACTAGCCACTGGCTTGATCCAACCTTTTTCCTGACAATTCTCCAGCATAACTCTCAACACATCCGCTACGATTGTAAACAGAAGTGGTGAGAGCGGGTCCCCTTGTCTTAGACCCTTCCTGTAAGGGAAAGGCTGCCCTGACTTACCATTCACTGATATGGCCATCTTGCTAATCTGTAAGCACTGCCTGATCCAGCTGACCCATTTATTCCCAAAGCCCCTACCCCTGAGGGCTTCCAGCAAACATTTCCAGTCGACCGAATCATAAGCTTTTTCAAAGTCCAGCTTCAACAGAAAGCTCGGAGAGTTGGTCGTATGGCAGCGGTGGATAACTTGTTCCGCCGTTGCCACACAATCTAGGATATTTCTACCCTTAATAAAGCCCGTTTGAGATTTGCTGATAAGGCTGTCCATAATGCTCCACAGGCGGATAGCTAAGATTTTTGAAATAATCTTCGCCGAGCAATTTATGAGGCTGATTGGCCTAAAATCACCCACTTTTGACGCCTCTTCCCGTTTGGGAATCAGGACTACCTCCGCAAAATTAAACATTCCCAATCTGAGCTTGTTGTTGAAAAATTCGTCCAGTAACGCCATGTAGTCTCCTTTAATTTCTTCCCAGAAAATTTGGAAGAACATCATTGGGAAGCCGTCTGGCCCTGGCGATTTGTCCGCTCCCATGTGACTGATAGCCTTTTTAACTTCCTCTTCTGAGAACGGAGACTCCAGGCAGGAAAGCGAAGGCGATGACTCGATCTCTCTGGTAAGTCTGCCAGAAATCATTCCTGAGTGGAACCCGGAAATCATTCTTTTTTCCCAAGAGTTCCTTGTAGAATCCTTGGAAGGCTGTGGAGATCAATTGTTCATCCTGTACCGTCCCCGAGCTAGTTTCTAAGGATAAAATAAGATTGGACCTGCGCCTAGCACTTGCCACTCGGTGGAAGAAGGCCGTGTTCGCGTCTCCCTCTTTGAGCCACGAAATTCTAGATCTTTGTTGCCATTTGATTTCTTCCATCTTATAGAGATTAGCAATAGCGGTGTTTAGATGCCGATGTTTCCAATAGCGGTGTCTTTTTTTAAAAAAACTATCGTGCCGCTATTTGAAGTAACGGCATCAGTTATTTTTATTCTCAATCATTTGCACTCTCACTTGTGAGGAAAAATTGCAAGTGTGAAAAGCCTATAACAGATGCCGCTATTTCCAACAACGGCATTCTCATAACGGATGCCGTTGTTTGGAATAACAGCATCTGTTATAAGATTTTTTGCATATAAATAGTAGCTCCCTCTTCTCCTTCTCCTTTCTCAATCGATCTGCTTTCTCTCTCTCTCACTCCCGAAACCCATAAACCTTAGTACCCTAAAACCCAAAATCCTAATTATTGGAGTGCTCTTTTACATCCCAAACAAAACCATTAAATACCCATACATAAATTCTAATTGTAATTCCCTCCTATCTCCCTTGACGTTGATATTTGGCGCTAAGTTCTTTTACAAGTCTTCTAAAATCCGAAATTGTGCTAAGAATTCAAAATCCCTAAATTTATTTTAAAATTTTCATTATGAATGAGAGCTATATATATTGGTAGTATAGTATAAGTGATGTAGATTAGATTCATCTAAGTATTAGATATGTGAAATGTACTTGAGGATTGTTGTCGATGATGTGTGAAATATTCATTTTGATGAATGAGAGCTATATTGGTAGTATAGTATAATAGATGTAGATGAGATTCATCTATGTGAGATGTAGATGAGCTATATTGGTATCTAAGGATTTTCTTCGATGATGTAGTCTACCTTTGACAATGTTGTATATTAGACAAGTAAGAAAAATGGTCATATATTAGAATTGCTATAATTCTAATCATTATATTCATAGCTGGGTATGTATGAAGGAATACTGATATGAGATTTGTTTATATAGATAGATATGTAGTGTGTGGAGATGTTGTGGTGGGGATTGTTCTGAGTAGTATTTCGATACTAGTATTGAGAAATTGCTGCTATCTTCACACATCGATTATTAATTTTGTTGAAGAAACATGGCTTACAAATTTTATTATCTCCATAATCGTTTATTAATATTGTTCCTGACACATGTTTTTTTGATGTTCACAGAGAAATGGATGCTACACAACCATCTTCTTCCCATGATGTGGGTGCTTCATCTTCGCACGCACAACAAAGAATTCCGAGTCCATTAGACCCAATCGTATTCTATTTGCAAGAAGATCACAGGTCTCAGGCGGTGTGGAATGGAGATGCTGAGAAAATGAGTTTCCGAATACACACCATATTGATGATGCACCCTCGCATACAAACTATTTGGTAAATTGCGGGTTCTATGGAATGTCCATGTTGGCCAAAGTGAAATGCGATCATTTATTACTACCGCTCTTGTGGAGCGATGGAGGCCGGAGACACACACGTTCCACCTATCCGTTGGTGAGATGACGGTCACACTACAAGATATAGCCGTCATATCAGGTTTTCCAATCGATGGGGTGACAGTCACCGGAAACATGATTTTCAATAAAGTGATGTTGGTTAGAAATTATCTTGGGAGGGAGGTTGAAGAGGAAGATAAATGTGTATTCGTTAGGGAATCAATCCAACATTCATGGCTCTATCAAGAGTTCCACAATAGTATGGGAGAAGAGTATTATAATTAAACATCATTTGGGGATATTTGAAGAATTGTAGTATTATTACTTATTAGTATTATTACTGAATTACATACTTAGTATTATAATTAAACATCATTTGGGGATATTTGAAGAATTGTAGTATTATTACTTATTAGTATTATTACTTACTTAGTATTATAATTTTTTAAGAATTGTAGTATTCATCAAACAAAAATATGGTTGTTTGTATACATCATTTGTAAAATTATTATTATTATTATTTTAATTTAAGCTACCAAAAAAAAAAAGAAAAAAAAAATTTATATTATTAAACGGGCCAACCCGCAGGTCGACCCGGCCCAACCCGGGTTGAACCCTAAAGGGTTCACGAGTTGGGCGGGCCACCCAAACGAAAACGTAGCCCGGCCCGGCCCGGACCGTATAAGTGTGCAACCCAGCCCGGACCGGCTACGTATTCGTGCCAACCCGTACGGGTTGGGCCCGGCCCGGCCCGAACGACCCGTTCGCCATCCCTACGTGTAACATTAAATTTCGAAGACGGTCGGTTCTGGAAGTAATAATACTAATAAACAAAAAAAATCGTAATAATAATAATAAGATTGAAAGAGTGAAATTGACAACAGATTTTGAAATTTTATTCATATGAATTTAAGTTATACAATTTGAACAATTTATAACGAAATGAAGAATTCAATTCACAAATAAGTTTTATACAATAACATATTTGTTATATACAATTTTAATTGAGTACAAGTTTTCTAATTTGACATAACAAGCAAAGTTATTGTTGTTGTTGTTGTTGTTGTTGTTGTTGTTGTTGTTGTTGTTGTTGTTCTTCGGGCGAGGTGCTCCCACTTGTGGAACTTGATAGTGCTTTCACTTGCGTCCTATCTTCAGCCTTCAGCCAGTCTTCTGTGCAAACGAGCATCTCCAACACCTCGGGCTTCAACCGATTCCTGTAATCAGATAGAACCTTGCCACTTGTAGAAAATGCACTCTCAGAAGCAACTGTAGAGACATGAGGAGTTAGCAAATCTTTAGCCATAATTGACAGAATACTAAAAGTGTGTTCATGTTCTTTCCACCATTGTAAAATATCTAGTGGAGAAAGAGTAGGCTCAGTATCCTGTTGGTTATATCAATTTAATTCATTTGGTTGATTAGTCCTAGGTTTTTTAGATTGAATTTGTTCAAGTAAACTAAATGTTCTATCACCAATTCTACTTTTACCCTTACCTTTAGAACTACCAGAAGAAGAACTAACTACAGAAGTTGTACTACTAGAAGCAAAACATTTATCATAATAATCATACAAGTTATTTAAAGTAGATTCAAACTGAACTAAAAAAGTAGCGCAATCAGTTGTTAATTCTACATTGTCCTCTAAATATCCAAAAAATATTTGTATCAAATTCTTCGTACCTTCTAATTTGATACAGGGATCCATAACAGTAGCAACACAAATCAACATAGGAGGAGGAAAATAATACTTCAAATTTTTTTGAAATGCAGGTATTACAATGTCATTAATATAGGGATCATTTAACATTTCGTTAAATATTTGCATCATGCTAACTAATTCAATAAAAATGCTACTAGAAGTAGATTCATATGTTTTTGAAAACTTTAAAGTTGCGGTTTTAAAAGGTTCTGAAAATTTCAACAAAGATTCGGCAAAATACCAATCGTTGGGAGTCATTTCAAAATTGTGCATATTTTTTGCGATACAAAAATCATTTACAACTGCTTTATAATCGGTGACAACATTTAGTAAATCAAAAGTAGAATTCCATCGGTGTCGAACATCCTTTGGAAATTTTCTAAAAGGAACATTTCTAACCCTACACCAAGCTTTCCATTCTTGTAAAATGCTTGGACTTAATACAATGAAATGTACACAATTTCTAATTTTATGTATATATGGATCAACTATTTTTAATGCATCTTGAACACATAAATTTATAATATGACATGCACATCTAACATGAAAAATATTGTCAGATGGAGGGTTTAATACAGATTTTAAAGTAGTAATTGCTACATTGTTGTTAGATGCATTATCAAAACTAATAGCCATAATTTTATTGCGAATATGAAAAACATCACAAATTTCTATAATACGGTTTACTATTTCAGCGCCACTATGGGGATACGGCAACGACGCAAGTGATATGATTCTTTTATGAAGAATCCAATCATTGTCGATCCAATGACAGGTTATTCCCATCGTTGGAATATTGTTGACACCCGTCCAACAATCCGAAGTTAAACTAACCCTACAAGTTAAACTCCATAAAATTGCAATCAAAGCGTCCTTTATTTCCATGTACACTTTAAAACAATCCGATTTGCAAGTATTTCTCGGAATTCTTTTAAAATGAGGGTTTATGGCCGTTTGATTAAAATTTTCCAAGTTCCTACTCTCGGGATAGGAAAATGGCAACTCTTCCTTAATGACTAATCGGGCCATTTCCCGACGAACAACTTCGGGATCATAAGGGTGGCTATCTACTTGACCGGTCCTTGGGTTGATTTTTTGTTGGCCTTGTATTTGATCAAGAAGTTCTTTGTATGTGCCTACTAATTGTACCGGTGCCGTCACCCCTCTTGAATTTGTATGTTTTACTGCATGTTTTACACACTTTCAAACCTATACCCGGAGTATGTTCGTCCGGGATATACTCATAAAACTTGTGCCAATCGCTAGTTTCTCCTCTACTTTTCCTACTACTACGGGGTTGTGTGGTTTCGGGTTGTTGTTGTTGTTGTTCTTCTTCTAATTGAATGTCACCTACAACATCCATGTCGTGTGTACCCATTGTTCCATAGTAGGATCAATGTAATCTTGGGCGGGCTCACTAGTTGGGACAATTGGTGGCCTACGTGAAGAGGAGGAGGAATCTTGTCCGCTACGACCGCTACCGCGTGATCTAGACATAATGTGGTAATGTGCTAAAGTATGTAAAAAAAATCTACAATGTAGGAGCGGTGAATTATACAAAAAAAATCTAAAAAACAAGAGGGTTGAGATAGAGAAGTTCAAAAAACGAACAATAATTTTAACTACAACGCAAAAATTTTTTTAACAAGAGAGATAGAGATATTTTGATACCGTTCATCGTAGAATACGCGTATATAAAAAAAACCATGAAAATAAGAATATAATAGAAAAGATGGAGGAGCGCTTTGCCAATTCCGCAATTGAAGAGTTGAAAAGAGGTTGAAGTAGATTTGACGATGGTTGAAGAGAGTTAAAGATGTTGAAGACGTTGAATTTTGTTTCCGATACGACCGAAATTTGATCGTGTATATGCCTCCTTGTACAATTATTTGATGAATACTACAATTGTTCAAAAATTCTTTAAAATGATGCATAATAGTAGAGAGAGTAAGAGAGTGAGGTGTGATTTTTTTTGAGATTTTTGGGGGATATTTATAGGCTAAATAAGTGGGAAAAAACAAAAAAAAAAAAAAAAAAAACCCAAACGACTCTTAGAGCCGTTTACAACGGCTCTGGACCAGAGCGGCAGGAGAGCGAGCGCAGCGAACGGGATTTTCGACCGTTCGACCCGCGGGTCAACGGTCGACCCGTCACGGGTCGAACGTTCGACCCGTACGGGTCGAACGGGTCGAAAACCGCGGGTCGACCCGCGGGTTAACGGGTCCAACTCGCCAATTGGACCGGGTTCGTGGGCCGGGTTTCGCGAATTTAATTCGCATAAATTGCGACCCGGGTCGACCCGGTACTGTTCACCGGGTTCGACCCGAACCCGCGAAACGATTAAACGGGCCGGGTTGGTGGGTCGGGTCGCAGGTGGGTCGCCGGTTGACCCGGCCCAGTTGCCATCCCTAGTTACACGCGGGCGTATCTTATGTCGATGATCAGAGGTATTCTCTTTCTTAATTCTTCTGGTAATGTAGTCCATTTAATGTACCTTCCCTTAATTGTCGACATACATAGTGCGGGACGATATAGTTGGGGAAGTGCGGCGTTGGCCTCTCTTTACCGTACCCTGTGCAATTGTTCAATGGGGTCGATCCAAATGATGGGACCGATGGGGTTATTGCAAATTTGGTGTTGGAAACGAACACACCTCGGGTCGGCCCTGAGTAACTGTTCTTTCAAATAATTGGAGTGTGCTTCAGGAGAATCCAATGTTTAGGGCTCCTTTAGGTGTGTATTGGACCGGATAACTCACATGGAGAGATAACCCACATGGTGTGTTGACGTATTATAGGGATGAACTCGATCAGCTTCGGGAAGAGTACATCAATTAGACACCGTACACAGCTGAAAGGCTACAATGTCTACCCCCACTATGTACGGCAAATAATCAACTTTGGTTGACACGAGCTCCACTTGTAAATTTCTCTGTCGTGGAGTTCTATTACACCGACCGAGTCCTCCGACAATTCAATGCACAACAGGCCATCCCGGAGAAGACGATGTATGACCAAAGACTTCACAATATTACTGGTCAAGGTCGATTGCCAAGTATGGATTGGGCCGATCACCACCGCTCTCATGTAGCAGTGTGGAATGAGATGAAATATGATTTGGTGGTAGAAAGGATTGCAATTTACAATGGGTCGTTGCAAACAACTTATATGGCGTGGTACCGTCGTATTATACGGTTGTATATTGCTTCAAGATCGGCTATCCCCGCGGGTATCCAAATGTCGATACCGAGGCACCAAGCCGAACCACCACCGACACATTCCAAGTCGCAACCTATGTACCAACCAAAAACGTCCTCGTACTGACTAATGGTACAATTATGTTATTGTTAACAAATATCAATTTTAAATTTTTGTAGACATTTTGCTTTTACTTGTTTAACAAATTTTGGTTTACTACTTCTAATAACTTTTATTGGTGTTTTAGATTGACAACGTATGGGATATTGCACGGAAATGTGCATGTGTGTTGAAAAGCAATGCTTCGAAATCTTTCAAGGAGATAGCCAGAGAAATCCTCCATCCATGTCGTTTATCACTTGAAGATGTTGGAGATGGCCCGGCCTTCGCTGATCTTTTAGGATCATCCGAACTTCCAACTCAACCGCCCTGACTAAGTACTAGACGAGCTCAACCTCTACCACCACCAACAAGACAAGTTCAACCTCCCGCACCTGCACAAAGACAAGGTCAACTCCACCACCACCATCTACACATACGAAATCTTCATCTTCACAAGGGCCATAACGGAAGAGTGTCCGTTTTCCTCCTGCGGCTTCTCAATTAGCATCACAAGAGATTGTAGAAGAAGCAGAGCATGAAGAAGAGATCGACCCTTGTGTACTTGGGACATAAGATATTGTAGAACGTAGGAGGAAAGTCCCAGCTCGGAAGAGGAGGCAGCCGCAACATTATACGCCTAGTTAGGTTAAATGTTGAAATGTGTTATTTTGTAACCTTTGAATTGCCCAATCCTGGAGAAACCTTTTAAATGTGGAATTTTACTACATTTTGTTATTTTGTGAAGTACTTGTTGAATGTCAATTTTTGGCCTTTCATATTGTGATGCAAATTGAAAACTTAATCCTATGTATTAGTCAAGTGAATTGCTTGTTAGTGTTACTTATTATATATATTATGTGGTGTTCGTAATTGCATTTGTTGATCATATTAAAGTTAAATTCTTAAAATACTTAAAAATTAGATGTGTGAATGGTTGTGCATGTTTTGGATGCAAATTAAAAGTAACAGATGCCGTTACTGTAAATAACGACATCGGTTACCTGTAGCGTTATTCGCAACAACGACAACACTTCAAAACATGGACAACTTGTTTTAAATTATATTCTTACTTGTTGTTATTCAAAACAACGACACCAGTTAAACTGATGCCGTTGTTCAGGATAACGACATCAGTTGCATCTATTTTTCGGATGGACCAAATTGGCTGTCAAACTCTTTGCCTCAATAGACGCTGTATGAGAGAACGGCATAGGTTCAAAAAATTTATTACATACTTTTGGTAAGTTACAAATTTGAACTTTTGCCGATGTTCCAAATAACGACATTCTTTAAGTGATGTCGTTATTTACAGTAATGTCCGTGGAGGCAGAGAATTTGGCAGAGAATCATCCAGTTGGAAATAAAAGATATAACTGATGTCGTTGTTCAGAATAACGGCACTTTTGGAACCTATGTCGTTGTCTCAGACAACGTCTGTTAAGGCAGAGAGTTTGACAGCCAATTTGTTCCATCCGAAAAATATATTTAACTGATGTCATTATTCTAAACAATGACATCAGTTTAACTAGTGCTGTTGTTTTGAATAACGGCAACAAGTAAGAATATAATTTAAAACAAATTGTGCATGTTTTGAAGTGTTGCCGTTGTTTCGATTAACGTTACAGGTAACCAATGTCGTTATTTACAGTAACGACATCTGTTACTTTTAATTTGCATCCAAAACATGCACAACCATTTACAGATCTAATTTTCATTTATCACAATCATATATCTCATACTCAATTGATGACATTACCATATATTACAACAAATGTTCATCAGATCCAAATTCTCTAAATCATAATAACTTATGGATACAAATTACAAAATTTGTAACTCATGAGAGTTACATATATTAGGATAGGATACAAACACATTTATAAATTACATTATAAGGCCTACAATGGGATGCAACTTCATATATCGCTCGTTTGGGAAGTGCCTACATTGGGTACCTTCTTACATCTGCGCCTATTGTGTCCATTTAATCAGCATCTAGAAGAAAAAAATTCTGGTGCTCCAACCCTTTCGAGCATCCATATCGTTGCGAATACGAGTACTCCTAGGGCGACCTTTCAACCTATGTAGACTTGCATCGGCTATGAGTATCGATCCACTCTGTGTCGGCCAATAAGATTCGTCTAGAATAGGATTAAAAGTTGGTGCCTACGTTAGTGCTAATGAACTTGTAGAATAAAATGCATCAATGTAAGGTTGATAATTAATTGCACGGGAAGCACAAACGGCCAATACATGAGAACATGGAATGTGATAGAGCTGGAATTTTCCACAAGTACAAGTACGGCTCTCGAGGTCAACTGTGTGCCATTGTTCACCCTTTTGATGTCCATTATCCATTCTAATGCCGGTTTTAACTCCAAAAATATCGGACCGATTATTAAACATTATTGCCTCATGCAAATTTGATTTCTCACGTTGTAAATCAATAATCTCTTGAACACGTGGTGCCCATAATTTTCCTTCACTAATAAGGGTCTGCGCCGCTTCACAACGGTCAGTGAAGTACATGTTGAAATGAAAAAAATATCATTTACACAATTTTCGAATTTTCGGCAATGTCCTCGGCTGAATGTTTGATGGGTGTGTATTTATATTTGACATAGTATAAACTAGGGATCGATTTTACCGTCACGAATTCTCAATGGTTCTTCACGGAGTACATCTTCACTTGATATTGCATACAATCTTTAGTTAGAAATCTTTGACCTATGGATAGTTCATTCGTGTTGGAAGAGTCGACGGAAGACTATGCATGTTCATGTATGGTCGCACGGGACATCCATTCACTCGATTGAACCTCATGTATAGTTGCACTAATGGACTGATTTGGCAACACCACATTGTTAACCGGCACATGAACGTTGAAATCATTAACTGGAGCTTCATCGGCATCCTCCTCCTCCTCAACATGAAGACCGTGATCCTCATCTTTTTCCTCTTCTACCAAATCGTTATTTACAATGGCGTTGTCAAAGTCTTGCATTACTATGTCGTTGTGAACAATATTTTGTGTCATGGTGAACAGATGTACCTGCTCATATTCAGTGGTAATAGGTTCTGTTTGAGTTGTGCTAATATCTTCTTCTGTATTTGGTATTCTTGCATGTGACTCGGCAGATGGTTTCAAAGTCGGAGCTCGGCTTGGACTTTGAATAACAACTGACCTAGTGTTTGGAAGCCTCATTTGCTCAATATATAACTCCAATGTAGTCCAACTACAATTTGGATCAAGTGTCCTACCAATCATGGACCTCAAAGAATTATCATTATTTACTGGAACCACCAAGAAATATTGCCCTTCCCCTCTACCGACAGCATAATGGGCTTTGATTTTGACACTTAATTCACCTCTATCCCAATTAGTGACTTCAAATATCTTATCTACTAGTTGTGAGTATATAAAGTTGTGTGGAGCCCAAATAATGACTGGTTCAACATCGCTATAACAATATCCAATCTTCGGATTTCTAATTATTTCACCCCCCAAAATATAACCAAATAGGGATATCATATTCCATACCTAAACATAAAGATTCAAACATATTCATGTCATTAACTACTCAGAAGCATAACCTATGAATACATATCAAACATATGGTTATAATAATACCTTCAAATTAGACAGTATCTTGGATAGCTTGAAAATACGTCGTGGATGAGGAATGAGATGAGAGTGAGAGTGAGAAAGTAGGATATATGAAGTTTGAGAGCACTCCAATAATTGGGATTTTAGGTTTTAGGGTACTAGGCTTTATGTGTTTCGGGAGTGAGAGAGAGAAAGCAAATTGAAAGTGAATGGGGAAGGAGAAGAGGAGGCTACTATTTATTTGCAGAAAGTCTTATAACTGATGCCATTCATCTAAACAACGGCATACATTATGAGAATGACGTTGTTGGAAACAGCGGCATCTGTTATAGGCTTTTCACACTTGCAATTTTTTTATACAAGTGAGAGTGCAAGCGATTGAGAATAAAAATAACCGATGTCATTACTCCAAATAGCGGCACGATAGTTTTTTTTATAAAAAGATGCCGCTATTGGAAACAACGGCATCTAAATAACCTATGTCGCTGTTTCCAATAACGTTTTATGCTGACGTGTCCAAAACTGTGTTAGATCGCTAAGATCGCTAAATATTTTCAAAAGTGGGTCAGAGTGCCAAATATTTCTAAAAAGTGGGTCAGTACTTATATGCCTCATTGGACCTGTAGTCGCTCCTTCTATCCAGAAGTAAAGCAGATGTATGACTTGATAATACTATTATTACAAGTTCCATGGAATTTAATTCTATAGATACATAAAAGTAGAGCTGGTATCGGGTCGGGTCCTCCACTATCCGGATCCGGTACCTCACGGGTCCAAAAATTGGACCCGGATCCTGACTTGCAAGAACCGGGTCTGGGTCCGGGTCCGGCTCCTAATTAAAAAAAATACCTGTCAGGTCTGGTAGTAGAGAATAAATATTTGTACATACGTATTTTTGCACCCGATACCCTACGATTCTAACAAATTTTGCACTTAAGTACATGAATTAATATTATATTTACACATCTATCTTCAACAATTATTTTTATATGTATATTTCTATAACCCTATTATTCAAATTCTATATGTTTGGGGTTATTTTTTAACGGGTCCGGGTCCGGGTCGGTTTTATTTTGAGCGGACCCGGACCCGAAAGTGCATCGGGTCTTATTTTAGGACCCGGACTCGGACCCGTATAGATCGGATTGGTTGTGGTCCAATGTCGGGTCCGGGTCGGGTCTGGGTATCGGGCAAATGTGTCAGTGCTACATAAAAGTAAAGTTCTCGCTACAATCACAATGTACCGGCCTTCTTTCATGTTCTGTCAATGTATCGCAAGTTACGGCCCAACCCATTATTCCTTACAGGAGTCTGAATAGTCACTCGTCCCAACTGCCGTAAGCAATACCCACCATGGCCGGTCCCCATCTTGAGGCCGGTTATGCGATCGCCTAAGGCCCTCCCGTTTTTTGCAATTTTAGAGGTTTCGAATTTGTATTTTTCTAGTAAATATAGGTACATATTTTATGCGTAAAAAAATTATATTATTATTAGGGGTCCAAAAAATAATTATTTAGGCCGTTTCACACCGAGAACTCAAAGCCGGCCCTGTTAAGCACCTCAAACCAGACAACAATTCTGGTTAATATTTCCTTCCCAAATATTTAGGGAGTGTTTGGTTGGAGGGGAATGGAGGGGAGGGGAGGGGAGGGGAGGGGTTTTTTAAAACTTTTTATGTTTGGTTCATTTTTTAGGAGGGGAGGGGAGGGAAATGGGGGGGTGCAACACCCCTCCTGAATCAATTTTGGCTCCCCTCCAAAAGTGGGGGGATTTGGAGGGGAGAGAAAATATGTCCAATTTTTTAATGTGAATGGACTAAATTGTCATTTTAGTTAGTTCTCTTTGATATTCTCTTTGATATTTTCTTAACCCATCGAACAATGAAACAGGACCACGTTCCGAAGGTGGCGATACTTCCATCTCTGAGTATGACTAACATTGCATGATCCACTCTGAGTGAGAAGTAGGTCGAAGTCCAGGAAACAATGATGCTAGTTATACCCGCCATCTTCTATATCGAACAACCACAGAGAGTAGGAAGCTGACCCCAAGGCTACGACTTCTTTTTGATAATAATTTCCACAGTCCGCTGCATCCCTTGATATCACTTGAAGATACGCACATGACTTGGTTCACAAGTGGTTAAGGCTACTCTAGATGATAGACGCCAATGAAAAGGACCGGTTTCTACAGAATAAGTGGTGCATGGAACTCTGTTTTCAGTAGTCATAAACCTATTTAAAGAGATATATAGGATAAAGATGATATTGCTTCTTCTCAGTGGTTACGAAGAAAGCTCAACATGGCTACAAAAAACAAACAAAAAAACAGAGACGAACTTGTTGGAAAAAAGTTGAGTTCTAAAAAGGTTTGGTAGCTAAATAGCCTTTTACGGTAGGCTGTAGAATTGGTCATCAAATGGTTAATTCAAACTACTCAACAACATAGATGGAGTCTGGCAATAGCTAGGTATTGCATGAGATTTTAGTCCTTAGTTACTGCTTACTTGTTTTGTTTAACTTGGAAAACCTTCTTAGGATGAGGTGCTCTTCACAGGAATATAAACATATTGTAGCCTTCTTTGGAGAGTACTGATAATCCCTTTCTTACTAGATATAGAATGGGAGGTAATTCACACAAGTACTGAGATTGTATTGACACATCTCTAATCAATGGTGCTTCCAATGATTGTATAACATCACTATTGTACTGCAATTTGAATCTGCGATACTGACACTAACAGTCTCCTCAGAGAGGTCGATCAGGTAAAAGGTTACAATAGCTTAAACATGCTGAAATGAAGAAGAAAGTAGTGGTTAACAATGAACATTTTCATTTGGAGGAATACAAGGTCACCGTCTTTCATACTCTATTCTCTCTGCTACTACGTATTTACATTGTCTAGTTCTCATACACTTAGTGAAGTGTATACTGGAATTTACATTTTATCTTAGGGTAATTAAATCTTAGCAAACATCAAAAACATATCTAGCCTATATGGCAAGATAACCCCAAACAGAGTTACAATTTATCACAAATAACCACCATAACAAATTTAGTAATCTCTACCAACATACAGAAATTGACAAAAAAACTAATTCACGATTACTGAACTCCTGAAATTGTGCGTATCAGTTGACAGAAGCGACATATGAGTCATTAAGAGATAAGTGCAGTCACAGTCATTGGACCTGCCAAATGACCATTATTCTCTGCAATTTCTCAGGACACTACCAGTAGAGTAAACCATGTATTTTGGTAGTATGCTTGGTTTTTCTTGTTCTCTTTAATCCTCATTTAGTCTGATTTGCACCTTCTCAGTACTCACTTGTACCAAACAATTTGGAATGCAATTAGGGAATGCAATTGTGAAGGGTATAAAAGTAATTTTATTATAAAATCCATTCTCTCCCCTTGTGAACCAAACAATAAAATAATTATTTTCCCTCCCCTCTCCTCCTTTGAACCAAACAGAGTCTTCATTAAATCCCTCCCCTCCCCTCCCCTTCCCTCATTTGAACCAAACAGAGCCTTAATAGACACCAGAAACCGAAACTCGAAACCCGGACAGCAACTCTGGATAACAATTTCCCCACAAGGATCTAAGAGCTTCTCAACTTAGACCCTAGACCCGAAACCCGACAACCGATCCCCATACCCACCATCTCCTCCATCTCCAACCCCATTCCCATTCCCAAATCCAAACCCGAAACCCGATCACTATCCCCGTCATCTCCTCTCCCTTTCCTCTCTCAATTTCTCAAGCTCAAACCCTAACCCGAAAAGACAGCGGTGAGGTGAAAAATCCAATAAATATTTGAAATCAAATAAAAAAAATCAGAAGAGAAGAAGAAGAAGAAGAGTTCCAACAAATATTGTTGGATGTTTCCACCGGATTCGGGTTCAGATCGGGTTTGTATCCGACCCGTTAAGCTTCCAGTACCGTATCGCAATCCAAGCTCATCATCTTCCAAAACCCTAAGCTAGGGTTCCATTTCCGACACTTGAATCGCAATGCACCGACAGGTGTAAGTGAATCTTTCCATCATATATATATATATTTATATATTCAAACAACTAATGCATACTCTCGAGTTTTGATTTGTCCATATCTTCGATTTACAGATGGAGAGCTGTTCGTCGATCGTTTCAAGAAACTAGGACTGCCCGGAAAGATCGAAGCAGAGTAAGACACTCAGTGACAATCATTGTTACTTTCTTCACTTTTTGCTAAGATCAAATTTACCAAAGTAGAGAAAACTAATCAATTTAACTTGAGAAAATGGTTAATTACATAGATTAAGTGTAGAAGATAATTTTATGAATGGTTTTTAAATTTATTTATCTCTAATATTATAATGGGAGGAGGGTTGGAGTTGTCATTTTGTAGACATTCAACCATCTAATCTCAACCATTCATTTTTAAGTGGGAGTTATATTAACCGTTAATTTACTAAACTGTTGTTAGTTACCATAACACCCTCAAATTTCAAATTTATTTACAACATAATTATTTACAAAAGTGTCACTCATATAAAATAAAAGTTTGTGCCACTAAGGGTAATTTGTAAAGAGTATGTATGAGTAAAGGGAGATCTCAGGTTGGTTCGAGACCAGATTACATCTTATTATTTACTCTATTAAAAACAAAATTTTGATTAGAACGTGCATCGCACGTGCGGATAATAGTTTCTTTAAACGTTCGATTGATTTGGATGAATTAGTGAATTTCTTAATCGGGTGCTTTTAGGTGCGAAGGGATGCTGTAGACAGCGTGCAATGGTATCATTCTTTCTCAAAACCTCAAGGTAAATTACACACGATTCTGTTGACACAGTCATTTTTGTTGAATTTGTATGCTAAAACCACTGTAGTTAATAATGAATGTTTTCGAACTATAGTAGTTAATAATGACCAGCTGTAGGAGGGCTTAGCATGATTTAGTGATTGCAACACTGCCGTGTTACTTCGGTGATATTTGAGGTGTTTCACTCATTATAAGTTTTCTGAAGCTCAATATGAGCATATAAAAGCTCTTATAAATTAAGGTCCAGTGAGATAATTATTGATTACATTTTATGGTGATCCTTTATGAAGTTAACTAGTTTTTTAAACTGAGGTTTGTGCACTTCCTAAATCTCTGTGCATTTTATACCGAAACCATAAAATTTCTGTATTATCAACCACACTTCTGATGTGCAGAGTTTCTTACTGGTGCACTATGACAAAGTGAAATATAAAGTTTTTGGATTGCTTATTGTGTACCAAGTCAAACCCACGGGTTTAGGTTTGGCTTTGCATGAATTAGTGGATTGACCATCTGCAATTCTGACTGTAAATTGTATTCAACGTATTACTTGGATTAGTGAAATCTACCTTGTTTGCTTCATAGTTTCAGATTTCGAATGATTTCTGATCTTATTTGTTGGTTTATAGTACACTATTCCTTTGAGAGGTGTCCTCAACCGGGATCTAGACACGCCCAGTTTCAAATTGTTAATGCACTTCGTTTAGGGGAGAGAGACAGAGCCTGTGAAATGCTGCAAAATCTGGGTCATGTCAATGGTTATTTAAGTCCAGATGACTTTGCATATGTATTGGACTACTGTGCAAAAACTCCTGATCCACTGGTAAGCACCATATTGAACTGGTTGTTCCCCCCTTTTACTTCTGATTTTATTTTAACTATTTGTGGCTTTGACAATTCAAATGTGGATAGATAGATAGTTACTAACAATTTTCTCAAAGATTATTTTTTGTTTTCGTAGGAAAGAAAATATCGAACATTTAATGCATAAGATTTATGATCTGTAGCAGAAAGGTTCCCAACTTCACATTTCATTTGATAAAATATTATTAGAAGACTGTATCATTGATATGGAGGGTATTTTTGTTTTTCTTTCATTCATGTAGTTGTGAAGGATATAATTGAAATTACAAAATGATTGAAACATACATGAATAGTCTTTTCTCTCTTTCAATCACATTAGTCATAATTGTGATTAGACGGAGTAATCTTTTCATGTATTCTTACAACTTGCTGATCAATAGTTTTAAAGTTTGGAAAATGTTGAGACAAACAGTATTGTTGAAACATGTCTATTAAGTTGTAGAGATGGTGGACTATGTGGATGCTTCAGAACAGTCTGCTAAAAAGCCGTTTTCTTAAATCTTTTATACTTTTTTGTGTCCAAGAAAAGACCATTATACCATAGTTGGAACCCTGAAAACAGGTATAGTGGCACTCACACAGATTTTCTATTCTTAACCAAACTGTTAATTGTGGGAAGGGTTGGAACTATGCTGTTGAGCTCCATGTGATCCACTTTGCAGATTGTATGTTCATTATTAGACATTGGTTGACCGATGACCTCAGCACTTGGGGGGCTCCTTCTCACCCTTTTCGAGAGCGGTTTCTATATTATCTATAGCCGTATCCAGGTTTATATCATTGAAGTAGATAGGAAACCCTTCCCACACAAGAAGCTTTACCTAAAGCCATAGAGCTTTCTACACGTATATAGTTATATGTATATGAATTCTCAAACAATCATAGAATGAGCTGCATCTTTTTGCATGCCACTAGGGATTCTCCTACCATAACTTGTAAGTGAGGCTATTTGGTGCAACATGTGTCTTCATAAAGACATAGTGGCTGGATACATTTCTTTATCCTTTAAATGGATATGGCATGTTTAGTTTCTGCAGCTGAACATTCCCTTGGTGCTAGGAGCCGTTATATCATACTTGTACTAGCTATGCTATGCTGCTAGGGCTCAGTATGAAGCTTATAGTTATTTTGGCTAATTGGCTCACCATTCTTCTTGTTTGGAAGAAGAAAATGTCCTAATAGTTGGTACTCTGAAGATAGTAGGAACTCTGCATCTGCTAACTTTGCCTAATTATATTAGGATGATATTTGCTACAAGGAAAGAAGAGTTTTGCCCTCCATTTCATCTGTGTGATTTTGCAGTTCCTTTACATCTTCGATCACTTACAATATTTTTTTCTGAACATGTTTTAGATTTCTTTAATATAAATTATTGTCTGCCAAAAAGAATATAAATATAAATTCCTGGACTTTGTGACATGTGCTAAATTTGCTCTTTCTTTGTATTTGTTGGCAACATTCTGCTTTGACTAGTTTGTCCTGGAGACCTGGAGAATCATGGAGGAAAAAGCCGTAGCCTTGGATACAGGATGTTGCAGATCTATCATTCGATCCTTTAGTAAAGGAGGGTATCTTGAGGAGGTATACTGATTAGTTTTGTCCACATGCATGTTTGCTTCTATCTTACAGTTGACTTACGTATAAGAGTAATGCTACATCCACTACCAACTCCAATAGGTAGGGAAAGATAGAGTAGGTGGGGGAACTCTCCAATAGGAGTATGCCACCTAAGGTAGTGAAGAAAATGGTAGTGAAATTGGTAGTGGCTAAAGCATTACTCTACGTATAATATGTATGTAAGCATATATGATGTTCTTTTGGTCAAGTTTATTGGGAAAAGATGACAAGGAGGACCGCTTTATTTGTGTAATGCTAATTGTATGAATTTTCTAGTACTACTTTCACTCTACTTACATATTACTAGACTCAAGACATTGGTGCTCACAGGAACAAATGCGAAAGTGTTTTTACACGGGCTCCACCTTCTTTAGTCTAATTCTGTGTAAGTAGTGTGAAAGTAGTATAAAAAATAATACACTTACAATTTTCCTTATTTAGTCTATTATTATGCCATTTTTTGCCCCCAAAAATACCTTGTGAAGACATATTGTACTTTTCGTTAACCCCCAGTCCTCATCGTTTCTAAATATTTCTCAACCAACAAAATCATAAAATGTCTCCCTGCATCATCTTTCTCCTTATTCATTTTTATTTTGAAACAAAATAATCTATGATTCTATCATGATTTTGTAAGTTGGAGGTTTCAAAGTTTTCATATAAAAGAGCATCTCTTTCTGAGTTTTACTTCTGTATTTTATTAACTTCTACTCAGCAACTACCACTGATATCTTTCTCAGATTAATGCTTCTCTTCCCAGGCATTTAATTGGCTTACTTTTGTTGGTAAAAATGACTTTGCGAGTGCTGTGCTTCCCCTGTATAACATTTTCTTAAGCGAATGTGGGACTCAGAAAAGCTTTACTGATGCTGACCGCTGTATGGAGCTGATGAAGCGGCACCTTGTGGGCAAGTCTGAAATAACATATTATGAGCTTCTCAAGGTTAGTGGCAAAAAATGACTTGTTATTGATGATTACTTTATTAGTACCAAAATTGGTGAATATCACTTTACTGATCATTTAATCATATTAGAATATATTCTCTCACTCTATCCATTCATGGGTTATATATGAATTATTCTCTAATCAGCTTCAGCTATGGATCCATATGTACTACCTTTTTCCATGTCATTTAGCTCTACCTAGTCTTTGTTGTTCCATTCTCAGTGATCCTAGACTACTCCAAACTCGTGCACTTATTGGTCTCTCTTTCATGTGTCTGAATCATGTCAAGCTTCTCTGTCAACTTTCTTCCAATAACTGAAGCTGTCTATAGCAGATGCACTCATTTCTCTTCTGTCTTTACAGGGTACTGCTAATTATATATGTAATTACGTTCATTTTTTGCTTCCCTGGTGAAATCCCTGTTTTCAGTCTTCCAAAAATTCAGTGATTTCTTGGCAGTTCTGTATTTAACCTTTATTCTATTGTAATTCATTTTCATTTATATGAAGTTTAATCTTTGTACTCATTTTGTCTGTTTATCTGATTGTCAATATTTCTCTTTTGCAGTTTGCTGTTTTGCAGAAAAATTTATCCGCAGTCCATGATATTTGGAAAGATTGCACTAGATTTTATAGTCCAACTATCATAACTCTGAGAAAATTCATTTGGTCGTTCACTAAGTTAAATGCCCTTGAACCAGCTTACTCAGTTTTGCAACATATGGTAGCTTTAGCTACCTGTGGAAGTGCCTCTCTTAGGAAATCTTCTTTAGGACGATATCAATCATCAGGGGTAGATATTCCTATACCCTCGTATAGTGAGTTAACTGATAAGATGTTCGGATTAACAAGCACAGCGCGCTCACTGAATACTGAAACATCATTTAATACAAGCATAGGTCTGAAGGAAACTTGGATGGATCAATGTAATAATGAAGAGGAGTCTCTCCATAACATCGACAAAGATCCATCAGAAGTGCCCGTTACAATTGGAGGCCGAATTCCCAGGTTGGTAGAGAAAGATAGATTCAACTTGCAGCTGTTTCCTTTTACTGCTGATATTTCTGGAAGTGATAATCAGTATCTGCAACAGGACGATTTTACTGAACTGAACTTGGAAAATTTTAACAGACAAAAGGTGATATCTGGAAAGCTGAAAAAAGAGGCTTATGTACCCATTAGAAGTTTACTCAGATGGTCTTTTAATGATGTGATTCATACTTGTGTACAAACTAAAAACTACAAGCTGGCTGAGAACTTATTTATTCAGGTATGATTTCAGTAGCCACATGATTGATCTTCGTACACAAATTGTCTCTGCTTTAAGTTAAACTTTTTTGAAGTGTATTTCAGTTTCTTTTATGCTGTACTAGCTGTTGTTTATTTATTTATGAGCCAAAGATTCTTCCCCTTCATATAATTGCAATAAGCTAAGAGTTTGTCTGCTTTAGTAATGAAATCCTTAATAGGACGACACTGCAACTGACTTCACTATCTAATTCATCAAGCGTCTGAGGGTGCTATATGAAGAATAAAATTCATCTTCATCTAAAGAATGTGCCTTAGATCATGAATGACAAGAGAGTTGATTTGGACGTCATAGATTTATTTTGATTCAATTGGTTATAAGCGTAAGGAAATGCTACTTTAGAAATTAGGTGTTAGCCTAGAGATCAAGGCTTGAGGTTTTAGCCATCTTGATAGGATCTTATCCTAAAGAAGGTAGAACTAATCGGTTTTGGATGAAACCCCAACCAAAAGTTATAAAAATTATAAAAGAAAAGAAAACAATTTAATAGCTGTAGAAGAGAGAAGATGGAGGAAGACGGGAAGTAAAAGTACCTTTTATTTCTCTTGCTGTTGCTGATTTGCAGATTCCGCAGGTGCTTCTTTATGCCCAGCTCGAAACTTAGAACAAAACATACTGCAGCTAATGAAACCTATCAAATCAACCTATCTTGGACAGGTCAGGGGATCGAACCCAAAACCAGAGCTGAGTTCTTAAACCTCTGTTGAGATAGTCAGACAATGGGTGTCTAACCTGTACTGAGAGTTCTTGACATCTTTGAATGTTACTTAAGTTATATAGATCACCCGTTAGGGTCCTTGATGACAATGTTCTAGTTATTCACTTATTTGTTATGTGACGGTGAACGGTGTAAGATATCAATTGGGAATTTGGGACCATCAGATATATACCATTGACTAGGGTGTTCATCGGGTCGGGTTTGACCCGAAACAATCCGAACCCAACCCATAAATCAAGAGTAAAACACCCTTTAAAACTCACCCAAACAGAATTTGAAAAACCCGCCCAAACCCCTTTTTTAAGGGGCGGGCTTCATATCTTTTATAAACCCACCCGATCTCGGACCCAAACCTGAACCTGGCCATCCTAAATGTATGGTAATAAATTAAATTGCGTGGGTGCAGTAGTATATATGTTAAATTGCATGGGTGTATCCTACAAGGTATTTTTTTTTGCTAAAATATATATGGTATGAATATACACGATATGTGCTATACATTATATAATATATCTTGGCATATTTTTTTATTATCACAACCATTCTTAGATTGGCTAAAATTACAATGTGTATGGTTTGATTTTTGTAAATATAAAATGTGCATAGTTTGATACAAAAGTAAATTGAGTATAGTTTCTAAATTATTTGTGTTCTGTGAGGTTCACCCACTCGAACCCGAAGTATTCCTGCCCGACTTTTAAAACCTGACTTGGCGCCGAAACCCGCCAGAACCTCTAGGGTTCGGGTTTGGGTTTAAGTGATTTTGTGCGGGTTTTGGACATGTTAGAAAACTGCCCTCACTTTCGGGTTTGGGTTCATAAAACCTGCCCAACCCGAACCGTGAACAACCCTAATTGATCGTGAGATAACACCATCACTAATTTAATCTTGATTCTTCATGTGAGAATAGTTCATGAATTCTTGTTCAACATATGTACTATCAATAGTGTTTATTTTCAGTATTTTTGGAGCAACCTTGTTGCAAGCACGGAAAGTTGAATTGTCTATTTTTTTATTGTGGGAAACATAGCATATATATGTGCCATTCTTATAAATTCCATGCATTTACTCTGAAGTAATATAGCAAGGAAATTGTCTTAGCTTTATCCAAGTTTCAGCTTCCAACCACGTATCAGTCAGGGTCTGAGAAATCTTATATATTTACTCGTTTTTTCTTGTTTCTTCTCAACTGTTGGTATATTTTAACTTAATAGGATCCTAAGCTCATTTTGATTTTACAGTTTGAAGGCATATTATTATTTGTCGAAGTCCAGTTCTTCTTGTACAATTGTAATCAGTTTAATATATTCACTTCGATTGTCTTCTCGGTTTAGATGCTTAACCTTGGGCTGAAACCATCAGGATATACATATGATGGCTTTGTCAAAGCTGTAGTTTATGGGAAGGGAGCTGCTTATGGAATGAAAGTGGTAATTTCTTTAATCTCTTAACTTATACACTCAAAACTGAGATTTCACAATGAAACACTGCAATTCGTTATCAAATCACTTCATGCAGGTTTTTTTTATTATAGTTTATAGTTGCATTTTTTATCGTAGTATCAAGAAGACATAGTAAGCTGTTTAGATTCGCTGTCTTTCAAATTAAATGCCTGCATTTTGCAGATTGAATCGATGGAGAAGAGGAACATCAAGCCTTACAATGATACTCTTGAAACGGTTTCAACTGGTTTCAGCAAAGATTTGGAACTGGATAGAGCTGAGAATTTACTGGGAAAATTTTGTGATGAGTTACCAAAGTCTGTCTATCCATTTAATGCCATTCTTGCTGCATGTGATATTATGGTAACTCTTGTTCTGCCTAAATGATCTGGTCAAAACTTTCCATGCCAGTGTTTCTGTTTAATTCTTATTCACTTAGTTCTGCAGTTTCTTACTGCTAGTTGTCTTTTTTCTTTTTTTCTTTGTCCCTTTTTTTATCGTATAATTTTTGTCTTTTCTCTATTGGTTACAATGACCTTAATGAGGCATCATCTCAGAACTAGATCAGCAAAGATCTACTGAAGAGTCTGATATTATTTTTTGCTATAGAGTACCTTGCACTAGATTAAAGATAACATAGTCATGACAATGAGAGCAATCTATATAATAAAACACAAAGAAAGCTATCAAGTGGCTCTCCTTCAATCCCCCCAAAATTAAAGGCCCAGATCTAACCTCACAAAACACATTCCCCCCCAAAAGTTTCCCCCCAAAACTCAAATTCAAATCCCCCCCCCCCCCCCCCCCCCCCCCCCCCCAAAAAAAAAAAAAAAACAACTCCTTTATTTATTTAATTCTCTCTCTCTCTCTCTGTGTGTGTGTGTGGAAACATGGACTTTTATACCCCAATTTCATAATTATTTTTCAACATATACTAATGAAAATATGGACTTTTATTTACAACTAATTATTGTCATACTATTCAAACTTGAGCTATATAATTGTTGATTTACTCTTTACATGGCTTTTCATATGCTGTATCATTCTCAAGATGTGCCATAGGCACGTGCCCACGGGCAAATCTAGTATAATACATGTTTCACAAAAGTAAAGATTCTATTTCCTGGCAAAAAAGATCTAAGCTAGTAGTGGGAATGGGTGCGACAAAATCTACATTCTCTATATAAGAGTTAGGAAGTAAGTTGTGCCACTAGGATTGGAATGAACTAAAACAATTCTTTATAGAAGAGGTAGGTAATTAGTTGTGCCCCATTTTTTTTTTGAGGCTGCAACGGAGGATATGAAGGCTGCTAATTCAGCAGAGGATAATTATCATAGCCACTATATACGGACTGCTTGGCTGCAATTTTGGGTTTGACAGGATGATAAGCTTTATTAGCTTTGTTTATTCTGCAAACATCACTTAGTGTTGTAGACCTGTTTAAAATAACAACTTCCTATATTAAACTCTGAAGCTTCAACTTGTAGTTGTGGATTCTCAGTTCATTTTAACTATTTCATTAAAGTATTGAAGTTATCATAAAGAAATAATATATTTTCTATATTTTTTTGTCAGTTATTTTATATAAGAGCATCCCTTTTGTGCGGGACTTGTTTAGTCTTCGTGTATAACTTAATATCCTCAGCTGTTTTGAGTATTTCTTGACAGGCGTACCTTGTGCAAAGTTTTCCCCCCTGTAAATTGCTTGTATATTTATGGTTTCTTTCCTTCATAGGTGTTAGGATTTGTATAGCATCTCAAATCTCCATTGACTACCAATTACTTTATTGAGAGCTTGGTATGTAGGTAGGAGGAACCATGCAGCTAACCATTTTGTTTGACTGATGTATGCTATATTTTTTTGAGTATGTAACTGGTAACACATTACAAGTTTCCCAAATTCTTCATAAATGCTTTTCCCCCACTTTCTATATCTCTCTGTTTACCGCCTTTTGTTTCTTACAGGATCAGCCTGAACGGGCCATCCGCATATTGGCGAGGATGAAGCAATTGAACATCAAGTCAAATATCAGGACCTATGAGCTCCTTTTTTCCTTGTTTGGAAATGTAAATATTCCATACGAGAAAGGAAACTTGCTTTCACATGCAGATGTTTCAAAAAGGATAAATGCCATTGAGAAGGATATGATAAGGAGTGGAGTGCACCACAGCTACACTTCATTTAAAAATTTGGTAGGCCTTCCTTTTTATTTCCTCATTTTACATCAGTTTGATAAAAAGGACATTCTTGCTATTTAAGAGCTGAATCAATTTCTACTTTGTAATCAGTGGACAAAGCTAGGGGCAAATGTGAAAATACACATTTGTGAGGGGCATGTGTGACATCACTTATTTATTAGGTTTTTTCATAAACTGGCTTGAGAATATCATATTAGTGAATACAGCAGTCAATTATGACATTGTGGGGCCAACGAATCTTCTTTTAGGCACCCTGAGATGAATCAGTGTCTCCCTATGTCAATTAGCTTAGTAAAGGAGTGGTTTCTTGCTGTTTGCTTTGCTTTACTTATGTTTCAATATCTGCTGAAGTCAGTATGGTGCTTTGATGTTGTATTAGTATCTCTCTTGTATACTGTTCTACTTCTTGGTGTAATACGAAGAAGACAAGAAAAAAGAAGGGAAAAAAAGCTTAGTAAAAAAGTGTTTTGTGCTTGTTATAATTATGAAAAGATGGAGAATTCAATTTACCAAGAAATTGCAGATATACTATTGACACTTGACAGTTAGATTGTAATTGAAGTAAACAGAAAATATTTTTCGTCGTAAATGCCATGATTTTCTGTGTAGTTTCAAAATTCCTTCCTGTTAACCACCACCTAAATAATGTCTCCTTGTGTTGATGTTTATTGTTATATTTCTGATTGTACTGATAAAGCTATGAATTGCTTTATTTATCTTGCAGTTTCTTCCTTTTATTTTATTCATGATATTACTAGATTATTTAATTACAGAGTTTTTTTTAAAATTTTTTAAATTTTTATGTAAGGTTGTTTTCAGTATAGTCTTAGCATTTTTTGCCACTAAATCCCCTAAAGGTTTAAGCCGTGCCCTCCTTTGCTTCTCATTTTCTTGCAATAATATTGATTTAAATTAGATGCAGGGAAGAACCATTGTGTTACTATATTTTTTGAGAATTGTCTGTGCATTCTATTTTAACTTGAGATCGACTAATGTTAATTATATGAAAATTTTCAATATGCTAGATTACGAACTGATAATCTGTAATCAATTATTTATATAAAGAATAATCTGGCTTTATCTTATATGTTACTGAATCAATAATCCAATTTATATTCATGCACGCTTTTATGATTGGGTATTTTACTTTTTGTTTATCCCTAAATTTAGGAATAGAAGTTGTTAGTATTTCTTTGAAAAGCTCTAAGAAAGAACTAGCTAGCCAGTGGTTTATGACTTTGTCCTACCCCACATAAGCCATTGACTAAAGCAGGGCTGACTTACTTGAACTTGGTTCTGAGCACTCAGTTCTTTATTGGTCCGTAAGATGTTCTCATTTTAGTATCACAAAAAAATTGCTTCGCACTCCATAAAACATAAATTCAATCCAGATGATATGAATTTCTCTAGTATATTGTGCGTATATCTAAATGTCTTTGAATAATTTCAATCGTCCTTGCTGTGTGTGGTAGGAACTAGTCAATAGTTTATAAACTACTGTGGTGGGTTCTGAGTCTCCTCTAAGATGGATGGCTGATTTTGGTACTTTGGTTGGAATAATGAAAGGACCGTTATGTTGTTCATTAACATTACTGTGGGGTATCCATAATTCGCATTTATCTATCTAATCATAAACTAAAACATGGACAATTTATTGGGCCTTTTGCTTTTAGGTGCATGTTCCAGTGGTGGTTTTGCAGACTTCATATTCCCTAAATATGTATAATGCAGTGTATATGTATATTTTTAGTTAGTCTTTTTTCTTCCATCTTTTGTTCTACATTCAATAGTCGAAGTCTGTTACGCCAATGCATAAATTTATTATGGTATTGATTGAAAGTTGAAAGTTAATGCTCACTAACCCCTTATGAAACATGTGTAACTCAGATGCATATAAATATAGATCTTCCAACTCATCTACATCAAATAACAATTGAGAACCGAATCATTTAAAATACATCACTTTATCGTCTTTGTTGTATTTTCCCTATGTTCGCCTATTTTGTATTTCCCCTATTGTTCTCTTAATTTATGTAAAGTATGCTAAGCATTTTCTTTCCCCGTTGTTTATTACTAAGAAAGTTGGTTTCTGTACTTTCTTGATCCTGCTGGTGTTTGATTTATATCTGTTAGTATTGTTTCCAATCATCGTTACCTTCATGCTCATTTTTAGGGTACTTTTAAGAATGAAAGAGAAAAGATGTGACCTTTACTTCCTTTCAGATAAGAGCAGTTGGAGCAGAGGGTATGCTAGATGAAATGCTCCGGTATTTGGACAGAGCGGAAAACATGGATATAGATTCTTACCAAAAATCTGATCTTTACAACATCGTGTTGCATGCACTCATCAAGGCTGAGGAAGTAAGTGTTTATTTTTCTTCTTTGAAGTCTATTGATTCTCTTTATTGTATGCATAGAAATATTTCTGCATAGTTGATAATGTCTATTATTACTTGTACCTTTACTTAACTATATGCACCAGAGTTTAAGGTGATACTATTTTGTGAAATGCAGAATTCCAGGGCAGTTAAATTTTTCAAGAATATGAGGTTCTTTGGTTACCCTGCAAATGCGGCCACATACAATATGATGATAGAATGTTGCAGCATAATTCCGTGTTTCAGGTCAGCATCTGCATTATTGTCCATGATGTTACGTGATGGCTTTGTTCCGCAGGCATTGACATATAATTCACTTGTAAAGGTATTAATCAGCTAGCCTGCACCTGTTCTCCCTTGAATTTTATGTTGTAGCAATACTGAATTTATTGTCTTTCATACTTCAATCCTGGATTGATTTTGTCATATGCTCGTTTTTTTTAAAGATATTTTTTATATAAAAGGTTAGGTTGGTTTGACTTGGGGGAATTTGTAGGCAAGGGTCATGTGATTACTAAACCCACCCGCTACCGGCTAACAGCCTTCGAATTCCCATCTTGCTAGATGGGAAACAGTCTTTGAGACTTCGGTCAAGGTTTGACCCATTGACCTTTTTTATATTTTGGACCACTCGACGGCCCACACAGTCTTCTGGTGGCCTGACCCTTTTGAGGTGGGACCCACACATTCGATCCTTCCTTCCTTTGGTTTGCGGGGGTTTGGCATTAACACCATCTCTTAATCTCATAGTATTTGATTTCACAACCACCTTGCTCAAAATTTCCACATAGAGAATGCACCCCTAAACTTTATAGCCGTGTAGCTAGAGTGACAAGCCATTGACAGAAGTCTTATGTTTGTCATCATATGTTTGTTGTGTTTTGAGAGGTCTATTTCATGAAACATAGACCTCTGAATTTGGGTTCCTGGTTTAGGTCAGCTAGCATAAAACCTGATATGAATTTAAACTTTTTAACTGCACAAATTCCAGGTTATATAATATCAGGGTTATCCAAGGAACAACGAAACAAATGTCCCCCAGTTGCAAATGTTAGAACCAGGCAAGAAGTTTCAATAGGCCATCATTTTATGAGGACTCTTGGACTAATTAACTTTGCAGACCCCTAACGGAGTATGTATTTGTTAGTCAATCAGAAACAGCACATACTAATCAAAAGTAAAAAATTATAATGAGTCATTATTTTTTAGCCAAACATGGTATACTTCAATAAGAGAAAATACATTTAATTCAGAAATTTGTTCTGGATGAAAATAGAATCCGTAATTAATCGAACATGCAACTGCTAATGAAATCATCTTGGACAAGATTATCTCTCATCTGTTACAGTATGTTTTAATAGAGGACGCTCATGTTGATAGTAGTTTTGTTAAAAAACAATATTCCCTGAGCAAACAATATCCTTCAGACAAAAGCAGTAATATTTTAACCAATAGCAGCATGTCTTGACACAACTATAAATTTCAACATGGATATTTTCATCCCCCACAAACAATTTAATTTTTATTTATCTGAATTATTTTTGTAGAATTAAATTGTTTGGACTGTGATAGGCTTACAGTGCAAAAAATTAACATAAAAGGGGTATTTAGTTTGGCTAAATTGGAAAAAAAAACCTGACTGCCGAAAACCGCATTAAAAAAAATTTTGCGCAAAAAAAAACCCTGATGTATATTTTGCAAATAACCCACTCTGGTAGGGGTGGGGTTTTGGAGGTTTTTGGACAAAAATGAGAAAGATATAAGATGTTTTCTGAACAAACTTGCAAAGCTGAATGGGGTTATCTAATACAAACAGAAAAGTTGTGTTTTTTTTATACCAAAACCCTAACCCTAACGGAGTGGGTTTTTTGCAAAACATACTTCAAGGGGTTTTTTTTGCGCACTTTTTTTTAATGCGGTTTTCTATAGAAAGGGTATACTTCAGGGTTTTTTTTCTTCTTCAAATTTAGCCATTTAGTTTTGGAAATTTTAGGGTCAAATGAAATCTTAAAACATACTTCCTTCTTATAATGAAAATTTAGACCTTTCATTCCTTAAAAGATGAGGGTGCCATCAGAATTGCATTATTCAGGAAGATCATGATACCTTTCTTTTGTTCATGGTTTTCAAAACTGTTTTTCTTTTCTTTTTCATACTTACAATTTCTTATATTGAGCTGCCTCAACTTGAATTTTCCCAGTAATTACTTTGTGGGAAATTTTTACTTGGAACATCTGAAAGTCAATTGCTTTCTTGCCTTATCAGGTGCTTCTAGCAAGTGATGATTTTGACAGAGCAGTGAGTACTTTGGATCAAGCAATTTCTGATGGAATTCAACTTGATATCCAGATATTTAATACAATACTACGACAAGCATATTTCAGGGTAGCAATCGCTTTGAATTTACTCTCATTGGATACCTGTTATAAATTTATGAACTAACTGAAACTATTTCACATGATCTGGCCAGGGCCGACTTGACATAATTGAGTTTATCATTGAGCTCATTCATAGACAGAAGTTTCAACCAGATCCTTCGACATGTTGGTACACATTTTCCGCCTATGTGGAGTGCGGTTTCCAAAGCACTGCAATGGAAGCATTGCAGGTTCTCAGCTTGCGAATGATCTCCGAGGATGACATTGTTCTTCAAGACTGTAAGGCTGCATACGAGGATCTTCTCTACAGTGAAGAATCAGATGTCGAGTCAAAGATTGTTCAGATTTTTGAAAAATCTCAGGAATTTATTGCGACAGCTTTACTGGGCCTACGATGGTGTGCTATGAGTGGTGTGATCATTTCTTGGTCTCCTGGTGAGAGTCTTTGGGCAAGGAGGCTTTCTTCTTCATATGCCAGCAGAAAACGAGACACATGAAAAGAAAAGAATGACAATAATAACTGAAACCCTCGTTTTCCTGACTAAGAAATCATGCCCAATGCCAACAGCTGGTAGATTCGAGAAAGATGGCTGACAGCGACAGCAACAGCGACGACAATGATGATAATTAATGAATATCCTTCTTATTTTGTAGATGTGAGGAATGCTAAAATCATAGATATTTTTCGAGCTTCGATCTCTGATGGCTCAAATTCTCATTTATCATCAGCGTAACAACCGCATACAATTTTGTACTACATCTTTTCAAGATGTGACAAGCTTATTAGAGAACAATTACTCAAACTGTAATTAATTAGCCCCTTTATTACAGCTGAGCAGCAATACATGTTGCGAATAAATGTACGAATGAAATGTACAAGTTCTGCAATTTCTGGCAGCCAACTTCGTAAATTTGAAGAAGCTTGCAGGCTTGGTTTTGTTAGACAAGCATACTTGCGGTGCCAAAGTTTTCTCTCCTTGTTGCCTGAATCTAAAGGCTTCAACAACAGAACTGAAAATTTTATCCCCACTGTACATGGGGAGAAAATATGTAAGCAGAACATCTGTATAATTTTAGTGCAATTTTCTGTGTTACTTGGTGATGTATGTAAAAGTTTCATATGATCCCAACACGCATCTCAAACATTCTAAGTGCAGTATAGTAATTTTACATTAGCATTAGATCTACTAGAAAAACATGGGCCTTCCCATCAGCTCAACCAAATCTATAATCATGGCTTAATTACACCAAGAAAAAGAGGATTTTCAGTTAATTCTGGCTTAATTATGATTGTCAGTCAAATCCCCCCTGAACAAGGATAACTAATTCTATCATTTCACTAAGAGAATTTCCAACCGAAGCTTGAAAGATACATTTTCAGGTTTATTTTTTGTAACTGATTCCTAGCCTATAAATACTTTCACTCCTAACGCCGTTGTCTTGAATCCGATCCGGTCGAGAACCAGGGGTCAGTCTGCACCTCAACCCCATCCTCAGCACACCCTGTGCAGTCAGAGCTTTGTGTGCAATCAGAGCTTTGTGACATCATCAACGCCAACCATGAAGGGATGGACCTCCACCAACACCTAGATGAAAGATGTACCCAAAATAGTGTTCCCTGCTCTGAATGCCAAAGGAACCAGAAGAGCCCTTCGTCCCGGCGAGAGAAGTCCCGTTGAACACTCTCTCCACGAGGACGAAGAAGCAAGATGAGTTGGACTCCAGTCAGTCGGCGAGCTCCAAGGAACAACAAAGAAGAGTAAGTATGCGTGACTCGGGCTTAGTTCTGTGACTTCGCCGACCAAGTCCTTAGGGCACTCCAAGGTGCGCCGAACAAGAACCGCGGGGCAAGCGGTCCACTCCCCGGACCGAGTGAAAAGTGCCAAGTGCTTTCGCTAAAAATTGCTAGATATAAAAAATACTGCTAGGAAAAATTATGTTTCACTTCAAAAAAATTAGTGAGTAGAAACTCTTTTTGAAAAGCTAAACACACCATCTTGTTACTTTAAGAAAAATGTTTTAAAAAGTAGTTCTTGATCAAACACATCTTTAATTAAGTTTGTCTGAACCTCAAAGAGAGCTTTTGGACCCAAAAGTACTCTCTAAAAGCAATATCGAATGGATCCTAAATAATCCAAACAATTTTTTGGAATCAGCTTAACACTGTGAGTGACGTATCTGAAAATAATGATTTGTGGGTGACCTTTGTGGGAAAAACCCTATACTTTTTAGTCTTATATATTTGTTATGGGTTAAAGATGAAATGATACCAGAACTTTATCTTAATTCCCACGTAGCAGCCAAACTTTTTATAATACCCAGATATCACTCGAAGTTTTTAAAATAGGACAAAAACACATATGCCGTTAAGTTAATGGAAATTTTCCAAATATACCTCTTAAAGGGTTTAAACCCATTAAAAACTATGTTAAATGTCGAAATTGCCCTTATATCTATATAATAAATTACAAAGAAAGCTATCAAGTGGCTCACAATCAATCTCCCCCACAAAACACATTTTTCCTCCAAAATTTCAAACCCCAAAACCAAATTTTTCCCTCTAAAAACCTCATTACTTTATTACTATATCTCTCTTCTCTCTTTACTTTTTCATATTTCTCTCTCTCTCTCTCCCATTCTTTCTTTATTTACTTAGAAATTTTGATTTTAAGATTTTGGTTTTGTAAAATTTCAGAATTTTTAATAGCAAATATCTCTTCAACAATTAAATTTCATTATTTTCAACACTTAAAGTTCTAAGAAGTTAAATTTTATACCCCCATTTATAATTATTTTTCAACATAGACTTTTATTTATAACTAATTATTATCATACTATTCAAACTTGAGCTACATAATTATTGTTTTACTGTTTACATGACTTTTCGTGTTTTGTATCGTCCCGAAGACGTGTTGTACGGGCAAATCTAGTCCTCATACAAATTACAGAACTCATCACCACCACCGACCACCATCTCCAATCACCATCTTCATCATCTCCAAACAACTATAACTACCACCACCACCGACCATCATCTCCACCACCGATCACCATCTCCAACCACCATCTCCGCCTCCTCCTAAACCCATCACCATCACCTTCATCACTACCAAAATTTAAAAAAAAAATTCAGAATAAGACTTAAGAAGAAGAAGAAGATGATGATGAAGAACTGAAAAGGAAAGAAGAGACATTAAAGAGGCATGGGGTTATTTATGTAATTTCACACTTTCCGTTCAAAAATTAACAGAGGTGCTTTTGCTTTTTGGTCATATTTTAAAAACTTTGGGTGCTATTTGAGTATTAAAAAAATTTTGGATGCTATTTAAAAATTAAGATAAACTTTGGGTGCTATTCGTTCTTCACTCATTTATTATTTATTTGAAACTTATTTAGTAGAGGAAAAAGTAATTATTAGGGCAGATTTATTTCCGAAAATAATTTACACTAATCTCTACTACTATAATGGGAGAAGGCCTTAGTGTAATTTGTCCATCTACCAATCCGTACAACGCACGTGCATAACTATTGTAAATGAGGTTTTAGATCAAATTCAGACTATGTCTGAATTTTTACTTTTAAAAAAACTATATTTATTAAGACGTGCATCGCACGTGTAAATTACTGGCAAAAGATAAATGGGAGAGGATCGATAGATCTATCTGTTAAAATTCAAAAGACATTGCCTTTACCTTCTTCAAAAGCACCGACTTTTATCTTATTTCACTATTTACCATTTATTTTCAAAGCCAAAATTATCATTATTTGAAGGATTTGGAGCAGCCTCGTCCTTGACGTTGACCCGGATTGACCCCCTTTTCAGTCAGGTAAAAACCCCACCTTTTATTTTTTTCTTATGATTTTTATACATTTCAAATTCTTCCCTAAAACTTGTAAATTGCACTTTATATCTATATATATCTTCTCTATATATAATGGGAGATTTGGAGTTGTAATTTGTCAACATATAAACCCGTGCATTGCACGTGCAACTCCAACTATCTCTGCTATTTTAATGGGAGAGTTGGGGTTTGTAACAAACAAACCCTAACTTTGTAACTATATAAACACGTATAATACATGTGCGAACTACATCCAATAAATATAAATGTGCACCACACGTGTAGCCCAAATCAAAACATTCAAATATAAACTATTTTTTTCCTTATTTGATATATATCCATTTAATTTGATGACTTTACTTTTTTTAGACGTGCATCGCACGTACATTATACTAGTCTTGTTAATTACAACAAAAATAAACAAACAAACAAAATTTCACCTATTTAAAACGTGCAACACACGTGCAAAACAATTTGTCAATATTTTCTTAACACAAAATATACACATATGTTGCACATACAACTTCAATTCTATTGTAAACACGTGCATTGCACGTACAAATCATAGCTTTTTCTTTAAAATATTTTTTCCAATTACATGCAATGCAAGTCCAACTCCAAAACTATGTCTTAACACGTATATCATACCTGAAAATTCTCCAACTCTTATCAAAACGTGCATCGCACGTGAAAAATACTAGTTATACTAATAGAGGAGAGAAATTCAACCTCTCTCCTTTCTCTATTTTGAAATAAAGAAAGGAGAGTAGAGGGAGGAATTTATATTTATTAACACGTACAGTACACACATTTATTAATTTTTTTTAATTAAAACCTCAAACCTATAAATTTGGAACTTAATTACCAGAAATGTATTTTGCTCATAAAGTGTTCAATGAAATGCCTATGTAGCACACAACATGTTTGTGAAAAAATGATTTTGAAATTTTTTGCTTAATTAAATCAATTGTATCAATATATGGTGCATGTATTAATTTTTGATACCCTAATTTATTACCTCATTTTATTTTCAATTGCTAATTTGTGTTTTTGAAATTCTGAAATTTGAATTTGGGGAAGAGTACGAGTTGAAGATGGGGATGACTGTGGTATTGGGTCCAAGAATAAAATTTTGTAAGGAGGTAGATGGCGGAGAGTAGGGTGAGGCGAACGGAAAGGTAGAGGAGGATGTTGGAGAAGGGGACGTCGTTGCGGTCGAAGACAACAGAGACGCGAGAGATGAGGGAAAAGACATATGATAGGGTGTGAATTTAGGAGGGGAGGAGAGGGAGGGGACGGTAGAGATGAGGCGGGTCAAGGCCTGAGTATTGCCGGTCTGAATGTATACAAAGGCCGGACGGTGAATTTTTTTATAGAATAAATTTCACTAAACTATACACTTGAAGAGTTAATTTCTCTCAATTCTCTCACACTTTTTTTAAGTTCCATATAATTTTATATGTCCATTAAAATTATTTTAGTCTGTGAAATTTGTACAGGATAACACTAGTTTTAGGGCATTGTTTTTATGCACATTTCTTGATTTTATCTGTACATATTGTACTATATCTTAAGCTAATAGGCATACCCCCTCTCTCATTTCTCTATTTTGAAATAGGGAAAGGAGAACAAAAGTAGGCCCTAACACGTGCCCAGCACGTACAGAAAATTTAGAGTAAATAAAGAAGAAGGTGAAAAAAACTCATCTTCTCATCCTATTCTTCTCATCAACTTTAAAAAAATTGATCATCTTCGTCATCTTCTCATTCCACGTTCATAAAAACCCTCCGATTTCGAATCTGATTTCTTTGTCCAATTCATGCAACTATGCCGAGGGAACAATCCAAATATCCCACCTTTCTTTTTATAATCAAATCAAAGATCAAAATTTTTATCACAAAGATTCTATTTTTTTTCAGTTTTGTTTTTGTTTAAAATTGTTGTGTTTGTGATTTTTGCAGGTACTATTGCGACTATTGAGAGACTTGACGCACGATTCAGTGAGTCTTTTTATTTTTCATCAAATTTCGCAGTATTTTTTGTTAATTGTTTTTATGTGTTTGATTTGAATTTTACGGTTTAGGCTTTAAAATTTAGGGTAATTGAAGCACGTGATTATTATAGAATTGAGGGAAAATTAAGTCTTCGGAAACTTTATGCAATATGATTCGAAAATGGTTTCTCTTTTCATGTGTATTTATGTAATTATTTTTTTATTTTATGTTAGTTGCATTGCTGTTTAAAATTATATAATTTTGTGGACTTTTTTGCTCTTTGCAAGTATAAATTTCAAAAATTGTGGCTCTATATGGTAAATGAGATTTGTTTGACCTTTTGTAGGAAATGAAGTGTTGGTTTTAGTTTTTGAATGGTAGAGGGTAAATATCATATTTTCTACATCTTTTGTTTTGTTTGAAAAGTTTTGGTGAATTGTAGTATTGTATGTGTGTTTTATGGTTTGATTATTTTGTAGAAGTACAAATAAGGAGTAATATAGAACAATTGGAGGTAATATTGAGGAACTTCCCAAACAATATGAGTCTTTGCAAGCAAGCTTCAGAATGGAGGAAGCTGACAAGATTGCAAGTGATTTTTGAAAATACCTATTTTTTGGTATCTCAAAATTTAGAGACATAGGGTTTATCTATGTTTGGTATTGGAATTGTTGAAAAGTTACACACATCGAGAATTTTGGGGTTTCCTTGCAACTGAATAAAAAATATAGAATGATGTTGGTTTGGAATCGTGAATTGGTAATCTATACTTTTGTCATCTTTTGATATAGCTAATTATTAATTATTGTTCCCTCTATGTGTTGTTATGTTAATTTTATATAATTTGAGAGGGAATGCTTGATTTGAGAGGGAAGGCAGTTGAGAAACACATGGTCAAGAAGTAGATAGCAGAGTACTTCAAGGAGTCTGAGAAAAGCTGCATCCCAACTTCGGTAATTATTCGACTTTTTATTCTTCTTCTTTCCTTTAAATTGAATAGAAATATAAAATTATGTTGGTCGGTTTGGAAGTGTGAATCAGTTAATTTGTAGATCTGTGATCTTTTAATTATATTATGATGGGACATCTCTAAATTTTTAGTTCCATATAATTTTACTTGACTCTCTCAAAATTATTTTAGTGTGTGCAATTTGCTCAGGGCAAGATTAGTTATATCAGAAAAGAATTTGATACCTGATTGGTGGAGTATTAGTTAGAAGACAATAATTGGCGAGGAAACTCATGATCAAAAAACAAAAATAAAAAATAAAAGTAAAAGTAAAAATAAAATAAAAGCACTTTTAGACAACCTGAGATTGCAGTGGATACAAGAATCAATATCGCTAGCTTGAGTACAAGGTAGTTACCCTCGTATTGGCAATCGTGTTATATCGGGCATGTGTCAGACCGTGTTAGGCAAACGAATCCAACATGGCGATTGATATATTCGGGTACTTTTCAATATCTTTCATGAGTCGTGTCACATCGTGTCCGTGCTCTTGCTACTTAAGTTAATTGTTGAACGCTTGGCCCGTGGGCCTGCACCTGCCTAGGGGTTTGGTGAATTGGTCCATGTCTAACTACAACTAGTGCATCTATAATAACAATTTACCTCATAAAAATCCTTCCAGAGTTTCTCTCTAGAAAATTCTAGAGAGAGAAACTAGATCTGAAAAAAAGAACCCAACAAAACCCTAGGGGCAGCGGCGGCTCCCTCTGCGCCCCCCCCCACGTCGTCCCCCTACCGTTCCTCCACTTCCGCCGGATCCTCTCCTCCCTCTGCTCCACGAAGTCGAAGCAGCGATGCTCCATCCGTCGCTCCTTCCCTCGCTCCACGATGCCGAAGCTCCACGATGCTCCCTCCGTAGCTCCTTCCGTCGCTCCTTCCGTCGCTCCTTGTAGCGCCCCGAGTTCCACACACTGGAAGCTCGTGACACTTACCCAGAATCTTTACTTCAATGAGTACACAACACAGGAAAACTACAGGAAATTAGAAACTTACATTGCCCATGGAAATTTTATCTTCCACTTGGATGCTTTCCGCAGCTCGAGTCCCCTACTTCACGATCAGCGATCCTGCATTAGTAAACTGTGGGCACGTCAGTTGAATACAACTGACGCAATGCGGATGAAAACCACAATCTCCAAAATTCTCAACAATCAATATTTGATGCAGAGGAAAAATGTGAAAGTCAGACCACAAGTGTCGGTGTATGTCATGATCTAGATTTTAATGCACAATTCATATGCACACCATGTTCTTAATCTAATGCAAACTTAATTTGGGAACATATGCATTCCATATTACATTCTCCCCAAATCGAGTTCATATTCTCCAGATAGTAGGGTTCAATCCCTCGCCATGCATCCTACTCCTGTACTTCTTCCTGTTCCTGACATTTATTTAGTAACTGGTAGAGCTGCAGTAAATACGGTCTATTCCGTCTACTGCATCAGATCGGTGGTCTTTCTCCACTCCCGAAAGTCGGTGATCACCCCGATCTAGCGGAATCGGTGGTCTCTCTCCACTTTGCCGGCCGGTGGTCTCTCTCCACTCCCGACAGGCTGGTGATCATTCAGCTCCGCTGCAATCCTATCGGAATCGGTGGTCCTTCTCCACACCCGAACTCTACCATAAGTTATCCGAACATCGGACGAATCGGCAGGCCTTTCCCTACTCTGCTAGAGACTGAGAGTTATACTCTAGCTCTTTGTTCATATGAATAACTTAGAACATAACGTACTCATAAGGGTCCATTCCCTTGGATTTCGACATCTTTATCACTAAATTTCAGGAATCAACAGTCGAGACCACGTCGCACGTGTCCCAGACGAGACGACGCCGCACGTGTCCCCTTGACAGGTGAGTAGTATACACCCAACTAGTGTCTGTCCTTACCCATCATCTAAATTAATTTCTTAATTCACCAAACTCAACAAGTCTGATCTTGATTTAGTTTGGGTTCAACTTAGCTTTCAAATCATGCTAAGAGTTGAACCACACATGCACCAAACTAGTGCACTCAATGTACACCACACTACCATATATAATGTTCAAGTATGCATACCCGCATACACATGCATACGGTATTCCATCAATCACCGTATTCATGCCCACAATCCCTTCTATGCAACCAATAGTTCTTTACTACAATCTACTTAACTTGTCATGAGCTTTTTATTAGCTAAGCATGCAACTACAAGTGGCTTTTCCTTCTTACCGCCATTACTATACTATCATAAATCAGTTAGCTAAGAATTGGACTATGGCTTTTTACCAGTACCCACTTACTACCGTTACTTTAAGTGTCTACTAACTACTTTGAATTACTACTTCTATCATGCATTACTAACTAACAAGTAGTTTATACCATCATGAACAAGTAGTTTCCTATTCTACAAGCTAATTAAATAATTATATTAACTAGGCATACACTTTCCACAATTCTTTTATTTAAGTTTTTCTTGTTATAAGAGCTAAGCATATAATCATACAACATCACTTTATATAATTTATATCTACTAACATACAATCATCATTCTATATAATTTATATCTACTAACATATAATCATCATTCTATATAATTTATATCTATGCAAAACCTCATGTATTAATTCCACATAGAGCTTACTATAATTAACCATGCATGTAACTTCTTTATCAATTCTATCCTACTAGCATATATAATTTCTACTGGTCTCTTTCCTAATTACAACTTTTTATTTCACATAATCACTTCAACCTACTATGCATAATCAAAACAATGAATTAAAACATGATTGGAGTAAACATACATTTTTCTTGCTATGTTTACTCTATGTAAACTAAAGTACGTATTTAATAATTTCAACCAACAACATCTTAACAATAAAACTTCTAACATAACCTCACTACTTCAATTCAATAATTTTAACAAACACAACTTCTATATAATAAAGTCATAAAAGTAATCAAAAGGAAAAGGAGAATACCCACTATAATGTCTAGCAAGCATCATTCATTCATTCCATTTATAAAGAAAAATATATAAAGAAAAAATAATATTACATGAGGTGTGAAGAATACCCACTTTGATTTGGTGAAAAAGTCTTCAATCGCCTTCTCCTTCTTGCACCTTTAGTCTTCTTGACTTCTTGCTCCAATCGAAAGTAGTAGTAGAGTGGTATAGTAGTAGTAGTAGGAGTTAATACATGTGTATATATAGAAAAAGAAAGGACAAAAATTGATGTTGCTGCTGGCTGTCTGCAGAAGGAAAGAAAAAGAGAGAAGGAGAGGAGTGTGGAGGAGTGTAGAAGGCTTAGGTGTCCTCCACTTTTGCACATAACCCCTCATACTTTATTTATTGCACTGAACCCCTAAATTTTATTGGATTGGGCTTTAAAAAAGAAAGTATTGGGCCTTTTTAAAAGAAACATACTAGGCTCTTAAAAAAAATTAACCATACTAACATAAAAATAATAGTGTAATGTATGAAAAAATAATAATGTCAATGCATATATATATTGTAAGAATTTAGGGGTATTACACTCCTCCCCTCGCCCCACGACGACGACGCCGCGACGCTTCCACCATCGCTTCGTTAGATCCAGTGGCTCCCAACTGCCCCCCTTCGCTCCTCTGTGCTCACGGCAAAGTCGGGATCGAAGTGGATGGTCGGAGAACCATGGTGGGGAGCTAGCGACGTCAGATCCAGTGGCTTCGCCTTCAGATCGGGGACAACGACTTCAGTGCACCTTGCCTTCTACCGATGCCGTCGTCCGTCTCCATCACCGATGTCGGAACGGTTCCTTTACCGCCACCACCATGTCCACGCTCTCGGGCCCGATTACGGTGATCTGCAGCCGTGATTTGGGTCACCAGGGTTGGTGTAGTCGGCGAAGTAGTCGGGATTTGTGTTGATGGCAGAGCGAATGATAGAGGCTGAGTTTGTTCCATGCTCTGTTGGGCCGAGATCTTTAGAGGCGGGGGCTGCAGTGAAGTGTGTTGTAATGCACAATTGTGGGGCTTGGGCCCCAGATGGGGTCCCTCCATGATGTGCGGCTCCTGTTCGGATGACCTCCTCCGCCAAAGCTTCGCCGCCATAACACCATTGATCCGCCGTCGTCGCCACCCGAGCAACGCCTGAAGCCGACTGCCAGATCATGAGGCCGTCGATGCTGAGTGCGTCGCGCCTCCTCGGGTCGCGGAGCGACGCCTTCATCGCGCCAGAGCATCCTTCGCACCTTTGGTCGCGATCACACCCCCAGACGGCGATGGCGACTGGTGGTTGTTTGTTTTGCTGTGGGAGGTGGGGAGTGTGAAGTACGTTGTATTGCACGATTGTGGGGCTTGGGCCCGAAGATGGGGTCCCTTCATGATGTGCGCCCTTTCAAATTCTGGGGTGTCCAACGATGTCGCCGGTGCAGTCTTGACAGCGCCTACTATCAGGCTATTGAGCTTACTCCAGCTTAGGTCACTGTTTCGTAACAGCATCGCCTCTTCATTCGGTTTGGGAGCAAGAGTCGAGATGAGTCTGTATGGTGAGAAATTGCCTGAGAGAGCAAGAGGGTGAGAGAGGTGAAGGTTTCCTCTCCACGGCTCTCTCCTGGAGCGTGGTCTTTTTTGGTGGGGCGAGCGAGATAGTTGTTTGGTGAGAAATCGCCTGAGAAAGCACAATCATGAGAGAGGTGAAGGTATCATCTTCACGGCTATCTCTTTGGTTGCGGCTATGGGAGCTGCTGGCACGTTTATAGGATGAGTGGTGGAGATGGTGGGAGGGTGCAGTTGCTGTGCATGTGTCGTGGTGTCATATGTCGGCCTGCGGGGCTTGGGCCCAAAGATGGGGTCCCCCCAGCAAGGAGACGGCAGGGATCGGCGGGTGACAAAATCCTGCCAGACTAGTTTCAGGTGGGTGTGCATGTGCCGTGGAGGCAGTGTACGAAGCTAAACTGACGTACATACAATTTTGCAGATCCGAGCTTTTGTCGGTCCACCCTCCAGGGCTGTTGGAGGGATTTGTTGTTTGTACGAGTCATGTTGCTTCATGTGTGTTTTATTTTCAGTCTGTGGGTTGTACTCTGGTCCAGTTCTCTGGGTTTGTTTCGTTAATTTCTTATTAATGAAATAGGGTGGCCATATTTTACCTTTTCCTTAAAAAAAAACTAGTGCATCCCCCTTGCTGTGGCAGTTGTAGTTGCTTGAATTAATGTTGCTGTCTTTTTTTTTTTATACTACTTTCCCTTGAAAGCAAATATAACTTGGTGGGAACTGTTAGCTATCTCTTTCATCACTTGTCATTGATTTTAATTGCTCTCTTCACTTACGATCGCACAGTAGTTATTAAAAGTAATGTGAGAGAGGGAGTAGTGCTCCATATGTCTGCCAAGAAACTTCACAGCACTGTATAATGGTGGCTGCTTAAACCATGGTTTTGTAAGATAATGTGGATAATGTTCGACATTAGTGCATTTCAAAGCTAAAGTGATCTATCCACCTAATATATATATATATATAGTCAGGGCCGGCCCTGAGTTCCCAGGGGCCCAAGGCGAAATGCCCAAATAATTATTTTTGGGGCCCCTAATTACAATATAATTTTTTACGTGCAAAATACGTGTCTATATTTACAAGGGAAATACAAATTTGGGGCCCCTAAAATTACAAAATAATCGGGAGCCTGAGGCGGCTCTACCTCAAGGTGGGGGCCGGCCATGTATATAGTATCAAGTATACTAAACAGAAAAGTTTCTCAAGGAATTATTCAAGACATGGTTTCACCAATGTCTCTAGGACTAAACAAAAGCTTTAGAAAAAGTATCATTTTTTTTGAACTTTTATTGGATTAACAAGTTTGCTTTCACCTTTTAGAGGGTTAAAGAAAGTTTCTTTTTCCACACAAAAGCTTAAGAAGTTAAAACCATATTCTTTTGGGTGAAAAAGTCTAAGTTGGTTTCTGGTTGTGATTTCTTTTTCTTTGAACAAGTTTGATTGTTTAATAATCAAAGATTTATCAAGCAGTGCAAACAACTTTATCACAATTTCTTCAAACAAAAAAAAAAAACGTCTATCACAAATTTAATGCGCTCTTGGATGAGGCAGTAAAGAGTTGACATCCATCATCCTACTATTGTCTTCGACAAAATACATTTATACGTACAGGCGAAAATGCACTCAAATACGATGAATAAATTGAGCTGTAGATAAGAAAGTATGCGTATACACTTGTGGCGTGTCTCATCCCTAAACCATTTGCAACCAAAAGTACTCTTATTATTCACGAACATTGGAGGCTGTTGTGACATTCATGAGCAATTTGAAGGCAGTGGAATTGACAAGATACCTTTTATATCTTTGTCGCAGCACAATATATATTATTTTGTAAGTTTGTGCAGTCGTCGGTCAACTCCTTGGCACCCTGATTTTTGCAGTTAACTTTGCCATAGCTAGTGATACCTGCGTGAACTTTGATTTGAGACATTTATGATGTTTCCATGTGAACACTTAATTTTTTTTTTTTAATACCAGAAGGATCCAACAGTTTATCTTACTTGATCATGAGTGATTGTAAGGTCAAAAGTAAATCATTGTTTACATGCAACTCACTGCAAAATTTGCTAATGGGCTGCAGTACTTTCAAATTGCCACCCTTCCAAACATTACAACTAGTTTTGGCCAGTTGCATTAATCCAATTAAACACCTTGTAAATTGTAATCCATCTATGCAACATATTCTGGTAGCAGAAAGTTTGTGGGATTGCTTCTGTAACCACAGAAAAATCGTATCTTCCTTGTATGCTGTTCTATTTACATATCCACATTCATCTTCTGCTGATGCTTATTTGTTTTCTCTATTTTGTGTTTTGAAATATTTGTTTGTGCATCGGTTAATTCCGCTACTAACATTGTTATCAAAGCATTATCATAATTCCATCGATAGTCTAGAAAAGTTGTTAACATCCAATATTGTAAATGTTTTAATTTGGTGGTGAAGTTTGATAGGAAGAATTGTTGGAAGCCCTTTTGGTTGTAAATAATGTGGAGGCGAAGGCATCGGAGCTGATGGGGAAGTGGGCCTTTACTTCTATACCCACAAATAATATGGTACCGGATCATCCACGTCTATCTAGCTACTATAAATAGGGATGCACCTAGTATTTCAGGGATGAACTAGTCTGTGTCGATCGAGGTGTGGAGGAAGAGAGATGTCGAGTCACATATGTACAATAGTTTTAAGGGGATTGGACTTCGTATGAGAAATATATAGGCGTTCAACCAAACTATGTCAGAGCTGTTTTAGACAACCAATACAGAAAATATTCCAAGGATTTTTTGGCAATAAAATTGGGTGAATGAAGAAACACGGTAAGTAAACATGGAAGTATACTTCAAAAGGAAAGGCGTTCAGATGATTTGAGGTATAATTACTGTACCAAAAGTATCTTATGATGAATCTGGTCAAGTGAGTGATTTCCAATTCTAAAGATCTTACAATTCTAGAGGTATTCAAGGTGTATTTGGATGATGAACTTATCTGGGAGAGTATATATGTCTAGGAGAATCTGAAGGACACAAGCTGATCTTTGTGACAAGCGCTTCTGTTGTCCATAATTCCATGTCCAAGAATTTCAAATGAAGTAAAAGAACGGTCGACATCAACAACCAACCAACCAACCAACCAACCATAAAAATTTTTGCACTGTGGCTGATACCATTTTGCTGGGAGAAGTCTAAGATTTAGATGTTGATGGGTGATGAGGCATGAATATTACCGAGATTAATCTTACTATATATTGATCAGGCATGAATATTTTTTTGATAAAAATCAGGCATGAATATTACCGAGAATAATCTTACTATATATTGCTTTCTTCTTTTAGAATTTCTTTGAAATCTCATAAATATTTTTTTATTTTGAGGCAAACACTAACTTGTGAAAATGAGGTCCTTCAGATACACTAGCAACAGTTAGTCATACCGGACCTCACGTTATCTGAAACTGGGCAAAACAAAGAAAGAAAGACCTGGGCATGCATCAGAGTCATTTGCCTTCAAAGGAAAAAAAAAAAATGTTGGAAATAGTGTTTTCCTCTTTTAGTGCTAGTCCTTTTTGTTCCTTTCTATGCTTACTTCTTCTAGCAACCTCCACCACCACCTGAACAGTATCCTCTAAATTAAGACATGAAACACTTGTGTGTGTGGTCCTCCATCTTTCCTTCCGTTTTGAAGCTTCCATCTCAACCGATACTTGAGATAATGGCACCTTTGCTCTCTGTTTAGATAATATTTTTTGCTAATTAAGTTTTATCTGTTGATCCTGCATGTGAGGTCCCTTTAGTTGGAAGTTCAGTTTGTCTCGTACTTGTCAACAAAGTTTCGAGTCTTCCATTTGGAATAATATAAAATCATAGTTAAGTTAGCCCCTTCAGTATCGTCGTGAGTTGAGGAAAATATCAATCATTAAATTACTATTTGTTTTACCTTCTTTGCAGAGTTGTGAATGAAACATCTGAATGGCATTTTTATTTTGACTGTCTTATCTTCTCTGTTTCTTCCTGTATCACAACATGCTATTTTCATTTTAAATTTTTTTTTTTTTGTGCCAGTCCAGTTAATAGACTTTATAGTAAGTCTTTATATGTAGAAGATAAAAGAAGATAATGGTACATAAAAAGCTGCATACGGGCTTTGTTAATAAGAAGAAAAAAAACAGAGAGATCGATGATGACCAGAAATGAGCACTTCATTTCTTTCCAGTAATGGAATCAGATAAAATCTAAAACTTGTTAACATGCAATCTAAGCTATCGTAAAACTCTCCATATATATAAAACTGGGTCTGAATGACAGAGTTTTAGCCAGCAGCCTCCAAGAATGAGGAAAGAAAGACAAATAGAAGAAGTTGAATTTAATGAAGCGAAGGTGGGTGTCCTTTGGGCTCAGCTTCTATATCTTGTGGACCCTCGAGTTCCACCAGCTTGTTCTTCAATTCAAATTTTTCGTCATTCAACTTTGCGTTCTCATGAACAATCTGCTGACAGTCCCTGATGACATGGTTGAGTTCTTCAAGCAGCTGGCGGTTGGCTGCTCTTAAACCGACTACTTTTGACCATAACTCATCCAAATGCCTCTGTTTTCTCATTCTTGATCGCCTAGCTGACTCTCTATTCGATATCATCCTCCTCTTCCTCCTCTCATCAGCTAGGCTTTGCTGCCTCTGCTTCTGTTGCTCCTCTTCTGAATTCAAGTTGCATGGGATTGTGAAAATGAGATCATTTTCCATTGGCATCATGATTGATTGTGGGATTTGGGGTGTGAAGAGACTACTCAAGTTTAGGGAAGGGAAGTTGTTGTTTCTGATCGTAGCATCATAGTGTGACCGGTAGGTGGGAGGGTTTGATGGTGCGAGGTAGTGGATGCCGGCGACCTCACAAGGGTACATGGTTACAGCTTGGAAGGGCAAGTAGTAGTTTGGAGAGACGGTTGGGAGTGTTTTGAATTGGATAGGGGAGGGGAACATGAAGGTGGAAGGGCTTTTTATAGTGGGGGGAATGGAAAGAGGCCCATTTTCTTACTGCCGAAAATTAAGTTTCAGTGGCTTGGTTAAAGAAAAACATTAAACATCATTAGTGATATATGACCATGGATGTCGATGGATGGTATGTGATGCACATTGAGTGCTTTCTTGCCGCTGATTTTGGTGTGGGAGCAAACAGATGAATTTGTAGACTTTTTTGGAAAACAATAAAAGCAAACCATTTGACCCTCACCAACGTGTTGACTTGTTTCTCGCTGCTGCCGCGAACATGCACAAAGTTCGATACCCCTCCGACGCTCTTGTCAGTAATCAGAATGATTAAGAAAGAGCTTTAGGTAGAAAAAGATTGATTATCTTGTTATGCTTTAGGTAGAAAAAGATTGATTAACTTGTTATGGTGGGGAAGAGGGGTATTTATAGTCGCCTTAGGGACCCGTTTCGGGATAAGGATTTATCTCTACTTCCCGGTGTTTTTGGATAAGATGTAGAATTTAAATCGTTTCATAGAGATAACCATGAATTTGAATTACTCTTTATCCATCTGGGTTGGTTTGTAACGGGTTGCTACCTATACCCAGTAGGACAGATCCGTTTATGGGTTATTGGGCTTTGACGAAAGACCCAGTTCCCATTTCAGACCCGTTTGTAGGTGAAATTACCGTTTTACCCCCGAGAGCTTTAAGATTCGTGCCCGATTTGGTTCTATTTTTAGCCATATCACAAGCCCCAACTCCTGGAGATTGAGTTTTACAGTCTTTGGGAGTAGTTTTGTCCGTTTTCAATGGCTAATAGAATTTATCGGAGTTCTCGAGGGAGTTTGGATCTTGCTCGGGGTATAACAGTGTTATTCTGAGCTTGTAAAATAAACAAAATTATCCTCAGAATTTTCTGAATTTTTCCAGATTTTTCTGATTTCCCTCCAATTTCTAATCATTTTTTGAATTTTTTTATTCAATTTCCGAATTTAAATAATTAATTATCAAAAATTTTAATTAATTATTCTAGTTTAATAATTATTATTTTCAGAATTTTAAAATTATTTTCCGAATTAATATTTTTTTTTTAATTTTTAATTAATTTTTTCGATTTTTAATTATTTTTTTTCGATTTTTTAAATAATTAATTCAATTAAATAAATATATAAATTAATTAAATTTTACCTGTACACGTGGCACAATCTTGTGCGTTGGTCACGATTAGAGGGCGTGATCTCAAAGCAGGGTGTTTTCCCCTCATTACAGGGTCAGTAGTTCGGTAGGTCGGAACTGTCCTCGGATCTAGCCGAGCGGTTCGAGGTGACGCCACGCAGCTGGTCAATGTTGACCGTTGATAGCCATGTGGCATTTTTTTCTCTTTTTCACCCGCTCTCTTCCTTCTTCCTTCTCCTTCGTCTTCCGCTTCGTCGAGGGTGACGACTGAGCTCGAGGAGTGGAGCTCAGCAGCGGAGTGATGGAGGTCGGCGATGAGAGCTCGTCGAGACGTCGGTGGAGCTCGCGAAGGAAGGGAGTTCGACGGAGTTCGCTGATGGAGGAGTGCGGCGAGTTGGCGAGGGAGGTTGATGATGGTGGAGCTCGGAGACAGTGAAGGGGAGCTCGATGAGGAAGTTGGAGTTTGACGAAACTCCGAGCTTCTGCGCGGAGCTCGACGATGGAGCTCGTCGGAGGGGAGGAGAGGAGCTCGAGCAATGGTTTCGACGAAGTTTTGACGGGGAAGGTGAGCTCGGCAGCAGCTTTGGAGCTCGATTACGAAGCCTTCAGAGTTGGGCTCTTGGCGAGAACGAAGCTGGGTGAAGATTACTCGGCGGTGCTTGAATGTGGGAGGAACGAGCTCGGCGTCAGCACACTTTCTACGGAGCTCGGTGAGGGAGGAGCTCGTCAAGGTTATAATGGAGCTCGACACTGATGGCGAGGCGGTGGTTCTTCGAGGAGCTCGGTACTGGAGGAGGAGCTCGACGAGGAGTAAAGGAGGTGATCGAGCTCGGTGAAGAGAGAGCTCGACATGGGGGGCTCGCTGCTAGCGGAGGGGCTCGCGGAGGAGAGAAACTCGAGCTCTATGTTGGAACTCGATGGCTCGACGGTGGAGATGAGCTTGTCGATGGGTTTTCGAAGCGGAGGTTTGGGTTTTTGAGGTTGGCGAGGTTGACGAAGGAGGTCTGTTCGTGGTTTCTTTCTGGTGGGAAAAACTGACGGAGAAGAGGATGAAGAAGGGGTTATGCAGGTCGGTTAGTGGGTAATGGATCCGAACCCGACCCGTTAGCTTTTTCTCTTTCCCCTTTTGCTTTTGGGCTTCATATTCCATAACGGGTCCGACCCCGATCCGTTAGCTCCCCCCCCCCTTTTTGAGAATTTGTTTGGCGAATCTAATCCGTTAATTGTGATCAAACAAGAATTTTGAGGCGGAGTTTTTTCCCAATTTGCAGCTCGGTAGTTCGGCGGCTCGGATTGTAATTCCGAGCTACGTGACACGATCTAGACCTCTTGATGAAGATCCGGCACGAATCGTGAGGCGATAGTTTTTGCCAATTCGCAGCTCGGTAGCTCGGTAGCTCGGATCGTAATTCCGAGCTACGTGGCTCGATCTGGACCTCTTGATGAAGATCTGGCACGAATCGTGAGGCGATAGTTTTTGCCAATTCGCAGCTCGATAGCTCGGATCGTAATTCTTAACTACGTGGCACGATCTGGACCTCTTGATGAAGATCTGGTACGAATCGTGAGGCAATAGTTTTCACCAATTCGCAACTCGGTAGCTCGGTAGCTCGGTAGCTCGGATCGTAATTCCGAGCTACGTGGCACGATCTGGACCTCTTGATAAAGATCTGGCACGAATCGTGAGGGGATAGTTTTCGCCAATTCGCAGCTCGGTAGCTCGGTAGGTCGGATCGTAATTTCGAGCTACGTGGCACGATCTGGACCTCTTGATGAAGATCTGGCACGAATTGTGAGGCGATAGTTTTCGCCAATTCGCAGCTCGGTGCAACTGTGTTGTGACCCACTTTCCCGGTGCTACGGAGGTCCAATCAGGGTGTGTGATCCCTCGTTTCGAAGATGACTCAAAGGTATACAACTTCTCTTTGGAGGCCAATTGAAGAATCACCCATATTTAGGGTCAGAATAGACCCGCAATATCTTCGTTTTTGTCAAGTTAAGAAAAGCTTCGGTCTCTGGAATCTTCGAAGAGGAGCTCCACTTCTGTGGGCTAAGAAAATGAGCTAGGAAGATCCTTTTAAGACCCATGGGAAGATCCGTTCTTAAAGGCAAGTGCGAGGAGCAACTTTAGGAGAGAGTTTGAGCTTCGAGTCCATTGAGAAGAAGGGCGCTCGTGAGGCGGAGTGAAGAGCATCACAAGGCTCTAGGAGAGAGCCATTCGGGAGACGAGTTTGGGGTGCAACTCTAGGAGAGAGTTTTGAGCTCCGAACTTGCTTAGAAGAGGACCACTCGGGAGGCGAGTGGGACGAATAATCATCTCCAAGCTCTAGGAGAGAGCCATTCGAGAAACGAGTTTCAGGAGCAACTCTATGGGAGAGTTTAAGCTCCGAACTCGTTTAGAAGAGGACCACTCGGGAGGCAAGTGGGGCGAAGAATCATCTCCAGGCTCTAGGAGAGAGCCGTTTGGGAGACAAGTTTGAGGAGCAACTCTAGGGGAGAGTTTTGAGCTCCGAACTCGTTGTTTAAGAGAGTTTCAACACTTGTGAAAGCAATTCCGAATGGTGAGCTACTTTGTACTCGCTCGTTCGCAAGTAGTTAAATCGGCATCGAACCAAGTGTTGAACTCTGAACTTGTTGTTTGAGAGGGTTAACGAGTTGTAGGAGCAATTTCGAATGGTGAGCTACTTTGTACAAGTTTGTTCGCATGTAGCTTAAGTAACATCGAACCAAGTGTTGAACTTCAAACCCATTTTTTTAAGCTTAGTAAGTTGTGGGAGCCGCCCTGTACGACAAGTTGGACTGTGAACTTACCATTTAACGAGTCGTACATGTGACTCAGAGAGATACAGATGAGGCAAATGCAATATTTTTCAATAAAAAAATCTAAGTTTATTGGAATAAACTAAGTGGCTGCTTTAATGGGGTGAGCCATTATTACATACTTTTGGCTGGGTTACAAGCATCGACCTTATTGAAAACTAAAATCCTACTTCTACGATAGGGTGAAGGCCTCTTGGGAGGAGTTTAGTTGTCCCCCCATTGGACCACCATGGATAAGGTGGAGGACGGCCCCAAGTTCAGAATCTTGGAACTCGGCGGACCTTTCTGTTCATTTATAGCCTCCTCGGGGGTTGGGGGGGATCGACATCGTCTTTTCGGACAAACTTGGCCAGGAGTCTCCGTTGTATGAGTTCTTCGATCTCCTCTTTAAAAGCTCGTGGTCCCTATGAAAGCGGCACCACTTATCCCTATTTCTTTTCTTGCCAGGGGTATTCATTCTAGGGGAGCGCGGAGTAGCCCTTTCTTATCCACTTCTATAAGAACTGCTAACATACTAATATTGAGGGGGGGTGTACTTCTCAAAATGAGGAGTTGGGCGGCGTTGGCCAATGTCGTCCCTCTGAAATTTCTGAGACCCTTCTTCGCTCGTATTCTTCCGTTTGTTCCCGGAAGATGATTCCTCAAGAGTAGGGGGGTTGAGAGCCTCTTCCACTCGGATGTACTTTTCACTCCTATGCAGGAGTTTTGATAAGTCCCGAAGAGGCTTCTTGGCAAGGGACGCCTTGAGGTCAGCGTTAGTGACGTTGTGCCCGAATGCCGCCGAGGCTACTGAATTGTTGAGGGAGGCAATAGACCGGGCTTCAGAGGTGAAGCGCCGAACGTAATCTCTTAGGCGTTCACCCTTTCTTTGGCTGATGGTCACCAAAGATGCACTTGTTTTTTCGGCCCAGCGGCTACTCACGAAATGAGTAAGGAAGAGCCCTTCGAATTGATCGAAGGAGAAAATGGATGCCGGGGCGAGTCGAGAGTACCATTCTCTTGCAGGTCCCTTCAGCGTGGCAGGAAAGGTTTTGCAAAGGAGCGCATCCGAAGCCTGATGGATCATCATGAGAGTTTTAAAACTCTCGATGTGGTCGGCGGGGTCCGACTCCCCGTTGTATGACTCAAAGTTAGGGGGCTTGAAGTTTTTCGGGACCGGGGCTTCCATGATGGTCCGAAAGAACGGAGGCCTGCTTGGACGAAAATTCCTCGCCCATTGTTCCTCTTCTCTGTCAAGTCAGCTAAGGCGCCTCTCCATCTTATGGAGACGGCGGTAGACCGAGTCTTTCTTTCGTTCATATCTTGCCGAGCCCCAAGACTCTTTTCCATGCAGAAGGGTACTAGGAGTGCGGTGGTGACGGCTTGGGGCAGGTTGAGGACTGGGCGCCCATTGCTCGTGGTTGGGAGCGACATTGAGGGCCCGCAGAACGGCTTCTTGAAAATCCTGGAACTCCGCCTTTGTGACTGGTGCCCCTCCAGCTTGGCGGTCCCTATGTGTGGCTCGGCTCACTGAAGTATGACTTCTCCGCCGACGACGTGGAGGGGACACTCTTCGCCTCCTCGGGGAAGGGGATCTTCTGGTCCTCGGTCTGCGGGGGGTCCGAACTCTCGAGACCTCTGGGTGCTCAGGTTGATGGACTCTCCCAAGGGCTCGCCATCCATTCAAGCGAGTTCGGAGGTCGACCCCTGTTGGCGGTTGACAACCACTTGATGAAGATCCTTCTCGGAAGGGCTTTGAGAAGCCATAGAGTTAATTGAAGGATTGTGGACCGTGACATGGTCATGAAGAGGATGTTGCCCAAGATTCTGGAGGGGCCTGTTGAGGAGGAGGTTGTTGAGGAAGAACATCTTGGACTGGAGGAGGAGGAAGAGGAATGGCTCTTCGGCTGTAGGCCGCTGCCTTTCCCTTCTCTTTCGGATGCATGGTTTGAAACTACTTTCGCTGATGAAGTAAGGTTGGATTGCTTTTTCGTTTCCCACAGACGGCGCCAATCTATTGCTGCTGATTTTGGTGAGGGAGCAAACAGATGAATTTGTGGATTCTTTTGGAAAACAATAAAAGCAAACCTGTTGACCTTCACCAACGTGTTGACTTGTTTCTCGCTGCTTCCGCGAACCTGCACAAAGTTCGATATACCGGGATGGATCCCGACGACGAACCCTCCGACGCTCTTATCAGTAATCAGAGAGCTTTAGGTAGAAAAAGATTGATTACCTTGTTATGGCGGGGGGAGAGAGGTATTTATAGTCGCCTTAGGGACCTGTTTCGAGATAAGGATTTATCTCTACCTCCCGGTGTTTTTGGATAAGATGTAGATTACCGGTGTTTTTGGATAAGATGTAGAGTTCAAATCGTTTCACAGAGATAACTATAAATTTGAATTACTCTTTATCCATCTGGGTTGGTTTGTAACGGGTTGCTACCCATACCCAGTAGGACAGATTCGTTTATGGGTTATTGTGCTTTGAAGAAAGACCCAGTTCCCATTTCTGACCCGTTTGTAGGTGAAATTACCGTTTTACCCCTGAGAGCTTTAAGATTCGTGGCCGATTTTAACGGTCCCGATTTGGTTCTAATTTTAGCCATATCATGCGTGCATATGTGTATGGGATTGATTGCAAACTACTAAGTTTATCCAGTTTACTGCAAAACTCTTTTTTTTTTAATATCTTGGTTTGATTATAGAGTACATAATGAAACGAACATGCTTACAACTTGTTTGGTCTTTCTCAAGTTGTTGTAACTACTTTATAGTTGCAAACAAGTTCCAAGATTTATTTTTGTTGCCACCCAAGTTACAAGTAAAGAAAAATAATTCCTTTTACTTTTTAGTTGCAACTTGAAAAGGTAGTTGTAACTCAAAGGAATCTTACAACTTGAGTTGCTATCGCAACCACCGAATATTTGACAAAATACAATGAGCACGAATTTAAAACAAAATCAACACAAACTAGAATGACTAGTTGTTTACAGAAGAGACTTGTCCCAAAGTGATCAGGTCTCAATCTGCCTACAGATTGCCTGGAGTCATCTAGATCGACTCTGTCATCGAGAAATTTGTATTAGTACTAATTCCGTTCATGGAATATCATATTTTTTCAAGAAAGTTGTTCATGAATATTTCGGAATTCATCTGTGTGGTATTTACTCACCTTATTTAATTATTTTTAACTACAAAACCACATGTTTTTGACTAGCAAGACTGAAGACTGTTTTTTGTATCCTCTTATGTTGGATATTGTTTCATTAAATCTCTTTAGTGAAACTGGGTGGCAAATAAAAACTACAGAAAAACATTGTAATTAGTATAAGATGAGGACAGTTTACCTCTCTAGATATTGTGGTCGGTAACAAATCATAAACTTGACACATTTTGTTCTTTTATTCATAGTTCTTCCCAAGTAATTAGTCTCGTGTCTTTCTTAGACTAGTTATCTTTTATTCATATTTCTTCCCAAGTATCAGTTGTATGCAAATGGATGAACCTACCAATTGAACATCTCACATATTCATAAAATAATATTTTTAATTTTCAAAGATTTTCTCTGATCCTTGTTATGAGCTAAATCATTTGCCTAGGCGTGCGCATATCTACATCTCGATCGAGAAAATTATTGGTTGCGGCTGTTCGATTGCAAGCTTACTTCAAGGGTATGGGAGATGGAGGAGTTCATTGTTGGGGCCTTGGTAACATCAGGGTTGAGCAGGTGCTCTAGGCAATAAGCTAGGAGCTGGTTGGTCAACAGTGACAAGCATTTCGGCTATGGAAGGGTGGGACACCGATGTTCGGTGTAGTTGGCTGACACCAGATCATGGTTGATGAATGAATGAAATGTGGGTGTAGGTGTAGGTGAGTATACTGAGATTTGGGTCCCACTTTGTTATATATCTGAGTGCCTCTTCAATGGGGAGAGGTAGAGTTAATTTTCATGGGATGTCATTATTGAATATAAGGAATGCGATGTGTTTTTGGAGAGATAGTGAGATAGGAATGAGAAAAGAGGAAATGTGTGGATGTTTTCCAGTTATAGTATTATAATGTTGTGTTTGTCTGTTTTTTCCCCCCTTCCCTTTCATTACTTTTATTTGGTTGTGTATGTGTTTGTGCAAGAGTTGCTCTCAATTGGAGCCAAGCTATGGAAGTCACTTTGTGGAAAGTGAAGGAAATTATTTTAAGGTGACCCAATATGACCATTCCAATGGTCCCCTCTTGATGTTTTTTCCATGAATTGGATAAATTACAAGGCAAAGGCAAAGGCAAAGGCAAAGGCAGACCACTGGAAATTGCCCCCCAAATTTTTTCATCAGTTTGTGTAAAATAAATACTCGTGTTTTTTTTTTCCTTTTCAAAATCCTGATATTTGGAAATCTTTTCGGTGATTCTGACCTTCATTAGTGTGCCTTGTTGGTTTTTTTGTTTGATATGACTGTCATCTCAATGGGGTTTTCAGCACTTAGATCCTTTTGTTATTCTCATTAATTTTCTAAAAAATAAAAAAGTTTCTTCTTCCTTTTGCTATTCAGAAGCCTGTTTAAGATCTTTGTCGAAGTTTGCAGATAAACAGTTCACAGTATGTGTTTGCCAATTGGAAGAAGTAAATTAATCTCTTACATCCATTAATGCAAAATTGTTTCCATAATATATCTGCATCAACTTTATTCGTGCATGTATAATGGTTCATGGCCATTCTTCAATATTAAAGATATATTATATCTATAATCTTTTGCTTTGAGTTGTGCTTGAAGTTGTATACTGTATAATATTGTTGTAAATAGTGGACTGCTACCAAACAGTTCTTTTACTTGTGAACTCATCATGATTGTTATATAATATATGATCTTAGTCTTTCGCACACAAGGTGTTGATTCATGAGGAATGTAAGAAGCTCATTTTTAATTATAGGATTAATGGATAGTTACTTTTTGTTCTTCTAATGTTATATAATGTCATCTGTAGTTTCTTTTCTCGTATATAATAAACTATACTCATAACCATCATTTTTTCCCTCTTATTGGCCAGGATTGTGAATAGTTCTCTGCCAATCATTCTTATCGAGGACACATCCAATACCACAAGTGTTTTAAAATTGACTTCCGTACACGTATCAGTGAATTTTGTGGCAATAATTAGGTATGCAAGTTTATTAATACAGTGTTGTCAACTTCATGATTAGATAATGTTATTTGTATAATGTTTCATAACCATGTACTTAATCTAAAGTACAGCACTGGTCTACATCTGATTAATGTTAAACTTTAGAATTATATTTTGTAATTAGTCATGTTGCTTGAGCTGTACTTTAAGTTTTCTGTAAGTTAGTAACCAGATTGTCATGAACACCTAATACTCAAACTCTTTGATATTGTTATATAATCTTATCTTCTTTACGTCGAGGATGTTGATCTTGGAGGAAAGGTTGGAAGCCGGTTGTTAACTTTTGTTTTATATAGTAGTTCTCAACATCTTTTGGAAGTAGATGAGGTGAAGGCATGCTGAATTAAGCTTTTTTGACACATCATGCAGGAGATGTTGATATCTCTAGAACTAGTTTCTGTTTGCTTAGAATTTGTCATGGCAATTAGATACCCTGCTTTGATATTTTACAAATGATTTGTTGCACATTTAGTTTGATGCGAGTGTGCTGGTGAGATCCTCTTATGCAAACAGCAAGTGCAAATAGTAGGGGGAAATTGGCAATGGCATGCAGGATATTCTGTAACTTACAGAATGACTGTAAAAAGAAGCAGACAGATGGAGTAAGTATTTATCCAAAGATGGGGAATAACTAATTAACACTTGTAGTTTTTACGTTATCGTGACAGTAAGCAGGAAATGAATCTATTCCCGGAGTGATAAGTTAGACTTTGCAAATTACAATTTTGATTTATATAACTATGATGGAACTTAGCTTCCTTCTGCAGGAATAACATTGAACTGTTGATTTTCGATTTTTCTGATGATTAGTGCATCTGTTATATATATGTTTGGTTGTGTCCATTTTTGGTTTATAGTTTTAACCAGAGCCACTTCATACTTTATCTCTTGCATGAAGATGCTTAATGTGTATTGATTCTATACTGAGAATTTGTTTAAATTTGCGCATTTTCTTGGCTCGCAGAATTGCAAGGAGAGATTCTGGAGAAGCATTTTATGAAGTTAGTTGGAATCATTACCAGCTCGAAAGGGATATGTTTTCTCTTTGATGATGGAAATAGATAAAGTATGAAGTGATTCTATGCAGGGGTTCTTGGGCTGTGGAGCTTTGCATACTATTGACCACATATACAGCAGGTGCAATGTAAGATTTGCTATTGGTGGAAATAGTCAGAATGCATGGTCTGAGGGGCGTATCTGGGTTTCGGGGGCTCTAAGCAAATTCTGAAAAGGGGTCTGAGCAAATTCTCAAATGGGACCTTTTGCAAGTTTGACAAAATAATAATTGCAATTATTTAAAAGCAAACAAACTTGGAGCATTGGAAGCATTGAAGAACAAACTATTTAAATGAAAAACGAATTTATATATTTCTTCCAAAAAAAATTTAATTGATAACATACATTTTTTATATGAAATTTTTTGTGGTAAAAAAAACTCGGAGAAACTCTAACAACAAAAACGAAATATGTTATCTCAAAGAAGTAAATATGATACATTAGAGAACACAATCAGAATGAAATGATGATGAATATATGTATATAAGAATACTAGTTGGAAGCTTAAAATGTAGAATAACCATATGCACTTGAAGATTTGGTTAGAAATTTATCATAAACAAGTAAATATGATATATCATAAAACATTGAAAAAATATCATAGAATGACATACATGGGCTAAGTGAAAAATAATATTAAATTCATAAAATGGTAAAATGACATGTATGGCTATGTGAAAAATAATAAGTTTTAAAAATAAAAATGATTGAAAATTAATTGGCCTATGTAAAGTTTTGAACCTACAACATTCACATTATTAGCACAACACTCTAACCAACTGAGCTAATAAGCCAACTATTAATATAATGTAACTATTTCAGTAAATATTACATTTTAATTTTTGACATTATAAATTCTTAAAAAATATGGGGTCCTATAAAATTGGGGGCCCAAAGCAGTTGCTTGTGCTGCTTGGGCCCAGATCCGCCCCTGATGGTCTCCTTTGAAATCTGAATAAATAGCTCTTGATTCCAGTTATCTCTTATTGCATGCTTTATTATCTAGGTTTGATTTTAAAGTTATTGAAGGTAAGGGTAAGTGTCTTTCACTTGTATTAATGAACAAAGTGTTGGTGTGTGTCCTACAAGCCAGTTGTGTATTGACAATACTAGTTACATTGTATCATGATATTTATTTTATATTTAGACATTTCATTTATTGTGTTATTTATTGTGAATTAAATGAACATAATAAAGTCCTTAGAATAGTAAGTTCAATGTTATGGGATATCAAGTGCATGACTTGATTGTGAGATCCTATTGGCTGAAATCAGAACATTGTCAAGTATTATTGTGAATTAGCATAACGATAATACATAGAGACTAGTGTGTGTGTAGACTGATGACCATCATCACGGGTCATGGATAGTCTTCGCATGGGTACATATAGAATAATAATATACTGGACTGACACACCATGAGAACGCTGTAGGATAATGGCTCGATTCTGGTATTTGGTATCTGTAGTGTTCGAAGGTTTCAGAGTTTCAGTCGACTGGATGGAGGAGCAGTCGACTGTCCAGAGAGGAGTTTTCGAAGACTGAGTATACAGCAGCAGCAGTCGACTGTATGTGGGAGTCAGTCGACCGTCCCGAAGGAATCAGTCGACTGGTATGAAGACTAGTCGACTGTCGGCGGGTTTTGGATCCAGATTCGGCTGTATTTGAAGAAGAGATGGCGGGTGATGGCGGGTGATGCAGATGCAAGTGGTATCAGAGCTGTTGGTTCGACCTAGAGGGAGATGGCGGGTGATGCAGATGCAACCAAGGATGTTGCATCGTTTTGCCGAACAAGTGGTATCAGAGCTGTTGGTTCGACCTAGAGGGAGATGGCGGGTGATGCAGATGCAACCAAGGATGTTGTGGGATCAAGTTCGTCAAGAACAACGATTCACAACGCAAAATTTGAAGTTGAAAAATTTGATGGGACAAACAATTTCGGGATGTGGCAATGTGAGGTGTTGGATGTTCTTGTTCAACAAGAACAAGATGTTGCTTTGGAAGTAGAAAAACCAAAGGATATGTCCGAAGCAGATTGGAAGAAGTTGAATCGAGTTGCGTGTGGGACTATTCGGCTCTTTATTGAGAAGGCTCAGAAGTACGATTTGATGAGGGATACCATTGCTGCGGTGTTGTGGAAGAAACTCGAAGACAAATACATGATTCAAAATTTGAAGAATCAGCTGAGTTCTGAATTCGAGATGAAGGATCTTGGTGAAGCCAAGAAGATACTTGGGATGGAGATAGCTAGAGACAGAGCAAAGGGCATAGTGAGTTTGACACAGAAGCAATATCTTTTGAAGGTGCTGAAACGGTTCGGTATAGATGAGAAAACTAAACCAGTTAGCACACCCTTAGCCAGTCATTTCAGAATTAGTGCTTCTCAGTCTCCAAGTACAGATGAAGAGAGACAGTATATGGCGAATGTACCTTACACTAGTGTGGTTGGCAGTTTGATGTATGCCATGGTTTGTACTCGACCAGACATCTCTCAGGCGGTGAGTATGGTTAGTCGATATATGCATGATCCAGGCAAAGAGCATTGGCAAGCAGCTAAATGGATTTTGAGGTACATAAGTGGCACCACAGATGTGGGTTTGAAATTTGAAAGGGATGACAATATTAGCAAGTTATTGGTTGGATATGTTGATTCTGACTATGCAGGTGATCTAGATAAGAGGCGGTCTACTACAGGCTATTTGTTTACTATGGCTAGGGCACCTATAAGTTGGAGGTCAAATTTGCAGTCCACTGTAGCGTTGTCTACTACTGAGGCTGAATACATGGCGGTGGCTGAGGCCATGAAGGAAGCCATTTGGATACATGGACTTTTGAAGAGCTTGGGGATTCATCGGGAGAAGGTGGAGGTACACTGTGACAGTCAGAGTGCTATTCATTTAGCGAAGAACCAAGTTCATCATTCGAGGACCAAACATATTGATGTTCGTTATCATTTTGTGCGTGATTTGATAAAGGATGGTGATATTCATTTGGTGAAGATTGGAACAGCTGATAATCCTGCTGATATGTTGACCAAAGTTGTTGGGGCAGCCAAGTTCAAGCATTGCATGAACCTGGCTAATATTTTGCATGTTTGATAATTTGGCATGGGCGATTGGGATAGTACTTTGCTATTGGTTTGTTTAGTATGTGATATCATACTAAGGTGGAGTTTGGGTTCGTTTGTTGCATTTGGTGATGAGCAGTTGTTTTGAAGTATTTGTGGAGATTGCTTGGGCTACTTGGAAGATTTCACCAAGGTGGAGATGGTTGGATACTTGACTTGGAAGATCTCGCCAAGGTGGAGATTGTAGGATAATGGCTCGATTCTGGTATTTGGTATCTGTAGTGTTCGAAGGTTTCAGAGTTTCAGTCGACTGGATGGAGGAGCAGTCGACTGTCCAGAGAGGAGTTTTCGAAGACTGAGTATACAGCAGCAGCAGTCGACTGTATGTGGGAGTCAGTCGACCGTCCCGAAGGAATCAGTCGACTGGTATGAAGACCAGTCGACTGTCGGCGGGTTTTGGATCCAGATTCGGCCCAATTCGAAAAGGCCCAATAGTTTCCCTATAAATACACCCGTTAGGGTTTTGTAAATTGTAACACCTTATTCGGATTTTGTAGCCGTCATCTCTTGTAAAGGCTTTGTTTGCCCATTGGAGATCATAGTAAAGAAACCCCAACCGCCCTGTGGATGTAGGCATCGTTTTGCCGAACCACGTAAATCTTGTGTTCTTGTGTTGCTTGCTTTTCTGTGTTTTCTCGCTGGTTCTCTCTTTGTTTCCGCGTTGGTTTGATTTGTATTTCGCACAACAAACGCTGCATGGATCGTTACGTTAGTTTCATAAGCGGTTCTTATAGTAACCATGGTGTACTTAGTCCTTTGACTTGAAGTCACTACGGTTCCCTACATGAGAAGTTATATGCTTTAATGCTGTCAAACGTTGCCTGTAATAAGGTGATTATAAATTCGACTATTGGTTATACTACAAATTATGTGTAGAGATGTGAGTGACTTAGATAAGATTTGTCCCTCTTACATAACATGAACAATATCTACGGGCCCGTTGATTGAGTGAAACTGCAAAATGTATGGTCGTGCTCAAATGAGTCAATATGAGATATTTTTATTCGGACATCAAGAAACCAAAGATTGAACTATACAAGGCTGACACGTTCTACGTCTTGTGGTCAATTAAGATATCTGGATAAAGAGACTAGACTAGATGATAACATTTGTCGCGGATAGGTTATGTCAAATTACTGTCATTCTCGTTACTTGAGTATCACTGATGTATTGCTAGATACGGCTCACTGTTTGTAATACTAGAATACGATTTTAGTATAACTGTCAGCGTAATGGGAATCTATAGAATCACACACTTAGAATGAATCAAAATTGAGATTTAAATTCATGAGATGAATTTAATTGGGAATCCTAGTAAGACTTGGACTGACATGGTTGGGTAATTAATTAGATTAAATGAGTCAACTAAAGTTAGAAGGTCCGCACACAAACCTGACCCAGGTCTTGTAACACCCTAGATTTTTTTAAATAACTTTTTTGAGATTAATAAATGAATTAAAGTGATTTTTGGTGATTTAATAAATATTTTTCTGAAATTTATCTTTTTACACGTGCAAAACACGTGAAAATATTTTCTTGGGAAGTTCAAAGTCTGAAATTATTTTGGGAAAACCTAATATTTATTAGTAGGTATTATTTATGAATTTTATGGATTTTTCTGATATTTATTTGGTATATTTGCAAATATTACAAAAAGATGGGTTTTTGTGCAAGATTATCACTTGGAGTAAAAACTCCAGAATTTTGGTTTTCTGGGCTGAGCATGATGGCTAGCCAACTCAGGGGTAAACAGTTTACTTTTTTTTCTAATAGATTTGGTTTATTTCGCAAATTTGTTAAAGAAAGGTCTTTTTGCAAAATTACCACTTAGAGGCAAAAATTACAAAATTCGTTTTTCTGGGTTTGAAACCAGTGCCGGCCAGATCTGGAGAGTTATTTTTGATTTTAAATCTCAATTGAATTGGTTAACCTAATTTCCTAGTGTAAAGATTTATATATGTAAATATATATTCTAAAGGAATATTTTGCAAAATCTTCTCAAAACCCTAGAACCCCAGATTTTGGCCTATATTAGGGCTGCTACAGCCATCCCCTTGCTCTACAAAAACAAAGGGTTTTTTTTATTAATTTCTTGGAGTTTCGAAGCAAGGATCTTGGATTTTTGCGAAAGGAAGGTCTTTTCTTAATTCTATTATCTTCGGTTGATTCTTCAATAAGGTGAGTGACATATATTTGCTTTCTTACTGTTCTATGCATGTTGTATGTGATAATTTGTCTAGTAGAATGCATGTTAGATGATTGTATGATGATATAATGAATATATTGATAGATAAATAATTAAAAGATGAGTTTTTATGAATGTTATGAATAGAATCTCTATATAGATGATTTAAAATGTTAAAGAACCTAATAGAAATCATAGGTAGGTTGCTTTCTTTCATATTCATACTGATTTGATTGGTTATAATGACTTGTAGGACTTATAATGCACAAAATTGAATAAAGATGGATTCTTTACTGTTGTATATGCAATTATGATCTGTTTGGATGTTTTGATGAGAAGAATTTGACTAAATACATGGTGTAATCACATATAATCATGGGCAAACTGATGTAAGTGGTTGTGTGTGTTTAACAAAGTTCAAGAGGGGTTTTTGAATAAAAAGGATCAATTTTTGAAGGGGGGAAAGGGGTTTTGATGTTTCGGGTCTGATTGTGCACAGCCGAAAATTTGATTTTTGGGTTTTTGTGTTGTTTTCGATAGGATCTTGATTCATACTGATATTGAGATTGAAATAGACAAAATACCACTCATACACAGTGATTCTTGATGTTTTAACTGATGTATACACACCCACAATATATATATATATATATATATATATATATATATATATATATATATATATATATATATATATATATATATATATATATAGGAAAATGCTAAAATGAGATAGTGAGATGGGTGAGATGAAGATGTATTTTGTGAGATGAGCAATTTGAATGATCCAAATCTCGATCACACCGTTCACATCATTCTACATATCATCTAGTTGGTGTGTACAAAATTTCAAGCGATTTGGAGACCTCTAGCCTATGCATCAAAGCGTTCAAATAAATGCATATATATGTATTTCACATCATCTTCATGATGTGTTGAACGCTTTGATGCAAAGACTAGAGGTCTCCAAATGGTTTAAAATTTTGTACACATCATCTAGATGACATGTAGAATGATGTGAACGGTGTGATCGAGATTTGGATGATTCAAATTGCCCATCTCACAAAAACACACTCCATCTCTCCATCTCATAATAGCATGACTCATATATATATATATATATATAGAAAAAGAGAGAGAGAGAGAGAGAGAGAGAGAGAGAGAGAGAGAGAGAGAGAGAGAGAGAGACACTCTTTTACATATATCTTGTTATGAAAAAACTAGATGAAAATTTGATGTTTTGTGAATTCGATGAGGATTTGATTTGATTTATAAGCTCCAGTATGTTAGACAAGTTATATTTAATCATCTCAGGAATTTTATTTTACAAATTTATAATTATACAAAGATTAAACTAAGTATCAGTTGAAATGTGCACGAAATTCAAAGATGTCCTTTTTCGAACATGACAGTCGACCGCCTAACTTTTACACTAGAGATGTCGGTCGACTGTCAGTCGAGGAATTTTGAATTTTTAGCTCGACAGTCGACCGTCGCTTTTTGAAAAGCTTTTGACAGTCGACTGTCAGCTGTTTTGCTGAGTGTTTTGTTGAGTGTTTTGTTGAGTTTTTCGTCGTTTTTCTTGAACTATTATTTCTTCGAACTTATGGATTATTGATTTACTATTTTAGATAAAATTTTTATTATAGATTACAGTATTTTACAGAGATTTATATTTTGATTATAACAGAATTAAAATATGTATAACTATGACTTTAAAAAGTGAAATATATGTGGATTTCAAGATATGGATGTTTTGTGATTTTTCTATGACTTCAAAATATGAAACTCAGTTATTTAGTGAATTTAATATTTTATTTCAGTTCTGAAAAATTGAGAGTATATTTGCAAAAAATTGGATTTGTTTGATTAAAGGAGTTTTCTTAATATAAACGTTTTGATGATGGAATTAAAAGTTTTATTGAAGGGTTTTGTGTTGATATTCGAATTGTGAGTCTCTACGACTTGAGTGGGATTCCTGTAAACTGGCAGATGAGATTTTGTAGATTTTGACCAGTTGGGTCTTGGGGTTGTTTTGTTGGAATTATGTCCGGTAGGATACACTAACTCTAGAGAGGGGAAATTTTGTTTTTTAATAATAACCAACCTAAGGCAATAGTGGAGATGTGATAGAACTTTGGAAATGTAAGTATATGCTCTAGGGGTTAGTCCAACGGATGCGTTCCAGGACTGTATGTTGTTTTGTCCCGAGAGGACAGTTGGTATGTTCGCGTGTCGAGGGTCGACAGACCTATTCACGGAACATACGGTGCATTCGCGTATCAAGGGTCGGCAGGTCTATTCACGGGATGTACTGTGTATCTGCATGTCGAGGGTTGACAAACTTATTCGTGGGGTACACAGCAGGGAGGTGATTCTCCAATTTTTGAACTATGCTTACATGATGCTTACGCATCGAGGGTTGTCAGACCTATTCGTGGAGTAATCTAGATCTTGTTCCTATCATCATAGTAGGATTAGTTGCATAACGAGGGATTTAACCCTATAAAGTGAAGAACGATAAGGACTTGCACTGGACCTATGTAGTATAAAATGCATAGAATCCGACAAGTATGCATTAGAGAGTCATCATATTGCATTTGTATTTTTTTGACTTGGTTTTATGCATGTTAGTTTTCTATTTTCCTACACTTGACACTTAGGTAGTGTTCGTTTTCTTCTCTTATAAGAGATTTACCTCTTGTAAGAGGTGGTCCCCCTCTTACAAGAGTTTTTTTAGTGTTCTTTTTTTACCTCTTATAAGAGATTTCCTTCAAAATTGCTTCTAAACCTAAATGGCTTCTACTAGCCTCTTTCAAAATCTTAAAAGTCTTCTATAACTTAAAATGATTACACTACCCCTAAATTAATTATACCTAATCTGGAAGAATTAAAAGAAAAGGAAATACCCCACCTTCTTTCCCTAGAAAAGAATGAATTTTTATGTATGTGACAAAAACATGTTGTGCGCTGAAGACTGCAATTATCCAGAGGCAGAATTTTGTCGATGACTGATGTAAATTATTCCTGTGTTTGCGTTTGTTGTCCAGGCATTCTTTGCACAGGTTATTTATCATTTTGATTGGTTCCTTATGTTCTTGCGGTAAAGGTATGGTTGGTATGTGCTGGTTTTAGGAAGGCTTGTAATCTGGGTATATTTCAGTATTTGTTCCATTGGAGTTTCAGTTTCGTTATAAAGTTTGTAGATTAAAATTTTGTTCGGAATGGTGTTCAGATTTTCCATATTTGATTTATGCGAACTCAGCAATGTGTCATTGATTCTTTTGACCAGAATCCAGACATGTTAGTTGAATGATCATACGTTAGCTTTTCTTTTTATCTAAAACTACATGATGGATAAACTTGTTTAAAAACTTTACGAAATAAGCTTGTAGTGAAATTTGTTGTAAATTAAATCTTATAAATAGAGAAATTATATAGTAAGGGCAAAAATGTATAAAAGTAGAGAAAAGACTCTTGTAAGAGGTGAAAAAAGAACATAAATCTCTTATAAGAGGTACTTATAAGAGGTTATTTTTATATAAAAAAACACCTCAAAAAGAGGCTCTTACAAGAGGCTCTTATTGTAAATCTCTTATAAGAGGTTGCCTCTTATAAGAGGCAAAAAAAAGAACAGTCCCTTAGTCTAGTTTCACTAAATATTTTCATGCTTTATTTATCGATATTTCATATTTCATTGGTACTACCGTTGGAATGAGTTGACTAGGAATTTATTTCTTTATGTTTCATTTATGTTGTATTTCATTAACGTCACTCACACCGTTATGGCTGGCCCCGTAGTTTTGAGATTATCTTTAGCCTCATGTTTTACAGGTAGGTACCTATAGCTTATGATTTGGATGCATGTGGTAGAATGATAATGTGGCTTATGCAATTTGTAAAAGAATGTGTTGTAAAAGAAAGAAATTGTAATTCAAGGTATTTGTTTTCCGCTGTGCTTTGTAAAGAATTGGTGTAATAAAAGTTAAAAATTTTAATTGTGTTTGGCTATGTTTACTATTACATTGAGGTAGATGCTGGAAATTGTGCCACGTATTTCTGAGATATTGTATTGAAAATTCGGGGCACTATATGTCTGATTGTGAACCCAACCGTCTCATCACTCTCTTAGGGTTGTTTTTCTGCACCTATATATACATGATATATTTCTACGGAAAATACACATGGGAAAACTCTAGCCGTCACGGAAAGTAGGTGAGAGAGAGAGAAAGAGAGAGAGAGAGAGAGAGAGAGAGAGATTGTGAGGAACATCACATTCTCGCAGCTAGCACCGCGGTCTGAGGAAGAGTCCTTTTTTGTTCCGTTCGTGTGTATACCGTAGAGGCACCGCAATATTGCAGTGCGTTTAGTTATCAGCATACCGTGGAGACAACAGATCCATCTTTAAGGTATAAGTCCTAAACACGATTTATGGTTTTCGCATGGATTCATGGCTAGGTTTTGATATTTTTGTAATTTTTTCACTGTGTATTTAACCTATTATTGCCTTCGAAACCTAACACAAAGAAGTATAAGATTTCGACCGATCTAGACAAACATTACTGGAAAGAATAAAAAGTTAGTAAGTTCATTAGCTTTCTTTATCTAATCAAATATTGTTTTGTTTTTTATTTTGATTTTAATATATATAGGGTCCTTCCAAGCAGGGGAAGCACTCGCGATCCATCAGCAAGCTCAAGAGTACCAGACCTTTTATGAAACACCTGTCAACCACTATCAAGAAGAAGGCCTCAGGTACATCCTCTTCGACTGCCTCTGTTTCCAACGCACATCTAAATCCTTTCGCATTACTGTCCAATGATGATATTGTTGAGGTAGCGACATCCATTGGAGTGGAGGCTATGGGGCCACACTCGGTTGCAAAGCTCAGAGATTGCCAGAAAGCTGTAGTTGATCTTCCTGATCAACAACAACATTCTGCCTAGCAATTTAGTTCATCTGCTTTTGCTTTTTTGTGTGAGTGTTTTGCTGTGATTTTTTCTTCCAAATGCGGATTGCAAGCTGGAATGTTCGAGGGCTGGACAACCCTAATAAATGCTCAATTATCAAAGATGGCGTTAAAAGTTGTGCACCTTCTATTATCTGTCTGCAAGAGACCAAGCTCAAGAATTCGAGACCTCAAAAGCTTTCGTCAGTTGGGGGAGTGACTATCACAAAATGGATCCAGTTAGATTCTATTGGTAGCTGTGGAGGTATTCTATTGGGTTGGAACGATCAGATGCTTGATTGCACATACTCAGCGATAGATATTTTTTCTGTATCTGCATCTTTCAAATGTAGGATTTCAGCCAGGGAATGGTCAGTCACTACTGTTTATGCACCATTTGAGCTCGAGGATTGGGAACTTTGTTTTTTTGAGATCAAACAACGTAGGAGATTCCTAAATGATGCTTGGGTACTGTGTGGAGATTTTAATGTGACTATGTCTGATGAAGAAAGGTCCAAGGGCAAAGGCTCGAACAGAGACATGAGAGTTTTTCGTAGCATCATTCAAGACTTGGAGTTGATTGATCTACCCCTTTCAGGGAGGAAATTTACCTGGACAAATCAAAGAGATATTCCGACAATGGCTCAATTAGACAGAGCCCTCATTTTTGCGGAGTGGGACTTTTATTTCCAAACTGCATCCAATATTCGCTCCCGAGAATAGTCTCTGATCACTATCCCATTGTTCTTGATGACCAAGTTATTACTAAAAGGGTGAACTATTTCAAATTTGAAAAAGCTTGGTTACACAATCCATCTTTCACCCCGACTGTTAAAGAATGGTGGCAATCATTCAGGTGTGGAGGGAATCAGGTTGATGTATTTGCAACTAAACTTACACTTCTTAAAAGAAGGATCAGGAAATGGAGAAATGATAACTTCGGCAATATTTCGCAAGCTAAGAAGAAATTGCAAGATAAACTTCTGAAGCTGGAAACTGATGCTGAACTTTCTACTAGTGCTATTGAGCCAATGAAGACTGTACAAGCTGAACTCCAAGAGCTTATCAAAGCTGAGGCGATCTATTGGAGACAGCGCTCAAGAGTGCAATGGATTAAGGAAGGAGATGCAAACACGCGTTTCTTCCACTGCATTGCAAATGGCCGTCGACGCAGGAATTTTATCCACAGTCTGAATATTGATGGTACACTAGAAACAGCCCCACTCCAAATTAGAGCAGCATTTGAAAAGCACTTCACATCTATCTGTGGCACAACAACTGTCTCTGACTTTCAAATTGATTGGAATACACTTTACCCCCATAGGATTCATGATCTTGCTCATTTGGAGGCACCTTTCACTATGGATGAGATCAAGACAGCAGTTTTTGGCATGAGCAGTGATAAAGCTCCGGGGCCTGATGGCTTTTCAATGAGCTTCTACCACAACTTCTGGGATATTATCAAAGAGGATCTCCTTAATATGCTCCTTGCGATTCAGAGAGGTGAAGGCGACGTATCAAGGCTGAACTACTGTAACATCATCCTCATTCCCAAGTGTGAGGGGGCCAACTCTGTTTCTGAGTTCAGGCCAATCAGTTTGCTCAACTGCTCCTTTAAGATTTTCACCAAACTGCTGGCAAATCGACTATCTTCGATATTACACTCTCTAGTTTCCTCTTCCCAAAGTGCTTTCTTGAAAGGTAAGTCCACGATAGATTGTTTTGTTGTCGCACATGAAGCAATCAATTTATGCAGCAGGAGGCACTCCGACACCCTTCTCTTTAAAATTGACTTTGCTAAGGCATTCGACACAGTCAATTGGGATTTCCTAGACCAGCTCCTAGTCGCTAGAGGTTTTGGCCAGTCCTGGTGCAGATGGATTCATATGATATTGAGGACAGCAAAATCCTCAATCCTCATAAATGGTGATGGAGGTCATTATATTAACTCAAAGAGAGGTTTGAAACAGGGCGATCCACTCTCACCAATGCTCTTCATCTTGGTTGTCGATGTACTAGCTCAAATGCTCCAAAGTGGTCACCGAAATGAAATCTTCTCTCCACTGCCAGTCAGAGGCTCAATTGCAAACCTGACAGTGCTGCAGTTTGCGGATGATACATTGCTTTTTTGTAAGGGCGATGAAGAGGAGGTCATTAACCTTAAATTAGCACTGCAACTGTTTGCTAATATCTCTGGTCTTGCTATCAATTTTGATAAATCATCCTTAGTATATTTTGGACGGTCTAAAATGAAACTCCAAGCTTTCTCAACTATTCTTGGATGCAAAGAGGAGAAGTTGCCCCTTAAATATCTTGGTATGCCTCTTGCTTCTAATAAGCTCAGCAAACAATACTGGCAACCGTTGCTTCTTAAGATTCAGCGGAGGCTCTCAATGTGGAAGGGTAAAATGCTATCTAGGGTTGGCAGATTGGTTCTTATAAATTCTGTGCTTAGTGCCCTGCCGGTATACTATGCCTCTTTCTTTAAGCTACCCCTTTGGGTTATCAGGAAAATTGATCAGCTACGCAGTAGATTCTTCTGGTGTGGAATAGATACTGATATCAGAGGCATTGCTAGCGTGCAGTGGGCACGGATCTGTCAACCGAAAGAACAAGGAGGCCTGGGGATCCTTGATTTAAAGGTGTTCAATGAAGCTCTCCTGATGAAGTGGTGGTGGAATTTGCTTGCATCAGATTCCCTACCAAGCCAAACTCTCCGAAGCCTGTATCAACGCAGTGATTCAAACCAACTGATATGTCCTTTTACTGCATCTTGCTTCTGGAAGGGTATTTATCCGCTGAAAGACCAATTCCTTAGTAACATCAATTGGAGCCTTGGTAAGGGTACGCTCATCAATTTTTGGACGTCCAAATGGATCCATGGAGACAGCATTTCTTCACTATTTCCAACCCTGACTGCTGCGGCATGGAATTCTGAAGCTGACATTCTATCGCAGGGATCTTGGTCAGATGGCTCTTGGAACTGGCAGCCGAGACTTAATTGTGTCCTAACTGAATCAATGAGAGAGGACAAACTGCGCCTGCTTGAGTTGCTTGCAGACTTCCAACCCACAGCTTCTGAAGATCAACCATCCTAGCGACTGATTGCATCCTCTATTTATACTGTCAAGTCGGCTTATAAATTCTTCATCATGGCTGGCCTCCGTTCCCCTTACTACACTGCTACTTGGTCCTCGCCTGCCCCGCTCAAATGCAAGATGTTCATTTGGTTGCTAAGTTGGAACAAGCTCAACTCGAAGGAATTTCTTCACTCTAAAGGTTGGTCGGGCGACACTACATCTACAGCTTGTGCATGTCCTGTTGAATCGACCTTTCATATCTTTTTTGAATGCCCAGTTGCTGTTGCAACTTGGAAACACTTCACCGATATGCTCAATATCCATAACATGCCCCATCATATACACGAGTGCTTCACGACCTGGTGTTTTGGAACTCATAATCACAGATTCACTTGGCATCTTTTAACTGTCTCAGTTTGCTGGAGTTTGTGGCTTGTTAGAAATCAACGCACTTTTACTTCTAAGGCCGTGCAAGCAAATGACATTATTACTAATGCAATTTTTTCTTTTCGCTCTTGGATAGATGGGATGGACAGCGGGAAAAAGAAGGCAAAGCTGCTGAACGAGATGGAAATAGCAGGTGTGCAAGATGCTCTTTTAAAGCAAGCACTCATTCGGGCTGATCAGTTGGATAGCGACGAGGGGAGTTGTTCGGCCTAGCCTTGCAGTTCAGTGTTGGTTATATGTGGATGGTTGTTATTTTTGATTTTTTGGACTCATAGTTTTGATAACTCTGCTGATGTAACTGGAAATTACTTTTTGAATGTCTGTTTGGAGGTTTTTTATACGAGTTACCTGCTGTTGATGGAGAAGGGGGATGAGATCATTTTTTTGTGTCTAGTAGAGGAGTACGACAAAAGTCCGCTGCCCTCTCTACGACACAAATGCATGCTATCTCAAACCTAGACCCATCTAGTGACTCGTTTTTATCTTTAGAAAGCTCTATTCAGATTATTTTTGTAATAGTGCTTAAACTCTTTTTAATATAAATATATATTTTCTGTGAGGTAGAAAAATCCTACCTTTTACTCGTCAAAAAAATATATATACACCTTCCTTGGTATGGTAATATATATATATATATATATATATATATATATATATATATATATATATATATAGCCTTGTTAGTTTTGTTGTTTCATTTTGTATGGTAATATGTGCTATGTTTGGTTTAAAGGTGCGAATGTGGTACTTGAGATTACAATTTTTTTCTTCTTCTACTGGACGAATTGTGACCCAGGTCACCTTCAAATCAAAGAAACAACTGTTAATTTTCTCATTAAACTCATTGGTGCGAGCACCTTGCTATTCAACTTATTATCCTATTGATCATAAATCGATACACAATCTATAAATGACATTCTACAAGTAAAACTAATACGAAACAAGCATGTACTATTTGTTGGGGTTTGTGGATCCAATACATGATAATAGAGTTGGAGAATTCAGATGAGAAGAATAGTCGAAGAAGCAGCAAGCTGCTGCAGGCAAGTTGCGGTCGACCGCATTCGTACAGGCAAAAGAACTGTCGACCGTGTAGTCGACCACCACTCTCTCTGGATGGATCCTGTATCTTAAAGAGACGACCGGTCGACCGTGCAGTCGACCGACCTGCTCTCTGTTGAACCTTGTGCAGTCGAAGGAAAGAGCCGGTCGACCGACTTGGTGTTGTGGTCGACCGTCCCGACGCTGTTTTGATGAGCGGCTGAGATTGATGTTGGAAAATCCTATATATATTGTATTGTGTACGATTTTAGGGTTAAGTGAAAAGAAAATAGAGATCTACCAGCCATCATTGAGAGAGAAGGAGATAGAAAGAAACCCTATACCTTGGTGGTGAGTTCTTGAGAGATTTGTAAACATATTCTTTATATTTCTAGTGGAAATCGCAGGAGTGCCACAGCGCAGGGAAGTAGCCATTGTTTTGGGTGAACCTCGAAAAAATTCTTATGTGTTCTTGTGTGTGTTACTTTTGGTTGTTCTTTGTTCTCTTGTTTTGATTCTATAATTCTTGCATCTCGTCGTTGTTGTTGAGTTATTCCGCAGTTAGAATTCAATAAAGTGGTATCAGAGCTACAGGTTGGTAGTGTTGATTGAGATGTGGGACAAGAGTAGAGTCAAGGAGTTCGATGGAACGAATTTCACAATGTGGAAGATCCAAATAATTGTGTATCTCCGAAAGAAGGATCTAGATGATCCGTTGTTTGGTGTGAAGCCAGAAGGGGCAGAGGTCGATCCGGTTGTGTTGGCAGCCTGGAATAGATTGGATCAGAAAGTGCTTGGACAGATTCAGTTTTCGCTGAGCAGGAAGGCACTATTTCACATTGAGAAGGCAAAAACTACAAAGGAGGCAATGGAGATATTGACAGACATGTTGGAGAAGCCGAATGCAGCGAACCAGATCTTACACCTAAAGAAGTTGGTTAACTTGAAGTTGTCAGAAAGGGGTTCGGTTGCTGAGCACATCAACAATTTCTGTATGGTTTACAATCAGATAGATTAGTCGGGTTTAAAGTTTGAGGAGAGGGCACAATCGTTGTTGTTGCTACCCAGTCTTCCCGATAATTACGGCACAGTAGAGCAGACTATTACTAGCACCATGACTGATACGACAACCCTAAAGGATATTATAAGCATCATTATGAATGTGGATGCAAGGAGGAAAAGACATGGAGAGACTTCGGTGTCATATCCTAGCAATGCCGTTGTAATGCCCCGAATTCCAAATAAGACCGAATTCGAAGTTTCACAGGATCTTTACACTTCACTTCGTACAATTTTACAAGGAAATTTGAACTCTTTATAATACAACAGAGTTCTTTACATTTATTTACACAGCAGAAGATAGAATGAAGTACAATAATGAAAAATTATATAATTGCAACATCTTTAACATTTGAATAAATCAACATCAGCATATCAACTTTATATCTTCATGAAAATCCAACTCTTGCATATAAAACTGTGGGCACGTCAGTTGCTTACAACCGATGAAAAATATTATACACGGCTATCCTCTCTATGCCGGAATATAACGATCTTAATACTTTAACGAACCATAACTTGAATCTAAATGAAGTGTTAAATATGACTACTCTAAACATGTAAGTGTATGCAATGCCTTAATGCCTAATGCAAATATTTTATACTAAGATGACACTAATGCATACTTATTCGGATTCTGTGCATCCCATACTACATAGGTCCGAGGGCAAGCACCTACGTACTCCACATTAAAGGGTTCGATCCCTCGCCATGACAACTACCCAGTAATAAAAGCAAGGTTCAGACATTCCACGAGTATGGATTTCAGTCCCAGAGTACACTGCCCGACTGTTATACAGACTCCTCGTCGTGCGAACATCCCGCAAGTGCCCTTCTAGCCCCGGCATACGTATATACACTGGAGTACAGCAAGCTATCTGCCCGACTACGCATGTCCCAGATTTCAAATAAAAGCTCGTCTCCATCGAAGCAACCTCAGTCCCGGAGTATACCGCCCGAATGGGTCTATAGTCCTGAAGTACATCGTCCGACTATATAGAGTGCCCCACTTACGTTTGCCCAGGTTTACTACATCTTCATTTAGTGCCTAGTTCTTAAGTTCAAGACATGAATAAATTATCATACCTAGAGTTAGTATTACCCTCTACTGGACTTAATCACAAATACCGAGATAGCTCCATGGCCATATCTCAAAAATATAACTCAAATCTTTTAATTTAACAATGCTGGTACCTGAGGTCTCACTAAACTCTAGATCACAACCTTTCATGTACAAGAATCCATGGGTACTCTTACCCTTCAATAATCATGTATTCAACTCAATGTATTCTTATCATTAACTTATTCACAAATTAATCAATGTCTTATCTTAGCATCATTCATGAGTCATTTATTCATTTACAATTCAAAATAAAATAATATTTCTTTTCATGAACAATAGATTTTAATCTCATTAACAACTTAATCACATCGAGTGTTTCTTACTCAACATAAGTATATGATCTCATCAAGAGAAATCCATAACCTGGCAAATATTTTTCTCTTCTTCTCAAAATAAAAGTCATATTCTCAATTAAATAATTTTGAAGTCAAAAACTCATTTTCATTCTCAATGTATCTTTTTATTTCTCAAAATATACTCGGAAAATTCTAAAATTAATTTTAATAAATTCTATATCATTTTATAGGAATATTGGATATTTCCCCCAAATTTTATTCACATAAAAAACCCCTTAAAATTATTAAAAACACCCAAAAAAATCAAAATGAGCTCACTGGGTTTCGAACCCAAGCCCAACCGCACCAACAGTGAGCGCCCAAAGCCACCATCGAGAACCACTAAATTCAAGTGGACTTGGTGTTATAAAGCTATATGGAAATCCCCATATACTTACTCTCTGGTTTTGAATTTAATTAGACGAAAACAAAAAATAAAAGGGTCTAACAAGTTTCGAATCGAGGACCTCCCGCCTTCTACAGTGACTTATGGTGCACCCGCTAGCCAATAAATTCAAGTGTGAATACTGATATCAAATCACACTGATATGCTTTTGTTTAATCTTTCTGTTATTCAATTATCTTCACAAAACTCTATTTTTCATTCGATCTAATCTTTCATTAGACTACAATTATTTCATCTAGACTGAGTTTACTTTCAAACAGTAACTGACGAATTTTAACTAATATTTTAGATATTATATCTATATTTCAAATTATTTCCTTTCTTAATGAACAAGAATTTTATTTCTTCAATTTAATCAAAATAGCAATGGGTATCTCTTACAACCACTTTATAAGACTTTATTTGTATCAACTTAAACTTTACTACAAATTAATTTGGCTATAAGGAAAAACTCAACAATAGTCATATAAGTTATCAAATTCGACATTAAAATTTTTTAACTAGCATATTAGTAAGATTCATGGCATTAATTCTTTTGTTTAATATTCTTCTTCCTAATTATCATGATGGCAACTATCTTTCTTAATCACAACGGAAAAATTACTACCATTCATAGCATATACAATAGCATGGATTCTATTCTTCATTTAACACATCAAATTTAATCTATACTACTCATTAATCATTTCTAGCATGCATGTCTTATATTTTAGAAAGCACAAGATCACCTACCTCTTATGAAGAATTTGAAAACAAAGATGAAGAGACACAAATTCTAGCTCCAACAAACATTCCTAGTCCTTCTCCTCCGAGCAAGAGCTCTCCAACAAGCCTTCAATGCACAAGAACACTATCTTTCTCTCTTTCTTTTTACTCTCTCTAATTTGGTTTATTTTAGGTGTGAAATGAGAAGAGAAAAAAGGTGTATTTATAGGGCAAAAGAAGGGCTAAAGTGTAAAACTCACCCACCTAATAACTACCTACTAACTTTTCACTTTCCTAACTCCCTAACTCCCAACCCTTGATTTCCTATAACCCCCATCCGATCCCCCTCTCTCTTCCAAACCAATTTCTCTCTCTCTCTCCCTATCCACACATGCACACACACATACAAAAATAAATACAATTCCTATAGTTCTAGTATGTGTATTAAAATTTGTTACATATCATCTATGAGTCCCTGCATAACTAAAAATAGGATTTAATTAATGGGCTTGTCTCATGAGCTTTCTTTTTAATCAATTTAATTAGTTAGTCTAGTGGGCTTTCCTTTTAATTAATCTAATGAGCTAGAATCTATCCTAGATCCATAGTTTTAATAAAATGCTAAATAAAAAGACTCATACATGCTAAAATATAAATGAGAGTAAGAAAAATAAAGATGGAAAGATTAGCACGTGCGATGCACTTGCACACACTTCATTCAATTAAATATTTTTATTCAAATTAAAACACATGTATATAGTATATAAAATGCATATAAAATTAGTTTAATTTAAAAATTATAATTTTTCATTCACAAATAAAATAGACATACATTTCAGGATTTATTTTTGAAAACGAACACGCCTACAATATGTTTGCTGAAAGCACGTGTGTCGCACGTAAAAATACCGAAATACGAAATTCGACTTTATCAACGAAAAAAATGTTAAAGATAATATAATATAAGAAAGTACATTTATTAATTTTATATATTCCACGACGTAATTGCTACGTACGTAGAAAACACGTGCATTATACGTATAATAATATTTTAATCAAAATAAGGAAAAATGAATTTCTGTTTATAAAGAATAGATTTGGATACCTAAAATAAATAATTTAAATACAAAAAAATATTACACATAGCGGTGGAAATACATAATCGATACGTGCATCAAAAACACATAAAAGCACGTGAAATGCAGAGATTGAAATTTAATATTTTAGTTGATTTAAATAGGATAAAATATACGAAAAATGCATAAATAGTCAGAAATTACAATACGTAATAAAAACACGTTGCAAATATTACCAATAACGGTACAAAATACCCGTGCGTAACACACAAGGGCAAAATTGTCATTTCCAGTTTCGCGGGGTGTTACACTCTCCTCCCTTAGAATAATTCCGTTCCCGGAACTCGCTAGGGTAAAAATTATATTTTCTACACGCCAAAGAAAATATCTTATTGTTTATAGAAAATTGTAAACATCCAGAAAATAAGTGTAGTATAAAAATAAGCAATGAGAAAAAATAAGGCAAACTCTATATAAGAAAACTATGAATATCAAAATTTTTATAAGAATGGAACAAGAAACTAGAAAAATAGCATGAGAAAAGAAAATGTGATAAAAAGACAGGATAGATTGAGAGAAATTTTCATACAAAAAAAATAATATTAGAAGAACCACTAGATAAAAGAAAAAATCAATTAAGTCATTAATTTGTGGAATGGTTCGGAAAACAATGCGGTAAAGAAAACATAGTCAAAAGATAATTTATAAATAGATTTAGAAATCAAAATTTATCAATGTAATAAGCGGTAGAAAATCGCAAACCAAATTAGTACTGTATGACCAAAATTGAATAAGCAATTTAAAAGAAAACTATTGGATAACAGTCTGAAGAATAAACGAGAATGAATTTCAGTTAAAAGTATAGACAATATAAAACGATCTTGTATACCAATTAATATCATAAAATAATTTGTAAGGCAAATATAATAATTATGCATACGATTTGAAAAGATACAGGAGGCATACATCGAAATAGTTTCGAATTGTCAAGTACAGTAAGAAAAACCAACATATAAAATTTATATATGTACATAGGCATCAAAATTATAAGAGTGAAACAAACAATATCATGATACGAAAATTATGAAAAATTTGTAGGAGTAAAACAAAACATCATAGTTGTAAAAGTAGTAACATATTATTGAAATAGTGATAAAACTAATCCTATAGAAATAACATACGAATTGAAGAAAAAGTATAAATACAAATTTTATTTTTGTTAGGTGAGTACACACCAAATCCAAGATAAGTTAGTAGCAAAATAAAATACGATAAAACGGTATAAAATGCTAAAATAACATGGCCTATGATCAAGAATCACCAATCCGGTTAACCACCTTTTGAGAGGCAGCCTGTGGTGAGCAATTGTACTACATAGTATCTAATTTATCTTCTAAATTGTATAAATTGTCCGAGCTCGGGGCAGGGGTGTTACAAATGGTATCAGAGCCGACTTTCGACACCGATTGTGGGTAAGAGTGGGTGAGATGTATGCCTGAGATGGAGCTAGCAGATGTACAGGTAAGTATACCTGAGAGGGAGCGAGGTTGGGGACAGATCGTCCGAGTAAGGGGACTGTACAACTCGCAGAATCGGGGTACTGTGCAGCTAGCAGAATCAGAGTACTCCACTCTACATCGGCTAGAAAGAAGATCCTGCACTAGGTTGTGCATGCCCCGTGCTCAGCGAGGATGCTAATTTCTGAAGCGGGGGTGCCCATATCGGGATTTGTACTAAATAAAATAATATATAAATAACATTGCCTATGATCAAGAGTCACCAATCCGGTTAACCACCTTTTGAGAGGCAGCCTGTGGTGGGCAGTTGTACTACATAGTATCTAATTTGTCTTCTAAATTGTATAAATTGTTCGAGCTCGTGGCTGGGGTGTTACAGCCGTGCTGTCAGTTAATAACCGTGGTAGAAGTAACAATAGAGGGAGGTCACAAAGCAGGAATCACAGATCCAAGTCAAGAACCAGACATCACAAAGGTGAGTGTTGGTACTGCAAGAAGCCAGGACACAGAAGAGACCAATGCGAGGAGTATAAGAAAACACAAGCAGGGTCACAAGTAGCCAATATGGTAAGTATTGAACCCCGTCTAGATGAATTATGTTTATATGCTGAATATAATATTTTGTAAGATAATTGGTGTATAGACTCAGGTGCTTCTTATCATTGTACCCCCATGAGGCATATTTTTGAGGATTACAGGACAGGTAATTTTGGTGCAGTTTCAGTTGGTAATGGGTAGATATGTCCAGTTGTAGGTGGAGGCATTGTGAGAGTGAAGGCTCACAATGGTAGGCAATTGGTCTTGTATGACACAAGACATATTCCGAGCTTGAAGAATAACTTGATTCATTTAGCAAACTAGACAAAGAAGGGTTCACAACAACTTTTGGGCATGGAGAATGGAAGGTGACTACGGGTGCCAAGTTGGTGGCAAAAGGAAAGCATGGTGACACGCTGTACTTACTCAGAGGAGGTGATTCAAGCGATATCATTGCTACAGCATCAGCAGGTAGTTTTCCTTCAGTTCTATGACATGTTAGGTTAGGGCACCTTGGTGAAAGGAGTGTCAAGCAGCTTTGTTCTAGAAATCTTTTACCGGGAATGAAGAAGGTTGAGATAGATTTTTGTGAGAATTGTGTGATGGAAAAACAGAAGACAGTTAGCTTTTAGTTGGGTGGGCGTGAGAAGAAGCTTGGGAAGCTAGATTTGGTACATACAGATGTGTGGGGTCCAGTTCAGAAATTTTCTTATGATGGTAAGAGATACTTCGTCACATTCATCGATGATGCTACAAGAATATTTTGGGTTTATAAAATTTGCGAGAAATCAGAAGTTTTTGAGGCATTCAGAGTTTGGAAGGCCAGGGTTGAGAATGAGACGGGTTACAAAGTGAAAGCAATAAAGTCAGACAACGAAGGTGAGTACACAAGCAAAAAGTTTTTTAAATATCTGGCAAAAGAAGGTATCAGAGGAATCAAAACATTTCCTAAGACTCCACAGGAGAATGGTGTAGCAGAAAAGATGAACCGCACGATACTCGAAAGGGCGAGATGCATGAGACTTCATGCGAGTCTTCCAGTCCATCTTTGGGTTGCTACAGTTGATACAACGGTGTACTTGATAAATCATTGCCCGTCTAGTGCCCTTGATGGGGCCATTCCAGAAGAACTATGGTCCGATAAAACTGTCAATTATTTGTATTTGAAAGTTTATAGTTGTATGTCATATGCACTAATTGACAGGGAAGATAGAAAGAAGTTGGACTCTAAATCCAGGAGGTGTGTGTTCATTGGCTACGGTAGCGATGAGTATGGTTACAGGCTTTGAAATTCTGTGGATAACAAAGTCATTCGCAGCAGAAATGTAGTGTTCAATGAATATGTCCTATACAAGGACAGGCACACAGGTCAAGACAGTATAACAAGTTCAGAGTCAGATTGAGATTCAGACTCAGACTCACATTCTGAAGGCGGCCCCAGTGGTGGGGGTCCTACAGTGCAGCAGCAGGTACAGGTACCATAGGCAGCACAGGAGGCTCATGGTGAGCCTATTGGGAATGAGCAGGTTATCCAAGATGAACAGGTACAACCAGAACAGTTCGGGAAACCTGAACCGGTACCTACGGTGAAGAGATCGACACGAGAGACCTACGGTGAAGAGATCGACACGAGAGAGAAGGCTAACCAAGATATTTGATCCATCAGCTAGTGTTACTCACGAGCATGTTTTGTATACAGATTCAGGAGAGCTAGAGACTCGTGAGGAGGCTTTGAGGGATGTGGCTCAAATTCAGTGGGAGTTAGACATGAAGGACGAGATGAGATCCTTGTGTAATGCCCCTGCCCCTAGCTCAGCCAATTTATACAATTTATAAGACAAATTAGATACTATGTAGTACAACTGCCCACCACAGGCTGCCTCTCAAAAGTTGGTTAACCGATTAGGTGACTCTTGATCTAGGCTATATTATTTATATTATATTTAATCTAGTGATTTTACCGATATGGTACTATTCAATACCATCTCTCCTCACTTTCTTTTCTTTCTTTCTTTTCCTTTCTTTTGATTATGTTTTTGGTGCAAGAGAAATGTAGGAAATGGGGGCTTTATTTATAGGATTTGTTGAGGGTCTAATGTGCAAAAATACACACCTAATAAATTACTAAATTTAATTTTCAACCTCTCATTTTCTTAACTCTCAAAAACTCCCACCTCTTCATTTGTCCACCTCTTCAATTCTCTAACCCTTAACCCCTCATCTTTCTAACTCCCCAAACGGGCCATTCTTCACTTCTCCCGTGTGTACACACACAGCCAAAACATTTGAATGCCTAATATCCGGGTGGCCCCCCACTTGAAATCCAAGCCACGTCACCGTGCATTGACCAAAGTCAATAGCACAATCAACAGCACAAGTGCTGTTCACGTGGGCCCACATTCATCATGCACATTTCACCATTCCATTTATATTACCATACCCATTTCATTTATTTTACCAAACTATTCAAGTAATCAGCCAACATCTTTATACTTTGAACATATATATTATATATATTATATATTTTTTTATCTTTGAAATTACACTGGGTGTTACACACACTCCGAAATTTATTTTGAAAATAAATATACTTAAATACGTTTACCGAAAACACGTGCGTCGCACGTAAAACATGAAAATGCAAAATCTGGTTTTATCAACAGAAAAAATATTAAAGATAATAAAATATAACATAAGAAAAATATATTTATTAATTTTATATATTTCACGATGTAATTGTCACGTACGTAGAAAACACGTGCATTATACGTGCAGAAAATTGAAAAATGCATTTTAATCAAAATAGAGAAAATGAATTTCCGTTTTATAAAATATATAAAATAAATAATTTAAATACATAGAAAATATTGTACGTAGCGATGGAGACACGTGCATCAAAAACACGTAAAAAGCACGTAGAAATATAGAGATCGAAATATTATATTTTTGTTGACTCAAATAGCATAAAATGTGCGGGAAATATATAAATAGTTGGAAATCAAAATGCGTGGTAAAAACATGTTACAAAATATATGTGCGTAACACACAAAGGCAAAATTATCATTTTCAATTTTGCGGGGTGTTACACCTTGGAACAGAACCAAACTTGGGAGTTGACCAAATTACCTGCAGGGAAGCGCGCTCTTATGAACAAATGAGTTTTCAGAGTCAAAGATGAGGCAGATGGCAATAATAGGTACAAGGCAAGACTTGTTGCGAAAGGATTCTCTCAAAGAGAATGTGTTGATTATAGTGAGATCTTTACACCGGTTGTGAAGATGGCTTCTATTAGGGTTCTTCTTAGTATTATGGTAGTTGAAGACTTGTACTTAGAGCAGTTAGATGTGAAGACAATATTTCTCTATGGTGATGTCGAAGAAGAGCTGTACATGAGACAACCCATAGGTTTTGAAGCCAAAAGAAAGGAAGATATGATGTGTCGATTGAAGAAGAGTCTTTATAGGCTCAAACAAGCACCGCGACAATGGTACTTGAAGTTTGATTGCTTAATGAGAGGAAAAGGATTTCGATAGATGCGAAACAGATCAATGTGTGTATGTTTGTAGATATGAGGACAATGATATAGTTACCTTGGCGTTGTATGTGAATGACATGTTGTTAGCAAGTTCATGTATGAAGAAGATTAAATAAGTGAAAAGGGTGCTAGCTTCGGAGTTTTCAATGAAGGACTTGGGTGATGCAAAATAAATCCTCGGTATGAAGATTAGTAGAGACAGGAGTAGCAAGAAGCTTTGGTTATCATAAGCGGACTATGTGAAGAAGGTGTTGAAGAGATTCAACATGGATGGCGCAATGCCAATTACTTGTCCCTTGGCTGCTTACTTCAAGTTATCAATAAACTTGTGTCCTAAAATGGAGGCGGAGATAGAGGAAATGACTGCTATTCCTTATGCCTCAGCCGTTGGAAGTTTGATGTATGCGATGGTGTCTACAAGACCAGACATCGCACAAGCAGTGGGAGTTGTCAGTCGTTACATGAAGAATCCAGATAAACTGTATTGAGATACAGTAAGGTGGATTCTTAGATATCTAGCTGGTACTTCAGATCACTCTCTTTATTTTGGGGGAGATTCTTTGCATACACATGGTTATGTGGATACAATTTTTTTGGGCGATCGTGATGGTTGCAGATGTACTACAGGGTATGTATTTACAGTTAGAGGAACAACTATTAGTTAAGCTTCATAGTTATAAAAGGTTATAGCACAGTCAATCACAGAGCCAGAGTATATGGCGCTTACAAAAACGACGAAAGACATGTTGTGGATTTCGGAGCTTATGAAACAGTTGGGCAGGAAGCAACCCATAGGTAAATTATGGTGTGACAGTCAAAGTGCAGTTTTCTTGGCCAAAAACTCGACATATCACTCTAGGAATCGGTACATTCAAATGAGGTATCATTTTATCAGAATGACGGTTGAGAAGAAATGGTTGAAGCTAACTAAGATTCTTGGCACTAAGAATCCGGCGGACATGCTTACTAAGGTGGTGGATAGGAGGAAACATCAATTTTTCTATACCGCTATCGGATTGTCTCTACGTTAATTGTTGAGGAGACTCGCAAAGGCACATGCCTAGACTAGGCCAATGGAAGAATGAAGAACAGGTTAGAGACTTCATGTATATGTTTTCAAGTGGAAAATTGTTGGAATTTGTGGATCCAATACACGATAATAGGGTTGGAAAAGTCAGATGAGAAAAAGAGTCGAGGAAGTAGCAAGCTGCTGCAGGCGAGTTGGGATTCACCGTAAGTGGATAGTTGACCGCATTCGTACAGGCAAAAGAACGGTTGACCGTGTAGTCAACCGTCACTCTCTCTAGATGAATCCTGTATCTTGAAGAGATGACCGGTCGATCGTGTAGTCGACCGACCTGCTCTCTGTTGGACCTTGTGCAGTCGAAGGAAAGAACCTGTTTACCGACTTGGTGTTGCGGTCGACCGTCCCGACGCTGTTTTGATGAGCGGCTGAGATTGAAGTTGGAAAATCTTATATATATTGTATTGTGTACGATTTTAGGGTTAAGTGAAAAGAAAATAGAGATCTACCAGCTGTCATTGAGAGAGAGGGAGATAGAGAGAAACCCTACACTTTGGTGGTGAGTTCTTGAGAGATTTGTATACCTATTCTTCATATTTCTAGTGAAAATCGCAGGAGTGTCTCTGCGCGGGGAAGTAGCCATTGTTTTGGGTGAACTTCGAAAAAATTATTGTTTGTTCTTGTGTGTTGTTTTTAGTTGTTCTTTGTTTTCTTATTTTGATTTTATAGTTCTTGCATCTCGTCGTTGTTGTGGTGTTATTCCGCAGTTAGTAGTCAACGCTGCTACAGAATATTTGTGTAGATTGCAGTTATATCCAACCAAACACCATCTTAGTCCGACTATAGAGTTCAATGATCTTTGCATGCTGTAAACTACCCTAATATCACCCTTTAAAACAAACATGCATGATAACCTTGGTCACCTACTAACAATCTTCTTCCGTTAGATCTAGTTTGCATAAAACACATTATACATAGTATATAATACTTTCTCTGTTTCATTATATAAGTTATTCTAGTTTTTTTTTTTATTTTTATTTTTTTCTTCTTCATAGTATAAGTCAATTTAGATTTTTGAGGAAATGTCATGTTATCCTTAAATGTTCATAAATTAATTTTCTATGAAATTTTTAATTTTACCATTGTTTTTTATATATAAATAAGTAATAAAAAATCATAGAAGATGACAAATAGGACATTTTATAATTAATGGCTTATTTATGAGCTTAAAAATCAAAAATATATAGTACTTTATTCAGGAATAATGCTTCATCAGCTATCAATTTCACTACCTTACGTTACATACTTCTATTGGAGAATTTAACTAGATACTTTATCTTTCCTTACTTATTGGAGTGTGTTACCTAAGACAGTAAAAAAAAAATATAGTAAAATTGATAGTAGATGTAACATTATTCTTTATTCAATCCTATGTTGTTCCTAAAGAATCGTATAGAAACCTATAATATATCTCTACTATTATAATGGGAGAAGGGCTTAGTGTCATTTGTCACCAATATTATTTTTTTTTTGGTCATTTTGTCATTTTGTCAACACGTGCAGTGCACGTGTTGGCTTTTTTTTTTCCTTTCCATTTCCCTCCACGTGCATCGCACGTGCATTATGGTTTTTTTTGTCCTTTTCATTCCCCTTCACGTGCATCGCACGTGTTGGTAATTTTTTCTTTTCCCTTTTCGTTTCCCACCGCGTGCATTGTATATGCATTATAGTTTTTTTTTTTTTTGGTCCTTTTCATTTCTCTCCACGTGCATCGCACGTGCATGATACTAGTAAAAGAAAATGAGAAAAGAGAGCTTCAAACTTGTTATAATAAATCAAAGTCACGTATACTATGTCATTTCCCTAACAGAGTCACTTCATGTTTCTCATCCCCACCACTACCTGAAACCTTTCATATCCTTGTTGGATTGTTGGTGGGACCCACCACACACACAAGAGTGGATCCTCTGCCCTACCAAACTGTTTCTCCCCAAAAAAAAAAAAAAAAAAAACAGAAAAGAAAAGAAAAAAAAAAATCTCGACACTTGTTGCTATTTGAACGCCTTTGCATACCCTCAGTCTCTTCCACCAAAAACACAGCATCCCAAAACCCTGAACTCTTTTGTACATGGAAGACAAGAGAATCTCACCAATTCTTGCATGTTCCTATCTAACACCCAATGTTACTCAAGGTTAACATGCACTGCCTACGTGGCACTGTTTGGTAAGGTGGTGCTCGGTTGCCTGAGCTGCTTGACCGACACGTGGAGGTGTTAAATTGTTCCTGGGTGATTCTGGGAGTCTGGATGGTTTTGTCGGGTAGTGAGGACAATCTGGATTTTAATCAGCTTTACTTTTGGTGCGAACGCTGACACACACCTTCATTCATGAGAGGATGTGCAGTTTGAGATGTGGGGATCGAAAAGAGGTTTTGGAAGGCATTTTTGGGATGTCTGTTTAAATTTGGTGAATAACGCCAAGATTGTTGGAATGGATAGGATCTTCATATATTAGTCCTTGAGAAATCTTTTAGATTTAGGTAGCAAGTCATCGTCTTTATGTTCTTGCAATAGTCATTCATTATACACTTATTGCGAGTACTTACAGGTAGCATGCATTTCGACTGGCGGACTTCCTCTTGGTTGCAACTCCAAGTGCCGCCTGGGAGTGAATTTCCTTTACATTTGTAAATTTGAAACTTGGTAAGGTGATATATCGGATAGAACGTTCCAGCCATCAAAAAATATATTAATCAATAAAAACAGTTAAAATACAAACAATAATACAATGATTTTACAAGCTGTAAAACTGAGAGAAGATTACAAGAGGGTGATATAACAAATAAACAAAATAGGATGCAAACATGAGATCTGCAAAACGACAGTAGCACCACACCGAAAAGGGTGACGGAGCATTCAGCTAGGACACCGATGCATCAGAGGGAGCTAAACAAAACTTGCCGCACCCAATAGTGGATCAGACCCGAAAAACTGAGCCATGAAACAAGATGTCAAAACCTCCCCCCACGAAGACATCAAGCTCTCCCAGCAGCCCCTGAGAACTCTAGCAACACAAATATGACAATCCTGGCTGCCTACACCGAGGAAGGCAAAGAGGAGTCAAAACTCAACTGTGCACAAACTGATAAGCTGACACAGAAGCTGCTTTCCTAGCAAGAATACGAGCACTCACACGAAATTTTGCAAGTTGGTTTTCATATATTTACAACTATTTTGCATCTTTACATATTAGGTAAATATAAAAAAAATCTTTAAAATGTTTGACATTTATATAAAATTCTAACAATAGCACTTCTTGAAGGGTTTGAGTGAGTAGTACAGGACATTGACTTGGAATGGGTCTTGGTTTTGAAGATTTAGAGTTACCAATTTGGGGATTGGGGTTTCAGATTCTATAGGGAAGATGGACAATGAAGGTGGAAAGACTTAAGAGTTACCAATTTTGTTGTGTATTTTTACCATATGTAGCACGGACACGGGTATGGAATACAGGTACGATACGACTCGGGTATACGGATACGTGATTTCTCAAAAATTAACGATACGAGTACGTTAAGAGTACGTTGAATATAAAAAATAATAAATTTAATATATATTATGTTAAAAAAATATAAAATTCGAATTTTTTTACTACAAATATAAAAGTCTTAAAAAGAAACAATAATTACTAACTACTTGTCTTACTTTTTGCAGGTGAAGATTCCTTTGGTTGAAGCTTCCTTTGCTTGTTGGCGTGAAACTTCCTTTGTTTGAAGCCTTCTGGTGTGAAACAATACATATGGATATGGGTACGATACGACCTTGTGGTGTGATGCATCCTTTGCTTGCTGGAGATGATTGATAGTTTGATACCTCCTCTTCCATGTCTGAGACAACAAAGAAAAAAAGGCACATTCATGATTAAAAAGTAGCAAATCAAATTAAACATGTATTCTGATGCTCGTAAACTAAATGTGATGTTGTGTAAATTATTTATCTTGCATGTCTGTCTGCATTTGAAGCAACAAAATAACTTGTGAATAATATAATGGTAAGTGTAGTAAGAAAGTAAGAAAATAATAACACTAACATCAACATCAAACAGTGTCAGGGATCATGCCCTCATGCATCCAGAGATAAATAATAGGTACCATAGCAACAGTGGGAAAAACGAGTTCCCTTTCGAATATGCATGTCTATATTGTCCACTACTAGATCTTTTCCCTTAAAAACCCTGGCTTGATTATTTTTCATTATTAACAGATGTGAACGAATACAAACAGGGCTAAAGATGACAGTGTCATGGATCATGCCCTCATGCATTTAGAGATAAACAGTAGGTACCACAGTAACAGTGGGGAAAATGAGTTCCCTTCCGAATATGCATTTCTATATTGTCGGATTTTAGTATTTTATTTGGTCACCCAGAGTCTAAGAGCATTCCCACTCATTCCCTACCCCCCCCCCTAAACCGTTCCGCAAAAGGTATGGTCGCCACCGCAAATAAATGGCGAACTGAAATTGGAGCCACATTTATGCGGCTCCAATTTTGATTGGCAAAATGTTTCTTTTGCATAAAGAGACCTCCTTTAATTATGGCAAAATGTTTCTTTTGCAAAAAAACCCACCTTTAATTATGGAATAGATTAATATATATTTATTTGGTTGATTTTTTTAAAAAATTTCTTTTATATTTTTATTTATAGATAATAATTATACTACTGTTAAGTTTTAACGGGATTTTTAATATAAGACCAATATTGGATATCTTCCACGGTTTGTTTTGAGTGTAGAATTTAATCATATGAATTAATAATTATACTAAAGAGAAATACAAATTCATAAATATTCATCGAAAATTACAAAATATAATACTGAACGAAGAGTGAATACAAATAATTCTTAGTAAGTGTATTATCTATTTCTAATTAATTGTATTATAACTTTTTAATTAATTGTATTATCCTTTTGCATTCAAAAATTATTTTTGCGAAAAAAAAATTACAAAAAAAATATTTGAAACCCCAAAATGGGGTACCATTGGAGCACTCCATTTGAAACCCCAAATCAAAATGGCATGTTCCAAGGAATATGCCAAAATGGAACCCAAAAATGGTGATGGAGATGGGGTTCCGTTGGGAATGCTCTAAGTGTGGTAAAAGCCAACTCATATGTAAGAGAGAAGAGAGTTAACAGAGAAATTTAGAGAAAATTACTCAGTCACGACACATTATATTTAAATACACTAATAATCTGTACATGCAATATGCATTTTAAAATTTTTTTTAATACAGTAAATAATAAGACGTAATCTGACATCGAATCTGAGACCTTATTTTACTTATCATATATTCTTTACAAACTATTTTTAGTGATACAAACTTTTATTTTATATAAGTGACACATTTGTAAATAATTATATCGTAAATAAATGTCACGCCCCGCTTCCCAAAAGGAATACGGAATACGGTAGGTGACTAAGCCCAGCGAATAGTTTTCACCATCCATAAGTTGTACGAATCTGCTGACTCATCACAACGATAAATATATCAACATACTCAACCAGGCATACAAAAACAATTATAACTCAACAGTATTTATTGCAACAATAATAAATATTCCAACAAATACGAGATCTGAAACAAAACAATAATCCTGGGGCTACAAGACCAAATACGAGTCTCAATACAATTCATGAATAAAATAGTTCATAAAAATATTTAGCAAATTTTCCAATGCGCAATTCAAAACTTTTGCTCACCTGCTCTAGAAGGCAATTAATCAGCAAAACCTGCTCATATAGCAATTATAAGAAAAATAGAAAAACAGGAAAACATAATGCCTGTAATACCCTGCAAAATAGCATATGGCTATTTTGCACTGTAACCCGTGCATTGACTAAGTATTGCACACGATTACATTTTTCCTAGAAATTATCAGTTAAATTGAGAGATTTCAGACATACGGGCTGTTCTGAATCCGATGAGGTAAACTCGGAATATCGTCTCGATTAAACTGTAGTTTTGTCCTGATTGTTTTGACCAGATAATTTGTGGGAGGAAATTATAATTTCCATAAAACATGTATTTTATAGAATTTTAATATATATGTATTGGTTATTTTCAATTAAGCTAGTGCTTGAAGTGAATGTGGTATGAGTTTGTGCACTAGGGTTAGAATCGGAGGGTGGTGACCTAGGGTTCCTTGACCTAACCTAGGGTTAGGAACCCTAGCATCATGATGATCATGGCTTGATCTTGATAAAGATCCAATGGTAGGATTAATTCACCATGTATTATATGTGTATGTTGACTTAGGGAATAGGAAGCTTCCTAGGAGCTTCAAGGAAGCTTCCATGAAGCTTCTAAGCTTGGTGTGTTGGCACTCAATCCACCCTTCATTCCTTCACCCATCCCACACTCCATCTCATCCCTACACCTCACCACACTCCAACCCACACCCACCCATCCAATCCGGCCCATATAAACCCCACCCCCCATCTCACTTCACTCTATTTTTTCAAGCTCCATCTATTCTCCTCCTAAGCCTTCTCCATTCCTCTTTGTTCAATATATATATACTCCAACCCACACCCACCCATCCAATCCGGCCCATATAAACCCCACCCCCCATCTCACTTCACTCCATTTTTTCAAGCTCCATCTATTCTTCTCCTAAGCCTTCTCCATTCCTCTTTGTTCAATATATATATATATATATATATATATATATATATATATATATATATATATATATATATATATATAGGAAAAGGAAGAAGTCTATTAGAATAGAAGGAGTAGTAGAGAAGGAGAAGAAGAAGTGTAGGAGAGGGTGTAGGCCAAGTTATACAAGTGCAAGGCAAGCAAGCAAGCAAGCTAGGAGAAAAGCTACAAGGAGATTCTTTTGCAAAACTTCAAGTGGGTGATCTCTTGAACTCCTTTGTATTTATTTTTGTTTTGGTATGAATGGATGTGTAGTAGTGATAGGTATGATTTGTTACCATGTTTGAGTATGAGAAGTACTAGGGAAGAATAAATTGTATGGTAGAGAATTACTCTTTTTGAGTTTTGGTTAAGTAGCATGATTGTGAGGGTATATTGGGGAATTCCTTACGCCCAAACGGTTTGGTATCTTGAGCTAAAATTTTAGGAAGTTGTTCTTCTATGTATGTAGAGTATCCATGATTTTTTTCATAATATTTGGATGCATTTTAGTAGCCCAAACAGCGGGTCCAAGTCCGGACAGTAAGCAGCCAGAATGGCTGCTGGCTGTGATGATTTTTGGGTGTCTTTCCGATTTTATATCTCGGAAATGACAGGGGATTTTGAGCTGGAAATTTTTGTGGACACTTTTGTATGTGTCTACAACCATAGCCTTAAATTTCGTAATTTTCCGAGGTCGTTTGATGGCCCGAAAAAATGGTAGAATGCGACTGGTCCGTAGGTGTCGGCTGAAGCTGACTGTGCTTTGTGTTGAAGTTCAAAAAGCCATAACTTCGTGTACATTTATTATTTTGCTACAAAATTTTGGGAGTAGCTTGGGGTATGAGTCTATTTGATGAATCTCAAATTTTATAATTTTTAGAAGTCATTTGATGAGGTTTCAAGGGTAAATTAGTGAGGGGCAGTAAACACCCTGCTGGAAATAAATAGCTGAAATGTAGCTATGTTTGAGGAGTTGTAGATCGTTGTATGAAATGAATCTGAATGTGAATTTTGGACACGATGAAATGGTATATGTGTAGATAGAGAATCTCAAATTTCATGATCATTGGACTTAGGGATGATTTACTAGTGAATTTTGAAGTAGGGTATGTTCAGCCTAGTATGAGTTGTCTAGTTCGTGGAGATAGATATTTCTAGACTTATCTGTTAAGAATTTGGGCGACTGGCCAACTAGAAACTGGCAGTAGGGAATCATAGCCTTCTAACCTAACTAGGATTTTGAAATTCCAGGTTGTAGGTTGGAAGTTATGATTTTCCAAAGTGGAACAAATTTGGCCTTGTCGATAAAATGATTACTAGAGATATAAACTTTTCCCTTGTTATGCACCCAATGGAAATTGGTATCCTTGAGAACATTAAGAATTGAATCTGAGGACGTGTCCAACTAGGAAGTTAAAGTAGACAATCCCACCTTCCCATAGGACCCGGAATCGAGTAATTCCGATAACTAAGTGAACTCTTATGATATTGGACAAGTGCAGCAAGTGTGAAAAGAAACATAATACTGTGGTAGGGTAAAAATGGCCTGGGGGCCCAACCAGGGCCCAGTACAACTCTCACTAAAGAAAGGTAAAAATAGCAATCTAGTTCGACTTCGAACCATTGCAGGGTCGGCGCCAAACCTCAAGTTCACCCCCACAGAACTGGCCTCCTCGTATCCGACGAACCTCAGTGGTCCTCGGCATCCGATCCGTGACAGCCCCACGGGCCGTCCCCCCTTTCTGGCGAAGCATGGGGATGACCTGACACAGCCCAGGCCCTCCGTTTCTCCCAGAAGCACAGGAGACCTACGATCAGCCATGTCAGCTCCAAATACCACCAAGGATTTTTGCCACATCAGCCCTATACCGCTTCTGGTATTGCCACGTCTGCCCTAAACCCCCTGGGCCTTCTGCCACGTTAGGCCCATGGGCTTTCGGGTCCAGACCCGGCCCCCAAGCGGAACCAAACCCGATTGGGATTCTCTATAAATACTAGACCCTCACCCACCTTTTGAGGTAATCAATCTTTTACCACTTAAATTCACCTAGTTATTGCTACTCTCTCACAGAGACTGACTAGATCGTCGGAGGGTCCGCCACCGGGACAAACCCCGGTGTTTCAGGACCGTCTGCAGGTACACCAGACCTCGGATCCGAACCCTCTGATCCGAGCCCAGATCTCCGCCTCATTCCGAGGTCGCCGCAGGTTCCGCCCGGTCAGTCGAGGGTCGTCAGACGAGCAGCTTTCTCCTTCAAATACAAATTGAGTCCGAACTCACACCTGGTGCATCCACACGTCTCCCAGAAATAAACCGTATCAGGTTGGTGCCGTCTGTGGGAACACTGCTTCAGAAGCCGACCCGAGCCCGACCATCGAGCGACCTCGACAGCCGAACTCTCATGGCCTCCAAGGGCAAGGGGGCCGCGTCCTCCGTCAACCGACGGGACACACCCCCACCAAATACCAATGCCGGGCCATGCGCATCAAGGCACGGAGATTCCCATCAGGGATCCCGGCGAAGTGCCACCCGTACAGTCCAGCCCGACCTACGGGGAGTAATCGTCAACCGACAGATTAGCCGCAGCAGGGGAAGGGCCGCTTCCAACCCGGCCCCAAACCATCCGAGACCGCCGCCCGAGGGACGGAGGTCGGCACTCAGCCGCATCGGAAGGCAGCCTTCAGACCGACCACACCGGGTCGAGGGAGCCCCCGTCACTCACAAGGAGTTCCAAGACTTCCGGAGAGAAATTCTCGGGGCCCTCCGACGGACCCCCAGGGAGGAAACCCTCCGCTCCCAAACGGGGTCGGATGCCGAGACCAGCGCGTCGCGCCCTTCAACAAACCAGCCAGAAGACGATGGCATACTCCTAAGGCGCCTCCAAGAAATGGAGGATCGCCTCGATCATATAGGAGACGGCGACCGACGGGCGGCTCAGGGGTACAGACCTGTCCGACCTCCCTTCTCCGCCCCCATCCTCCAAGCGGAAATACCCAGGAATTTCCGACCACCTCAGTTCGAGACCTACGACGGCGAGGGAGATCCCGCTGATCACATGGAAGGTTTCAAAACCCTCATGATGATTCACAGCGCCTCGGATCCCCTGCTATGCCGAGCCTTCCCCGCCATGCTTCGGGATCCGGCTCGTGAATGGTATTCGAAACTCACCCCCGGCTCCATTTACTCCTTCGACCAACTAGAGGGCAATTTTCTCGCCCACTTCGTCACCAGCCGGAAGGCGGAAAGGACTAGCGCCTCTTTACTTGGGCTCAAGCAGATAGAGGGAGAGTCCCTCAGAGTGTTCGTCCGGAGATTTACCACGGAGGCAAGGTCGGTATCCTCTCTTGATCCAGGCGTCGCCTCTGCGGCCTTTCGGCACAACGTTCGTCATGGACAGCTGAAAGCTTCTCTGGCGAAGAGACCCCCCATCGACTTTCCCGATCTCCTTAACAGGGTCGAGAAATACATTAGGACAGAAGAGGCCCTTAACTCCGAAGATACCAGGGAGGCCATTGGGAAGGGAAAGCGGAAGGTCGAAGAGGTCGAACCATCAAAGAAAGCTCCGAAGGACGCGGGGGCCATGAAGAAGGTCCCGCCGGTCCCCCGCTTCGAGAGGTACACTCCCTTGACGCATAACGTATCCGCCATCCTCTTAGAAATCGAAGACAAAGGCATTGTCCGACTACCCCCCCGATCTAATAACAACAAGAATCGAGATCAATGCTTCGACTGCCGCTTCCACAGAGATCACGGGCACGAAACCGACCAGTGCCGGGCCCTGAAAGACGAAATTGAGAAACTCATCTCCAGGGGGTACCTCCGAGAGTTCACCCGAGAAGTCCCGCGGGATCGACGAGATACTAGGAACCGGAGGTCCTCGCCTCCGAACCCTACCCCGAACCGCATCCAGGGTCGGGATCCCGAAACCGAGGGAGCCGCAGATACGCCCTTCATCTTGCACTGTGTCCACGGAGGGCCAGTGGGAGGAGATTCAAATACTTCCCGAAAAGTCTTCATCCGGGAGGTGAATGTTGTCCACGACAATCCCTCGCCCAAGCTACAACCGATGCCGGTCTCCTTCTCAGGAGAGGACCTCGAAGGCGTTCGCCTACCCCACTGCGATGCCCTTGTCATTAATCTCCACATGGCTAATTGTGAAGTTCGCCGAATCCTCGTCGACAACGGCAGCTCGGTTAATATTCTTTTCCTCGAAGCCTTCGAGAATCTCAAGCTACCTAGAGGCAAGCTTAAGCCGGCCGGATACACCTTGCATGGGTTCTCCGGCGTCCCTGTCGTGATAGAAGGGATTGTCACCCTCGACGTTACCGCAGGATCGGCTCCTGTCAAGAGGACCGAGTCCATGGACTTCATGGTGGTCAACGTCAAGGCGGCTTACAACGCCATACTCGGCCGACCCGGACTATGCTCCCTCCAAGCGGTGCCTTCGGCTTACCATCTGAAACTCAAATTTCCCACCCCGCAAGGAGTCGGCACTGTCCGAGGTAGCCAAGAAGCAGCGCGATCGTGCTACATGACCACCATCGGGGGAGGTGTGTTCTCCCTCGACGCCGTCGAGTTCAAACCTGAGAGGGACGGCCCTGCTTCCAAACCTGTCACCGAGCGGGAGGAGACCCCAGTCGAAGCCGAGTACCCAATGAAAATCCTCGAAGGACAAACATAGGCTCTAGCCTGGCTAAATGTAAACACGTTTTTGTGTAAACACTCATGTGTACAGGGCCGTCTTAGCGGCCCTCCTTATCTTATGCAAAAGAGATCTCTTTTTGTTAAAATCCTAACGCCAGGTAATGAGATCGGCACCTGAGTCCTCACTCCGGTATCGTCCCCAACGCCTCGGTAGGCTCCAACCGAATCCAAGCTGGGGACTCTCCCTAAGGCCCCACTTCGATCCCTCGCGGATCGGTGGACTCTCCCTAAAACCGCCATCGTTCACTACACTACTAGCCGAAGCAAAGAAGGAACAAGATTCTTTATTTGTACCCTTTTATTTTTTCCTAAGAAAGCAAACAAAGACCGTTACAGGACCACTCCACTCATCTCAAACTGGAAGAAGTCGCCATCTTAGAGCCCCTCGGGTCCGCTGAAGGGCGGGATTACTCCAAACGAGCGACTAAAATCCCTCTCCTCGTTATGATGGTCCTTGAACTCAGCCACGGTCGACTCCCCAGCCACGGAGCTCTGGGCGTCATCTGGTCGTGTACGCTGCAACAGTAGCAGCGCAGAGGGAACCCCCTCCGCTTGCCGACCCACCAAGGAAGATGCCGAGGCACCCAACATAATATTGTAACAGTGTATCTCCATTTCTTTCTCCGCAAAGACATCGCGAAGTAACCTCTCAGAAGTGGGCCTCGGCACCGAGGCACCCAACACTGCCTGTCCAAGGCTCGCCCCGCCGAGTCCCCGATCCAACATCGCCCTCCTCAGCCGGCTCGCCTCCTCGCTTAAGGCTTCAGACTTATTCCGATAAAAGTTCAAAGCCGCATCAGTGTCACGAGCCCCCCTTCGGTGGCAGACCAACGCGGCCTCCAGGGCCTCAACCTTGCTCCGGAGCCACGCCACGTCGGAACGACGGGGGTCCACCTCGGGAAGGGGAGCCACAACCTACAGGAGAACCAGCCAACCCAATGCACACACGCAAGAAGGTTCAGAAAAATCCGAGTTCAAAACACTTGGCCGGTCAAAAAAAAACTTTTTTCCTATAAATTTAAGTACTCCTTACAAAAAAGGCGGTGGCCAGTCCGCGGGAGGCAAATATAGTCAAGAGAGGGAGAAAAGAAAGACAGAATTATACAGCTTATTGTCCCACCTCAGCGTCAACAGACGGATCCACAGATGGGTCGGCCGGCGGGTCGAGAGCAGGCCCTTCTTCGCCAGGAGTCTTCGACGTCCCCTCGATCTCCATGTCGTACTCAAAGTTGGACAGATCGATGGTCGGGCAGAAGTGCCTCACATGGCTGAGGGCCTTCGCATAACACGCGTCCTGGGCCTTGATCACCATCATCTGGCCTGTAGTCGTCACCTCTTCCTTCTCCTTGGCGAACTTCTTCTTCAAGGAGGCCACCTTCTTCCCCCACTCCGCATCCTTGGCCTCGAGCTCGAGCTTCATCTGCTGCTCCCTCTTGTGCGAACCCTCGAGCTCGATCCGCATTTCCTTCATCTCCCGCTCGCTCTTTTCCGCCCGAGCTCGCTCTTGTGCCAGGGACGCCTCGTAGAGGTTCTTCATGTTAGCCCCCTGCATGCAAGCCTGCGACCAACGAGCGCAGATAAGGAAAAGACTTCCGCAGAAAAATTAACAAGGAGAATAGGGTCGACGGACTTACCAGCACGGTGGCCTGCGCCAGGCGCGTGAACGCCACCTCCACAGGCTCGCCCTCCATCACCTTACGGTCGCGAGGGGTCGCCAACTTCTCCACCACCTCGACGGCCTGGGCCTCCTCGGTCAGACGGTCCCCCATCCGGACCGACCAGTCCGGAGCCCACCGCTGCCGCAGCAACTCCACCACCGGGTCCTCTTCCTCAACCTCGACCAAGGGACCTTTCCCCTTGTCAAGAACGGAGGCCCTCGCTAGGCTCTGGCCCTTCGAAGCAGCTGCCCCTTTGCTCGTCTCCGAGCAAATCCTCTTGGTCCCCGGCTCGGGCTGGACCTCCGAGATGACTAGGGACGACCCCCTCGGCCTCTTCGCTGCCTCCCCCTTCTTCTCGGCCTTTTCCTTCCTCATGGCGAGCCTCCTTGCCTTGATTGAGGCTTCATCCATATCTACAGAAAAAACCATTAAGAGCAATGAGCAAGAAGGTACGAAAGGACCGAAAGAAAAGAAACAACTACATACACATAACGGCCGGGCTCAGTCCAACGCTCGCCAAGTTGGCCTCCGTCACCTTCGTCCAATCAATACTGGGTGACGAACGGAGGCGCTCGACAAAACCCCACTCCTCGGTCGACAGATCCCTCGGCCTCGGCGTTTGATAGCTTGGCTTGGAGTGATTCCATCGAGTGGGAATGTCCCAGGGTTCTTCACTCCGGATCACCAGATATTTTTTCTTCCATTCCTTGATGGAGTCCGGGTGACTGTGAACGACCTTCCCCTTACTCCGGGGAGAGATGTAGTAAACACCCTCGGCCGCCGAGCTGATCATCAACATCGCGCGGAACACATTCAGCCGCAGGGGTACCTTCTGTTCCTCGCACATCAGCACAAAGCAGATAATCTGCTTCCAAGAGTTCGGCCCGTACTGCATTGGGGCCAAGGAGGCCCAGTTCAGCACATCCCGAACAAACGGTTGGACTGGCAACCTCAGCCCAGAGATGAAAGCGTCCACTGGGAAGACGCAATACCAAGCAGAAAGGGGATCGGTGGGGCGCAGAGTAGAGCTCGGCAGCAACAATTCGTAGTCAGGCCCTATGTGATACGCCAGCTGCAGAACCTCCAAGTCCCCGCCCTCCAAGACAGTCGGGATCGCGTCCATCATCACCCTCCTCCGACTCGGCGAAGAGGGCTGCACCCCGAAGAGCTCCTTGTCAGAAAGATCGTCGGGATACTGACGGAAAGGCCTCGGCTGTACGGGCGAACCTGTCATCAAATTGCGGAAAACAGGCGCCTGGCTCGAACCACCAGTCCTCGACCCCGCCTTCCTCGGGGCCCTCTTCCTCTTCTTGGCTCGCTCCGACGAGGGAGTAGATAAGGGCCCCAGGCCCGTCGGCGTGAAACTCGAGCCCGCACCCTGAACGGTGGATCTCCTCGTTGTGTCGCCCTCGTCTCCCTCCTCCTCGGAAGACAACTCCAGCACACGGATGTCGTCCGAACCATCGCTGGCTTCCTCCGACTCGCTACTCTCCACCACGAAGGGACGTCGGGAGCGTGACGGCCTCACCTTGTGTACCACCTCCCCCTTACCTACTGGTTCCTCCCACGAAACTGAATCGGAAGGCTCCGCAGCGTGCGCCGACTCCTCCTCAAGCACGGGCTCCTCCCACGACGTCGATGTGGAGGCTCGCTTCACTTCCCCCCTGGACGTCGATGCTGACGAGCCGGACTGAGCCCTATCCATCTGTGCCTAAACTAAATAAACTTACCAACCAACCTGAGGCCGCTTCGAAAGGACAAGCCTAGTACAGCAAACTGCAAGAGCGAGGGCTGAAGGGTTGGATGATTTTTTGAAAAAGAAAGCGGCAAGAAAGAAGTGGGCGAGAGGAGGAGAGGGGGGAATACTTATAGAGGATAAGAACGACTCCTCGACTTCCGCAATTACTATTCACCGATTGACGTACAACTGCCGCCTGGAAAATCACGCCACATCCTCGAAACGTGTGCTGCTGACGTCATCAGGTGCCAGGCTGGCAGCCAGACACAGGGGTCGGTTCGGATGGAGTATACGACGGTGAAAACGCTTTACTTAAGGTTTAAGGCGCCGTCCTTCGACAGACGCCCCGGGCTCCAGCGTTCGATCGGTTCCCCTCTCATTCCCGAGCAGCTCGGGGCTTACAGCCTCGGGTTGGCGCCGAAACCCCGAACTGTTCGAGGGTGGGACAGAAACCACCATCGCCTGGAGCCCTATCGGAAGACAGAGTGGCCAACCCCTGATCGGAGGCGACCCCTCTATCTGAGGCTCTTCAGCCCCAAGACCGGAATACGGTTAGTGCCCCTCCCGTCTGGTTCTCTCTCGGGCCAAACAACCGTGTCAGGGTCGTCTGACCCGAAAAAGGATCCAGACGGCAAAGCCACCACTAATCCGAAGCTCCTTTTCTACCGGTACGGATTTCGGCCGTTACCCCTCTCGCCCTGATCTCCCCTGGATCTGGCTATCGTATCAAGAGCCATCAGATCCAAGAGAAGATCGGGGCGGCAGAGTAACCACCTCTCCGACACCGCCAGGGTTGAAAATTTTTGCAAAAGACAGGCGTCCGCCGAAGCAGACACCTCCGATGGCCAATAGACCACCCCTGCTGTGATCAAACCCACTGTGGGGGGAGAGGTATTTATAGCCTCCCCCATAGACCAACCATTATGACACGGGGAAAGCCAATCGACGGAAACCCATGCGCTATCTGCATTTATTAGGCGGTGCCATTAATGCCTCTAGGAAATTGGACCATCACACAGATTCCGGAGAGCCTTCAATGCTCCGCAGAAACGGCGGGCTACCCCCGCTCAAACGCTCTAAGGCACGACAGTTCGACATCACCCTTGCCAACCCGTAATCCCTCGCCAGCTCGAGGTCAGGTCTAGCACCAGGGTAGTCTTCTCAGGAAGGCTCCACGGCTCGCCATCGCCCTTGCCGACCCATAATCCCTCGCCAAGCTCGAGGTCAGGTCTGGCACCAGGGAGGTCTTCTCAGGAAGGCCAACGGCTCGCCATCACCCTTGTTGACCCGTAATCCCTCGCCAGCTCGAGGTCAGGTCTAGCACCAGGGTAGTCTTCTCAGGAAGGCTCTACGACTCGCCATCGCCCTTGCCGACCCGTAATCCCTCGCCAAGCTCGAGGTCAGGTCTGGCACCAGGGAGGTCTTCTCAGGAAGGCCAACGGCTCGCCATCACCCTTGTTGACCCGTAATCCCTCGCCAGCTCGAGGTCAGGGCTAGCACCAGGGTAGTCTTCTCAGGAAGGCTCTATGGCTCGCCATCGCCCTTGCCGACCCGTTATCCCTCGCCAAGCTCGAGGTCAGGTCTGGCACCAGGGTGGTCTTCTCAGGAAGGCCAACGGCTCGCCATCACCCTTATTGGCCCGTAATCCCTCGCCAGCTCGAGGTCAGGTCTAGCACCAGGGTAGTCTTCTCAGGAAGGCTTCACGGCTCGCCATCGCCCTTGCCGACCCATAATCCCTCGCCAAGCTCGAGGTCAGGTCTGGCACCAGGGTGGTCTTCTCAGAAAGGCCAACGGCTCGCCATCACCCTTACCGACCCATAATCCCTCCTCTTCTCGAGGTTCGGTTTGGCACCAGGGTACTCTTCTCAGGAAGAAACAACGGCTCGCATCACCCTTGTCGACACATAATCTCTCGTCATCTCGAGGTTGGGTCGAGCACCAGGGTACTCTCCTCCGGAAGATTCAATGATTCGCCATCCCATTTCCACGACCATGAACACTCCTCCCCGGCTATCTCCCGCACCCCCGCAGGAGTGGAGGGCTTGTGTGGTAGGGTAAAAATGGCCTGGGGGCCCAACCAGGGCCCAGTACAACTCTCACTAAAGAAAGGTAAAAATAGCAATCTAGTTCGGCTTCGAACCATTGCAGGGTCGGCGCCGAACCTCAAGTTCACCCCCACAGAACTGGCCTCCTCGTATCCGATGAACCTCAGTGGTCCTCGACATCCGATCCGTGACAGCCCCACGGGCCGTCCCCCCTTTCTGGCGAAGCATGGGGATGACCTGACACAGCCCAGACCCTCCGTTTCTCCCAGAAGCACAGGAGACCTACGATCAGCCATGTCAGCTCCAAATACCACCAAGGGTTTTTGCCACATCAGCCCTATACCGCTCCTGGTATTGCCACGTCTGCCCTAAACCCCCTGGGCCTTCTGCCACGTCAGGCCCATGGGCTTTTGGGTCCAGACCCGGCCCCCAAGCGGAACCAAACCCGGTTAGGATTCTCTATAAATACTAGACCCTCACCCACCTTTTGAGGTAATCAATCTTTTACCACTTAAATTCACCTAGTTATTGTTACTGTCTCACAGAGACTGACTAGATCGTCGGAGGGTCCGCCACCGGGACAAACCCCGGTGTTTCAGGACCGTCTGCAGGTACACCTGACCTCGGATCCGAACCCTCTGATCCGAGCCCAGATCTCCGCCTCATTCCGAGGTCGCCGCAGGTTCCGCCCGGTCAGCCGAGGGTCGTCAGACGAGCAGCTTTCTCCTTCAAATACAAATTGAGTCCGAACTCACACCTGGTGCATCCACACGTCTCCCAGAAATAAACCGCATCAAATACTAAGAGTATATAAGGGTTATTGGATGACAAGACGATTAAATTTGAGGAAATAGTCAACTGGAAAGTTATAGACTAGGGTCCTACCTTTCCAGAATGGGAGATACCAAGCAATTCTGACTTGTGTACTGGAAATTATGGACATGATGAGTTTAGCAATCTATTGTCTAGACTGACTTCAAGCTTTGAGTTAACCCGGGGACTTGAGTCCCTTAAAAGGAAATTGAGGGAATCATCGACTAGGGGATGGCAACGGATCTCCTCACCCTTCTAGGAAATTCTGAGCGTATTGGTTTCCGATGAGTGTAGCTGGGATCACAGCAACTGGTATTTCTTGATTGTTCCATCGGACAATTGATGAGGAACCCTCTGCCTACCGTAATATGGTGATCGTGAGCTATCAGATTTGAAAGATGGGTTTTTAGCATTTTATTCGAAACTTAGGCAAGTTCCTTTGCACGTACTCATGGTGGACATGAGTGAATTGGGATATAGCTCTGTTGGATTGTATTGGGTGTTTCGATGCCTGAGTCTGTCAATAGTCAAGAATGAATAATTATGTGCATGCTTACCTTCACTAAATTATATTACGTCACCAGGGCACCGTTAGACCACTCGCTGAGAGCCACGGGCCGGGATTATTTTTGGGGGTCGCTGACCTATGAAGGTATTGGGAATCAGTGGATGTGATTCCAGAATGGTTGTTACCTTGACAGACCAGTCAGGCTCGACTTTGTTGACCGACACCGAGTGTGGTTGAATAACAACATATTTTCAGTAAACTGGATTGATTAGGTTTTTCTTTTATTTGTTTTGCTCGAAGTCTAAATTGGTATTAGGGGTGATTCCCTATAATCCAATTTGTTCTGAGAGTTAGCACTAAGTGGTGATACTGGTTGTCTCTTTCTGTCATTAGGGATATGCACTGCGGTGCGTATCTTGCACTGTTAATTCCTGAAGTACCATGGTAAGAACGGGATGCTGATATCCTGACGGATCGGGGGTACCGACGTCATGTTCTATGTTGGTGGACACGAACGGATCATAAAGGATCTTTGCGCAATGGATATACTGCGGTATATCTGTAAGTTCGTCACAGCTTTCGAGGATGGTTCGACGCAGTAATTATTGGTGACTTCGGGGTAGCGCCCCGCATTATTTATTTTATTTTATTTTCAACTCCTCAGCTATGTCATACTATCAGGAACAGGAAGTAGACTAAATTAGAATGCATTTGCATAGCGAGGGTTCTAATCCCTAAACATGGAGACAACGGCTTGATTTGGAAAGTATGTAGTATGGGATGCATATATTTCCAAAGTCTCGCTTGCATTAGACTAAGTACGTTGGCTTGACCTGGGTCACATGTAGTATAGGATGCATGTGCATCCAGAATCTTGCTGACATTAGATTAAGTGCATATGTTCTGTACTCTGTATTGTTGCATTAGACTCAGGTCATGACATACACGAACACTAGGAAATCAGGCTGCACGTTGAATTTTCCATTCAAGATGAATTTGTGAGTGTGATAGTTTGAGGATCGCTGTTTTCTTATCAGCATTGCGTCAGTAGAATTACTGACGTACCCCACCTTTTAGGTACATGGATATCAGGTCACGAGTATAGGAGAGCCCAAGATCAGCAGGGCATCCAAGTAGTGGCAGTATGCACGTCTACCCTTCAAGCAGGTGCAGAATTATCAAGGTCGCGTAGCAGAAGGCTCAAGCCGAGGGGCAGATCCCAGAGGGGGCAGATAGACCACTCAACAGAGTTTCGGCAGTTACCAAGGGATTGCCGATCTGAAGGACAGCCAATGGCTTCACAAGAAATGTTTAAGTATTTTGTAATCAGTTGTAATAAAGTTATGTAATTTGTATTCCTGATCCAAGGACAATTTGATATTTGTAATTATTAATGTAACAACTCTGATGGCAATAAAAATGTTTAAATTTCTGCATATTTACCGTGTTGAGATGCATTTGAAGGCAATGATCTTGGTGATGTCACGGATGTCCGATAACGGGGATCCGGGTCGTTACAATGCCCGTTAGATGCAATATCCGGGCCGCAAGCAGTACAAGTAGGAAAATGGAAAGAAAAAGACTAAACTAAACAGGAAAAACTAATATGGAGAAGGCAGCAAAGATAATAGTCTAGAGATGGCAGTAAACAGCGGAATAACAGTAAGAGTATAACAGTAACAGTAAGTAATCAACAGTAACATTAATAGGATGGATCAATAGTAACAGTAACAGAATGTGATATGAAAACAATTGTTCTTATGTCTAATGTTCATTACTATCTAGGTAGCACTACATGCGTCCCAAATTTCACCACTTGGTTGCTACTTCAAACAATTTTGTTTTAAGATTTTGTAGTGGAATTTATATAGGGCAGTATATTAAAAAAAAATAATAACACTAACATCAACATCAAACAGTGTCATGGATCATGCCCTCATGCATCCAGAGATAAACAGTAGGTATCATAGTAACAGTGGGGGAAATGGGTTCCCTTCCGAATATGCATTTCTATATTGTCCACTACTGGATCTTTTCCCTTAAAAATCCCAGCTTGATTATTTTTCATTATTAACAGATGTGAACGAATAAAAACAGGGCTAAAGAAATGGCAAGAACAAATGATAAGTATAAGATGAAATAGGAATACAAACAGTTGATACAAACAACTCATAACAGTCAAAACAACGAAACTTTCAGTTCTGGACAGCAAGACACTACTGTACCAAATCCGAGATTTCTTTTGCTACAGAATAGAAAATCTAGATCCGTCAGAAAATCCAGAAACTAGACTCTCTTCCGATTCTATCACATATATATAAGTCATACATCAGTCACAGGAACAGAGTTGAAAACATCATTTAATACAGAAATTATTTTCAACCAGAAAATACAAAATCTTGTTTATAAGTATGAAAAGGGTTTAAAAAAATCATAATTAAATATGAAAAAATTCTGGAAGACTTCCTAACATATCTAGTCTCAAAAATATAAAATATCGTGAAATTATATTACAGATAGCATAGTCAACAAAATTGGGAAAACAAAGTAATGCGACAAAATCTCAAATCTGAAAGTTCAGACACAGTAGTACCAAAATAGAGATAATTCATAAAATATAATTCGAAATCCAGATCTGTCAAAAGGATGATAAAATAGACAAATCAGGCTATAGTTTATATTTACAAAGTTTTCATAAAAAACGAATAGAATCAGGTTGAAAACATAGTTCTTTACTGAATAGCATGCAATTTGAAAATATATCGATTGGTTTCATAAACATAAAATGAGATATAAAAGTCATTGATTAATTCCACAAAAATAAGGGATTGATCCCAGTCATGTCTAAACATACTCAGCAAAATATAAAGTTCAAATTTCACTTTTAATATCAGTTTTAAAATAATATTTCATACAGAATTTACGCAGTTCAAAATCTGGAATATACGATATGACTGCAGTAAAACAGCAATAACTCATGCATAAAAAATCAGAATTCAGATCCGTTAAATGTTCTAGAAACTAGAAAACGAAGGCTACAAATCATGTTCACAAACTTATTATTTTACTGACTTTAACATGGTCGAAATTACTATACAAAAATAGGACAGCAGCAAAACAAAAGGTCTTTTATGCATTTTATCAAATAATTTAATTATAAACGGTCTAATCTAAGATGTCATACAAAGCATGGGATATATGGGTTACTCAAATCAGCATGGCATGTGAATCAATGGTCTAAAATAAGATCATACATCAAACAAAGCATCCATATACAATTACTACAACATATGATATGTCACAACAAACATACAGTCAAGATGTCATCTAATCTAAGTGGTTTTATGTAACGGGTGTCAATTATTGTAACCACTCATGATCAAAAGATGATGTCAACGGTTAAACTAATAAGATAGGATCATCATGAGAGTACAAACATTTTCATACTAGACTAGTTATGATATTTAACTTGTATGACAAAAAGAACACATACAAGCTACTTGTCTGTTATGAAGACGACAAAAAAGAAGATGAAGATTAGAATTACGGGAACAGATCTCGACACACGAACACACGAACAAGAGTGAGATCCACACCAATGCAAAACACAGCAGAGCACGTGCACACCACACACAAAGAGACAGCAGCACTTGGACGACGACGGCGCGGTGACTAGCGGTGACAGTGACAGTGGCTAGAGGCGATAGCGACACTGTCGACCACAGAGAAGTCGACGGCAGTGGTGGATCGGAGCGACGCTGCGCTGCTCGAACGGGACAGGGGTCTGCACGGGGAAGAAAGGAAGGGAGAGGGGTGAGGCGGTGGGTGGTCTCAGCCGGCGTCAGAGAATAGGACAACAACAGCGGAGAGGAGGCGGGAGAGAGAGAGATCGGGAGTATGGATAGGCAGATGAAGGCTAGGAGAGAGAGAGAGTACGAGGGTCTGATATTTCGGGTTCGGGTACAATTAGGGTGGTTATATAGGGTCAATATGAGTTTGGGTCAACTGGGAAGTATCCAATAGGAAGAAAAGAGTCCAATAAAAGACAATTAGGCCATGAAATAGGTTTAAACAATAGGCGAGATTAAGAACAATTTGTGGATCAAATAAATGAGAATAAGAAGCTGAATCAATGCAAAATGAATCACAAGAGAGAGAAGAACAACACACAATACAAAAGAGATGAAGGTCAATAAAAATAACAATAAAATAAAATAACCATGAATTTTATTAAATTTAATTAAAATAAAAAAAAGAGCAACAGGGTTTACAAAAAATTTGAACTTTAAGGGTATTATGGTAATTAACAACAGTTGAGTAAATGAATGGTTAATATAATTCTCACTTAACAATGAAAGATTGAGATTAAATGATTGAATGTCCACAAATGACAATCGCAATTCACCCATTATAATATTAGAGATTAGAGATTAGAGATGTGTCATGTTAAAAAACTAACATTGTGGCAAAGCTCAGCTACATCAGTGGTAAATGCATCTCCCTCTCTTCTTATTTTATTATCTCCATCTTCTTCTTTCTCCTTCATTGATGGCTTTCAACCGTAAAAACTCAAAACTCCAACTCTATAATCAAATGTCCAAATCCCGAATTCTCCCACTCTTCTTAGCCTACTATATCATCTTCTTCTCATATATACCCTTCCATCTTACCAAATTCAAAGGTAATAGTCTGTAAAGATTATTTGTACTCGTATGAAATTTTTACAGTGTTGAAAGCTTTTAAAGGAAACCTACAATGTGCAAGTATGGGATATTTTTCTAGTTTTTAAAGGAAACCCACAACCGTAAAATGTTGGGTAAATTTCACTACACCCTACTCACTCAAATTTCACTAATTTGTAGATAGTCCTACTCAATTTTTTTTTTCGGATCACCCTACTAGTGCTCATAATTTGTTGTGGTTCATTCTACTCTGTCCAAAAATATCTTTAAATTAGTATTTTGGGCGATTTTCTGATTTATTTTACCTAAAACACCCCCTAATTGATTAATTAGATATCAGAGACTTCAATGTGTAATTTTTTACATGTGCCACTATAGTTTAGTGATAAGTCTCTTAGTTGTATGTGGGTAATATATAATTTTTAAAAAATAGGTGGAGAGAGAGTGAATATTTTTTATTAAGCCAGAGCCAAAGACAGGGAGGAAATATTTTCTAATAAACTCACTAATTTTAAAATGCAGACTTTTCAGAAAATGAAAATATGAACATTTTTAATTTGCATTAACCTTACCGAACTCTACAACTGTAAAATGGTCATTTAATGTCAGAAATGATGACGTTGGCCAAGAGTAGGGTGGACAACAACTTTTGGCATGTAGTGGGGTGATCCAAAAAAAGAAAATTAGTTAGAGCATCCACAGTCGTTTGCTATATACCCAAAATTTGGAAAATTTAGAAAAAATCGAGCTGCACTCGTTGTCTAAATACCCAAAATTTGGGTATACGATGAACAGTTGCGTGCCAAATATAGCAGGCGATCTGGCCAAATGGAAAATATAGCTCACGGAAGATTATAATCCGTCCGATCTAATTAACGGAAGATAATCTTCCGTCCCGTACAAAATACTGAACCCAAATGATTAAGAAGCTTTTGAAAAAGAAAAAAAAAAAAGTCAACCAACGGCGTATTATACACCGTCCAAGGAGATTGACGGCTGATAATCTTCCGTCCGAACCAATTTTTTTAAAAAAAAAAATCAACAAACGACGCAATTGGCCGACGGTGTATAATCCCCCGTCATTTGAAATTGACGGCACATTCTCTTCCGTCCCAGGCCAATTTCAACTTTTTTTTTTTTTTTTTTTTTTTTTTTGTCTTGTAGTGCATTAAAAAAATAAAAAAAAATGAAAGTTAGTACACGTCAGACACTAAATGACGGGTAATTAGCTTCCGTGTGTGCCTTCAGGTTTTTTGTTTTTTTTTTTTTTTTTAATTTTTTGTCTTCTAGTGCAATTTAAAAAAAAAAAAAAAAAAAAAAAAAAAAAAAAAAAAAAAAAACTGGAAGTCAACGAACGGTGGAAAATCCCCCGTGCGGTAAAAATGACGGGCTATAATGATCCGTTTGTTGGGTTTTTTTAAAAAAAAAATTAAAAAAAAAAAAAAAAAGTCAACCAACGGTAAATAATCCACCGTGCGATGAAATTGACGGAAGATTTTGACCCGTTGTTGGATTTAATTTTTAAAAAAAAAAAATTTTTAAAAAAAAATAAACGGACGGTTAATAAACTACCGTCTGATCAAATTGACGGTGCTTTATAACCCGTCCTTGGCATTTTTAAAAAAAAAAAAAAAAGTTAAAATTGCGTCTACCAACGGTTAATAATATACCGTGGCTTCAAATTAACGGAGTATTATCACCCGTTGTTGGGTTTTTTTTTAAAAAAACAATAAGAGTTAATACCGCTCCACCCACGGTATATTATATACCGTCTTATGAGATTTACGATAGATAATCTTCCGTCGTTTATACGGAAACAAACGACCGATCGAAAATACCCAAAAAATAGCTTCAACGACTGCAGCTACATTCTATTTTTCCTATTTCTAAATTTCTATTTACCCAAAATTTGGCTTCAACGACTGTGGATGCTCTTAGGTTATCTGCAAATTGATGAGAACTAGGTAAGATTTAGTGAAATTTGACCTACTGTTATTTTCAAAATTATATTTCAATTACCATATATAATAGTCAGAGTCACATTAGTCATTAGGGAGAAATATAAAATATAGTTCTTACTGATATTTGTTTAGTTTGTCCTTGATTTATATTTCTCCAATGCACTATCTTAAAATATTATTTGCAAGTTGAAAATTGTATATTCGGTTTATTTTGTTATCATATTTTCTTCTTTCCTCAATTGAAGAATATTTATTTGTCACATTCAAGAGTTTCCAACTTGGCCAACAAAAATTAACTGGCAATCTGCACGTGCGATGCATGCTCTAACAAATTTTTTTAATTTTAAAAAGTAAATACTACGACGTAGTCTGATCTCGAACCTAAGACGACACTTTACTCATCTCAAACCTTTACCAGACTATTTAGGAATTACCCTTAGTGGAACTAAATTTTATTTTATATAAATGATACTTTGGTAAATAATTATGTCGTTAATAAATTTGAAGTTTGATAATATTATGCTAACTGTCTAATTAATTAGAAATTAATGATTAATATCACTTTCACTTAGAAATGTATAGTCAGTGCCGGTCCTAGGCCTATGCAACTTGTGCGGTCTCATAGGGCCACTGATCAGTAGGCCCCCAAGGAGATCAGGCTCACGTTAATTATCATTGTGATTGGGTAGATTGCACAAAAATTGCTATGCCTCAATGGTTAAGGATGCGAACTTGAAATCAGTTGGGTGAAGTGCAGGTTCGATTCTGTTGCCGCTAAATTTGGTGTGGGGGCAAACAGATAGAACTTGTGGATTCTTAGGGAAACTGAATAGAAAACCTGTGTACCTGTTCCGTCGGGCCTCGATCGTCGTTCTTGCCGCGTGCCTGCAAAAAGTGCGAGACACCGGGGTTGTTCCCGGCGACGCACCCTCCGACGCTCAAGTCAGTAATCTGGCAGACTATGAAAGAGCGCAAAAACTGGATAAAGATTGATTACCTCTTAATGGAGATGGATGGAGGGTATTTATAGGTGTCTCAGGGAACAGATTAGGCATGTAATTCCTGTGTATACAGATAAGGAATGTGATCCCTAATTTCCAGTGAAAGGATAGATATGAATCAGGGCCGTTGATTAATATTAATCAGAAACCCTAATTCTATCCCTTCTGGACCGGGTGTGCTGCGGGTTGAGACCCGCACCCAGTTGAGGTGGATCCGTTTGCGGGTAAGTGGGTCTTCTGGGAAGATAACCAGTACCCGCTTCAGACCCGTCGGTGGGTGAAATTACCATTTTACCCCTGAGCTTCAAGATTCGTGCCCCATCTGGACGGTTCCGATTTAACCCCATTTTTAGCCATATCACGAGCCCCCCACTCCTAAAGACTGAGTTTGATCAGCCTTTGAGGAGTAGTTTAACTGTTTTAGTGGCTAGCGGAGTTGTATCGGAGTCCCAATGGAGGGTTTTGAATCTCGAAGGGGGTAGTGAGGTGATTTTTGAAGCTGTAAGCTGTTCTTAAGCTTCTCTGAATATCCGACGGTCTTTATCTATTATTTCGGATTATTTATTTAATTTTGCGATGTGTTAACCAGTCGTTCGGGGGCCTTCACAATATATTCTAGGCAATAATTGTTCGTTCAGGGGTTCAAAAATATTACCCCGAACTTATAATTATTTTCTAGAATTTCTAGTGAATTTTCCCGAATTTTTAGTAATTTTTTCGCAATTTTTAAATAAATAAAATGATTAAAATAAATAAAAACTGATTTTTAATACCTATTTATGGCGTGGCTTGATCTGGGCCCTTGATCTGAGCGGAGCACGATTTTCGGAGAGATCATGTGGTCCCGGTTCCTCGGCTCGTTTTTTCGCCGTATGTGAGGTTCGGTACCTCGGTACCTCGGCTCGGCCTGGCGTGCCGAAGCCAAGTGCCTCGGTTCGGATGACCAGTGCCTCGGCTCGACGGTTCCGAGGTACGTGGCATCATCTGAGCCGTCCATCTCAGCGCGGATCCCCGTAAAATGCTATCTTGTCATTTAGTGGACGTGGCCAAATCTGGGCCGTCCATCATGACGAGCACGCTTTTTCACAAGATTCAACGGCTGATATGGGTTGGAGCGATTTTTTGCCATATACGAGGGTCGGTACCCCGGTACCCCGGCTCGGAGGGTCGGTGCCTCGGTTCGGGGGGTCAGTGCTTCGGCTCGGTGATTCCGAGGTACGTGGCATCATCTGGGTCGTCCATCTCAGCGCGGATCCCCATAAAACGCTATCTTGTCATTTAGTGGACGTGGCCAAATCTGGGCCGTCCATCATGACGAGCACGCTTTTTCACAAGATCCAACGGCTGATATGGGTCGGAGCGATTTTTTGCCATATACGAGGGTCGGTACCCCGGTACCCCGGCTCGGAGGGTCGGTGCCTCGGTTCGGGGGGTCAGTGCTTCGGCTCGGTGATTCCGAGGTACGTGGCATCATCTGGGTCGTCCATCTCAGCGCGGATCCCCATAAAACGCTATCTTGTCGTTTAGTGGACATGGCCAAATCTGGGCCGTCCATCATGACGAGCACGCTTTTTCACAAGATCCAACGGCTGATATGGGTCGGAGCGATTTTTTGCCATATACGAGGGTCGGTACCCCGATATCTCGGCTCGGCGCATCAGGGCTGTTTGGTCGAGGTACTGAGTTGGGTGTTTTGGAGGAAGTACCTCTTGAGGGCTCCCCTCCTCTGCGCCTAGCAGCTCGGTGGCTCGGCTGAGCTGTTCGGTAGCTTGGCTGGGCGAGTCGATGGCAGGCAGCAAGGAGGGCCGCGTGGCTGGATCTGAGCGGTCCATCATGGCACGCATCTCGAGGATGGGGTTCAGATCACGAGAAAACGCTACCTTGTCGTTTTGTGGGCGTGGCACGATCTGAACCGTCCATCAGGTTCTGTCGCGAATTTTAAGGAGATCCGACGGTGACTTCGCCTCGGAGCGATTTTTTGCCATATACGAGGGTCGGTACCCTGGTATCTCGGCTCGGCGCATCAGGGCTGTTTGGCCGAGGTACTGAGTTGGGTGTTTTGGAGGAAGTACCTCTTGCGGGCTCCCCTCCTCTGCGCCTAGCAGCTCGGTGGCTCGGCTGAGCTGTTCGGTAGCTCAGCTGGGCGAGCCGATGGCAGGCAGCAAGGAGGGACGCGTGACTGGATCTGAGCGGTCCATCATGGCGCGCATCTCGAGGATGGGGTTCAGATCACGAGAAAACGCTATCTTGTCGTTTTGTGGGCGTGGCACGATCCGAACCGTCCATCAGGTTCTGTCACGAATTTTATGGAGATCCGACGGTGACTTCGCCTCGGAGTGATTTTTTGCCATATACGAGGGTCGGTACCCCGGTACCTCGGCTCGGCGCATCAGAGCTGTTTGGCCGAGGTACTGAGTTGGGTGTTTTGGAGGAAGTACCTCTTGCGGGCTCCCCTCCTCTGCGCCTAGCAGCTCGGTGGCTCGGCTGAGCTGTTCGGTAGCTCGGCTGAGCGAGCCGATGGCAGGCAGCAAGGAGGGACGCGTGGCTGGATTTGAGCGGTCCATCATGGCGCGCATCTTGAGGATGGGGTTCAGATCACGAGAAAACGCTATCTTGTCATTTTGTGGGCGTGGCACGATCTGAACCGTCCATCAGGTTCTGTCGCGAATTTTAAGGAGATCCAACGGTGACTTCACCTCGGAGCGATTTTTTGCCATATACGAGGGTCGGTACCCGGTATCTCGGCTCGGCGCATCAGGGCTGTTTGGCCGAGGTACTGAGTTAGGTGTTTTGGAGGAAGTACCTCTTGCGGGCTCCCCTCCTCTGCGCCTAGCAGCTCAGTGGCTCGGCTGAGCTGTTCTGTAGCTCGGCTGGGCGAGCCGATGGCAGGCAGCAAGGAGGGACGCGTGGCTGGATCTGAGCGGTCCATCATGGTGCGCATCTCGAGGATGGGGTTCAGATCACGAGAAAACGCTATCTTGTCGTTTTGTGGGCGTGGCACGATCTGAACCGTCCATCAGGTTCTGTCGCGAATTTTAAGGAGATCCGACGGCGACTTCGCCTCGGAGCGATTTTTTGCCATATACGAGGGTCGGTACCCCGGTACCTCGGCTCGGCGCATCAGGGTTGTTTGGCCGAGGTACTGAGTTGGGTGTTTTGGAGGAAGTACCTCTTGCGGGCTCCCCTCCTCTGCGCCTAGCAGCTCGGTGGCTCGGCTGAGCTGTTCGGTAGCTCGGCTGAGCGAGCCGATGGCAGGCAGCAAGGAGGGACGCGTGGCTGGATCTGAGCGGTCCATCATGGCGCGCATCTCAAGGATGGGGTTCAGATCACGAGAAAACGCTATCTTGTCGTTTTGTGGGCGTGGCACGATCTGAACCGTCCATCAGGTTCTGTTGCGAATTTTAAGGAGATCCGACGGTGACTTCGCCTCGGAGCGATTTTTTGCCATATACGAGGGTCGGTACCCCGGTATCTCGGCTCGGCGCATCAGGGCTGTGTGGCCCAAAGGGTGGCAGTGGTTCGGTCGCCTAGCCGGGCTGTCCGATGGTTTTCTCGCAGGTGGCCGAGACGTTGACTTGGTATTTTGAAGAGTCTCTTGCTTTGAGTGACCTGCGTATCTTTTCCGCCTGTCGCTTTGGCTTCTTAGTGGGCTTTTTACGTTTCCCAAGGAGGCCCAACTTGCTAGGGGTTAAAAGCTCTCACCCTTGCTCTCAAAGCTCATTTCTCACTTTTTACTCAAGTTTTTACTTTCGATCTCTAAGTTCTCTGCTAGCGGCGATTTTCTCTCTAAGGTGTTTCCGTTAGCTGTCGCGTGGGCCAGGCGATTTCCGGCGAGAGTACCCTGACCGTGGACGTCACTTCAAAAGGTCAGTTCACTTAGTCTGAATAATTTTTCTAGAGATGTCTCGAGTAGACTCGGGGAGTGGGGCCTCGTCTTCGGGCGACGAGAGTGCCGAGGAGTGGAGGAGGTCGGAGATTAGGAGGAAGGGTAAGCAAGCTGCTGGACCGTCTGTAGTCGAGACGAAGAAGGAGAAGAAGAAGAGGAGGGTGGAGGCCCAATCCCCTATAGTGGAGGTGATTGTGGAGAATCCGAAGCAAGCACCCGAGATGGGACGGTATCCTTCCGTCCTGTCCGGTCATTCGGGGGTCAGGCAGTACCAGGGCGACTTGCTGGAGAAGGCGATCTATGGGAAGTCTAAGATCGTCGAAGAACCTAACCCGGCCCTTCCCACCGAAGCCGATGAGCTCATCACGCTGGTATCCGAGGAGGACCTACTCCGGGTTAGAAGGGCTTTCGCTATCCCTCCGGAGTACAAACTGATTCTCCCAGGTCCCGGGATACGAGCGAATTCCAAGCTGCCGTCGTCGGACATGTGCATGTTCGACGTCGACTCCTTTCATGCCGGGTTACGTTTCCCTCTGCACCCATTCATCCTCGAGATCCTCGGCTGGTATTGCCTCGCTGACTCAGTTCATGCCGAACACATGGTGCCATGTGAACGCCTTTATGCTTCAGTGCTACCGAGCCGAGGTGGAGCCGGATTTCACTGTCTTCCGAGGATTGTATCGAGTAAACCGGCAGCACAAGACGGAGTATCGATACTACTTGGGGCCGAGGAAGGGTGTTAAGATTATAGAAAACCCTGACTCGATTAAGGGTTGGAAGGAAAAGTATTTTATAGTAAGGGGCGAGGCGATTCGACCCATTCCGACTCGTTGGAAGGTGGAGGTGCCGAATTTCGCGCGCGCCGACCCTGTTTTATCTGAGGCCGAGGAAGAGGTGGCGAGGAGGATAATGGCCCTTCCGATACTGAGTTGGAGGGATTTGACGGAGGAGGTGTTGTTTGAGTCCGGCCTAAGCCCCATCGACCCGAGTATGCTCCTGACATCTCGTTTTTCATTTTTCTTTTAAGTTTTTGGTTCGAACTGCTAACTAGTCTCTTTTTTTTTGTGGCTCGTTGCAGAAGCAATGAAGATTGACTTCAACTCCATGATGGCCGACAGGTCTAAGTTGGCCGGGGGGAAGAAGAGGAAGAGGGCGGCCGCGACTGTCTCGTCGACCCCGGCACCTGCTGTCGCCTCGACCATCTCTCCGCCCCCTCCGGCCGTTGAGGCGCCCTCGGAAGTTGTCATCGTTGAGGAGCCCCCGTCCTCTGTGGTCCCTGGCGTGATCGAGGGGACCTTTGACATGAACGCGGCGCTGTCGATCGAGGCACCACCGCTAACCAAGGCTGCCGAAGAGATTCTAACAGAGCAGCACAAGCAGCTGTTCGTGCCGAATTGGCGAGTGAAGAACCATGACGGGTTCCTCGGCAATTCGCAGATGTCAGTGCAGGTCGTCAAACATTTGGCGACCCCGAAGGATCGAGCCGCACTAAGGGCGGGGACGGTGGGTGACGACACCTACGAGGTGGCTCGGTCACTCGTCTCGGTAAGATTCTTGTTGCTAAGTTTCTTTTTACTGCTCGGTTTGCTTAGTGCGCTCGTTGTTGTCTTCGCAGGCTACTTGTCACTTCGGCCATCTCCTCGAGACGTTCGCCGAGCAGGAGAAGGAGCTGAGGGCCGCGAGCGACAAAGACCGGTCGGCAAAGGTGAGGGCGGTCAAGGAACTCGAGGCCGAGCAAAGGAGGGCAGAGGCCTTGGAGGTTCGGGTGGCCGACCTTGTCGCCGACCTGAAGAAGGTCAAGGAGATTCTAAAAGCGGAGTCTGCCAAGGCTGCCAAGGCCGCCGAGGAGTTGGATGTGGCGACGAAGGCCTTGGCCGAAGAGAAGGCGGAGAAAGGGGCCCTGGCGACGAAGATCCGGACCGAAGTGGAGAGGGAGGTCGAGGACGAAGCAAAGAAGCACATGGCCGAGAACATGGAGCGATCTTACCAAACGGCGCTCGACCATGTTCAGGAACGGGTCGCGGGCTTCGATCGGGTCGGCTACCGACTGTGGCCAGGGTCCCCTTCAGGCGACGAGGGGGATGAAGGTGAAGGCGACGACGCAGGAGGCGAAGACGAGGAGGGGGAGGACGACCGACCAGTGGTGGACGGCCAGGTCGACGAAGGGAGGACCGAGGGGCCATCTATTATTGCGCCCGTGGTCGAGACGGCGACGCAGGTGGACCCTTGATCCTCTTGTTAAATCTTTGTAGTTTTTCTTTTGTTTTCGATCATTGTAACGCCTTTTGCGGACTGGCCACCGCTTTTTAATGAATGAAGTATTTTGACTCCGAAATTTGTCTAAGTGTTTGGCTCGGTGGTGTGGTATTTCAATCCTATCCCTTTCTTATTTCAGATTGCCTAGCAGACTCGTAACACTTCGGCTGAACAGCGCCGAGCCGAGTTGTTTAAGCGATCTCGGGAGGATCGTCTCGAGGGTGAGGTTCACTTGACGAGGAGGATACTTCATAACTTGGAGATTAGGCATAGCGATGCTTTGGTCGAACTGCACCACCTACAGAAAGTCGAGGCCGAGCTATCTGCTAGGGAAGAGGAACTGGCGCGAGTTTCAGCCGAACGAGATGGCTTAGCGAGGAAGGTGGAAGAGCTGCAGAGGGTGACGGTCGACAAGAGTATCGAAGTGACCCACCTGCGTCGCGTTATCTCCGACAGCGCCGAATACCCTGGTTCGGCAAAACTTCCTCGGTTTAAGGTGATAGTAAAGGATGACACATTGAAGGATCGCATCGTCGAACTGGAGGAAGAAGTTGCTCGGCTCAAGCCTCAGCCGTTGAGGGCTAACGTCCGGAGCACCTCGTGCACCCGCGAAGAGATCGAGCGAGGGATCACGTTCTATCAAGCGGCGAGCCGGACTCCTATCGTAGGCAGGTCAGCCGCCGATGCCCAAAGTGGTGTGGCAGTGTCTTCAAGCGGCACTTCGGTAGGAGCAACCGTCAGGGTTAGTGGTGAGGAGGCGTCTCGGTTCGTCGGCCTGGATTCGAGCTCGGAGGTTAAGAAGCGTCGACCCAAAGTATCTCTAAACCGGAGCATTCCCCTTCCTCGGAAGTAGCGGACGGGTCGTGCATTTGTGTTGTAACCTACGTGCAAGTTTTTGCGGTTGTAATCCACTTTGTAACTTTATCAAATTTATTAATGGAATTGGAGTTGTTTTATCCGAACTATCCTCGGGTGTCTCCTTATTTGTGCTATTGTTGTGTCAACTAGAGTAGGCTCGAGACGAACCACGAGGCTGGTGTTCGTCTCGCCGAACTCCTTGGCCTCGAATTTTCCTTTTTTGCTGTGCTTCCGAGCCATAGGCTTGGTCTGGCTGTTATGGCGTAGTTGCTTCTCGACTGCGCCTACGTGGCCTGATCAGGGCCGTCTGATGTTTGCACGGATCTTGAGGCGGGTCCGGTTCCCAAGAAAACACTATCTTGTCGTTTTGTGGACACGTGGCTGAATGGGATCCGCTCATCACGCCCTAGCACACTTTCTGAGACGATCTGACGGTGACTTCGCCTCGGAGCGATTTTTTGCCATATACGAGGGTCGGTACCCCGGTACCTCGGCTCGGCGCGTCAGGACTGTGATTTGTGCCTAATTCCGGCCCGACTGAGGGTGAGTCGGAGAGATTGGGTCAAGCCATGGGAGAGATCCGATCGTTAGATTAGTTTAAGGGATGCAGGAGCAGTTTCGAATGGCGAGCTACTTCTAGTCCGCTTAGGAGCGAACTTGCGAAGCAAAATCGAGCCAAGTGTTGGACTCCGATCCATTCAACGGCTGCAGGAGCAATTTCGAATGGCGAACTACTCCCGGCTCGTCTGTAGGCGAGCCGAGGAAAAAGTGTCGAGCCGAGTGCTGGACTCCGAACCATCGTGTGGTTAGTTTAAGGGATGCAGGAGCAGTTTCGAATGGCGAGCTACTTTTAGTCCGCTTAGGAGCGGACTTGCGAAGCAGAATCGAGCCAAGTGTTGGACTCCGATCCATTCAACGGCTGCAGGAGCAATTTCGAACGGCGATCTACTCCCGGCTCGTCTGTAGGCGAGCCGAGGAAGAAGTGTCAAGCCGAGTGCTGGACTCCGAACCATCGTGTGGTTAGTTTAAGGGATGCAGGAGCAGTTTCGAATGGCGAGCTACTTCTAGTCTGCTTAGGAGCGAACTTGCGAAGCAGAATCGAGCCAAGTGTTGGACTCCGATCCATTCAACAGCTGCAGGAGCAATTTCGAACGGCGATCTACTTCCAGCTCGTCTATAGACGAGCCGAGGAGGAAGAGTCGAGCCGAGTGCTGGACTCCGAACCATCGTGTGGTTAGAGAATTAAAGGCAGAGGGATGCGATAGTATCAAAAATATAAAAAACTTTATTTATTAATATCCAATGGTCGGCTGCTTCTAAAGTTGCTAGCCGTTATTACAATGAAAAAATAAAGGAAAAACTACTACTAGTAGCAGGAGAGGAGTGGTCCGACATCTCGAGTTACTTAGATAGGCGTAGCTGCCTTCTCTTGGTATTTCAAAAGATGGTCGGCGTTCCAAGTCCTGGGGATTTCTCTGCCTTCTAGATCTTCTAGTTTGTACGCACCGGGGCGGACCAATTTTGAAATCTTGTATGGTCCCTCCCAATTTGGGGCCAGTTTGCTTTTCTGTCCGGGGAACGAGATGGCCAATTTTCGGAGGACCAGATCCCCTTCTTTGAGGTCTGTTGGGCGGACCCGTTTGTTGTAGGCGAGTTCGATTCTTCTCCGGTAACTTTGTTGCCGTATGGCCGCTCTTTCTCGGATTTCGTCTATCAAGTCTAGGCTTGCTCTGAGCTCTCTGGCATTCTGCTCTTCTTCAAAAGCTATCAAACGAGGAGAGGGTATCCCAACTTCTAGCGGGATGAGGGCCTCGGACCCATAGGTGAGATTAAACGGACTCTCGCCTGTTGGGGTCCGCTTCGTGGTGCGGTAATTCCATAACACGTTGGGCAGCTGATCGACCCACAAGCTCTTGGAGCACTTGTCTAGTCTCTTCTTGATGCCGGAGAGGATCTGTCGGTTGGCATTCTCGGCCTGGCCATTTGACTGGGGATGAGAGACAGAGGAGAAGCGGTGTTGTATGGCCAGGTCTTCACATAAGGCTGGAAGGCAGCCCCAGCGAACTGCGTTCCGTTATCTGTAACTATGACCCGAGGAACGCCAAATCGGCAGATTACATTTTTCCAGAAGAATTGAACAACTCTATGCTCGGTGATTGTAGCCAGGGGCTCGGCCTCTATCCATTTCGAGAAATAGTCGACTGCCACGACTAGGAACTTTAATTGTCCGGGAGTTGGTGGAAATGGCCCTAGTAAATCCATCCCCCACATTGCGAAGGGGATCAGACTTGATAGGGAGGTGAGTGGTGCTTGCGGAAGGCGTCGGATGTCGGAATACTTCTGGCAGGAGATGCATTGCCGAACGTGTCGTTCGGCGTCCCGTAGGAGAGTGGGCCAGTAATACCCGTAGTTCAACACTTTGCGCGCTAAGGCTCTGGAGCCGGAGTGGGCTCCGCCGATGCCCTCATGGAGTTCTTGCAAGGCGTAGTCGGCTTGCCCGGGGGAGAGGCACCTTAGGTAGGGCCGACCATCCACCTGGGTGAAGGAGCGCTTATATAGAATGCCTTCGACTAATATGTAACGCTTGGCTCGGGTCCTTATCCTTCGGGCTTCCTTCGGATCCTGGGGGAGGAGTCCGTCTCTTAAAAACTTGACGAGGGGCTTCATCCAATTGTCTTCGAGGAGGACTGGCAGTGTTTCAACGGAGTCGAGAGCCTCGTCCTCTATGCTCGGCGCGTCGGCCTGGGCATTTTCTTCTCTGGGGATTCTACGGATGAGGGCCTCCTCGAAGAGCGCCATGAGGCTTTTCACTTTAGCCAAGTACTTAACCATCCTGTCATCACGGGCTTCGTATTCGCCGAGGACCTGGTTGACGACCAACTGGGAGTCGCTGAAGATCCGCAGTCGTCGCGCCCCTGCATTTCGGGCCATTCCAAGGCCGGCTATGAGTGCCTCGTATTCGGCTTCGTTGTTCGAGGCTTTGAAGTTTATACGGAGGGAATATTGGAGGACAAAGTCGTCTGGGCCCGCGAGGATGACCCCTGCCCCGCTTCCCTCGTTGCAAGAGGATCCGTCGACATAGACCGACCAGACGGGTGGTCCCTTCATTGCTTGCTCGGAGTCGGGGATAGTTGTTTCAACTATGAATTCGGTCAGCGCCTGAGCCTTGATCGCGGTCCGAGGCTGATAAGTTATATCATGTTGGCTCAGCTCGATCGACCACTTCATGAGACGGCCGGAAGTCTCTGGCTTGTGAAGGATCTGTTTTAGCGGCTGGTCGGTAAGAACGACCATCGAATGGGACTGGAAGTAGGGCCGAAGCTTTCTTGCGGCCATTATCAGGGCGTAGGCTATTTTCTCAATTTTCGGGTACCGGAGCTCGGCGTCCCGAAGCACTTTGCTGACGTAGTAAATGGGCTTCTGAGCCCTTTCTTCTTCTCTGACTAAGACCGCACTAAGCGTCTGTTCGGAAGCTGCCAAGTAGAGGTAGAGTGGTTCGCCCGGTATGGGTTTGTTGAGAAGAGGTGGATTGACGAGGTAAGCTTTAAGCTGGTCGAAGGAGTCTTGTTGTTGCTGCCCCCACTCGAATCCTTTAGCCCCCCTGAGGGCTTTGAAGAACGGGAGGCACTTCTCCCCGGACTTCGACAGAAAGCGCCCAATGGCGGCTAGGCGACCAGTCAATCTTTGAACTTCTTTGACATTTCTAGGGGGGGCCATGTCCAATATGGCCTTGATCTTTTCCGGGTTTGCCTCTATTCCTCGTTGGCTAACCATGAAGCCGAGGAACTTCCCTGATGAGACGCCGAACGCACACTTGTTCGGGTTGAGTCTCATATTGTGCTTTCTCAAAACATCAAATGCTTCTTGGAGGTCGGCCACATGATCAACGCCTCGGATGCTTTTCACAAGCATGTCATCCACGTACACTTCCATGTTCCGACCAATCTGGGCCTGGAATACTTTGTTGACGAGGCGTTGGTACGTCGCCCCCGCATTCTTCAGGCCGAATGGCATGACTCTGAAGCAATAAAGGCCTTGATCGGTTACAAAGGATGTCTTAGGGATATCCGGGGGGAACATTCTTATCTGATTGTAACCCGAGAAAGCGTCCATGAAGCTTAGGAGCTCGTGTCCCGAGGTTGCGTCAATCAGAGTGTCGATGCTCGGCAGAGGGAAGGGATCTTTGGGGCAAGCCTTGTTGAGGTCGGTGAAATCAATACAAATTCTCCATGTCCCATTGGACTTCTTCACCATTACTACGTTTGACAACCATTCAGGATAATTTACCTCCTGTATGAATCGGGCCTTTAACAATTTTTCTACCTCCTCTTTGATGGCGAGCTGACGCTCAGGGGCGAACTTGCGCCTCTTCTGCTGAACCGGTTTGGACCCCGGATCAACACTCAGGCGGTGGACCAAGAGTTCTTCGGAGATACCGGGTATGTCTGCAGCTGACCATGCGAAGAGGTCCTGGTTGGCCCGGATGCACTTTACGATATCCGAGTATAGGGCGGACGGGAGGGTCTTGCTAACGAAGAACTTGTGGGTCGGCTCTTGCTCCGAGAAGAGCACCTCCTCCAATTCGTCCACCGGCTCGGAGGTCGGCCGAGCGGCATCTTGGGGAATTTCCAGTGTTTCTAATGAGAGAACGGGTCCGAGGGTGGAGGTCATATAACACTTGCGGGCCTGCTCCTGATTGCCCCTCACTTCCCCTACTCCGGCCCGGGTGGGGAATTTCATTTTGAGATGATAGGCAGAAGGGACGGCTTCAAGGGCGGCTAGGCCGGGCCGACCCAAAATGACGTTGTAGGCCGCTGGGACATCTACTACCATGAAATCCATCGACTCTGTGCGGGTAGTAGGAGTTTTGCCGGCTGTGACATCGAGGGTAATCACCCCTTCAATAGTCACCGGCACTCCTGTGAACCCATGGAGCGTGTAGCCAGCGGGCTTGAGTCTGTCTCGGGAGAGCTTCAGGCCCTTGAAAGCGTCGAGAAAGAGGATGTTGACGGAGCTACCGTTATCCACTAAGATTCTCTCGACTTTGAAATTGGCCATGTGAAGACTGATGACGAGTGCATCACAATGAGGGGTGCGAACGCCCTCGAGATCTTCGTCAGAGAAGGTGACGGGCACTCCGAGGCCTTTGGGAGGAGGGGTGGTTCGGACCGAGTTCACTTCTCTAATAAAAGCTTTCCGAGAGGAGTTCGAGGAGCCCCCCATTAGACCCCCATGGATGAGGTGGAGGACTCGCTCTTCCTCAAACTCTGGTGTCTCTTCTCGTTCCGGACGTTTGTTAGCCCCTCGAGGCTGGGGGGGAAGCTCGGCTTGGTCCTTTCTCACGAATTTTGCCAACTACCCCCTCTGGATAAGGGCTTCGATCTCGTTTCTTAGTGCACGGCAGTCGTTGGTGTCGTGCCCATGGTCCCGGTGATAGCGGCACCATTTCTCTTTATCTCATCTCTTGGCAGGGGTGTTCATCTTCGGAGCAGGAGGCAAGACCCCTTCTTTTTCGACTTCCATGAAAATGGCGGAGATGTTAGTGGTGAGGGGAGTGAACTTCTCAAATCTGGGGAGAGGTCGGCGCTGGCCGGCGTTATCTTTCTGGAGCTTCTTGGCTCCTTCTTTTTCCGTTCCCTTCCTCTTAAACCCGGAGGCAGGCACCTCCCAGTCGGGTCGTTCCTCGGCCTCTTCGGCCCGAATGTATTTTTCTGTGCAAAGGAGGAGGTCGGAAAAGTCCTGTGGTGGCTTCTTGGCGAGGGAGGAGCGGAGGTTGGAATTGAGGATATTGGATTGGAACGCCGCGGTAGCAACCGATTGGTCGAGGGATGCGATGGTTCTGGCTTCAGCTGTGAACCTCTTCACGTATTCCCTCAATTTCTCCCCCTTCTGTTGACGGAGGTGCAATAGTGAGATGCTGGTCTTCTCGGCCCTTCGGCTGCTGACAAAATGGGTGATGAAAAGGGTTTCGAACTGCTCGAAGGAGAATATTGACGCTGGGGCAAGGCGAGAGTACCATTCTCGAGCTGGGCCTTTGAGAGTTGCGGGGAATGTTTTGCAGAGGAGGGCATCGGAAGCTTGATGGAGGAGCATCAAAGTCTTAAAGCTTTCGATGTGATCAACTGGATCGGTCTCCCCGGTGTAATTCTCGAACTGTGGAGGTTTGAAACCGAACGGCACAGGGGCATCTACTATGGTCCGGGAGAATGGGGGTCGGCTAGGACGTAGGGTCTTCCCCCTAAGCTCCTCTTCTCGGTTTATCTGACCCAAGAGTTTTTCCACCTCGTTCAGACGGCGGTTCACGGTGTCATCTCTCCGACGGTAATCTGCGGAGCCACGGGACTCGTCTTCGTATGAGGGGGAGCGAGGGCTGCGGCGATGGTAACTTCGAGAACGACGAGGACTTGGGGTGCGCCTGGAGTTGGTAGGAGCGGGTCGAGGAGAAGGGGACCGTCGGCGAGGGCTTCGGACCGGAGGAGGGGATGGGAGCTTCGGCTCAATAGGATTCTGACGGAGGTTGAGGGCCTGCAGGACGGTCGCTTGGAACTGCTAGAACTCGGCACGGGTGATTGGTGCCTCATTGTTCCTAGGCTGTTGCCGACCTGCGGGAGAGTGCCTCCTTCGGTAATGATCGGGGGAGTCCTTCCTCCCTCTTCGGATGGGGGACCTCCTGTACTCTCGACGACGAGGGGATCGCTCTTGCTGGCGGGAGGCTTCCTCCCGAGCCCGCTTTTCATCCAGATGACGACGGAGGTCATCATCTTCCGGGCATTTGGGAGGGGCATTGTGGCGACCAGAGGCTCGGGGATGATGGGAGGCCATAGAGGCACTGGAGGCGTTGTGGATGGAGAGGTTCTCTTGGTGAAGAGGCTGTTTCTGAGGGTTAGGACCCTTTGGATCAGGAGGTGGAAGGTTCCGTTGGAGCGGCTCTTCCATGGTAGGGGGAAGTTGCCCTTGTTGCTGAGCGAGATCAGGAAGGACTTCTTGCTGGTCAGGGTTGGGTACTCGATTAGACCCTCTTGACCTAACTTTGCGAGGCGGCATGGCTGGAGAAGACCTGTTCACCGGGAAGAGGAGAGGTCTCTATTTGTTAGTTTCCCACAGACGGTGCCAATCTGTTGGCGCTAAATTTGGTGTGGGGGCAAACAGATAGAACTTGTGGATTCTTAGGGAAACTGAATAGAAAACCTGTGTACCTGTTCCGTCGGGCCTCGATCGTCGTTCCTGCCACGTGCCTGCAAAAAGTGCGAGACACCGGGGTTGTTCCCGGCGACGCACCCTCCGACGCTCAAGTCAGTAATCTGGCAGACTATGAAAGAGCGCAAAAACTGGATAAAGATTGATTACCTCTTAATGGAGATGGATGGGGGGTATTTATAGACGTCTCAGGGAACAGATTAGGCATGTAATTCCTGTGTATACAGATAAGGAATGTGATCCCTAATTCCCAGTGAAAGGATAGATATGAATCAGGGCCGTTGATTAATATTAATCAGAAACCCTAATTCTATCCCTTCTGGACCTGGTGTGCTGCGGGTTGAGACCCGCACCCAGTTGAGGTGGATCCGTTTGCGGGTAAGTGGGTCTTCGGGGAAGATAACCAGTACCCGCTTCAGACCCGTCGGTGGGTGAAATTACCGTTTTACCCCTGAGCTTCAAGATTCGTGCCCCATCTGGACGGTTCCGATTTAACCCCATTTTTAGCCATATCAGATTCCTATATATATATATATATAGAAAGTTCTATAATAATTTCTATGCTTCTTCGTTAATTGTTGAGATTGACTATATTAGTGAAGTTTTTTTTAATCGTGTATTAATGGAGTTTCTATTCTAGTAATTATGACTTTTTTATTCTAGTAGGAAGATCAAGAGTTTTTAGCCAAATATGCTTTGTAATTTAATATTAAAAAACATAATTTATTAGGACTCTGTATTCTAGTTTCCTAATTTATAACAAATTCATTAATTTGTATAGGAATCCAGAAAGGAAGAAAAACCATATTCTACTTCTCCAGTTATTCTACTATCATCTTCATGTATTTTGCTATTCTTTCTTCTCCATCAACAATCTAGAAAGAAAACAAACTTTCAAATACTCCTTCATCCTTTATAAACAATTTTATGTCACTAATTTTCAAGTTCTATCTTAATTTTTAGTGCAAAAATACTCTCTTGCAAACTTGGTGCTCTATTTTTCTTCTCACCTAGTTTCAAGCTTTTACAGTGTTAACATTAAACAATTTTTAAATGATACATTTTGTTGTTGTTGAATTTTTCGGTTAATATATTATATATTTCTTCTGCTAGTATGCCTCAAAAGTACTGATTTTGATGTTTTGTTGATTTTTTTTTGTAAGGTTTTTTTTATGGAATTCCTACTAATTGCTGGAGTTTTAGAGAGATTGATGATTTTTGAAGATACTAAAAGGTTTTGTAACTTTAAAAATATTTTTCAAATGAGTTCATATAAATTTTCAAAGATGTAGAATGTATTATACTCATATTTTTCAATTGAATTCATATAATATATTTAAAAAAAAATTATAGATGATGTCAAAATTAAAATAAAGTAAAATTAGCGTTAGAATATATAAAGAAGGCCCAAATTTTTTTATTTTCGCATAAGGCACTATAAATCTCAGAACTGGCCCTATATATAGTTGAGATTAAATCAATTTTTCAATTGAATTCATATAATATATTTAAAAAAAAATTATAGATGATGTCAAAATTAAAATAAAGTAAAATTAGCGTTAGAATATATAAAGAAGGCCCAGATTTTTTTATTTTCGCATAAGGCACTATAAATCTCAGAACTGGCCCTATATATAGTTGAGATTAAATCAATTAAGTTTGACAAAACTCTAACTCTCGCATTATAGTATTGTATATTAGAGATTAGAGATAAAAAATTTATATTGTAAGCAAAATCTCGCCATTACTGTTTTATAGGTGTTAATAACTACAATGAGAAGGGGTTATTTGCAAAAAGTAGCAAATAATGTCAAACTCTTGAAAGATATGCGGCAATCACGATCCCGATCCCGGAGCCGACCGACAAGTTGACTCTACGGCCCACGAGGTTGACCGTGGGGCCCAGTAATGTCAGGTCCGGATGGTGTGATGTGCCCAGTAATGTTTAAAGTACCCCGGCCCAGTACAGTCCAGAAGAAGACATAATAGTAATGATTGGCATGCCGGAAATATTACCCTGAAAATTATGCACACTTTGTGATGTGATAATACCTCTAAACTCCCATCCGATTCAACGGAAAAACAGCACCTAAATCACCTTTGATTGGACTATTTTGTTTCTTCGATTCCCCCCCCCCCCCCCCCCCCCCCCCCCCCCCCCAAAAAGAGCATTCACAGTCGTTCTTGCCAAATTTTGAATAAATAGCAATTAGAAAATAGAAAAAAAAATGTTGCTGCAGTCGTTGAAAGCTAAAATATAGCCGGACGGGAGATTATATCCCGTCCATTAAGAATGACGGAGGATATAATCGTCCGTCCCAAAATTTTGGCTTTTTAAATTTTTTTTTTAATGCACTAGAAAACGACAAAAAAAAAAAAAAAAAAAAAAAATCACATTAGAGCAGGGACGGGAGATAATGTCCCGTCATTTTCAAATGACGTGGTGCTTTTTTAATTTTTTTTTATTTTTTTAATGCACTAAAAGATAAAAGAATTTAAAAAAAATGAGAAAATTGGCCTGGGACGGGAGATTATATCCCGTCAATTTCAAATGACGGTGTATAATCCCCCGTCGGCCAATTGAGTCATTTTTTGATTTTTTTTTTTTTTTAAAATTGGTTCGGACGGGATATAATCTACCGTCAATCTCCTTGGACGGTGTATAATAGGCCGTTGGTTGACTTTTTTTTTTCTTTTTTCAAAAGCTTCTTAATCATTGGACTCTGTACTTTTTGTACGAGACGGAGTATTATCTTCCGTTAATTAGATCGGACAGAGTATAATGTTGCGTTAGCTATATTTTGCATTTGACCAGATCGCCTGCTATATTTGGCAACGAACTGTTCATCGTACACCCAAATTTTGGGTATTTGGACGACGACTTCAGCTCGTTTTTTTGATATTTTTCCAAATTTTGGATATTTATCCCACTACTGTGGATGCTCTAAATATACCTCATTTGCAAACTAAATCTCATTCAAAGCAGGAAAATTAATTCCAGGAGTGGATAACATATTGACCACATGAGATTAGACGGCAGTTGGTATTTGCAGATAAGGATCTTTTTTTTATTCTTCTTTTTTTAAATTTTTTGCCGCAAATTTCAACTGTGGCAATGGAAATTTAAGAAAAAGAAAAATCAAAAAAATTTTGATGTTGGAAATTGTGAGTAATATAGTAATATTACACTTCAGCCGTGAATGTCAACTAAGATTTTACGATCATAGAACCACCAGATGAAAACACTTTTGGAGGGGCTCTAGTTGGGGATTTAGTTTGAAATTGGAGCTTAGTTAGGGAAAATTCAATTTTTTGTTGTTGAAGAAAAGTTCTGTGGGACTATTTTGAGAACAAGCACAGATACGAATGAAATATACCATTATTTTATAAATAAAAAAATTTATGATATCAAAGATTTTCTTGATGGGATTGGAGATGCAAGATTATTTTCGTTATTTTTTGGTGCATTACAATTCTCCGTCAGACTACTCTGTTTGATTTAGTAAACACTGTATTGTTCTGGATTGTTTGATTTATGAAAATTTGATCATATGAAACATACAGCTTGCTTTACTAATTTTATTGACTAACACATCTTACTTACTAAACCATCTCAAGACTTTTTGAAACAAATATAGTTTTGTGATTATTTATTTATTTATTTATTTATTTATTTATTATCAATTTCTTATAGGGCAACATATTGACAAACATGTGAAATATATGTTAATATGGTTTCAAGAAAACAAATGCTAAAGAAGATTCGGTAACTGATACGGTTTGTTTCTGGGAGACGTGTTGATGTACCAGGTGTGAGTTCTTACTCAATTTGTATTTGAAGGAGGAAGCTACTGATCAGACGATCCTCGGCTTGCCGAGCGGTACCGGTGACAGGTTGGAGTGAGGCGAGGCTGGATGCTCGGCTCGGATCAGGGGGCTCGGATCCGAGGTCTGGTGTACCTGCAGACGGTCTAGGAACACCGGGGTTTGTCCCGGTGGCAGACCTTCCGACGATCTAGTTAGTCTCTGTGGGAGAGGAGCAGTAACTAGGGTTTTGTGGAAGAAAGATTGATTACCTGCAGACAGGGGGAGGGTCTGATATTTATAGGAAAAGCCAATCGGGTCCAGACCCGTTTAGGACTGGGCCGGACCCGGTTACCCGAGTGGCTGAAGCGGTGGAAAGCCGGACGGTATAGGACTGACGTGGCAGACGTCGGAGTGGTTTCCGGGCTGACGTGGCAGAGCTCCGGGCGATTTTCCGGCACTGATGTGGCAGATCTGAAGGATCAGAAAGAGCGCGTATCCTGAGAGGATCCTGTGGTCCAAGATGGGCCACGTCATTCCTATCCCATATCAGTAACCAACAGCAATTTTTAGTTCTAGTTTTTCAGTTCATGCAAATCTTTGTCTCCCAGATAACTCTCAAAGATCATAATATTAAAATTATTCTTAAAAAGAGCCAATTCATTAAAATTATTAGTTGAAAAAGAGGCATAGATGATGGGGAGTTAGAAATGTTAGGATAGAGGGTAAAGGGTGGAGCAGTACGGAGGGGGACTATGATTTAACAATGCCACCTTCCCTTGTCCTTGTGCCTCACACACGCCCTATGTTTGGTCCCTACCTACGTACTCTTAACCTGCCTAGTCTACTGCAAACTCCTTTATGAGGCACCAACTTCGCCTTGTCATGCCTTTAGGTGTTTGGGACACAATGAATTGAATTCCCATACACCTGAAGGTACGACAAAGAGGTGTAGGTGCCTCCTAAAGTAGTAGTATTTAGTAGACTAGGGAGGCTACGAGTATGCATGTAGGTAGGGACTAGGGATGGCAACCGGGATAATTTGGCCCAAAATCTGCCCGGACCGGCCGGGTTTGCAGTAAGGACCACCGGTCCGCTCCAATAACAGTCTGGTTCCAAGAAGGCTCGCATAAATTAAGAGGGCTGATCCGGTTTTGAATGTTAGGAATGACGGCCCGGTATGAACCAGACCTCTAAGGGACCGAATCTGCTGGGTCGTGAACCGGACCTGGTGCGGATCGTAATCGGGCTATCCAACTCGGCGGGCAGGCCGTTGGATTTTTTATATATTAAATATTTAGGGTTAGGCAATGTTGTTTTTACCCTTCCGAATGGCTACAAACGGCTAGTTTTTTGGGTTAAATTAGGAAATACAAAAAATATAAAATTCTATATATAGATAACCATTTTAAACCATTTTCTTCACACCAAAACTTGCAAACAATTCTTTTAATTGTCATTCCAAAACTATTTTCTCAACCCTCTCAATTTACTCTTGCAATTTGTCAAATCTCAATGTTCGAAAAAGTGAATAAGCGCAACCTTGAAGTTCTTTTGGAATCAATTAACATTCAAGAATCATTCACCTCACAACTTTGAGAATTCTTCTAGTGCGCTATCTTTTTATAGTTCAATATTTGGTATTTGTTACTTGTTTAATATTAATTTATATTGTTCATACAATTATGGCATCATCACGTAGTCAAAGTGCACAAGAGTCTTCCAATACATCTTGCTATGTTTATGTTCCACATTTTGATACCGAAGATGTTAGAGAGTTTAATACAACAAACATTTCCGATTTTGATCATTCTGACATTTCCCACAATGATGATTAAATTCATTGAGATGATACTGAAGCACAAAATACTGAGAACTCATCTTCTTCCAAAAAATTTAGAAAAAAAACTTCTGATGTGAACCAATATTTTACATTTGTTCCATCTCTGTCCAATCCGAAACTGAAAAATAAGATATGTAACAAGTATCAAATGTCTTACAAATGGAAAATGAGTAGCAGGATGAGTACACTTAAGCGCAATTTGAATAGTAAACACAAGGAACTTGTACAAGACCTTACCTAACAAAAAATAAACCCAAGACTAGTCAAGTAGATAGTTATAGTTATGATCATAAAATTGTATATAAGAAATTGACTAAACTCGTTATTAAGGATGAATGGACATTTACTTATTCCCAAAATAAGAACCTTATTTTATATGTTAAAAGAAATGAAATTAAAATAAAAAAAATCAAAAATCAAAAATAAAAAATCGGCCTTGCCCGGCCCGACTCAGCCCGGAATCGAGGGGACCAGGCTAGTGGGTCGGTCTGCGTTCACATCCTTCCCCATTGGAACTGGACCGGCCTGTACTAGTTTTTGAATCGAACCGGAACCAGATAGGCCCGGTATAGTTCTTGGCCCGGCGAGCCGTGAACTGGACTAGCCCGCCCTGCCCGGTTGCCTTCCCTAATTGTGAAGGATTCATCATGATAATGAACATCGTTTTTGTATTATCCTTTCAATTATCTCTCTAGATCCACTATAAAAGTGCCATATGTTGTCCCATTTTCTCTTTTTCGTCCTTCCTCGATCGTGTATATATTGACGTCCTAAAAGATAATTATTAATATGTTTGATCGACAAACAGAAGTACATGCAAACTCAAATTAAGATCCTCTTTAAGGCAATGTATACTTTTTGTTGCTTTTTACTGGTGTGGGAGCAATCAGATAATTAGATATTCTTGAGGAGGAAACTTAAAATCTGAAACGTCGATCAAAAATGAAGTTGTGGTGGTTGGAGTCTCCCTAAACCGAATCTAATGGCTGAAGAGATCGCCGGAACACCTGTAAGAAGTCTGAACACCGGGGTTGACCACGACGAAAGACCCTCAGAATTTCAATTCAGTAACTCGGAAAGAAGATTAGAATTTTAGTGGCAAAAGATTGATTACCTTTTACAAATAGAGGAAGGAGAGTATTTGTAGGCTAGGACCCTTGCTCCATAAGAAAGATATAAGAATGTATCTTTCTCAGATTTTCTTGAAGATTCCCCTGGTTAAGTAACATAATCAGTTATTTAATTCATGATTTTGGAGATATGATTGCCAGCTGTAATTAGCTGAAAATCCATCTTTCTTAGGCTGTAAGTATGCCTTATCTGCTGACCTGGTTGAGCCTGTGAGTCATAGATGCGGCCAATGTTCCTTTAATGGGCATGTAGTTAAGGTGAAATTACTGTTCTACCCTTAGAAGCTTTAAGATGCGTGCTAGGATTGTGGCTCTGATTTTACCCATATTATAAGCCACCACTCCCGAAGGTTGAGATACTCAACCTTCGAGTAGTTTGCCATTTTTTGGGTGATGAGGAGAACCTATTGTAGCTTCAGGGACTACTGGAAACTTATTTGGGGATCCTCTCGGTACTAGCAATTTTGTAGAGCTTTTCTGTATTTTCTTAAAATTTTAATTAACTTTTTCATATTTTAATTATTTTTTGGAATATTTAAATAATTTTTTTCAAGTTTATAATTTTTTTTTGGATTTTTTATCAAAAATCAAAGGGCAGCACAAATTTCGGGGAAATCGTAAGGCACTTTTTGCGCATTTTTGCTATGACGCTCGAACGTCGAGCATCGTCCCCCATGGTGCTCGGCCAGGTCGACCCTAAGGGGTTCGGGTGATCCGGTGTTCGGGCTCCAGTTTTTTACGCTTTCCTTACGAAGGGTTCAAACGACACTTCGAGCAATGAGCCTATGAGAATAGACGTTTTTGGAAGAGGGGCTCGAACAACACGTCGAGCACCAAGGCATTTTTTGGTGCAGGGATCGAACAATACATCGAGCACCGAGCTTAAGAAAATGGATGTTTTTGGTGCGGGGCTTGAACAACACGTACAGAATCGAGCCTAAGAAAATGGACGCTTTTATGGTTGGGGAATCAAATGACACGTCGGTCGCCGAGCTGATGAAGATAGACATTTTATGGTGGGGGGCTCGATCGACACGTCGAGAACCAAGCCTAAGAAAATGAATGATTTTTTGGTGGGGGGGGCTCGAACGACACGTCGAGAACTGAGCCTACGAAGATAGACAGTGATGAGTGTTTGGGTATCGGTTTCACACTTGGCAAAAATTCATTGTGGATGGCCATCCGAATGGCAGGTATCGTGTCACATCAGGAATGTAGTTGACATGGTGTCTCCTGTCAATGATGTGGTTATTGAGGCATGCCATGTGATGGTCATAGTTATCAAGGTGTTTTGTGCATCTCTTGGTTCCTATGATTGATGGACCCAATAATATTCACATTTAGGAGCAATAATCTTAGTGCAATTAGACATTTAAATGCTCTTTATGTGTTATTTTACTCTTCTTTTCTCTTTTCCACAGGAAACAACCAAAAACAGCAAAACGAAGCAGATTCTAGACTAATACAAAGAGAGAGGATGATATACAGGGAACTGCAGAGCAACAGTCGACTGGCTCTTCACCAGTCGACCGGACAGAGAGATTGATGGGGCTCGGCACAGTCGACTTCTCCAACATCAGTCGACTTGACTGATGAGTCATGAAGCCACAGATGTCTCGGTGCAGTCGACTTACATCCAACACCAGTCGACTGGTATGCGGCGGAGTCAAAAGATAAGAACAGTGAAGATTCATCCTCATCCAAATACGAAGCAAGATTTAGTTATCCAGACCCAGGTTATATGCGAATAATAACTCCTCCAACAAATCAAAGCTAGAGACTGGGGATTGGCGAGAGCACGTGGTTGGCAGAAAAGGAAGAAAAGAAGGAAAGAGAAAGAAATAAAACCCCAATCAAAGAAGGAAATAAATAAATAAAAGAAGAGGACTTTCCTGAAAAATGGTAAAAACCCTAATTCTCCTGCCGCTTCTATAAATATCAACGAAGGGAGAAAGGACGGAGGACGGAACTTCTGAATCATCAAATCACCAAGAGGATTATTCTAGCAGCATCGAAGAAGAAGGAGATCGAGTATGCGAAAGCAACAAGCAAGTCGACTGAGTGACAGCAGTCGACTTCTCAGACCAAACTACATCAGTTTATTTCTTCTCCTTCTAGTTTTTTTATTTTCATCATGTATTCGAAACTGTTAGTCAATAAAAGTTTTATTATGCGGAACTAATTTCATAGTTGGGTAGATTGAAACCGTAGTTATGTAATGCTTATATTCTTCTGAATGCTAGTCTGTTACTTATTGATTAAACCTGATTGTATTGGTATAGATTTATAATATACAAACTTGTTCAGAAGTTCTAAGAGCAGTCGACTGAGAGTGACAGCAAGTCGACTGCCATACAGAACCTGAGATTATCAAGTTTGCATATTATAAATTTGAATCTATTATATGAGTATAGAGACGACCCGTATCTCGTGCTCATAACTTGTAACACAGGAATCTTTAGGGGTTCTTGGTTTAATCAACTTGAAGGATCTAGATCTGATACCAATTTCTAGAACTTTGAGTGTTTGTTCGTTTCCATTGTTCTTATGTTTTCTTTAAGTGCAACTTAGTAAATACCATGCTAAATACCTAAGGAAAGAAACGAATTAGAGTAGATACCATGCCTAATTCTTGGCCTAGCGAAACATTAACTTTAAGGAGTAGATATCATGCCCTTAAAGGAACAAACATGAGTGATTAGAGTAGTATAGAAGGTGACTTAGCATTACTGACTATAGGTGGAAATCAATGCCCAACTACTTAAGAGATATTTGTGATTCAGAACTACTTGATATAGTTTTTATTTCTCCTTTTCTTTTAGAACAATTCTTAACGATCCTTATTTTTGTTTTATTGGTTAGTAAGTTAATTTCTACAATCTCTGTGGGATCGACCCTTGCTTGTTACTACGCTCTATAAACGATTCGTACACTTGCGAGGTTTTTAATTTGTGTTTAGTTTATCTATATATTTAGATAGCTAGATTTCACAACAACGATTAGATAAATGACACCTGGCTAGCGGAGATAGTGCCATATCATCACTTGCAGTTATCAATAGGTCTCTCCAAATTCTTCCCCCCATGCTCTATACAATCCCCACCCCACTTCATTCTTCTCTTTACTTGGTCATTTTTTTCCTCAGAGCTTCTTTCTCCTTATCGCTCTCTCTATCTTTCCTTTTCCGGTAAGATTTTCAATAATAACCGTCGTTAGTTTTCCCATCTCCTTTTCCAGGTAATTTTTTTTCTCTAAATAATGTCTAAGGTACAATCCATTTATTCATCCTCTACTTCTGGCCGAGAAGAGAGTGAAACCGGGTCGACCTACTCCCAACAGGTGGTCAAGGTAGAGTCTAGAGCATCGTCGTCTGAGGAAGGAGTCGAGGTTCAGGGGTCGTCCTCCAAGGAAGAAGACATAGTGGAGGTGTCTCCCTCCCAAAGAGGAGGACGGCGTCAAGATATAACCCTGCCTCCTAAATCTCCAAGGGGCAAAAAGAAGAAGTTAATCCTTTCCAAGGCTAACTTGCTGGCGGAGGCAAAGCCTAATGAGTACTTGGATGACCACAACTTGGATTTTCTTCATTTTCCAGACCCTATACTAGGTCGAGTGTACCCTCAAGATCTTCAAGATCTGATTAGGTACTGGGATCGACCACCTTCATTTGGTAGGCAGCTTGTCGAAACTGATCGTATGCCTAACATATTGTCAGGGGCCGATATTTGGACATTTCAGAACATTTTGTTTATTTCAAGGGAGTACGATCTCTACTTCCCTGGACCCAACATTCGACCCACCACATTGCTTGATCTGGGTTCTGTATGTTTCCCTTCGATGCAATCCAGTCGGGTCTATGTCTGCCGATCCACCCCTTCATCAAGAAGGTGTTGAACTGGTTATGGGTGAGACCGATGTAGCTAGGTCCCAACTCTTGGAAGCACATTATTAGCTTCCTTCTACTGTGCGGGAGAAGGGGCCATGGCATCGAGTTTGAAAAAGGTTTCGTGATGCTTCGGTCTATGCTCTCTCCAAGTGGGCTTGGGCCGATATTAGTTATCTCCTCAGCCCAAGAAACATGTGGTCAAGGATCACCCTGACTCTATCAAGGATTGGAGGTCTAAGTATTTCGTGGTTCGTGGTGTCGAACCATGAGGCATTCCTACGCAGTGAGGTTCAATGTCCAGAAAGTCAAGTCCCCTAAGGAGAGGGAGTACATGACAGAGGAGTTAAAGGGGTTCAAGCATATGGTTAAGTAGGGACTAAGTCCGGCGGACCCTAATAAGTTTTTCTTGTAGTAATCTTTTGATTCATGTTCAAATATTTGTCTAACTTGTCTTTTCTTTGCAAACAGGGGAATCATTGCTTCAGGGCCGAAGGTGAGACTGAATGTGGATTTTTTTGTTGGTGTTATCTTTGTGGACATGTGGGACTATAGCACACTTGGGAGTTCCTCAACCCATAACCCCTTGAGAGCTATATCGAGCCTCTTCATGAGGCCATCAAGGATCTTTCGATTGGCGATCTCAGCTTGGCCGTTGATCTGGGGATGTGAGATAGAAGAAAATCTCTGTTCGAACCCTAGGCCGGCACAAAATTTGCTGAATACAATGGTAAAAATTGGGCTCCATTGTCGGTGATGAGGATTTTTGTGATCCCAAACCTGCAAGCACTATTCTTCCAGAAGAATTGTTGAATCTTGCGCTCGGTGATGGATGCTAAGGGTTTGCTTCGGTCCACTTTGTGAAGTAGTCGATAGGTATTACTAAGAAGTTCCTCTGTCCTGTTATGGGGAAAACGGTCCAAGTAAGTCCATTCCCTACACCTCGATGGGGATTGGGCTTGTTATGGAGCTAAGGTTGGCTTGGGGCAACTACTGAATGGGAGAGAACCTCGGGTAGGAAACACACTGGCAGATGTATTCTTGGGCGGTGTCAAGGAGAGCAGGCCAGTAATACCCATGATTGAGAATTTTTTGAGCGAAAGACCTCGTGTCCATGTGGCCACCTCCGATTCCTTCATGTACTTTTCTCAGAGCATACTTGGCCTATTCGGCGAAAAGGAATTACAAGTAAGGTTTGTCATCTATGAGATTGTAGAAGCGTTTGTACAGGATTCCTTCGACTAAATTATACCTTTCTGCTCTTACTTGGATCTTCTTTAATTCTTTTGGATCTGCTGGGAGGATTTGTCTGTTAAGGAAGTCGGCTGATGGTTTCATCGAATTGCCCCCGGGTGCCTGTCGAGTGATAAACATGAGCTTTAATGCTTCCTCGTCGATGCTTGACTTGAGTAGAACTTCAATGAGCACGGTGTGATCGAGTCCTTCGAATGAAGAGAAGGTTAGCTTAGAAATGGCATCTGCTTTCCTGCTTTCTTCGAAGGGGATTCAAGTGACTTCGGCCATCTGGAATGTTGCTAAAAGCTTCTTCACGTAAATTAAGTACTTAACCATGCGATCATCTCTGACCTCATATTCTTCCAAGATCTTATTCACCACTGTTGGGAGTCACTGAATACTTTAACCTTCCAGGCCTCTACTTTTTTAGCTAAGAAGAGGTCGGCTATTTGTGCCTCGTATTCTACCTTATTGTTGGAGGCCCAAAAATTGAGGCGTAGTGAGTACTAGAGGGTGAACTCATCTAGGCCGAGCAGGATGATCCCGACATCACTTCCTTTGATGCTAGATGATCCATCGATGTAGTCACTCCAAACTGGGGGGTCATTTTCTTCTCAGGGGGATCATGGATTATGCTCTTAACAATGAATTCTGCCAAAGCTTGGGCCTTGATGGTTGTCCTTGGTCTTTAGCCAATGTAGTGCTGGTTCAACTCGGTGGAACATTTCATAAGTCGCCCAATGTTCTCTAGCTTGTGAAGCAGGTTGGTCGATAAAAACCAAGATAGTGTGTGCTTGAAAGTATGGACGGAGTTTGCGGGATGCCATGATCAGAGCGTAGACCATCTTTTCCATTTTGGAATAACGAAGCTCATAGTCATGAAGGACTTTGCTCACACAATAGATCAGCTTCTAAATCATGTCCTCCTCTTTTACTAAGATGACAATGAGGGTATGATCTGAAGCGGCCATATATAGGTAAAGCCCGTTCCCTTGCTCAGGCTTGCTTATAAGTGGTGGATTGATGAGTTACACTTTGAGTTGTTCAAATGATTCTTGTTGTACTCCCGCCACTCAAAGCCTTTTGTTCCTCAGAGAGTTTGGTAAAATGGGTGGCACTTCTCTCCTGACTTGGAGAGGAAGCATCCAATGGTGGCAGTGTGCCCTGTAAGTCTCTGAACTTCTTTGATGTTGGATGGGGTAGACATGTCGATTATAGCTAGGATCTTTTCAAGGTTGACTTTGATTTCCCTAGGCTGACCATGAATCCTAGGAATTTTTCCGAGGATATCCCGAAGGCACACTTTGAGAGGTTCAACCTCATATCATGCTAATATAGGACACTGAAAGCTTCTTGGAGGTCGGTTACATGGTGGTTCTTCTTGAGGCTCTTCACAGACATATCGTCTACATAGATCTCCATGTTACAACCGATTTGTTCTTTAAAGACTTTGTTCACCAAGCACTGGTAAGTGGCTTCGGTGTTCTTCAGCTTGAAGGGCATGACTCGATAGTATTAGAGACCTTGGTCGGTGATGAAGGATGCCTTGGGGATGTTAGGAGGGAACATTAAGATATAATTGTATCATGAGAAGGCATCCTTGAAGCTGAGAAGCAGGTGTTGGATGTGGCATCGATTAATGTGTCAATAATGGGGAGAGGAATGGGGTCCTTTGGACATGCTTTATTGAAATCGGTGAAGTTGATTCAAATTCTCCACTTGTCATTTGCCTTCTTTACCCTGAATACGTTGAGCAACCAATCGGGGTAGATAACTTCTTGTATGAAGCGGGCGGCTATAAATTTTTCGACCTCTTCCTTAATCGCTTGCTGTCTGTCAGGAGAGAACTTGCGAAGCTTTTGCTAGATAGGCTTGACGCTCGGATTAACACTGAGGTGGTGCATGATAAAGTTTCGAGATGTTGGGCATGTTGGCGGTGGTCCAAATAAACAAGTCTCATTTATCCCTAATGTAACTGACAAGTTGTTCTTTAACTTGTTGTGGGAGAACTTTACTTATTCAAAAAACTCTTGGCATGCTCTTCTCGGGATAAGGGGATCTCTTCTAGTTCATCCGTGGGCTCGGAGTCATGACTCTTTTCCTAAGGGAGTTCTATAGAATCATGGGGGAAGACCGAGCCCCCAATTGTGGCGGTGTGACATGAACGTGCCACTTCTTGTCTCCTTTTAACTTCTCCCACTATTGTTGTCGTAGGAAACTTAATCTTTCATGTGGAAAATGGAGGCCACATTATGAAGGGCTGCCAAACCAGGGTGGCTGAGGATGACGTTGTAGGCGGATTATACATTGACGGCCATGAAGTCAACTGCCTTACTTCGATGGTCGGGGCCTTTCCCATAGTAACATTGAGGGTGACTATTCCCCTGATTTGGACCGGGGCTCAGAGAACTTATGGAGGGTGTACCATGCAGGTTTAAGCCGGTCCCTGAAGAGCATGAGGCCCTCAAAAAAAATTTTCGAATTTTTAATTATTTTTCGAATTGTTTATTCAATTTTGCAAAGCGATGATTTAATTTTCGAGGGCCCCAATTAATTATTCTAACCAATAATTATATTCCCAGGGGCTATAAAATGTTTCCCCGAATTTATAATCATTTTTTAGAAATTTTAATTAATTTTTCTGAGTTTTAATCTTTTTTTGCAATTTTTAAATAAGTAATTCAAATTAATAATAATAAAAAAGATTAAATCATCGTATTTATGATGTGGCACGATCTGGGGCGTCCATCAGTCCTCCGTGCGAATATCTGAACGATCGGACGATAGATCAGCGCTTTGGCGATGTAGCTGAATCTGGGGGTTGATCATATTGTGATGCAAATTTTGAGGTGATCTGATGGCGTACGTGGGCTTCCAGTTCCCCCCCTTTTCGTTCGGGACCATGTATGTTCAACAAGCGACGGTGAACGTGCCGAACGTGACGTTGAACGTGGCGAACGTGTCGAACGTGTCGAACGTGACGTCGAACGTTGCGAATGTGTCGAATGTGACGTCGAACGTGTCGAACATGGCGATCAACAGGGGAGCAACACGTGTCACTGGGTTCGTTGACTAGTCAACATTTTTCGCTCATAATACGCTCGGAATCACTTCTATTCGATGACCAGTGGCGAGCGTGTCGAATGATGCATCGAACAAGTTGAACGACCAGGGGACGACACGTGGCGTTGGCTGCGTTGAATGGTCAACGCGTTTGTATCCTTTTTCGTTCGAAAATGCTTATGTTCGATGACCAGCGGCGAGCGTGTCAAACAAGGCGTCGAACAACCAGGGGACGACACATGGCACTGGCTGCATTGCCTGGTCAACACGTTTGTCTCCATTTTCATTCGGAAAGACTTCTGTTCGACGACCAGCGGCGAACGTGTCGAACGTTCCGTCGAGCATGGTGAACGACTGGAGAACGACATGTGGCACTGACAACGTTGACTGGTCAACGCATTTTGATCAATTTTCGATCGGAATCACGTCTGTTCGACGATCAGTGGCGAACTGGTCGAACGAGGCGTCGAACGTGTCGAACGACCAGGGGACGACACGTGGCGTTGGATGCATTGCCCGATCAACGCATTTTGCTCATTTTTCGATCTGAATCATGTCTGTTCGACGACCAGCGGCGAACGTGTCGAACGAGATGTCAAATGTGTCGAACGACCAGGGGACGACACGTGGCGCTGCATCATTGACTAGTCAATGCATTTTGCTTATTTTTTGATCGGAATCACGTCTGTTCGACGACCAGTGGCGAATGTCTCAAATGAGGCATCAAACGTGTCGAACAACCAGGGGACGACTCGTGACGCTGGCCGGTTGGACTTCCTGACGGTTTGACTTCTTGGTGATTTGACTGCCGCCTTTTGGTATCTCTAGCCATTAGGGCTTTACACTTTTTGGGATTTCCCAAAGGCCACTTGAGCTTCTGGCCCAGGCCCACTAAGGGCAACTATAAATCTTCACCCCCCCTCTCATTTTCACTCCACTTTTTCACTTTCACCATCTGAGTAAAAATTCACTCCCGCTCTATAGCGATTTTCCGGTGTGCTTTTCCGATCTCCGGTGATCCTTCCGACCATGCACATCACTTCAGAGGTAATTTATTTTTGTTTTAAAGAGATGTCTAGGGTTTTGTCTGGCAAAGAGACCTCTCCCTCAGATCGTGTCGAAGCGACTCCTCCGACAGTAACTCCTAGGGTCGACAAGGGGAAGGGTTTGTTGGTCGAGCCATTGCCCGTGGTAGAGACGATCGTGGAGAGAGTGAGAAGGATGGGCAAGTTTAGAAGGCACTCCACAGCTATATCTCACTTGGGGGGATTCGGCAGTACAGCGCCGAAGAGCTAGCGCGCGTTGAGCATGGCATGGCGCGGCACTACGAAGAGAATGAACCACGAGATCTTATTGAGGCGAACGAAATTGTCTCCGTGCTTAGCGAGGAGGACCTTCGTACATTCAGAACGTGTTTCATGGTCCCTGAGGAGTTCGAGCTACTCCTCCCTGGTCCTGGCATGAGGTCTTGTTCCTCTTTCCCTCGTGATGTTTGTGTGTTTCCCTATGATGCTCTGAATGCAGGTCTTCGACTTCCCCTACACCCATTCATGAGGGAAGTGCTGCATGGTTTGGCATGGGTCTGATCCAATTGATGCCGAATATGTGGAGACACATAACGGGATTTGTACTTCACTTCCAGGCAGCTAGGATCGAGTCTCGCCTCAACTTGCTCCGTAGGTTGTACAAGATTTACCAGAAGATGAGGTTGGAGTACCGGTTCTATCTCAACGATCGTAAGGTCGTCGCACTAGTCGACAACCCCGACTCTCTGAAATCTTAGAGGTACAAATACTTTTTGATTCGAAGTAGGGTGCCAATGGATATTTCGACCGTATAGAGGGACGATGTGCCGAGGAGGGCAAAAGCAGAACCGTATCTTAGTCCGGAAGAAGACAGGATGGTGGGGATTCTCTTGGATCTGCCCATGTTGAGTTGGAAGGAGATATCAGAGGAGAGTCTCTTTGGGGGGGGGTTCTAAGCCTGATGAACCCTAGTACGCATTTTGCTTATGTTTTATCTCTCTCTCCTAGCTTGTAAGAGTTAAGATTTTTAACATTTGATTTCTTTTGTTTGTAGGAGATCTGAGCATGGACTTCGACACCATCATGAGCAAGTGTTCGTCATTGAGCGCTAGTCGGGTCGATAAGAAGAATTGGAAGTGCACGGTCATTCGACCGCCACCGTCCAAGGCCACCAGGAGCGAGAGTGGTGCCACACCCGTTGTGGACTTGGAGTCTGTGGCTGTAGTGCCCATGGCTCCTTCGGCGAGTGGTCTCCCCCTCTTCGCAATGCTTGCACTCGAGGCTCCCCCTCTCACCGCGGCTGCTGAGTCGATTTTGACCGACGAGCTGAAGAGGATTTTCATCCCCGACTGGCAAGTTTGGAGGCACGACGGCTTCTTAGGGAGTTCGACGAGCTGTATGGACGTTGTTCGTCATTTGGCCACCCCCAAAGACAAGGCTGCCATGGAGCATGGGACTGTGGAAGACACTGCCCTGGAGATCGCTAAGGCACAGATGATGGTAAATAAATTCTTGTTTTTCTTTTGCAAGATTGTCTACTTTCTTATTCTCACCCTTGAATACCTTCTTGCAGGAGATTTACCACTTCAGCCACCTACTGAGGCAAATGGCAGAGCAAGAGAAGGAATTGAAGGCAGCCCTCGACAGGGAGAATGTCGAGTGGTCACGGTCGAAGAGATAGTCTGAAGCGGCTGCTTTGCTGGCCGGATCTCAGGCCGCCCAGATAACCTTGTTAGAGGCGGTGTTGGCGAAAGCGAAGGAGAGTACCGCTTTGGAGAAGGCTGAGGCCGCTCAGGAGAGGGCAGCTGAGATGGAGAAGGCGGCCCTGGAGTGGGACAGGGCTGTGCGCGAGGTTGTTCGAGAGTTGAAGGCCATTGGCTTTCTGGAGAACAACATATGGAGGGCCTATGACACGGCGTTGAAAGATGTCAGCGAACGGGTTCCAGGGTTCGATCGCATGGGCTACTACCTGTTTCCCGATGAGGCGAGAAGAAACACTGAGGCAGATCTTGAGGAGGGTGAAGTGGTTGATGAGGAGGGGGGCGACGAAGAGGGACTCATTATGGGGGACCCAGCAACGGCTTTAGTGAGCTTGCCAGAGGAAGCTGAGGGGAGTGGTTGCGAGCTTGGACCCACTGAGGTGGACCCTTGATTCCCTTAGTAGCTTTTATTTTGTTTCTAGTAGTAGGTTTGATTGTAGTGATGCCTAATAGCGGACTGGCCACTGCTCTTGTATCTCTACTAAGTAATGAAAGTTGTTTTGATGTTTCAACATTTGTGTCCCTGACTTAGCGAAAAACTATCTTGTAGTTTTAAGTGTAGTCTGCTTCTAAGAGATTTATATTTCTTTTTTTTCCCACCAGGATAGCGAGGCATCCCGTCTCCGCTCTGAGCTAGGCATCTATAAGTTGGGATTCATTCGAAATTGGGAGAGGCTTATAAAGCGGAGTTGGAGTTGAACCATTTGAAGCTGATCTTGGCCCGTCGTGACAAAGAGATGAAGCGGTTAGAAGAGAGAATCGATGAAGTGGCACCAGAAGGTGAGGAGGCGTGCCAGTCGATGGCTGTCAACCAAGGTTTGAGGCTCAAATTCCTTCGGCGCTCTTTGTTCGAAAAGCATGGAGGCGGCTCATCTTCAGAGAACAATTTCTGATACCTCGCACGGAGCTAGTTTAGCTCGACTGCCTCGGTTGAAGATAAGATTCACCGATGATGAGCTTAAGGAGCAAGTTCTAGAGCTGGAGGCGGAGAACGCTCTTTTGTGACGGTTGTCCGAAGGAAGCAACGTTAGGAGCACCTCCTGCCCTCAAGATGAGTATGCTCAGGGAAAGTCATTCCATGAGCTAGCACTTTGCTCGCCCCCTATACCGAGACGTCCCGGGGATGCACAGAGTGGTGTGTCCGGTTCGTCGAGCGGAGCATCCGTTGGGGCCACAGTTAGAGTGGGTGCCGACGATGCCACTTGACTCGTTGGCCTGGGGACGTCTGCGGAGAGGGGTCGCCAGCAGCATGGTGCTCGACGTCCCCGTATGTCGCTCAACAGGAGCATCCCGCTCCCTAGGAAGGGTTAGGGTGGCCTCTCGATGCCTTGCATTCTTGTAGTCTCTTGTTGTGGATTTCGGACTAGTGTGACTTGTATCTAGAATAAGACTTGTATCTTCTAACTTCGATGAAATAAAGTGAAGCAATTTTGACTGAGTTTTCTCTTGCACTTGGGCACGGATTTTGAGGGAGTTCTCATTCTTTGCGTCGAACGATAGGCGAGCGATAGGCAAGCGACACGTGGTTCTTAAGCTGTTGACTTTTCAACAGTGTTTTTCCCATTTTACGTTCGGAATCACGTCTGTTCGATGACCAGCGGCGAACGTGTCGAACGAGGTATCGAACGACTAGAGAACGACATGTGGGACTGGCGGCGTTGACTGGTCAACGCACTTGCCCATTTTTCGTTCGGAAACACGTCTGTTCGGTGCTTGCTGGCGAACATGGCAAATGCGGCGAACAATAGGCATTGTCTGGTGAATGATTTAGTTGAGCTTTGTACGACTCTAGGGAAGACCTATTCTTGGAGGCGGGTTTGAGGAGGAACTCTAAGGGATAGTTGTGCTCCGAATTTGATGTTAATGCTAGTTTCAACAGTTGTGGGAGCAATTTCGAATGGCGAAACGCTTCGTACTGGCTTATAAGCGAGTAGTTAAAGCAGAATCGAACCAAGTGTTAGACTCCGAACCGTCGTTTAGAAAATATCAATAGCTGTGGGAGTAATTCCGAATGGTGAATCACTTCATACTCGCTTAAGTGCAAGTAGTTGAAGTGGAATCAAACCTAGTGTTGGACTCCGAGCATGTCGTTCAAAGAATATCAATAGCTGTGGGAGCAATTCCGAATGGTGAACCACTTCATACTCACTTAAAAGCAAGTAGTTGAAGAGGAATCGAACCAAGTGTTGGACTCCGAGCGGGTCGTTTAATTGTTTTTGTTTTGTTTTGTTTTTTTTTAAGGTGCCAAAGTAGTACAATCAGAATGCTCAAAATAGAGAACTTACAGGGATAGATTGCTTTTATTGAAAACAATTAGGCAACCGCTTCTAAGTTGCAAGCCGCCCTTACACTTTGATAAGGAAAATAAAAAACTCTGACATGTTTTTATGGAGTGCTCTTGGGGAAGTTGCTTGTAGTGGTGTTCAGACACCCTCTTGGTACTTCATCAAGTACTTCGCATTCCATGTCCTCAGTATTCTCTTACCCCCCGGGGTCTTCGAGTTGATACGTGCCTGGGCGAATAACTCTGGAGACCCTATACGGACCTTTCCAATTGGGTGCTAGCTTGCCCTTTTTGCTCGGAATGGAAATCGACAGCTTCCGAAGTACTAAGTCCCCCTCTCTAAGATTAACTGGCTGGACCTTCTTATTGTAGGACTGAGTGATCCTACATCGGTATATCTCCTGTCTGATGGAGGCTCTCTCACGGATCTCATCGATGAGGTCCAAACTGTTGCAAAGCTGGTTCGCATTCTGTTATTCACTGTAGGCTATCAGTTGGGGTGAAGGCAGACCCACTTCTAGGGGGATGATGGCTTTAGAACCTTATGTGAGATTGAAGGGGGACTCCCCTGTCAGAGATCTCTTGGTGGTACGATAGTTCTAAAGCACGTTAGGAAGCTGTTCGACCCACAACTCCTTGGTAGATTTATCGACCTTCTTCTTCAGGCTAGAGAGTATTTGTCGATTAGCGTTCTCTGCTTGGCCATTGGATTGAGGGTGGGATATCGAGGAGAACCGTTGCTGCATGCCGAGGTCAGTGCAGAAGTTGCGAAAGGTTGCTCTTACGAATTGAGTCCCGTTGTTGGTTATGAGGATACGGGGTACACCGAACCGGCAAACAATATTCTTCCAAAAGAACTTCTAGACCTTGTGCCCGGTAATTGTTGCAAGGGGTTCAGCCTCGATCCACTTGGAGAAGTAGTCTATCGCCATGACCAGGAACTTCAGCTGGCCCGGTGCTGGAGGGAACGGTCCGAGCAAGTCCATCCCTCACATTGCAAAAGGGATTGGACTTACCAAGGAGGAGAGTTGGGCTTGTGGTAGGCGACGGATTGGAGAGAATCTCTAGCAGGAGTTGCAGTGGCGAACGTACTCTTCAGAGTCACTAAGTAGTGTGGGCCATAAGTAGCCGTAATTTAAGAGTTTACGGGCGAGGGGTCTTGCTCCCAAGTGCGCGCCATACATATCGTCATGGGCCTCCTTTAGGGCATAGAGCGCTTCCTCGGGGGAGAGACACCTCAGGTAGGGTCGGCCGTCAATCTGAGTGTAGGAGCATTTGTACATGACTCTATCAAGAAGTGTGTACTGCTCGGCTTTGGTCCTAATCCTTCTTGCCTCTTTTTGGTATTCTGGAAGAACTCCATCTCTAAGGTACTCGAGTAAGGGCTTCATCCAATTCTCTCCAAGTGTGAGGGGCATAGTCTCCATTGGCTCTAAGCTGTCTTCCTCGATACTCGATCTCAGGAGTACCTCTATCAGTACGGTTCGCTCCAAACCCTGGAGGGAGGAGGAGGCGAGCCTTGAGAGGGCATCCGCCTGTCCATTTTCCTCTCGGGGAACCTGCTAGAGTCGAGCATCTTCAAATAAGGCCAGTAGTCCCTTTGCCTTCGCCAAGTACTTGGCCATGCGCTCATCTCTTGCTTCATACTCCCTGGAGACCTGATTCATGACCAACTGCGAATCACTGAAGACCTAGATACACTTGGCTCCTGCATTGTAGGCCATGCAGAGTCCCTCTATGAGGGCCTCGTACTTAGCCTCGTTGTTCAATGCAGGGATGTTTAAGCGGAAGGAGTATTGCAGGACGAAAGCATCTGGGCCGGTCAAGATAATGCCAGCCCCACTTTCGTCGGCACATAAGGATCCATCAACATAAACAGTCCAGACTAGGGGTTCGGCAACCGACTCGTAGGGGTTAGAAATGGTGCTCTCCACATTTAATTCTACTAGAGCTTGGGCCTTGATAGCAGTTCTGGGTTGGTAGCTGATGTCACGCTGGCTCAGCTCTATGGACCATTTCATCAAATATTTCGATGTCTCGGGCTTGTGGAGAACTTACTTTAGCGGCTGGTCGGTAAGAACGACCACTGAATGAGACTGAAAGCAGGGGCGGAGCTTTCGGGCTGCCATAACCAAGGCAAGGGCCATCTTCTCTAGCTTCGGGTAACGGAGTTCAGCATCCCGGATGACCTTACTCACATAGTAGATGGGTCTCTGAGTCCTGTCCTTTTCTCTTACCAGGACAACGCTGAGGGTCTGCTACGAAGCTGCGAAGTATAGGTAGAGGACCTCCCCGGGCCTTGGCTTGCTCAAGAGTGGAGGGTTAGCTAAATATGCTTTGAGCTGGTCAAAGGACTCTTGTTGCTGCTGCCCCCATTCAAAGCCTTTAGCCCCCCTGAGGGCTTTGAAGAACGGGAGGCACTTCTCCCCAGATTTGGAGAGGAAATGCCCAATTGCCGCAAGGCGCCTGGTGAGCCTCTGTACATCTTTAATACTGGAGGGGGGAGGGGGCATTTTGAGTATGGCCTGGATCTTCTCAGGGTTGGCCTCAATGCCCCTTTGGCTAACCATGAACCCTAAGAACTTGTCGGATGAGACTCCGAACGCACACTTGCTCTGATTCAACCTCATGTTGTGCCTTTTTAGCACCCCGAAGGCTTCTTGGAGGTCAAGGATATGCTCCTTCCCTCAGATGCTTTTGACCAACATATCGTCTACATAAACTTCCATGTTCTGGCTAATTTGGTCTCGGAAGACCCTGTTCACTAAGCACTAGTATATAGCTCTCGCGTTCTTCAAGATGAACGGCATGATCCGGTAGCAATACAGGCCCTAATCCTTCACGAACGAGGTCTTTGGGATGTCGGGAGGGAACATCCAAATCTGGTTGTACCCCGAGAAGGCATCCATGAAGCTAAGGATCTCGTGGCCGAAGGTCGCATCGATCAGAGCATCGATGCTCGGAAGGGGGAATGGATCCTTCAGGCACACCTTGTTGAGGTCGGTAAAATTGATGCATATCCTCCATCTCCAGTTGGCTTTCTTAACCATCACAACATTGGATAGCCATTCGGGGTAGTTCACTTCCTGGATGAATCGGGCATTCAGGAGCTTCTCGACCTCCTCCTTGATCACTTGTTGGTGCTCGGGAGCGAGCTTGCATTGCTTCTACTGGACGGGCTTGACTCCCGGGGCAATGTTGAGGTGGTGCATCAAGAGCTTCTCTAAGATCCCAGGCATGTCTGCCGCGGTCCGGGTGAAGAGATCGCGGTTCTCCCTTATGTATTGGGAGATGTCTTCTTCATAGAGGAGGAAAGAGCCTTGCAGATCCGGAACGTCTTGGTGGCATCTTCTTCTGAGAAGGTCACTTCCTCCAGCTCATCCACTGGCTCAGAGATGGTCTGGCTACATTCTGGTGTGAGTTCGAGGGCTTCTAGAGATAGGACTGGGCCTCCCATTGAGGTCATATAATACTTGCGAGCCGCCTTCTGACTCCCTCTCACTTCTCCCACCCTTGTGGGAGTGGGAAACTTCATCTTCATATGATAGGCCGATGGGACGGCCTGAAGAGCGGCCAGACCTGGTCGACCGAGAATAACATTATAGGCAGCTTTCACATCCACCACCATGAAGTCCATCAACTCTGTGCGGGTGACTGGAGTTTTGCCAGCAGTCACATTGAGGGTTATAACTCCCTCGATCGTCACCGGCACCCCGGTGAACCCATGTAGAGTGTAGCCGGTTGGCTTGACCCGGTCCCTTGATAGCTGGAGGCCCTTGAATGCCTCCAAGAAGAGGATGTTGACCGAACTTCTATTGTCCACCAGGATCCGGCGCACATCAAAGTTGGCCATTCGGAGGTTAATAATGAGGGCATCATAGTGGGGCGTGCGGACGCCCTCCAAGTCTCTATCGAAGAACGTAACAGGGACTCCCAGGACCTTGGGGGGAGGATGGCTCTGCACGGAGTTCACTTCCCTAACGAAGGCTTTTTGGGAGGATTTGGAATCTCCCTCCATTGGGCCTCCGTGTATAAGGTGCAAGACAGCCTCTGCTTCGACATCCAGGGTCTCCACATGCTGTTCTGTTCGCCTATTAGCCCCCCTTGGGGGTAGAGGTGGATCGGCCCTGTCCCTCCTCACGAACCTAGTGAGCTTTCCTCTCTGAATGAGGGCCTCGATCTCGTCCTTCAGGGCCCGATAATCGTCTGTGTCGTACCGTGATCCCTGCGGAAGCGGCACCACTTATCCCGATTTCTCTTCTTCTCGGGGGTGTTCATCTTTGGAGGTGGCGGTAGGATACCCTCATTCCCAATTTCCATCAAGATGGTGGAGACACTCGCATTGAGCGGAGTGAACTTTTCGAAGTGGGAGAGAGGGTGCTGTTGACTTTCGTTGTCTTTTTGGAGTTTCTTAGCTCCTTCCCCAGTAGTCTTCCGTTTGTTTCCGGAAGACGACCCCTCTAGAGTGCGGCGATTGAGAGCCTCTTCAGCTCGGATATACTTCTCACTCCTGATGGGGAGCTCGGAGAAGTCCCGAGGAGGCTTCTTAGCAGGGACGCCTTGAGATCAGGGTTGATGACATTGGATTGGAAAGCAGCCGAAGCTACTGACTGATCCATGGAGGCGATGGACCTGGCCTCCGCGGTGAACCACTTGATGTAATCCCTCAGCCGTTCGCCCTTCTTTTGGATGAGGAAGAGCAATGAGGTGCTCGTCTTCTTGGAGAGGTGACTAGTCATGAAATGTGTGAGGAAGAGGCCTTTGAACTGGTCGAAGGGGAATATGGATGCCAGAGCAAGTCGAGAATACCACTCCCAAGTGGGCCCATTAAGCGTGGCCGGGAAAGTCTTGCATAGTAGGGCGTCGAAAGCATGATGGATCATCATGAGAGTTTTGAAACTTTCAATGTGATCAGCGGGGTCCAACTCTCCGGTGTAAGACTCAAAATGTGGAGGCTTGAATTTCTCAGGAACGGGAGCCTCCAATATTGTGCGGGAGAATGGGGGCCTGCTTGGCCGGAGGTTCCTCGCCTGTTGTTCTTCATCTCTGTCTAGCTGGCCGAGATGCCTCTCCATCTCGTGGAGACGGCAATACGAGTCCTCCCTTCGGTCATGCCTCGCTGAGCCCCGAGACTCGTTTTCATATTGAAGAGGGCTGGGGCTGTGGCGGTAGTAGCTTGGAGTAGGCCGCGACGGCGATGGCTTGGAGCCGACCGAGGACTGGGAGAGCGACGGTGATGGCTCGGAGCCGGCCAAGGACTTGGAGAGCGGTGGCGATGATCAGGAGATAGGAAGTGATGGCTGGGAGCCGATTGAGGACTTAGAGAGCGGCGGTGATGATCAGGAGCTGGGTGGCATTGGCTGGGAGCCGGTCGAAGACTGGAAGCTCGTTGGGCATTGTTAGGGGTGGCGTTAAGTGCCTAATAGACTGCCTCCTAGAATTGTTGGATTTCCGCCCTCGTGACGAGGGCCTCCTGCTCCCGTTGAGCTCGAGGTACAGGATGGACAGCCAGGGAGCGGCTTCTTCTCTGGCGATGTTGTGGCGACTCTCTTCGTCTCCTAGGAGAGTTGGACCTTCTGCGATCTGTCCTGTGGGGGAACCGGTCCCTCTGATGCTCCTGGCAAGGGTTCCCTTCACGAGTCTGCCTCTTATCCAAGTGGGTTCGAAGATCTGGATCGTTCTGCCGGTTGTTGAGAACCTCCCGCAGATCTCTCGGGGTTGGAGGGCTATGGGAGGCCATGGAGTCTGTGGAAGGGTTATGCACAGAGACACGGACCTAGTGCATGGGTTGCATTTGACGGCTCCGTCGAGAGGGTTTCCCTACGGCCACTTGGGGCCCTAGAGGCTGCTGAACGGATTGTGGAATGGGTTGTTCGAGCTGCGGTGGCAGAGGGAGATTGGAGGTTGTTCGACGGTTATAGGCCGCGGACTTTCCCTTCTTCGGAGGCATGGCGAGGAGTGTCTTTTGTTGAGGGAGGAGGGTCGGATAGCTATTCGAAGTTTCCCACAGACAATGCCAATCTGTTGCCGCTGAATTCGGTGTGGGGGTAATCAGATGAATTTTTGGATTCGCGAGAACTCAATGGGTTAAATCTGACCTCTTCCACTACTGTTAGGCTGGCTCCTTGGTGTTGTCGCTGACCTGCACAAAGTGCAAAACACCGGGATGGATCCCGGCGACGCACCCTCCGACCTTCTTGTCAAAACTTAGGAAAGAATATCAAAAATAGCTTAAGGTAGTCTAAGAGTGATCACCTTGTAACGGTAGGAGGTAGGGGGTATTTATAGTCGTCGTGGGGATCTGCTTTGGGATAAGAACGAATCCCTACTTCCCGGTGTGAATGGATAGAAGTGGTTAAAACCACCTTCAGTAGATAAGGACGAGCCAGGAATTCCTCATATCTTGATGAACTGGTCCTTAACGGGTTGGAACCCGTGCCTAGCCAAATGGGCCCGTTTATAGGTTATTGGGCTTCAGAAGAGAAGCCCATATTCGGACCCGTTTGTAAGTGAAATTACCGTTTTATCCCTATAAACATTAAGATTCGTGTCCGATCTGAACGGTCCTAATTTAATCCCATTTTATGCCATATCAGGATGATTTTCATTTTGCGAATTGTTTTGTGTTCAAGTAAACCCTTGATTTGTCTTGTTAGATCTTCAAAATTTTGAAGTTGAGGCTAAGTGTTTTTTTGCATGTCGTGGCTCCTTTGTTTATATTGCAGATCGTTGTATACACCAAGGAACCTCCGAGGCGCTGATGTGGCTCGCCTTCATAAGAAGTTGTGAGTGACTGAGTTGGGTTCACTCTCTTGCACAGAGCATCGTATGAGGTGAAGTTGGAGCATGCCTGCTTGAAGGTTGTACTAACCGAGAGACACTGAACTTGTTCGTTGTCACTATGGGTTGCAAGAGGACACGCTCGAGGACGAAAATTTGAAGGCAGTGTTTCTCGAGAGGGATCAGAAGCTCTCTCTTGCATGGGGACTGTCCCATAGTTTTCTCGTTGCCCCTTCGGTTGAGAGAGTTAATTGCGATGTGGAAGTTCTGCCGAGGGAGTTGCTCATCGAGAGAGACCTGGCAATTTATTGTTTAGAGGCGAAGGTGGGGGGATTGCAAACGTAGAGTACTCCTCATCCTAGTGGTTGGTGACACCCTAAGAGTTGTCCACTAATGCTCGAGCGGTGCTAAGGAACCCAGGGGTCGCTCAGAGTGGAGTGGCTGGGTCATCGAGCATGCAATCTACAAGGGTAGGCGGCTTCCTGGCCTCCGTGACCTTCAAACTCGATCGATCGAACTGGTCCCTCCTTCCAACTATTTGGGTGATCCGGGTGATTGCTCTCGGAAGAGGAAACTTTTAAGATGAACAACAACTCCTAATTGAAATATTCTTTGTCTGAGTGATCATAAGTGATCAAAGTGGGGTGGGATTATAGGTTGCTCCGACATGTTCTTGGCTCTTATAGTCTCGTTTGTAAAAGTGAAAAAATATATATAAAAAGTATCCTCGAGATTGTAATAAGATATTTGATATGAAATGAAGATCTTTCTAACTGGGAAGTGTTGTCTCTTATTCTCTTTGTGTTGTGATTTGTTTTTCATGGTGATGAGGAGTTGCGGTAGTAGCTCAAGAGGTAAGATGCGCTCCAGAATTTATGTTTTTAAGTTAGAAGTTTATGGGAGCATCTCTTCAGGAAGAGATGGACTCCGAACTTGCTTGGTCAAGAGTTAACAAGTTGTTGGAGCGGTTTCAAATGGTGAATCCAGCTCTGAACTCGTTCATTCGCGAGTTGTGGGAGTGACTTCAAGCAACGAGTTTGAGCTCCGAACTTGTTGTTCGAGGAGTTATAGAGTTGTGTGAGAAATTTGGAATGATTAGCCCATCTCTAAAATTACTTATTAACAAGATGCAGGAGTAGCTTCAGGCCATGAGTTTGGACTCTGAACTTGTTGTTCGAGGGGTTAACGAGTTATGGGACCAGTTTTGAATGATGAGCCCATCTCCGAACTTTCTTATGAGATAGTTGTGAGAGTAGCTTCGAACCATCTGTGAGGACTCTGAACTTGTTATTTAAGGGGTCAACGTGTTGCGGGAGCAACTTTAAGTAAGGGTTAGACTCCGAACTTGCTATTCGAGGGTTTATTGTGGGAGCAGTTTCAAATGACGAGACCATCTACAAACTTGTTTATCAGCGAGTTTCAGGGGTAGCTTTAAGCTATGAGTTTGGACTTCAAACTTGTTATTCGAGGGGTTAACGAATTGCAGGAGCAACTCTAGGGAAGAGTTTCACTCTTAACTTATTATTCAAAGGGTTAACAAGTTGTGAGAGCAACTTTTTGGAAGAGTAGGACTTTGAACTTGTTATTCGAGGGGTTAATGAATTGTCATCATCTAGACAGTATTACAATTTTTTTTGAAAGAAAATGATAAATTTTATTGAAAAATAAATCTAAATGACTACCTTGAAGGCTAGCTTTTATTGCATGTTTTGACTGTTATAATTATTGGTCTTGTTACAAATCTCAAAAATCAAGTGGAGGGCGCTAAACACCCTCGTTGAACTTCATCAAATGCTCGACGTTCCAAGTTTTGGGTATCCCCTTGCCCCCCAGGACATTAAGTCGGTAAGCCCCTAAGCGGATGACTTCAGAGACCTTATACGGTCCTTCCCAGTTTGGGGTGAGCTTTCCCTTCTTACATGGATAAGAGATCGTTAGATTTCGTAGGAAAATGTCCCTTTTCTTGAGGTTTTCCTGACGGATTTTCTTGTTGTAGTAATTTATCCACTCTTTGCTGATAGATATATCTTTGTATCACATACTTTTCATGAACTTATTCAATGAGATCAAGGTTTCGTCAGAGATCATTCGAGTTCTTTTCTTCATTGAAGGAGAGGAGGCTTTGAGAAGGTAGTCCGACCTCTAGGGGAATCATTGCTTCAGGGCCGAAGGTGAGATTGAATGTGGATTTTTTTTGCTGGTGTTATCTTTGTGGTCATGTGGGACCATAACACACTTGGGAGTTCCTCAACCCATAACCCCTTGAGAGCTTCGTCGAGCCTCTTCATGAGGCCATCAAGGATCTTTCGATTGGCGATCTCAGCTTGGCCGTTGATATGGGGATGTGAGATGGAAGAAATCTCTGTTCAAACCCTAGGTCGGGACAAAATCTGCCGAATACCATGGCAAAAAATTGGACTTTGTTGTCGGTGATGAGAATTTGTGTGATCCCAAACCTGCAAGCAATATTCTTCCAGAAGAATTGTTGAATCTTATGCTCGGTGATGGACGCTAAGTGTTCTGCTTTGGTCGACTTTGTGAAGTAGTCGATAGATACTACTAAGAAGTTCCTCTGTCCTGTTATGGGGGGAAACAGTCCAAGTAAGTTCATTCCCTACACGTCTATGGGGATTGGGCTTGTTATGGAGGTAAGGTCGGCTTGGGGAAACTGCTGAATGGAAGAGAACCTCGGGTAGGAAACACATTGGCAGATGTATTCTTGGGGGGTGTCAAGGAGAGAAGGCCAGTAATACCCATGATTGAGAATTTTTTGAGCAAGAGACCTCGTGCCCATGTGGCCACCTCCGATTCCTTCATTTACTTTTCTGTGAGCATACTTGGCCTATCGGGGGAGAGGAATCGCAAGTAAGGTTTGTCATCTATGAGAGTGTAGAAGCGTTTGTACAGGATTCCTTCGACAAAATTATACCTTTCTGCTCTTACGTGGATCTTCTTTAATTCTTTTGGATCCGCTGGGAGGATTCGTCGGTTAAGGAAGTCAGTTGATGGTTTCATCCAATTGCCCCCGAGTGCCTATCGAGTGATAAACATGAGCTTTAATGCTTCCTCTTCGATGCTTGACTTGAGTAAAACTTCAATGAGCATGGTGTGATCGAGTCCTTCGAATGAAGAGAAGGTTAGCTTAGAAATGGCATCTGCTTGCCCGCTTTCTTCGAAGGGGATTTGAGTGACTTCGGCCCTCTAGAATGTAGCTAAAAGCTTCTTCACGTAAATTAAGTACTTAACCATGCGATCATCTCTGACCTCATATTCTCCAAAGGTCTTATTCACCACAAGTTGGGATTCGCTGAATTCTTTCACCTCCCAGGCCTCTACTTTTTTAGCTAAGAAGAGGTCGGCTATTAGTGCCTTGTATTCTACCTCGTTGTTGGAGGCCCAAAAATTGATGCATAGTGAGTACTAGAGGGTGAACTCATCCAGGCCGAGCAGGATGACCTCGACATCACTTCCTTCGATGCCAGGTGATCCATCGACGTAGTCTCTCCAAACTGGGGGGTCATTTTCTTCTCAGGGGGATCATGGATTATGCTTTTAACGATGAATTCTACCAAAGCTTGGGCCTTGATGGTTGTCCTTGGTCTGTAGCCAATGTAGTGCTGGTTCAACCCGGTGGACCATTTCATAAGTCGCCCGATGTTCTCTGGTTTGTGAAGTAGGTTGGTCGATAAAAACCAAGATAATGTTTGCTTGAAAGTATGGACTGAGTTTGCGGGATGCCATGATCAGAGCGTAGACCATCTTTTCCATTTTGGAATAACGAAGCTCGTTGTCATGAATGACTTTGCTCACACAATAGATCGGCTTCTAAATCATGTCCTCCTCTTTTACTAAGATGATAATGAAGGTATGATCTAAAACGGCCATATATAGGTAGAGCCCGTCCCCTTGCTCGGGCTTGCTTATAAGTGGTGGATTGATGAGTTACACCTTGAGTTGTTCAAATGACTCTTGTTGTGCTCCCCCCACTCAAAGCCTTTTATTCCTCAGAGAGTTTTGAAAAATGGGTGGCACTTCTCTCCTAACTTGGAGAGGAAGCATCCAATGGTGGCAGTGCGCCCAGTAAGCTCTGAACTTCTTTGATGTTGGATGGGGGAGACATGTCGATTATAGCTAGGATCTTTTCAAGGTTGACTTTGATTTTCCTAGGCTGACCATGAATCCTAGGAATTTTCCCGAGGATATCCCGAAGGCACACTTTGAGGGGTTCCACCTCATATCATGCTAATATAGGACATTGAAAGCTTCTTGGAGGTCAGTTACATGGTGGTTCTTCTTGAGGCTCTTCACAGACATATCGTCTACATAGATCTCCATGTTACAACCGATTTGTTCTTTAAAGACTTTGTTCACCAGGCACTGGTAAGTGTCTCCGGTGTTCTTCAGCTTGAAGGGCATGACTCGATAGTATTAGAGACCTTGGTCGGTGATGAAGGATGCATTGGGGATGTTAGGAGGGAACATTAAGATATAACTGTATCATGAGAAGGCATCCTTGAAGCTGAGGAGCACGTGCTTGGATGTGGCATCGATTAATGTGTCAATAATGGGGAGAGGAAAGGGATCCTTTGGACATGCTTTATTGAAATCGGTGAAGTTAATTCAAATTCTCCACCTGTCATTTGCTTTCTTTACCCTGAATACATTGAACAACCAATCGGGGTAGATAACTTCTTGTATGAAGCGGGCGTCTATAAATTTTTCGACCTCTTCCTTAATCGCTTGCTTTCTGTCGGGAGCGAACTTGCGAAGCTTTTGCTAGATAGGCTTGACGCTCGGATTAACACTGAGGTGGTGCATGATAAAGTTTCGGGATGTCGGGCATGTTGGCGGTGGTCCAAATAAACAAGTCTAATTTATCCCTAATGTAACTGACAAGTTGATCTTTAACTTGCTGTGGGAGAACTTTACTTATTCGAAAAAATTTTGGCGTGCTCTTCTCGGGAGAAGGGGATCTCTTCTAGTTCATCCATAGGCTCGGAGTCATGACTCTTTTCCTAAGGGAGTTCTACAGAATCATGGGGGAAGACGGAGCCCCCAATTGTGGCGGTGTGACATGAACGTGCCACTTCTTGGCTCCTTTTAACTTCTCCCACTTTTGCTGTCGTAGGATACTTAATCTTCATTTGGAAAATGGAGGCCACATTGTGAAGGGCTGCAAACCAGGGTGGCCAAGGATGACGTTGTAGGCGGATTATACATTGACGACCATGAAGTCAATTGCCTTACTTCGATGGTCGGGGCCTTTCCCGTAGTAACATTGAGGGTAACTATTTCCTTGATTTGGAATGGGGCCCAGAGAACTTATGGAGGGTGTACCATTCAGGTTTAAGCTGGTTCTTGGAGAGTATGAGGCCCTCAAAAATTTTCAAGAAGAGGATGTTCATCGAGTTGTTGTCTACCAGATGTGGTGCACTTCGTAGTTCGCCATGCAGAGACGGATTCCTAGCATGTCGTAATGAGGCGTTCAGTGACTTTCAGCTCCTTGTTAGACAAAAGTTACTGGGACTCCAAGCCCTTGTCGTAAGGGAAGTTGTGCACTGATTCTTAGATGTATGCCTTTCGGGAAGAGTTTAGACTCCTCGCCCAAGGGTCCTTCATGGATGGAGTGGAAGATCGCCATGGGTTCCAACTCTTGGAGCTCAGAATCTTGCTCTGGGTGCTTGTTGGCTCCCTGAGCTGGAGGAGGTTTGACCTTATCTTTTCGGGTGTATTTGGAGTGGTATTCTAGCTGGATCAGAACTTCAATCTCATCTTTGAAATCTCGGCATTCGTTGGTGTTGTGCATGTGGTCTCTATGGAACCGACATCACAAGCTTCTGCCCTTTTCTCAATCTGTTGGTATTGATAGGGGTGGATTTTTTACAGCGAGGCAATGGAGGAGGGCAACGTTGGCCTGCACTATCCTTTTGTGACTTGTTGGGTCCCTCATCACTAATGCTTTTCTATTTTTTCCCAGGTGAAGACACCCCTCGGCTGTGTGGATGGATGACTTCTTCAGCCTGGATGTACTTCTCAATCCTTAGAAGGAGGTTTTTTCTCAAGGGTTGTTTTGAGGGCTTCATAAGTGACATTGTGTCAAAAAGCAGCTGTTGCAACCGCTGAGTCGAGGGTGGGGATGGATCAGGCTTCTGTCGTAAGCGTCTGACAAAATCATTGAACAACTGTCCACCTTTTTGTTTTAACTCGAGAAAAGAGAGTTGATTTCTCAGCCTTGCGACTGGTGACAAAGTGTACGAGGAAGAGCTCCTGGAGTTGATCAAATGAGAAGTTAAACCTTGGAGAGATATGCGAGTGCCATTCCGATGCCGATCCTTCAGAGTTGTCGGGAAGGTTCTATAGAGGAGCGCGTCCGAGGCTTGATGGATCATCATGAGAGTTTTAAAACTCTCGTTTTTATTTACCTGGTCGGATTCACCATTGTGGGGCTAAAAAATCAGTTGCTTGAAGCTCTCGAAAATGTGGGCCTCAAGTATTGACTTGAAGAAGGGAGGTTGGCTGAGGCGGAAGCTTCTGCCTTTGCTATCTTTCTCTTGGTTGATCCTAGCGAGGCAGTCCTCCATCTCTTGGCGGCAACGGAGGATTGGGTCTTCCTGTCCCTTGGATCGATTCGACTTGCGAGACTCTTTCTTCTTCACAGTTCTAGGATGATGATTGCTTTTTTGAGGGTCTCTGTTTGGGGTTACCCGGAGGGCTTTGAAGACTTGGTCTTTGAAGTCACGAAACTCAGCTCAGGTGATGAGTGTCTCATATTCTCTATTGTTCTTGGGAGCCCACTGACTAACTACAGTCGTGCTCCTTTCACGTCTTCGCTCTCTTTCTAACATCCCGCAAAATAAAGCGATTTATTTTGCATTTTTAAGTAATATTAAATTGGTAAAGTTGACTATTTTGACTGTTTTCTTGAAATTGCAATTTTGCACGTGCAACGTTAGAAAATTGTGAATTCTTAAAATTTTATGGTTAAGGATTGATTCTCCTCATTTGTTTATGATATTTTAATTTTCAGATTTATTTGAAATAATTGGGATATTTTATGAATTTGTCGATTTTACACGTGCAAATATTTTTGTGTGTGCAAATCTCCACTTTTAAGAAAAAATTCTCCTACTTATAATTGATTATATTCTAAATTTTGGGATTTTCCTGAATAAAGAAACTATTTTTATAAATACTTCGAAAGAGAGGGGATTTTATGTTAAAAAAACCGATTGGATCTCAAACAAATAACAAAAATTTGTTTTTGCTGCTTTTTGGGCTGGCCAAGATCAGTATTAAAGATTAAGTTTATTTAAAAATTATTTAGAGTTTATTTGGTAAAGATTTAAACAAAGATGGTATTTTCGCAAATATGAAATTTAAGTTGGACTTTGTGCAAATAGTTTTCTTGGAAAGTAAAAGTCAGAAAAAGTTATTTCGAAAATCTAAATTTTATTAGTTTATAATAATCCTAATTTTCTAGATTTTTATAAATTATTTTGCGTATTTTTGCAAATATTGTTAAATGAAGGGTCTTTTTGTAAAAGATCCACTTAAGGGCAATCAAAAGTTAAATTTTGGATTTCCAACATGGGGGCCGGCCAGCATTGAGGGAGATTTGTTGTAGAACCCCGTATTTTCAAATATTATTTTTAATTATTTGAAAATGAATTTAAATGAGTTTTGAGGATTTAATTGATATTTTCCTAGAAGGTTTATCTTTTGTACACGTGCAAAACACGTGCAAATGACTTTTGAGATGTTTGAAAAATTAAGATTTCCTTATGAAAAATCATTATTTATTATTTTGGAATTATGTAGTATTTTTCCGGATTTTTCTGAATTTAATTAGTACTATTTGCAAATTTTAAGAAAAGAAGGACCTTTTTGTAAAATTGACATTTTTAAGGGCTAAAGTGCAAAATTGGCATTCTGAACGTTTTAAACAGTATTGGTTAAGATTTAGAAGTATATTTTCTATTAAATCCTAATTTTAATGAATTTTGGATGAGTTTCCAAGAGTAGATAGATATATATAAAATTGTATTTTGAAGGGATTGTTTTGCAAATGTATTTGGAAACCCTAGAACCTAATTCCCGGCCTATATAAAGAGAGTTGCAGCCGTCATTCGCTGCATAACTCAGATTTCATTATATTATTTTCTTGGTGATTGGAGAAGGAGTTTGGATCTAGCAAAGGAAGGCTTTTGTGGATTCTTCTTGCTTCTAAAGGTGAGTGATATAGACTTGTTTATTTATATGTATGATTGCATGTTGTTTTGTTTGATGTTTTCGCATCTTGTATGAATTCGATGCCATGGTTGTTATTCGTAATATACACGTGAAATCCATGATAGATTAGTAGATCTCGATTGACTATTCTTGATTACTTGAAACATGTTAAGATTTGATTATGATTATGAAAATAAGAAATTGGATGGATGAATCTTTGGATCTGGGGATTACGAATCGGATTAGATTTGAGTTGAGGAATAGATTTGGTATTGAGATAGACTCCTGTATTGATTATTGATTTCAGACCTAATTTGTGAGATCTGTAGGCCGACAGTCGACTGGGACTATGTATCAGTCGACTGGTACGACCCTAATATTGTACCTTCAGTCTTTTGAGGATTCGTTCGGGACAGTCGACTGAGACCCTATTCAGTCGACTGGTCTGCTGAATATTTTGTTTGTAAAGTATTGAGTTTCTCGTTTGGATAGTCGACCGATGATTTGTTAAGTCGACTGTTAGCACTTGGAATGTTTCTTGAGAATTATTGATAATTGTCTCGGGTAAGTCGACTGATGGTTTTCTTGAGTCGACTTACTGCACTCGTTAAAATTCTGAATATTGGTTCTTGGGGCAGTCGACTTACTACAGTATAAGTCGACCGGTGCTGATGAGTTTCATGATCTTGAGGGTTCTTGTTATTCTTAGTTTGTTTGTAGATGGATATGTTCGTCGGTGTCTTGGCATACCGGGTTCGTGTTCGATCTATACCTTCTTAGTTTGTTTGTAGATCGATATGTTCGTCGGTGTCTTGGCATACCGGGTTCGTGTTCGATCTATACCTTCTTAGTTTGTTTGTAGATGGATATGTTCGTCGGTGTCTTGGCATACCGGGTTCGTATTCGATCTATACCCTCTTAGTTTGTTTGTAGATGGATATGTTCGTCGGTGTCTTGGCATACCGGGTTCGTATTCGATCTATATTATCTTTAGTTTTGTAGATGGATATATTGTTATCCGATCTATGGCATTATTGGTGATCGATTGTTGGACATACATTGTGGAACTGAGAATTGTTGACAGTTGGACATATTCTGAGTTGTGAGGATTACTGTTTGTTCAGAACAGTCGACTGGTTCATAAGACAGTCGACTGTACCGTACAGTTAAGCTGTACATATTTTGAGAGAGATTGATTGATTGATACTTGATCGTTGGTATTGTTTCTTGACTCGGCTTCACTCATGTACTGGCCTATCGTTCTTGTTTCAGATTACATGTTCAGTTTATGTATTTTTGTTCAGTACATGTTGCTTATGTTTAGTTGTTTTGTTTATGTTTGTTGTTTATATCACTCACACCATTTATGGCTGACCCCGTAGTTTTGGGGGTTAGGGTTCAACTCTAGCCTCATGTGATGCAGGTTGCTTAGAGTTGGAGGCTTGGATTAGCTTTGGATTTTAGAGAGTGATATAATAGAGCCTTGGGTAAATTTGTAAAGAAAAAAGGTTGTAACAGTTAAATGTATTTTAAGGTGTTTTGTATTTCCGCTGCAATTGTAAAAGAATGTTGTAATAAGAATTTGGAATAAAATGATTTGAATTTTTGGGCTATGCATATTGTTACATTGAAGTGGATCGCTGGGAATGTGCCACGTATTTTCTAAGTTCTCATATTAGAAATTCGGGGCGCTACAGTTTGGTATCAGAGCATGCTTCAATAGTAATAATAGACATAGTATGAAAACCAACCTAGGTGTGGACACTAGAGAGTGAGTACCTAGGTGTGGACATTAGAGTGTGAGTATCACATAGAGTTAAAACATGATATTTGGTTTGGGGTATGGTTATGGTTTTGCCATAGGATTTTGATGTGAGTTTGAATTGCGTGTGTGATGCTCTAACTTTTCCCTCGTTTTGCAGTATTCAAAATGGTTGCACCCAGGGGCAGGAATGGAGGCAACAATGAGGACGGATCGGGTAGTTCTCGAGGAGCGGGAATTGACCTTGAGGCTGAATTCGCCATGGTGTATTAGACCTTGAATGCGCTGATGGCATTCAACTTGGCGCAGCAGCAGAATCAGCAGCAGGCTCAGCAGCAGAATCCGCCGCCAAATCATGGAGCTGGTCAGGGATTGGTGAATGCCGACCCCATCAAGCAGATTGAATCCTTTAAGAGGATGAGGCCGCCAGTCTTTGAGGGGCAAGCTGATCCAACCGCGGCAGATGACTGGATTAGAAAGATGCAGACGATTTTCGAGGTGTCAGAGACTCCGGCAGCTAGCAAGGTGAAGTTAGCTTCGATGCAGTTGGAGAAAGACGCTGGTGTCTGGTGGGAGTCGCTGAAGAGGAATTTGGGAGATCAGCAGCTGACATGGGAGGCTTTTCTGGAGGAGTTCAGAGATCGCTTCTTTCCTCTTGATGTACAGGAGAAGAAGGCGACTGAGTTCTTGAACCTTCAGCAGGGTAGCATGACTGTTCGGGAGTATGAGACGAAGTTCGCACAACTTTCGAGGTATGCACCAGAGTTGGTTGTGGACGAAGCAAAGAAAGCCAAAATGTTTGAGCAGGGCTTGAGGCCAAACTTGAGGTCAAGGATGGTTCCATTGGGCATCAGAAGATTCGACAAGCTGGTCAGGAGAGCAGCTATGACCGAGGAAGATATGGATCAGTCCCGGGTAAAGCAAGAGACTTGGAATAAGAAGAAGAGGTCAGCAGAAGATCAGGAAGGGAAGGAATTCCCAGTGAAGCAGAACAAGTCCAATGATCCAGTGCAGAAGGTACCGACAACTCAGGGGGTGACTTGTTTTTACTGTAAGCAGGCAGGACATAAAAGGAGGGAATGTCCGAAGTTGGCAAAGCAGACTTGCTTTCAATGTGGTCAAGAAGGGCATATTCGACCACAATGTCCACTGCTGAAGAAAGAGAATGCAGGGATGGACAAGGATCCAAAGCAGGGGTGAGTGTTCACGTTGACTGAAGGGGATGCGGGCAATCCAGAAACATGATCTGTGTGTGCAAGAATTTATTCTTTTGTATTGAGTGAAACTTTATTTTGGAATAATTGAGGATTGAGTATTATCTTCATGTAACAAATTTATTTGGATTGATGGAATAAAGATAAAGTTTTATTTGATACTGTCTCTTGCATACAATTGTGTAGCACATTTATTGATAGTCTTAGTATGGAGCTTAAGGTGTTTCCAAGCAAGGTCTTGAGGTGGCTATCCTTAGTCATGTCCTTTTCTAAGGAGGGAGTGGCCACTGATTCTCGGAAGGATGAAGCAGAAGGTCAGAGTGGGATGCAGGAGTTCAGTAATTGTTGCAGCATGGCTTCCGATGGTAGGTTATCAGAGTCGCGCAGCGGAAGATTGATTTTTTGAATTCTTTGCATGATTGTGTTTCTTATGTATGATGTATTTGTTTTGCTGGAATGTACTCTTTGATGTGACTGTATTTCCTAAGACTTATGTTTCTACCCATGAGTTTTCAATCATTGTTAGTGGGTTGTTCGGACCTCATTAGTCGTAGTTCTGAGGACAGAACTCTTCTAAGGAGGGAGTGATGTAGAACCCCGTAATTTCAAATATTATTTTAATTATTTGAAAATGAATTTAAATGAGTTTTGAGGATTTAAATGATATTTTCCTAGAAGGTTTATCTTTTGTACACGTGCAAAACACGTGCAAATGACTTTTGAGATGTTTGAAAAATTAAGATTTCCTTATGAAAAATCATTATTTATTATTTTGGAATTATGTAGTATTTTTCCGGATTTTTCTGAATTTAATTAGTACTATTTGCAAATTTTAAGAAAAGAAGGACCTTTTTGTAAAATTGACATTTTTAAGGGCTAAAGTGCAAAATTGGCATTCTGAACGTTTTAAACAGTATTGGTTAAGATTTAGAAGTATATTTTCTATTAAATCCTAATTTTAATGAATTTTGGATGAGTTTCCAAGAGTAGATAGATATATATAAAATTGTATTTTGAAGGGATTGTTTTGCAAATGTATTTGGAAACCCTAGAACCTAATTCCCGGCCTATATAAAGAGAGTTGCAGCCGTCATTCGCTGCATAACTCAGATTTCATTATATTATTTTCTTGGTGATTGGAGAAGGAGTTTGGATCTAGCAAAGGAAGGCTTTTGTGGATTCTTCTTGCTTCTAAAGGTGAGTGATATAGACTTGTTTATTTATATGTATGATTGCATGTTGTTTTGTTTGATGTTTTCACATCTTGTATGAATTCGATGCCATGGTTGTTATTCGTAATATACACGTAAAATTCATGATAGATTAGTAGATCTCGATTGACTATTCTTGATTACTTGAAACATGTTAAGATTTGATTATGATTATGAAAATAAGAAATTGGATGGATGAATCTTTGGATCTGGGGATTACGAATCGGATTAGATTTGAGTTGAGGAATAGATTTGGTATTGAGATAGACTCCTGTATTGATTATTGATTTCAGACCTAATTTGTGAGATCTGTAGGCCGACAGTCGACTGGGACTATGTATCAGTCGACTGGTACGACCCTAATATTGTACCTTCAGTCTTTTGAGGATTCGTTCGGGACAGTCGACTGAGACCCTATTCAGTCGACTGGTCTGCTGAATATTTTGTTTGTAAAGTATTGAGTTTCTCGTTTGGATAGTCGACCGATGATTTGTTAAGTCGACTGTTAGCACTTGGAATGTTTCTTGAGAATTATTGATAATTGTCTCGGGTAAGTCGACTGATGGTTTTCTTGAGTCGACTTACTGCACTCGTTAAAATTCTGAATATTGGTTCTTGGGGCAGTCGACTTACTACAGTATAAGTCGACCGGTGCTGATGAGTTTCATGATCTTGAGGGTTCTTGTTATTCTTAGTTTGTTTGTAGATGGATATGTTCGTCGGTGTCTTGGCATACCGGGTTCGTGTTCGATCTATACCTTCTTAGTTTGTTTGTAGATCGATATGTTCGTCGGTGTCTTGGCATACCGGGTTCGTGTTCGATCTATACCTTCTTAGTTTGTTTGTAGATGGATATGTTCGTCGGTGTCTTGGCATACCGGGTTCGTATTCGATCTATACCCTCTTAGTTTGTTTGTAGATGGATATGTTCGTCGGTGTCTTGGCATACCGGGTTCGTATTCGATCTATATTATCTTTAGTTTTGTAGATGGATATATTGTTATCCGATCTATGGCATTATTGGTGATCGATTGTTGGACATACATTGTGGAACTGAGAATTGTTGACAGTTGGACATATTCTGAGTTGTGAGGATTACTGTTTGTTCAGAACAGTCGACTGGTTCATAAGACAGTCGACTGTACCGTACAGTTAAGCTGTACATATTTTGAGAGAGATTGATTGATTGATACTTGATCGTTGGTATTGTTTCTTGACTCGGCTTCACTCATGTACTGGCCTATCGTTCTTGTTTCAGATTACATGTTCAGTTTATGTATTTTTGTTCAGTACATGTTGCTTATGTTTAGTTGTTTTGTTTATGTTTGTTGTTTATATCACTCACACCATTTATGGCTGACCCCGTAGTTTTGGGGGTTAGGGTTCAACTCTAGCCTCATGTGATGCAGGTTGCTTAGAGTTGGAGGCTTGGATTAGCTTTGGATTTTAGAGAGTGATATAATAGAGCCTTGGGTAAATTTGTAAAGAAAAAGGGTTGTAACAGTTAAATGTATTTTAAGGTGTTTTGTATTTCCGCTGCAATTGTAAAAGAATGTTGTAATAAGAATTTGGAATAAAATGATTTGAGTTTTTGGGCTATGCATATTGTTACATTGAAGTGGATCGCTGGGAATGTGTCACGTATTTTCTAAGTTCTCATATTAGAAATTCAGGGCGCTACATTTGTGGGATTTAAGTCTCAACTAAATTGGTTAATTATTTACCTAATTTAAAGGAATTATATATGTAAAGATATTATCTTTAAAAGGAATATTTTGTAAATCTCCACAAAAACCCTAAAAAAAGAAAGCATCCCGGCCTTATACAGCATCCGTCGCCCCTTTCCCCATGTTGTGAGATCAAAAACATATTTTCCTTCATATTTCTCGAATTTGGAGATTGGGATTTTGGAGCTTCTGCATAGGAGGAAGAAGGCTTTTCTTGATTCTTTACTTTCCTTCAAGATAGACTCCTTTAAAGGTGAGTGACATGTTTTTACTCTTTGTTGTTCTATGCATGATGAATGTGAAGATTTGTCTAATAGGATGTTCACTGGAAGATTGTTTGTTGATGAAATGAATAAACTGGATGAATGAGTAGTTAAAACAAAACCTTCATGAATAAATATGCAACTTTATAGATGAAACTTACTGTAAAGATGACCCAAGAATGATAGAAATCTAGTAGTAATCATGGATGTGTTGTTTCTTATTGATTTGATCATGTAAATTTAGATTGTATGAGTTATAATGCATGAATGTGGATAAAGAAGGGTTATTCAATGTTTTGAAATTATATGATTCTGTTTGATGTTTTTGATGGATAGAACTTGACCAAATAAATGTTGCAGAAGCATATAATCCAGGGCAATTGTTATAACTAGTTTTTATATGTGTATAACAAATCGCAAGGGTTTTGGGATCAAAAGATCAAGTTTTGAAGGGTTGAACTGGGTTTCGATTTCGGATCTGATGTAAAGGCCGAAACTTGAATTTTTTGAGTTCGTGAAGTTTTCAAGTGGATTTTGATTTTATATTTGATACTGAGAGTGAATTGAACAACATACCATCGATATAAAATGATTCTTGATGATTTTACTGATACATATATATACATATAAATATACATACATGTATACATTTCCTGATATGAAGAACTTAGTTGGGAATAGCTCTTTTTATGAAATTGTTGAGAGTTTGATTTGATTTATGAATTCTATTGTTTTGGACAAGTCGTATTTGCTTATCTCAGGGTTTTAATCTTTTAAATTCATGCATTTAAAGATTTTAAACTACGTATCAGTTGTAAGAAACAAGAATTTCAAAGTGGCTGAAAATGCACTGTCTGAACTGCTGTATGTTCCAGTTTGGAACGAGTTTTTGACTTAGTTGCTGATGAAATTGTCTAAAACTTAATAAAAATTGTAGCTCATTGCATCTAGTTTTAAAAACATTTGAAGGATCCTCAATTGACTTATAGATTGTAAGATATGCAATTTTTACTACTGTACTGTCAAGCTTTTCAAAAAAATTTGAGTTGTCTGAACTGCAGTATGTTTCAGTTTGGAACGAGTTCTTGACTTAGTTGTTGATGGAATTTTCTAAAACTTATAAAATAGAAATTGTAGCTCACTTCGTCTAGTTTTCAAAACATTTGACTGATCCTTAACCTGACTTATAGATTGTAAGATATGCAATTTTTACTATTGTACTATCAAGCTTCTCAAAAAATTTGGAGCTGTCTCAACTGCTGTATGTTCCAGTTTGGAATGCGTTTTTGACTTAGTTGCTGATGGAATTTTCTAAAACTTATAAAATAGAAATTGTAGCTCACTCTGTCTAGTTTTCAAAATATTTGACGGATCCTCAATCTGAATTATATATTGTAAGATATGCAATTTTTACTACTGTACTGTCAAGCTTTTCAAAAAAATTTGAGCTGTCTGAACTGTTGTATGTTCCTATTTGGAATGAGTTTTTGACTCAGTTGCCGACAAAATTACCTAAAACTTATAAAATAGAAATTGCAGCTCACTGTGTTTAGTTTCTAGAACATCCGACGGATCCTCAATCCGACTTATAGATTGTAAGATATGCAATTTTTACCACTGTAGTGTCGTAGTTTCAGATTTTTAATATAACGGTTAGTTTTCAGGATTTATCGAATGTGAACCTTTTAAACTAATTTATTTGAGCTCATATTTTTTTGGGTGGATTCCTTAGGATGTGCTGGAGATAATGTGAATTTTCAAGGTTTTATGATTAAATTTGATTTCTCTGTTTCGAGGAATCAACTCGTAAAAATTTCAGATTTGAGAAAGAATTGATTTTTAATGTATTATGCGTTGAATTTGAGTTGTGGGTTGTATAACTCTATGTTTTCAAAGATGGGAATTTGTGATTTGGAACTCAGGGGTCGTTTTAAATTAAAGGGGTGATATTTTTGAGAACTTTAAAAGGAAAGAATAGTGGATTGTTCTGGTTATGTGAGCTCTAGAGGCTGAGTAGGACCCTGATTACCGACAAATGAATTAATCGAATTTTGGGAGTTAGCTAGTGGGACTATTCATCCTGTCTTTTTGTGGTATTAAGTCCGGTGGGGTTTACTAGTTCTAGGTGGTTGTGATTGACCTAAAAAATAATAATAAACATAAGGACAGACACTAGAATGATGATATGAGGAAATGAGAGCAAACGTGAGTTATGGACTCCAAGATGATCCGAGGAGGAGACAATCCCCAGTATTCCGGGACGATGTCTGAAATAGGCCATAGAATGATCCACGTGAGTGGAATTGGTCTCCAGTATTTCAAGGACGAGAGCGACGCTCATGGGATGTTTGTGCAATGAGGATTCCAGGATGACCTGCAGAGTGAGGTAATCTCCAGTATTCCGGGACGATGGATGAAATAGCCCACAGAATGATCCACGTGAGTGGGATTGGCCTCCAGTATTCCATGGGCGAGAACCGATACTTGCAAAATGTCTAAATCTCGTAGTAGTCAGTGTAGTAGGATAGTTGCATAACGTGGGATCGAACCCTATAAAGTGGAGGACGATAAGGTCTTGCACCGGATCTTTGTATAGTGGGGAGCATAGATTCGACAAGTATGCATTACAGAGTCATCATACTGCATTTGTGTTTTTCTTGACTTGTATTATGCATGCTTGTTTTATGTTTTCCTACACTTGACACTTAACCTAGTTTTACTTGATGTTTTTATGCTTTATTTATCGTTATTTCATATCCCGTTTGTTACTGCTGTGGAAATGTGTTGATTTCGAATTTGTTCTTCATGTTTTATTTAAATTGTGTTTCTTTTAATGTCGCTCACACCGTTATGGCTGACCCCTGTAGTTTTGGGGGTTAGGGTTATCTCTAGCTTCATATTTTACAGGTAGGTGTTGTGCAAATCTAGATACCTAAATAAATAGACTAACTAGACACAAATTATAAAATCTCGCAAGTGCACGAATCGAATCGTAGTAATAGCAAGGGTCGATCCCACAGAGATTGTAGACTTCAACTTACTAATCAATAAAACTAATAATAAGAATGAATAAGGGTTGTTGTAATATTCTAAAAGAACTAAAAGATTAAAACTAAGATGAGAGGTGTTGAATCACAAATATCTCTTGAATAGTTGGGTTGTTGATCTCCACCAATAGTTGGTAATGCTAAGTTGCCTTCTGAATTTACTTCTAATTACTCATGTTTGTTCACTTCAAGGGCATGGTATCTACTCCTTAAAGTATTGTTTCCCTAAGCCAAGAATTAGGCATGGTATCTACTCTAATTCGTTTCTTCCCCTAAGTATTTTAGCATGGTATCTACTAAGTTATACTTAACAAAAGCATAAGAACAGTGGAAACGAACAAACACTTAAAGTTCTAGAAATTGGTATCAGATCTAGATCCTTTAAGTTGATTGAACCAAGAATCCTAAAGATTCCCTTGTTACAAATTACGAGCACGAGATACGGGTCGTCTCAATATGCTCATATAACAGATTCAGATTTCTAACCCACAAACTTGATAATATCAGATTCTGTATGGCAGTCGACTGGCTCTCACCTTCAGTCGACTGTACTTATAACTCCTGAACAAGTTTGAATGTTATTAATCTATATCAATTCTATTAGATTCAATCAATAAGTAAAATAGAAGGATTCAAAAGAACATAGCACTACATAACTACGGCTTCGATCTACCCAACTATGAAATTAGTTCCACATAATAATACTTTTATTGCTTAACAAGTTCAAATACATGATCAACTTCAAAGAGTAAAGAGAGAAGAAATAAACTAATGGATTCTGGCAATATGGTCGACTGGCTGTCACACAGTCGACTGCCTTCTGGTTGCTGAGTCTTCTTTCTCCTTTTTGGATGTTGATGGAATGAAGCACTGGTTGATGACTTGATGATTGGGAACTCTGAGATTAGGTTGCGTCCAAGAGATGTGTCCCCTGCTACAGATGATCTTTTCTGATATTTATAGAGTACGGCTGAGAATTAGGGTTTCCCCTTTTTTAGGGAAAAATCTTCTTGATTTGATGATTTATGTCTTTCTCTTTTCTTCTTTCCTTCCTTATCTGTTCACCACGTGCTTTTGCCAATTTCCAGTCTCTAGATTTGATTCGTTGCATAAGATCTGGATTTAAATAGATTTGAAATTAGATTTGGGTGAATCTTCGAATATCTTATCTGTTTACTCCGCCGCAGACCAGTCGACTTATCTTCGAACCAGTCGACTGAGTCGAGACTCCTGAAGATTTCCTATTTGATCATACCGGTCGACTGTCTTTTGGGAGTAAGTCGACTGTGGCGAGAGTTGTGGAAAATCAGCTTCTCTTGTCCAGTCGCCTGTGTTGGGGAACCAGTCGACTGATCCTCTGCAGTTTGCTGTGTATTATCCTTGAAGTCCTGAAACTGCTTCATTTTGCTGTTATAAGCTGTTTCCTATGGAAAAGAGAAAATAAGAGTTAAATACCACATATAGAGCTTTTAAATGTCTAATTCCATTAAGATTATTGCTCTAGAAAGTGAATAATATTGTGTTCATCAAATACCCCCAAACTTAGATTTTTGCTTGTCCTCAAGCAAACTAGAATTACGAATAGGGAGAATAATAATAATAATAGACTCAACCACCAAGAGTTCTTATTATGTGGTCATCAACATAGAAAAGTATAAACAATTTCAGACAAAGTAAAATTAAACATACCCACTTTCTCTAGTGCAATTGTTCAGTCATAATCCCCAAACTTAATCATATTTGTCATGCGATTAATGTAGTTATAGTATGCAACTACTCAGTCTGTGATTATCCCTTTTCTCTACTACAAACCGAGTAGCAAACTAGAGTTTTTTTTTTTTTTTTTTAATTTTTTTTTTTTTTTAGTCTCTTCTCTAAAGATGTCACTTGCCTTTTGACGCGAATGCGAAACATTTGTGATGGATCCACCCGGTTACTCAGCAGGTCACAAACCCTAAAGTGCTTTGCATACTCATATTTCAAGTTGCCGTTTGACGTAAAGGTAAACATTGGTGATGAATACCCCTAGTTACTAAGCACTTAAAACATTGGAGTAGATTGACTTTATTTAAATATATACATATATATTTTATCACTCTATTTACTTAAACTCAATTTAGGACTAGATCTAAAGGGAATAATCATCAGAAAAAGCATCACATTTGTTTATTATGTATAATCGCATGGCTTTTGTAACTTCGTAAGGAATTATGAAACTCAACAATCCTAAAGTAAATAAGTATCCTTCTTCTTACTTTATAAGAAATTGTGTATTCTAAAAAAAAAATTAAAATATAAATAACCCTAATAACCCCAAACTTAGATGGAACATTGTCCTCAATGTTCGAATATAAAAATAGGCATGTGTCACCATCTAGTAGGGAGATACTAAAAATAAAAAGAACTAAAAGAAAAATAATGAATAACTGAAAGCAAATAAAGGAAATTGTAAATACTCCCCTGAAAAATTGGGTTACCTCCCAATAAGCGCTGTGTTTTCTGTCTTCAGCTAGACCTGATGAGTTCATGTGATGTACGGAATGGGTTGGAGATTCACATCTTCCTCTTGCAGTTCTAGACTCATCTCTATGTATGGTTTCGCTCTATGCCCGTTCACCTTGAATGTTTGATTTTTTTCTTCGCTGTGAACTTCCAATGCTCCATGTGGAAAGACTTTTGTGACAATATATGGTCCATACCATCGTGACTTAAGCTTGCCTGGAAAGAGTCTTAATCTTGAGTTGTAGATCAATACCTTTTGTCCTTCATAAAACTCCTTCCTTGCTAGCTGTTTGTCATGGTACAACTTGGTTCTTTCCTTGTATAATTTGGCATTTTCATATGCATCGTGTCTCAATTCTTCAAGCTCATTTAGTTACAATCGCCTTTTGTCACCTGCCTGTTTCATATCAAAATTGAACTTTTTGATAGCCCAATAAGCTTTGTGTTCCAATTCTACCGGCAGATGACATGCTTTTCCAAAGACCAAACGGTATGGTGACATGCCAATGGGTGTCTTGAAAGCGGTTCTGTAGGCCCATAAGGCATCGTTCAAGCGTAGTGACCAATCCCTTCTGCTTGTATTGACTGTCTTCTCCAGGATGCTCTTGATCTCTCTGTTGCTAATCTCCACTTGCCCACTAGTTTGAGGATGATATGGGGTGCCCACTCTATGTGTAATACCGTACTTCTTCATCAAAGAAGCAAATGGAAAGTTGTTGAAATGGCTCCTTCCATCACTAATTATCGCTCGTGGTGTACCAAACCTAGTGAAAATGTTCTCCTGCAAAAACTTGACAACAACTTTGTGATCATTAGTTTTTGAGGGGACAGCCTCGACCCATTTAGACACATAATCTACACCAACAAGAATATATAAATAACCAAATGAGTTAGGAAATGGACCCATGAAGTCGATTCCCCAAACATCAAAAAGCTCGATTACTTGTATGTTGTGCAGTGGCATTTGATTTCTAGAAGAGATGTTGCCTGTCCTTTGGCATTTGTCGCAAGTCCTGCAAAAAGAAAATGCATCTTTGAATACATTAGGCCAATAAAAACCAGATTGTAATACCTTGAGTGCTGTTCTTTTTGGTCCAAAATGTCCTCCACATGCATATTGGTGGCAGTGTTGTAGAATACTCATTTGTTCCTCGTCTGCCACACATCTTCTTATAATTTGATCAGGGCAGAATTTGAATAAATAAGGATCATCCCAATAAAAGTGTTTGCACAGAGCCACCAATCTTTTTCTTTCTTGATGTGTCATACCTGGAGGGAAAACATGAGCAGTTAGAAAGTTTACAATGTCAGCGAACCATGGAAAATTCGAGCAATGAGATACCAGTCGACTGGGCCTGGTACCAGTCGACTGTCCCGAGGTTAAGTTTATTTCAAAGAGATGTTCATCTGGGAAATTTTCGTCAAGTGGGGGCACAATTCTTTCTTCCTCCTGCAGTAGTCTGGACATGTGATCTGCAACAACATTGTCGCTTCCTTTCTTGTCTCTAATCTCGAGATCGAATTCTTGAAGCAACAGCACCCATCTGATCAACCTAGGCTTAGCATCCTTTTTAGTAAGCAAATATCTCAAAGCAGCATGGTCAGTGAAAACAATAACTTTAGAACCAATTAAATATGATCTAAACTTCTCTACAGCAAAAATAACAGCTAACATCTCTTTTTCAGTAGTGGAATAATTTAGCTGTGCATCATTTAGAGTTCGAGAAGCATAGTAAATAACATGGGGTTTCTTATTGATTCGTTGACCTAAAACAGCCCCTAAAGCATAATCACTTGCATCACACATGAGCTCAAAAGGATGGTTCCAATCTGGTGCCATGACAATAGGTGCAGAGATGAGAAGATTTTTCAATGTATTAAAAGCATTTGTACATTCTTCTGTCCATACAAACTCAATATCCTTAGCCAACAAGTCACAAAGGGGTTTGGAGATTTTTGAAAAATCTTTTATGAATCTTCTATAGAACCCTGCATGTCCTAGAAAACTCCTAACACCCTTAACTGTAGTGGGAGGGGGTAGTTTCGATATTATATCAATTTTTGCCTTGTCTACCTCTATTCCCCTTTTTGACACTACATGTCCCAACACAATACCTTGTTGTACCATGAAATGACACTTTTCCCAATTCAGCACTAAATTGCATTCTTCACATCTTTTAAGCACAAGCTGCAAATGGTTAAGGCATTCATCAAAACAAGATTCAAAAACACTAAAATCATCCATAAATACCTCAATGAACCTTTCAACCATGTCTGAAAATATGCTCATCATGCATCTTTGAAATGTAGCTGGAGCATTGCACAATCCAAACGGCATCCTCCTGTAAGCAAAAGTACCAAAAGGGCATGTAAAAGTGGTCTTTTCTTGATCTTCTGGAGCAATAGCAATTTGATTATAGCCACTATAACCATCTAGAAAACAATAATGACTATACCCTGCTAATCTTTCTAATATTTGATCAATAAAAGGAAGAGGGAAGTGATCTTTCCTGGTTTCATTATTCAACTTCCTATAGTCAATGCATACCCTCCATCCTGTGGTTACTCTTGTTGGGATAAGTTCATTCTCTTCATTTGTTACCACTGTAACTCCACTTTTCTTAGGAACTACATGTATAGGACTTACCCATTTGCTATCTGAGATAGGATAGATGATGCCAACATCTAGTAGCTTCAAAATTTCTGCTCTTACCACTTCCTTCATGTTGGGGTTGAGCCTTCTCTGTGCCTCTCTGCTAGGTTTTGCATCGTTCTCAAGGAGTATTCTATGCATGCACTTGGATGGACTTATTCCCTTGATGTCTGCAATGGTCCATCCTATTGCACTCTTGTGTTCTCGTAATACCTTCAGCAACTTATATTCTTCCTGTGCACTCAAGTTCGCAGCAATTATTACTGGTAGCGTCTGGTTCTCGCCCAAAACTGCATGCTTCAAATGGTCGGGCAACTGCTTAAGTTCTATGTCTGGAAGTTTCTGTACAGTCGACTGGGCCATGTCAGCAGTCGACTTGTTCTGGGTGTCTGGGTTTGGTCGACTGGTTAGAACACCAGTCGACTTACTCTGTTCATCAGTCGCCTGATCTGTAGAAGAACAATTTTTATCAGACACCAAATTTTCAAATAAAGGTGCAGGCTTACCTGAATATGACTGTGGAGTTTCAAGGTGATGTACTGTCTCTGCAATCCTCCAGTCATCGTATTCCTGTTCAACATGAGATAAAGTTAGAGATTCAGTGATTGTGGCTTGAAGTGGTTCAACGCTATGTACCTGAAATGTTTGATCAACAATCTCCTGCACCACATCAATATTATAGCATTCATGATCATCTTGTGGTAATTTTAGTGTATCAAACATTTTAAATTCCACTTTTTCTCCGTTTATCTTCATACTTATGATGCCCTTTTTAACACAAATTTTTATATCAGCTGTACTCATAAAGGGCCTACCTAATATGATCGGTAGAGATGATGACATTGAAGATTCCTCCATGTCCAACACAACAAAATCAGCAGGCAAAATAAAATTATTTACCTGAACTAGGACATCTTCTAAAATACCTCTAGGTCTTTTTATGCTACGATCAGCCAATTGCAAAGTGATGGATGTTGGCTTGAGTTCCCCCAATCCAAGCTTTTCGTAAACAGAATAAGGAAGAAGGTTGATGCTTGCCCCCAAGTCTAGCAGTGCTTTTTCAAAGAAGTGCTCACCAACTTTGCAAGGAATGGTGAAACTACCTGGATCTTTCAGTTTAGGTGGTAGTTTTCTTAATAATACAGCGCTCACTTCTTCTGTCAAAGCCACATCCTCCTTAACCTGAAATGTTCTTTTGTGAGTACAACAGTCTTTCAAAAATTTGGCATAAGAAGGAATTTGTTTAATAGCATCAAGTAGGGGAATATTAATTTCTACCTTTTTGAGAGTTTCAAAGACGTCAAATAAATGTTGTTCTTTCTTTTTATTGACTAACCTTTGAGGGAATGGTGGTGGAACTGTCCCTACTTTTTCACTTACCTTACTTGAACCCAAAGCTTTTGATGGTTGTGTATCTGGTTTGTCTGTATGTGTTCCAATCATGTTGTCAATTATCTTACCATTTCTTAGGGTTGTTACTGCTTGGAGCTGTTCTTGACCTCCTGGGTTTGGTATGGTTTGTGAAGGGAGTTCTCCTGCCTTTCGTTCGCTTAACTCTTTTGCAATCTGACCAATTTGTGTTTCTAACTTCTGAATTGCTTGTCCTTATTGGTTGCTTGTTTGATGTTGTTGTTGGAGCAATTGAAGAACGGTGGACTCAAAATCCAACTTCTTCTGTTCTGGGGCTGGTCGATCAAACCCACTTCCCATCTGAAAGTTTCGTGCATGTCCTTGTGCGATTTGATTCCCTTGATTATTTTGATTATTGCTCCATGAGAAGTTTGGATGATTTCTCCATCCTGGGTTATATGTGTTCGAGTATGGATTGTTCTTTGGTGGAAAAACTCCTCGACCCACATAATTCGCATGCTCCTGATCTGTGAAAGTAGACATGGAACATGTATCAGTTGTGTGATCTAAATGAGAACAAATTGCACACATTTCATTTGTTTGATTTTTAACTCCACCCATCGTCGACATTGCATTAACAAGCATATCAATTTTCTTATTCATGTTTACCATTTCTAATTGAATGTTATTACTATTAGAGATTTCGTAAACTCCCTGTTTTTTTGAAGGACCCCTTCTTGTTGAGAATTGTTGGGAGTTCTCGCTGAGTTCTTCAAAAAGTTCAATGGCTTCTTCTCCACTTTTCCTCATCAAAATTCCATTGCAAGCTGCATCAACAATTGCCTTGTTAGTGTCATTTAAACCTTCATAAAAAGCTTGTACCTGATCATCCTTAGGCAGATTGTGAGTGGGACACTTGAGAAGTTTGCTTTTGAAATCCTTCCATGCTTCGAAGAATAGATCTCCATCTTTTTGTTGGAAGAGTTGAATCTCCCTTTTTAGCTGTTTGGTTTTCTGGGCTGGAAAGAACTCTTTCAAGAATTTTGTTGCCAATTGCTCCCATGAATTAATTGATCCTGGTTCCAAAGAATTATACCACAACTTAGCATTAAGTTTTAAGAAAAAAGGAAACAAGATTAACCTGATTTGTTCAGCGGTAAGCCCTTGGACGCTTTGTGTCCTGCAAAGATCGAAAAAGTCTTGCAAGTGAAGATGAGGCTCTTCATCTGGTTTGCCACTAAAGTGGGGAACCATACTAAGTAAATGAGGAGATAGGTGCATGTTCCCTGTAGCATTAGGTTGAAAAGCAATGCAGGAAGGTTGCTCAATATTCTTAGGAGTGAATTTGTCCTGCATTGGCACTCGATTTTGTATTTCTTCAGCCATTCTTTCCTGTGAAATTTGTCTCTGTGCAGTCGACTGGGTCCGTACAGCAGTCGACTGGCTGGCTGTGAGAAGCTTACCTAGCCTGTGCAAAGTTCGTTCTGTTTCTGCGTCAATAGGTAGTAGCTCTGGACGAAGTGATCGTCTACCGTGCATTCACCGAAGTCCTGTAACCTAAAAGAAAAATTATTAATAAAAGAAAAGAAAAACTAATAAAAATTCTACTGACTTGTAAGTTAAAATACTAAACAATCCCCGGCAGCGGCGCCAAAAACTTGTTGTGCAAATCTAGATACCTAAATAAATAGACTAACTAGACACAAATTATAAAACCTCGCAAGTGCACGAATCGAATCGTAGTAATAGCAAGGGTCGATCCCACAGAGATTGTAGACTTCAACTTACTAATCAATAAAACTAATAATAAGAATGAATAAGGGTTGTTGTAATATTCTAAAAGAACTAAAAGATTAAAACTAAGATGAGAGGTGTTGAATCACAAATATCTCTTGAATAGTTGGGTTGTTGATCTCCACCAATAGTTGGTAATGCTAAGTTGCCTTCTGAATTTACTTCTAATTACTCATGTTTGTTCACTTCAAGGGCATGGTATCTACTCCTTAAAGTATTGTTTCCCTAAGCCAAGAATTAGGCATGGTATCTACTCTAATTCGTTTCTTCCCCTAAGTATTTTAGCATGGTATCTACTAAGTTATACTTAACAAAAGCATAAGAACAGTGGAAACGAACAAACACTTAAAGTTCTAGAAATTGGTATCAGATCTAGATCCTTTAAGTTGATTGAACCAAGAATCCTAAAGATTCCCTTGTTACAAATTACGAGCACGAGATACGGGTCGTCTCAATATGCTCATATAACAGATTCAGATTTCTAACCCACAAACTTGATAATATCAGATTCTGTATGGCAGTCGACTGGCTCTCACCTTCAGTCGACTGTACTTATAACTCCTGAACAAGTTTGAATGTTATCAATCTATATCAATTCTATTAGATTCAATCAATAAGTAAAATAGAAGGATTCAAAAGAACATAGCACTACATAACTACGGCTTCGATCTACCCAACTATGAAATTAGTTCCACATAATAATACTTTTATTGCTTAACAAGTTCAAATACATGATCAACTTCAAAGAGTAAAGAGAGAAGAAATAAACTAATGGATTCTGGCAATATGGTCGACTGGCTGTCACACAGTCGACTGCCTTCTGGTTGCTGAGTCTTCTTTCTCCTTTTTGGATGTTGATGGAATGAAGCACTGGTTGATGACTTGATGATTGGGAACTCTGAGATTAGGTTGCGTCCAAGAGATGTGTCCCCTGCTACAAATGATCTTTTCTGATATTTATAGAGTACGGCTGAGAATTAGGGTTTCCCCTTTTTTAGGGAAAAATCTTCTTGATTTGATGATTTATGTCTTTCTCTTTTCTTCTTTCCTTCCTTATCTGTTCACCACGTGCTTTTGCCAATTTCCAGTCTCTAGATTTGATTCGTTGCATAAGATCTGGATTTAAATAGATTTGAAATTAGATTTGGGTGAATCTTCGAATATCTTATCTGTTTACTCCGCCGCAGACCAGTCGACTTATCTTCGAACCAGTCGACTGAGTCGAGACTCCTGAAGATTTCCTATTTGATCATACCGGTCGACTGTCTTTTGGGAGTAAGTCGACTGTGGCGAGAGTTGTGGAAAATCAGCTTCTCTTGTCCAGTCGCCTGTGTTGGGGAACCAGTCGACTGATCCTCTGCAGTTTGCTGTGTATTATCCTTGAAGTCCTGAAACTGCTTCGTTTTGCTGTTATAAGCTGTTTCCTATGGAAAAGAGAAAATAAGAGTTAAATACCACATATAGAGCTTTTAAATGTCTAATTCCATTAAGATTATTGCTCTAGAAAGTGAATAATATTGTGTTCATCAGTAGGTACCGTTAGCTTGGGATTGGATGCATGTGATAGAATGATAATATGGCTTATGCAGATTGTAAAATAAAGGATTGTAAAAGAGAGAAAATGTAATTCAAAGTGTTAAATTTCCGTTGTGCTCTGTAAGGAATTGATGTAATAAAAGTTAAAAATTTTCTGTGTTTTACTATGTTTACTATTACATTGATGTTGATTCTGGATTTGTGCCAGTGTGCCACGTGTTTTCTAATTTTTAATTATTGAAATTTTGGGGCGCTACACTCTTGGTGAAAGCGTTCGACAGGATTTTTGACGCCGAGGAGAAGGGCTTCTCTTGCTCCCTTGGTGCTCTGAGCACCTTAGTTGCTCCTTTCATCTAAGTGTCCATGAAGGTCTGTCCCCTGCTTTCTACAATTGATAACATCGCAGATGTCTGGCTGCGAAAAGGGTGTTGTGGAAAGAGTGGATGTAAGGGCCAACCCCTGGTTTTCGACCGAACAGGAACAGGATCAGTTGAGATAGGTGCCCGCTGACGCAACCCCACTGGGAGGAGGATGTGGCAATAGAAGCGAAGCCAGTGACGGTTAGCAGGGAGGCTGCGATGGCCGAAGGGGAGGTGCCCCCTGGCGGCTGGTGACAACCACTATCTTCATTTTCCTGGTTGGTGGAATGGCCAGAAATAGTATTTTTTTGCCGGTGTGATTTGATCGAAGAGGTACATCTATAGTTTTTCACAGACAACGCCATTCTGTTGGTACTTTTTTCTTTCTGGTGTGGGAGCAATCAAATAATGAGCTCTTTTTTGGAGGAAACTTACAATCTGAACCAACGCTCAAATCTGAAGTTGTGGTGGTTGGAGTCTCCCTGATATGAATTTGATGGTGGAAAAGATCGCCGGAAAACTTGCAAGAAGTTTGAACTCCTAGGTTGACCCTAATGAAAGACTCTCCAATGCTCAAGTCAATAACTCGAAAAGAAAATTAGGGTTTTAGTGGCAAAAAATGGATTACCTTATACTGATTAAGGGGATGTAGTATTTATCGGCTAGGAGTCTTACACCATAAGAAAGATCTGATAGGGTATCTTTCTCAGATTTGATTGAAGATTCCACTGTTTAAGGGATTAATTCAGTTATTTAATTCTTAATTTATGATCTTTGATTGTCAGTATAATTAGCTAGAAATCCCTCTTCCATAGACTACAAATAAATCTTATCTGATGGCCCGGTTGAGTCGGTGGATCTAGATGCGGCCCATGTTCCTCTAATGGGCATGTAGTTAATGTGAATTTATTGTTCTGTTCTTGAAAGACTTTAAGATGCGTGCTGAGATCGTGTAGCTTTGATTTTAGCCGTATCAATTTTTAACGAAACACACTATGCGAATTTGTTTTGTGTTCATAAATAATAGTTGCAATACAATGATCCTGCCTCCTCCATCCTCAATTTCTTTTAGCCACTTTCCCTACAATTATCGGTCAGATTGGCCACAGGGCCCACAACTGTTTATTGGATGGACTTAGTTCCACTGTTATGCTCAAGGATTTTTTTTTTACACTGGTCCACAATAAAAATATTGAAAGAATCAGCTTTTAATTGCAATATCATAAAAATATTGATCAATTTAATCTACCTTCGAGCAAAATTACAAGTGAAAGGATTTCGTTATTTCAAAATGGTCTTTCTACAGTTGTGTTCTTATTTTCTTCTAAACTATTTCACTTGAATTTTTTTCTCCAAACTTAGTTAAATGCATCAGAAATTTTATAATATTGAATTTAGTTCTCAAATTGAGAACTTTTCATCACTTTCGAAAATTGATTAAGGGACTAATTTGAAAATGATAATTTGTTGCGAACCTGTTCGGAAATATCACAAAACTTAAATAAATTGTTAAATGAGAGCCCTCCCTCTAATTAATGAATTTCTGCATTAATCTTTGTTTATTATAATTACCCTAGTGGTTGAAGAGGCAGTGACGCAAAACTCGCACGCATGGTTAACAAAAGGTGATTACGTAGTTAATCGAGATATATATGGTTGGGGCCTACAGTGTTCCACTAGGTGATTAGGCTTCTTAAACAATTGCTAAGATTCGTGATTTAGGGAGAACATTAACATTAACAAACGCTCTCGTCGTCGTCATCGTCATCTTCGGCATTAATTGCATCACAGGTAGCGCCGTCGTCGCTATCAGAGTGCGTGGACGACATTTTGGTGCAAGGCATTAACTCGGTGGTGGTGGCATCAAGTACGAGACGCCTCTTCCTTTGCGTTAAATTAATGATGAAATGACTCGAAATGACTCACATACGTCTTTGTCTTTAAAAAGAACAAATCTTGCAAGACATCGACTCGAACCTACTTACCTGCATAGAAAAACCGATAATGACAATTGAATACTCAAAAACCGATCGGAGAAAATTAAAATGAACGAACTATAAATGTAACTTGATCTTAGAGTCCAACCCGCGGTTCATGTAGTATTTCCGACGTAATTAACTTGTTTAATTAAAAATTGTCTTTTTTTTTAATCATATATATATGGCAAATACTTCATTGAAAATGAATTTATTTTCACGGGTTGAAAAACACCAATCTGAGCCGTATTTGTTTTCACGGGTTGGAAAACACTAATCTGAGCCGTTGGATCACTTTTGATCGAGATCAGCGGCTCAGATCGCCTCCGCCCATCACCCTATATCACTTAAGTGGCAGAGAGTTATTTTGGAAATTTTGTCTCAAATAACTCTTCGTCCGATTCGCTTTGATAAAATGAATATAACCTAGGCCGTTGTTGGGAACAAAGGTCTAGGTTATAAAAATTTGAATTATAAACCGTTGTTTGGAACAACGGCCTTGTTCTAAATTTTTATAACCTAGGCCATTGTTCCCAACAACGGCTATAAAATTTTATAACCTAGGCCGTTGTTCCAAACAACGACCTATAATTCAATTTTTTATAACCTAGGTATATCAATTTTTTTAGAATTTGTTCAGCGAAGAGTTATTTGGAACGAAATTCCCAAAATAACCCTCTGCTGATCAATTGAAACGGGTTATGAGGAGCTCGATATGAGCCGTTGATCACGATCATGAGCGATCCAACGGCTCAGATTGGTGTTTTCCAACCCGTGAAAACTAGACTCGTTTTCAATGGAGCATTTGCCTATATATATATATATATAAGAAAAGTGAGCCTCATATAGAGCATGAGGAAATTTTCCTTAAACAAAGTGATTATACTTACTTGGTGTGACCCTTATGTTTCTTTCATTGCAAACAGATTTGTTTGCACAGACCCGTTAGGAACGGCGATCTGAGCGTTGGATCTAGATCCAATGGCTCATATTGGTTATGATTTTTTTGTGTGTGAATTTTTTGCCTTAAACCGTCGTTGGCAACGACGGTCTTAGTTATACTTTTGTTTAATTCAAGGAATACCCTTTGGTGATAAACTATTTATAGGGAAAAATTTTAATGGATATGTAGGAGAAGATAACATGAGATATGAGAGGGTGCATGGCGGACATAGATTTAGAAATAAGAACGATGGTGGAGAGGCTCTATTAGATTTTGCAGCTTCGTATGATCTTAACTAGCAAATACTTATTTAGGAAGAGGGGCAAACATTTGATAACCTTTAAAAATGGTGCAAATAGGAGTTAGATTGATTTTTTCATTACTAGAAAGGTAGATCACTTGACATTTAAAGATTGTAAAGTTATACCAGGAGAGTGTTTAACCTCACAACATAAATTAATGGTATTGGATGTTAAGACTGAAAAACGCATATGTGCAAGAAAGCAAACTAGGAACCCAAGAATTAGGTGGTGAAACTTGAAGAGAGATAAACTAGAATTTTTTTAGAGATAAAGTCCTTAAAGGAGCATCATGAAATTGGAAAGAGGAGACAAATATGATGTGGACTAAAATGACTACGTACATAAGAAAAATTTCAAAGGAGGTACCTGGAGAATCTAAAGATAGAGAGCTGCTAAATAAAGAAGCATGGTGGTGGCAAGAAGAACTCCAAAATATTGTATGAGAAAAAAGAAATCAACCTTCAAAATATGGCAAAAGAATAGAAATGAAGAGGATTTGGAGAGATATAAGACCGTTATAAAAGAAGTTAAGAAAGTGGTAAGAGATGCAAAAGAAAAAAACTTATGATGATTTAAACACAAAATTAGAAACAAAAGAATGAGAAAATAATATTTATAAGCTTGCTAAACAAAGGTATATAAAAAATAAAAGATCTGGATACAATTAGGTGTATTAAAAGCGAGGATTCAAGAGTTTTAGTAAAAGATGAGGAAATTAAGGAAAGATGACGAAATTAATTTGAGAAGTTATTAAATGAAAAGTTTGTGGGCAACTTAAATATAGAGAACTCGAGGGAGAGTCGAGAGCATAAGTTTTTCCGTAGAATTAGGACCTCGGAGATTCGAAATGCTCTAGCCTCTAGGAATGATGAAAATAGGAAAATCTTTAGGACCGGGTGATATGCCCATTGAAGTTTGGAAGTGTCTTGGGGATGTAAGAGTGGGTTGGCTAACAAAATTATTTAATAATTTTTTGAGGACTAAAAAGATGCCCGATGAATGAAGAAAGAGTATTTTAGTACCTATATATAAAATAAAGGAGATATACAAAGTTGCTCAAACTACCGAGAAATTAAATTAATGAGTTATACGATGAAAATTTGGGAAAGAGTATTCGAATATAGACTTAGATTAGAAACTGCAGTGTCTGAGAATCAGTTTGGGGATTATGTCTGGGAGGTCAACAATGAAAGTAATTTATGTACAAAAGAGACTTATGAAAAAATATAGGGAGAATAAGAAAAATCTACATATAATTTTTATAGATCTAGAAAAAATATATGACAAAGTTCATAGAGACATATTATGGTGGGAGTTAAATAATAAAAGAGTAACAATTCGGTGTATTAAGGTAATTAAGGATAGGTATGAAGGGACAATGACCACAATTAGAACAACTGTAAATCCTGTTTCCCCGTATTTGTATTCTTATACTGTATGTTGCCTCATTGTACTCTCTCGTCTATTTGAGATCCTGTAATTTGTTTTAGATTGAATAAAATCGTTATTTTTTCCTCGACTCAATTTTTTGGGTCTTTTTATCGAATTCATTTGTGTGCTATTTGTGTCGTTCTTCATGAAGAATTGACCATTTCTTCTCATTTATCTCTTTAATCCCCATTTTATTGCATTTTGACCAATTCTCTTGTTGGATCCTATTTGAAACGGATCCCCAAAACCCACAAACCCGAAACCCTACTATATAACCCTACCCTAACCCTAATCCCAACCCTAATCACTGTTAAAACCCAACAAACCCCGCGGCTATCAATATTTTCTTTCGTCTCCATCTCCTTCGTCCCAATCCCATTTTCCGTTGCCGTCCACAACCAATCCCCACCTTCGATCACCATTACCCAGCCACTCCCTCACCACCACCATCAATCGCCAACACCCCACCGCCATCACATATCCAACATCGAACCCAACTCCTCCCCTGTTTGAAACCGCAAGCAGAGTCGCCGCGGGCGTCAGTTTTCGACGTCGCGCCTTTGCCGTCAGTTGCCGCTCGTCACACCACAGTCACCACCGTCGCGTCGCTACGTCGAAGTCCCCACCGTCGCCACTCTCACTCTCGATCTCACTCGGTGATCGTCGAAGAAGCGAATGAAGAAGAAGAAGAACAACGGATTAGGCGGGAGTGAATCTCGACCATCGGATCACATCAAGATCCGTGCGAACGAGCCAGATCTGATCGGTGTTTGGCGTTCGTCCACAGCGAATCCCATATCCGCTGTTCGCTGTTCGGGAGGGATCCGCTGCGTAGGAGCGATCCCATTGGCTGCGCTCGCTGTTTGGTGTTCTGGGCGCAGCGAATCCTGGTGTGCTGTTTGCTGTTCGGCCGATCCGGTGTGGGGGAAAATTCGCTCTACTGTTGATTCTTGCACATGCTTCACACGTACTTTTGGGAGACTTCTTCCGGGATTTTTCAACCCAATTTTCTACAACAAGTGGATCTAATCGTCGTCAAATTAAGGCAAGTATCCCTTGTACAATTAATTTGTTCTAGTACAAGCATCTCTTGAAAAATACCACGAATAGTTAGAATTATGACTCATCCTTAACTATCGTTGTTGATCAAATAATAACCCTCATAAATTTCATAATTCTAAGAGTCACAAAAATTTTCTTGTGTTAAATTATAACTACTTGGACTCTTTTACCCCTTGAGCACATGGACACATGAGATTAAGGAGCCCTAGATTTGTAGATACATGTCACATTTTGTGTTTGATGATCTTGTAACCATTTGACTTGAAAAATAATTATTACTTGCTGTTTTGATAACCAATATCATGTATTTAAATCGCACATAACTTAGATGCCTAATAACAAATTTCCATGTAATCTATACTAGTAAGTTATTCCCACATGTTGCTGTCCTGAATCTTCTTTTGCTGTTTCAACCCATTTAACATTAGAATCTGAACCCGAGACCTGAACAGTAAATGTAGATCTAGATGTCTAAATATTGATAGCCTCCGAAATTTTTGAATTTGGAGTTACGGTCTAGGAGTTATTGCAATTTTACTGCAGCTGTGTCGGTAGGCGTAGATTTGCAAAACTGCTGCACACCTTTACTTTGCGAATTAATTTGGCTATGTAAACAGCAAGCGTTTGACTTAAAATTTTATATGTAGTTGCTGGCACCCTATAGGACATCCCAATTTTTCTTAGAATTAATTTTTATTATTTCAACCCTGTTTTACATGTATAAACTCAAATACACAATTCTGCCTGAACAAATGTAACAAGCCGGGGTTTGAGGGAAGGACTATAGAGTGGACAACATAGGTAAGTGTACTTAGAAGGGGGCCCGTGTTTCCCAAAGTTGTATGTTAAATTGAACTAAGTGCCACGTAGAACTAAGTGCCACGTCATGGTGACGGGGGCCACCTCTAGAGCCTACGGGGGCCACCTCTAGAGCCCATGGTTGATCACCTGCTTGTTATTTGATGCCTGAGTACACCGCCCTATAGACTCTATTACTACGCCTAAACAAAATTGCATTGTTTGTAGCAACCATGTAGTAAAAAGATGGATGCATGAAGTGCTACCTAGATAGTAATAACTACAAGATTTGAACATAAAACTTGAACATGACACCTGTTACTTGATACTTGATGATATGATACATGAAACATGATACATGAGACTTGAAACCTAAAACTTGAACTTGATACGTGTTACCTGATACTTGACATCTTGTTACCTGGTACTTGACAACTTGATACTTGACACTAGACTTGGCACTTGTTATATGACACTAGACTTGAGACTTGTCACTTGATGTTAGATACCCCTACAGGTTCACTTGTCACTTGTTTTACCACTAGTATTTGTTATCCAGCCTGTTTACTTGAGTTATCCTTCTTGTTAGCTAGTTCTTGGTTCTTTCCACTACTTGTTATATCTCTGTTACATTCTTGATTCCAATTCCCCATTACTTGTACTCGTTTTTACTATTTGTGGTCCTAGCTTGCACTAAGGGCATTTTCTCTTGTTTTTCCCTGTTTTTCCTTTTTATATTTATTAAGCAGACTTTGGAGACGAGCTACCCGCTGGAATTGGTGAGCAAAGGTTTTAGCCTTCAAGTGAAGAAAAGACTTGTTTAGAACATTTATTTTTCTTGAAATTATTATTCCTTCTGTTTAAGAACTTGTAACGGGCTGACGTTCCTGAGTTCTACATTTGATCTAGACTTGAAAACTATGTGGACATTATTATTTGTTTTCAATTGTTTTCTGTTGCTTAATAACTTATTCATGCATGCTTGGTTGTATATATATTCGTGATATTCTTGTTGTGATGCTGAGTCGTTCCTACAGCTTATGGATGATGTTAAAATCATTCGCTGGGCTTCGTCATGCGCTCGTATTCTATGTTTTTGGGAAGCGGGGCGTGACAGGTTTTTAGTGGTATCAGAGCTCAGGTTTGGCTAATGTGTTAGTTTGACTAATACATTAGACAGGCTTGACTCAGTCAGGATTAACTCAACATTAAACAGGCCATGCAGCCACATGAATAATTTGATAATGAACTCGATCTGGACACAAGTCTTATCCCATCCATTTTGATCCATTCCTTGATTCATTGCTTCCTTCCATTTCTTACAATCATCCCGATTTATTGATTCCTTATTGGGTACAATTTATTCTTTCCGTACCCATATACTTTTGCTTTTGGTGCAAGCAATCTCTTATTTCTGCTTGCCTCGTTGAACCCTCCTTATTCCGGTTCGTGTGTAGTTTATTGCTCTTCGTGCCTTGCATTCATCTTTAATTGTTGACTCACTTTGAGTACCATGCTAGTTATTTCTCCTCTGCTATATTCTCTTCAATTCTGATTTTGCCCCTCGTCCTTCTTCCTTCGCATTCAATTCCTTAATTTTCTCATGTCCCTTCTAGTCATCCTCCTATTTAACTCCTTATTGGATGTAGCTTTATTTTTCTCCTACTTATTTTTCTCTTTATAATTATTTTTCCGAATACTTCCTATGTTACGATTATTAATTGTTATATTTATTTTCGATCTCCTATATAAAAAAAAATGTTTCTCAACAAAGATTTTGTTATTCCGAACAATGGTGTATTCTAACTTCACTTTTCATTTTTGATCGACTATATATTTCTACTGAATTATTTTAGTAAGACAAATTCTTATTTTGTTGTATAATGCTATTATTACTACTACTATTATTATATTTGCTATTATTTTCATTATCATTACTAGTATTATTATTATGGTTACTACTGTTGATATTCTTATTGTTGTTTTCATTATTTTATTATTATTGTTGATATTAAATTACTTCCTCAAAAATATTGGGCACAAACTATATCTTGTCTTGCATTATTATTTTTACTAGTGTTGTTGATATTTTAATATTATTGCTATTATTATTATTATTATTATCATTCTTTTTGCGATTACTGTTATTATTACTGTTATGATCATGGTTATTATCATTGTTATTCTTATTGTTATTAGTATCGATATTTTATCATTATTATTGTTATTGGTACTATTATTTTTGTCGTTACTATTATTATTATTATTAATTTGTTTTGAGCCTGAGCATGCTCAATTTTATATACATTTCACCACTTCGGTGCAACCTAATGTCGAGATGACAAATATGCAACTCGATGTCAATGGAGGCAAATTGCAACTGGATATCAGTGAGGCAAAATGTGCAGCCGAATATTCGGACGGCAACTTGAAACCTGATGTCGTGAAGGCAAATATGCAACTTGATGTTAAGGAGGCAAGATTTTCTACCTATTACTAATTGATATTTCAAGACTCGTTACTTATATAATGAAACTGATGGTAAAAGAATATTTTCGTTATTATTGGTATTATTAATATTACTGTCATTTCAATTGATGTTATTATTATTGTTTTCATCACCTTTATTACTGTTATTATTTTTATTTTCATTGCTGTTACTTTATTGATATTATTGTTATTATTGCTATTATCATATTATTTATTATCATTATTGATATTATTTTTAATGTATCATTATTATTATTATTGCATTATTTTCATGAGTGCGTTGAATTCTATTATGTCACGTATGTGTTATCGTTATTATTAGTATTGTTGATATTTTTATTATGTTTATTATTACCTGTATGATTATGATGATTTTGATTTCTGTTAATATTATTGTTGTTATTATTATTTTGTTACTATTATTACTAATTTTATTATTATCATTGTTATATTTATTTTTATTATTGTCATTATTATTCTGTTACTATTGATGTTATTATCATTGATATTTGTTGTTATTATTATTTCTGTTAAAGCCATTAGTTTTGATATGTATTCTATCTTTTAATTATGAAGATTGAAGCTCAAGCTTTATATCCATTTTGCATTATTGCTTATCTCTATTTGGAGCCCATACTCTCTTTAATCCTAGTGTCTCATTCTTTCCTTCCTGCTCGGATCGTCGCTTGGTGCCACGTGGTCTACAACGACATGTCTGGAGCTTGGAACGTCACCATCAGAGTGGCGCAGCGGAAGCGTGGTGGGTCCATAACCCGCAGGTCCCAGGATCCCCTTGTTGTGACCAGTCCTTTGTATTGTTGCTTCCCTCTGTTCCTTGTATTCATCTCCATCCATTGATTCCCTGAATGGTTTAATCCTTCCCTGTCTTTCCTCTCCTTGATTTCAGTTCTGCCGACTTCTTATCTTACTTTATTATCTCATGTTGTTCTTTCCTTTTGATACCGTCTATTCTCTTTCATGCATTCCATTTGACATCGTTGCTATCCACTCCCTTCTTATTTTGGTGTTACAACCAAATTGACTTTTCTTTGGGTCCCTTGTTTGTTACCCTCTCCTAAGTTTCTTTTACCCTGTCCTATGTACCGCCTAAGCAAATTTCGAGGACGAAATTTTTGTGTAAAGTGGGTAGGATGTGTAACTCCTGTTTCCCTGTATTTGTATTCTTATACTGTATGTTGCCTCATTGTACTCTCTCGTCTATTTGAGATCCTGTAATTTGTTTTAGGTTGAATAAAATCGTTATTTTTGCCTCGACTCAATTTTTTTGGTCCTTTTAACGAATTCATTTGTGTGCTATTTGTGTCGTTCTTCATGAAGAATTGACCATTTCTTCTCATTTATCTCTTTAATCTCGATTTTATTGCATTTTGACCAATTCTCTTGTTGGATCCTATTTGAAACGGATCCCCAAAACCCACAAACCCGAAACCCTACTATATAACCCTACCCTAACCCTAATCCCAACCCTAATCACTGTTAAAACCCAACAAACCCCGCAGCTATCAATCTTTTCTTTTGTCTCCATCTCCTTCGTCCCAAACCCATTTTCCGTCGCCGTCCACAACCAATCCCCACCTCCGATCACCATTACCCAGCCACTCCCTCACCACCACCATCAATCGCCAACACCCCACCGCCATCACATACCTAACCATCGAACCCAACTCCTTCCCTGTTTGAAACCGCAAGTAGAGTCGCCGCGCGCGTCAGTTCTCGACGACGCGCCGTTGTCGTCAGTCGCCACTCGTCACACCACAGTCGCCGCCGTCACGTCGCCACGTCGAAGTCCCCACCGTCGCCACTCTCACTCTCGATCTTGCTCGGTGATCGTCGAAGAAGCGAACGAAGAAGAAGAAGAACAACAGATTAGGTGGGAGTGAATCTTGACCATCGGATCGCATCAAGATCCGTGCGAACGAGCCAGATCTGATCGCTGTTCGGCGTTCGTCCACAGCGAATTCGCTGTTCGCTGTTCGGGAGGGGTCTGCTGCGTAGGAGCGATCCCATTGGCTGCGCTCGCTGTTTGGTGTTCTGGGCACAGTGAATCCTGGTGTGCTGTTTGCTGTTCGGCCGATCCGGTGTGGGGAAAATTCGCTCTACTGTTGATTCTTGCACCTGCTTCACATGTGCTTTTGGGAGACTTCTTCCGGGATTTTTCAACCCAATTTTCTACAACAAGTGGATCTAATCGTCGTCAAATTAAGGCAAGTATCCCTTGTACAATTTATTTGTTCTAGTACAAGCATCCCTTGAAAAATACCACGAATAGTTAGAATTGTGACTCCTCCTTGACTATCGTTGTTGATCAAATAATAACCCTCATAAATTTCATAATTCTAAGAGTCACAAAAATTTCCTTGTGTTAAATTATAACTACTTGGACTCTTTTACCCCTTGAGCACATGGACACATGAGATTAAGGAGCCCTAGATTTGTAGACACATGTCACATTTTGTGTTTGATGATCTTGCAACCATTTGACTTGAAAAATAATTATTACTTGCCATTTTGATAACCAATATCATGTATTTAAATCGCACATAACTTAGACGCCTAATAACAAATTTCCATGTACTCTATACTAGTAAGTTATTCCCACATGTTGCTGTCCTGAATCTTCTTTTGCTGTTTCGATCCATTTAACATTAGAATCTGAACTTGAGACTTGAACAGTAAATGTAGATCTAGATGTCTAGATATTGATAGCCTCCAAAATTTTTGAATTTGGAGTTACGGTCTAGGAGTTATTGCAGTTTTACTGCAGCTGTGTCGGTACGCACAGATTTGCAAAATTGCTGCACACTTTTACTTTGCGAATTAATTTGGTTATGTAAACAGCAAGCGTTTGACTTAAAATTTTATATGTAGTTACTAGACACCCTATAGGACATCCCCAATTTTTCTTAGAATTAATTTTCATTATTTCAACCCTGTTCACATGTATAAACTCAAATATACAATTCTGCCTGAACAAATGTAACAAGCCGGGGTTTGAGGGAAGGACTATAGAGTGGACAACATAGGTAAGTGTACTCGGAAGGGGACCCGTGTTTCCCAAAGTTGTATGTTAGATGGAACTAAGTGCCACGTAAAACTAAGTGCCACGTCATGGTGACGGGGGCCACCTCTAGAGCCTACGGGGGCCACATCTAGAGTCCATTACAAGGTTACATGATATATATTTGCAATCTCATGGAACTAAGTGCCACGTAGAACTAAGTGCCACGTCATGGTGACGGAGGCCACCTCTAGAGTCTACGGGGGCCACCTCTAGAGCCCATGGTTGATCACCTGCTTGTTATTTGATGCCTGAGTACACTGCCCTATAGACTCCATTACTACGCCTAAATGAAATTGCATTGTCTGTAGCAACCATATAGTAAAAAGATGGATGCATGAAGTGCTACCTAGATAGTAATAACTACAAGACTTGAACATGAAACTTGAACATGACACCTGTTACTTGATACTTGATGATATGATACATGAAACATGATACATGAGACTTGAAACCTGAAACTTGAACTTGATACGTGTTACCTGATACTTGACAGCTTGTTACTTGGTACTTGACAACTTGATACTTGACACTAGACTTGGCACTTGTTACATGATATTAGACTTGAGACTTGTTACTTGATGTTAGATACCCCTACAGGTTCACTTGTCACTTGTTTTACTACTAGTATTTGTTATCCAGCCTGTTTAGTTGAGTTATCCTTCTTGTTAGCTAGTTCTTGGTTCTTTCCACTACTTGTTATATCTCTATTACATTCTTGATTCCAATTCCCCATTACTTGTACTCGTTTTTACTATTTGTGGTCCTAGCTTGCACTAAGGGCATTTTCTCTTGTTTTTTCCTGTTTTTCCTTTTTATATTTATTAAGCAGACTTTGGAGACGAGCTACCCGCTGGAATTGGTGAACAAAGGTTTTAGCCTTCAAGTGAAGAAATGACTTATTTAGAACATTTATTTTTCTTGAAATTATTATTCCTTCTGTTTAAGAACTTGTAACGGGCTGACGTTCCCGAGTCCTACATTTGATCCAGACTTGAAAACTATGTGGACATTATTATTTATTTTCAATTGTTTTTTGTTGCTTAATAAATTATTCATGCATGCTTGGTTGTATATATATTCGTGATATTCTTGTTGTGATGCTGAGTCGATCCTACAGCTTATGGATGATGTTAAAATCATTCGCTGGGCTTCGTCACGTGCTCGTATTCCATGTTTTTGGGAAGCGGGGCGTGACAACAATCACTAGAGAGACCAGCGATTTTCCTGTTACAGTAGGTTTACACCAATGTTCCTCTTTAGGCCCCTACATCTTTACTTTGGTTATGGATGAATTGACGCGAGGAATACAAGATGAGGTTCCTTGGTGTATGCTTTTTACTGATGACATCATTTTAGCGGACGAGACTATAATAGGAGTCAATGCTAAATTAGTGAAGAGAATCTTTGGGAGCTAGAGGCTTTAGGATAAGCAAAACTAAAACAGAGTATATGGATTGTAATTTTAGTGATATTCAGAATACAACTGAAGAATTAGTGATGCTTGATGGCCAAGAGATACCTAAAAGAGACCGTTTCCGATATTTAGGCTCGATTATACAAAGAGATGGAGAGATTTGTGAAAATGTTATACATAGGATCCAAGCAGGGTGACTTAAGTGGAGAAGTGGCAGTGGTGTCTTATGTGAAAAACATATACCTTTGAAGTTGAGAGAAAAATTTTATAGGACGACTGTTTGACCAACAATGTTGTATGGAGCAGAGTGTTGGGCAATAAAGAAACAACACGTCCAAAAAAATGAGTGTAGCGAAGATGAAGATGCTAAGATGGATGTGTGGTAAAATAAGGAAGGATAGAATTAAAAACGAGCACATACGAGACATGCTAAAGGTAGCTCCAATCCAAGATAAGTTAAGAGAGAATCACCATAGGTGGTTTGTATATGTCACACGTAGACCTAGTAGTGCATCCGTTAGAAAGAGTGATTTGATAAGTATTGAGGGGAGAGTTAAGGGCAGAGGAAGACCTAAATTAACTTGGGTGGAAACAGTGAAAAAAGATATGACAACTTGTGACCTTACAGAAGATATTGCGCTAAACGGAGCAGAATGGAAAACCAGGATTCATGTAGCCGACCCCCACTAGTTGGGAAAAAGGCTTTGTTTTTGTTGTTGTTGTTGTTATAATTTAGCCCGTTGTTGCCGACGACGGTCCAAGGCAAATTGGATTTTTTTTTAAACTCTATCTTCTCTCTTTCACACTCTCTTTACTCTATATATCTTCTTCCCTGATCCAAACCCAATCCCCACTGAAACAACTCCCCTCTCACTCTGAAGACTCCTCCTCTCTCACTTCACTCTCTATCACTCAGCATCGTTCCCTCGTTGGTTCTCTCTCTCTCTCTTCCGAAGCACCTCCCCCAACCCAAAAAATCCTAACCCTAACCCACACCCAAACTCCTCATCCTCCTCCGTCCACTACTGCTGCTCCTCCTCCATTCCCACACTCTCTCTCACTCCCAATCTCTCTTCCTATCTTCGAAACCACTCCTCCTCCAAACTTCGAACGCAAATCGTGAAGTAGAAACCTAAGTTCGGCGACAACACCTGCATTGGGGAAATTTGTAGTAGTGCAAGGTAATGACTAAATCATTGGCTTTGTAGTTTTATTTGTGTTGTTTTTTATGTTTTTGTATGTCTCTTTCTAATTATTTGAATTACTTAAAGTTGTCCAATAATTTTGTAGATTTAGTAGTATGTATTTAGTATTTTGATTATTTTAGACGATGGAATTTTAGCCGTAGTTGTTGTTGTTTGCTCAAATTGTAGATTTATTCGTATTTTTAATTGTTTGATATTAGTAAAACAGCATAAACGGTCGCAAAAAATCCAAAACTTTGCGAATAGGTCGAACTCACCCCACACATGCAAACGCAACTTGTAAAAGTGATTTTCGACTCACGGTTTGCGAGATACAGTTCTGTATCGCTTTTAGTCAATAAAAACCAAAATAAAACGGTACACGGCCTTTTCTCGCAAACTATGTGTCAAAACTTACTTGTACAAGTTGCATTGGCTTGTATTACGTGAGTCTAACCTACTTACAAAGTTTCGTATTTTTTGGATGTCGTTTGTAGGATTTTCTAGTGTAACCGTACTAAAAAATATTGTTGTTTAGTTGTTGTTGTTCGAGAGATGTGAGAAAACTGAACAAATGACATCAAAAAATTCCAAAACTTTGTGAGTTGGTCAGTCACCCCACAGAAGCCAACGCAAATTGTAGTAATGACTTTCGACTCACGATTTCCGAGATACGGCCGTGTAATGCTCCATTTTGGTTTTTCTTTACCAAAAGCGATACATGGCCGTATCTCGTAAACCGTGAGTCTAAACTCAATCCTAAAGGTTGGGTTTGCTTGTGTTATGATTAAAATCAGAAATAATGGTATTCAAGTTAAATTTCACATACATAATAAGAAATTTATCTTAGCACGAATCTTCACCTTCATCGTCATCACTTTCTTCATCGCTTGGATCTTCTTCATATGCTTCCAACCTGCTAAATAAATGAGAAGAATGAGTTAGTCAATAAGAAAAATTCAAGTTTGAGTGAGTCAAATTAATATAAACTAAAAGCAGATATATTATCTAGCCAAATTGTGTGGACAATTTCTTGAATTGTGATATGCGACACAAAGCCATGTCCTGCACAGTCTAGGTTTTTAAAATTTTTGCGATTCTCTTACGAAATTCAATCTCTTTCCTCTAGTAATTCCCTTTATAGTGCATTGTCGAGGGTCCCCCACCGGTGCATGTGCATGTCCAACACTCTCGGGTTGTGCACTGCCTTCGCGATGTGTGCTAATTCCAAGTTGAATGTGAGAAATACCTTCATTGCCCTTAAGCATATGGTCGAGCATGTATTTGTAAGTTTTTTTCGGAAGAACAACCAAAATCGACCAACTGTCTTTAGTGCTAACTCAATTCACAATATCGAGAGGCAAAATTATCGCCAATACTATTGGAAACGGATGTATAGCTTCTTCTCAACTGATCTCGTGTCCATTATCTACAAATATATTACTCCGGACCGAAGAACCGCTAAAATATGTTTGCATGAAATGCCTACAAATTCATAGAGGCAACAAGGACATTTAGCTATTTCACAATGTTTGCAAAAAAAATCACCCTCCCTGGTTCTGAATTTCCACAAATCGTTGCTGAGAAAGCTGAACTATCTAGTGTATCCATATCAGCAATGCTACTCACATTAAATAATAAGCTTTTTTGCACTTGTTGTTAGAATTTGTAGAAAATCTTCAATGTGTATGTTCGTGCCATTTGTTCTTCCATTTCCCATTCGATCTTCAATTTTGGTATCTTCTCATGATTAGAATGAGTTTCTTTTAGTTTCTCGTGTCTTTGTTTTACTAAGACTCAGTCGAAAATGACGGCAAATTTATGTAAAGAGTACTTCTTATGAGTTTGTTGCTTCAAGGATGAATGTAGAGATTCACTCTATTGGGTACTCAACATGTTGGCCTAAAATGACTGTCTTGCATAGACGGAGGCCCATTTCTCACGAATTTCAAATGTATCGTTCAACCATTTGTTATTCTAAACTTTATATTGCAAAATCAATAATTTTCACTTCTCTTCAAAATCAGTTTTATATTCTTCCGTATAAATGATTCTCTTCTAAGCATCCCTAAATTCATCGATATTATTCGCCATACGCACCTTCTGCGGCAACTTATCCAAAATATGCCAAATGAAATATTTATGCTCAGTCACAGGGAAAACTTTCTTCAGTGCAACACTGATTCCACAATCCTCATCCATCACGAAGTCGATCGGCTCACGTAATATTACTCCTCGCCACTTTTCAAAGATCCACTCAAATGAGGATGCCTTCTCATTTGGAATGAATCCACAGCCTAAGAACGTTTATTGCCAATGATGGTTGACTCCAACAAATGGTACGAATAACATTCCGTATCGGTTTGTTTTGTAGGTAGCATCAAAGTAAACTACATCCCCAAATACTTTTAAATTCTTTCTAGCGACACCATCTACCCAAATACAGTGGGACAATCGCCATTCAGAATCTAATTGGTAATCATAAAAAAATAAAGGATCGGTCTGTTTTTTCGTTTCGAAGAACTCACTGAGCATTTATCCGTCGTGTCCTTTCATACCTTCCATCGAGTCTCTCCAGAGATTTCTAACATCGATTTCAGTTAATCCAATTTTATCATGACCTCCACTTGCACCTTCGAAGAAAATCATTTGTTTGTATATGCTTCGATAAGTTGACCAATCACTCTTTTATCGGATTTTGACACTATACGATTTCGAGGCAGTAAATGAGATCTACCGGGTGAAGTAAATTGAGGATTTTGTGGTGTATTAAATGAATAAATAATCCATGTATTACTTTGTTCGCTTACTTTTACATGCACAAAAGCTTTGCAACCCGTTCTAGAAATAGTTCTCCGTCTAGCATCATTAGGCTACTCCCGGCTTTATTACATACATATGATTTATCGATTACATCGGTTCTCTTGTATTTATTCCCACCCTTACATATAGCGAAACCCGTACATCTACAATGTGATGAATAAAATTTCTCCGCTTCATCTATAATATGAAACGTCATACCTATCTTCGGTTTTAAATGCTCATCAACTTGCGGCTGAAATTTACCCATTTTTTGTGCACGAACAAATTTTTCTTCGACAACAAAACTTCCTTCAACATTGTTCATATCTAACATTAAAAATAATAAAAAAATTATCAACACAGTAATCATATAGACTTAATTACACTATTTGCATATATAGATACACAAGACAACATACACAAATACAAACTTGGAATTCCAAAACTTTGCAAGTGGATTGGGCTCGTCTAATACAAGCCAACACAACTTGTAGAAGTGAGTTTCGACTCACGGTTTGCGAGATAAGGCCGTATATTACTTTATTCTGGTAAAAATGGTACACGGTACACTTTCGCAAACTGTGAGTCGAAACACTTCTACAAGTTCCGTTGACTTGTGTTACGTGAGTCCAACCTACTTGCAAAGTTTCATAATCTATGGATGTCGTTTGTAAGATTTACTAGTGTAACCGTACAAAAAAATTTCTTAATTTAGTTGTTCTTATTCGAGAAACGTGTGAAAACTGCACAAACGATATCAAAAAATTCGAAAACTTTGCAAGTTGGTCGAATTGACGTAACACAAAGCAATGCAACTTGTAGAAGTGAGTTTCGACTCACGATTTGTGAGATACGGCAGTGTACCAATTTATTTTAGTTTTTGTTCAAAAAAACGATACACGGCCGTATCTCTCAAACCGTGAGTCCAAAATCATTTCTAAGTTGCGTTGGCATGTGTAGTGAGAGTTCGACCTACCCGCAAATTTTTGCATTTTATTTTGGACAGTTTATGCTGTTTTACTAATATCGACCAATTGAAAATATGAATAAATATACAAGTTGAGGAAACAACTACAACTACAACTACAACTACGACTAAAATTTCAACGTCTAAAATCATCAAAATAATACATACAAACTACTACATCTACAAAATTATTGGGCTAATTTAATCAATTCAAGTAATTAGAAAGAGACGAAAAAATTAAAAAAACCTGACAAATACAACTACGAAGCCAACTTGCAGAAGTCATTACCTTACACTCCTGCGAATTTTTCCTATGTAGGTGTTGTCACTGAACTAGTGTTTCGATTTGCGTTTGAAGATTGGAGGAGGAGTGGTTTCGAAGATAGAAGGAGAGATTGGGAGTGAGAGAGAGTGTGGGAATGGAGGAGGAGCAGCAGTGGACGAAGGAGGAGGAGGAGGAGGAGTTTTGGTGTGGTTTAGGGTTAGGGTTTTTTGGGTTTGGGGAGGTGCTTCGGAAGAGAGAGAGAGAGAGAGTGCCAATGAGGGAACGATGCTGAGTGAGAGAGGAGGAGTCACTAGAGTGAGAAGGGATCGGTTTCGATGGGGATTGGATTTGGATCAGGGAAGAAAGATAGAGTAAGGAGAGAGTGAGAGAGATAAGATAGAGTTAAAAAAAATTTATCCACTTTGCCTTAGACCGTCGTTGCCGACAACAATCTAAGGCAAAAATTTTACAAATAAAACCATAACCAATCTGGGTCATTGGATCTAAATCCAATGGCTCAGATCGCCGTTCGCAATGAGTCTGTGTTCAAAGGAAGAAATCTCATATTTATATAGACAAATTTTGAAATTTGAAGAGATCATGCAGAAAACTGCCAAATCCTCTTGGATAAAGCTAAAAGTTCGACAAGTTCAATATCTATATAATAAATTATAATGAAAGCTATCAGGTGGCTCACATTCAATCTCTCCCAAAATCAATGGACCAGATCTACTCTCACAATACATATTTTCCTGCCCAAAATTTCAAACCCAAAATTTCAAAAACACCCCCTCTCTATCTTCCCAGCTGTATCTCTCTCTCGCTCTCTCTCATCGATCCCCTCCCCCTCTATCTGTCTCTCTCTCTCATGGCTCCTGCCCCCCCTCCCCCCCGTCTCTCTCTCTCTCTTCCACATCGATCCCCCGTCTCTCTCTCTCACATCGATCCCCCCTCTCTCTGTCTCTCTCTCCTCCAACCCGAAATCCCCCCTCTCTCTCATCGTCTCTCTAACCTCCACCGTCCAAGGCCAAGGCCAATCGACCACCGTAGGTGAGGTCCTCGAAGTCTGACGCCTCTCCACCCTCCACTCCTTCGTCGACTGTACCCTCGGCACCGCTGGCCCCGCCGGCGCTGTATGCATTTTAAATTTTTTAATTTTTAATTTTTGGCTCTGAGGAACTGTTGATTTTTTAGATTTTGGTTCTGAAGAACTGTTGGTTTCAGATTATAGAGGGGCATGGTGAGATGGAGAATGAGATTGCAAGCATGATGAGGAGGGGCGGGCTCGGATAGAAGAATTGTTGAAGAATCTTCGAGTAAGTAATTGTTTAATTGATTTATAGTTGTTACTGTTATAGGTTAATCTAAGTTTTCTGCAACTGTAAATTAAGCTCAAATGCTTTTCCCATAAGAAGTAGTATCGTTGATGGTCCGATATTAGTTTCATATTCCAAAGCTGTGTAATGTTGGTGATACATTTAGTTGTTAGCCCATTAATTTTGTTCCAAAAGAAGTTGTGGGTTCCCCACAACAATCAGTTGTAGACTAATTGGGTTCAGATATGAATCCAAAAATAGTCTGAGGGCGAGCGATCGATCGACCGACCAACGTCGTACGTTGTTCAATCATTCACACTGAACTTTGTTGTTTTCTGTGTCTGTAACTAATTTAAATTCCCTGATTCATTAGTCATTCATTCATTAATATATAAACGGTATTTTTGCCGTGCAATCTATGGATCTGTGATGGTGGCATGTATTATTAACTTAGTAAGTGTAAGGTTAAGTAGAAGAAGCATGAAAGACAGCTCAATAAGTTGCTGGCCCCTTCTGTCATGAAGAAAAAATAAGAGTAATTGAAAAGTATGTGTGTCTCAATGTGACAGTAGTTAATTAACAAAAGAAGGAATGGGGGTAGCTAACTGGATCATCATCAGAATATAGAGTTTAAGCCAAAACAAGTCCATCCTTTTGCATTAGGCTACCAGTAGTGAGTAGTGAGTAGTGAAGTAGAATGATGATGAAGTGGATCAGAAATGGGTTCTTGGACCTGACCTTAGTTCCCTTAAGCCTTCTTTTGTGCATCGTATACTATGTCTGGCTATGTTGCAGGGTCAAGTCTCAACCTCACCAAACCGACATTGGTATCAACACAGCTGGTCGACGCCTTTGGCTTACTGCTATGTTAAAGGTATCTATAATTTGCTCTCATGTTATTTTGGTTAGATTTGTTTTTCTTTTTCACGAATAAATAATACAACCGCACCAAACCGACATTGGTCTCAACACAGCCGGTCAACGCCTTTGTCTTACTGCTATGTTAAAGGTATCTACAATTTGCTCCCATGTTGTTTCGGTTAGATTTGTTTTTTTCTTTTTCACGAATAAATAATACAATTTCCTTGAAGTCATTATTTGTCGAAATTGTACTTCTTTGTCCTTCTATTTTGCTTACCGTGAACAATATTGATAGCTCAATCAGATGATCTATTGAACCAACAATAGAGGTTCATAATGCAGTTTAGATTTGTTGAAATGCACCAAAGTTCTGAAGTTGCTGTGAGGGTTGAGGGATTTCGATTTATGTTTTGGTGGCTGTAATACATTAAAGGGAGTTCTTCAAAATGTTTTAAAGTTTGGAAAAGTTTAAACTTATTTAGGTAACATAGTCTTTAGACTATTTTCAGAAGAGTTGATTATTGTTGAAGGGGTAGAATTTATGTTCCATATATCTCAAGAGAACATGCCTCAGTTTTGTTTGATGAATTGATTGGTATCCTACTTTGACCAAGCCAAGGATTAACTAGAGTAGAAACATTTTGGTTGATGAAGATTTAACAAGGAAGTGTGCCGTCGATTATGTTAACTCTCTGACTACTTCTAATGTGACCATGGGCCCCCAAATTATACTTTGCAAGTGAGTGATTTTAACAAGGAAGTGTGCCGTCGATTATGTTAACTCTCTGACTACTTCTAATGTGACCATGGGCCCCCCAAATTATACTTTGCAAGCGAGTGATTGATTAAAGATTACACTTACAAGTGTTATCGTTTGATAGTTATTTTTGGTCTTATGACAGTGTCAGAAGTTTACCCATTGAAATAATAAATTGAAAAATTTAGACATAAGCAATTAGTCTTTGGTGTTATTGATTTAGAAACAAATGTTCAACCCCTTGCATTGATGTACTATTAGGATGATCTAAATCCACTTATTTATGAGATTTAGTAAAAGTATCTTTATCTAGGATGCATCTTATTGATATTTATGCTATTTTTTGTTTCCTTAAGGAAATGGTCCTCCAGTTAGTGCAAAACTATCACCAGCATACTCCACGGATTCATCAAACAAAAATTCCTTCTGACAACCCCGAAATGCATAGGAGACACATAAGCATTAAACAAAAATGTTCAGCTTATCCTAACAAGCTACAGTTGTAGTTTATAAACTACAATTCCCTTTTTTACCTAATTGTCTCTGAACTAAACCTCTTTATCAGGACCACCTGTAAATTGGGAAGAAGTTCTTGAGGGAATCATGAAAATGAGGGCTTCTAATGTTGCTCCAGTTGACTCCATGGGATGCGAAAAAGCAGGTAGTTTTTTGCCACCCCCTATACACATACTATAGGTGCAAGTTTATGTATAAAGCAAGCAATATATAGTTTTCTACATATTGAGTGAACTGCATAATTTTCGAGGTATTTATAATGTCAATATTGATATTGTGCTCATTCTAAATAATGAGAATGCATCCACCTTTTCTTTTTATTGCATTTTACAAGTTTCTTTTTAAAGAAGGATTAATTAACTAATTAAGTCTTTATCTGTTTTTTTAGGAGAGAAGATTTACAGTATTTCAGAATTACATTTAATGATAACTATGTAAAACTTGCACCGACGACATCTGTTTGATGAGTTATTTTGGTAGTGCACGAAATCTGTGTGATGCTTAAGTTGTTTTTGTGTTTGGAATGGGTAGGTGAATATGCGGAGAGAGGGTTCAGTGTTTTTGGTGATGGGCGGCTGGATATGCATATGAACCTACAGGTAAGAACATGTGAAATGCATGTTTATTAAGTATCTGGCCGTAGCAAATATTTATTTGTTATGCATATTTTTTTTTTGATGTTTTGCAACTTAACTCTATATGTACAAATTGCTCATGTTATCTGTTACAAATTAATGTGAGTCTACTTGCCCCAAATCTGACTTGGGGGTGTGGAATTTTCATTTTGTAGTTACTTTGCTACCTCATGTCTACATAAATAGCCGAAACTAGATATGACGAGAGCAATGTGAGCACCCGCACCCGCAAATGCACGCGCGCACACACATTAATGCACTATTAATGCGAAGTGAAATCGACCACTGAAGCATTACATTTGTTCATTATGTTCTACTATTTTTTGCTTAAGCAAAAGTAATACATATAAAAAAATGACCATTTACTTTGTGAAAACTTGAAATGTTCTTTTTCTTTCATATTGTATTTTCTCGAGTTTATATTGTATAGTTGAGTATCTTTTCTCTAATTCCTACTTCTTTATTCCTTCTAAGCAGGACTTCGATGGATTGTTGATTACAACCTCCCAATTCAATTTTCGTCCGCTAATCAGGTATTTTGTACATTACCTTCTACTATTTTTTTTAAAATATGCATGCATATTTCGACATGTTACCTATTACCTGAGCAAAGTAGTCCAAAGTTGAAATTTATCTCCAACTTCACCTTTTTGTTCTGGTTAAGATCACCAGAAGAAGGGTCAGGTTTGGAACATATGAGAATTAGCAAGTTTATTCTACTTCTTTCTTTCCATCTAATTTGGGTACACGCACTTAGTACTCGAAATTGATAATGTTTTCCATCGAATTTATGCATCTAATTTTAGGATTGATTGTTTGTAAGTGTTATTTGAAATTGATACTGTTTTCCATCTAATTGTGCATCTAATTTTTGGATTGTATTTGTTTAGAGTTGCATATTTTAAATTTTGTAGGATTGTATTTGTTAGATTGATACTCACGAGGGTTGATTTTAGGATTGTATTCACGAGGGTTGATGCTAATATTTGTGACTGAATGTTTTTTTTTATAGTGAGACTGAATGTTTTTTGTTCGGTGCTGCCAATAGTTTTGAACATCGCTTGATAAGTTTTTTTGTTCGGTGCTGCCAATAGTTTTTTTTGTTGTTCTAAACATCCTTCCCTTCAAATTTTTTTTGTTCTAAACGTTGCTTGATAAGTACATTTAGATTTAAAATAACTAAATAATCTTTTTTTTCTTTATGTTTGGTGCTGCCCATATTTATGAGGATTGTCGTATTGTGCAATGTTGATTTAGTTTTTAAGTTATTTTTCAAATATAATTTAGCACACAAGTCATTGGCTATATAAACTACCTTAAACCACCTGAAGTTTATTTGGCTGTATAAACCACCATAAGTCATATTTTTTTTCTTTTTTAATTTTTTTTTCAAGGATGCCCAAGGACAACATATAATAAACACGCTTTAGCTGTTCAAAGATGAGTTTTGGCTTCTTATTCCTGATCACCGTTAGTCAAAACCGAATAGGAACATTGTCTGCCTACCTTTAGACAATGACTTTGTCTGGTTTAAGAACCCAAAACCCTCAATCGAACTGAATAAGAAGCCCACCTTACGGAGGACAAATGCAAATGCTCCTATTCGGTTCTTCTCTTATCCCAAAGTCCAAATAACATTTCCAGGTTACTAAGTGCTATTTTTTCTCTACAATAAATCAGAAATATAATATGGTCGAATCAATAAAAACAATCCAAAAGGCTCCATGCTCGAGTTGACTCTCCCACACATCTTCTTCCAACTAGAAAACGTGTGGGTCATTATTGTTTGCTGTTATAAAAGGCCATTCTTCTGCATCTAACATAGAGAATTTCAGGTTTGTTGAGAAATTTTTAGTTTTCACGTTCTTGATATACTTTAGTTGCTCGGCTTGATAACTTCAAACTGAAACTAATGATATACTTTAGTTGCTCGGCTTGATAACTTCAAACTGAAACTAATTTTTTTTAGCTGAACCAGAAACTGAGCTTCATCTGAAACTGAAACAAAAATTTTGAAAATAAACCAAAATTTGAAGCTCAAACCAAAATTTAATCTGAAACAATCTGAAACAATCTGAAGCTCAAACATACAAATTTGAAGCTGAACAATTTTTTTTCCATGCTGAACTGAAACTGAACTAAGACATACAGCATTTATATAGAGAGAGAGAGAGAAAGAGAGAGAGAGAGAGAGATGCTGAACTGAGATTTTAAAGGAAGTTAAGACGTCGCGATAACGTGCCGTATGAAACATTTTAAAGACGTCGTATTAGAAAACTATTAGGAAGCAATATAATTTCAGAGGAGGCCTGTATAGAGTAGTTGATTGTATTAGAAAAGTGGGTGTATTTGTTTACACCCACCTTTTTTGTACCTCTTTAACAATTATTCGGTCCAATCAAATAACTCTAACTAAATTTACATGCAGTTCCGAATACGTGCCGTAGGCACGTGCCACGGGCATACCTACAGCAATCCGAACAACACCCTCTTAATTCTTCCACACTGATTGCAGCACCTACAGTATCAATCAATGACAAAGGGTTTACTTAATTTTTAATCCAAATATCAAAGTACTAACAGAGCAATGATCCAAAAGGAAAGAAAGAAAATAAATAATGGAAAACATATGTGAGTTAAAACTCATCAATTAAGGTGATGTATTTTGATGAAGCTCTCATTTTTTGTATCATACAACTAAGAACCTGGACAAAGGCTAAGTGAATCCATCAATTGCTCTGTAAAACTCAGAACCTAACTAAAGACTCATTTTTTGCTCATCAGTTGCTCTCAATTTTTGTATGATACAACTCAGAACCTAGATATAGGCTATGTAAAACTCATAAATTGAGGTGATGTATTTTGATGATGCTCTATAAAGGCTATGTGAATCCATTGAATATGAACACATCAGAACCTGGAGTACTGAAGGATGCAAAGACCTCACATTTTTAACCAATTCAAACATAGAAAAAGTAATCAACTTATTGACTTCCTATATATGGTGGTATTTTATTAATGATAATCAAGTCATTTTCCACAAATGCATGTTTTTTTAAGACATATAACTTGGTCTAACTTCTGACTTTGTAGGCATTCTAACATTCGAAGCTATAAGATATATAGTCTATATAATAAAACACAAAGAAAGCTATCAAATGTCTCTCCTTCAATCCCCCCAAAATCAAAGGCCCAGATCTAACCTCACAAAACACATTTTTCCCTCAAAAATTTTCCCCCAAAACTCAAATTCAAATCCCCAAAACAACTCCTTTATTTATTTAATTCTCTCTCTCTCTCTCTCTCTCTCTCTACCGAGGACAAATTCTGAACTGAAATCTGATATATGGTTTGACTTACAGTAGTATAATGAACAGACTCAAATGTACACAGTGAAATAAAATACAGAGCTCATTTTGCCGTAACGCATTTTCAGCATCACACCTTCGGTCACCTTCAGTCACTGTACAAACTGCATGCAATAAGAATGAAAGGGTTTAGATAGATGATTTGTAATTATTTATCTTAGATATCAACACAACTAATCTCAAAATATTTTAAGTACATGTAGGCTCAGAACACAACCATGTCTTGATTGGTTTGTTAAAATAATTAGAACGTCAAAGTTAATCATCATATATTTCCCCTTCTTTATATACAGATCAATTGCTTCTTTTTAATGCTTCTTTTTTTAACGCTAATTTAATGCTTCTTTTTTTTCCCAGATTGTCGTCTACATTCAGAACCGTTATGTACATATTGACAGTTTCACTTTTGGTAGAGGGATGAAGAACATGTTTGGTTCAAGGCATTGTTCTGTTTGAAAGGTAATGGTTTCAAAACTCTTACTATTGTTTTCAAACTTTCATTGTTTTAATTGTTTATTGTAAACTCTTACTATTTGATTCAAAACTCTAACTGTTTTTTTAGGCTCACTGTTTGGTCCTATTTTTGAAGACTTCAACCATTGGTCCTATTTTTGAAGACTTCATTTGGTTGGTTGGTTTTTATTATGGTGGAGGATGTAATAGTTGTAATAGTAGTAATATTTAGCATTTTGGGAGATGATGTAAGTAACTGTATATAATGACGATAATATAATATAGTTATGCTAATACCCGTACCTGCAATTTTGTGGAGTATTGGATTCTGTGTTTGATTTTTTAAAGGTTTTTCGAAGGTTTTTCAAAAAATTCATTATATTTTCAAACAAATTTTTGGTTTTTATTTTGTATCTTGCATTATATTCTGATTTTTCCCCCCAGAGCCGTATATATATGATGCCTGTGTGATGTTGCTTGGTTTGGCCTGGGGAGGATTGATATTTATTGCCTGTGATGTCATATTTTTAATTGTTAGCAGAATTCTGTAAGGAATTCCTGTAAAAGGGCTAATATTTTAGGGGAGGTTCTGTCAAAATTTTTACTAAATTTTTTCTAAAATTTATTATGTTTTCAAACGATATCTTGGTTTATATTTTGTATCTTAGTCATACGAAGATTTTTTCTTCCCAGAGCCCTATATATATGATGTCTGTGTGATGTTACTTGGATTGGCCTGGGAGGATTTATATTTCTTGACTGTGATATTAAATTTTTAATTGTGAACAGAATTCCATAAGGAATTGCTGTAAAATGGCTAATATTTTAAGGGATGTTTTGTCGAAATTTTTAGAAAATTTCCTAAAATCTTTTATGATTCCAAACAATATCTTGGTCTTTAGTCATATGAAGTTTTTTTTTTCCAGAGCCTAATATATATGATGTCTCTGTAATGTAGCTTGGATTGGGTTGAGGAGGATTCAATTTGACTGTCTATGATGTTAATTTTTTAATTTGGAGCAGAATTTCGTAAGGAATTGCTCTCAAAGGAATAATATTTCACGAGAGATTCTATCGAAATTTTTACTACAATCCTGCCTGCAAAATTTTAAATAAGACTGTCGAAATATTTACTAAACAACTTAATTAATTAATCATTCTTCGCGATAACGTGCCGTAGTAAACAATTTAAAGACGTATTAGAAAACTATTAGGAAGCAATATAATTTCAGAGGAGGCCTGTATAGAGTAGTTGATTGTATTAGAAAGGTGGTTGTATTTGTTTACATTCAGTTTTTTTTACCTCTTTAACAATTATTCGTTAAAATGTTTTGGTTTTTTTAGGAATTTATCTTTATTGCCTTCAATATCTCAATATTGACTTATCTTTATTGCCTTAAATATCTCAATATTGCCTTAAGTTAGATTTTTGTCAAGAGATGTGAGAACTAAATTTATATGCATGTACAATGCATAAATTTATATGCAGTTCATCCAATCAAATAACTCTAACTAAATTTATATGCAGTTCCGAATACGTGTCGTAGGCACGTGCCACAGGCATACCTAGTATATATATATATATACCTAGTATATATATATATATATATATATATATATATATATATATATATATATATATATATATATATGGAAGTCTTCTGTTGGGCACTCGGCCTTCTTTCCTTCATATCAACGATCCGAACCGTTCACATTGATATACACATCTAAATTAGTCTAAATATGTAAAATTAAATTATTTGAAATTCATTTGCTCATCCATTGAAGTGTTACAAAATTGTATGCCTGAAAATCATTGTTTTTTATAGTCACATGATGGATGGGCAAATGAATTTCAAATGATTTGATTGCACACGGAGGGGTGGTGCACAGTAAAATTTTTTCATATATATATATATTGTTACCGCTGATTTCGATGTGGGGGTAAACAGATGAGATTTGTGAGTTCGAGAAAACCTGAACAGCAGATCCAAGCCTTCTGATTCCTGCCGCAACCTGCAAGGAAGTGCGAGACACCGGGGTTGATTCCGGTGACGCACCCTCCGACGCTCTTGTCAGTAACCAGTGGTGATTAAAGAAAGAGCTTAAGGTGGAAAAAGAGTGATCCCCTGGTCACAGCGGCAGAGGGGAGGTATTTATAGTCGCCAGGGGAGTGATTAGAGGCTTGATCCCCAGTGTAACTGCTAGGAGAAAAATCCTCACAGTCTGTTTAGGAAACTAACCCCTGATTTCCGGTGAGAGTAAATAAGGCCTGCTGACTTGGTCAAATCAGTGACCCTGATTTATCTCTTCGTAGGTCTGGGTTTGCCTCGAGTCGGGACCCGTACCCAGTCGGAGTGGATCCGTTTGTGGGCTGTTGGATCCGTGAGAAGGAGACCCAATACCCGCTCTGGATCCATTTGTATGTGAAATTACCGTTTTACCCCGGAGCTTCAAGATTCGTGCCCAATATAGACGGTTCCGATTTAACCCCATTTTTAGCCATATCACGAGCCCCCCACTCCTAAAGACTGAGCGTGATCAGCCTTTGAGGAGTAGTTTAACTGTTTTGGTGGCTAGTGGAGTTGTATCGGAGTCCAAATGGAGGAGTTTGAATCTCGAAGGGGGTAGTGAGGTGATTTTTTGATGCCATGTGCTGTTCTCTAGCCATATCGAGTATTTGACAGCTTTTATTTATTTTTTTCGGATTATTTATTTAACTTTGCGATGTGTTCACTAATCGTTCGGGGGTCTTAACAGTACATTCTAGGCAATAATTGTTCGTTCAAGGGTTCAAAAATGTACCCCCGAATTTTTAATTATTTTCTAGAATTTTTAGTTAATTTTCCCGAATTTTTAGCAATTTTTCGCATTTTTTAGATAAATAAAACGATTTAAATAAATAAAAAATGATTTTTAATACCGATTTATGACGTGGCTTGATCGGAGCCGTTGATCATGGACGAGCACGAATTTTTGAGAGATCCATCGGCTGTTATCGCTCGGAAGCTTTTTTCTCCGTTTGTGAGCTCGGAAAGGCATTTGCTCGGCCGCCGACCGGAGGGATAGGGGCTCGGCAGGCCGAGCGACGTGGCGCGATCTGAGCCGTCGGATGATGGTGTGAATCCCAAGAAAATGCTATCTTGTCTTTTAGCGCACGTGGCGCAATCTGGGCCGTTCATTATTAGAAGCACGAATTTCTGAGAGATCCAACGGTTGTTATCGCTCGGATGCTTTGTTCTCCGTTTGCGAGCTCGGAAAGGCACTTGCTCGGCCGCCAAAGGCACTTGCTCGGCCGCCGACCGGAGGGATGGGGGCTCGGCAGGCCGAGCGACGTGGCGCAATCTGAGCCGTTGGATGACGACGCGCATCTCAAGACGGGCACATTTCTCAAGAAAACACTATCTTGTCGTTTAGTGTCCTGGACGAGATCTGGGCCGTCTGATCGAGATCTTACACGAAAGTTGCGGAGAAAGTGAGTTTTCTCCGTTTGCAGGATCGGAAAGGCGCTTGCTCGGCAGCCGGCCGAAGGTATGGGGTTTCGGCAGTCCGAGCGACGTGGCGCAATCTGAGCCGCTGGATGACGACGCGCATCTCAAGACGGGCACGTTTCTCAAGAAAACACTATCTTGTCGTTTAGTGTCCTCGGCGAGATCTGGGCCGTCTGATCGAGATCTTACACGAAAGTTGAGGAGAAAGTGAGTTTTCTCCGTTTGCAGGATCGGAAAGGCACTTGCTCGGCAGCCGGCCGAAGGTATGGGGTTTCGGCAGTCCAAGCGACGTGGTGCAATCTGAGCCGCTGGATGACGACGCGCATCTCAAGATGGGCACGTTTCTCAAGAAAACACTATCTTGTCGTTTAGTGTCCTCGGCGAGATCTGGGCCGTCTGATCGAGATCTTACACGAAAGTTGAGGAGGAAGTGAGTTTTCTCCGTTTGCAGGATCGGAAAGGCACTTGCTCGGCAGCCGGCCGAAGGCATGGGGTCTCGGCAGTCCGAGCGATGTGGCGCAATCTGAGCCGTTGGATGACGACGCGTATCTCAAGACGGGCACATTTCTCAAGAAAACACTATCTTGTCGTTTAGTGTCCTCGACGAGATCTGGGCCGTCTGATCGAGATCCGATGCGAAAGTTGAGGAGAAAGTGAGTTTTCTCCGTTTGCAGGGTCGGAACGGCACTTGCTCGGCAGCCGACCGAAGAGATGGGGTTTCGGCAGTCCGAGCGTGAAAGGGCGTTCCGAGATATAGTGGGGGAATGGACCTCGGTACGGCCCAATTTCCAAGGATATTAACGGCATTCCCGGATTCATGCGGCGTTTCATTTTCCAGGGGTCATTAATGACGACGCCCTTCAATTAATGTGCGGCGTTTCAATTTTTGAGGGTCATAATGGCCAGATCTTGGAGGAGAGCTTATAAGTATCCCACTTCCTTTGTCATTTCAATCGCAACAATGTAGGGTTTCAGACCTCGGAGGTATTTGCCTTGGGTAACTTCTCCTTCGGGGTTCGAAGGGGTGGTCGCTCTTTTGCCTTGTTCTTTCCCCGTTCCTGACGGCCCCAAAGTGGATGTTAGGGTCGGGGGAGAATAAGGCAGGAGTGGTGACGACCGTAGCCCGGACCCGTGGGATGAGTTACTTCGGAAGGACGGGTGGTCGTTCTTCCACCATGGTCCTCTCCTGACTCTGACTGCTCCAACGTGGGTGTTAGGGTCGGGGGAGATCATGGTGGAAGAGGTGATGATCCATGTCCGAATCCGAGGGGTGAGTTTGTTTCGGAAGGACGGGTGGTCACTCTTCCACCATGATCATCACCCGATTTTGACCGGCCCGATGTGGGTGTCAAGATCGGGGGTGGTCATGGTAGAAGGGGCGATGACCCTAGTCCGGATCCGACGGAGGGGTCCATTTCGGAAGGACTGGTGGCCGTCCTTCTGCCCAAATCTTCTCCTGACTTTGACGGCCCGGGTGGAGGTGTCAGGGTCAGGGGAGGTTTGGGCCGAAGGGTAGACCACCGAAGTCCGGATCCGAGGGACCATGTGTTTCGGAAGGACGGAGAGTTGCTCTTCCGCCTAGATCTTCTCCTGACTCTGACGTCCCAGATGGAGGTGTCAGGATCAGGGGAGATCTTGGCAGAGGGGTTGGCTGCTGAAGTCTAGATCCGAGGGGCGATCTGCCTCGGTTGGACGGGTGGTCGCTCTTCCACCATAATCTTCACCCGATTCTGAGTGCTCCGATGTGGGTGTCAGGGTCGGGGAAGGTTATGGTAGAAGAGGTGATGACCCAAGTCCGGATCCGAGGGTCGAGTTTGCTTCGGGAGGACGGGTGGTCGTTCTTCCACCATGATCTTCTCCAGATTCTGAGTGCTCCAATGTGGGTGTCAGGGTCGGGGAAGGTCATGGTAGAAGAGGTGATGACCCAAGTCCGTATCCGAGGGACTGCAGTAGCTTCGGAATGATGGGTCTCTTCCCATCTCTGTCTTCCTTCCGGGCTGATGGCTTCCGATGGTTGCCAGCCCGAAGGAGTTAGAGATGGGGGGTGTGCCGATCTGCTTTTGATCGGGCCCCATGGGTCGGCGGAACACCGACCGAAACCTGGGGCCTGGGGGGCTCGCCGAGGGTGGTGCCTTAAAACTTTGAATCTAAATTTTTTCTGGCTCCCTCAGATAGACTTGGGACGCCCGAGGGTACGATCATCCGAGCGATGTGGTGCAATCTTAGCCGTTAGATGTTGCGGAGAATCTCGAGGCGGGCTAATTTCCCAAGAAAACGCTATCTTGTCGTTTAGCGTCGCTGGCGTGATCTGAGCCGTCTGATCGAGATCTTACACGAAAGTTGAGGAAAAAGTGAGTTTTCCCCGTTTGCAGCCTCGGAATGGCACCTGCTCGGCGGCCGACCGGACTCTCTGCGAGCGAACTCGGATTGCGTGTAGTTCGGATTTAGATTCCCTTGTGCCGAGCTAGTTGGCTTGGTGAAGAAGATAGAGTTGTGTTGGGCCTTCGCGATGTTTCGAGAGCAGCCCAAGAGTCGCGCTCTTTCGTTTGGAAGTCCAAGGGACGTTCCTTTTTACTATAAATCTTCACCCCTCTTAACCCAAGTCTCATTATTCACTTTTACTCTCTCTCTCCAGTTTTTACTTTCACCTTCGAAGTTTTCAGCTCCTTGGTGGTGGTGCTAGCTTTCGCGGCGAGGCGTTCCTTGTCTCCGGTGAACTTTCCGACCGTTGCTATCACTTCGAGGTCAGTCTCTCTCCCTTCTCTTTAGAAAATGGTTAAGATTACGGATGAGACCCCCGCCTCGGAGCAAGTCGTAGGCCAAGCGGGCAGAGGAAAGGAGATAGTGGAGCCGACCGATCAGAGTGTCGTTCGGCCGGACAGAGCGGGTGAGGTAGCCGAACCACCTCAGGAGGTCGCGGCGGCATCTCACAAGGGTAAGGCGGTGGTCACAATCGTCGAGACGCCGAAAACGACGGGGGCGTTCGGTCGGCAGCCCATTGCTCTGTCGAGCGTGGGAGGCGTTCGGGACTACACCGAGGATGTCTTGGAGAAGGTGACCCAAGGGACGGCCAAGTCGGTGGAGGAGAATGAACCGAGAGAGCTGTCCGAGGTGGACCATACCATCTCCTCGCTTACGGAGGCCGATCTTCATTAGATCCGAGAGGGATTCCGGATCCCCCCCGAGTATGGGCTGCTACTCCCCAGGCCAGGCTTCCGAGCCAATACGAAGTCTTCGACAGATGTGTGTGTCTTTCCTGTCGACTCTCTCATCGCCGGGCTCCGCTTTCCCCTTCATCCGTTCATTGTTGATGTCTTGAACTGGTACGTTCTGAGCCCCGCCCAGCTGATGCCGAACACCTGGAGGCACGTCATGGTGTTTGTCCTTCGGTGCCAAGAGGTTGGTGCCGCGCCTAGCATGTTTCTCTTTCGGAGCCTCTACCGACCTTGTCAGCCGAGCCGAAACGAACAGAGGTTCTATCTTTCGCCGCGGACGGGCATGAAGTTGGTCGAGAACCCGGACTCGATCAAACACTGGAAGGAGAAGAATTTCATCATCCGGGCTCCCGCACCGTGGATGATCCCAATAGTTTGGGCGAAGGATGGGCTGCCGAAGCGAGCCAAGAAGGAGCCGGCATTGAGTGACGAGGAAGCGGAGGTCCTCAAGAAGCTCATCGCTCTGCCAGCATTAAGCTGGAAAGATATTACCGAGGAGGTTTTGTTTCGAGGGGGTCTCAGTCCGATCGACCCTAGTATGCTTCTGGTATTTATACTCTTTGCTTAAAGTTTATGAAAAATTTTCTAAGTTTTTTCATTCGGCTTGTGCAGAGACGATGAAGATGGACTACAAAGCTCTGATGGCGAAGGCCAGGGCGGCGGAGCAGGAGACGAAGAAGAAGAGGCCTTCGGTGGGGCCTCAAGGCGGCCGAGCCTCGAAGATACCTTCGGTCGCGAAGGTCCCCGACCAGCCGAAGGTTGTTGCGTCGGAGGCTGGTTCCGAGCAGGGGGAGGTCATGGTCCTCGACCCTCCTGCTTCAGGCGCGCCAACACCGACCTCGAAGGGGGATGCTCCCAGTTCGTCGAGCGGTGTGTTCGGCGTGAAGGAGGTGCTGTCCTTCCAAGTTCTGCCCCTCACTGCCGAGGCGGAGAAAATCTTGACCGAGCGTCATAAGCAGATCTTCGTCCCTGACTGGCAGGTGATGAATGTCGACAGCTTCTTGGGCGACGGCAATATCTGCATGGAAGCGGTGAGGAACCTACCGACCCCAAAGGATCGAGCGACCCTAAAGGTCGGGCTTGCAGGGGACGCCGCGATGCAGATTGATCGGAACACCATGTCGGTAAATGGGCCGAGCTCTTCCTCATCGAAACATTTTCTGAGATTTTTCTAAGTTCTTGGGTTCGGGTTCTAATGTGATGTTCTCTTTTCAGACCCTCTGCCACTTCAACTTCCTGCTCGAGGAGTTTGCGAGCAAGGAACAGGAGCATGAGCGGGAGAGGGTGGAGCGTGTCAAGGCCACAAAGCTGCTTGATGCCGAGCAGCTCCTCTCGGCAAAGAGGGGTGCCGAAGTGGCGGGGCTGGAGAAGCAGCTGGCCGACGCCATTCAGCTGTCGAAGGACACGGCAACCAAACTTGAGGCTTCGGAGAAGGAGGTTGCCGAGCTGAAGGAGGATCTGTCCAATGCTCGGTCGGAAGCGGAGAGGGCTCGGAAGAGGGCCGAGAAGATCAGGGCGAAACACCGGTCTAAGGTGAAGAAGGTGAAGAAGGCTGTGCAGGAGGAGGCCGCGCAACACATGCTCCAGAACATGGAGGACGCCTACGGTCGGGCCTTGCTCCACGTGGCCGCCAGGAACCCGGGTTTCGACACGTCTTCCTACCGTTTTTATGACCCCGTGGAGGGGGAGGAGGAGGTTCCCCCGGGGATGCTCGACCCCGAGGAAGAGACGGAAGGTGTCGAAGGCCCAGGAGAGACCGAGGCCGAGGATGAAGAGGAGGGCGGCTCCGAGGAGGAGAGCGGGAGTGAAGACGAAGACGAGGGCGATGGCGAGGACAAGGCCGGGGGGTCGATGGACCCGAACGACAAAAAGGTCGACCACTGACTCGGTTGTCTCTTTTAGTCTTTCGTTGTTTTGTTTCTTTTTGTAAGCCTAACTGCGGACTGGCCACCGCTCTTGTAAACTTTCTTCTCGGTTTTGAATGAAAATAGTTTGTTTAGCCAAAATTTATCCAAGTGTTGAGTCTCGGATTTTGTGTTTGCTTTGGCATAGAATTCTCCAAGTGTTGGGTCTCGGATTTATCTCTGATTTTCAGGTAAGGTTCGGTCCGATTACGGAGGTTGCACACCTTCGTAAGGAGCTGGCCAAAACGAAGGGTGAGCTCTTGAACAGCCGACAGAGGCGGTTTCTCATGCTCTTGAAGCTGGAGGAGACAAAGGCAGCTGTGCGGAAGTATTGTCGCGAGTTGCGGCAACTGTGGAAGCAACCCCAAGCTCCTTGTCCCGAAGGCGAAGTCGAGCGGCTTCCTAGAGAGCTTACTGCCGCCGAGCGGAAGAATGACGAGCTTTTGGCCGAGGTCCAACACATGGAGTTAGCGGAGAAAGAACGCTCGGCGGCAGAAGAGAAGCTAACTTCCGAGCTGGAGAAGGTGTCGACCGAGCGCAAGAGGCTGTTGGCCGAGGTCGACAGGCTCAGAAGGATCACCATAGATAGGGGGATCGAGGTCACCCACTTCCGACGGCTCGCGACCGATAGCGCCAACATCTCGGGCTCGTCAAGGCCTTCTCGTTTGAAGAAGTTGGCGAAGGATGACGCTCTGAGAGACAGAATCATTGAACTGGAGGAAGAGGTCGCGTCACTCAAGCCTCTGTTGGAGAGGGCCAACGTCCGCAGTACGTCGTGTACTCGCGAAGAGAGCGAGAGAGGGATTTCCTTTTACGAACTCGCGACACGTTTGCCTATGGTTAGGCGGAGCCCTGCTGACGCTCAGAGTAGTTCGGCCGTCTCGTCGAGCGGTGCCTCGGCCGGCGCCACAGTCAGGGTCAGCGGCGAAGGGGGGTCATGCTTCGTTGGTTTGGAATCGAGCTCGGAGGTCAGGCCTCGTCGTCCTCGCGTTTCCTTGAACCGAAGCGTTCCCCTTCCAAGGAGACCCTGATCATGCCGTTTTGTGTTTCTTCTGATTTTTGCAAAACTTTGTAGTAGAGTCGGTCTTGTTGTATGTGGAGCTATTATATTCGAATATGAGTTTGAAAGTTTGACTGGAAAATTCTTCAAGTGTTGTGCTTCGGAAGTGTATTGAAATCTTGCTATTTATTTTCCCTTCTTTTCAGCTCGTGGTGTCAGACCAGTACACCGATCCCAACGGCTCAGACAATGAAGCTGATGCTGAGGTGAGCTCAGGGGCGACGAAGTCGCGCTCGATGAAGTGCCGAGAGCGGCATCGTGGAGTGGAGCTGGAGTTACGTCGAGCTGAGAGCGAGCGGGCCCACCTTCAGTCCGTCCTCGGCCAACGAGACGCCGAGATCCAACGTCTGGAGAGTAGGATCATCGAGGGGACCCCCGTAGGGGAGGACGACGACTCGCAGGCAGCTTTTAGCAACGTTCTTCGGATTCAGTGTATTCGGCACAATCAGTCGAAGATATTAGCCGAGCGGGACGATTTGCTCTCCGAGATCCATCACTTACAGACTGTGGAGGCGAAGCTTCGGAAGGAGGTGGAGGAGCTAGCAGCTGAAGTGGAAGGGCTGGCGACCGAAGAGGACAGTGAAGATATTTCTGTTTGAGGACCAAGCGTAATGGGTCGGCGCTGTATTTTTTGTTTTCTAATACTTTGTAACTATGGAAAGACCGCTTTGTATTGTGTCCCGATTATTAATAAAATTCCTTTGTGGCTCTGCGTACTTATCTTGCTTGTGAGTGTGTTGGTCGTGCTGAGGTCCTCGAGCTGAGCGCATGGTGCCGTCGGCGAGAATCTCGAGGCGAACGAGCTCCAGACGGAGCGCTACCTTGTCGTTTATCGATTCTGACAAGATCTGGGCTGTCGGATGTCGGCGTGAATCTCGATTCGGCGCAGTTCCCAAGAATATGCTATCTTGTCGTTTTAGCGTCGTTGGCAAGATCTGAACCGTCGGATGGTGGCACGAATCTCGAGGCGGCTCAGTTCCCAAGAAAACGCTATCTTGTCGTTTAGCATCGGTGGCAAGATCTAGGCCGTCTGATCGAGATCCGACACGAAAGTTGAGGAGAAAGTGAGTTTTCTCCGTTTGCAGGGTCGGAAAGGACCCTGCTCGGCAGCCGACCGAAGGCGTGGGGTTTCGGGTTTCGGCTTCTAGACAAGATTGCTCGGATTATGTGACCGAATAGTGCCACGGTCTCCCTCTTCTTGCGAAGCTGAGGGGTGAGCCGAGCTCTTTTCCTTTGTGGGACTCGCCGGTCATGGCGTGCGTTCGATGGTTGTGGGAGCAATTCCAAATGGTGGTCCACTCCTAGTCTGCCGCGAGGCAAGCTTGGGGGGTAGAATGTTGGACTCCGGAACCATCGGTGTAGTTCAACAGTTGTGGGAGCAGTTCCGAACGGCGATCTACCTCTGGCTCGTCCGGGGGCGAGCCGAGGAGGTAAAGTCGAGCCTAGTGTTGGACTCCGAACCATCGGTGTAGTTCAACGGTTGTGGGAGCAGTTCCGAATGGCGATCTACCTCTGGCTCGTCCGGGGGCGAGCCGAGGGGGTAAAGTCGAGCCGAGTGTTGGACTCCGAACCATCGGTGTAGTTCAACGGTTGTTGGAGCAGTTCCGAACGGCGATCTACCTCTGGCTCGTCCGGAGGCGATCCGAGAAGGTAAAGTCGAGCCGAGTGTTGGACTCCGAACCATCGGTGTAGTTCAACGGTTGTAGGAGCAGTTTCGAACGGCGATCTACCTCTGGCTCGTCTGGGGGCGAGCCGAAGAGGTAAAGTCGAGCCGAGTGTTGGACTCCGAACCATCAGTGTAGTTCAACGGTTGTGGGAGCAGTTCCGAACGGCGATCTACCTCTGGCTCGTCCGGGGGCGAGCCGAGGAGGTAAAGTCGAGCCGAGTGTTGGACTCCGAACCATCGGTGTAGTTTAACGGTTGTGGGAGCAGTTCCGAACGGCGATCTACCTCTGGCTCGTCCGGGGGCGAACCGAAGAGGTAAAGTCGAGCCGAGTGTTGGATTCCGAACCATCGGTGTAGTTCAACGGTTGTGGGAGCAGTTCCGAACGGCGATCTACCTCTGGCTCGTCCAGGGGCAAGCCGAGGGGGTAAAGTCGAGCCGAGTGTTGGACTCCGAACTATCGGTGTAGTTCAACGGTTGCGGGAGCAGTTCCGAACGGCGATCTACCTCTGGCTTGTCCGGGGGCGAGCCGAAGAGGTAAAGTCGAGCCGAGTGTTGGACTCCGAACCATCGGTGTAGTTCAACGGTTGTGGGAGCAGTTCCGAACGGCGATCTACCTCTGGCTCGTCCGGGGGCGAGCTGAGGAGGTAAAGTCGAGCCGAGTGTTGGACTCCGAACCATCGGTGTAGTTCAACGGTTGTGGGAGCAGTTCCGAACGGCGATCTACCTCTGGCTCGTCCGGGGGCGAGCCGAAGAGGTAAAGTCAAGCCGAGTGTTGGACTCCGAACCATCGGTGTAGTTCAACGGTTGTGGGAGCAGTTCCGAACGGCGATCTACCTCTGGCTCGTCCGGGGGCGAGCCGAGGAGGTAAAGTCGAGCCGAGTGTTGGACTCCGAACCATCGGTGTAGTTCAACGGTTGTGGGAGCAGTTCCGAACGGCGATCTACCTCTGGCTCGTCCGGGGGCGAGCCGAGGAGGTAAAGTCGAGCCAGACATGGACTCCGAACCATCGGTGTAGTTCAACGATTGTGGGAGCAGTTCCGAACGGTGATCTACCTCTGGCTCGTCCGGGGGCGAGCCGAAGAGGTAAAGTCGAGCCGAGTGTTGGACTCCGAACCATCGGTGCAGTTCAACGGTTGTGGGAGCAGTTCCGAACGGCGATCTACCTCTGGCTCGTCCGGGGGCGAGCCGAGGAGGTAAAGTCGAGCCGAGTGTTGGACTCCGAACCATCGGTGTAGTTCAACCGTTGTGGGAGCAGTTCCGAACGGCGATCTACCTCTGGCTCGTCCGGGGGCGAGCCGAAGAGGTAAAGTCGAGCCGAGTGTTGGACTCCGAACCATCGGTGTAGTTCAACAGTTGTGGGAGCAGTTCCGAACGGCGATCTACCTCTGGCTCGTCCGAGGGCGAGCCGAGGGGGTAAAGTCGAGCCGAGTGTTGGACTCCGAACCATCGGTGTAGTTCAACAGTTGTGAGAGCAGTTCCGAACGGCGATCTACCTCTGGCTCGTCCGGGGGCGAGCCGAGAAGGTAAAGTCGAGCCGAGTGTTGGACTCCGAACCATCGGTGTAGTTCAACGGTTGTGGGAGCAGTTCCTTACAGCGATCTACCTCTGGCTCGTCCGGGGGCAAGCCGAAGAGGTAAAGTCGAGCCGAGTGTTGGACTTCGAACCATCGGTGTAGTTCAACGGTTGTGGGAGCAGTTCCGAACGGCGATCTACCTCTGGCTCGTCCGGGGGCGAGCCGAGGAGGTAAAGTCGAGCCGAGTGTTGGACTCCGAACCATCGGTGTAGTTCAACGGTTGTGAGAGCAGTTCCGAACGGCGATCTACCTCTGGCTCGTCCGGGGGCGAGCCGAGGAGGTAAAGTCGAGTCGAGTGTTGGACTCCAAACCATCGGTGTAGTTCAACGGTTGTGGGAGCAGTTCCGAACGGCGATCTACCTCTGGCTCGTCCGGGGGCGAGCCGAGGAGGTAAAGTCGAGCCAGACATGGACTCCGAACCATCGGTGTAGTTCAACGGTTGTAGGAGCTGTTCCGAACGGCGATCTACCTCTGGCTCGTCCGGGGGCGAGCCGAAGAGGTAAAGTCGAGCCGAGTGTTGGACTCCGAACCATCGGTGTTGTTCAACGGTTGTGGGAGCAGTTCCGAATGGCGATCTACCTCTGGCTCGTCCGGGGGCGAGCCGAGGAGGTAAAGTCGAGCCGAGTGTTGGACTCCGAACCATTTGTTGGAATCAAAATTTAAAAAAAAAAAACAGATGATAAGGGCGGAGAGAGGCATGCAAATTTATAAGTATGAAAGAGCTTTCTTTATTGATAATCGACGGCGAACCGTTTTACATATTACAATTTATGAAAATAGGTTACAAGTCAGAGTAGAGGAATGGCTCGATATCCTATGATACTTAGAGTGGAGCCGGGGCGCTTTCTTGGTATTTTAGGAGGTGGTCGGCATTCCAGGTCCTCGGAATCTCTCTGCCCTCTAGATCTTCCAGACGATATGATCCGGGCCGAACTACCCTCGTGATCTTGTACGGCCCTTCCCAGTTCGGAGCCAGCTTGCTCTTCTGATTGGGGAAGGATATGGCCAGTTTTCTCAAGACTAAATCCTCTTGCTTAAGGTTGGTGGGTCGGACTTTCTTGTTGTATGCCAACTTGACCCTTCTTCGGTAATTCTGCTGCCGAATCGACGCTCTTTCCCTCAGCTCATCTTTCAGATCTAAGTCTGCCCTGAGGTCACTGGCGTTCTGTTCCTCGTCGTAGGCTGCGAGTCGAGGGGAAGGTATTCCGACCTCGAGGGGTATCACGGCCTCGGACCCATAGGTGAGGTTGAAAAGGGACTCCCCTGTGGGGGTCCGCTTGCTCGTGCGGTAATTCCATAGGACGTTGGGGAGTTGGTCGACCCACAAGTGTCACGCCCCGCTTCCCAAAATACGGAAATACGAGTACGTGACGAAGCCCAGCGAATAATTTTTACATCATCCATAAGCTGTAGGATCGACTCAGCATCATAACAAGAATATAACCAGATTTATATATAACCAAGCATGCATGAATAATTTATTAAGCAACAGAAACAATTTTAAACAAATAATAATATTCAAATAGTTCTCATGTCTGGATCAAGTGTAAACTCGGAAACAAGTCTTATACGACAGGAGAAATAAATACCTTAAGAAAAGCAACTATTTAAACAAGCCCTTGCTCCAAGCAAAACCTGAAGTGTCTGCTCGCCAGTTCCAACAGGTAGCTTGTCCCAAAGTCTGCTTAATAAATATAAAAAGGAAAAATAGGGGAAAACAAGAGAAAATGCCCTTAGTGCAAGCTAGGGCCACAAATAGTGAAAACAAGTACAAGTATGGGGAACAGGAATTGGAATCAAGAATGTAACAGGGATACAAAACGTAGTGGGAACAACCAGGAATTAGCTAGCAAGGGAAGACTTCTTAGTAAACAGGCTAGTTAACAACTGCTAATGGTAAAACATATGTCAGGTGAACCTGTAGGGGTAACTAACATCAAGTATCATGTTTCATGTGTCAGGTTTCATGTATCAGGTTTCTTGTTTCGAGTTACAGGTGTCATATTCAAGTTTCATGTATCAGATATCAGGTAACCAAGTAACAGGTAACAGGATAGTCAGGTAACAGGATAATCAGGTAACAGGATAATCATGTATCAGGTATTAAGTTCAAGTCTTGTGTGATTACTATCTAGGTAGCACGACATGCATCCATCTTTTTATTACATGGTTGCTACAGTCAAATCAATTACGTTTAGACCTAGTAATGGAGTCTATAGGGCGGTGTACTCAGGTATCAAGTAATCAAGCAGGCACGGTTCATGAATACGAATTAAATAACAGGTTCACGAAGCAAGTTCGTGAATACTAACAGGTTCAAGGACCACACAGTGGTTCCATGAATACAACAGGTTCATGAGCCAAGTAACTGACTCCATGAATACATCACATGCAACAGGTTCATGAGCCAAGTAACTGACTCCATGAATACATCACGTGCAACAGGTTAATGAACCGAGTACTGGGAAACACGGGCCCCCTTCTGAGTACACTTACCTATATTGTCCACTCTATAGTCCTTCCCTTAACCCCGGCTTATTACATTTGTTCAGGCAGAATTTGTGTATATGTATTCTTACATATGAAATGGTGTTGAGATAATGTAAATTAATTCTAAGGAAAATTTGGGGATGTCCTATAGGGTGTCCAGCAACTACATATAAAATTTCGTGTCAAACGCTCGCTGTTTACACAGCTAAATTAGTTTGCAAAGTAAATACATACAGCAGTTTTGCAAATCTGCATCTACTGACACAGCTGTAGTATAACTGCCATAACTCCTAGACCGTAACTCCAAATTCAAACATTTTGGAGTCTATCGATATCTACACATCCGGATCTACAATTTCTATTCAGGGCTCGGGTCCAGATTCAAATGATAAAAGGGTCGAAACCGCAAAAGAACATTCAGACAGCAACACAGAGAAATAATTTACTAACGTAGATTTCATGGAAAAATGTCATTTGGTGTCTAAGTCATTATGTAGCATAAATACATAATCATGGAGATTAAAACAGCAACTAATAAATGTTTTCAAGTCATAATAGTCGCAAATTCGTCAAAATACTAAATATATATGTATCTACAAATTTTAGGGCTCCTTAATTCATATGTCTATGTTTTCATGTGTCCAAGGGTAAAAGAGTCCAATAATTATAAATTAATTACAAGGAAATTTTGTGACTCTTAGATTTGTCAATTTGGAGGTTCAAGATTGATTTACAATGATATTTCAAAGGGGAGTCACAATCTAACTATTTGCAGTATTTCAAGGAGGCTTGTACTAGAACAATAAGATGTACAAGGTTACTTGCCTTTAGGGGAGAAGACGATGAATCTGACGGATGACGAGAACGGGTCCCGACGACACGGCGACGAGCAAACGATCATGATAATCACGATCGGCACGGATCTCGATGATGATCAAAGTCAAGATGAAGATCCAGCGAATCCAACGGTCGAGATCGGAAATAAAACATATGAGAATTAGAAGAGAACCAAAATATATCATGATTGACAATTGATGAATAAGAACAAAAATAGATCAAATGTTTACTCACCAAGCAAAGGACAAACAAGACGATCCAAGGCCGAGATCAAGTTGATCAACCAATCGACGGCCGAGATCGAAGATCAAGATCAAGATCAAAATGATGATCACGATCGCGGTGATCCAAATCGATCCGACGATTGAGATTAAGATCTTGATGATGATGATGATGGCGATGATCAAGGCAAATCCAACGGTGACGATCGATGGATCAAGAGGCGATCACGATCGCGATGATAAAGATGTAGATCGGACGGCAGAGATCTGATCTGGTGGTGATAATGAAGATCTGATGACGGTGATGAAGATCATGAAGATCCGACGGCCAGAAATCAAGAGATCAAGATCTGATCGAATGGATGGCCCACAATCACTCTGATCCAAACTCATATACACAGCAATTGCACCATCGATTCCGACATGGCTCCGACAGCCAGGTGAACCCGACGGTGGCGCTGGCGGCACGGCGAACAGAGGCACGTCGGGGCTGCATCGTGGTGAGGGGACGGGAGGTTGCTGCCGCAGGGAGAAGTGTAGGGTGTGCGGGTGGAAGCGTCGACGCTACAGGTCGGGGGATGAGGGGATCTCTGTGGCGGGGCGCACGCAGGCTGTGGTCGCGACCGGCTATTGTTGACGACTCCGGGAGAGGGTCGCCGCGCTGCGCTGGTGCTGTCGTGATAGGAGGGGTCGCGACTGTGGGCATGGCGCGCCGAGGTGGCTTCGGGAGGGAGACGGGAGGTCGGGAGGTGCAGATGACGAATGTGGGAGTGGGTTTGAGAAGATAGGCGGCTCGTGTGTGTAGGGGAGATGAACAGTCGGGTGATGGAGATATAGGAGAAGAAGTATAGCGGCGGGGTAGGGTTTATAATAGGAGAATGGAAGAAAGGACAGGTTATATATGGGATAGAGGAAACGGGTAGGGTAGGGTAGTTGTTATAGGGTATTGGTTAATATCCAATAGGAATATTTAGGGTTTTAAAATAGGGTTGTGGATTATCCAATAAGGGAAAATTAAATAATATAATACCAATTTAATTAACACTCAAATTAATAATAATAATAATAATAATAATAATAATAACAAAATAATAATAATAATAAAATAGAGCGGCTTTCAAAATAAATGGCATATATAATTTGCAAGATACATTTTGTTCTAGTCGAGTTTAAAATAATACTGAATTTATAACTAATCAAAATACGAAAAATATTCACAAAATACGTATTTAGGGAAACAGGGATTACAACAAGCCTTTGGAACTTTTGTTCAGCCTTTTCTTGATGCCTGCGAGGATCTGCCGATTAGCGTTTTCTTCCTGTTCGTTCGACTGTGGGTGGGAGACGGACGAGAAGCGCTGCTGGATGGCAAAGTCGTCGCATAGAGCTCGGAATGCTGTGCCAGTGAACTGAGTCCCGTTGTCCGTCACGAGGACACGGGGGACGCCGAATCTGCAGATGATGTTCTTCCAGAAGAATTGCACCACCTTCTTCTCGGTTATAGTGGCGAGGGGCTCGGCCTCGACCCACTTCGAGAAGTAGTCGATGACTACGACCAAGAACTTGAACTGGCCCGGAGCCGGAGGGAAAGGCCCTAGTAAATCCATCCCCCACATTGCGAAGGGGATAGGACTTGATAGGGAGGCGAGGTTGGCTTGAGGGAGGCGACGGATGCTGGAGTGTCTCTGGCAAGAGTTGCATTGCCGAACGTGTCGCTCGGTGTCTTGAAGGAGGGTCGGCCAGAAGTATCCATAATTCAAAGCTTTTCGGGCCAAGGACCTGTATCCTGAATGTGCCCCGCCGATGCCTTCGTGGAGCTCTTGTAGGGCATAGTCGGCCTGTTCTGGAGAGAGGCACCTTAGGTATGGTCGGCCGTCTATTTGAGAGAAAGAGCATTTGTATAAGATACCCTCGATCAAGACATACCGCTCGGCCCGGGTTCTGACTCGGCGTGCTTCCTTGGGATCCTCGGGCAGGACCCCATCCCTCAAGAATTCCACCAACGGCTTCATCCAATTATCTTGCAACATGACCGGCAACGACTCCGCCGAGCCGGATGTATCGTCTTCTATGCTCGGCTTAGAGAGGACCTCGATCAGAACGGTCTGTTCAAGACCTTGCAGGGGGGATGAGGCCAACCTGGAGAGGGCATCGGCCTGAGAGTTCTCCTCACGAGGGACCCGTTGGATGAGCGCCTCTTCGAACCGGCTCATGAGGGTCCGAACCTTAGCGAGGTATTTCGCCATCCGCTCGTCTCGGGCCTCGTACTCGCCCAAGACTTGGTTCACGATGAGCTGGGAGTCGCTATGGATTCGGAGGCGCTGCGCCCCAACACTTCGGGCAAGTCCGAGGCCTGCGATGAGTGCTTTGTACTTCGCCTCATTGTTAGAGGCCTTGAAGTTCATATGGATCGCATACTGGAGGATGAAGTCGTCAGGGCCGTTCAGGATGATACCGACGCCGCTTCCTTTGCTACAGGAGGAGCCGTCCACGAAGACCATCCAAATCGGGGGTCCATTCAGGACGTGGCTGACCTCAGGGATGGTGGACTCTACGATGAAGTCGGCAAGGGCCTGTGCTTTAATTGCCATCCGAGATTGGTAGGAGATGTCATGTTGGCTCAGCTCTATGGACCACTTCGTTAGCCGGCCCGAGGTCTCGGGCTTGTGGAGGATCTACTTTAGAGGTTGGTCAGTGAGGACAACGACCGAGTGGGACTGAAAGTACGGCCGGAGCTTTCTCGCCGCCATGACCAGGGCGTAGGCCATCTTCTCTATCTTCGGATATCGGAGCTCGGCGTCCCGAAGCACCTTGCTCACGTAGTAGATAGGCCTTTGGGCTCGGTCCTCCTCTCTCACCAAGACAGCACTTAGGGTCTGCTCGGAAGCAGCCAAGTAGACGAAGAGAGTTTCCCCCAGGACAGGTTTGCTGAGCAGAGGGGGGTTCACCAAGTAGGCCTTCAGTTGGTCAAACGATTCCTGTTGTGGTTGGCCCCATTCAAAACCCTTAGCCCCCCTGAGTGCTTTGAAGAAGGGGAGGCACTTTTCCCCAGACTTCGAGAGGAACCGGCCGATAGCAGCGAGCCGACCAGTTAGTTTCTGCACCTCCTTGACATTTCGGGGCGGGGCCATGTCCAATATGGCCTTGATCTTCTCGGGATTGGCTTCGATCCTTCGCTGGCTCACCATGAAGCCGAGGAACTTTCCCGAAGAGACCCTGAACGCACACTTGTTCGGGTTCAGCCGCATGTTGTGCCTCCTCAACATGCCGAAGGCCTCCTGGAGGTCGGCTACGTGGTCAGTGCCTCGGATGCTCTTTATGAGCATGTCGTCAACGTACACCTCCATATTCCGGCCTATCTTGGCTCTGGAAGACCTTGTTGACGAGGCGCTAGTAGGTGGCGTCCGCGTTCTTCAACCCGAACGGCATGACCCGGTAGCAGTAGAGGCCCTGATCGGTGATGAAGGAGGTCTTCGGAATGTCCGGGGGGAACATTCGGATCTGATTATAGCCGGAGAAGGCGTCGATGAAGCTGAGGAGCTCATGGCCCGAGGTGGCATCAATAAGGGTGTCGATGTTCGGAAGAGGGAATGGGTCCTTCGGACACGCCTTGTTCAGGTCGGTGAAGTCGATGCATATTCTCCAAGAGCCGTTGGACTTCTTGACCATTACAACATTGGAGAGCCACTCGGGGTAGTTGACCTCCTGTATGAACTTAGCCTTCAAAAGTTTATCCACCTCCTCCTTGATGGCCTGCTGTCGCTCGGGAGCGAACTTTCGTCTCTTTTGCTGAACCGGTTTGCACCCCGGTTCGACACTTAGGCGGTGGACTAGCAACTCCTCGGAGATGCCGGGCATATCCGTGGCTGACCAAGCGAACAGGTCGCGGTTATCCCAGATGCATTTAACCAAGTCAGAGCACAGCGCAGTCGGTAGGGACTTGCTGATGAGGAACTTCCGGCTCGGGTCCTCATCCGAGAAGAGCACTTCTTCTAACTCGTCTGCCGGCTCGGACGTGGGTCGGACTTTCAGCTCGGGGATTTCTAGTGTCTCGAGGAAGAGCACCGGTCCCCCAGTGGAAGTCATGTAGCACTTCCGAGCCGTCTCTTGGCTTCCCCTGACTTCCCCTACTCCCGACCGAGTGGGAAACTTCATTTTAAGATGGTATGCTGAGGGGACAGCTTCCAGGGCAGCTAGGCCGGGTCGGCCTAGGATGACATTGTATGCGGCCGGGACATCGACGACCATGAAGTCCATTGGCTCAGTACGGGTAGTAGGGGCCTTCCCAGCGGTCACGTCTAGGGTTATAACTCCCTCGACGGCTACTGGTACCCCCGTGAACCCATGGAGCGTGTAACCGGCCGGCTTGAGACGGTCCCGCGATAGCTGCAACCCTCGGAAGGCCGAGAGGAAGAGGATGTTGACCGAACTCCCATTGTCTACTAAGATCCTCTGCACCTTGAAGTTGGCCATGCGGAGTTCGATAACCAGTGCGTTGCAGTGGGGGGTCCGGACCCCTTCGAGGTCTTCATCTGAGAAGGTCACCGGGACGCCGAGGCCTTTCGGGGGAGGAGCGCTGTGGACTGAATTGACCTCTCGGACGAAGGCCTTCCGGGAGGAATTGGAGGAGCCCCCCATGGGGCCTCCATGGATGAGGTGCAGGACCCGCTCTTCCTCAAACTCGGGGGTTTCATCGCGCCGCTCGGAGCGCTTGTTAGCCCCCCAAGGCGGAGGGGTAGCACGGTCCGCCCGGTCACTTGCTTTCACAAATTTGGCCAGCTGCCCCCTCTGGATGAGGGCCTCTATCTCATTTTTCAACGCTCAGCAGTCGTTGGTCTCGTGGCCGTGGTCCCGGTGATAACGGCACCATTTCTCTTTGTTTCTCCTCTTGGCCAGGGTGTTTATCCTCGGAGCGGGCGGTAGCAGGCCTTCCTTCTCCACTTCCATCAGGAAAGTGGAGACATTGGTGGTGAGGGGAGTGAACTTCTCGAACCTAAGGGGAGGACGGTGCTGACCGCCGTTGTCCTTCTGCATCTTCTTCGATCCCTCCCCCTCGGTCGCCTTCCTCTTCGATCCGGAGGTCGATCCTCCGAAGTTCGGGAGGCACTCGGCCTCTTCCGCCCGGATGTACTTCTCGCACCTTAGGAGAAGGTCGGCAAAGTTGTGCGGGGGCTTCTTGGCGAGGGACGACCGGAGGTTGGAGTTGAGGACGTTCGATTGGAATGCAACAGTCGCCACTGACTGGTCTAGGGAGGCGATAGACCTAACTTCTGCGGTGAATCTCTTCACGTAGTCCCTCAGTTTCTCTCCCATTTCTTGCCGCAGGTTGAGCAGGGAGAGGCTCGTCTTCTCGGCTCGCCTGCTACTCACAAAGTGAGTAATGAACAGCGTCTCGAACTGCTCGAACGAGAAGATGGAAGAGGGGGCGAGCCTGGAGTACCACTCCCGAGCCGACCCCCGAAGGGTGGCGGGGAAGGTCTTGCAGAGCATGGCGTCGGAAGCTTGATGGATCAGCATTAACGTCTTGAAGCTTTCGACGTGATCAACTGGGTCGGACTCCCCTGAGTACGTTTCAAACTGCGGAGGTTTGAAACCCCTCGGTATGGGGGCCTCCATGATCGTCCGAGAGAAAGGGGGTCTGCTGGGCCGGACGGTCCCTGCTCTGGACTCCTCCTCTCTGTCCATGCGACCAATGCGCCTCTCTACCTCATGGAGACGGCGGTTGAGGGCATCGTCCCTCCACTGGTAATCATACGATCCCCCGGACTCTTCTTCATAGGAAGGGGAGCGGGAACTGCGGCGCCCGTAGTCCTGGGATCGGCGGGGACTGTAGTGCTGTTGCTGGCGACTGGGAGCCGGGAGAGGACTTCGGGATCGGCGGCGAGGACTGGGAACCCACGGGGGTGTCGGGACCCTCTGGGCATTTTGGTTGTTGGGGCGAAGGTTAAGAGCCTGCAGCACGGTGTCTTGGAATTGTAGGAACTCGGCACGAGTGATAGGTGCCTCATTGTTCCTCCGATGATGCCGATCCGCGGGGGAGTGCGGCCTCCTCCTTCGGCGCTCGGGAGATGTCGCTCGGCCCCTACGGTCCGGAGACCTTCTACCGTCTCGGCGGTGAGGATACCGCTCACCCTGATGCTGGCGGGAGGCTCCCTCTCGGGCCCGCCTCTCATCAAGGTGGGTGCGGAGGTCCTCATCTTTTTGGCGGTTCAGGATTGTGTTGCGGAGGTCGGGGTGATGAGAAGCCATTGAATCTGAGGATTCATTATGAACCGAGACATGGTCTGGGTCGAGGGGCTGCTTCTGCCTCCGCCCGTTATGGCCGGAAGGGCCATTGGGGGGTTGCTGTTTGGGAAGAGGAGGTTGGTCCTGCTGGATCGGGGGAGGAAGTTCAGGCTGCTGGGCTGGATTGACAGGGGCTTCCTCTGTCTGATCGGCGGGAATGGCCCCGCGGTTGGATCCTCTGGATCTGACCTTCTTTGGAGGCATGGTTGGAACAGGGCTAGGCGACGAGGAAGAGACGGAGGCTGTTCGTGTGGTGTTTCCCACAGACGGCGCCAATTTGTTACCGCTGATTTCGGTGTGGGGGTAAACAGATGAGATTTGTGAGTTCGAGAAAACCTGAACAGCAGATCCAAGCCTTCTGATTCCTGCCACAACCTGCAAGGAAGTGCGAGACACCGGGGTTGATTCCGGCGACGCACCCTCCGACGCTCTTGTCAGTAACCAGTGGTGATTAAAGAAAGAGCTTAAGGTAGAAAAAGAGTGATCCCCTAATCACAGTGGCAGAGGGGAGGTATTTATAGTCGCCAGGGGAGTGATTAGAGGCTTGATCCCTAGTGTAACTGCTAGGAGAAAAATCCTCACAGTCTGTTTAGGAAACTAACCCCTGATTCCCGGTGAGAGTAAATCAGGCCTGCTGACTTGGTCAAATCAGTGACCCTGATTTATCTCTTCGTAGGTCTGGGTTTGCCTCGGGTCGGGACCCGTACCCAGTCGGAGTGGATCCATTTGTGGGCTGTTGGATCCGTGAGAAGGAGACCCAATACCCGCTCCGGATCCATTTGTATGTGAAATTACCGTTTTACCCCCGAGCTTCAAGATTTGCACCCAATCTGGACGGTTCTGATTTAACCCCATTTTTAACCATATATATATATATATATATATATATATATATATATATATATGGAAAAAGGTGTAGGAGCAACTTGCTCATTTAGGAAAAAAGTGTATTATACACATGAAGAGATCATGTAGAAAGCAGCTAAATCTTTTTGGGCAACGCTAGTGGCGTTTAAGGTTAGGTTAGGGTAGGTTTTGGACTCATGTTTAAAAATTATAATCACTACTGAATATTTTATAGGAGAGGAAATATGGGAGTCCTCTAGGACTAGGATGTTCCAAAGGGGAAAGGCCCTCATCCATTCTTTAAAAATTTTTTAAGTTTTGAAACAGTAATTTATTTAATTTGGGCTTCAAACCAGTACTCTTTCAGGAACTCTAACTTTCATAACTCAGTGGGTCTTATAGTAAATATTAGTAATGGCTTAATAGGTAATGTATCGAATTTCTTTTACATGGGCCGTGGGCTTTACTAGCATGAGTTGAGGAAGTTCGAAGCAATAGTGGGCCGTTCAATTTTTATTAGTCTTCATGCAATTTGGTTCGTACTGGTACTTAATCCATTGTTCAGTAAAGTAATTTAGTTGGCTTCGACCTTGTTCAGTTGTTCCAATAAAAGAATAATTAAAATAAATAAATTAAAGTATCGTAGAGGTTGAAGTATTGATAATGAAGTGATTGAAGTTTTTGCTTGAATAAATTGTTGTTGGTGATTTTGAAAATCACCGATGTGTAGTTGGACTATGATTGTTCCCTGGGCACTTTGGGCGCTTGACGACTTTGACTTTGTTTGTCTTCGGCTACTTTCACATTTGTTTTTGGGCTTAATAAGCGGTTTTATTCTCTTTGTTGGACTATATAAGTATTTTTCATTTTTTATTTTATTTTGGGCATTCACTTAAGAGCATTTCCGATGGAACGTCATCTCCATCATCATTTTGGAATTTTATTTTGGCATAATTTTTAGAATATGCTATTTTGGTTTGAGATTTCAAATTGAGTGCTCCAATAGTACCTTATTTTTTTGTTTCAAATATTTTGTTTGTAATTTTTTTGCACAAACTATTTTTTTTAAATGCAAAAATATAATACAAATAATTAATAAGTAATAATACAATTACTTAGAAATAGATTATACACTTACTAAGATAATAAATAATACAATTATTGATTCATATTATTAATTTCTACTTAAAATGAAACAGGAACATATTCAATATTGGTCTAATATTAAAGTCTCGTTCATAAATTAACAATAGCTTAATTATTGTCTATAAATAAAAAACTTAAATGAAGTTTAAAGAAACAAATCAAAGTAACAAACAAACAAATAGTATAAATGAGGGGAGAGGGATTTTTTTTTTTTGCAAAAATACCCCATGGGGGCCACTTTTGCGGGAAGTGAAATGGAGCTGCAAATTTGGCAAAAATTTTGCCGAATGGGGCCCACGTATTGGCGATTGGGGGGGGGGGGGGGGGGGGGGGGGGGGGGGCAATACTAAGAAAACTCCACCCATGGTGGGTTGTCATTTTTATTTTTGGCAATCCAAAGGACAACATTTTTCAAAAATAGTAATAAGTTCTTCACTCATAGTTGTCTTTTGGGTTGCCAAATATGTATAAAATAGTGAATAAATGGTGCGCGCGCGCACACACACACACTATTATAATTTATTTTTTTTTACACACACACACACTATTATAATTTTTTTTTTCACACACTATTATAAATTTTTTTTTTGAGGTAAAAGGTGGAATAATGCCACCCTGTTTCATTAATAAGAAATTAATAAAACAACCCCAGTAAACCGGGAGAAATACAAAAGTACAGTGCAGGAAATAGAGTACAGTGCAGGAAATAAAACATAAACCTCCAACAAAATCCTGGGCAGTGGGTCTAATCCTCCATACATCAAACACTCAAAAGTACAGTAGGCCAAATATAAACTAGCAGAGACTGCAGCTATTGAGACTCGAGTATGGATGGCGCCGACTCCTCAGTCCAGTGTCTGTCCAAACTCTACATCCTCATCATCAAAATTCTCCATCTAGAAGACTCTGGCAATCATCCCTCTCGCTCCTGTGGCAGCACTTGGAAGACTCTGGCCCACACACTATTATTATTAAATATACTCTATTACACTATTATACACAATATATACATATTTGGCAACCCAAATAGCTATCGGACTGGTGTTGATGCTCTTACAGCATCATACTTTTTTCACTTTTCCCACCAAATTTGAATATATTTATGTATATTTAATTGTGTGTGTGTGTGTGTGTAATGTTCTGTTGTGCACTAGGCCTCTGTGTGCACTCGGCATTCCCACATTCGTATCGACGATCTGAACCGTTCACATTGATCTACACATCAAAATTATTCTAAATAAGTAAAATCAAATTATTTGAAATTCATTTGCCCTATATATATATATAGTAATGTACCGTTGTGCACTAGGCCTTTGTGTGCACTCGGCCTTCCCGCCTTCGTATCGACGATCCGAACCGTTCACATTGATGTACACATCAAAATTATTCTAAATAAGTAAAATCAAATTATTTGAAATTCATTTGCCCATCCATCATATGACTATAAAAAACAACGATTTTCAGCCATACAATTTTGTAACACTTCAATGGATGGGAAAATAAATCTCAAATGGTTTGATTTTACATATTTAGACTAATTTAGATGTGTAGATTAATGTGAACAGTTCGGATCGTCGATACGAAGGCGGGAAGGCCGAGTGCACACAGAGGCCTAGTGCGGGAAGGCCGAGTGCACACAGAGGCCTAGTGCATAGCGGAACATTACTGTATATATATATATATATATATATATATATATATATATATATATATGCATAAATATACTCAAATTTGGTGGGAAAAGAGAAAAAGTGTGGTGATGAGACATTTGATATGCCATTTGGTTTGCCAAATTTGAGAAAAAATGGCAATTCTCAATTTTTTAAACCAAAATGGTATGTTGGGGTGTGTATGTGTGTGTATGTGTGTGTGTGGGTTGGGTTGCAAAATATGAAAATGGCAATCCAAATAACATGTTGGTGTGGATGCTTTAACATTTGGCAATAGCCGTTTTGTTTACCAAATTTGAGAAAAAAATGGCATTTCTTACATTTGGCAATCAAAATGGCTAGTTTGTGTTGATTTTTTTTGCAATTTGGGTTGTCAAATATGAACATGGCAATCCAATTAGCTATGTGGTGGAGTTGCTCTAAGGAGTGGGGATTTTCCAACATTCCAAATAAATTTGTATAAGGCCAAAATCAAACATGTGACATCTCACTTTTTTTCATTTTGATAAGGGAATAGAGTCAAAAGACTACCGCCTAAAAACAATATATATATATATATATATATATATATATATATATATATATATATATATATATATATAAATGTAGAGAAAGGTGAAATATACAGCCCAATTTACAAGATGTTAAACTAAACTAAAGTACAATACGAGAATAAACTCGACGGAGATCCGCAAGAAGGTAAAAAGTCTACTGAAGACCTCCGAAAAAATAGCATATCAGCAATCAGCCTCAAGCACAAAGAAACACAACATTAGAGCAAATAGCCACCTCAAAAACTTGTTGCGACAAACAGGGACAACAACAACTGAGCTTTCTCAAACAACATAAAAGCCAAGAGTAGACCAGTATGCTGCAAACACCAAAAACATAGCACAACTGGGCCCCATGTAGGCAGCAAGAATAGCAAAGCAAGGAAGAGTCAACAACTAGCAAGCTAAACCAACGGCATCACTCGCAGCCAACACAACATGCCAGTAGGAACAAACCATGAACAACCACCAAGATACACAACAATTACAACACATATAATCCAGGGAGGGACAACAAAAAAGATGTTGAACAGAGTAAGGGAAACTCCAAAATATAGAAACGATATAAACAAATAAAACATAGGGAATCGCATATGAGAAAAATTAAAAAAAACATTTAAGGAAGGAAATTAAAACATATATATAGAGAGAGAGTCGGCAGGTTCACAAAAGGAGCTACAACAACAGCCTGACCTACTACCTGCAAACACCAAAAGGAAGCAAAAAGGGAAACTAAGGTCATCCACGGACTCAGATTTAAGCATCAGAATTGCTAAGATCATACAAAGGCCGTAACAAACAAGACACACAATGCAAGCAACACAAAGTTTGTAGCAACCAAGCACAGCTACCTGCACCGCAAACAAAAGGAGTAGATCACAAAAACACACCAAGCGGGTAGACAAGTGCATCACAAGAAACCCAAAGAGAAGCAACAATAATATTTACACATTTCGGTCCAAAACGATATGGAATATAAAATCTGTTATTTTGTATCGGCAAGCTAGCCAAACGAAATTTCGGCCGAAATTTAAAATAATGATCGCAACCTTCAAGGAGTAGTCGTTCTGTTTCGGACAATCACGGAAGTTTGTCCCTTCATGACAAACGTTGATGACCTTGCGGAGATCTAACTGTACAGAGTGCACCAAGGAGGGGTGGATGTGTGAACCGACCCCCGATTTTCGGGTGGACGAGGTTTGGGGCAGTTGTGTCGGGAGCCTATAGACGCAACCCCACTGGGAAAAGGAGGATCGCCTTCGCGGCTAGTGACGGTCGACATCGCCTTTCTCCTTGCAGGCATGGTTGAAAGTGCTTTTGGTTAATGGATCTTATTGGAGAGGCATATCTATAGCTTTCTCACAGACGAGGCTGATTCTATTGCTGCTAATTTTGGTGTGGGAGCAATCAGATGATGATTTCTTTCATTGAAAGAGAAATCACTGATTTGGACAGTTGATCAGGATCTAGATCTGGATAACTGGAATGGTTGGGTCTGAATCTGGACGGCTGGGAATGCCTACATCTTGATATGGATGGTTGGAAACGCCAGGGGACCTGCAAAAAGTCTCACACCGGAGGTGGCTCCAGCATAAAATCCTCCAACACCCAAGTCAGTATCCCAAAATAAATATTATGATTTTTTAGTGTAGAAATATTAATTACATTTGACTGATGAAGAGGGTGAGGGTATGTATAGATTAAGAAACAGTTGCAGAAGATATAAGGGCAAAATACAAAGTACCCCCCCCCCCCCCCCCCCCCCCCCAACGTTTGGGCTTAATACAATATGGCCATATAACGTTTGAAAAAGTACATTTAACACATTCCTCCGTTAACTTAACCCCATCCGTTAAGTTAGAATTATTGAATTACCTTTTTACCCTTACTCTTTCATAATCAAATCTTTTTTTATTTTTCCTCCTTCATTCTTTTCCTTCATTCTTATCAGTTATTTCATCAGAAAATCTGGTATCCTTGGTGGATTTGATGATCGATCATCATTTTTCAAAGTAAGAGTACTAGCAATTGTATATTTCTGATGGCAATCGAAATTGCATACATGAGCATTAATTTAGTGCATGATATTGTTTTTAAGTATTAATGTTTCCACATTTGAGCTTTAGGCATGTTGGTTGCATATACCACTAGACTAGGTAAGCTGATGTGGATTTCGCTATTTCTTTTGTATTGCTATAATATTTTCAAAATGCTCGATGACCTGTGAACAATATTTTGAGAATGCTACTGCAGTTAGAACAATATTTTGCTACAGTATAATGCTAAGTTATTCAATTTTTCTTTTCCAAACTCGATAAGAAATTGTCATTGAGATGAATTTACTATATAAACTATGTTATGCATATTTGATCAGTTTTCATGGAACTCTTACTCTTCAGCATCATCTTCATTATCGTAAGTCCCCACCCACCACATGAAATCAAAAAAGAGACTCCTTGAAATAAAAAGGGAACCCGCATGAACTCAAAAGGAATAAAGAAAAAGAATGAAGAAAGAGGAAAAAGAAGAAGAAATTTAATTATGAAAGGATAAGGGTAAAAAGGTAATTCAATAATTCTAACTTAACAGATGGGGTTAAGTTAACGGTGGAATGAGTTAAATGTACTTTTTCAAACGTTATATAGACATATTTTATTAAGCCCAAACGTTGGAGGGGTACTTTGTTTTTTGCCCAAGATATAACTGAAACTGGATCTTTTAAGATTCGATTGGAGTTTCTCATAGTGAATGGATATAATTAACATTTAATCCCTCATTTGGGGAATTTGACTGGCAGCAATAGTTAGCTGAAAATCTCCCTCTTCTTGTGCTGCAAGTAAGCCATAATTATGGAACGTGTTGAACCGATACTGCTCTTGGAAGTTTTAAAATGCGTATTGAGATTGTGTGGCTCCGATTTTTATCCATCTCACCAAGCAGGTGCAAATTGTATGTTCCCCTAAAACTGAGGAAAGCTAACATGTCTAGAAAGTAAGGTAGGTTGTCATGAATTTTTTGTGCACAATAGACAAATTACGCAATAATTCTAATGATAATATTGACAATAAATATTAGTGTCTAAGAGCATCCACAGTCGTTTTTCTCATTTGCCAAAATATGGCAGCTACAGTAATAGCATATAGGGGAGTATCGTGCAGTCGTCGTTTCTCAAATTTTTCTCATTTGGCAAAAGACCAAATTACCCCTGGACTTTTAAATTCGTTCTATATAGGTTGAAGGACAATTTGGGAAAACAAACCCAAAAAAGGAAAAAAAAAAAAAAGGGAAATCTTCCCTGGACGAGCTATCATCTCCTGGACAGGAGATGATTCCCCATCTGGGGATTTTTTCCAAAAAAAACAATATTTTAAAAGGGAAGGACGGGGTATCATTCCCCGTCCGACCCTTTTTTAAATAAAAAAAATTCGGAAATCCTTCGGACGGTATATGATTCCCCGTCTCAGTCGATTAAAAAATATTAAAATCCTTCGGACGGTATATGATTCCCCGTCTTCTATAATTTGAGAATTCTTACTTCGTTTCTCAAATTTGAAAAACAGATTTGAGAGAAATGGAAAAAATGGCATATATAGCAAACGATTGCAGCGCATCATTTGCTATAATATGGCAAAATGGGAGATTTAGAAAACGACTGTGGATGCTCTAAGGAATTGTTAAAGTTAAAATTAATTCGAATAGGTTATTTCTCGATCCAGGTATTACTACATGCAGGAGAGGTGAATGTTAAGAAGTGCAAATGTAAATCAAAAGGTACAGGTATGCCAATATAGGAGTAAATGGATGAACATTTACAAAACAAGAACAAACAAGAATAGCTGCCGACCAGTAGAATGGGGTAATTTGGGTTCTTCTCAGAGCTGCCTAGTTTGCAACAAAAAACCAAAGAACTTGGTCTCAAAAGACCAAAAAACAAAAACAAAAACCAAAAAGACAAAAACCATTTTGATACGCTATAATATAGGGTCAATCGCTCAATAGTCAACACTTCAGAATAACCCCAAGTCCCAAAACAGATTAAATATAAGGTGAGTAAAAAATTTCTCATCGGTTCAAAAATAACAAATAACTTCGTTTATATAAAGCAAATACAGCAAGGTCATGCAGATTGATATAATCAAAATGTTATATCCATGTACATATGTAATGTACAAAGAACCAGAAACAAAACAATCACAATTACTAATCTCTTATTCCACCTTTTAACTCATCCCCGGTTATGCGGGGTGTTTATTAATCTCTTATTAATGAAACAGGGTGGTGTTATTCCACCTTTTAACTCAAAAAAAAAAAACAAAACAATCACAATTACTAGTATGGTACTCCCTGCCTACAACCAAAGACTGGTATACTTCGATAGCCTTATAAATGATATGCAGAAAACACATGATCCAAAATCAACAAAAGAGAACTTCACACCAATCTTAAGATTCAACCAGCTAATGGCTTGCTGATAGAATTGTTGGATATATAGGTATATTCTCACTATATGAATAATATTATGTGTAATATTATTCTATGGGTAACACGTGTGTTATACGTACTAATTGTATGGATATCGGAACGCGGGTTGAGTGGGTTGAGAACCCAGTATCCAAACCAGTATTTATCCTATAAATACTGGCTTGTGATAGTAGTCTAGGTATTCCAATTTTGACACCTAGGATAAATATCTCAAGCACCTTAGTCTAGGATATTAACTCTAATTTCTATTGATATTATCTTTCATAATCTCTAACAATCTTGAGATATTCAAATTATTTTATTTTGAGATTGAGAGAGAGAGAGGGTTGATACTATCCATGCGTCGGAATCCTTCACCTGCAGCGACTCCCACACTACTGACGCACCACCGCACGTCAGCGTCGCCGCACGATTGTGCCTCCCTCTCCTTTTCTGTCTGAGTTCGGGAAGAAGAAGGAGAGTGATTTTCGAAGTTTTCTTCGATAGGTTTCGCTTCGGCCGTCAGATCCGTCTGCCGCCGCCGATGGGCGCACCCTCTGCTGGCGTTGCCGACGTCGCCACAACTGTCGCTGCCTTCGCTGGAGGTCATCGACGCACCCACTGCGAGCCAATGGCCGACCCCTGCCTTCTCCCCTTCCGTCTTCGTCTCGAGCACGCGCACACCGTAAGATCGGTCAGATCAGATCAGAGAAGATCTGATTTTTTTTCATTGGCTCATGAGCTAGGAGCAGATCTAAGTCGATGTGTGCAAAGAGGAGTCAGGTGTTTGACTGTGGTGTTTGGGCACTCGTTGTTTCGTGTTTGGGGCAGAAGTGGTGATCTGCTATAGTGTCGCAGATCTGATATGCTTCTTTTCTTGATTGGATCTTGACTTGGGTGTTTGGTGTTTGGGGCTAGTACGTCATCTGCTATTGTGTACTACTGAATCAGATCTAACCCTTCAATTTTCTTTGATTCTTATCGAGATACGGTCAGGGTCGGCCCTGGGCCTGTGCGACCTGTGCAGTCGCACAGGGCCCATGGTCGTACAGGACCCATTAATGAAGAGGTCCGTTGGACATCATATATAATTAATACATATTTTATACCAATTTTAGCACAAAAGTCAATTTGTCTGAGTGGTTAGCGGAATAGACTTCAAATCTAATGAGTGTGGGTTCGAACCTTGTTGTCAACGATTTTTTTTAAAGAAAGTTTTTTAATGATTTCTATGTTGTTGCTTTCATTAATTGTTGAGATTGACATAATACATAAAGCTTTTTTTAATCGTGTATTTCCTGCGTTGCAAGAATACGAAGTTCCTTAACCACATTTATATTATTTTGTCTTAATTGATGAGACGAATAATTCAACATATCGATTAAGTCGTCTCAGGTGTTGGAGCTTCTAATGATATAAAATTTGAAATTTATTTTTCAAATGAATTCATATAAAAAATTTAAGATACAGAATGTACCATACTCATATTTTTTAACTAAATTCGTAATATATATATATATATATATATATATGATATCAAAATCAAGTAAAATTAGTATTAGAATATTTAAAGAAGGTCCATTTTTTTTTCCGCACAAGGCCCTATAAATCTCAGGACCGGTTCTAGATACGGTCCACTCTAAACTTTAAAATTTGTGCTTATTCTTTAATGTTATTTTCTGTTTTAATTGTTTATTACACAATTTTACAGAAAAATCATTCATTTTATTGAAATTACGCTAGTAGTAATTATTCAGAATAAAACCTATAGATTTTATCTTTTAATTTAGATATGATCCAGTCCAATCATACTTGGATCCAGAACAAACAATATTCTCACCTCCCGCACTATCTCCAAAAAATTTATCCACATATCATATTGTGCATTCATCTTTCGATTGTTAAATTAAAAGATACGGTCCACTCTAAACTTATAAATCTCAGGACCGGTTCTAGATACGGTCCACTCTAAACTTTAAAATTTGTGCTTATTCTTTAATGTTATTTTCTGTTTTAATTGTTTATTACACAATTTTACAGAAAAATCATTCATTTTATTGAAATTACGCTAGTAGTAATTATTCAGAATAAAACCTATAGATTTTGGAATTTATTGTTTATTCCTTAAGATGGAAAAACTGAATCGAACGTACAAGATTCCGAAACTAGATATGTTTGATAGTTCTGAATTTAACAATCGAAAGATGAATGCACAATATGATATGTGGATAAATTTTTTGGAGATAGTGCGGGAGGTGAGAATATTGTTTGTTCTGGATCCAAGTATGATTGGACTGGATCATATCTAAATTAAAAGATAAATTCTTTACGTGCATATATATTTTAACTATTTGTTGTTGCCAAGTGTTAAAGTTCAAAATCGTGTTAACCATTGTTTATTTAAATACATGTTTGAATAACTATTTGGTTATATGCTAAGGATCAAATATTTATTTTGATAGGTTAAATTATAAGTTTTGACTACAACATTGTATCTCCAATTAAATTGTTCCTAGAATTAAATAGAGCTAATAATTTGTTTAATCGGCTAATCTCAAATAATTTGATGAACATAGGAACTTTAAAGTTACTTACAAACTGTTTATATTGGAGACAAAGGATTTGCGTCATGGTAGAATAAGTCTGCGCAGTGCAGGCTTCTCCATCGAATTTTGGAAAACACTTCTAACTTGAAGTGTCAATATGATCTACTCTAATTCAATTTTTTAGTATTTTCATGTGATAAATGTGTTAACGTTTTGTGCATTTTATTACATGAGTGGGAGTTTTAGATCATAGTTATTCTCGCTTTGAAAACTAGCTTGTTTAGGGTTGTTAAGTGCTTTGTCATACTATGTGTATAGATATTTTAACAAACCCATTGTTTGCAGTTTGTCTGAGATTATATATTTGCTTCTCTAATAAAATAAAATGATGTATAAGATCTATAACAGATGTCCGTAACTTAGATAAGAGCATCCTGTAATGCAGAATATGACTCCATTAGTTACATTTTGTTCTTTTCGTTCGTTGTACTATGTGTGCAAAATTGAATTATAAAATTTTGGTCATTATCTCGTTTAGCGTTTTGAAGATGATGAAGAACGAATAAAGGAAAATATAGCTCAATGTGTTTGAGCAAGTGCACATTGTTAGAATCACTAGAGAAAGCAAACAATTTTGTAAAATGTGGTAGAGTAATTTTGTTTTAACTCTTATAATGTGCATGTATTGTCAATCGCATGTATAAGTTGAGTTTAACAAATGAGATAATTAATAATAATAGTTCTAATTGTGTATAGTTCCTGAACATAACATAATTGGCTAGGATTTGAGAACTATATATTAAGTTGTTTGTTCTTGTTAAAACTCATAACTCTGCTAAATGACGCACCATTAAATATGACAAATATGAAAACTGTGCTCAGATTATGATCACTAGAAAATCATTTAGTATGGTCTCTAGGAGTACACAACTTCTTGAGTCAATACATTCTGATATTTGTGATCTCAGTAGCTTTGTGACTAGATGAGACGATAATTGGTCAGAAGTATTTAATTACCTATGTATATGATTAGTGAATGTTTGTCATACATATATGGAGGATGTAACACTCGCTATTTTGATGAATTAAAAATCTAGTTAAATGCTAAGATCAACAGGTTTCAAATTTAATAGAGGTGGTGAATATGTTTTAACAATTTTAAGAGAAATTTGCATTTGGCATAATCTCTAGAACACTCTATTTACAATAGTCAAAACGACATTGATAAAAGTTAGAATCAAACACTTAGTGAAATGTTCAATTCTATAATATTGACCATTGTTTGTCTTATGTAATTATGAGTGATGTTGTATTGTTAATCATATCTCTAATGTGTTACTACACTCTAAATTGAATACACCTTGTAGATCATGACATGAAAATACAAATAATTTTGTTAAAGTAAAAATTTGTGTTGTGATACATTTGTTAGAGTACATGACCCTAGAAGGCCTAAAGTAGGACCTACAACAAATATTTGTGTGTTTAGAAAGTGCATAATGTAGTTCTGTGGACAGATGTTGGATCTATCTAATTTGTGTTAGAAGAATCTAGACTTGCAGAGTTCTTTAAGGATGTGTTCATCAAAGATAATGTATGAAATAATCTAGTCCTACAAATACGGTCAATGGTTCACAGTTGGAATCAAGAACCAACCTTACTGATACTTAAAACTTCAATGGCAAATGAGCCAAGAAGAGTCTTTAGTAGACAATGTGATGAATTTTTGTCATACAATAATACTTTAAATTAGTTGATCTGCCGAAATGAGCTAAAACTATAGTAAGTAAGTGGAGTTTTGTAGAAGAAACTTAATTTTGGATTGTTCAGTAGCAATTTTAATGCATTTTAGTAGCTAACGGATTGACTAAGAAAAATGAGGTAGATTTATTTGATGTCTACTCACATGTTTGTCATATTGCTACAATAAGTATTCTTCTTACCTTTATATCTATTGAAAATTTTGTTATTTATAAATGATATTTAAATAGTTTTGTACTAAAAGTTTTGTACTTGATGTTTTGTACTGAATAGTTTGGTACTAGAAAGTTTTGAACTAATATGTTTGGTGAACAAGATTTACAATTTAGTAAAATCATTGTATATTCTTAAAACATGTATAGCCAACGAATAAATAATTTGACAAATTTCTTAAAGAGCCTAGTATATGAATCAAGTAAGTCAGATCAGTGCATTTAACTTTGTGGTGTGTCAAATATAATGGCTATTATTTATTTGTGTTGTTGACAAGCTTATTCTTGGAAGTGACATCTCTATTGCAAATAAAGTTAAAATTGTGTTATCCAAAGAATTCAACATAAAACACCTAGGTATTATGGACACCATAGGTATAAGAGTGAGTTTCGGTTGGCAAGGGATGACCCTTAGTCAAACTCATTAAATCAAAATGTGTTTCAAAAGTGGGAATATAGTGATTGAAAGTGTGTTTTGAAACACCTTATGATTATGATAAAAGGTTGACACCTAATGATGGTGCAACTATGAAACAGGTAGATCATTCTAAAGGAATTGAAAGTCTCATGTATACAAAGATTTGCACTAGAATAGACATAGCCTTTGAGGTAGATATGATATGCAGATTCACTAATAATCCCATACACATTTGAGTGCCCTTAAGAGGCTAATGAGATACCTGAGTGGTACTCAAGAGTTTGTTTTGTGCTACTTTAGTCATTCTTCGAATGAATGGCTGATCTGATGCATTATGATGCTCAGAATTTAGTGAAAGTCAATAACTAGTGAATATGTGTTTATACTAGGAGGAACAGAAATTTTATGAAAATTAAAAGGCAAACATGTACAGTACTATCATCCTGAAATCAGACCTCTATGTGTTATTCTCTGCAGGAAAAAATGCTGAGTGGAAGGAATAATTTGTTGCTAGTCATCCATTAAGAAGTTTAAGTAACTTTCTAATTCTGTTATACGATTATCAAGCTACAATGCACTGTAGCTCATAACTAACTCTATAATAGTAAGAGGAGTATATGAAGGCTGAAAGAAGCCTAGTTGAACTTTCTCATAAATAAAGTGCAATTGAAATAAAATATGGCTAATGTTCTTGCTAAGAGATTTGAAAGTGATCTAATTATCAAAACTGTGAGGGAAATGGAGTTAAAATCTATTGAGTCAAAACTTTAACATCCCAATTGTTTTAAAATTTAGAATCCAATTGGAGCCATAGAGAAGTTTAAACTTAAGCATTAATTTTAGGCAGTTGACATATTTTAGATAATTTTGATGATTCCACATAAATTCCACAAATATATAATGTCATTCCAATTTTGATGGTATTATATATCTAGAGAATTTACTTAGAATAATCATATTATTCCAATACGAAATATGAAAACTTGTCGATGTGTTTCTGATGATTAAATTGTCTTTAAATATCATTCCAATTTTGATGATATGTCTTTTATGGATACATATTTCATTCCAATTTTGATGATTCAGTGTTAAACCATGATTGAAATGACAACTTTTTCATACCAATATGAAACATAGTATGGTGCTTGTGTAGAAACTATAATAGCTATTTTTCTTTATTTTGTTAAAGAAACTTGATTGTGATGCTTGTATTACATTTTGCTAAGCTATCGTCGATTTGCGCTAAGTTCTTTAGTGAAACTAAATACTTTATGGAATTCGCTAGAATTCTTAGAGATGTGTCTCTTGATATTCTTGTTTTAATAAGCTAGCAAAAATGAAGGAGTTGAATCTGTCAACATAGATTTTAAAATAATAATTTGTTCAAAATGGAGGAGCAAAGATAAAGCAGTATGCAAGGATAGAGTTTCAGTTTATTTCTTTCGAGAATAAATTAGTCACTTGCTTGGGAAAACATTTGTTGAGTTTAAGACTCTTGTGTTCATTGAGCTTAAAACCCTTATTTTGTTTTTGAAGTTTATTTGCTTTGTTTGATTTTGAAACTATGACAGATCACTCCAGTTGGTTTAGTCATTGTGAACTATTGTTGTGATATGGTTTGGAAACTATTTATTTATTTTGGTTTAGTCTTTTTTGAACTATTCGGATTTATAATTGATTTAGTCCTTATGAACTGTAGATTTAGTGATGCGTTTCTTCTATTTAAAGACTGCTATCAGCCAATCATTTTCATGTTGAACTGATGAGATAATCCAGTATGTTTATATATTGAGAATATAGGAGGAGATTGTTGGATATATAGGTATATTCTCACTATATGAATAATATTATGTGTAATATTATTCTGTGGGTAACATGTGTGTTACACGTACTAATTGAATGGATATCGGAATGCGGGTTGAGTGGGTTGTGTAACGACCCGGAAAATAGCATATGGCTATTTTGCATCGAAATGTGTGCGCAATTGAGAATTTCCCGCGATCATGGATTTTCTGATAAAAATTATTTTTAATTGAGAAATATAAGATATATTGTCGATTTTATTTTATTATTATTTTTGTATTAAATTATTTTTATACGGATTATCTACGAAGTAGTTTAATGTATTTTTGTATTGTGTAGAATGTTAAAATAGAGAGTTGGGCTTTATTTGGAAATGTAGTAAAGCTAGAGGGCTTATACGAAACATTCCCTTAGATATTTTTCTATTTATTATTTTCTATTCCCCATTTTTACAAAAAACCCCTTCTCTCTCTCTCCTTCCCTTCTCCTTCTTCTTCCTTCTCTTCTTCTTCCCGATTTCAATCCCAAACCCATGGAATCCCCGACCATCCTTCTCCTCCTCCCGTTCGTCCCAGCCGATCAAAAGAAATCCCCCACCTCCCGTTCCCTTCTTCTTCTCCTTCTTCCTTCCTCCTTTCGTTCCATCCCGATCGAATGAAACCCCAAACCCACCGCGGCCTCTTCCTCCCTTCTCCTTCTTCTCCTTCCCTTCCCATCTCCAATTCCGATCAAAACAAACCCAAAAAGAACCCATCGATCGGCAAGATTTACCCACCTCCAAACTCCTCCGATTCTCCATGGATTCCAAATTAAAATTAGGGGTAGGCTAATGGAGGGATTCTCGACATCGTGGTAGCGTCGGATTTTCGATTGGACTTCGCGAAGGTATAACCCTAACTATTTTATTGTATAAAATTTAGTTGGGTTAATTCTTATTGAGTAGGAATGTTAGGGTAGAGAGATTTAGAGATATTGGAAATTGTAAATGTGAGAAATTAGCGGATTATTAGGAAATTTGTGAATTGTTAGTAAAATAAGGTTTTGGATTTGTAAAAGAGAATTATATGAATATGGATTAATTCTCGGATAGTAGTAGAAATCATAGTTGAGCTACTAGAATATTTTAGAGGCGATTTGGTATTTATTTGGGGATGAAAATACCATAGGTGATGCTGTTTATTTCTGAGACACGTGTGGAAGCACCAGGTGTGAGTTCGAACTCAATTTGTATTGAAGGAGATTGCCGCTCGTCTGCCGACCTTCGGTTGACCTTCTGGGGGCCTACGATGAGCTCGGAAAGACGTTGGAGGTTGGGCTCGGATCGGAAGGGTCGGATCCGAGGTCTTGTGTACCTGCAGACGGTCCTGAAACACCGGGGTTTGTCCCGGTGGCGGACCCTCCGACGCTCTAGTCAGTCTCTGTGAGAGAGTAGCAATAACTAGATATATTTAAGTGGCAAAAGATTGATTACCTCCAAAAGGTGGGTGAGGGTCTAGTATTTATAGAGAATCCCAACCGGGTTTGGTTCCGCTTGGGGGCCGGGTTTGGATCCGAAAGCCCATGGGCCTGACGTGGCAGAAGGCCCAGGGGGTTTAGGGCGGTTGTGGTGATACCAGGAGTGGTATAGGGCTGACGTGGCGAAACCCTTGGCGGTATTTGGAGCTGACGTGGCCCATCGTGAGTCCTCTGTGCCTCTGGGGGAATCGGAGGGCCTAGGCTGCGCCAGGTCATCCTCCCGCCCCGCCAGAGAGGGGGGACGGCCTGAGGGACTGCTCCGGATCGGACTCCGGGGGATACTGAGGCTCGTCAGTACGAGGAAGCCGGCACTGTGAGGGCAAACACGAGGTTCGGCGCCGACCCTGAAGGGGTCCAGAGCCGAACCGGGTTGTTATTCTTGCTTTCCTGAGTAGGAATTGTATTGGGCCCTGGATGGGCCTCAGGCCATTTTTACACTGTCACACAAGCCCCCCACTCCTGCAGGGGGTGCGGGAGCTAGCCGTGGAGGAGTGCTCATGGTTGTAAAAACGGGATGGTAAGTCATTGAGCCTTCCTGAGAAGGGTACCCGGGTGCCAGACAGGACCTCGAGCTGGCGAGGGATTACGGGCTGGTAAGGGTGAAGGCGGGCCGTTGTTTCTTCCTGAGAAGAGTACCCCGGTGCCAGACCGAACCTCGTGATGAGGGGGAATTACGGGTCGGTAAGGGTGATGACCAGCCGGTGGATCTTCCGAAGAAGAGTACCCAGGTGCCGGACCGGACCTCGAGCTGGCGAGGAATTACGGGTCGGTGAGGGTGAAGGCGAGCCGTTGTTTCTTCCTGAGAAGAGTACCCTGGTGCCAGACCGAACCTCGAGATGAGGGGGAATTATGGGCTGGTAAGGGTGATGGCCTGCCGGTGGATCTTCCGAAGAAGAGTACCCAGGTGCCAGACCTGACCTCGAGCTGGCGAGGGATTACGGGTCGGTGAGGGTGAAGGCGAGCCGTTGTTTCTTCCTGAGAAGAGTACCCTGGTGCCAAACCGAACCTCGAGACGAGGGGGAATTATGGGCTGGTAAGGGTGATGGCCAGCCGGTGGATCTTCCGAAGAAGAGTACCCAGGTGCCAGACCCGACCTCGAGCTGGCGAGGGATTACGGGTCGGTGAGGGTGAAGGCGAGCCGTTGTTTCTTCCTGAGAAGAGTACCCTGGTGCCAAACCGAACCTCGAGACGAGGGGGAATTATGGGCTGGTAAGGGTGATGGCCAGCCGGTGGATCTTCCGAAGAAGAGTACCCAGGTGCCAGACCTGACCTCGAGCCGGCGAGGGATTACGGGTCGGTGAGGGCGAAGGCGAGCCGTTGTTTCTTCCTGAGAAGAGTATCCTGGTGCCAGACCGGACCTCGAGCTGGTCAGGGGGAGTTACGGGCCGTTATGGGGCGAACCGCTGTGCCTTGGGGTTGTTCTGAGTAGCGTGGTCCGTTGTTTTCGCGGAGCATTTTTTTTTGGGGGGCGCCTTGGGACCTGTGCAAGATTCCCATTTCCTAGGTGCGTTAATGGCGCCGCTAAATAACGGTATGGCGCATGGTCTTCCGTCGTTTGGTTTTCCCCACATCATAATGGCTGGCCCCTGGGGGGGGCTTATAAGTACCCACCTCCCCCTTTCTCGTTGTGGTTCAAATCCAGGCAAAGGTGGTCTGTTTGGCCCATAAAGGTGTCTGCTTCGGCGGACGCCTGTTTTTTGCAAATTCTTGCCCCCGGTTTTGTCGGAGAGGTAGTTTCTTTGTCGCCCGATCTTCTCTTGGATCTGATGGCCCTGATGCGGCGGTCAGATCCAGGGGGGGTCCGGGCGAGAGGGATAACGACCGAACGTCGAAGGGTGAGCCGTCTGCAATAGCGGAGGTTCTATCCTTCCGAGAGGGATGAAGGGCGTTCCGGGCCGGTTGTTTGCAACTGCGAGGGTTCGGTTGCTGGAGTAGGCTAGGCCTTTGCAGTTGCATCAACTGGCTCGGAATGGAGCACTTCTTTCGGCCTTCGGGTGTTGATCTGCTTTTGACCGGTGTGCTTTCTGAGGGGGGCGTCTTGAAGCTTTGGGCCCCGGGTAGATGAGTAGTTCTCCGATCGGAGGCTGACTATTCTGTGTCCCAATAGGGCTCCAGGTTGAGGCGGTTTCTGTCTCACCTGGGAACAGTTCGGGTCTTCGGCCGATGACGCTGTAAGCCCCGAGCTGCTCGCGGGTGAAAGGGGAACCGACCCAGTCTCGGAGCCCGGGGCGTCTGTCTGAGGACGGCGCCTTAAATCTTAAAAATAAAAATGTTTCCTCTTCCGAATACTTCTTCCACGCTGGCCTCCTTGACTGGCTGCCCGCCTGTTAATGGATGATGTCAGCGTCGCACGTTTTGAGGATGTGGCGCGAATTCTTAGGCGGCAGTTGCATGTTGGATAGGTGAACAGTATTCGCGGGAATCGAGGAGTCGCTTCTATCTCCTATAAATAGTCCCCCCTTTCCCCTATTTGTTCACTCCTTTCTCTTTCAAAATAAAATTTTTCAACACTTCAGCGCTCATCTTCGCGTCTTGCTGTACCAGACTTGCCCTTCCGGAGTGACCCCAGGTGAGTTAGCAAGTCTACTTGGCCTAGGCATAGATGGACAGGGCTCAGTCCGGCTCATCAGCGTCGACGTCTCGGGGGGAGGTGGAGCCTATCTCTGACTCGACGTCCTGGAAGGAGCCCGTACTCGAGGAGGAGTCAGTGTACGTTGACGAGTCTTCTGACATGGTTTCGTGGGAGGAACCGGTGGTTGAGGAGGTGGCATATGGTGCGAGGCGGTCGCGCTCCCGTCGTTCCTTCGTGGTGGGGATCAGTGAGTCGGAGGAAGCGACTGACGGTTCGGACGACGTCCGTGTTTTGGAGCCGGCTACCGAGGGTGAGAGAGGCGAGGGCGGCATTGTAAGGGGATCCACGGTTCCGGGGGCAGGCCCGAGTTCCATGCTGACTGGTCGGGGGCCCTTATTCACTCCCTCGTCGGAGCGATCCGAGAAGAGGAAGAAGGCTCCGAGGAAGGTAGGGTTGGGGACCGGTGGCTCGAGCCAGGGGACTGGTTCGCCCGCGCAACCGAAGCATTTCCGTCAATATCCTGACGACCTGTCCGACCAGGAGCTCTTTGGTGTGCAGGCCTCTTCGCCGAGTCGGCCGAGAGTGTTGATGGACGCGATTCTGACCGCCTTGGACGGCGGGGATTTGGAAGTCTTGCAGTTGGCGTACCACATAGGTCCTGGTTACGAATTGATGCTGCCGAGCTCTACTCTTCGCCCAACCGATCCTCTGTCTGCTTGGTATTGTGTCTTCCCCGTGGACGCGTTTATTTCTGGACTGAGGCTGCCGGTCCATCCGTTTGTTCGGGAAGTGTTGAACTGGGCCTCCTTGGCGCCGATGCAGTACGGGCCGAACTCTTGGGAGCAGATAATCAGCTTTGTACTGAGGTGCGAGGAACAACGGGTACCCTTGCGCTTGAACGTGTTCTGAGCGATGCTGATGTTTTGTTCGGCAGCCGAGGGGGTTTACTATATCTCCCCCCGGAGCAGGAGGAAGGTTGTTCATAGCCATCCTGACTCTATTAAGGACTGGAGGAAAAAGTATCTGGTGATCCGGAGTGAATGGCCCTGGGACATTCCGACTCGATGGAATTACTCCAAGCCGAGTTATCCTGCGCCGGGGCAGGGGGATCTGACGGTCGAGGAGTGGGGGTTTGTCGAGCGTCTTCGTTTGTCCCCTAGTATTAATTGGTCGAAGGTGACGGAGGTTCGCCTGGCGAGCGTTGGACTGAGCCCCGCCGTTCTCCGTATGTGGTTGTTTCTTTTCCCTTGATCCTTTCGTACATTCTTGCTCATTGCCCTTAATGGCTTTTTCTGCAGATATGGATGAGGCATCAATCCAAGCAAGGCGGCTCGTCATGAAGAAGGAAAATGCCGAGAAGAAGAAGGCGGTGAAGAGGCCGAGGGAGCTGCCCCTTGTTATCTCGGAGGTACCGCTTGAGCCGAGGGCTAAGAGGACTCGTTCGGAGACAGGCAAGGGGGGTGCCTCTTCGAGGGGAGGGCCCGGCGAGGGCGTCCGATCTTGACAAGGGGAAAGGTTCCTTGGTAGGGGTCGAGGAGGGGGACCCGGTGGTGGAGTTGTTGCGGCAGCGGTGGGTGCCGGACTGGTCGGTTCGGATGAGCGACTGTCTGACCGAGGAAGCCCAGGCCGTAGAGGTGGTGGAGAAGCTGGCAACGCCTCGCGATCGCCAGATGATGGAGAACGAGCCCGTGGAGGTGGCATTCACGCGCCTGGCGCAGGCCACCGTGTCGGTAAGCTCGTCGACCTCCCCCTCTCCGTTTGGTCTTGCCTTAGGAGTTTGCTTCTAATCCGTTTCTTTCGGCCGCAGGCTTGTATGCAGGGGGCTAATATAAAGAATCTCTACGAAGCGTCCCTGTTACAAGAGCGTGCTTGGGCGGACAAGAGCGGACGAGAGATGAAGGAGATGCGGATCGAGCTCGAGGGTTCGCGTCAGAGGGAGCAGCAGATGAAGCTGGAGCTCGAGGCCAAGGACACCGAGTGGGAGAAGGGGGTGGCCTCTTTGAAGAGGAAGTTTGCCAGGGAGAAGGGGGAGCTACTGGCCGCATTTGCCAAGGAGAGGAAAGAGCTGACGGATGCGGGCCAGCGGATGGTGATAGCCGCCCAGGATGAGTGCTACGCGAAGGCGCTCAGTCACGTGAGGCATTTCTATCCGACCCTCGATCTGTCGAACTTCGAGTATGACATGGAACTTGACGGGACTCCGAAGGTCCCTGCCGTAGAGGGGCTCGTGGACCACCCGGCCGATGATCGTTCTGTGAGCCCGATCGGCGTCGAGGAGGGAAACCGAGATGTATAGTTTTGCTTTTCTTTCTTCTTTCCTCCTTTCGATTGTATTTGCCTCCCGCGGACTGGCCCCCGCCTTTTTGTGCTTATATATAAAAGTAATTCGGACCTGCCATAGGTTTTGATGCCAGTCGTTTCCGGATTTCCCCGCTTAGGTGCTTCGGGTTGGCTCACTTCGTAGGTTGCAGTTTCCCTTCCCGTGGTGGGTCTCCCGTAGTTTCCATGTGGCGTGGCTCCGGGGTAAGGTTAAGGTCCTGGAGGCCGCACTGGCTCGTCATCGAAGGGGGGCTCGGAACACTGATGAGGCTTGTAACTTTTATCGGAACAAGTTCGCCGTCTTAAGCGCGGAGGCGCGCCGGTTGAGAAGAGCGGTGTGGGATCGGGAGCTCGGCGGCGCGGACCTTAGACAGGCCGGGCTTAGTACTTTGGTGCCGAGGTCCTCTCCTGGGGGGTTACCCCGCGACGTCTTTGCGGAGAAGGAGATGGGGATGCCTTGTTACAAGGCGATGTCGGGTGCCTCGTTCTCTTCCTCCGTGGGTCGACAGGCAGAGGGGGTTCCTTCTGCGCTGCTGCTGTTGCAGTGGGCGCGACCGGATGACGCCCTGAGCTCTGTGGCTGGAGGGTCGAATGTGGCAGAGGCTAAGGAGCACCATAACGAGGGGAGGGGCCCCTAGTTGCTTGGCCGAAATACTCTCCGTGCCTCGTTGGGCCCGAGGGGCCCTGATCTTCCTGATTTGAGATGAGTGGAGCGGTCTTGTATCGGTCCTTGTTTTTCTTTCGTTTTATTTTTCCTCTTTGGAACGAGAGTAAAGGGGTATGAAAGGAGAATCCTTTTCCTTCCTCGCTCCGGCCAGTAGTGTAGTACGCAATGTCGGAGGTAAGGTCTGGCTCCATCGTTCCGCAAGGGATCGAAGAGGGGCTTTAGGAAGGACTTTTGGTCCGGACTCGTATTGAGATTATCGAGTCATTTGGGTTCGGACAAAAAGGGATATTTTTAGCATAAGGTAGGGAGGGCCGCTAAGGCAGCCTTTTACAAATGAGGGTTTACACAAAAGCAGATTTACATTTAGCCGGGTCATAACCTATGCTCGTTCGGCGTCGAGGGGGAACACACCTCCCCCGACGGTGGTCATGTAGCATGATCGCGCCGCTTCTTGGCTGCCTCGGACGATGCCGACTCCTTGAGGGGTGGGGAACTTGAGTTTCAGATGGTAAGCCGAAGGCACTGCTTGTAGGGAGCATAGTCCAGGCCGGCCAAGTATGGCGTTGTAGGCTGTCTTGACGTTGACCACCATGAAGTCCATGGATTCGGTCCTCTTGATAGGAGTCGATCCGGCGGTAACATCGAGGGTAACAATTCCTTCTATCACGACAGGGACGCCTGAGAACCCGTGTAGGGTGTACCCGGCTGGCTTGAGTTTGCCTCGGGGTAACCTGAGATCTTCGAAGGCTTCGAGGAAGAGAATATTCACCGAGCTACCGTTGTCGACGAGGATCCTGCGGACCTCCCAATTAGCCATGTGAAGGTTAATGACGAGGGCATCGCAGTGGGGCAGGCGAACTCCTTCAAGGTCTTCCCCTGAGAAGGAGACCGGCCTTGATTGTAGTTTGGGCGAGGGGTTGTCTCTGACAGCGTTCACCTCTCGGATGAAGGCTTTTCTGGAAGTTTTTGATTCACCTCCCGTCGGCCCTCCGTGGACGCAGTGCAAGATAAAAGGGATATCTGCGGCTCCCTCGGAATCGGGGTCCCGACTCTGGGTCTGGTTTGGAGGAGGGTTCGGAGTCGATTGCCTCCGGTTCCTAGCGTCTCGCCGATCCCGTGGGCCTTCTCGGGTAAATTCTCGGAGGTACCCTCTGGAAATGAGCTCTTCAATTTCGTCTTTCAGGGCTCGGCATTGGTCGGTCTCATGCCCGTGATCTCTGTGGAAGCGGCAGTAAAAGCGCTGGTCTCGATTCTTATTGTTATTAGATCGGGGGGGTAGTCGGACAATGCCCTTGTCTTCGATTTCCAAAAGGATGGCGGATATGTTATGCGTCAGGGGGGTGTACCTCTCGAAGCGGGGGACTGGCGGGACCTTCTTCATGGCCCCCGGGTCCCTTGGAGCTTTCTTTGGTGGTTCGACTTCCTCGGTCTTCCGCTTTCCTTTCCCGGTGGGATCCCTGGCATCTTCGGGATTTAGGGCCTCTTCTGCCCTAATGTATTTCTCGACCCTATTAAGGAGGTCGGGAAAGTCGACGGGGGGTCTCTTGGCCAGAGAAGCCTTCAGCTGTCCGGGGCGGACGTTGTGTCGGAATGCCGCTGAAGCGACGCCTGGGTCGAGGGAGGAGACCGACCTTGCCTCTGCGGTAAATCTTCGGACGAACACCCTGAGTGATTCCCCCTCTATCTGTTTGAGCCCGAGTAATGAGGCGCTGGTCCTTTCGGTCTTCCGGCTAGTGACAAAATGGGCAAGAAAACTCCCCTCGAGTTGGTCGAAGGAGTAAATGGAGCCGGGGGCGAGTTTCGAGAACCACTCGCGAGCAGGACCCCGAAGGGTGGCCGGGAAGGCTCGGCAGAGCAGGGGATCCGAGGCGCTGTGAATCATCATGAGGGTTTTGAAACCTTCCATGTGATCAGCAGGATCCCCTTCGCCATCGTAGGTCTCGAATTGAGGGGGTCGGAAATTCCGGGGTATTTCTGCTTGGAGGATGGGGGCGGAGAAGGGAGGACGGACAGGCCTGTACCCCTGAGGCGCTTTTTGGCCGTCGTCCCCTATGTGATCGAGGCGGTCCTCCATTTCTTGCAGGCGCCTTAGGAGTACGTCGTCGTCTTCTGGTTGGATCGTTGAAGGGCGGGACGCGCTGGCTTCGGCGTCCGACCCTGTTTGGGAATGGAGGGTTTCTTCCTTGGGGGCCCGTCGGAGGGCTCCCAGCATTTCTCTTCGGAAGTCTTGGAATTCCTTATGAGTGACGGGGGCTCCTTCGGCCCGGTTTGGTCGGTCCGAGGGTTGTCTTCCGACTTGGCTGAGCGCGGGTCTGCGTGCCTCGGGCGGTGGCCTCGGGTGGTTCGGGACCGGGTTGGAAGCGGCCCTTCCCCTGCTGCGGGTAATCTTGCGGTTGAGGATTATTCCCCGGAGGTCGGGCTGGGCTGGCCGGCCGACGCTCCCTTGGGACTCCCGAGAGGGAGCCTTGTGTTTCGACGGGCGTGGCCTGGCTTTATTGGTGGGTGGGGGCGAGTCCCGTTGGTTGACGGAGGAAGCAGCCCCCTTGCCTTTGGAGGCCATGAGGATTCGGCTGTCGATGGCCTTTGAGGGTCTGGGTCGGATCGGCTTCTAGAGCAGCTGTTCCCACAGACGGCGCCAACCTGATGCTGTTTATTTCTGAGACACGTGTGGAAGCACCAGGTGTGAGTTCGAACTCAATTTGTATTGAAGGAGATTGCCGCTCGTCTGCCGACCTTCGGTTGACCTTCTGGGGGCCTACGATGAGCTCGGAAAGACGTTGGAGGTTGGGCTCGGATCGGAAGGGTCGGATCCGAGGTCTTGTGTACCTGCAGACGGTCCTGAAACACCGGGGTTTGTCCCGGTGGCGGACCCTCCGACGCTCTAGTCAGTCTCTGTGAGAGAGTAGCAATAACTAGATATATTTAAGTGGCAAAAGATTGATTACCTCCAAAAGGTGGGTGAGGATCTAGTATTTATAGAGAATCCCAACCGGGTTTGGTTCCGCTTGGGGGCCGGGTTTGGATCCGAAAGCCCATGGGCCTGACGTGGCAGAAGGCCCAGGGGGTTTAGGGCGGTTGTGGTGATACCAGGAGTGGTATAGGGCTGACGTGGCGAAACCCTTGGCGGTATTTGGAGCTGACGTGGCCCATCGTGAGTCCTCTGTGCCTCTGGGGGAATCGGAGGGCCTAGGCTGCGCCAGGTCATCCTCCCGCCCCGCCAGAGAGGGGGGACGGCCTGAGGGACTGCTCCGGATCGGACTCCGGGGGATACTGAGGCTCGTCAGTACGAGGAAGCCGGCACTGTGAGGGCAAACACGAGGTTCGGCGCCGACCCTGAAGGGGTCCGGAGCCGAACCGGGTTGTTATTCTTGCTTTCCTGAGTAGGAATTGTATTGGGCCCTGGATGGGCCTCAGGCCATTTTTACACTGTCACAATAGGCATTAGATCATCACGTGCATCGCACGTGTATATCCCAAGCATTCAATAAGCTCTTGTGGGATATTTGGGATAGCGATTATTTACACTTGTGATTAGTTGAATTATTTGAGTTTTAATTGCTTGAAATTTGGTGATAGGATATATTCACGACCTTGGACGCGAGGTGGCACGGCGCTTGGATCTTCGCAAAATATGTGAGTTAATTTATTGTGTGTTTTGTGTGTTAAAAAATTATGTGAGTTATACTATTTATATATTTTCATGGTTTAAAGATATATGTGAGTTATATTATTATATGTATTTTGTGATTATAAAAAATATAGTGAGTTATATTATTATATGTATTTTGTGATTATAAAAAATATAGTGAGTTATATTATTATATGTATTTTGTGATTATAAAAAATATAGTGAGTTATATTATTTATATATTTTCGTGATTTAAAGATATATGTGAGTTTGTTTAATTATATATATTTTTGTGAGTTGGTTTATTATATATTTTTGTGGTTTGATGGATATGTGAGTACTAATTTATCTACATATTTTGTGTGTTAAGGAATATGGTGAGTTTAATTTAGATATATTGTTGTGTTTTAAGAAAAATAATGAGTGTTAAATTATTACGTGTTTTTGTATATTAAGAATTATGTGAGTATCGATTTATTACGTATCTTGTGATTGTAAGAACACGGTGAGTATGATTTATTTATGAAGTGATGTTTAAGGAAGGATTGAATCACATATATGTGTATATGGGGATGAGTTACAATCATATGAGGATATCAAGATATGGTGTATATGGTTCTATATACGTAATTGATATTTTAAAGAAGTTGGATGAACTGAAGAGGTGACATGATTTATGGATGAGGCGTATGGGGAAATTTACTATCCTTGAGTATATAAAACCTATATAATGGATTCGTTAGGTATGTGAGGATTCTCTACTTCTAAGTTAGTTGCTTGCTTTCCTTATCTACTTATGTATGTGTAGAAAGAACCATCCTTAGGGTACTGCTTGTGTAGGTGAAGAAAAGAACCCATTTGAGGGTTTAGTAAATTGTGGATGTTAAAAGAACCCATCTTTTGGGTATGAATTGTTAGAGGTTGAGAAAGAACCCATTTTGAGAGTTGAGTAAATTATGAATGCTAAAAGAACCCAATTTGATGATTATGTTAGTTGTAGTATAATAAAGAAACAATCTTTGGATGTTGTCAGTGGTAGGGGGTTAAAAGATCACACCTTTTGTGGATTACGTGTTGTAGGTTGAGGGAGAACCCATTCCTAGGGCTATATTATTTGTGTATGCCAAAGAGAACCCATTTGAGTTGTTAGTAGTAGCGAGTAAAAGAACCCACCCTATGGATTTAGATTGTTGTAGAGAAAGAACCCACACTTGTGATATAGTAAGAATCCATGCTTGAATTGTTATAGAAAGAAACCCATGGTTCAGTTGTAGTAGAACACCATGCTGGAGTTGTGTGAAGAACCCATTCATGCCTACGTGACATTCCAGTAACCTAGCATGTTGAGTCGGTTTTAGAAAGAACTCATGTTGAGTTGATTATAGTAGGTATACCATGATGGGTTGATTGTGGAAGAAACCCATGCTAAGTTGATTTTAGTAGGTTCTTCTGTTGCTTATAATTATAGAAGATAAAGTTTGCTAGTAAGCACGTTTGGTTGCTTGTAGGTTTGACTACCTTAATGGTTGTTGTATGTGGATTTGCTCATACGTGGCTCGACTGGTCTGTATGTAGCTGTGGGTCTCATACAGAGCTTATTTGGCTCGTATGTATGTTGTTGTCTCATGCGCGGCTCGACTGGCCCGTATGTAGCTGTTGGTCCTATACGTAGCTGTTTAGCTCGTATGTGTTTTTGGTTACTCGTATGTAGCTTCTTAGCTAATACGCAGTTGTTGTGCTCATCTAGGGTGATATAATTACCCTAAGGGTCATCGACCATCAAGACCACATCCTACCCCCTTAGAGTAAAATGGATAGATCTCACCTCGGGCGTTGACGGATCTTAACCAATGTAGGTTGACCGTGGGCCGAGAGTGTTGGTAGAATCCGAGTTAGGGGTAGGGATGAGTGAGAGAGATATTATTACCAGAGTCTTGGATCGAGGGACCACGAGTTGGACCATGATTAGAAACTATGCAAGATTGCATAGGAATAATAACCTCATTAGGATAGTGACTTATAAAATCATTACTTAACCTTTTGCTCGAAAGAAGGGGAGTTGGTAGTAGGGTGCATCGTACGACCAAACCTTTCTTTAGGGCCAATCTTAGGTGGTGTTATTGGGTTGTACCTTCCCGTCAAAGGGATACGTACGGTGCCGTCTCACAGGTTGAGGACACGGGTTGCGTATCTCGCGCTGTTAATTCCTGAAGTGCCGTGGCTGGGGGTGCCACAGGATGCATTGTGCAGTCCTGCGCTTGCGATACCCCAGAGGGTGCCACAGGGTAGGCTTCGCACCACCCTGCGCTTGCAAAACCCTATAGTTTGATTTTGTTGTGACGCCTGATACATTGGGTTCGTCTATTTTGAGAGAGGTCCGGTTGGCCGGGTCGCAGTGGCGAACATAGACACCACTGGTGAAATGCAATAGTGGGACTTGACCACGTCTGCAACCTCATTAGCCACGTGTAGGTTTCAGGAACAGGTTGTGTACAATTAGAAGTTCATAACGCGGGTTTCAATCCCTATATATGGAGAAACGACTTGAGATGGAGTCGCATGTAGTATGGGCTGCATGTTGCTTTCGGAGACTTGCTGGCATTAGAATAAGACCATCATTGTATTAGTAATCTTGCATTAGAGTAAAGAGCATCATTGTATTGGTAATCTTGCATTAGAGTCAAGTCATAACATACACTGGCACATCAATTAGATGTACACGTGTCTTTTCCATTCAAGTTGAATTGCGAGTGTGATGTGTTATTGCCAAACCATGTTGGCGATGCGGAGTCTATTGTGATGGAATGCATATAAATGGTAATGTGCAATGAGACGTTAGATTGGACATGAATGAATGTGGTAGTATCCAAATGAATGCATATGCCTATGATGTGATATGTGCTATAAGGCAATAGGATCAATATTGTATTATGAGAGGGGTTATTCAAATGATTACTAAAGATAAGTATGTTGTGAGTGGGTATGGATATACATACAGGTGATGACTCAGAGAGTATTGGATGTGAATTCCCATTTATGAGGTTACATGTTCAGATGTCAAGTAAGATTTGTTGATCTTGATATTATGAGTTCGTTATGTTTTTACTTGTAAAGTTTAATTTATTTGCTTATTTTAATAAATTACACTCACACCAGAAATGGCTAACCCCTTAGTATTTGGGAGTTAGGGAGTCCATGGACTACCCTAGGTCCCTACTGTTACAGGTCTTCAGCAGTACAGGGGTGAGGTGTAGGTACAGGTTTCCGTAGAGTGGAGCTTTAGTTATAAATTGTTGTTATGATTTAATTGTAAATAGTAAAGATTGATGCTTTAAATTGTATTTTTGATGTATAAGTATGGGGATGACGATGAAAAGTATAGCGTGAGGCGGCAGGATATGGTTTGACCCGTAACCATTTCGTTGTGGAGTGCCGGGCGTCGTGGTAGGTTTTTACAGGTTATTTTCTAAAAACTTACTACGTTTTCTAAAGGATTTATGCTTTTTAATTGATATTTGTTAAACCGTTATGAGTTTGGCCCCCAGAGCATATATATATATTGCCTGTATGATGATGCTCATTTTGGCCTGGGGAGCCCGTATTATTATTGCCTGTGATGTAAGCTACGGAATTTAGAGCAAAATTCCGTAAGCTTTTCTGTATTTTGGGCAAAAAAATACAAAGGAGACTGCCCAATTTTTCTTTGAAACATAACTATTTTAGTTTATGTTTAAAGTGATATAGAAATTGGAAGAATTGAGTTTGGAGTCAAAAAGGAAAAAGGGCAGGCGCTACAGTTGGTATTACAAACTGATATTTGTAATTACTGCGTGGTAACTCTGTGTTGAATAAAAAGTTTTAAATTTCCAGCATTTTTGTGTATCGTGACTAATTGAAGGAAAGATCTTGGCATGTGTCACGGTTTTCCATGTATATGGAAATCGGGGCGCTACAGGTTGAGAACCCAGTATCCAAACCAGTATTTATCCTATAAATATAGGCTGGTGATAGTAGTCTAGGTATTCCAATTTTGATACCTAGGGTAAATATCTCAAGCACCTTAGTCTAGGATATTAACCCTAATTTCTATTGATATTATCTCTCATAATCTTTAACAAGAACTAGTAGAGCAACAAATAGATTAATTCACATAGGACACACAAAAGTTATCAGGCAATCCGAATATTAATATCAAATCCGTGACAGACATATTAAATAACCAATACAACAAAGAGAGACTGCTTCATTACAATAAGCAAAATGCTAGACATACATGAGTTTTTACCCCAAACATATATTATAAATACATTAGGGCCCACTTCTCACTAAAAGACAATGTCCTCTTCTCACTAAAAGACAAGGTTTTAACATTGTCTTTTAGTGAGAAGTGGGCCCCAATGCATTTATAATGTATGTTTGGGGTAAAAACTTATGTATGTGTAGTCATCCTCTTACAATAAATTGCCTTTCTATTTTAATCTAATCAGTGGACAATTCTAACAACAAAATCACCCTTCAGTTCATTCTGTGCAAATATAAAATCTCTGGTAATATACTTTATGATATAAAACCATTATTAATCAATTCTAACCAATAACCATAAAAACAAAGGCAGATCTGGGCCCAAGCAGCACAAGCAACTGCTTTGGGCCCGCAATTTTATAAGGCCCCATATTTTTTAAGTATTTACAATATTAAAAAGTAAAATGTAATTTTTTTTATATAATTAAATTATATTAACAATGTCTTATTAGATTAGTTGGTTAGAGTGTTGTGCTAGTAATGTGAAGGTGTAGGTTCAAAACTTGCATGAGCCAATTAAATTTTTAATCATTTTTTTAACAAAAAACTAATTATTTTTTACGTAGCCATACATGCCATTGTACCATTTTATGAATTTAATATTAATTTTCACTTAGCTCATGTATGTCACTCTATGATATTTTTTCAACGTTCAATGATATATCATATTTACCTGTTTATGATAAATTTCTAACCAAATCTTCAAGTGCATATGGTTATTCTACATTTTAAGTTTCCAACTAGTATTCTCATATACATATATTCATCATCATTTCATTATGATCATATTCTCTAATATATCATATTTACCTCTTTGAGATAACATATTTCGTTTTTGTTGTTAGAGTTTGTTTGGGTTTCTTTTGGCCATGAGACATTTCAAATAAAAAAAGTACGTTATCAATTAAATTTTTTTTGGAAGCATATATATAATTTTTTTTTTATTTAAATAGTTTGTTCTCCAATGCTCTAAGTTTGTTGGTATTTAAATAATTGTCATTATTATTTTGTCAACTTGCAAAAGGCTACATTTGAGAATTTGCTTAGGGCCTCCTGAAACTCAGATACGCCCCTGCAATAAAAAAAAACCTCCAAAAAAAACAGCTATAATTAACACAACTATAATAATAGATTATATATAGTTATATACCAACCATGACAAAGAAAAATATAACTATAATAATAGATTATATATAGTTATATACCTACCATGACAAAGAAAAATATGTGGTGGTGTTGTATCACTGAAACCTCATTATCAACAAACGGTGAAGACGAATATGTCTGTCTGATTGTGCAGTCATGTTGGAATTGAGTATACATTCAAAACACTTCTCTTGTTGACAACATTGTCTTATGGTCAACGGTTAAAGTTTTGAGTTCACATGAGGTTGGGGGTTCAATTCCCACATTCCATTATATATATATATATATATATATATATATATATATATATATATATATATATATATATATATATGACCGGGCCTTTGGGTCAAGTTTTTTTTATTAAATGCAGACAGTTTAATTTTATAAAAAGGAACCTTTTTTGGGAAAAGAACAAAAAAAAGAACACAGTCTTTCTAATCTATTTTTTGAGCAGTTTCTTGCCTTGATTTGGGTGGTAAAAGTTGGTACGTGCTGCTACTGGAGCATTAGGCAGCACTGTAGACAGAAGCTCATTGCATCCCGGGAGAAGTGTTTGGTGATCAACGATTCATCTTCAGAATCGGCCAAATAGCTTCTTAAAGAAAGTGCTACCCACGCCTCGAGCCACTTTTCACTTTCTTCCCGTTGCATATCAACTCCTGAGCCATTTTCAGAAGGTTCATTTGGTGCACTCAGGTTTAAAGCATTTTCCTTAACATGTCAAAATAAAAAATAAATCATATCACCAAGAAACCAATACCGATAACCAGAGAAGCTTCCATTAAACCTCCGATTTCATCTACCAAAACCAAAATTTAGACAAATAATAGGATAAAATAAACAGCATATTATCGCAAATAACAAAGGAAACAACTGATATAGTGATATAATGTAAAAAAACACCAAAGTGACAAGTATCACATTTATTCAGAACTGTATATATATACATTACATTATAACATTTTATCTCAAAGAAATAACCAATTCCCAAGTAACCTATATCGAATTTCTAACAAAATGTTCGATCATAAACACTACCAATTTTCAGCTAACCACAACAAAATCTATACAACAACATCAAAGAATCCATTATACACTCTACGCTCCCTGTAAAATTTCAAAATCATACCTGACTCTCGCCTCCCCCTCCTCCCTCCTCGACTTCCAACTCTCATACTCCACATCATCGTCGGCAACCCGTACGTACACAACGGGCACGTGATAACAATGCGAGCATGGCAACCTCTTCGCCTTCTCCTCCACCACAACGTGCAACTTAGAACCCTATCACCAACATTACCATCCTTGAAAACACCATCCTTGAAGACAATCGACGGCAACCTCTCCACCACCGATTTCGTAGCAGGCGGTCCCCCTTTCAACAAACTATCATAACCCTCCTGAAACTGCCCCCAACAAAATCTCACCGCTCTCCGATGTCGTGTAGATGACCCTCGTCCTCTTCAGTCACATTAATTCTTGAATTGTTGTTGTTTTTGTTGTTCATAACCAAAAGAAATTCCCATTCAACTTTTCGAGACATCTCATCTTCTTCTTTGTTGCTGTTGATTTTGGTGTGGGAGCAAACAGAAGAATTTGTGGATTCTTTAGGAAACAAATAAGGCAAACCTATTGGCTTTCACCAGCGTTTGTCTGGTTTCTTGCCACTGCCGTTAACCTGCAAAAATTTTGAAACACCGGGATGGATCCCGGCAACGAACCCTCCGACGCTCAAGTCAGTAATCAAGAAAATTATGAAAGAGCATTTATGTGGAAAAATATATTGATTAACTTTTTAATGGTGGTGGGGGGGGGGAGGGGGGAGAGGGTATTTATAGTCATCTTTAGAGATAGTTTAGAAATAATTATTTATCCCTATGTCCCCGTGTTTTTGGATAAGATGTGGAGTTTAAATCGTTTCATTATAAGAGATTTGGTTTAAACCGTATCTTAGAGATAACCATAAATTCAAATTACTCTTTAATCATGTTGGGCTGGTTTGTGGTGGGCTGCCACCCATACCCAACAGGAAAGATCCATTTTTGGGTTATTGGGCTTTATAGAAAGACCCAGTTCCCATTTCGGACCCGTTTGTAGATGAAATTATCATTTTACCCCATGAAGGCTTTAAGATTCGTGCCCGATTTGAACGGTCCCGATTTAGTTCTATTTTTAGCCATATCACAAGCCCCCCACTCTTGGAGACTGAGTTTGACAGTCTTTGAGGAGTAGTTCGCCCGTTTTTAATGGCTTATAGAATTTATCGGAGTTCTCGGGGGAGTTTGGATCTTCCTTGAGTTATAACGGTGTTATTCTGAGCTTGTAAAATACTAAAAATTATTTTCAGAAATTTTTGGATTTTTAGTGATTTTTCCAGATTTTTCTGATTTTTTCGAATTTTTAATCATTTTTTTGAATTTTTATTCAATTTCAGAATTTAAATAATTAATTATCGAAAATTTTAATTAATTATTCTAATTTAATAATTATTATTTTCAGAATTTTAAAATTATTTTCCGAATTAATAATTATTTTTAGAGTTTTTAATTATTTTTTTTCGATTTGCAACTAATTATTCAGATTTTTTAGATTTCAAAATAATTTAAAAAATAAAAAAATAATAAATATTTACTTGGTGACGTGGCGCAATCCTGTGCGTTGATTACGATCAAGTGAGCGTGCATCGCGAGGAGGTAATTTTTCCCATTTGGACGTCGGTGGCAAGAGCGCTCGGATCGCGCCGCCGACCCCTATGGATCGCTGACACGTGGTGCTATCAGAGTTCGGACCTTTTTTCACATCCATTGATCACGATCGAGCGTGCATTGGGAGGAAAAGTTTTTTCCTCATTTTGACGTCGGTGACTAGAATGCCTTGGAGCCACTTGCCGAAGTCGAGAGACTTCGAGAGAGCGACACATGGCGAATTTGACCGTTGAACAGCCAATGCTATTTTCTCTCATTTCAACGTTGGTGGTAAGAACGCTCGGCGAGAGTTACTGAGGGCCAGGGAGGCTTCGACGCAGCTGTATTGTAACCAACATTCTCGGTGCTACGGAAGTCGGATTGGGGCGTCTTCATGGTCAAAATAGTCCTACAACATCTTTGTCTTCATGGAGTTGGGAAGAGCTTTGTATGACTCTTGGGAAGATCCATTCTTGGAGGCGAGTTGAGAGAGCGTCTAGACGATTTGAGCTCTGAACTTTCTTGGAAGAAGGTGCTCGGGTTGCGAGCGGTGCGAAGAGCATCGTCAGGCTCTAGGAGAGAGCCATTGGGAGACGAGTTTGAGGAGAACTCTAGGGAAGAGTTGAGCTCCGAACTCGTTTGGAAGAAGGCCGCTCGGGAGGAGCGGAGTGAAGAGCATCATCAGGCTCTAGGAGAGAGCCGTTTGGGAGACAAGTTTGAGGAGCAATTCTAGGGGAGAGTTGAGCTCCGAACTTGCTTACTGCAAAATTTAACCAGTAGTGGGAGTAGTAAGAATGTTCGTTTTGAGCCCCGAAACTGCATACTTGCAAGCTGTGAGGGCAATTTCAAACCATGATTGTGAACTTTGAACTAGTTGTTAAGGGGTTATCAACGAGTTGTAGGAGCAATTCTGAATGGTGAGCTACTTCGCACTTACTTGTTTGCAAGTGGCTAAAGTGGCGTCGAACCAAGTATTGGACTCCAAACTTGTTGTTTGAGGGGGGTTAACGAGTTGTAGAAGCAATTCCGAATGGCGAGATGCTCTGCACTTGCTTCTTTGCAAGTGGCTAAAGTGGCGTCGAACCAAGTGTTGGACTCCAAACTTGTTGTTTGAGGGGGTTAACGAGTTGTAGGAGCAATTTCGAATGGCGAGCTGCTCCACACTTGCTTGTTTGCAAGCGGCTAAAGCCGCGTCGAACCCAGTGTTGGACTCCAAATTTGTTGCTTGAGGGGGTTAACAAGTTGTAGGAGCAATTCCGAATGGCGAGGTGCTCCCGCTCTTGCTTGTTTGCAAGCGGTGCCGAACCAAGTGTTGGACTCCAAACTTGTTGTTTGAGGGGGTTAACGAGTTGTAGGAGCAATTCCAAATGGCTAGCTGTGTCACACTTGCTTGTTTGCAAGCGGCTAAAGCGGTGTCGAACCAAGTGTTGGACTCCAAACCCGTTTTTTGAGCTTAGTAAGTTGTGGGAGCAGCCCTATAGGATAGGCTAGACTCCGAACTTACCATTTAACGAGTCGTTAAAGTGACTCAGAGAGATAGAAATAAGGCAAATGCAATAATTTTCAATAGAAGAAGCTAAGTTTTATTAAGACAACCTAAGTGGCCGCTTTAATGGGGCGAACCATTATTACATGCTTTTGGCCGTGTTACAAGCATCGGCCTTATTGAAAATTGAAAACCTACTTCTACGATAGGGTGAAGGCCTTTCAGGAGGAGTTTGATTCTCCCCCTATTGGACCACTATGGATAAGGTGGAGGATGGCCCCAGGTTCGGAGTCTTGGAACTCGGCGAGTCTCTCGGTTCGCTTGTTGGCTCCTCGGGGTGGAGGGTCGGCCCTGTCCTTTCTGACGGACTTGGCCAAGTATCCCCACTGTATGAGTTCTTCGATCTCCTATTTGGGAGCCCGACAATCATCCGTGTCATGGCCGTGGTCCATATCAAAGCAGCACCACTTATCCCTGTTCCTTTTCTTGCCAGGGGTATTCATTCTAGGGGGATCACGGAGTAGTTCTTCCTTATCCACCTCCATAAGAACTGCTGATATACTAGCATTGAGGGGGTGAACTTCTCAAAATGACGAGCTTGGCGGCGCTAGCCATTATCGTCCCTCTGAAATTTCTGGGACCCTTCTTCGCTTGTATTCTTCTGTTTGTTCCCGGAAGATGGTTCCTCAAGACTGGGGGGGTTGAGAGCTTCTTTTGCTCGGATGTACTTCTCACTCCTAAGCAGGAGTTTCGAGAAGTCCCGATGAGGCTTCTTCGCAAGGGATGCCCTGGGTTGGCATTGGTGACGTTGTGCCTGAATGCCACAGAGGCTACTGGCTGATTGATGGAGACAATAGACCGGGCTTCGGTATTAAAGCGTCAGACATAATCTCTTAGGCGTTCACCCTTTCTTTGGCTGAGGTTTAGCAATTATGAACTCATTTTCTCGGCTCAGCGACTGCCCACGAAGTGGGTGAGGAAGAGCTCCTCAAACTGTTCAAATGAGAAGATGGAGACTGGAAATAGACGGGAGTTGTAACGCCCCGGATTCCCGTCATCGGACATCCGTGACACAACCAGAATCCTTGCCTTCAAATGCATCTCAACATAGTAAATAGTACGGAAATTTAAAACACTTTTATTACCATCAGAGTTAATACATCAATAGTTACGAACATCAATTATTCGTATCAAGCTGTAACGCCCCCATATTGACTCCAAACTCAATTCTTTCAATTTCTATATCATTTTAAACATAAAATAAGATAGTTATATTTCAAAGAAAAATCGGGCAGAGTCTCCCCTGAAATTTCTGCCCCGAAACACAAAAAGCTTACGGAATTCTGCTCTAAATTCCGTAGCTTACATTACAGGCAATAATATCACGGGCTCCCCAGGACAAAATGAGCAGAATCACACAGGCAATATATATATATATGCTCTGGGGGCCAAACTCATAATAGAATATCAAATATAAATTACAGGCAATAATATCACGGGTTCCCCAGGCCAAAATGAGCAGAATCACACAGGAAATATATATATAATATGCTCTTGGGGCCAAACTCATAATAGAATATCAAATATCAATTAAAAACCATAAATTCCTTTGAAAACGTAGTAAGGTTTTTAGAAAATGATTCATAAAACATACCACAGGGCCTAGTGCTCCACAACGAGATGGGTACGGGTCAACAACATAGCATGCCACCCACACTATACTCATCATCATCATCCACATACTTATACATCACAAATACAGTTAAAAACATAAATTTCACTATTCACGTAAATAACCCTAAGCAACAATTGTAAAATGAAGCTCCACTCTACAGAATCTACACCTCACCTCTGCACCGCTGAGGACCTGTAACAGTAGGGGCCTAGGTAGTCCAGAGACTCCCTAACCCCCCCAAATACTAAGGGGTTAGTCATTTCTGGTGTGAGTATAATTTATTAATAAGCAACTAAATTAAACTTTATAAGTAAACCAAACGAACTTACGAATACCAAGATAAACCTGAACATGAATGCATCATAAATGAGATTTCACACCAAGTACTCTCTAAGTCATTTCCTGTATGCATGTCCATACCGCTCACCGCATGCTTATCATTAGTTTGGAAATCATTCCAATTTGTCGCTTAAGGCCCATCGTTTTACGCCTTAAGCAAACATTCCTATAGCTGTATTCTCCCATAAAGCCTTACATTCACAAATACTCTACTCTCACATTAACCATACCTTATTTACCATTCATTTGCAATTATAGACTCACGACTTATATTCTTTCCCAATCTCATATCACATAACATCGCATTCATTCATTTCTTACCACATATATCATCATATCTCGCAATACATTACTTTCACACTCATTACACAGTTCACTATCACACTCACAATTCGGCTGAAATGGAAAATAATGTGTATCCTGATTTTCTAGTGTTCGTGTATGCCATGGTCTGAGTCTAATGCAACAATACAGAATATAGAACAGATACACTTAATCTAATGTCAGCAAGACTCTGGATGCACATGCATCCCATACTACATGTGACCCAGGTCAAGCCAACGTACTTAGTCTAATGCAAGCGAGACTTTGGAAATGTATGCATCCCATACTACATACTTTCCAAATCAAGCCGTTGTTTCCAAATTTAGGGATTTGAACCCTCGCTATGAAATGCATTCTAATTTGGTCTACTTCCTGTTCCTGATAGTATGACATGGTTGGATTCAAGCATATACCTAGATCCCATTCAACAGCCATGACGAACTTAAAGATATACCGCAGCATACCTATAGCATCGTATTTCACCGAACCGCAGTCCGTACGACCCGTTCGTATCCATTAGCATATACCCGGATCCCATTCAACAGCTGTGATGAACTTAAAGATATACCGTAGCATACCTATAGCATCGTATTTTACCGGACTGCAGCCCGTACGATCCATTCGTGTCCACTAGCATATACTCGGATCCCATTCAACAGCCGTGACGAACTTAAAGATATACCGCAGCATACCTATAGTATCGTATTTCACCGGACCGCAGCCCGTACGACCCGTTCGTGTCCACTAACATGTACTCTGATCTCATTCAACAACCGTGATGAACTTAAAGATATACCATAGCATACCTATAGCATCGTATTTCACCGGACCGCAGCCCGTACGACCCGTTCGTGTCCACTAGCATATACCTGGATCCCATTCAACAGCCGTGACGAACTTAAAGATATGCCGCAGCATACCTATAGCATCGTATTTCACCGGACCGCAGCCCGTACGACCCGTTCGTGTCCACGATGAGTACTAAGTACAGGAACTTATCTAAGTCCCAAATGAAATGCTAAAACATCATTAAAACCCGATAGCTCATAATCACCACACTGCGATATGCCGAGGGCTCCTCATCAATTGTCCGATGAAACAATTTAAGAAGTAGCAGTAGCTGTAACCTAGGCTATGCTCATCGGAATTCAACACAATCAGACTTCTAGAAGGGTGGGAAGATCCCCAGCAATACCCTAGTGGGCGACTCTCAGCTATTTAAGAGCTCAAGTCCCTAAGCTAACTTAATCTTGAAGTCAATCTCAACAACAAGGTGCCAAACTTACAAAAACCACAACTTCCAACATAGCACACAAATTCAGCCACCCCTTCAGCAGAGCGTTTACTACCCTTGACCAAACGAACTCTACAATTTCTAAAACTTGAGAATCATCAAATAAACCCATACCAAAAACTACTCTTAAGGTTCATAGCAAGATCATACCAACACAATTGGTTATGACCTTTCGGACTTCGGTCCAAAAGCAATCGGCTTCAGCTCTGTCCATTCAGACTAGCTGCACTCCACAATTTATTTTGAGGCATCAACCAACCTCGATAATTTATGAAATTTAACCTATAGTGTGGACACATACAAGAGTGTCCACACAAATCCTTAGTTCAAACACCCATGCTACACTAAGATACGGAAGCAGAAATACACCGCAAATCGTAATTTAAAATCTTCATAACACACCATATGCGTAAAAATAACGTATATCATACTCACAAATTGTCCCGCGAAGACTCGAAGCGCCACCACACCTCCATAGCCGCTAAAATCCAATCGAAAATCCGACGCTACTACGATGTAGAGAATCCCTCCATTAGTCTACCCTTCACTTTAATTTGAAATCCATGGAGAAAAAGGGTGGATTTGAGGTGGGGGAAAGAATCGATCGATGGGTTCATTTGGGATCTTCTGGGTCGGAATGGAAGGGGAAGGGAAGGAGAAGAAAAGGAAGAAGGGAGGTGGGGGTCGGGGTATCGTTTCCTTCGGCTGGGTGCGAATGGGAGGAGGAGGGGAGGAGGAGAGGAGGCCGGGGGATTTCCATGGGGTCGGCATCGAACAAGAAGGGAGAAGAAGAAGGAAGAAGGGAACGGGAGGGGGGGTTTCCCTTCGGCTGGAAGTGAGCGGAGAAGGAGAAGGGAGAAGGAGATCGGGGGGTTTCTTTTGGGTTCGGGATGGGGAAACGAACGGGAAGGAGAAGAAGGGAAAAATGAGAAGGAAGGAGAAGGTGGGTAGGGTTTTATAAAAGGAATATTAAATAAATAAATAGGTAAATAAATAAATAATAAGGGAATATTACCGATAAGCACCCTAGTCTCAAATACATTTCAAATAAACCCCAGAACTCTACTTTAACAATATAAACAATACAAAAATACATTAAAACTACCTCGTAATAATCTTTCAAAATTATAAAATAAAATAGACAATAAATTCGATATTTCTCAATAACAATCAATTATTATTAGAAAAATACATAATCTTGTGCAATTCTCAATTGCGCACGGGTTATGATGCAAAATAGCCATATGCTATTTTTGCGGGGTATTACAGGAGTACCACTCTCGCACTGGTCCCCTCAACATCGCTGAGAAGGCCTTACAGAGGAGCGCATCCGAGACTTTTTGAATCATCATGAGAGTTTTAAACTCTCGATATGATCGACCGGGTCTGACTCCCCGTTGTAGAATTTAAAGTGGGGCGACCTGAAGGCTTCGGGGACCAGAGCTTCCATGATGGCTCAGGAAAAAGGGGGTCTGCTTGGGCGGAACTTATTAGCCCATTGTTCTTCTTTGGGATTGATCTTATTGAGGTGCATCTTCATCTCGTGGAGACGGTGGTGGACCGAGTCATCCCTCTGGTCGGATCTAGTCGACCCTCGGGACTCTCCTTCATGCGTGGCGGTATGGCGAGGTCTAGGTGTACGCTGGCCCTGACTCGTGGCAATATTAAGATCTCGTATGATGTCTTTTTTGAAGTTCTGGAGCTCGGCCTGAGTGACTGGTTCCCCTCCAGCTTGGCGGTCCCTAGGTGTGGCTCGGCTTATTGGAGTATGAATTCTCCGCCGACGACGTGGAGGGAACTCTCTTCGCCTCCTCGGGAGAGGAGATCTTCTTATCCTCGGTCTACGGGGGGTCCAGACTCTTGAGGCCCCTGGGCGCTTGGGTTGAGGGACTCCCTAAAGGGCTCGCCATTCATTCAAGTGATTTCGGAGATCGACCCCCTACTAGCGGTTAAGAATTACTTGATGGAGATCCGGCCCTGGAGGACTTTGAGAAGCCATAGAGTTAGTTGAGGGATTGCGTACCGAAACATGGTCATGATGAGGGTGTTACTTTGGATGACTTCGACGAGAGCCCCCTGAGGCAGCCCCGTGAGACCCTGGAGGGGCCTATTGAAGAGGAGGTTGTTCAGGCTGCGGTTGATGAACTTGCTAATTGAGTTAAGGAAGAACGTCTTGGAGCGGAGGAGGAGGAGGAAGCGGAGTGGCTCTTCGGCTGGAGGTCGCTGCCTTCCCCTTCTCTTTTGGAGGCATGGTTTGAAACTACTTTCGCTTTCGCTGATGAAGTAAGGTTGGATTGCTTTTTCGTTTCCCACAAACGACGCTTATCTGTTGCTGCTAATTTTGGTGTGGGAGCAAAAAGATGAATTTGTGGATTCTTTAGGAAACAAATAAGGCAAACCTGTTGACTTTCACTGGCATTTGACTGGTTCCTTGCCGCTGCCGTTAACTTTGACTGGTTCCTTGCCGCTGCCGTTTCACTGGCATTTGACTGGTTCCTTGCCGCTGCCGTTTCCTACAAACGACGCTTATCTGTTGCTGCTAATTTTGGTGTGGGAGCAAAAAGATGAATTTGTGGATTCTTTAGGAAACAAATAAGGCAAACCTGTTGACTTTCACTGGCATTTGACTGGTTCCTTGCCACTGGCATTTAACCTGCACAAAGTTCGATACACCGGGATAGATCCCGGCGACGAACCCTCCGATGCTCAATTCAGTAATCAGGAAGATTATGAAAGAGCGTTTATGTGGAAAAATATTGATTACCATTTTTATGGTGGGGGAAGAGGGATATTTATAGTCACCTTTATAGACAGTTTAGAGATAATCATTTATCCTTATGTCCCGGTGTTTTGGATAAGGTGTGGAGTTTAAATTGTTTCATGATAAGAGATTTGGTTTAAACCGTCTCTTAGAGATAACCATGAATTCGAAAAACTCTTTAATCATGTTGGGATGGTTTGTGGCGTGCTGCCACCCATACCTAATAGGATAGATCTTTTTTTGCGTTATTGGGCTTTGCAGAAAGACTCATTTTCCATTTCAGACCCGTTTATATGTAAAATTACCGTTTTACCCCTGAGCTTAAAGATTCGTGTCTGATTTGAACGGTCCCGATTTAGTTCTATTTTTAGCCATATCATTCTTGATTGTCGATTTCTTCCCACTAGAATTCCTCGTTGGGTTCACGGTCAACGTGGAGGCAATCCCAGCAAAGGGGGAGGAAATTAGGGTTAGGGTTTGGGATGATGTTGTCGTTGCCGATGGCGAGTGCACTTTATATCTCCGACACACAAGGAAGGACGCGGTGGGAAGGAAGCAGCCCTAGCCTCTGTTCGGCCGATCATCCGCTGGCATCTTGCATTCACGCAACCTTACTAGAAAGAAATATTAGTTAGTATTAGTAGTGCGTGCTTTCGAGTTTATTTTAAGGGCCCCTATTTGTAGTTTGCGTTTCTTTTTCTTCGCTCCGTAGTTTGTATCGTTTGCTTGAGCGCTCCCGGCTTTTTGGCTGAGCCGTATCTTGTCTCAGGTTCCCTCGGGGGATGGATCCATAAGAATTCACCTATCCAAAGAACAAAGAAACCCGACTTAAATGATCCCGACTCACGAGTCAAGTCTGTTGCGCGAATGGCATTGAGAGAAAGGGGCCGCTAGGCACTCGACTGATCGAAGGTGATCTGACCCTCGGATTTGAAGGTGTAGGGCTCGAATTTGGAGGAGGTGCATCGTCCGATGAAGAAGTTGTCGTCTTCGAAGCAGAGGGTTAGGGCGAGATCCGGAGGTTGGCGACTGATGGCGATATCGGTTTCGGGTTCGGATATAGATCTGGATCCGGTTTCGGGGAAGATGTCGGTGATGGTTTCCTCGGCCGCCATTTTCTTTTTTTTAGATCTAAATTTTTCTAAAGAAAACGAAAAAACACTAGTTATCAGTAGCTCTCTTGATTTGGAGTTTTTTTGCCGCAATAGGCAACTTTTTGAAAATATTTGTGATTATGGACCAGTTTCGAAACTATTAGCGCTCGTGGGCTACTTCGTGCCATGTCAGCAGCGACCGCTATTCTTATTAGCGACATCTTCATTTTGAAAGTCGCTAATGAGAATAACGGCCTATGTTTTAAAATATTTGGATTTTTTTTTGTCGCTATTCCCACTAGCAACCTTAGTATATGAGGTCGCTAATAAGATTAGCAACCTCAAATGAATGTATTGAGACACTTAGCGAATTCTTGAGAGCTTTTTCTCACTTGAGAAAAAAAATTTAAAACTGAGGTCGCTATTGGGAATAGAGACCTTAATATATCTTGGTCGTTATTCACAATAACGACCTCAGTAGGAAATTCAATCTCCTTGTCCTTTGTAAAATTTGAAAAATAGTCACACAACTAAGGTCTCTATTCGGAATAGCGACCTTAGTACAATAACGGCCTCTATTCAGAATAGCGACTTTTGTACAACTAAGGTTGCTATTCCGAATAGCGACCTCAGTTTCAAAAATAAACTAATCGTCATTTTTTTAGATAGCAAAAGCTCTCTAGATTTTGCGAAGTGTTAGAATACAGTTCATTAAAGGTCGATAATCACATTAGCGACTTCATATATGCTTTGGTCGCTAATAGGAATAGCGATAGCAAACAAAACATTCAAAATATTTAAAAACATACGCCGCTATTCTCATTAGCGACTTTCAAAATAAAGAGGTCTCTAATGAGAATAGTGGTCGCTGCTGACGTGGCACAAAGTAGCCCATGAGCGCTAATAGTTTCAAAACTGGCCCATAATTGCAAATATTTTCAAAAAGTGGCCTATTACGGCAAAAAATTCCTTGATTTGGGCTGTCGAGTTTCTGTGGCTTTTTATTTCATCAACGAAAAATGCGTGATTTTTTTGGATGGGAACGTGTCGGGCCAGGCTGGGCCGAATTGGAAAACTCGAGTTTGGTAGGAGAATATGATATCGTATACAACGCAAAAATCATTTGATTAGTGAACGTGTTTTCCATAAAAACTCCTTTCACTATTTGATACCCTTCTCGCAAAATCTCCTTCTTCGTCTTCCTCCGGTCTGAAGGTAAAAACCCTAATCTTCAAGGCTGCCCTTTGCTTCTTTATCTCAATACTATCAATTTAATCGGTAAATTTTGATTGAAGTTATTGATCGGTTTTGTTTTAGCTTAAAATCCCAATTTTTATTCTTTTTCATTTCCCTAGTTAATAATCAATGTTGTTTTCGCATCCACTCGCGGGATCCGTTAGTGTTGTGATACAGTTTTGCTAGTGATACAGTTTTGCTAAGAACTGTATCTGTTGCAGCTCCAAAAGGAAATATATTGTGTATCAGTCCTTAGACTTGTGTATCAGTCCATGAGTTATTTTCTTTCTTTGTTGGTGTTTTCTGCAAAAGGGTCGGAATGTTTGTAAATAAGCCCATCCTCTAGTTGTTGCTGGTTGTGGCTGGCAGTATATGAGACAGGGAGGTAGTGGGTGTGCCCTGCCACTTCTATAACCATTTTTTACTGTAGTCTCTTTGTAAGAAATCTGGGAGTTGCATGTGTTGGAATTAATTTTTGCAGTTTTCCGGGCTGGATTCCGGTAGGCTCCGGCCACCGGTGGTGCCGAAAAATGAGTGGATTGCGATCTTCTCGACGAGTCATGTCTATGCCTGATGCTCTTATGTGGAAGGAAGCAATCAAAAGTGAAATAGACTCCATTATGCAAAATCATACATGGGAGTTAGTCGACTTGCCTTCTAGATGTAAAGCTCTAGGATGCAAATGGATTTTCAAACAAAAAATTGAAACCAGATAGTTCAATAAAGAAGCATAAGGCAAGACTTGTGGTGCAAGGATTTAGGCAAAAGGAAGGCCTAGATTTCTTTGATACATATTCTCCAGTTACAAGAATAACATCCATAAGAATGTTGATAGCTATTGCAGCTTTACGTAACCTGCAAATATATCAAATAGTTGTGAAAACTGTATTTCTAAATAGGGACTTAGAAGAAGAAATATACATGAAACAACCTGAGGGTTACGTAGTTCCTGGACAGGAAAACAAGGTGTGCAGGCTTGTAAAATCTCTGTATGGTCTGAAACAAGCTCCAAAGCAGTGGCATGCAAAATTTGATAATGTTATGATGTCAAATGGTTTCAAAATAAATGAATGCGATAAGTGTATCTACATGAAAGATACTCCAAATGGATACATTCTGGTCTGTCTGTACGTAGACGACATGCTCATTATTGGAAGCAAGAACGACATTATCAAACAAACTAAGAGCATGCTTAGTGGCAAGTTTGACATGAAAGATTTAGGAGTTGCAGATGTCATACTAGGAATCAAAGTTTCCAAGACATCTGAGGGAATTACTTTGTCTCAAGCTCATTATGCTGAGAAAGTACTTGAAAGATTCAAGAATTACTCCAATAGGACAGCAAAAAGTCCCATCGATCCAAGTCTTCACGTGTTCGAAAACACAGACGAAAGCATATCACAACTGGAATATGCACGTGTAATCGGTAGTCTGATGTACCTAACAAATTGTACAAGACCGACCTAGCACATTCAGTAAATGTACTGAGCCGATACACAAGTAATCGAGGACGAAATCACTGGAAAGGAATAACTAGAGTATTGAACTACTTGCAACATACTCAGAGTTATGCACTGCATTACACCAGATATCCAGCAGTACTAGAAGGCTACAGTGATGTCAACTGGATATCGGACTCCAATAACTCAAAATTCACAAGTGGATATGTCTTCATACTTGGTGGTGCGGCTGTGTCATGGAAATCCTCTAAACAAATTCTATTGGCCAGATCCACCATGGAATCTGAGTTTATTGCTTTGGACAAAGCAGCAGAGGAAGAAGAATGGCTTCGAAACTTTTTAGAGGATATTCCTATATGGAAAAAATCAGTGCCTGCTTTATGTGTACACTGTGACAGCCAATCGGCTATAGCACGGGCACTGAGTTGTATGTATAATGGTAAGTCTCATCATATCAGAAGGTGACACAAAACCATTAGACAACTACTCTCAAATGGAGTAATATCTATAGAATATATAAAATCGGCTGACAACCTAGCAGATCCATTTACTAAAGGTCTGTTGCGAGAGCAGGTTGTGTGATCATCAAGAGGAATGGGTTTAAAGCCTATGACGAAAGAGGATACTTGATGGAAACCCTACCTAGGAATTGGAGATCCCAAGATCTAGGTTCAAAGGGACAACTAAATTTTGTTGAATCGACAGGAGCACTGGGAGATTAAAATCTCATACCCACTCTTACGATGATAAAGCTGCATGCAAAGAGTAGGATAAGCTTGGCTTTTAATAATTCCCATAGCTTTGAAATAAAAGTGGGGTATAGCATGATACTCTTTATGGGTAATCACCTTGTGAGTGTGAAATGGGGCCATTTCTAGGAGAATGAAGAGATGCTACATTCTCCAAGTTCACTCACGATTAACCAGGGATGTTCAAGGCTAAAATGAACACAACAAGAGAACTTAGTTCTGTGAGGAGATAAAACTATGTGATAGTTATTATCTAGGTTCACATCAAAGCCCGGGTAGTTCAAGACATCATGATCACTACCTGGTCAAGTGAATCCGATAGCTACCTACTAAGGGTGGTTTAAAGTTGAAAAAATACTACTATTCCTAATGCAGTGATTTTCCGATTGTACTCTCAGAGTCTTTCTGTCATGTTTTTTATTTTTCTGTTGTGTCTGGATTACATAGTCTGGTAATTTCCATTCATGTGGGGGATTGTGGGAATTAATTTTCGCAGTTTTCCGGGCCGGATTCTGGAAGGCTCCGACCACCGGTGGTGCCAAAAAATGAGTGGATTGCGATCCTCTCGACGAGTACTATTCTGCGGTGTACTCACTTGCCAAAAACGAATTTCGTATGAATGAGAAATGTTGGTCCAAAGTTGGGTACTTGAAATGTACTAACTTGGCAACTTGGAAAAAATGGATAGTCCCATATCGGAAATTGGGAAAGATTTTTTCGAGTATATATACTAGAAAACTGGACTAAAGGGCGTGGCCCAGGGGTTACCACTAACGTGTAGTGGAGAGAGGATTTAGCCAAAATGACAAACACACACGCGCGCGCGCGCACGCCCGGCCCGGCCCGGCTCCGGCTCCGGCTCCGGCTCTGGCCACGGCTTCGGCTCGGCTTGGCTTGGTTTGGCTCTGGCTCTGGCTTAAATTTTTTTTTTGTCCAGACAAAAACTTTTCCCCTACTGAACTGATAAGGCTTTTCAGATTCAGTAACTAGTACCATTACTCTGTAATAGTAGAGTAATGGCTCACCAGTTATGCTGTTACAGATTAATGGGTCTCTGAAGATTCTCCAGTCTCCATCCTCTTTATAAAAGACTACTGAATTCAGACAGAGTCTTTTACACAGTCAGAGTTTTATTATTCTTCTTCCTCTTCTTCTCCTCTGAGTCAACTGAGAGTACATCACAGACAGCAGTTCGCTGAATCTCTGAAGCAAGGGTGCTACTCTTCAGAGAAGGTACAGTTGTATCCTGTGAAGCAATCCACCAGCCACCGTCACACTACGGGGCGAATTCTGCTTTAAGGATAGAGATTCTCAATCTCGACTCTGTGCAAAGTCTTTCGTTTCATGTTTTCATTTCCTGTATTTCAGTTCTTCTCAATTGCTGTTGGGATTTTTCATATTTATAAATTCGGGTCCTAATAGCATGTGCTACGTGTAAGTATCCTAGTGGTAGATCAAAGGCTAAGGAAGGAACAGAGAGATTCGTCTCTATGAAGGAGCTATCATTGTAAGTGGGTTGGATATGAATGAATATGAATTGATATTTCTTAGCTGCTGCTTCTTCTTCTTCTTCATTGTTCTTTTTTATTGTTCTTGTAATCGAGTCATGGTTGCCATCGCCGACAACGATGAAAGTTGCGACGATCCACCACAAGGTTGGATCGAGATCGTTACAATGGTATCAGAGCCAGCCTCTTACTTCTTAATTCGTTCTCGAGACCGGATTAAAATTACCGGTAGCCCTGAATCGCGCCAGCGTCGCTAGAGTAAAAGCCACTGAGGACGTTGAAAAGGACTACCTAAAAGCCGGATTAAAATTACTGGTAGCCCCAGGCCGGGCCAGTGCCACTAGATTGAATACCGCTGAGGGTGGCGGGTTACGGAAGCGTGGTGAAATGTTATGATCCAAATTTAGTCACACATCGGTTATATGGGGAACTAATGTTGGGTAGTTATAACCTTGGGTTTACTCTCTTTAACAACTAGTTTTTAACGGTGAGTTTTTTTGGATTTGTAACATGTTGGTGATCTAGTTTAATGGGTTTTTTTTCTTTCTTTTAACTATTAGAAACTTTTCCCTATTTGTTTTATTAATAGTTAAAAATAAAATTAAAATAAAAGAATATTTTAATGTTGTAGAAGATTGCTAGTTAGTTTATATTGGAGGAGTATAACATCAAATAGAATTTGAACACAATGATCTCAAGTTTGTTATGCGCTGTATTAGGTAATTACTTTTACTGCTGACTGTGTCATCACGGTGAGGCTTCAAACTATTTGTTTAGAATCGATGTAGACAAAGAAAACTAGTCTTGGGCTGGAGGATAGGAGAGAAGATCGAGAGAGACAAAACCACAGTAGTTTGAATGAAAGTTTAGGTAATGACAAAATTAACCGTCTTAAATTGCGAAGTCAGTGAAATGGTGATGAGTGTTTATTGCTTAAAGTTTAAATTTTTTTTTTTTTACGGGAAAAGGTAGGGTAAGTCCCTACCTCACAAAAATATATATTAAAAGAATAAAAGGGATATGAGCAACTTGCTCATTTAGTAAATGAGCAATTGATTATGTGGCATGCATGTGATACATTGGACAACTAACTCTTTTAAGGCTTTTCCAATCACATGTATGCCACATCATCAATTGCTCATTTACTAAATGAGCAAGTTGCTCATACCCCTTTTCCCCATATTAAAAACTAAGAAGAAGTTTAAAGTACAAAAACAGATCAAGCTAGTTCAGTATGCAACCTGAACCCTTGATCATGATGCTATAACATCCAAAACAAGAAGAGAAAGAGTACTCGGGCTGCTGTCATGCAAGGCCCCAAAAAACAACCCATAAAGAGTACAAAAGAAGTAAAATACGGTAAGAAGATCTTCCTGCTGATGAAGCTACCATGAGCAGCTCCCCTCATCGCTCTCAGTCTGGCCAATGCGGGCAAGGGCCTCGTGAAGTAGTAAATCTTGCACGTTTGCTTCTTCCATTTCTTTCTCCATTGCCTTCTTCTTCTTGTCGCTGCCGATTCCATCTAACCATGATCGAAACCAGAAAATAGCATTAGAAATGATCCGATGAGTTGAAGGAGATTTAGCCGAAAATACACAATCATTCCTAGCTATCCAAATACTCCAGCAAATTGCGACAGTAAGAAGGTGCCAAGTGTGCCTTTGTGCCTGTGTGCTAAAACACCATGAGGTAAAACAGTCGTGCATGTCTGTGGGGATGGATTGTATGTGAAAGAGTGTAGTGAAGAACTTCCAGGTTTCAGATGCAACAGGGCAGATGAAGAAAATATGATAAACTGTTTCGACAGGGCACGCACAAGCTGTGCATGCGGTGTCTCCCGTCCAGCTTTTTGAGCTCAGAAATTCCTTCGAATTGAGTCTTCCCCGACTCAGTTGCCAGAGAAAGATCTTGCACTTCAAGGGAGCCGCCGATGTCCATATCGCCTTGTAGAATGGAGATCTCATTCATGAAAAGATGAAAAAATTATAGGCTGATTTAACTGTGTAAGTCCCAGCTGCAGTAAGGCTCCATGTTAGCTTATCACAATCGTTTGAGGGCTGTCTATCTTTCAGGGTTAGGAGGAGGTTATGCTTCTCTGCACGAATAAGTGGCGAAGCTATACAGTTTAGCCTAGGGTGCCATTCCCAAACCCCATTGACTCATGCTCCTTGTGAAAGTACCTCAGCTTGAGGGTTCCACGCTGCTGCTGCCAGTGAGGGATAGAGTGTGGTGATGCTGTGCCCATCAATCCATCTAATTTGCCAAAATTTGATGTTGTCTCCGTTTCCAAGTTGCCAGTGTACATTTATGAGGAATTGATCTCGGAGGTTGAAGATGCCTTTCCAAAACTGAGAAGTTAGTGGCGTGCAAAGAAAATTATTTGCAGATCTTCTAAAGTATAGGATGTGCAATGTTTTTCTGACAAGGGAATCTGTGGCTAAAAGGTTCCACCACCACTTCATAAGTAGTGCCTCATTAAAAACTTTCAAGTCAAGTACGCCAAAACCTCCTTGGTCCTTGGGTTGGCAGATGGTGCGCCACTTTGCACAAGCAGTGCCCCTTGCATCTTTGTCAGCTCCACACCAAAAGAATCTGCTTCTAATTTGGTCTCTGCGTTTAATAACCCATAGAGGTAACCTGAAGAAGGATGCATAGTAGACGAGGAGGGCACTCAGCACTGCATTGATGAGAATCAACCTACCACCTCTAGAGAGCATTTTGCCCTTCCAAACCGATAGTCTCCTTTCGATCTTGAGAATGAGTGGTTGCCAATGTTGCTTGCTCAATTTGCCTTTGGAGAGAGGCATTCCAAGATATGTGATTGGGAGTCTATTCTACTTGCATTCAAGGATAGTGGAGAAGGCATGTAGCTTGGCCTGAGATCTTCCAAAATAAACAATGGAAGACTTATTGAAGTTTATAGCTAAGCCAGAGATGTTTGCAAACAGTTACAGGGCTATTTTAAGGTTCAGAATCTCTTGCTCATCGCCTTTGCAGAAGATCAGGGTATCGTCTGCGAATTGGAGGACAGAGAGGTTAGAAAGTTGGCCTCCGATAGGCAGTTGTGAGAAAGTGCCATTCCTTCGCCCACAGTAGAGCATTTGTGCCAGGACATCAACTACCAAGATGAAAAGCATCGGCGAGAGAGGGTCACCTTGCTTGAGGCCTCTCTTGGAGTTGATTTGTCTGCCCTTCTCACCATTGATGATAACAAAGGACTTTGCTGTTGTGAGATCATTTTAATCCATCTACACCAAGATGGTCCAAAGCCTCTGGCCTTAAGCAGTTGAAGAAGGAAGTCCCAGCTTACAGTGTCGAAGGCTTTGGTGAAGTCGATTTTGAAAAGGAGGGTGTCTGAGCTTCTTCTACTGCATAAATTAATGGTCTCATGTGCTACAAGGAAGCAGTCGACTGTTGATTTACCATTGAGGAATGCACTCTGAGTGGATGAAACTAGTGAGTGAAGGATAGAGCAGAGTCTGTTGGCTAGGATCTTTGTGAAGATCTTAAGAGAACAATTGGGCAGACTAATAGGTCTGTACTCAGTAACTAGGCTGGCTCCCTCGCACTTGGGAATAAGAATAATATTTGAGTAGTTCAGTCGCCCAATGTCTGTGTCTCCCCTAAAAACAGATTGCATCATATCCAGTAAGTCAGCCTTGATTGTGTCCCAGAATGTGTGATAGAAGCTCATTGAAAAGCCGTCGGGACCAGGGGCTTTGTCACTACTCATGTCGAATACTGCCTTACAGAGCTCCTCCATAGTGATGGGCTCTTCGAGGTGACTTAGACTCATAGCATTTGGAGGGTAGAGGGATGGCCAGTCAATATTAAAGTCTGAGATAGAGGCATTTTATTTTCTTTAAAATTAATTAAATAAATTTCTCACACACACTCTTTCTCTCCCTTATATCTTTCACGTCTTTTTCTTGTTGGGTTTATGTCTTGCATACGATATTGGATAAGAAGACGATAAGACGATGGAGGGATCGAGACGATTGAAAATGGAGTGGAGGCGAGAAATAGTCAGCGGCAACAATAGCAGAAGTTGCGCTCGACTGCAACTCATGTGCGGTCGACCGACCCCTGCGCGAAGTCTTCCAGAGAAAAGGACAGTCGATCGGCTTGTTGGTGCGGTCGACCGTTCGCGGCACTGATGGGTTTCGGGCTTGAGTCTGGATGATTCGTGAAAAGCCCAACTTGCTCTTCAAGTTAGATCGTGTGGCTCCTATCATAGGGTTATCTCTTATGTACTATCCAATGGCTATTGTAACAAGATATTAACTTAGGGTTTGTCTCTAGATATAAACAATTATAACGGCTCATAGATCCATATGATTCTATTGAGTGCCGAATAGAAGAAGAGAGTAATTCATAGAGAAGGGTGAGAGAGTTTCTCCATTGTAAGCAGCATCAAGTTTCAATAGGCTTGAGAGAGGGTCGTGGTGAGAATTGTAATATTCTTGTATTTTCTCTAGTTGAAATAATATCTTGGTTCTTTTTCCCCCGGATTAAGGCGAAAGCCCCAACCGGGATAATTCTTGTGTGCTTTGTGTGATTGGTGCGATCTAGTTATGCTTGGTGGTTTGTGTTGATTGTGTCAAAGACTCAACAAGATCCTCAAAATTTCTTACATCTCTTGCTACACAGCCTTCTCAGTTCTCACTACTGTTGTGCGGAATACGAATTAACCACCAATCAAAGAGAGAAATAGCGAAAAACAGAAACAAGCAAACACAAGAACACAACGATTTACGTGGTTCGGCAAAACAAGTGCCTACATCCACAGGACGGTAGGGGTTTCTTCTACTATAATCACCAATGGGCGAAAACAAACCCTTACAAAGATGACGGCTGCAAAATTCAAATAGAGGTGTTACTCTTTACAAAACCCTAACGGGTGTATTTATAGGGAAACTACTGGGACTTTCGAAATGGGCCTATTCTGGTTTACAAACCCGCCGACAGTCGACTGGTCTCCTATCAGTCGACTGGTAATTAGTTCTGGACAGTCGACTGAGACCCATATGCCAGTCGACTGGTGCACCCTGCTGCTGTAGCCTTAGCCTTTGGAACTCCTCTCTGGTCAGTCGACTGAGACCCATAGACCAGTCGACTGGTGTACTGGAACTTTCGATCGCTGCAGTTACGACGGATATAAACAAACTGAACCAGAATCGAGCCATTATCCTACAATCTCCACCTTGGCGAGATCTTCCAAGTTGCCCAAGCAATCTCCAAAATACTCCAAAACAAATGCTCATCATCATACGCAACAAAAACAAACTCCACCTTAGTATGATATCACATACTAGGCAAACAAATAGCAAAGCACCATCCCAACCGCCCATGCCAAATCATCAAACATGCAAAATATTAGCCAGGTTCATGCAATGCTTGAACTTGGCTGCACCAACAATTTTGGTCAACATATCAGCAGGATTATCAACTGTCCCAATCTTCACCAGAAGAATATCACCATCCTTTATCAAATCACGCACAAAATGATAACGGACATCAATATGTTTGGTCCTCGAATGATGAACTTGGTTCTTCGCTAAATGGATAGCACTTTGACTGTCACAGTGTACCTCCACCTTCTCCCGATGAATTCCCAAGCTCTTCAAAAGTCCCTGAATCCAAATGGCTTCCTTCATGGCCTCAGCAACTGCCATGTATTCAGCCTCAATAGTAGACAATGCTACAGTGGACTGCAAATTGGACCTCCAACTTATAGGTGCTCTAGCCATAGTAAACAAATAGCCTGTAGTAGACCGCCTCTTATCTAGATCACCTGCATAGTCAGAATCAACATAACCCACCAATAGTCTGCTAATATTGTTATCCCTCTCAAACTTCAAACCCACATCTGTGGTGCCACTTATGTACCTCAAAATCCACTTAGCCGCTTGCCAATGCTCTCTGCCTGGATCATGCATATATCGACTAACCATACTCACCGCCTGATAGATGTCTGGTCGAGTACAAACTATGGCATACATCAAACTGCCAACCACACTAGTGTAAGGTACATTAGCCATATACTGTCTCTCTTCATCTATACTTGGAGACTGAGAAGCACTAATTTTGAAATGAGTGGCTAAGGGTGTACTGACAGGTTTAGTTTTCTCATCTATACCAAACCGTTTCAGCACCTTCAAGAGATATTGCTTCTGTGTCAAACTCACTATGCCCTTTGCTCTGTCGCTAGCTATCTCCATCCCAAGTATCTTCTTGGCTTCACCAAGATCCTTCATCTCGAATTCAGAGCTCAGCTGATTCTTTAAATTTTGAATCTCCTTAGCATTTTTAGAGGCAATCAACATGTCATCCACATATAATAACAAATATATGAAAGAGCTATCCTGCAATTTTCTGAAATAGACACAATGATCATACTCACTTCTGGAATATCTCTGCACTTTCATAAACTGATCAAACCTCAAATACCACTGCCTTGGAGATTGCTTCAACCCATAGAGAGACTTTTTCAACCTGCAAACAGAACTTTCCTTCCCAGTAGCCTTAAACCCATCTGGCTGCAACATATAAATTTCTTCATCTAGGTCCCCATGTAAGAATGCAGTCTTCACATCCATTTGTGTCAATTCAAGATCAAACTGTGCTACCAATGCCAACAAAATCCGAATAGAAGGATGCTTCACAACCGGAGAGAACACTTCATTATAGTCAACTCCTTCCTGTTGAGCATACCCCTTTGCAACTAGTCTAGCCTTGAACCGAACACTGTCTTTTGGACCTTCTTTCTTCGTATACACCCACTTGCAACCGATGGCTTTCTTCCCCTTTGGTAATTGCACTAGATCCCAAGTCTTGTTTTTATGAAGAGAGTTCATCTCTTCATCCATAGCAACTTTCCAATCTGCATTTTCAGAACTTCTAGTGGCTTCTTTGAAGTTGGAGGGAACTTCATCATCAACAATGGGAAGAGCAAATGCAACTGTTTCTGTAAAGCGAGATGGTCGTTTGATATCTCTTCTTTGCCTTCTTGCTGCAATTGATTCTTCTTGCTGGGGAGGGTCTTGTATAGGAATTTCTTCCTCATTCTCAGTATCAACCACATCATCTTCATTTTGGGCAGGAGCAGGATTTTCAACTGAAAGCTTTTCTAACTCCACCTGTTGGAGAACTCTCCCACTCTTCTACTGTTCGGGATCACCAGTCGACTGCATATGAAGACCAGTCGACTGTCCCGAGCTGATCATGCTGGTCTCATCAAAGGTAACATCCCTGCTGATTACTAACTTTTTCTGTTCTGGACACCACAACCTGTAACCTTTGACACCAGTACTAAAACCAACAAATATAGCCTTTTTGGCTCTTGCATCAAGTTTAGTTTCAGTTACATGAAAATAAGCAGGACAACCAAATATATGCAAAAAACTATAATTAGATGCAGGTTTACCACACCATACCTCAATAGGCGTTTTGCCTTCAAGTGCTGCAGATGGTAAACGGTTGACAATGTGGCTTGCATATATAACAGCTTCTGCCCAAAATGTCTTCTTCAATCCAGACTGTGCTAGCATACATCTCACCTTCTCAAGTAAGGTTCTGTTCATCCTTTCTGCAACCCCATTTTGCTGTGGAGTCTTCCTAACTGTGAAGTGCCTCTGGATCCCTTCATCTTCACACAATTTCAGAAACGGATCGTTCTTGTATTCCCCTCCATTATCTGACCTCAGAACCTTAATCTTCCTTCCAGTCTGGTTTTCAACTTTCTTCTTCCAGCTTGTGAACAGTGTCAAAACTTCATCTTTTTGTTTCATGGTATATACCCAAACTCATATGGAGTAGTCATCAACAAATGTAACAAACCAGTGTCTACCACTCATAGAAGGTGTCTGAGTAGGGCCCCAAACATCTGTGTGCACATAATCGAGGATACCCTTGATCTGTTGTACAACTATACCAAACTTCACCCTGGTTTGCTTACCTAACACACAATGTTCACAAAATTCTAGCTTGCAACCTTTAGCATCCTTAAGCAACCCTTGCTTCACAAGCCCCTGCAAGGCCTTTTCTCCTGCATGCCCGAGTCGCATATGCCACAACCTTGTAGAGTCGGGAACAACCTGTTTAGGCTTTTCAGTTACACTGGCAGCCTGACCCAAATACGTTTTTCCCTGCAAGAAAAACAAGTTTCTTTTTCTTTTCCCTTTCATCACCACGAGTGATCCGTTAGTCACCTTCAGAATGCCACCTTCACTAGCAAATTTCAATCCACTGGCCTCCAAAACACCAAGTGAAATCAAATTCTTTTTCAAATCTGGAACATACCATACATCTGAAAGCTCCCTAATAAGACCATCGTGCATTAACAATTCAATCTTCCCGATTCCTACCTTCTTACAAGGCGCATCATTTCCCATCAAAACTACCCCACCATCCATATACTCTAAAGAAGTAAACCGCTCCTTTTTCCAAGACATATGATAGGAGGCTGCTGTATCAAGAAACCATACTTCTTGATAAAGTGAGGGACTAGCAGCAAGTGCAAAGGAAAAATCATCATCACTCTCTAAATTATCAACAGTCACATTTGCAGTCGAATTTCCCTTATTTCGTAGCTTCGGACAATCCTTTTTCTAATGCCCCTTCTCATGAAAGAAAGCACATTCATCTCTGGCCGGTATCTTTCTGTCCTTTGAAACTCCTCTCGATTTGAAACGAGATTTGTTTCCTTTATTCCCAGATTTGGTCTCAGATCTGGTCTCAGTTCTGCCCCTTACAATCAATGCTTCAGAAGTTTCTCTATCAACCATTTTATCCCTTCTCCTAGTTTCATTATTCAACAGAGCATTTGCAACATCTTCATATTTAATAGTATCTTTTCCATATATTAAAGTTGTTGCTAAATGATCATAACATTCGGGTAATGAATTCAACAGAATTGGGGCTTTGTCTTCATCTTTAATTTGCTCATCCAAATTTAACAAATCAGCCAATAATTTATTAAATGATTCAACATGAGCGTTCATAGACATACCTTCAGTATAGGTGAAGCGAAAAAGTCTCTTCTTCAAATACAGCCGATTCTCCAAACTTTTCCTCATGTATTTGTCTTCGAGTTTCTTCCACAACACTGCAGCCATGGTATCCCTCATCAAATCGTACTTCTGAGCCTTCGCAATAAAGAGCTGAATAGTCCCACACGCAACTCGGTTCAACTTCTTCCAATCTACATCGGACATATTCTTTGGTTTTTCTTCCTCCAAAGCAACATCTTGTTCTTGTTGAACCAGAACATCCAACACCTCACACTGCCACATCCCGAAATTGTTTGTTCCATCAAAATTTTCAACTTCAAATTTTGCATTGTGAATCGTTGTTCTGGAAGAACTTGATCCCGCAACATCCTTGGTTGCATCTGCTTCACTCGCCATCTCCCTCTAGGTCGAACCCGACGCTCTGATACCACTTGTTGTGCGGAATACGAATTAACCACCAATCAAAGAGAGAAATAGCGAAAAACAGAAACAAGCAAACACAAGAACACAACGATTTACGTGGTTCGGCAAAACAAGTGCCTACATCCACAGGGAGGTTGGGGTTTCTTCTACTATAATCACCAATGGGCGAAAACAAACCCTTACAAAGATGACGGCTGCAAAATTCGAATAGAGGTGTTACTCTTTACAAAACCCTAACGGGTGTATTTATAGGGAAACTACTGGGCCTTTCGAAATGGGCCTATTCTGGTTTACAAACCCGCCGACAGTCGACTGGTCTCCTATCAGTCGACTGGTAATTAGTTCTGGACAGTCGACTGAGACCCATATGCCAGTCGACTGGTGCACCCTGCTGCTGTAGCCTTAGCCTTTGGAACTCCTCTCTGGTCAGTCGACTGAGACCCATAGACCAGTCGACTGGTGTACTGGAACTTTCGATCGCTGCAGTTACGACGGATATAAACAAACTGAACCAGAATCGAGCCATTATCCTACAACTACCACCACCACCATATCTATTTATGTCTGGCATAACAACCACCACTCGCTTTGTGCCGACGAGCACAGTGTGATGCTTCAGACGATGTACGACTTTTTGGTAATCCCGTTAATCTGTCATTAATGAGATCAGTGACTTCGGTCACTTTATTCTCAAAAAAAAACAACCACCACTCGCGTCTGTCTCCGCCACTACTACCTCCACTGTTTGTACTTCACTTCCACCACCACCACTACCATTTTCACTTTTCCATTAAACCATAAGATGGATTGACAGAATGCTGTCCAATTATCTCTCTACATAATCCATTAGGAAGGAGTTCGTGTGGTAGTACCGTACATATACTTCTCCTAAAAGCTGGAACTTCTTAGTAAACATAATTTGAACTCTTGTATGAAATCCTGTAAATGAAATTCATTTGTTTTAGTTCTTTACTGTTAAGAGTATACCACACATACAATGCGAAAAAGATTGCATAATGCAAAAGCATCACTGGCAAGAGTTCCACATAACATATCTGATTTTCCGATCCAAATTTTAGGGTATAGATCCTCTGCAATGACCCTTCTAAGTTTTTGTTCTAATTTAATTTGTTTAGAAAAAAAGATGAAGAAGACTATAAACAAGACAAATTAAGTAATTTATTTTCTTGAATAGAATACTATAAATACTACTTCCTCATTCTGTTTCCCTCCTAATTCCCATCACTTCACACAACCATCCAAATTCTAAAAACTCCATGACTTCTTCAACAACCTCAATCCCATTCACCATCATAAAGAACCCAAAAACATGACCCAAACATCTCCCTCCACCTCAAAGAAGCCATCCAAATCCATGCCCTCCTCATCAAATGATCCAGTCCTTGGATCTAACCAGAGTATGGCCAGTCGATAGGCAATAGAAGTGAAGAGTTCAAATGTTCAAATATTGCGTATCAGTCCCTGGATTATACGTATCAGTCCTCGGGTTATATTCTTTCTTTGTTGGGTCTTTATGTAAAGTGTTGGTTGTTTTTCATTTAAACCCAGCTAGGGGTTGACTGTCTGTCCAAATATGCACATAGCACGTGCATCACTTTTTTATAAATAAACACCCTGTAAACCCTGTAAACCCATTCTAAACATGAATAAATTTGAGACGTTTAGTCCACTGTTCATCTCTTCCCTTCCTTCTCTCTTCTTGATCCAAACTTAGGGTTTGTAGAATCGAATGGAGAGAAGACGACATGCTGCAATTCCAGTTGTCGCGAGAGGCCGAGCTGGAACATTAAATTCTCCAAATCCTCCGGCCCTTACTTCGCGGGTCGCCTCTCCAAATTCTATGCTCTATCCTCCAATGGATCCCTCTCTTTCGTAGAAAAAGTCCTCAATTCCCTCCAAAACCCACCACTCTTCATCTACAATACCTCATGAGCAATGCCCAAATCCACCACCGAGTCCTCTCCCAATGCCTCGAGCCTAATCACTTCATATTCACTTTTTCCCTCAAGGCCTCCACCCAACTCCCCCACCACATTGCCCTCCACATTGGAAGCCAGCTACATTTTCAAGTTAGCAAACTTGGGCTTGATTCGAATGCCCATATTCGTAACAAATTGATTCATTTGAATGCGGTTTGTGGCCGGGTTGTTTATGCCCGTAAGATGTTTGATCAAAGTCCTGAGTTGGATGGTGGTGCTCTTCGAGAGCTTTTTGGGAGGATGCCTAATCAAGATGTGGTCTTGGAACACAGTGATTACGTTTGATGTGGATGTTGGCGAGGTTTGATGATGTAGTGTTCCGTGATATGCAGGAGAAAAGAATGTTGGCCTAATAGGGTGACGATAATTAGTGTTTTGTCTGTTGTTTCTTATTTGGGTGCATTGGGCCTACGGAAGTGGGTTCATGCTTATATTCATCGTCATGAAATTGAGTTTGATGAGAATCATTGCTCGGGGCTGATCAATATGTATTCCAAATGTGGGTGCATAGAATTTGTTGTTGCTACTTTTGTGGTGACAAATTGTAAGAGTGTTGACACTTGGAATTCAATGATAGAGGGATTTACAACAAATGGGCATAGCTCAAAAGCTGTTGATCTGTTTTATAAGATGGAGAGTTCAGGGGCAACGCCTAATTTGATAACATGTGCTTGTGTTCTAAATGCGTATAGTCATGAAGGTTTGGTCAACAAAGGTATCGATCTGTTTAACAAGATGAGTGAAATTTACGACATTGAGCCTGATATTGGGCACTATGGTTGCATGGTGGATCTCATTAGCCAAGCAGGGTTGTTCGACAGAGCTGATTAGATGATTGGGAAGATACCCAAAGAGCCTGATGCAGTCATGTGGAAGGCATTGGTGGGTGCTTGTAGAATCAACAGGAATCTTGAGTTTGGTGAGAGTAGCTCCAGCTGATCATGCTAGTTAAGTCTTTCTATCTAATATGCATGCATTTACTAATGAAGTGGCATGTGATTCAGAAGGTGAGGAGCATGATGGCTTTGATAGGGGTGAAAAAATTCCTGGATGCACCACAATCGAATTGGATGGGATGGTCAATGAATTCATTGCTGGAGATGCTGCCAATTCTAGGAAGAAGGAGATTTACTAGATGTTAAACGAAATGGGGGAGCGATTAAGGATTGCAGTTGTAGGGTACGAACCAGATGCTAAGCAGGTGCTATTGGATATAGAGGATGAAGAAGTGAAGGAGAGTTCGCTTTCTCATCTCAGTGAGAAGTTTGCAATAGCATTCGGGCTAATCAGAACAAATCCCGAATCCACCATTAAAGTGGTAAAGAACCTGAGAGTTTGTGGCGATTGCCATAATGCAATAAAGATTCTTAGCGAGGTCTATGAGAGAGATATAATTGTCAGGGATTCAAATCGGTTCCATCACTTCAGTAGGGGCTCATGTTCTTTTAAGGATTATTGGTAGAAATCAGCTTTTTTGTATGATATAGAGAAAGATTCTTCATCAACTTATTTCATCATTTCCATTCAATTGTAGAGGCCAGAAGAGGTGATAATTCTAATTTAAATACAATGTAAATGTTTTTAAGTGTACGTCATTTTACCCACAAATAAAATTTGGAAGAAATCCGCATAATTTTGCAATTGTTTTTTCTCATGAAATTATCCATGCATCTCTTAAACAAATAAAATCGAACTGGAGTTTATATTTTCTACTTTTTACATACGTTTGTTAGCTTCCCAGCTGAGATACCACACTAGTCCTCTGCCTAATGCTTTCACCCTCACGACTGTTCTTGCTACCTGTGCCAAGCTTGTAGCCTTGGATGAAGGAAAATTGGTTCATACCTACATAGATAAAGCCAATATCAAAATGAATGGCAGATTGCTTGCTAGTCTCATCGATATGTACTCTAAGTGTGGTGACCTAGAATTGGATTTTCATATATATATATAACAATAGAAACAGCCCTAAAAAATCAGTGTTTACCCTTGGAATGCAATGCTGATAGGCTTTGCCATCCATGGCCAGTCTGAGAAAGCAATCCAACTTTTTGAGAGAATGAAGGACGAGAGGATGGCTCCTGATAAAGTGACATTCATGTCTTTTCTTAGTGCTTGTAGGCATGGTAGATTAGTTCAACAGGGTGAGTTTTACTTTGGTTCCATGAAAAAAGTATATGGCAGTGATCCGAAGCCTGAACATTATGGATGCCTAGTAGATCTTCTGGTTCTATGAAAAAAGTATATGGCAGTGATCCGAAGCCTGAACATTATGGATGCCTAGTAGATCTTCTGGTTCTAGCTGGGCTCCTAGAAGAAGTTGAGGAGATCATATAGACAATGCCTATGGATCCAAACCATATGGAGTTCATAGTTAAGCGCTTGTCGAATTCATAGAGATGTAGAGCGGGGAGCGAGGATTGTAAAGCTCTTGGATCCTAAGAACATAGGGTGGCATGTACTACTAGCAAATTTATATTCAAAGCCTGGAAGATGGGAAGATGCAAAGTATGTGAGGAAGGGTATTGAAGAGAGTGGTGGGAGGAAGAATACTGGTTGCGGTTCAAATGAAGGTGTTCATCAGTTCCTTTGGGAGACCGATCTCAGTCTCAACCAAAAGAGACACAATCGTTCTTGGATGACATGGCGATTAGATTAAAGGCATTATTCTTCAGAAGTAGAGGCGTTCTTGCTTGATATCGATGAAGAAGACAGAGAGACTGCTCTCTCCAGGAATAGTGAGAAGTTGGCAATTGCTTTGGGGTTTATGCACGCTGCGTCAGGGACAGTTATCCGGATTGTGAAGAATTTGCAAGTTTGTTTGGACTCTCACGAAGCAACACAATTTATTTCAAGAGTTTATGATCACGGATTTTGGTCTTTAGTTTTGACTTCATTTGTATTTTGAAATTATCCTAAATGAATTTCTTTCCACTTTTAATTTTTACTATAAAATTTCCTTACCCTGGTTTAAATCCCACAGTGCACGTATCAGTTGCAAATTAAAAAGACCGCCTCTACTCAAACAACATGGCGATTATGCATTAAAAAGGGCTCTCAACATGATGCAGGAGAATATTAGAATTTAAATAAAATCCACAACCCTTGCTATAACTTCGGAGAACTGGTGTAGTGGTAGGGTTATTTCACACTTGTAAGCTGGAAACTTGGAAGTGACAACAAATATCAAATAACTTCGAGGTTTCACGTAGGAGGTAAGAACATTTAATAGTAGCGAGCTTACTATTAAATATCTACATAATATTACAACTAAAATTATTTGCTTTTGTAAAATTTTGAGTTTTATACTTTGTCCACATCGTACTCTCGAAGGTGAAGTGCAAAGAAAGCCCGTCTTAAGCCCTTCACCTGACCTCTGAAATTCAGTTAGCATCTTTCCCATTTCAAAGTTCGCTTGAAACATCTTTAGATATTCAGGAAATCTTTTATAGAACGCATCGAGTCTTTATATAGATAACTCATTTCTGAGAAGGACAAATATGTCTGATGCCTTAGTTTGGTAATATCCTCGTAACATACCTATAACTAATTATTTTGATGCTCAATGCATTTGGCATTTCTAGTTTAGCGACCATGGTTCCATGGTTTATGATCAGTTAAATTTCTGTCCTTAATTTGCTTGTTTTTCAAAAGAAGTGAATCCAAATGCTCATCTAAGAGCATCTGTAGTCATTTGAATTCAAAATTAGGATATTTGACATTTAAAAATATGAATTTGAGGTTGAAGCTGTAATTGTTTGAACCCAAAATATATTCTTTTTTAATAAGAAAATGACAGACGACAGACGATGTTTCGGAATGTTTAAAATTTTATTTAAATTTAAAAAAGTTGCGGACGAGGGATCAAATATTACCCAAGAAAAGAACGAGATATCAAATTTCGTTCAGGGACCTATTTAATTAATTAAAATAATTAAACTCTAATTTTCAAAAAAAAACCCCTTTATGTACAGTTGTATTACAGCCACCCACGATCCAAAGAAAAAAGGATATGTGACCTCAGCCGTTGGATCAGGTCCACAAATCAAACGGCTAACCCTTGTTCCCAAATTCAAAATTCCAACAGCTTTATAATATTCCGAATAAATCCCATATGACCGTTGTAGCTCCTCTCTGTTTCTCATCTCTCACTCTCTTATCGTTCTTAATCAAGAACCGCTCTCTTCAATCCTCCGAAAAAGAACCCCCAAATCCCTCGACAGAATTTCAAGAGATCGAGACGAGAAGAAACCATGGGTGAGGAACCCAAAGAACTCTCAATCCCCAATTCCCACGCCACGATATATATCTCTTCCTCTTTCCTCCTATTTTTTAGATTTGATTTTTTTTATATATTGTTTTTAAATGGGTTTTTGTTTCTGATTCTAATGGTATGATTAAGCACGGATCTTGACGTTTCTTGTTTGTGTGTTGTGAATCAGAAGATGGATAGACCTTGCCCGAGAATGTATAATGTCAAGAAATTGGTACAGGTTCGATCTTCAGTTGAATTAATGTGTACTCTATCTGATTTTGTTGATGGGTTTTTTGATTATTTCCTTTTTCTGGGTCGTAGTTGTCCTTTGTGATCAAGATGAGGATTGACCCAATTTGGAATATATGGATGATAAACAAGACAACAATCAGGTAATCAGGTTTCTTGTTTTTGGAATTTGGAATATATGGGTCGTAGTTGTCCTTTTTCTGGGTCGTAGTTGTCCCCCCCAAATTGAAATTTAATTTTGCAAAATGGTTTTTTTTTGGTTGAAATCAAGGAGGGTTGTATCATACCATATGTTGTACTCGAGAGCAAGTCGTTGGTTTCCTTCTTCGATCGCGAGCTCTTTTCCGTGCTTCAGCTTCTTGGTATGGATATCATCCTACTACTTTTCCTTATCTGAATTCTTGAATTATTTGAATTCTTGAAGAGATGTGTACGTAATTTTTTATTATGTTTGGTTTTGTTTTAGGGACCAAGTACCACAGACTACTGAAGCTTCAATTTTGCAGGCTGTTTGCGAGGAGTTGAGCAGCCAGTGCATTCAAGAGTGCGAGCCGAATATGAGGCATTGAAGAAGTACACTCAGGAGTGCTTGGAAAGAGAGCGTTTGTACAATGTGATAATTGAACTTAAAGGGAATATAAGGTTTCTGTAGATGTCGGCCTTTAAGTTCAGAAGATATGTTGAAGTATCATACTTCGGTGGTAGAATTCGACTGGTCTCAAGATCCAGAGTTGTGAGTTGTTTGCTCTGACCATTCAAAGAAACAGTTCAGATTTGATCATGTTTTTACGCAAAAGGTAGACAAGGTACAAATACAAAGTTTATGTTAATAGTGGGTTTCAATTTCTTCGTTTTTTACTTACATCAGTCCAATATCTTTTTTACCATCAGTATATCAATTTATATGTTTAATCCCTCAATTAGCTGCATATTTAGCTCCCCATGGTGTAGATTATATGCTGAATAAGCTAGCTGATCTGCAATATAGAGCTATATATTCGGTTACGTTTATGCGTATCTAACATAGACTAGACACTTAGTGTTATTTAGTGTTTTTACATTCTTATAAAAGTTAACGTTACTCATGTGTAATTTATGACAAAACCTGTGCTTATCCTGACAGCATTTTACATTTTTAAATTAGAGAGTTCCTATTTCTTCAATTAGGGTTTTAATGTATAAATGAGTTTAATATAATATGATTAGTCCATATACCCTGAAAACTTAGTGATCCATGATCATCTGTGTACCTGTAAATAGAATGGTGGATAGAATGGTGGAGGATGATGACAGAGGGTTTTTGTGGAGGTTGACTATGTTGGGAGGCTGCTGTTGTTGTATGAAATTCAAAGGGGTTTTTTGGTTGGTCGGATTAGGGAGAAGGGGGTAGCGGTTGGGTGTCGATGAAGATGACATGTTGGTGTGAGTGAGTGTCGATGATGGTGTGGTACAAGGCGGTGGATTGTTTTCTAACTGTATTGTTTATTCTTTGAACACATTTTTGGAAACTTTTCTTGTTCTATGAAGACAATTAAAACTGTTGCATGCTTTAATTATAATATTTTGTGTGATTCATTATATGTTTCTATAAGTTGAATTTTAGTTAGCTCAGCTTTGCAAAAACTTCCATATTTTTTAGTTCAGATTGTAGATATGTAAAATTACTTTATATTGTTTTGGAAAAGCTATTGGAATTTCATGCGGAATTTTCTTTTACTTGTTTAGGAGACCAAACCAAATAGTGGAGATCGTTGGATTGGAAAGATAAATTTTGTTGATTCGTTCTTTTCGGCATATATTTCAGAGTTTTTATGGAATGTGGAGCTTCTATATCTTATGTTTACAGGTACCTGTTCTATGTTTGCATTTATTCTTTTTTTTTTTTTATAAAGTAGTACTCTTAAAAATTATATATTTACTGATTATTTAATGCGTATATTTCTAAGGCAATGATCATTATTGCATGGAATGGTAGCTCACCGAGTGATATATTTGATACTGGAGTTTTGAAGGAGGTGCTTAGTATTTTTATAACAGCTGCTGTATTGACGCTGGGCGAAGGTAAGATGATAGGCTTTGATTCCCCCTCTCTTATAGAACGATTATCAGTCATCATGCATGGAATATATAGAACGATTAACGGTCTCTGCTAGCAGAAATTAGATGGTGCAATCCTCTGCAAACTTATCCTTTTCCATAAGACTCAATCTGATATTCTCTAATGACGTCAATTCTGAATTAGCCATTTTGAATATGAACTTCTCATTCCACCAAGCTTTCCGATCTTTGCCTGTGACAAATAAAAGAATTTGAGGAGTTTTAAATAATAATAACTATATATATTTATTAATTTGAGTTACAAAGTGAACAGCTTTAGATTTCCTATCCATATAGTAATTCCGAAATTAATAAACTCCGGTATATTTTATACTAGAATATTTGGCATAAGAAGAAAGTTGAACCTGGCGTGATTTTGCTAGTACGACTATGGCTGCCACACTGTATGATTACATATTTGCTTGATGATCCTATTGTATTATAGGGAAAAAGTAGAGCAATGTGTAATTTTACATAGACTAGACAAATATGTATGATTACATATTTGCTTGATGATCCTATTGTATTATAGGGAAAAAGTAGAGCAATGTGTAATTTTACATAGACTAGACACTTAGTGTTATTTAGTGTTTTTACCTTTATAAAAGTTAACGTTACTCATGTGTAATTTACGACAAAACCTGTACTTATCCTGGCAGCATTTTACATGTTTAAATTAGAGAGTTCCTATTTCTTCAATTAGGTTTTTAATGTATAAATGAGTTTAATATAATACGATTAGTCCACATACCCTAATAACTTGGGAGTTTTAGTTTAGTCACGAGGACAATATGTACGGTATTAGAGTCACTCAGGTTCTAAATAGCACGAACACAGACGTCGAGACGGACACACACACATGGACGGGGGAGATTTTAAAGAACTACCCTAAAGAATAGGGTGATTGTCTGGGAGGGAAAAAATAGGGGTAGACTGTAAACTTATAGAGAAACACCCCGCTCTATAAACTTCGCAAGTAGAGTCCGAGGAATCGAGTAAGGCCCTTGCTAAAAAACAAAACAATCAGATCCAGCTGAAAGTTTCAAGCTTATTTTGCTCATCTCTCTATATGTATATTTTATATATGGGAGATTGATCATGTGAGGCCCCTCCCCTCCCCCCATTTGGGGTGAGGCCGCTAACTTACGTTTGATGCCAGAGTGCCTTTGCTACATCTATCATCTTGTACGGTTTGTATTAATACGGCTCTCTATTCTTTCAATGTTTTTTAAAGTAGTAATTTTCATGTTTGAATGATAACAAATAACAACTATGTATTCCTTTCTGAAGGTGTAACTTAGAATACACCACTTGTTCCAAACTAGAAGTTAAATGTTTAGACTCATAGAGGCATATTAAAGAAATTAAGTTTCTGTATTTTACTTTCTAAAATCGTACGTTTCAACTAATTTTGTGTCACATTAGCTTTTTATTCGCCTGTATGATTTATAGAACTTCTCCTTGGGTATCCTCTCATTTTTGCTATAGACCTGTCCATATTTTTGTAATGTATAGTTCGTAATTAATATACACCATTATTTGCATATGAGACAATTGATTCAAAACATGATAGGATGAACATGAAGATCTTAATTTTCCTAATTTATGGTCTTTATGTTATTTTAGATTTTTGTATGTTCAATTTGCACAAGTTCATAATTATCCTATTTTGAACTGGAAGGTTTCCCTTCCCATTAGGAATTTGATCTTATATAATTTTAGATGATGATGATGGTAACAATGATAGTTCCAATTATCCTCTTGTGGTATGGATTAGGATGCATGTTTGTTTATCCATAATGCTGGGGGGAAATGATGCTAATATTATGATGTACTTATTCTAAAATGAAGGAGATGTGATTAAGATAATTTTGTTGATATTAATTGTCAACTTAATATAATTATTTGTTCTCTTCACTTTTAGATGGCATGTGAACTATATGGTATGCTAGCTGGGAACGTCAGTCCCAATGACTGGTGAGAATGTAAAGCCAGCTTATGGAGGTGATGAAGAGGCCTTTCTAGGATTAGTTGTCACCCCTATTTATCAGACTATTGCAAAGGTGTGTTTATAATTAATATTTCTATAGCAAATGCCTTTGGACGAATTTTTGGGTGATTTCTTTTATGCTGGAAGCTGAAATGAGCAAGAGAGAAAAATCAATACATTCACAATGGAGAAACTATGACGATTTATATGAATATTTTTGGTAAAAGGAAAAAAAAAAAAAATCTCAGTTTAAAGTAAATCTGAGTAACTTCCCCATTACTGGTGCTTTTTTTTTGTCATTCAAAATATCAGGTCTGTCAATTGCTTCCGCCTAGGCTGGCCTATGAGAGCTGAAGCAGATTTCTTTTGCTAGCCTGCAGATTCATTCATTCGCGAGAGAAGTGGAGTAAGTTGTGTTGTCTTAAATATTGATTTCATATACAACAACAACCACAACACCAACAACAAAGCCTATTTGCCAACGAGTTGAGCTCCCTATGAACATGATTTCATATATATATATATATATATATATATATATATGAGAATATAAATATGCATGCATTAAAGAATATTCAACTTTCATACTAGAATACAATTTACTAGAATACAATTTATAGGAAATTACACATTTTGGAATGAAGATGAAACATAAGTGAGACCCTTATTAAAGATATTTAGGCCAATAAATTAGAGTAATTGGATATATGATTGTTCAAGTCTGCATTACATTTCCGAAACTTTCCTATATAGTTAAGGAAGGATGGAGAACAAACAATATAACCATAGTCTATATCAACAGTTAGATGTACTCGTAAATTAAGAATTCCCTGTTTCCCTTTCAACAATCATCATGGAATATATAGAATGATTTGGTAAGTAAAAATAAGTGAACCTTATTTCAACATACATACACTAAGTACATTAGTTAAGTAAAAAATAAGTGAACCTTATTTCGCTCATCTCCACTTTTTAAATGCAGTTACATTTCTTTTCATTTTTTTTTTTTTTTTTTTTTGAGGGAAAAGCATGGCTCGAACCAGGAACTCTAGATTCAAGCCGCCACTCAATTACCCACCCCACCCAATACCAATGAGGACATTGCCTGTTGGTCTTTTCTTTTCAAATTAATATACAAAAAAATTCTTCTAATGGAAAAATAAACAAATTTATATGTTTCCACCCTATTTTTCAAAACAAACAGCCCCCTATACCTAGTTAGTGTTCCAAATTTGTGAAAACACCAATTTGTCTTAGAATTTTTAGGACAAAAGCCAAATCAAATTTGTATGTAGTAGATTCTTAGGTGATCTCATGCGATACAAAAGTTAGAAACAAATTAGGGAAAAAAAAGTTTAAACAGAAGATACAAATGAGATAGAATTTTGAAGCATTTATGAATAAATAGCACGAGTAACAAGTTTGTTTTGAAACAAGGGTACAAAATAAAATTTTCCATTGACAAAAGTTCAGTGGACAGCTATAAACTAACTTTGCTATTTATTGAGACTTTAAGTGCAACAATAAACTTCATTGGTGTCGTTATTGACTTATTGTTGATTGTGATTCTAAACAGAAAATAAATTAATTAGATGCTATAAGATCAGCCTAAAATCTATTTGGTAACGCCATTCAAACTGCAATGAGTTAGGCATGCGATGTGTCACACGCAATGTGTGTAAAGTAATATAATGATAATATTCTATAACAATACAATTTTAAGAAGAATATTTTGTGCACAAATGAATGCCACAAATTGTCGTAAGAGAAGAATAACTTTGAGTTGAGGGATATTGGAGAAAAATTAAAATCATGCATATTACAGGGTAGTGGTATTTCATTAACATAATTATCTTCATATTTATTTTGTATATCTGGCCGCTAGCTGAAAAAAAGTTAGTCTTTTACTTTTCTTTGTAAAATTCACATAATGTCATGTTCTTGATTGTTGATGTAATCTTAATATTTGAAGTTCAAATATGTAAAATTGTTAGTTTTTTTTTTATTTGTACTACTGCTTCTTGTTATTTACAAGTAACTTACATGAAAATTTAAGGGATTCAATGTCCATATACTTTGTTTCCATAAAACTTTAATTTGTCAGTAAGTATCTCCCTATTCGAGAAATAATTAAGCTTGTTCTCTTATGGATAGGTGCTGTGATGGCAAAGATTAAAGAAGGATTTTAACTCGGAGGTGGAGACTGGAAGGAGATGTATCGAGGAGTATTGGATGGGTAATCATTAAGGAACTTTGTTCGGTCTTTAGTTTTGATGCTGCTGCTGCGGCGCGACTATGTTTTTGCTGTGATGGCAAAGAATAAAGAAATGATTTTAACTCGGAGTGGAGACTGGAGGGAGAGGTATCGAAGAGAGTAAGCTTTAAAATTTGTGAACATATGAGATGAACTATTAATGGGTAAGGACCAATTGTATTGGATGGGTAATCTTTAAGGAACTTTGTTCAGTCTTTATTTTTGCTGCTGCTACTGCTGTGGCCCGATTATGTTTTTGATAATGTCGTTTACTCATTTTTGTGGGTATCGGTAGTTGTTTTTTGACTCTTTTGTATGCATTGTGGCTAGCGGCTGATAATTGTTGGCCGTACTACCCTATTGCTTGATGTTTTTGGTTGTTCTTTGTGTTACAAAAGTGTTATGATTTTATTTACAAATACTTCGAAAAGAAACCCAATACGAGTAAGAGGCACAAATTCAGAAGAGAAAAGGAGGAAGAAAACTTTCAAATAACCAAAATTGAATGGAAATGAATTTTCAAAATTACAAACCATCACCGAATTACCGAATGAACTTACAAAACAAAACAGAATACAAGCTGCATGTAATCCAGTCCGAGATTTGCACACCCCTGCGCGAGAGAGAGCCTCTTATCTTGTCTAGCTATTTACAATGCTTAGAAATAGGTTATTATATATCCTCTTCTAATTCCTTTTGATTTTTTTGATGTAGGACTATGTTTGCTCAACCCATTTTCAGAAATGAAAACATCTCGTTCTCATTCACCCCTTAACCGTTTTTAGCAAATAAATATATGATTTTGATCTACTCACGAAGGAGAACACAAATCAATCAGATCTCTCAATAATTCATTGAGGATCTTACTCAAAAAAATTCTACAAAACTGGTTCAGAAATGGTGTTAATACACTCATTTTCAACATTCCCCACATGAATGAAAATTGACAACCACAGACATGGCAGACAGACACGACTGGCTGACACAACAGACTTGGTGATAGAATCCAGCGGTTGAAATCTGCATAGGATAGGTAGGTGTTACCCTTCGAACCTTCCCTTATGAACCCTCTCTCTCCTCTAACTTCCCCTTCGTCTCCCTCTCTCTCCTCTAACTTCCCAAAAACCCAACAGTGAGAACCTTCCCCTTCGTCTCCCTACTCCTCGCCTGCACCATCGAGCCACCGAGCCCCAGTCGCCATCCCTCCCCACCTCATCACCATCCTCCAGCCCTCTCCCTATTTCATCCCCAGACTTAAACCCATCACCCTTGCCACCCGTTGCCAACTCCGACCACCACCACTTTCATTGACGTCGTCTCAATCCCCTCGTCACCCCTACCTCTGAACACCCCCTCATCGCGCTATCCCTTCGACTTCCTGACCTCCTCGTCGACCCCTCGCTCTCTCCCCATTGCCGAACCCATACACAACCGAACCATCAACCCATTACTGAACCCCTCGACCTCGCCCTTCCTCACCTTCGCAACCACCAGAGTTCCCCCTAGTAGTCGCAGTCACCGTCCAAGCTCGTCCTCGCCGTCGTTCCCCTGTTTTCGAGCGAAAAATAGAACTCCCCGTCAGCCGTCATTGCGTCGCATCTCGACCGCAGTGACATCCCCGCAGTCGTCGCCGTCATAGTGCCACACCTTTGTCGTCCCCAGTCGCCGAGTCCTGCCGTCCCCTCTCTCTCTCTCTCTCTGTAGAGAGGTTGAAGACGAGTTTACATTGGTCCATTTTGGGATTTGGTGTTTTGTCGCTTGGATTTGGGTTGCTGTGTGGTATTTTGCTCTCGATCCAGTGTACGTGAGTTACTTGGAGTTGCTGTTTGGTTGCTCTCGCTATTTGGGTATTTCTTGCACATGTCTCGCATGTATTTTTGGAGCGTCACCCGGGATTCTGATCCTGTTATTCCTTTTTTTATATTTGAATCGTCTACAAAAGGCAAGTCCACTTGAACTTAGTTTATTTTTCTAGTTCAAGACTTTTGACCTCTTACAAAAGTAGTTCCACTTCGATTATCATAACTTTGCTTTGTATACCTTCCGTTTGGGATATCTAGGATTTACACGAGCTAACCCGAAGTATCATTGACTCGTGCCAATATCCATTGATTCAAACCCAAACATACATACACACACGACATGAACGAATTAACTAGAATTTGCATATGAGAAAAATACTATGATATGAACACATGTTGATTGATTGAGATCTCAAGAATTGCACCGTGACATTATAATCTTGCTTTATATACAGTAGAATTTCATCTCAACTTGTTGTACATTAATGATAATACATTGCATGATAACTAGAACATGTTGATTAGTTACTTTGATGAATTTATGCGATGATTTTTGTTATGCCTTGCTGCCTTTTCTGTTTTGTATTGAGGTTTCGACCCAGTTACAATAAGAATCAATCAAAACCATACTAATGAGAAATGTAGCATAATGAATCTAGTTTCCAGACCAATTGACAGATCTTGATTCCGATCTATGAGCTGTAAGATATCGTAGTTTTAGTCACTGTTGGTCTGTACTTTTCAGATCGCAAATTAATGAAAAACCGACCCAACTTTCAGTTGAAACACCATGATAACAGTAGGGTAATGACATGAAACTCTCCAGAAACTTAGTAGACATGCTTAGGATCCATTCCTAATTTTTGTAGATTTTTATACTGATTTTACGCCTAGTTTTCACCCATTATACTTTGACTATAAGTTACTGTCAGAACAATTAACCTGTAAAGATTAGGATAATTGGCCTAGTTACACTCAGAATTAAAAAAAACTTGCTGAACATAAATTGTAGCCCCGAATGTCTAGTTGACTTTCCCTTTTTGCGGAATCAAATTCCGAGTTGTAGTTTATGAGTTACTGCTATGTTAGTGCTGCTGTGTCTGTTTTTTTCACATTTACAATTACTTGTATTTTACAATGCTTTGTATCATTTTGCTGCATTCCTATCGTTGCCTTGACACTCTTACATATTTTCGCAAGTGAATGCCACAAATGAATGCCACAAATTTTAAGAAGAATATTTTGGGCACAAATGAATGCCACAAATTGTCGCAAGTGAAATCTTTAACCTTGAGTTGAGGTTGTTAGGATATTGGAGAAAAATCAAAATCATGCATATTACAGGGTAGTGGTATTTCCTTAACATAATTATCTTCATAGTTATTTTGTATATCTGGCCGCTAGCTAAAAAGAAGTTAGTTTTTTTACTTTTTTTTGTAAAATTCACATAATGTCATGTTCTTGATTGTTGATGTAATCTTACTATTTGAAATTCAAATATGTAAAATTGTTAGTTTTTTATGATTTTATGCTTTACTTATGTTGCTTGTTTTATGTCACTCACACCTTTATGGCTGACCCCTTTAGTTTTGAGGGTTAAGCGTATCTCTAGCCTCATATTTACAGGTGATTACTTGTAGCTTGGGATTTGGATGCATGAGTTAAAGTGGTGTAATGGGTTATGTATTTTGTAAAAGAAAGTGTTGTAAAGAAAAGAGAATTGTAATTCAAAGTGTTTTGTATTCCGCTGTGCTATGTAAAGATTTATGTAATGAAAGTTGAAAAATTTATTGGTGTTGACTGTGTTTAATATTACATTTGAAGTTGATGTTGGGAATTGTGACGCGTATTTCTAAGATATCATATTAGGAATTTGGGGTGCTACAGAGATTTCAAGAAATAATTAAGCTTGTTCTCTTATGGATAGGTGCTGTGATGGCAAAGATTAAAGAAAGGATTTTAACTCAGAGGTGGAGATTGGAGAGAGAGATATCGAGGAGAGTAAGCTTTAAAATTTGTGAACATTTGAGAGGAACTACTAATGGGGTAAGGACCAATTGTATTGGATGGGTAATCATTAAGGAACTTTGTTCAGTCTTTAGATTTGCTGCTCCTGCTGCTGCGGCGCGACTATGTTTTTGCTGTGATGGCAAAGAATAAAGAAAGGATTTTAACTCGGGGTGGAGACTGGAGGGAGAGGTATCGAGGAGACTAAGCTTTAAAATATGTGAACATATGAGATGAACTATTAATAGGGTAAGGACCAATTGTATTGGATGGGTAATCATTAAGGAACTTTGTTCGATCTTTAGTTTTGCTGCTGCTGCTGCTGTGGCGCGACTATGTTTTTGATAATGTCGTTTACTCATTTTTGTGGGGTATCGGTAGTCGCTTTTTGACTCTTTTGTATGCATTGTGGCTAGCGGCTGATAACTGTTGGCCGTACTACCCTATTGCATGATGTTTTTGGTTGTTCTTTGTGTTACAAAAGTGTTACGATTTTATTTACAAATACTTCGAAAAGAAACCCAATACGAGTAAGAGGCACAAAATCAGAAGAGAAGAAGAGGAAGAAAACTTTCAACTAAACAAAATTGCAATACGAGTAAGAGGCTCAAAATCAGAAAAGAAGAAGAGGAAGAAAAATTTCAACTAAACACAATTGAATGGAAATGAATTTACAAAATTACAAACCATCACCGAATTACCGAACGAACTTACAAAACGGAACAGAATACAAGCCGCATGCAATCCAGTCCGAGATTTGCACACACATGCGCGAGAGAGAGAGCCTCTTCTCTTGTCCAGCTATCTTACAATGCTTAGAAATAGGTTATTATATATCCTCTTCTAATTCCTTTGATTTTTTTGATGTGGGACTATGTTCGCTCAACCCATTTTCAGAAATGAAAACGTCTCGTTCTCATTCACCCCTTAACCGTTTTTAGCAAATAAATATATGATTTGATCTACTCACGAAGGAGAACACAAATCAATCAAGATCTCTCAATAATTCATTGAGGATCTTACTCAAAAAAATTCTCCAAAACTGGTTCAGAAATGGTGTTAATACACTCATTTCTAACATTCCCCACATGAATGAAAATTGACAACCACAGACACGGCAGACTGACACGACCGACTGACACAACAGACTTGGTGATAGAATCCAGCGGTTGAAACCTGCATAGGATAGGTAGGTGTTACCCTTCGGACCTTCTCTTATGAAAATATGTTTACTTTACTAAACTAAACAGTAGACACGAAGTCCTTGAACTATTCTATCATTTGTGTAAATAATGACATATCTCACATAGGAATCTTCCTAACGCATTTCAGTTCTCATTGTTATGTTCGTTTTGGCCATGAACATACGCCCGGTTCTGTAAGAGTTTGATGGGAATATTGCCCTATATTATTCACTTGGAAGCGGCTCTTCTTCCCTCTTACATAGGCGATTTCTTAGTTAAGAGTAACCCACATTACTCTGCCCGGATATCCGGCGCATAAGAATCATTAAAAGCCTACCTGAACTTGTTACCTTACGGGCATCACTGTTTCATCATAAGAATGGACATGAGAAAATCCCCACAGTGATTCAACTTGGTCTTTACAATTTAGTTGTCCCTTTGAACCTAGATCTGAGGATTTTCAGTCAGCTAGATTGGGTGTCCATTGTATCGACTTATTCTTTCATGGGCTTTAGTCCCATTTCTCTCGATGATTTATCAACTAGCTCTCTGTTTAACCCTATGGTTAGCGGATCCGGAATGTTATCATTTGACTTTATATTGTCCACAGAGATAACCCCATGTAACCTTTGTTTCCGATTGTACGGATTTTCCTGTATTTTGGTGGTATTCTCTTTTCTATTTTATTGCATTTTGGGTCTTGGTCTTGTTGTGGGCCTTCTTTTTCAATTTATTTTTCTAGTATTATTATTGTTATCTTTTATGAGCTAATCCATTTGCAAGCCCATACTATTGTCTACCCAAACCCACCTCCTTATTGGATCCTGAACCTAAATCCTAGTCTACCCAAACCCACATACTCCCTAACAACTAACATAGATCTCCTCCCCCTCAATCCCCCATATCTCTTAACTTTCCACGATTCACTCTTATTATTTTATTAATAAACCTTCTCCCACTCTCCCAAAAATCAGAACACAACATTTCACCTCCCTCCTCCTCTCTCTGTTTTCGCCAACCGTTCCACACTTTCTCCCCGTTTCCCTTTCTCTCCTCTAACTTCCCAAAAACCCAACAGTGAGAACCTTCCCATTCGTCTCCCTACTCCTCGTCTGCACCGTCGAGCCACCGAGCCCCAGTCGCCATCCCTCTCCACCTCATCACCTTCCTCCAGCCCTCTCCCTGTTTCATCCCCAGACTGAAACCCATCACCCTTGCCTCCCGTCGCCAACTCCGATCACCACCACCTCTATTGACGTCGTCTCAATCCCCTCGTCACCGCTTACCTCCGAACACCCCCTTGTTGCACCTCATCATCGACCCCTCGCTCTCTCCCCATTGTCGAACCCCAACTCAATCGAACCATCAACCCATTGCTGAACCCCTCGACCTCGCCCTTCGCTCACCTTTGCAACCACCGGAGTTCCCCCTAGCAGTTGCAGTCGCCGTCCAAGCTCTTCCTCACCGTCGTTCCCCTATTTTCGAGCAGAAAATAGAACTCGCCGTCGTTGCGTCGCTTCCCGACCGCAGCGACATCCCCGCAGTCGTCGCCGTCGTAGTGCCGCGCCATCGCCGTCCCCAGTTGCCGAGTCCCACCGTCCCCTCTCTCTCTCTGTCGAGAGGTTGAAGACGAGTTTCCATTGGTCCATTTTGGTGTTTGGTGTTTTGTCCCTTGGATTTAGGTTGTTGTGTGGTATTTTACTCTCGATCCAGTGTACGTGAGTTACTTGGAGTTGCTGTTTGGTTGCTCTCGCTGTTTGGGTATTTCTTGCACGTGTCTCGCACATATTTTTGGAGCGTCGTCCAGGATTCTGATCATATTATTCCTTTTTGCATATTCGAATCATCTACAAAAGGCAAGTCCACTTGAACTTAGTTTATTTTTCTAGTTCAAGACTTTTGACCTCTTACAAAAGTAGTTCCACTTCGATTATCTTAACTTTGCTTTGTATACCTTCTGTTGGGGATATCTAGGGTTTACACGAGATAACCTGAAGTATCATTGACTCGTGCCAATATCCATTGATTCAAACCCAAACATACATGCACACACGACATGAACGAATTAACTAGAATTTGCATATGAGAAAAATACTATGATATGAACACATGTTGATTGATTGAGATTTCAAGAATTGCACCGTGACATTATAATCTTGCTTTATATATACAGTAGAATTTCATCTCAACTTGTTGTACATTAATGATAATGCATTGCATGATAACTAGAACATGTTGATTAGTTACTTTGATGAATTTATGAGATGATTTTTGTTATGCCTTGCTGCCTTTTCTGTTTTGTATTGAGGTTTCGACCCAATTACAATAAGAACCAGTCAAAACCATATAAATGAGAAATGCAGCATATTGTAGTTTCCAGACCAATTGATGGATCTTGATTCCGATCCGTGAGCTGTGAGATATCGTAGTTTTAGTCACTACTGGTCAGTACTTTTCAGATCGCAAATTAATGAAAAACCGACCCAACTTTCAGTTGAAACACCATGATAACAGTAGGGTAATGACATGAAACTCTCCAGAAACTTAGTAGACATGCTTAGGATCCATTCCTAATTTTTGTAGATTTTTATACTGATTTTACGCCTAGTTTTCACCCATTAAATTTTGACTATAAGTTGCTGCCAGAACAGTTAGCCTGTAAAGATTAGGATAATTGGCTTAGTTACACTCAGAATTGACAAAAACTTGCTGAACATAAATTGTAGCCCCGGATGTCTAGTTGACTTTCCTTTTTGCGGAATCGAATTCCGAGTTGTAGTTTATGAGTTACTACTGTGTTAGTGCTGCTGTGTCTGTTCTTTTCAGATTTACAATTACTTGTATTTTACCATGCTTTGTATCATTTTGTTGCATTCCTATTGTCGCCTTGACACTCTTACATACACTTGCAAGTTCATGAATGAAATAATAGAATATTAAACAAACCGGGGTTAATAAGGGTTGACTTAGTAGTGGATAATCTTAGAAAATGGACTCGGTAGGGCCCTTCTTAGTTACATGGAATATTGACATTGAAGGTGGAGAAGTACTTGTGAACTTGTTATCTTGTTATCTTATTATCTTGTTACACCGAGTACACGCTCTGTAGATCCCACCACTATATCTAAAACGAATACTATTTTGCGTGCACCGAACCTGTGGTCTGGGACACAGTAGTACGTGCACTAGATAGAAATACAAAATGCTAATAAATCTAAGTTGACACTTGTACACTTGACCATTGCTTATGGACATTATTATTATTTTGGACTTTGATCTTGCTTCATACTCTTTGATGTATCACGTTCCCTTACTCTTTGCTTTTCACTACTTGCTGTCCATACTTGCTCTAAGGACATTTTCTTTTCCACTCTAGTTGATCCAACTACAGGTGAACAAAGAGATCTGCCAGGAGGCATTGGTGAGCAGTTCTTCTAGGTTTGGAACAGGAGCTTGCTTCACAATAAATTATCTCCTTCTATGTTTTTCTTTATCGCATTGTTATCCATTTGATTGAACTTTGTATCCCGGGCTTGTAGACCCGTAACCGTTGTTTATTTTCTCAATTTTTGGTTATTATGTTGAACTATAGAATGCTTAATATTAGTTGTTGTTTATGTGATTATATTTATCTGCGTGGTTGTGATTATTCATTTTTCATATTGTTGAGTTAAGACTGGTACCGCTCATGGATGATGTTAATATCATTCACTGGGCCTTCGTCACGGACTCGTATTCTCGTATTTTGGAAAGCGGGGCGTGACACCCCAGTGGAGAGTAGATGTCTAATGGTATTATGTCTTCGACGAATGTGTCTAAATTTACCATTATACATGTTGCTCGGTGCTCTATAAATTGTAGATTGGGGGTACAGACCTTGTCCACCTTGGAATATTCTCAAGGAAGTTGCGTAACCATTTAGTCTCTTCTCCACATTTTTCCAGTGCGATGAATTCAGATTCCATCGTGGATAATCACTGTTTGTTTTCAGGATTTCCCAGAAACGGTTGCACCACCCAGTGTAAACACATGACCACTAGTGGATTTTGAATTATCACTAGATATCCAGTTTGCATCACTGTAACCTTCAAGTACAGCCGAATATCTTGTATAATGCAATCCATTGTTACGAGTAAAATGCAAGTACTTCAGTACTCTTGTAATCGCTTACCAATGTTCGCTTCCAGAATTACTCGTATATCTACTTAGTTTGCTAACTGCATAGGCTAGGTTTGGTCTTGTACAACTCATCAAGTACATTAGACTGCCTATAATTCTAGAGTATTCTACTTGAGAAATACTCTCTCCTTTATTCTTGGATAAGTGTAGAGTTAGATCGATTGGAGTTCTGGCAATTCCAGAATTATCTTTTTCAAACTTTCCAAAAATATTGTCTATATACTGTGACTGTCTTAAAATAAGCTCGTCTGATGTTCTTGTGATTTTAATTTCCAATATAACATCAGCTAGACTAATGTCTTTCATGTCAAACCCCGAGTTCAACATATTTTTAACAGATTTAATCATCTTATCATTGCTTCCAATAATTAGCATGTCATCTACATATAAACATATAATGACATCCATTTTTTGTGTTGTTGACATATACACATTTATCAGATTCATTGATCTTGAAGCCATTTGTCATCATGACATTGTCAAATTTCTCATGTCACTGTTTTGGAGCTTGTTTCAAGCCATATAATGACTTCACTAGTTTACGCACTTTCTTTTCATGTCCTAGAGCTGAAAATCCCTCAGGTTGTTCCATGTAGATTTCTTCATCTAAATCTCCATTAAGAAAAGTTGTTTTCACATCTATTTGATGTACTTCAAGATTGCACAGAGCTCCTATTGCAAGTACCATCCTAATGAACATTTATTCTCGTCACATGAGAATATGTATCAAAATAATCAAGACCTTCCTTTTGTTTATAACCTTTAATTACAAGTCTTGCCTTGTATTTATCAATTGATCCACCAGGTTTCATTTTTCTCTTGGAGACCCACTTGGAACCTAAATGTTTACTACCTGGTGGAAGATCCACTAGTTCCCAAGTATGATTTTGCAAGATAGAATCAATTTCGCTCTTGATCGCTTCTTTCTATAGATGACCCATCACTAGAGTTCACACCGCTTCCATGAAGGTTTGGGGTTCACCTTCAAGCATAGCAGTCAAGAAATTCGGACCAAAAGATTTTTTCGTTCTTGTTCTTTTACTGCGTCGAGGTTCCTCCTCGACTTTCTCATCTTGTCTTCACTATTTTCACTAATAGTCTCATGTATTCAAGTTCCTCCTTTGACTTACATGGAAAATACATCTTCAAAGAACGATGCATTTTTAGACTCCATTATCGTGTTCTTTGGTATATCAGTGATACCTAAATGTTTACTATCTTGTCAGTTTTGCCTCAACACAAGTTTCACACTTGTGTTTGGAATCAATTTAGAATGTTGGTATATGGTTCAAGTTAATTAATCTACGCAATGTATCATAATTAACATGTCCTAGTCTACCATGCCTTAAACTAGAAGACTCAAGTATATATGTACAAGAGCTAGCTTTATTGATATTCTTGACCATGGTCATTACATTGAGTTTAAACATTCCACCACTCATGTATCCTCTACCAAACATACATTCCACTATTTGACAAAATAAATTGGTACACTAGGCGAAATCCGTGATTATTACGCAACGAACCAGATACAAGGTTCTTGCAAATTTCAGGAACATATGCAATATTGTTCGGAGTTAGTTCATTTCTAGAAGTCATCTTCAAGACCACCTTGCCTTGGCCCTTGATTTTTGAAGTAGCCGAGTACCCCATAAACATCTTCTCCCCATTCTCTAATGTTTCAAAAGTGGGGAACATACTTCTGTTGGAGCACACGTGTCGAGTAGCTCCAGTGTCAATTCACCATTCCTTGGGGTTTGAACCTATCATGTTCACCTCTGAGATCACAGCTGAAAGGTTGATATCGGAAACATCTTGGGCAATGCCTTTAATCATGTTTGCTTCTCTGTTCCTGTTCTTCTTGGGTAGTCTGCATTCAGTACACTTCTGACCCATCTTGTCACAATTGAAGCACTTTCCTTGAAACTTCGGCTTCTTGGAGATTCCTCCCCTTAGGCCCCAACTCGGGACCCTTGTTGTTGTACTTGTTGGAATATTGTTTATGTTCCACTACATTTGCCTTGGTTGCATGACTGATGACTCCGACCTTTTCAGATCCTCTATTATCTTTTTCAATATGAAGCCTGACAATGAGATCTTCAATGACCATTTCTTTCCTCTTATGCTTTAGGTAATTCTTAAATTCTTTCCAACCTGGTGGCAATTTTTCAATTATACATGCAACTTGGAAACTTTCATTAAGTTCATACCTTCAGCATGAATCTCATGCAAGATCAATTGTATTTCTTGAACTTGACTGATCACTGTTTTAGAATCTACCATTTTATAGTCTAGGAAGTGGCCCATAATGAATTTATTGGCACCGACATCCTCAGTTTTATACTTATGGTCTAGTGATTTCCAAAGTTCTTTAGCAGTTCTTTTTTCAATGTATACATTATACAAAGAATCGGCTAATCTGTTGATTATGTAATGCCTACATAAGTAATCATCATTTTTCCAAGCATCCATAATGGCGATGACTTGGTTATCTTGCTCATCTTTTTTAAGATTTGGAGCTTCTTCGTTCAAGAATCTTGCATGATTCAAGATGGTCAAATAGAACATGATTTTATGCTGCCACCTTTTGAAATTCTACCTGCTGAACTTTGTAGGTTTCTTCCCATGGGAGACTGAGACAGGTACAACAGTTGGCATTGGCACTCGTACCGTAGCAGCAGTCGGTACTTGTGTTATATCAGCAACCGACACTTGGACCGTTTCAGACACAACATCATTCTCCGATGCATTAGTCATTTCGATTCTGAAAAATACACAACACGAGTGTAATTTTTCTAGATTAAAGTAAAGAAAAGAAGTGCCTCAGAATCAAAAGAAATAAATCCAACGAGATGAAAGAAAACTGTTTTAAGCTTGTTACAAAAGTGTTGCGATTTTATTTACAAATACTTCAAAAAGAAACCAAATATGATTAAGAGGCACAAAATCTGAAGAGAATGAGAAGAGGAAGAAAATTTTCAAATAAATAAAATTGAATGAAAATGAATTTACAAAATTACAAACCAGATGATTATTAAAGCAGAGGAGCGACGAGGCTTGTGTAGCACACAATCTCCTTAAAACATTTTTCACCTCGTCCAGGTGCTAGAGCCAGTTGAGGCGGCTGTCTCCCAGGATGCAACGACGAAGAGTGTTCACGCAGACACCATGTAACGGTCTCAAACTGGCAGCATCAGAATTCTATCACCGAATTACCGAATGAACATACAAAACGAATCAGAATAGAGAGGAAGATAGGAGATTTGGTGCTAGGAAGAAAGTGAGGGGGGGCCTCAATTTATAGGGCCAGGGTGAAGGACTGTAATGGCAGACAAGACTACGAATGCCTTCAATGTAACTGCAGACAATCTATTGAATGTGTACACTGTAACGGCAGACATTAGTCAATGCCTTTGAATGCCTTCAATGTAACTGCAGACAATCAATTGAATGCGAACACTGTAACGGTAGACAAATTGTTTAATACTGCACTGAAACGATGGACAAAACCAATTGTGCATTTATATCAGCCGTTTACAAAAGTAAAAAAAAATGAAAACTGTAGCAAAAAGTGGCTCTGCACGGGGTGGGGTTATATCGGTCCGGCATTTTGTGTCCGCAGAACGTGCAGGCGCACAAAAACCGCATGTAATCTGGTACGAGATTTGCACACCCCCCTGCGCACGCGCGAGAGAGAGCGTATCTTGTCTAGCTATCTTACAATGCTTAGAAAGAGGTTATTATATATCCTATTCTAATTCTTTTGATTTTTCCGATGTGGGACTATGTTCCCTCAACCCATTTTCAGAAATGAAAACGTCTCACTTTGTGAGACAATTTCTCATTCACCCCTTAACCGGTTTAAGCAAATAAATATATGATTTTGATCTACTCACGAAGGAGAACACAAATCAATCAAGATCTCTGAATAATTCATTGAGAGGTCTCATATTAAATCTGTAATACCCTGTATATATATATATATATATATATATATATATATATATATATATATATAGGGAAAGCTTCGGTTGTGCACTACCTCTAGTGCACACGGCGTGTTCTAAATATGTAAAATCAAATCATTTGAAATTCATTTACCCATCCATTGAAGTGTTACAAAATTGTATGGATGAAAATCATTGTTTTTTATAGTCACATGATGGATGGGCAAATGAATTTCAAATGATTTGATTTTACATATTTAGACTAATTTAGATGTGTAGATCAATGTGAACGGTTCGGATCTTCGATATGAACGCCCGAAGGCCTCGTGTGCACTAGAGGAGTGCACAATCGATATATATATATATATATATATATATATATATATATATATATATATATAGGGCCTTTCAGTTGTGCACTACCCTCTGTGTGAACTTTTTATACGGAGTGCACATGGATGATCTGAACCCTTCACATTGATCTACACGTCTAAATTAGTCTAAATATGTAAAATCAAGTCATTTGGAATTCATTTGCCCATCCATTGAAGTGTTACAAAATTGTGTGGCTGAATATCGTTTGTTTTTATACTAACTTGATGGATGGGCAAATGAATTCCAAAAGACTCGATTTTACATATTTAGACTAATTTAGACGTGTAGATCAATGTGAACGGTTCGGATCATCCATGTGCACTCCATGTAAAAAGTTCACACGGAGTGCACACGGAGGATACTGCATAATGGATGGGCCATATATATTTGTGTGTGTGTGTGTGTGTGTGTGTGTGTGTGTGTGTGTGTGTGTGTGTTAGAATAATAGGTGGGCCTATAATGTGATTTATGGGGCACTACATAGTGGTATCAGAGCCGACTTTCGATACCGATCGTGATGCTACAATGGTTGCAAGGCCAGTACAGATGGCTTAGGACCAATACAGATAGCATAGAAATAGCATCCATGTGTGGGTCACATCGGCTAGAAATGCGATCCTGTATTAGATTGTATGCTCCGGGCTCAGCGAGGACACTGAGTTCTTAAGGGTGTGTATGTAATACCCCGTATCTTAAGATATATATATATATATATATATATATATATATATATATATATATATATATATAATAATAATAATAATAATAATAATAATAATAATAATAATAGAACACAAGACAATTCAAAGAAAAACTATCAACTGGTTCTCCTTCAATTGGAAGAAAATCAACGGTCCAAATTTATGCTCACAAAAGACATTTTCCCGCCCATTATTGTAGCTACAGTTCCCGTTACTGTAGCTACAGTAGCCACATCCAGATTTATACTTCATGTTATGTAAAGTAATTGATATTTGTTTGGGTTTTGAAATTAATTGACCTTTAATCCTTACTTTTAATTAATTAAGAAAAGACTAATTAAAATCACACTAATCTTAATTAAGAAGAGCTTTAATTATCGTGGTTAAATTAGACTTTTCTTAATTAATTAATATTTAGGGATTAAAAGTTAATTAGTTTCCATCTAATTTAGCTTAATTAACTCAACCAAAACATTAGGCATTAGGCTTAAATAAAATGAATTAATCCCTAATTTTGGATTAATTTTATGTAAAAAAAAGTGTTTTAAATTACTTTCGTTACGGTATTACTATAACAAATACAACGCTAACATTAAATTTGTAATACCCTGCAAATTAGCATATAGCTATTTTTGCATTGTAATCCGTGCACGTCTGAGTATTGTACACGATTAAATATTTTCTAATAATTATCAGTTTTAATTGAGAAATTTCAGACATGAGCTATGTGAAATTTGCTGTGTATTTCCGTTTCTGTATCTCAGTATAGCCTGGGTATTTTGAGCTGAAAGTTTTTTTGGACACTCTTGTATGTGTCTACAACTGTAATCTTGAATTTCATATTTTTCCGAGGTCGTTTGCTACCTCAAAGAAATTGTAGAATGCGACTGGTCTGAGAAGACAGAGCTGAAGCTGTCTGTGTTTGGGACTGAAGTTCAAAGGACATAACTATCTGTGTGTATATGATATTGCTATGAAATTTTTGGAGTAGCTTTTGGTATGAGTCTATTTGATGATTCTAAAATTTTAGAATTTTTAGAGGACATTCGATGAGGTTTCAAAAATGAACCGTATAAAGTGGTATAAACCTTGTTGAAAGAGCAGCTGAAAATTATGCTATGTTTAAGGGGTCATAACTCATTGTGTGAGATGAATTTGAATACAAATTTTGGACACAATGGAATAGTTTATGTGTGGATTAAGAATCTCAAATTTCATGAGGATTGGACTTAAGGTGGATTTGTTATTGAATTTCAAAGTGAACTAGGTTCAGCCTAGTGCAAATCGACTAGTCTGTGAAGTTGGGAAATTCTGGAATTATTCGTTAAGAATTTGGAAAATTGACCAACTAGAGATTTGTAGTAGGGAGTCATAACTTTCTAACCCATCTTGAATTTTGTAATTCCAGCTTGTTGGCTGAGAGTTATGATTTTTCAAAGACTAAGACAGATCCAGTCTAGTCGATGCCCTGTTTATTGAAAAAATCAAAATTTCCTCTATTTGTACACCCGATGGAAATTTGGGTTTTTGAGGACTTTAGTGATTGAATCTAAGAATGTGTTCAACTAAGAAGTTGAAGTAGACACTCCTACCTTTCTATAGAACTTGGAATCGAGTAATTCCGATGAGCGAGCAAATTTTTATGACGTTGGAAAAGTGCAGCGAGTGCATGAAGGAACATACAAGCTGAGAATGTATGAGGTTTTATGGTGTCAAGATGATCGAATTTGAGGAAATGGTTAACTGGAGAGTTGTAAACTAGGATCTTATCTTTCCAGAATGGTAGTATCAAGCAATTCCGACTTGTGTGCTGGAAGATATGGACGTTGCAAGTTTAGCAACTCGTTGTTTAGTTTGACTTCGAGCTTAAGTTAGCTCGGGAACTTGAGTTCTTTAAAGAATTGAGGGAGTCATCCACTAGGGGATTGCAGTGGATCTCCCTACCCTTCTAGAAGTCTGATTGTGTTGGATTCCGATGAGCGTAGCTTGAGTTACAGTTACTGCTATTTTTTGAACTATTCTATCTGACAATTGATGAGGAACCCTCTGCATACCACAGTGTAATGATCATGAGCTATTAAGTTTCAAAAGATATTTTTAGCATTTCATCTGGAACTTAGACAAGTTCCTGTGCTTAGTACTCATGGTGGACATGAGTAGGTTGGGTTATAGCTCTTGTCGGGTTGTGATTGGTGTCTCGATACCTGAGTCTGTCAGTGGTCAGGAATTTGTAATTATGTGTGCGCTTACCTTCATTTGAATTGTATTGCATCATTGGGGCACCGTTGGACTACTCGCTGAGGGTCACGGGCTGGGATTATTTGGTCGCTGACCTGTGAAGGTGTTCGGAATTAGTAGATATGATTCCCGCGATGATTATTATTCTTACAGACCAGTCAAGCTCGACATTGATTGTTTGAAACCATGTATGATTTGAGTGACAACATGTTTTCAGTAAACTGCATTGATTAGGTTTTCTTATTTTGTTTCGCATAAAAACCGAATTGGTGTTAGGGGTGATTCCCTATAATCCGATTCGTTCTGAGAGTTGGCACTAGGTGGTGATAACCATGGGATTATCTCTTTGTGTCATTAGGGATATGTGATGCGGTGCGTATCTTGCACTATTGATTCCTGAAGTACCGTGGTAAGAATGGGATGTCGATTTCCTGGCAGATAGGGGGTTTTAGACCTTCGAAGCCATTATGTTCTATGTGGTGGACAAGAACGGATCATATTGGATCTTCTGCATAATGGATATGCTACACTGTATTTATAAGTTCGTCACGACTTTTGAGTGGGGTCCGGGCGCTCGGCACTAGTGGCAAACCAAGACACCACTAAGTGACTGCAGAATGGATGAGACTAATTAATCTGCAACCTCCTCAGCCATGCTCTACTATCAGGAACAGAAAGTGTACAATAATAGAATGCATTGCATGGCGAGGGTTTGAATCCCTGAAACTGGAGAAACGGCTTGATCTGGGGCACATGTAGTATGGGATGCATGTGTGTCCAGAGTCTCGCTGACATTAGATTAAGGCATCTGTTCTATACTCTGTGTTTTGTATTAGACTTCAAGTCATGGCATACACGAACACTAGGAAATCAGAATACACGTTTCTCTTCCATTCAAGATGAATTTTGGGTGTGATAGTTGGAAATCGCTATTTTCTTATCAGCATTTCGTCAGTAGAATTACTTACGTGCCCACTTAATTAGGTACTGGATACCGGGTCAAGAGGGCAGGAGAGCCAAACCAGCAGGGCATCCAAGTAGAGCGGCAGTGTACAAGCCTACCATTCGAGCGGGTGCAGAAATATCAGAGTCGCGCAGCAGAAGGCTCAAGTTGAGGGGCAAGTCCCAGGGAGGTAGATAGACCACACAGTGGATTTTTGGCAGTGACCAATTGACTGCCGATCTGGAAGATAGCCGATGGCTTCGCAAGAGGAGTTTGAATATTTTTTGTAATCAGTTGTAATGAGTTTATGTAATTTGTATTTCTTGTTCAAGGACGAATTAATATTGTAATTGATGATGTAATTACTCTGATGGCAATAAAGGTTTTTTAAATTTCCGTGTTATTTACTGTATTGAGATGTATTTGATGGCAAAGATTCTGGTTGTGTCATGGATATCCGATGATGGGGATCCGGGACGTTACATAATTATTGATACAGTAAACCTATATTCAACCAAAGCTACTTTCAAGAAATTAAATCCAAGGAATTGCTTTTACTATAGTGCTTTTTCCTGTTTTCATTTTTTTTTACAACCAACCAAACCATCCATAATTATTTTAGTATGTAATTATTTTACGACATTCTAATTGTTTTTTTATAACTTATCGTGTAGTCACTAATCAGATGGTATTGCATATAAATGTTGACCTATGTGATTTGTTAGTCAAATAGGATTGCATATATTTTACTGTTTACAATGCTTTTCATGTACTGCATCGTTCAGATGACATGCCGTAGGCACGTGTCCACAGGTAAACCTAGTATGTGTGTGTGTGTGTGTGTATATATATATATATATATATATATATATATATATATATATATATATATATATATATGTTATAATAATAGGATTTATAAAATATATATAAATAAATAGAATAGTAGGTTGGCCTATAGTGTGATTTATGGGGCATTACAAAATCGTTTGGAGCAGGCTGACGATAGTTTTCTATTGGGATCATTCTAACCATTAGGCAAACAACTTAAGCTTATCCTAGCTAACTAAATGAAATAAAAATTATTTTATTATTTTTAATAAGTTAACTCCATGGTTGCTACACATAAGAATATGATTAATAAAGCCGAGATTACATTTGAGATAAGATTTGACTATAGTTGTGATTTTTTTTTACAATAGGCAGTGACAGTGGTGAAATCCATTCTTCTAAGGAGGAGAATGACCTAAAGTGTATGATTTACTTTTCTCAATTTTGTGGATTTACTAAATCTTGCTCTTATTCAAAAATTAAAAGTGAGTTTACAATATTTGATTAGTTTTCTTATTCATCATCTAAATTTTGTCCTTTTAAAAATTGCTCTATGATTCTGAGCTATTTCCAAATTTAGTGTTTTAATTTCAGGATTCTTACTCAGTTACTCTTAACATGAGTCTTAACTGCGTAGTTAGGACTCTTCCTCTAGGCCACATGGTGTCAATTTTCAAAAGGGACTAGGGAACGGAAGGCCATAAGCCAATTTTCTTTATATTTGTGAAATTTTGTTCTTTGTTTGTTTCGAAATGTAATCCTTTTTTTTACTAGCCAAAGCACTGTAATCAAAATTATTTTCTACTCTAAAGAGAATTTATTGTTGTTAAACTCACTTTTAATTAAACAGGTTACCAACAATATGACTTTGATCTGCTATACTAATTTCTTGATTTTATTGCACTATACAATTAACGATTCTTCGCTTGTATACAATTTATGTTTACGTGAATAAATTTCTGATTGGTGAAAACAATTTACAGGTTAACTGATTTTTAATTTTATTGTTATAGACATGAAGGATTTTAATACCAACTCATAGTCTGCAATTCCTGTAACGCCCCAGATCCTTATTACAGGACATCCGTGATATCACCAGAATCTTTTCTTTCAAATGCATCTCAACACAGTAAATAATACGGAAATTTAAAAACTTTTATTACCAAAATAGAATCATTACATTAATAATTACAACCCTTATCTTGTTCTTGAACAAGGAATACAAATTACATAAATTTATTACAACTGATTATAAAAATATTCAACTCTGCTTGCGAAGCTATTGGTTGTCATCCAGATAGCAATCGATTGGTTACCACCGAAAAACCTGCTGAGTGGTCTATCTGTCTCCCTGGGACTTGCCCTTCGGCTTGAGCCTTCTACTGCGTGACTCTGATATTTCTGCACCCACTCGAATGGTAGGCATGTATACTGCCATTCCCCTTGGATGCCCTGTCGATCTTGGGCTCTTCTGCACTTGTGACCTGATATTCATGTACCTAAAAGGTGGGGTACGTCAGTAATTCTACTGATGCAAGGCTGATAAGAAAACAGAGGTCTCCAAACTGGCAATCACAAACCATCTTGAATGAAAAGGAAAATGTTCATCATAATTTCTTGGTGTTCGTGTATGCCATGGTCTAACAACCAATGCACTGACCACCTGCCTTATTGTAATACAAGCAACCTTGGAACTTTGGATACACATGCATCCCATACTACGAACGTTCCAGACCAAAACATGACATGGTATAATCTAATACACGAAATAAGAATGCACACGATGCACCTGCACCTACTCTAATGTGATTCGTTTGGGAACGTATGCATCCCATACTACATACTTTCCCAAAATCAACTTCGATGGAAATGTATGCATCCCATACTACATACTTTCCAAAGAGTTTGTCTTCCTGCTTGTAGGGTTCAATTCCTCGCCATGCAATGCGTTCTAATTCGGTCCACTTCATATTTCTGATAGTATGACATGGTTGAGGAGGTATAAATAAAAGACATAATTCGGGGCGCTACCCCGTTGTCACCAATAATTGTTGCATCGGACCCTCCTCGAAAGTTGTGACAAACTTACAGATATACACGCAGCATATCCATTGCACAGAAGATCCATTATGATCCGTTCGTGTCCACCAACATAGAACATGACGGCCTCGAAGGTCTAAAACCCCTTATCCGACAGGAAATCGACATTCCGTTCTTACCATGGTACTTCAGGAATCAACAGTGCAGGATACGCACAACAGCACGTATCCCTAATGACAAGAAGAGACAACCCCATAGTATCACCATCTACTGCTAACTCTCAGAACGAGTTGGATTATAGGGACTCAGCCCTAACACCAATTCGGTCTTCGAGCGAAAACAATAATGGAAAACCTAATCAATGCAGTTTACTGAAGACAAGTTGTTATCCAAAATCACACTCGGTGTCGATCAACAATGTCGAGCCTGTTCGGTCTGTCAAAACAACAATCAGCACGGAAATCACATCCTCTGATTCCCAATACCTTCGCAGGTCAGCGACCAAATAATCTCGGCCCATGAACCTCAGCGAGTAGACCAACGGCACCCCAAGGATGCAATATAATTCAAATAAAGGTCAGCACACATATAACCATCAATTCTTGGCCATTAACAGACTCAGGCATCGAGACAACAAACACAACCGACCAGAGCTATAACCCAACTCACTCATGTCCACCATGAGCACTAAACACAGGAACTTGTCTAAGTTCCAAATAAAATGCTAAAATATTATTAAAACACGATAGCTCATGATCACCACACTACGGTATGCAGAAGGTTCCTCATCAATTTTCCGATGAAACAGTTCAAAAAATAGCAGTAGCTGTAACCCAAGCTACACTCATCGGAAACCAACACACTCATAATTTCTAGAAGGGTAGGGAGATCCACTGCAGTCCCCTAGTGGACGACTCCCTCACATTCCTTAAGCAGCTCAAGTCCCCAAGTCAACTTAAGCTTGAAGTTTAGTCTGAACAATAGGTTGCTAACTTGCAACGTCCATAACTTCTGACACACAATTAGGAATTTCTTGATATCCCTCATTCTGGAAAGATAAGACCCTAGTCTACAACTCTCCAGTTGACCATTTCCTCATATTCAATCATCTTTACACCTAATAACCCTTATATACTCTCAGCAGTATGTTCCTTCTTGTACTCGCTGCACCTTTCCGATATCATAAAAGCTTGCTCACTCATTGGAATTACTCAATTCCAGGTTCTGTGGAAATGTGGGAGTGTCTACTACAATTTCCTAGTTGGACACGTCCCCAGATTCAATCCTTAAGGTCCTCAAAGTTATCAATTTCCATCAGGTGCACAACAAGGGAAGAGTTGATTTCTCTCGCAACCATTGCCATGACAAGGCCGAATCTATCCCAACTTTGGAAAATCATAACTTCCAACCCACAAACTGGAATTACAAAATTCTAGTTGGGTTAGAAAGCTATGATTCCCTAATACAAAATCTCTAGTTGGCCAGTCGTCCAAATTCTTAATAGATAAGTCCAGGAATATCCATCTCCACGGACTAGACAACTTGTACTAGGCTGAACATAGCCTACTTTGAAATTCAATAATAAATCAACCTTAAGTACAATGCTCATGAAATTTGATATTCTCTATCTAAACATATATCATTTCATTGTGTCCAAAATTCACATTCAAATTCATTTCACACAATGATCTATGACTCCTCAAACATAACAAGATTTTCAGTTGTTCTCTTTCAGTAGGGTATTTACTACTCCTCACTAAATAGTTTGAAACCACCTCAAATGACCTCTAAAAATTCTAAAATTTGGGAATCATCAAATAGACTCATACCAAAAGCTACTCCCAAAATTTCATAGCAAGATCAGGCACACATAACTAGTTATGACCTTCTGAACTTCAACCAAAAAGCTATCAGCTTCAGCTCTGGCCTTTCAGATCAGCTGTACTCCGCAATATTTTTGAGGTATCAAATGACCTCAAAAAATTATGAAATTTTAGAATATAGTTTTGGACACATACAAGAGTGTCCATGAAAATTTCCCTCTCAAAATACGCAACCCACACTGAGTTACCAATCCGAAAAGACACAGCACTTTTCACACAGCAGCAGCAATTTTGGCTACTCACTGTGCTGACTTGGACCAATTGTTTGAGATCCTAAATTGCATCCAAAAATTACGAAAAAGTCATGGATACTCTACATACATAGAAGAACAACTTCCCAAAATTTGATTTCATAATTTCGAGCCATTTGGGAGCGAGGAATTCTCAAACATGCCCTCACAATCATGCTACTTAACCAAACTCATAAAGGAGTTATTTTTTACCATACAACTTATCCTTCCCTAGCATTTCACATACTGAAACATGGTAAAAAATATTCATAGCTAATACTAATTATCCATTTCATACCAAAAAAATTAAACACTAATTTGTAGAGTTAAGAGATCACCCACATGAAGTTTGCAAAAGAACCTCCTTGCTCCTAGCCTTGCTTGCTTGTTTGTTTTCCTTTGCTCCTTTGCTTGTAGATCTTGCCCAACTCCTACTACACCTCTTCTTCTCCACTACCAATTCTCTACTAAAAAAACCTCTATATTATTTTCTTCTCCTTTTTTTTTGAACAAGGAAGGACATGAAGAAAGTTAGGAGGAGAAGGAATGGAGTTTGGAAAATGGAGTGAGATGAGATGGGAGTGGGTTATATGGGGCCGGAAATTGGAGGGTGGGTGTAAGATGGGGTGTGGTGAGGTGTAGGGTTGAGATGGGGGGTAGAATGGGTGAAAGGATGAATAGGTGGATTGAGTGCCAACAAAACTCTTCTAGAACCTTAGGAAGTTTCTTGGAAACTTCTCACATTTCAAAAGTCAAAACCACATTGTGAATTCTCTCCACCATTTGATCTTTATCAAGATCCAAGCCATGATATGATGCTAGGGTTCCTAACCCTAGGTTAGGTCAAGGAACACTAGGTCACCATACCCTAACCCTTATGCACAATTCCAATCCATATTCAATCCAAGCACTAGCTTAATTGAAAGTGACCAATATATATAAATTAAGATCTATAAAAATACTGTGTCGGCTACTCAGCTTGTGCACAGTTGAGTTTCGACTCCTCGATGCCATCTGCAGTGTAAGCAGTCAGGCTTTTCAGTTTTGTGCTGCGTGAGCTTCCTTGAGCTACTGTCTCGTTTTTCTGCTCTGCTAGACCAGCTTTCCCCCTTTTTTGTAGTGTGCCAGGTGGATTTTGGTGATTCTGTGTGCTCCGAGTATTCTCTTCTTGCTCGCATCAGTGCCTTGTACCTTGCGGCAACGAGCCGTAGTGTGAGTTTGCACTCCCCCTGGGTGCGGCAGGACGCTCCTTTTCTTGCTCAGTTTCCCTGGCCTCAGGCACAGTCCCCCTTTTTCGGAGTAGTTTCTACTTTTTTATTGCAGTTTCCTTCTTTGGTTGTTACCCTGTCATTTTTCGATTTCTTTATTGTTTTCTTCTTTTCGTTTTACAGCTTGTAAAACTATTGTAATTTAATTAGTATCGTTACTTTTTTTATTGATTAATATATTTTTTGATGGTTGGAGCCTTTTGGCTCTATCCAATATATTAAAAAAAAAAGATCTATAAAAATACATGTTTTATAGAAATTACAATTTTCTCCTGACAATTGTCTGGTCAAAAACAATCGGGACAATCCACAGTTTAAGTTGAGAAGATATCCCGAGTCTGTCTCATCGAGTTCAGAACAACTCATATGTTTGAAATCTCCCAATTAAAACTGATAACTATTAGAAAAATATGTAATTGCGTGCAATACTCAGACATGCACGGATTACTATGCAAAAATAGTCATATGCTATTTTGCGGGGTATTACAATTCCAATATATAATCTCCGATTTAATAAAAAAATATTGACCAAGTAATTTTATAATTCTGTTAGTCTCATGCTTTCTCAGTTGAGAAAATAGAGAAAGGTATACCACAATTTTAAACTCAGCTCAAGTAAATATAATCAAATTTACTCTGCTTTCCGTTTACAGTTTTAAAATACAAGTATAGCAACATTTACTATCTGTTCACAATCCAATATTTTCCCGCTCATCTTGCACTTTGGGATAACACCTTACAGTTAAAAGGTATAGAGAATTGGATATATTGAAAGCCACATCGAAGTGATCTTTTTTCACTGCGCATTGTAGCAACCACCTTTGAGGAGAATGTCATCCTAACATCTTATATAATTTTTATCTGATTTTGAAACATGCCACAGTGATAAAATGCTGAACATTTGTTTTTCATTTCTTAATTAGATATTCTTCTAAGTTAAAGTTTTGAATTTATTTTACAGTTTTATAGTCTCATATATAAAAGACAAGGGCATATAGGCCTTATTTATAGACATTAAGTACTGAACTTCTTTACTTATTTATTTACTGCTATAAAATAAACTCATATATAAAACTAATGTTCTTCACATGATTCTTCAAAAAAAATGTTCTTCACAAGGCCTAGTTACTAGTAGACCAGCACGATATGAATCATATATGCGTACAAAATTGACTACTTTGGTATTATTGTAAACATTGACTACAAGCATCTTATTTTAAAAAAAAATTAAATGTATTTCTAAAATTTGGTACCTCAATTAATCATAATTATTTATTTATTTGAAATTTAGTCTGGTAATTTGGGTAGTTTTATCAGTTTGGTCCACAATTCTCATTTTTCTGGGGTTCAACCAAAACACTTGTAGCGCCCCGAATTTTCAATATAATATCTCAGAAATACGTGGGACAATTCCCAGCATCAACCTCAATGTAATAGTAAACATAGCCAAATCACGGATAATTTTTTTCTTTCAACTTTTATTACATCAATTCTTTATAAAGCATAGCGGAAAATTAAACACCTTGAATTACAATTTTTTTTTTACAATTTACACAAGCCACAACATCAATCTACCACATGCATCCAAATCCCAATGCTATAGGTACCTGCCTGTAAAACATGAGGCTAGAGATAACCCTAACCCTAAAAAATACAGGGGGTCAACCATAACGGTGTGAGTGACATTAAAAGAAAAACAACATAAATAAAACATGAAGAATAAAATTACAAGTAACACATATAAATAGAATAACGAATGGAAAATGAAATAACAATAAATAAAACATGAAAGCATCAAGTGAAATTAGACTAAGTGTCAAGTGTAGGAAAACAGAAAATAACATGCATAAAACCAAGTCAAGAAAACATAGATGCTATATGATAACTCTCTAATGCATACTTGTCGGTTTCTATGCATTCCATACTACATAGGTCCGATGTAAGCCCTTATCGTTCTCCACTTTATAGGGTTAAATCCTTTGTTATACAACTAGTCCTACTACGGTGACGGAAAACAAGATCCAGAATACTCTGCGAATAGGCATCCCAACCCTCGACGGGCATGCATCATGTAAGAATAGCACAAAAACCGGAGAATCACCTCCCTGCCGTGTATCCTACGAATAAGTTTGCGAGACCCTCGACATTCAGATACACAAGGTAAATTTTCTGAATAGGCCCGCCAACCATCGACACGCGAATGCACCCTGCATGCTCCGTGAATAGGCCTGCAGACCCTCGATACGCGAACATACAAATGTCCTCTCGAGACAGAACGAAACACAGTCCTGGAACGCATCCGTTGGACTAAAAACCCCAAGAGCATATACTTACGTTTCTCAAGTTCCATCACATCTCCACTAGTGCATGTCCTTAGGTTGATTATTATTAAAGACACAAATTTTCCTCTCCAGAGTTAATGTATCATGCCGAACTTAATTCCACAAAACAACCTCAATGACCCCAACTGGTCAAAATTTACATAATCTCATCTGCCGGTATACAGGAATCCCATTCAACTCCTAGAGACTCACAAATCGAATATCAATACCAAAACTTCCAATAAGAACTCTTACTTTCATTATCAAAATGTTTATATCGATAAAAACCTCTTAGGTTAACAAAATCCAAATTCATTCGATATGCTCACAAAATTCCAGAATTGAAATACAGTATCAAATCCATTAAATAACCGAGAATCATATTTTTAAAATCGTTCTATGACAAAACATCCATTACTTCGAATAACATATAGTTCACTTAATAAAGTCATAGGAATTTAATTTAAATTCTATTATAATTAAAGTACAACTCTCTGTAAAATATTGAAATCTATATTAAAACATCATCTAAAACAGTAGATCAATAATTCATAAGTTTGATAGATTAATTATTCAAAAGAAACAAAAATAGTTCAACAAAAACTGCAAGTAAAATGACTGACGGTCGACCGCTCAAAACAGGGCGATTGACTGTCAAATTGAAATTCCCAAAATAAAATATGTCAGTCGACCGTAACCTACTATATAGCCAGTTCAAGGTTTGTGGATGTTTTGACTGATACATGAATATACATTTGTAAAATCATAAATTTGCAAAACCAAATTCCTGAGATGATTAAATATAACTTGTATAACATATAGGAGTTTATTAGACATCAAAACCACATAAAATTCACAAAAGAGCAAATTTTCATAAACTTCTTCAAAACAGGACATAAGAGTATATATGAGTGCATATATGTGATTAGGCATCAGTAAAATATCAAGAAAGCAATCTATATGAGTAGTATGTTGTTCAAATAAGTCTCAGTATAAGACAATTCAGATCTCGATCAAAATTTCAAAAAACATCAGAAAAATCAATGTCGGCAGTCTTCAAAACAGAGACATATGGTCATATATATATATATATATATATATATATATATATATATATATATATATATATATATATATATATATATATATATATATATATATATATATATCAGTAGAATCATGTTAAAGGATTAGTGTAAGGTTTTATTTCATCTCAGCATCATATAAAACTCAAACCCAGTCGAAACTTCACAAAAAATCACAAAATCCATTTTTCGGCCATACACCATTAGACCCGAAAACTAACACCCCCTTTTCACTTCAAAAATTCAATCTTTTGAATCAATTACTTCACTTCTAAGTTATTAAACACATCCCCAACCACTTACATCAGTTGCCCACGAAATATATGCAACCACAACATGTATAAATCAAGTTTCACTTCATTGAAATATACAGAACAGAGCAACCATGTGTACACACAGTAAAAGTATATTCTATGTAATTCACATCATACAATTCTTCATATATGTTCAATTCAGCAAGTATATGAAAGAAAACAACCTACTCATGATTTCTATTAGGTTCTTAAACAATCTCAATTTATCTATGTATAATTTTAATCGTCTATAGCATGATTTCAAGAAAAGATTCAACTTTTAACTTATCCATTCATCAAAGTTCAATATATCTTCATACAATTCCTATCATGCTTTCTAATAGAAAAATCATCACATATAACATGCTTAGAACAATAAGAAAACAAACATATGTCACTCACCTTATTGAAGAATCAACCGAAGATAATAAAGAGAATAAGAAAATCCTTCCTTTCGCAAGAAAACCATGATCCTCGCTTCGAACTCCAAGAAATAATAATAAAGAAAACCCTTTGTGCAGTGCAGCAAAGAGACGGCTACACCCTATTATTAATAGGCCGGAAATCCAAGTAATTAGGGGTTTTTGAATAGATTTGTAAAATATCCGTTTTTGAATATATCTTTACATATATAAATCCTTATACTTAGAAATTAGATAAAACAATTAAATTCAGATTTAAAAACAAAAATAACTAACCTAATACTGGCCGGCACTGTTGGTAAACCCAGAAAAAAGTAATTTTGTAAGTTTTGGCCTCAAAGTGGCAATTTTGCAAAAAAGACATTTCTTTAAGAAATTTGCAAAATTACCCAAATATATCAAAAAAAAGTAGAATTTTTACCTCTGAGTTGTCTAGGCATCATGCTCAGCCTAAAAATCCTAAATTTTGGAGTTTTCACTCCATGTGGTAATTTTGCACAAACGCCCCTTTTTTGTAATATTTGCAAATAGGTCAAATAAATATTAGAAAAATCCAAAAAATTCAAAATTAATACCTACTCACAAGCAATAGGTTTTCCCAAAATAAATTCTGACTTTGAAGTTCCCAAGAAAATATTTGCACATATAAAAAGATAAATTTCAGAAAACATATTTATGAAATCACCATAAATCATTTTAATTCATTTCTTAATATCAAAATCATTATTTGAAAAAAATCTAGGGTGTTACAACACAAGGAGAGGACAAATTCTTAAAGGCGTACAACATCGAATGTGAAATCCAAAGTAAGGGATCAAATCGCAATTACTGTGGTTCGAGACTAAATTGCAAAATGCCCACTAACTAAGGGATCATATTACAAAAACCCTAATCATTTTTTAATGTCCTAATCTGATTTTCATTTTTTGGTTTCCTCCAGTTTGTTTCAGTTGTGCAATGAGGACAACCCAATCAGCTGATTTTTTTTTTATGTCTTGTGGGCCCCATTTGACTAAATAGATAACCACGACCCAAGCATATTCCTCCTCTTTCTTTTTGTCCAATAATCTCGAATTTATAAAGCCCAGGCCCATTTTATAATTCGTGAAAAAGAGTCAAATTTCGGATCCCCCATAATATATAAGCCCACATAATTTATAGGCCTAGGCCCCAGTTCTACACCCGAAAATGGTCGGGCTTGAATCAGCGGGATTTTGCAACCCAATATTATGTAATTATAAGCCCCGTCGTACACCCATAAATCGGTCGGGCTAGAATGTGCCGAATATTTTAACCCAATAATCCTTGCTAACCCTCACTAACCATACCACTAACCCTAGAAAGTGGCTGCCGCCGCCGCCCCAATCCCCACCTCCGTCATAGCTAACGGCGCATTCCAGATTCTGAAGTCGTCGCCGTCGACGTCGACGTCGACTACCCCTCCTCCACCTCAAGTGCCATCCGCGAAATCTCCAGAGTAATAGAAATCCCGACCCCTCTCTGTTCCCTCAATTTTAGTTACAAATTGCGTCAAAATTTTTTGATTTTGATTTTTTATTTTTTTCACTTTTAGGCGTAGAGTTCGGATTCGAGTCAGTTGGAGCTCCGATTCCTACCCGAGGACTCGTACTTCACTCCTCCCTCTCATTCATAATTCATAATAATTTTCTGCCATGCTCCCCAAACCCACCACCACCACCACCAACCACCCTCTCTTCTCCCCCCTCTTAAATCAAACAAACCCATGCTCTCCTCACCCATGGAAACCTTATCCATCCTTCCAAAATCATGTCCCTTCTCCTATCCCTCACATACATGCTCTCGAATAATGGTCTGGGTGTTAAATAGGTGGAGCAGGTGAGTAGGCATGTCTTGAAGGGTGGGGTTTTGAGGGGAACCTTTTTGTGGGGAATGTGTTGGTGAGGGTGTATGCCGGGGATGCAAGGATGGTGTTTGAGGAAATGGCAAAGAGGGATTTGTATTGTACTTGTTGAATTCGATTGTGGCGGTCGGAGGTGTTTGATCGGATGGCCCCGGAGAGGGATGTGGTGTCCTGGTGGAGTACTATGATTGCTAGGTATGCTTAGGTATGAATTGAGTGATGTGCTTATTTTGAAATGAATAGTAGACTGTTAGCATGTTAGCATTTGTAATGCACAAGTTATTTTTTTTCTTTCATTGCTAGTGATTTCTTCAAATGCTCGTCAGCAATTTCTTTATGACGGACATAGATGAATTTTTTTTTGTTGCAGTCTTCGATAGTTTTCATATAAATTTCATCATAATCACAAAAGTTTCACCACCTTAACATTTGTCTCACATTTATCTAACATTTGTTTTTGTACAATATTCAGAATGATCATAAATACATCATGATTAGTGTCATTTTCATTTATATTTAGATAATATATATGTGTTCCCCTAAACAACACTTTATCAGTTTATCATGAAGATTTTGTTATATCTTAAGTAGAAAAAATTTATTTTATAATGAAAAATTAATAAAAGAAACTTATTAAATTCCTACTTGAATTTAATTACAATTATATTGTTACAACAACAGTAAAATTCACTATCAAAAAAGAAAAAAATGAAGATAATATATCTTCAATTCGAACCTTGATAATTGGGAATTAAGGCACTGTTTCACAAACAACGTATATCACTATACACAAAATACAGAAAGAATATATGTTATCTTCAATGCCGACCTTGAATATGGTGAAGAAAAATAGACAGACTGAGGCTTGTTGAAACAATGTCCTTAAGACATTTATTTCTGCCACTGCTATGGTGTATACAGTTTATTCGGCAGTCGTCTCCCAAGATGCAACAGTCAGAACTCCATTAACTTACACTAGAATAGTGGAGACTCGGGCGAGAATGGATATGATAGCATTTTTGTGATATGTCTGCTCTGATACAGGGTGGTAGGGAAGATATAAATTAGATTCGGGTTTTGATCATAATCTAATCCTATTTATAGCCCTAAGCCCTTGGCAGTTTTTGCAACTGTTCGAACAAAAATTGTCATGACAGTTGCAACTGCCCGTATCCAGCCCGTATCAAATCAGAACTGGATTTTGCAAAAAATAAGATTACTGTTTTAAGCCCAAGCCCAAGCCCAAGCCCAGGCCGAGGCCCAGGCCCGGCTCGGGCGGGCCGAGCAGGCATGCCCGTGTGTTTCACACCGACGCCCAAGTTGGGTGTGTACTCCCTCCGGAAAAAAATATCCGTACCCCTAAGGGCACACCCCTTTGGCTCGGTTTTTAACTTATAACTTTATTTGCTTTTCGCTCCTTTCCGATATGGGACTAACTTTCAATGTCACATATCAAGCAAAAGTCTAATTCTTCATTTTAACAAGCTAACTTCGGAGGCGAATATTTCATTCATTTAAAATCCGTTTTGGACAGGTGAGTACATCATTTTATACGTCTTGATGAGTAGAATACGATGGAACCGATTTTCAACAATTCCCCACATGAATGATAATTGTTCATTTTATACGTTTTGTTTTTTCATGGCTCCTAAGAGATCAAAAACTTCTCATGTATAGAAGGGTTCATCTTCTAGGGACTATATCCAGTTCCTTAGAAGTCCCGACCTTTTCGAAAAATGGTACATAATGTGTACCTTTATGATTTTTCCGGGTCGGTTTGTAAATTTTCCCGATCTTGATAGGTTTAATCTCATACCTTTGTTTCAACAATGTAGTCTTTATGAATTTTTGTCCTTAGTTAATTAACCCTACTACTACCCTAACTCATCTATTTGTTTTATAAAAATATGAAGGTTGTTCATTCGGATGATGGTAGTGAGATTTTCATCTATACTTCTGTCAAAAATAAGAAGATGAAACTCACCTCCGAAAGAATCAATCTTATTTTGGGTTTAGATGATGAAGGGCTTGATTTAGGAGAAATTGAGACAGATGATGCCACCACTTTATCTAAAATTTATTTGTCGAATCATGGACCCCTTATGTCCAATAGGTCCATTACCCCTGTTGCAAAACTTGTTTCACGCATACTATCATACAATATCATTCCTAAAACAAGGAGTTATGATTAGTATTCCATGGAGTTGCAACAAGCCGTTTATGCAATATTCGGCAAAATTAATATCAATTGGGGTTGTGTCATCTTCTTTAGGCTTCATAAGGCTCATACTTCATTTCTTCCTTTTGGTGCCCTTCTTACTCAAGTCTTTTGTGCTTATGGCGTTGACCTCGATGCTGAGACAAATGTAGTAAAGCACTATGACTCTTTTGATCATGCAAGTTTAGCACGCATGAAGCTTCTTTCTTCTCCACCTAGGTCTCCTTCTAGGACTTTCCCTCCTGTCCCTTTAGCTACTTCAGCCCATCCGTCTTCAGCCTCTAGTTCCTTTCGTCCTCGAGCAGATTTTGATGATCCTCGCAGTATTTATCATGCTGTCAATTATATAATGGATCGTCAAGATGTTCTTGAGTCGAATATTTCTCATCTTACCCACCTGTTCACCACTCAGTTTCCTCCTCCCTCTCATGGTGGCCAAGATGAAGATGATGAAGATTGATGAGCTACTGTTTTTATATTTTTTCTGTGTATTTCCGACTTATTGTTGCATTTTCTATTTGTTATGTAACCGTTTGAACAAAGAATATTCCCTTTCTATCTATAAATTTGTCTTTTGTTTGTCATTTTGCTATGGACTTTTTGCGGTTTATTTTTTTCCTCCATTTTTTATTGATGACAAAGGGGGAGAAATATAGCTATAAGCTTTGTGTTACTTTGTGTTATTTTGTGCATGTTTTGTGATGCATATCTTTGTGTATATCTTTGTGCATGTTTTTGTCACACCTATGCATGTTGTACATTTGGTAGGGGGAGCAAATGAGCATTTGTAATATTTATTTCCATTATTGTAAGCTATTGTGTTGTCATCATCGAAAAGGGAAAAAATGTTGATTCTTGATTTTGATGATTACAACACAATGTAACGTTGTTGTGCTACCTCTCATATATTGTAGGTTGTATCAAAGTTTATCATGTATGATACACAAAGGCCTCAAAGAAAATTGATCAAGCAAGTTGTTCTAAAGCTGAAGAATGATCAAGCAAAGCTTCATACAAGGACAATGGCTAAAGCTTCTATCAAGGCTAAAGACTCAAGTCAAGACCAAAGCTTCAATGTCTTATATTTTGTGTCTTGTGGGAGACCAAATCTTCAATGTCTTCAATGTCTTAAGTCGACTGATCAGACTGGTATTACAATCTACTCAGAAACTCTTCTGGCAAGTCGACAGCCTCGATGTATTAAGTTGACTTATCAGACTAGTATCAAAATACTCTTCTACTCTGACGCCTCAGTCGACTGAACTTCTTTTTACAGTCGACTGAACAGAAGATTGTTGGATCCTGTAGGCGAGACAACAAACACTATAGGGGGGTGAATAGTGTTAATTAAAAACTGCGGAAATTTTCTTCGGTGCAGTCGACTTGGTTGTGAACCAGTCGACTGATATGACCAAATTAAAACAAATACAACGACTCTGTGCAGTCGACTTATAGATGAGACAGGCGACTGAAGACACAATGACAGTACAACTTATACGAGACTGATCAGTCGACTGATAGTGCAAGGAGTCGACTGTCCTGACAAGTTTTACAAAACTTAAGTAACCAAAAAGTAAATGCAAGATCAAGACAACCAATCACAGAGTACACAAGATATATCCTGGTTCGGTCCTCCCGACCTACATCCAGTCCCCAAGCAACCCACTTGAGATTTCCACTATTCTTGAAAAAGTTTACAAGAATACCCTACGGCGTTAAGACAATAACCTTGTCTAACCCGTAGTCCTTTCTCTCAACCAGAGAAAGCAGACCCACTCTACTACCAAGAGTGAAACAAACCGACTCTACAACCTAGAGTCTAAACCACTCTCCAACCGAGAGAAAAAAGAAACAAGAAAAACTTTACAGTCAACCTATAGCCTTGTTGGTGTATTGTGTTGTTGCACGTGGCTAAAAAACAAGGTCGACTTCTATACCCAGTCCAGAGCGAAATCGTTGCTATACTGAACTGAATGTAGAGAACCGAAGAGTTTGAAACTTGAAGGCTTTTTCTCACTTTTCACTTGAAATTTCTCAAAGAGTGCTCGGATCAAAAAGTATGTATTTTGTTAGTTCTTTTCAGTGAGATCTGAACTCTATTTATAGAGTTTGATCTCCTGGACGTTGGGAGACAGTTATTCCAACTGTCAACCAACGGATCTTTAGCTTCTGATTTTCAAAAAATTCGATTTTGAAAACAGAAAACGGTCAAAAGCACTCGAACAGTCGACTGGGTTGCCATATGAGTCGACTGGTCAGAGTTTGAATAAATTTAAACAGTTTTGTACTGTCAGTCGACTGGCAGAGGCATCAGTCGACTGGTACTCAAAAGTTAAATTACTTCAAACTGTTTTGACTCTTTTTGTGATTTTTGAAAAACACACATTATGAAATGTGAGTGTGTGTGTGTGTGTGTGTGACAAGGCTTTACAACAGACTAAGACTCAACAAAAGTAAAATACAATGTTTTACAAGACACAACAATTTGACACAATTGAGCTTGAGGTCTTGAGCCTTGAGTTTTGATTTGAGTCTTGAGTCTTGTCTTGAGTCTTTGTCTTGAGTCTTTGTCTTGAGTCTTCTATATCTAGAGCCTTTATGCTTGTTCATTTGTTCAGCTGAAATAGTCTTTTGTATGTACAACCTGCAATGTTAGCTGTATAACCTAGACACATGTTGCAGTGTGTTGTGATCATCAAAATCAAGAATTAACATTCTCCCCCTTTTTGATGATGACAACACAATAGCTGATAATAACAGATAATATACAAGCATAGTAAATATATGCTCCCCCTATTAAAAACACATCATGCATACAGATCATAAAGCATGTATCAGTCGACTTAACAGTATATCAGGCGACTGATTAGACAAAAACATACATAGTGAAATCACAAACACATATCAGAACAACCGATGCAGCAGTCGACTGATATGCCTGTAGTCAGTCGACTGACCAGAGAAATTTTTCAATACACAGAAATCAAACACAGTTGCATAATTAAGAGAATATCTCTCCCCCTTTGTCATCAACAAAAACACAAAATAAACAGTCTTTTGCATAGAAACATACTAAGAAAAGTCTCATACAGAAAGAAGTTCATTAAAATAGAAAATTACATAATAAAAAATAAAAAGTCTTCAATTGTCCTCATCGGAGTCTTCATCAGCATCATGAGAAGGAGGACGAAATTGAGTATGGAAAAGATCAGTTAAGCGATCAAGTTTGGAATCAATGGTGTGAAGCTGGGTATCCACAGTCTCTGAATGTTTCATGAGATAAGAGACACAATCATAGAGAGTACGAGGATCATCATAGTTAGCTTGAGGAAGAGATGGACCAGAAGAGGCAGAAGGTCTAGAAGGTCTAGCAGTAGAACATAAAGGAGCTTGAGAAAGTGGAGGAGACCTAGGGATTGATCTAGGAGGAGGATCAAGAAGCTTCATACGTGCTAAACTAGCACGATCGAAGCACTCATAGTGCGTAACGACATTGGTCTCGGAATCGAGATCAATACTGAACGCTTCAAAGACACGAGTGAGAAGCCCACCGAAAGGTAAGAAGTGGGTGTGGTTTTGTTCAAATTTTGAAAAGATGACACGACCCCAACTTATAGCAATTTTACCAAACATTGCATAAACAGCTTTTTGTAATTCCAGAGAGTACTGGTCATAACTTCCTCTTTTGGGAAGGATGTTATAGGCTAGTATTTTGTGTGAGTATGTAAAGTCTACTGATCCTCAATGGGATCAGTCGACTGGATAGGTTCTTCAGTCGACTGCTTTACATCAGTCGACTGGAAGTCCTTATCAGTCGACTTATCAGTCAGATTAGTTTGTTCTAAAGATTTAATCACATTATCTAAAGGTGATGAATCAGTTTCATCATCTTTATTTAAAGTTGATGAAGGCAGAGATTCATCGAATGTAACATGCATTGACTCTTCAATAGTCATTGTAGACTTATTGAAAATTCTATATGCTTTACTCCTATTTGAGTATCCTAAAAAGATACCCTCATTAGATCTAGGATCAAATTTGTCTAAATTATCTTTTGTGTTTAGAATAAAACACTTACAACCAAATGTCTTAAAGTAAGAGACTTTAGGAATTTTATTAAAAAACAACTCATAACAAGTCTTCTTTAGCTTAGGTCTTATAAGAATTCTATTTAAAACATAACAAGCTGTAGCAACAGCTTCAGCCCAAAAGTGCTTTGGTAAATTGCTTTCAACAAGCATAGTACGTGCGCATTCTTGCAAAGTCCTATTTTTCCTTTCAACCACTCCATTTTGTGGTGAAGCTCCAGGAAATGCAAATGAATGTGTTATACCATTCTTGTTGCAATATTCTGTAAATGTTTCATTTTCAAATTCTCCACCATGATCACTTCTAATAGTGACTATGGTTAGAGATCTTTGATTTTGAATACGTTTACAAAAATGTGCAAATTCATCAAAAGCATCATTTTTATGTTTTAAAAAGAATGTCCAAGTGAATCTTGAAAAATCATCTACTAAAACAAATACATATCTACTTTTATTTAAAGAAGCAACTCTAGTAGGGCCAAATAAATCCATATGAATTAATTCGAGCGGCCTACTAGTAGAAATTACTTCTTTTGTTTTAAAAGTGGATTTGATTTGTTTTCCTAGTTGACATGCATCACATAACTTATCCTTTTTAAATGATAGTTTTGGCAGTCCTTTAACTAGGTTATATTTAGATAATTTTGAGAGATTTTTCATGTTCACATGTCCAAATCTTCTATGCCATAGCCAAGATTCATTGTTAGAGGCTATTAAACAAAAGTCATTTGAAAAATCAATTGCATTCAAACAAAATTCATAAATATTATTTTTACGAAAACCTTGAAAAATAACTTTTTGCATAGTAGAGTCATAAATCAAGCATGCATCTTTTTCAAATACTATGTTATACCCTTTTATCACATAATTGACTAATGCTTAAAAGATTATGCTTTAAACCACTAACTAATAATACATTTTCTATGATTGGGTTAGAAGTTTTACCGACCATGCCAATACCTATGACTTTGCCTTTGTTGTTATCTCCAAAGGTGACAGTTCCTCCATCTATACTTTGAATGGTGGATAGCAGGTTGGCATGTCCTGTCATATGTTTTGAACATCCGCTGTCTAGTATCCAGCGTTCTTTCTTGGGTACCTATAAAAAATTCAAGGTAAATATGGTTCCCTTTTTATTGGGTCCAAAACATATTAGTTTGGGGGAAACTAAACCCATGAAGTGTTTGATCTTCCTCCATAAGCAGGAATATAATTAATAGAATTACACACATTGAATACATATGAAGTAATATACGCAATTCAATCATTCTGATTTAAGCTGACTGGAACCCATACTAACTTGTTCTGTCCAATCGACTTAACAGTGTCCTTCAGTCGACTGTTAGTGTGAGTCAGTCGACTGGATGATACACTAGGTCGACTTATATGAGGTTTTGATCTCGTTGAATAAGATTCAATTCCTCTGGACAGACGACTGGTAGTTTGGTTCAGTCGACTTAACCGAACAGTAGTCTTGCTTTTATCACTAACATTTACAGCCTTAGACTTTTCAAAAAATTCATACAACTTGTGTGTAACACTAGAAATAGATGCTGATTTATTTCTACTAGTGTTTGTAGCAGGAGATTCTTTTACAGAAGATTTTTTAAAGCCAAGTCCATATTTTTGACTAGATTTTACTTGATGATGAAGCACATCATTTAAATTCTCTTTGCCTTTGTTAAACTTAGATACGTTCTTTGATATCTCTTCGTAATTCTTTTTGAGAGATTCCAGATCAGTATCTGAACTTGCAATGCGAGAATTTAAAGATTTTACTTCCTTATCAAGGTTAAGATTTTCTTGAGTAAGTGTTTGATTCACTTTCTCAAGATTCTTAACTCTAATCTTTTCCTTTTTTAACTCTTGGAATATTTCATTAAAAGCATCAAGAAGATCTTCTGAGTCATAGTCATTACTTACATGATCGTGTGCAGCCATGAAGCACATATTTGCCACTTCGTTGTTTTCATCCGTTTCTTCTTCGGAAGACGAATCACTATCATCCCATGTAGCTTGATAGGCCTTCTTGTTCTTGGCAAATTTATTCTTTGGATATTTGTCTTTCTTGAAATTGGATGGTTTTCCCTTGTTCTTTGCATTTTCTAAGGGACAGTCCTTCTTCATGTGCCCTGTTTTATTACACCTGAAACAAGTAGGAGGGTCATTAGAATCTCTATTTTTAGAGTTAAACTTACCCTTCTTTAAGAATTTTTTTGAATCTTCGAGTGAACATTGCTATCTCCTCTTCATCTTCTTCCTCATCTTCCGAGTCTGTCATGGCTTTAAAAGCCAATGATTTCTTCTTTGCTTGGTGTGATTCTGTATCCTTCTTTCGATCTTCAATTTGGGCCTCGTATGACATGAGATTGCCCACAAGATTCTCGAGAGAAAGTTGTGACAAGTCATTTGCTTCCTCTATTGCCGTGGTCTTCTTCTCCCATTCTGGAGTAAGTGCACGTAAGACTTTTCTAACCATCTCTGCTTGAGTGTAAGTCTTTCCAAGTGCCACAAGAGAATTTGTGATGTCTGTGAATCTGGTGATCATCTCGGACACAGTCTCATTGTCCTTCATTCTGAACATCTCAAACCTGTGAACAAGAACAGAAATTTTAGACTCTTTAATTTTATTCGTTCCTTCATGTGTTACCTCGAGTGTATGCCAAATTTGATGTGCGGTTGTAGCAATGGATACACGGTTGAATTCTTCCTTTGTAAGTGCACAAAATAAGGCATTCATTGCTTTGGCATTGTTCATGGTTTGGTTCTTTTGATCATCATTCCATTGTGCATATGGAATGGTAGGGGCATTGTATTTCGTCTCTGTCATTTGCCATATCTCGTAGTTGATTGATTGGAGGTAGATTCTCATTCGGCACTTCCAATAATTGTAGTTAGTTCCATCGAATAGCGGGGGCCGTTGTGTAGATTGGCCTTCATGGTACTGATTTGTATTTGATGTAGTTGCCATGGCCTGTAACCTTGCTCTGATACCAAGTGTTGGATCCTGTAGGCGAGACAACAAACACTAGAGGGGGGTGAATAGTGTTAATTAAAAACTGCGGAAATTTTCTTCGGTGCAGTCGACTTGGTTGTGAACCAGTCGACTGATATGACCAAATTAAAACAAATACAACGACTCTGTGCAGTCGACTTATAGATGAGACAGGCGACTGAAGACACAATGACAGTACAACTTATACGAGACTGATCAGTCGACTGATAGTGCAAGGAGTCGACTGTCCAGACAAGTTTTACAAAACTTAAGTAACCAAAAAGTAAATGCAAGATCAAGACAACCAATCACAGAGTACACAAGATATATTCTGGTTCGGTCCTCCCGACCTACATTCAGTTCCCAAGCAACCCACTTGAGATTTCCACTATTTTTGAAAAAGTTTACAAGAATACCCTACGGCGTTAAGACAATAACCTTGTCTAACCCGTAGTCCTTTCTCTCAACCAGAGAAAGCAGACCCACTCTACTACCAAGAGTGAAACAAACCGACTCTACAACCTAGAGTCTAAACCACTCTCCAACCGAGAGAAAAAAGAAACAAGAAAAACTTTACAGTCAACCTATAGCCTTGTTGGTGTATTGTGTTGTTGCACGTGGCTAAAAAACAAGGTCGACTTCTATACCCAGTCCAGAGCGAAATCGTTGCTATACTGAACTGAATGTAGAGAACCAAAGAGTTTGAAACTTGAAGGCTTTTTCTCACTTTTCACTTGAAATTTCTCAAAGAGTGCTCGGATAAAAAAGTATGTATTTTGTTAGTTCTTTTCAGTGAGATCTGAACTCTATTTATAGATTTTGATCTCCTGGACGGTGGGAGACAGTTATTCCAACTGTCAACCAACGGATCTTTAGCTTTTGATTTTGAAAAAATTCGATTTTGAAAACAGAAAACGGTCAAAAGCACTCAAACAGTCGACTGGGTTGCCATATGAGTCAACTGGTCAGAGTTTGAATAAATTTAAACAGTTTTGTACTGTCAGTCGACTGGCAGAGGCATCAGTCGACTGGTACTCAAAAGTTAAATTACTTCAAACTGTTTTGACTCTTTTTGTGATTTTTGAAAAACACACATTATGAAATTGTGAGTGTGTGTGTGTGTGTGACAAGGCTTTACAACAGACTAAGACTCAACAAAAGTAAAATACAATGTTTTACAAGACACAACAATTTGACACAATTGAGCTTGAGGTCTTGAGCCTTGAGTCTTGATTTGAGTCTTGAGTCTTGTCTTGAGTCTTTGTCTTGAGTCTTCTATATCTAGAGCCTTTATGCTTGTTCATTTGTTCAGCAGAAATAGTCTTTTGTATGTACAACCTGCAATGTTAGCTGTATAACCTAGACACATGTTGCAGTGTGTTGTGATCATCAAAATCAAGAATCAACAAAGATAAATTTTAATTCCGCAATTAATTTTTATAAAACACTATTCACCCCCCTTCTAGTGTTTCTTGCCTTGCCTACAGGATCCAATAATAATTTTCGTCTCCCACCTTATAAAAGGTACATATCACAGAGTGCAATTCAAACAATGTCGCATCATGAATATGTAGATATTTCACTTTGAACCTTCCATAGTTAAAGTTTATCTTACATACTTGGCTAATCGGTTAAATATTTCATCTTGAACCGTCAGCCATTAGTGTATGCCCAAACAATAAACTCTACACAACATTATGTTCTTCACATCCAATCTCTTGGTTGTGTTCATTTTGGCCTTGAATAAATCTCAGCTCTGCGAGTGTTTTGAAGAACTTCAGCCTTTTAAAATTCTCATAGAGCCGACCCGGCTTACACTTACATAGGTGACCGCATCCATAAAGAGTATTCTACAATACTCCACTTGTGAGTTTCAAGATACGGACGTCATTAAAAGCATAACTTAACCTTTTAATGATATAGAGAAAGATTCTTCATCAACTTGTTTCATCATTTCCATTCAATTGTAGAGGCCAGAAGAGTTGATAATTCTAATTTAAATACAATGTAAATGTTTTTAAGTGTGCGTCATCTTACCCAAAAATAAAATTTGGAAGAAATTCGCATAATTTTGCAATTGTTCTTTCTCTTGAAATTATCTATGCATCTCTTAAACAAATAAAATGGAACTGGAGTTTATATCTTGTACTTTTTATATACGTTTCTTAGCTTCCCAGCTGAGATACCACACTAGTCCTCTGCCTAATGCATTCACCCTCACGACCGTTCTTTCTACCTGCGCCAAGCTTGTAGCCTTGGATGAAGGAAAATTGGTTCATACCTACGTAGATAAAGCCAATATCAAAATGAACGGTAGATTGCTTGCTAGTCTCATCTGTATGTACTCTAAGTGTGGTGACCTAGAACTGTATTTTCATATATATATAACAACAGAAACATCCCTAAAAATCAGTGTTTACCCTTGGAATGCAATGCTGATAGGATTTTCCATCCATGGTCAGTCTGAGAAAGCAATCCAACTTTTTGAGAGAATGAAGGACAAGAGGATGGCTTCTGATAAAGTGACATTCGTGTCTTTGCTTAGTGCTTGTAGGCATGGTAGATTAGTTCAACAGGGTGAGTTTTACTTTGGTTCCATGAAAAAAAAGTATATGGCAGTGATCCGAAGCTTGAACATTATGGATGCCTGGTTTATCTTCTGGTTCTAGCTGGGCTCCTGGAAGAAGTTAAGGAGATCATATAGACAATGCCTATGGATCTAGACCATATGGAGTTCATAGTTAAGGGTTTGTCGAATTCATAGAGATGTAGAGCGGGGAGCGAGGATTGTAAAGCTTTTGGATCCTAAGAACATAGGGTGGCAAGTACTACTAGCAAATTTATATTCAAAGCCTGGAAGATGGGAAAATGCGAAGTATGTGAGGAAGGGTATTGAAGAGGGTGGTGGTAGGAAGAATACTGGTTGCGATTCAAATGAAGGTGTTCATCAGTTCCATTGGGAGACCGATCTCAGTCTTAACTAAAAGAGATACATTCGTTCTTGGATGACATGGCGATTAGATTAAATTCAGGTTTTTCCAGAAGTAGAGGTGGTCTTGCTTGATATCGATGAAGAAGACAGCGATTAGATTAAAGGCAGGTTTTTCCAGAAGTGGAGGTGGTCTTGCTTGATATCGATGAAGAAGACAGAGAGACTGCTCTCTTCAGGCATAGTGAGAAGTTGGCAATTGCTTTGGGGTTTATGCACACTACGTCAGGGGCAGTTATCTGGATTGTGAAGAATTTGCAAGTTTGTTTGGACTCTCACGAAGCAACACAATTTATTTCAAGAGTTTATGATCACGGATTTTGGTCTTTAGTTTTGACTTCATTTGAAAATCTTGAAATTATCCTAAATGAATTTCTTTCCACTTTTAATTTTTACTATAAAATTTCCTTACCTTGGTTTAAATCCCACAGTGCACGCATCGGTTGTAAATTAAAAAGACCACCTCTACTCAAACAACATGGCGATTATGCCTCAAAAAGGGCTCTCAATATGATGCAGGAGAATATTAGAATTTAAATAAAATCCACTACTGATATGGCTAAAAATAGGGTTAAATCGGAACCGTCCAAATCGGGCACGAATCTCAAAGCCTGCGGGCAAAATGGTAATTTTACCTATAAATGGGTCTGAAGCGGGTACTGGGTCTTCTCTTGGGGAAACCCAATAGCCCGCGAACGGGCCCATCTCAACTGGGTGCGGGTTTCAATCCGCAGCGAACCCGGTCCAGCAGGTGGAATTAGGGTTTCTGATTAATCCTAATCAACGGCTCTGATTCGTATATATCCTTTCACTGGGGATTAGGGATTACATTCCGAATCTAATCCTAGGGATTACATTCCTAATATGATCCCAAAGGTGGCTATAAATACCCTCCATCCACCACCATTAAGAGGTAATCAATCTTTTGCCAGTTTACGCTCTTTCATAATCTTTTCTGATTACTAACTTGAGCATCGGAGAGTGCGTCACCGGGATCAACCCTGGTGTCTCGCACTTCTTGCAGGTGAACAGCAGGAGTCGACGGTCAAACTCCTGTGGAAAGGTTTCAGGTTTGCTATTCGGTTTTCCTAAGAATCCACAAATACTATCTGTTTACCCCCACACCAGATTTAGCGGTAACAACTACCCTTGCTACAACTTCGGAGAATTGGTGTAGTGGTAGGGTTATTTCACACTTGTAAGCTGTAAACTTGGAAGTGACAAAAAATATCAAATAACTTCGAGGTTTCACGTAGGAGGTAAGAACATTTAATAGTAGCGAGTTTACTATTAAATATCTACATAATATTACAACTAAAATGATTTTTTTTTTGTAAAATTTTGAGTTTTATACTTTGTCCACATTGTACTCTCGAAGGTGAAGTGCAAAGAAAACCCGTCTTAAGCCCTTCACTTGACCTCTGAAATTCAATTAGCATCTTTCACATTTCAAAGTTCGCTTGAAACATCTTTAGATATTCAGGAAATCTTTTATAGAACACATCGAGTCTTTATATAGATAACTCATTTCTGAGAAGGACAAATATGTCTGATGCCTTAGTTTGGTAATATCCTTGTAACATACCAATAAATAATTATTTTGATGCTCAATGCATTTGGCATTTCTAGTTTAGCGACCATGGTTCTATGGTTTATGATTAGTTAAAAGTTCTGTTCTTAATTTACTTGTTTTTCAAAAAGAGTGAATCCAAATGCTCATCTAAGAGCATCTGTAGTCGTTTGAATTCAAAATTTGGATATTTGACATTTAAAAATAAGAATTTAAGGTTGAAGATGTAATCGTTTGAACTCAAAATATGGCTTTTTTTAATTTAAAAAAAATGACAGACGATAGACGATGTTTCGTCATGTTTAAAATTTTATTTAAATTTAAAAAAGTCATCCCCCAGGGATCAAATATTACCCAAGAAAAGAACGAGATATCAAATTTCGTTCAGGGACCTATTTAAATAATTAAAATAATTAAACTCTAATTTTCAAAGAAAAACTCTTTATGTACTGTTGTACTACAGTCACGGTCCAAAGAAAAAAGGACAGGTGACCTCAGTCGTTGACCCAAGAAAAGAACGAGATATCAAATTTTGTTCACGAACCTATTTAATTAATTAAAATAATTAAACTCTAATTTTTAAAGAAAAACTCTTTATGTACTGTTGTACTACAGTCACTGTTCAAAGAAAAAAAGGACAAGTGACCACAGCCGTTGGATCCGGATCACAGATCAAACGGTTCACCCCCAAATTCAAAATTCCAACAGCCTTATTATATTCCCAATAAATTCCATATGACCGTAGTAGCTCCTCTCTGTTTCTCATCTCTGACTCTCTCTATCGTTCTTAATCAAGAACCGCTCTCTTCAATCCTCCGAAAAAGAACCCCCAAATCCCTCAACAGAATTTCAAGAGATCGAGACGAGAAGAAACCATGGTGAGGAACCCAAAGAACTCTCAACCCCCAATTCCCACGCCACGGTATATATCTCTTCCACTTTCCTACTATTTTTTAGATTTGATTTTTTATATATATATTGTTTTTAAATGGGTTTTTGTTTCTAATTCTAATGGTATGATTAAGCACGGATCTTGACGTTTCTTGTTTGTGTGTTGTGAATCAGAAGATGAATAGACCTTGCGAATGTATAATGTCAAGAAATTGGTACAGGTTCGATCTTCAGTTGAATTAATGTGTACTCTATCTGATTTTGTTGATGGGTTTTTTGATTATTTCCTTTTTCTGGGTCGTAGTTGTCCTTTGTGATCAAGATGAGGATTGATCCAATTTGGAATATATGGATGATAAACAAGACAACAATCAGGTAATCAGGTTTCTTGTTTTTGGAATTTGGAATATATGGGTCGTAGTTGTCCTTTTTCTGGGTCGTAGTTGTCCCCCCCAAATTGAAATTTAATTTTGCGAAATGGCTTTTTTTTTTTGGGTTGAAATCAAGGAGGGTTGTATCATACCATATGTTGTACTCGAGAGCAAGTCGTTGGTTTCCTTCTTCGATCGCGAGCTCTTTTCCGTGCTTCAGCTTCTTGGTATGGATATCATCCTACTACTTTTCCTTATCTGAATTCTTGAATTATTTGAATTCTTGAAGAGATGTGTATGTAATTTTTTTATTATGTTTGGTTTTGTTTTAGGGACCAAGTACCACAGACTACTAAAGCTTCAATTTTGCAGGCTGTTTGCGAGGAGTTGAGCAGCCAGTGCATTCAAGAGTGCGAGCCGAATATGAGGCATTGAAGAAGTACACTCAGGAGTGCTTGGAAAGAGAGCGTTTGTACAATGTGATGATTGAACTGAAAGGGAATATAAGGTTTCTGTAGATGTCGGCCTTTAAGTTCAGAAGATATGTTGAAGTATCATACTTCGGTGGTAGAATTCGACTGGTCTCAAGATCCAGAGTTGTGAGTTGTTTGCTCTGACCATTCAAAGAAACAGTTTAGATTTGATCATGTTTTTACGCAAAAGGTAGACAAGGTACAAATACAAAGTTTATGTTAATAGAGGGTTTCAATTTCTTCGTTTTTTACTTACATCAGTCCAATATCTTTTTACCATCAGTATATCAATTTATATGTTTAATCCCTCAATTAGCTGCATATTTAGCTCCACATGGTGTAGATTATATGCTGAATAAGCTAGCTGATCTGCAATATAGAGCTATATTATTCGGTTACGTTTATGCGTATCTAACATAGACTAGACACTTAGTGTTATTTAGTGTTTTTACATTCTTATAAAAGTTAACGTTACTCATGTGTAATTTATGACAAAACCTGTGCTTATCCTGACAGCATTTTACATGTTTAAATTAGAGAGTTCCTATTTCTTCAATTAGGGTTTTAATGTATAAATGAGTTTAATATAATATGATTATTCCTTATACCCTGAAAACTTAGTGATCCATGATCATCTGTGTACCTGTAAATTGAATGGTGGATAGAATGGTGGAGGATGATGACAGAGGGTTTTAGTGGAGGTTGACTATGTTGGGAGGCTGCTGTTGTTGTATGAAATTCAAAGGGGTTTTTTGGTTGGTCGGATTAGGGAGAAGGGGGTAGCGGTTGGGTGTCGATGAAGATGACATGTTGGTGTGAGTGTGTGTCGATGATGGTGTGGTACAAGGTGGTGGATTGTTTTCTAACTGTATTGTTTATTCTTTGAACACATTTTTGGAAACTTTTCTTGTTCTATGAAGACAATTAAAACTGTTGCATGCTTTAATTATAATATTTTGTGTGATTCATTATATGTTTCTATAAGTTGAATTTTAGTTAGCTCAGCTTTGCAAAAACTTCCATACTTTTTAGTTCAGATTGTAGATATGTAAAATTACTTTATATTGTTTTGGAAAAGCTTCTGGAATTTCATGCGGAATTTTCTTTTACTTGTTTAGGAGACCAAACCAAATAATGGAGATCGTTGGATTGGAAAGATAAATTTTGTTGAGATTCGTTCTTTTCGGCATATATTTCGGAGTTTTTATGGAATGTGGAGCTTCTATATCTTATGTTTACAGGTATCTGTTCTATGTTTGCATTTATTCTTTTTTTTTTAATAAAGTAGTACTCTTAAAAATTATATATTTACTGATTATTTAATGCGTATATTTCTAAGGCAATGGTCATTATTGCATGGAATGGTTGCTCACCGAGTGTTATATTTGATACTGGAGTTTTGAAGGAGGTGCTTAGTATTTTTATAACAGCTGCTGTATTGAAGCTGGGCGAAGGTAAGATGATAGGCTTTGATTCCCCCTCTCTTATAGAACGATTATCAGTCATCATGCATGGAATATATAGAACGATTAACAGTCTCTGCTAGCAGAAATTAGATAATTCTTACATAGCATCACCAATGGTGCAATCCTCTACAAACTTATCCTTTTCCATAAGACTCAATCTGATATTCTCTAATGACGTCAATTCTGAATTAGCCATTTTGAATATGAACTTCTCATTCCACCAAGCTTTCCGATCTTTGCCTGTGACAAATAAAAGAATTTGAGGAGTTTTAAATAATAATAACTATATATATTTATTCATTTGAGTTACAAAGTGAACAACTTTAGATTTCCTATCCATATAGTAATTCCGAAATTAATAAACTCCGGTATATTTTATACTAGAATATTTGGCATAAGAAGAAAGTTGAACCTGGCGTGATTTTGCTAGTACGACTATGGCTGCCACACTGTATGATTACATATTTGCTTGATGATCCTATTGTATTATAGGGAAAAAGTAGAGCAATGTGTAATTTTACATAGACTAGACACTTAGTGTTATTTAGTGTTTTTACCTTTATAAAAGTTAACGTTACTCATGTGTAATTTACGACAAAACATGTGCTTATCCTGACAGCATTTTACATGTTTAAATTAGAGAGTTCCTATTTCTTCAATTAGGTTTTTAATGTATAAATGAGTTTAATATAATACGATTAGTCCACATACCCTAATAACTTGGGAGTTTTAGTTTAGTCACAAGGACAATATGTACGGTATTAGAGTCACTCAGGTTCTAAATAGCACGAACACAGACGTCGAGACGGACACACACACACGGACGGGGGAGATTTTAAAGAACTACCCTAAAGAATAGGGTGATTGTCTGGGAGGGAAAAAACAGGGGTAGACTGTAAACTTATAGAGAAACACCCTGCTCTATAAACTTCGCAAGTAGAGTCCGAGGAATCGAGTAAGGCCCTTGCTAAAAAACAAAACAATCAGATCCAGCTGAAAGTTTCAAGCTTATTTTGCTCATCTCTCTATATATATTTTATATATGGGAGATTGATCATGTGAGGCCCCCCCCCTCCCTATTTGGGGTGAGGCCGCTAACTCACGTTTGATGCCAGAGTGCCTTTGCTACATCTATCATCATGTACGGTTTGTATTAATACGGCTCTCTATTCTTTCAATGTTTTTTAAAGTAGTAATTTTCATGTTTGAATGATAACAAGTAACAACTATGTATTCCTTTCTGAAGGTGTAACTTAGAATACACCACTTGTTCCAAACTAGAAGTTAAATGTTTAGACTTATAGAGGCATATTAAAGAAATTAAGTTTCTGTATTTTACTTTCTAAAATCGTACGTTTCAACTAATTTTGTGTCACATTAGCTTTTTATTTGCCTGTATGATTTATAGAACTTCTCCTTGGGTATCCTCTCATTTTTGCTATAGACCTGTCCATATTTTTGTAATGTATAGTTCGTAATTAATATACACCATTATTTGCATATGAGACAATTGATTCAAAACATGATAGGATGAACATGAAGATCTTAATTTTCCTAATTTATGGTCTTTATGTTATTTTAGATTTTTGTATGTTCAATTTGCACAAGTTCATAATTATCCTATTTTGAATGGGAAGGTTTCTCTTCCCATTAGGAATTTGAGCTTATATAATTCTAGATGATGATGATGGGAACAATAATAGTTCCAATTATCCTCTTGAGGTATGGATTAGGATGCTTGTTTGTTTATCCATAATGCTAGGGGGAAATGATGCTAATATTCTGATGTACTTATTCTAAAATGAAGGAGATGTGATTAAGATAATTTTGTTGATATTAATTGTCAACTTAATATAATTATTTGTTCTCTTCACTTTTAGATGGCATGTGAACTATATGGTATGCTAGCTGGGAAGGTCAGTCCCAATGACTGGTGAGAATGTAAAGCCAGCTTATGGAGGTGATGAAGAGGCCTTTCTAGGATTAGTTGTCACCCCTATTTATCAGACTATTGCCAAGGTGTGTTTATAATTAATATTTCTATAGCAAATGCCTTTGGACGAATTTTTGGGTGATTTCTTTTATGCTGGAAGCTGAAATGAGCAAGAGAGAAAAATCAATTGCTTCCGCCTAGGCTGGCCTATGAGAGCTGAAGCAGATTTCTTTTGCCAGCCTGCAGATTCATTCATTCGCGAGAGAAGTGGAGTAAGTTGTGTTGTCTTAAATATTGATTTCATATACAACAACAACCACAACACCAACAACAAAGCCTATTTCCCAACGAGTTGAGCTCCCTATGAACATGATTTCATATATAATATATATATATATATATATATATATATATATATATATATATATATATGACAATATAAATATGCATGCATTAAAGAATATTCAACTTTCATACTAGAATACAATTTATAGGAAATTACACATTTTGGAATGAAGAGGAAACATAAGTGAGACCCTTATTAAAGATATTTAGGCCAATAAATTAGAGTAATTGGATATATGATTGTTCAAGTCTGCATTACATTTCCGAAACTTTCCTATATAGTTAAGGAAGGATGGAGAACAAACAATATAACCATAGGCTATATCAACAATTAGATGTACTTGTAAATTAAGAATTCCCTATTTCCCTTTCAACAATGAATATATAGAACGATTAGGTAAGTAAAAATAAGTGAACCTTATTTCAACATACATACACGCATCATACTAAGTACATTAGTTAAGTAAAAAATAAGTGAACCTTATTTCGCTCATCTCCATTTTTTAAATGCAGTTACTTTTCTTTTCATTTTTTTTTATTTTTATTTATTTATTTATTTATTTATTTATTTTTTGAGGGAAAAGCGTGGCTCGAACCAGGGACTCTGGATTCAAGCCGCCACTCAATTACCCACCCCACCCAATACCAATCAAGACATTGCCTGTTGGTCTTTTCTTTTCAAATTAATATACAAAAAATTCTTCTAATGGAAAAATAAACAAATTTATATGTTTCCACCCTATTTTTCAAAACAAACAGTCCCCTATACCTAGTTATATACCTAGTTAGTGTTCCAAATTTGTGAAAACACCAATTTGTCTTAGAATTTTTAGGACAAAAGCTAAATCAAATTTGTATGTAGTAGATTCTTAGGTGATCTCATGCGATACAAAAGTTAGAAACAAATTAGGGGAAAAAAAGGGTTTAAACAGATGATACAAATGAGATAGAATTTTGAAGCATTTATGAATAAATAGCACGGGTAACAAGTTTGTTTTGAAACAAGGGTACAAAATAAAATTTTCCATTGACAAAAGTTAAGTGGACAGCTATAAACTAACTTTGCTATTTATTGAGACTTTAAGTGCAACAATATACTTCATTGGTGCCGTTATTGACTTATTGTTGATTGTGATTCTAAGCAGAAAATAAATTAATTAGATGCTATAAGATCAGCCTAAAATCTATTTGGTAACGCCATTTAGACTGCAATGAGTTAGGCATGCGATGTGTCACACACAATGTGTGTAAAGAATATAATGATAATATTCTATAACAATACAATTTTAAGAAGAATATTTGTGCACAAATGAATGCCGCAAATTGTCGTAAGTGAAGTCTGTAACTTTGAGTTGAGGTTGTTAGTCTTTTACTTTTTTTTGTAAAATTCACATAATGTCATGTTCTTGATTGTTGATGTAATCTTATTACTATTTGAAGTTCAAATATGTAAAATTGTTAGTTTTTTTCTTTATTTGTACTACTGCTTCTTGTTATTTACAAGTAACTTACATGAAAATTTAAGGGATTCAATGTCCATATACTTTGTTTCCATACAACTTTAATTTGTCAGTAAGTATCTCCCTATTCGAGAAATAATTAAGCTTGTTCTCTTTTGGATAGGTGCTGTGATGGCAAAGATTAAAGAAGGATTTTAACTCGGAGGTGGAGACTGGAGGGAGAGGTATTGAGGAGAGTAAGCTTTAAAATTTGTGAACATATGTATTGGATGGGTAATCATTAAGGAACTTTGTTTGGTCTTTAGTTTTGATGCCGCTATTGCGGCGCGACTATGTTTTTGTTGTGATGACAAAGAATAAAGAAATGATTTTAACTCGGGGGTGGAGACTGGAGGGAGAGGTATCGAGGAGAGTAAGCTTTAAAATTTGTGAACATATGAGAGGAACTATTAATGGGGTAAGGACCAATTATATTGGATGGGTAATCATTAAGGAACTTTGTTTGGTCTTTATTTTTGCTGCTGCTACTGCTGTGGCCCGACTATGTTTTTGATAATGTCGTTTACTCATTTTTGTGGGGTATCGGTAGTGGCTAGCGGCTGATAACTGTTGGCCGTACTACCCTATTGCTTGATGTTTTTGGTTGTTCTTTGTGTTACAAAAGTGTTACGATTTTATTTACAAATACTTCGAAAAGAAACCCAATACGAGTAAGAGGCACAAAATCAGAGGAGAAAAGGAGGAAGAAAACTTTCAAATAACCAAAATTGAATGGAAATGAATTTACAAAATTACAAACCATCACCGAATTACCGAATGAACTTACAAAACAGAACAGAATACAAGATGCATGTAATCCAGTCCGAGATTTGCACACCCCTGTGCGAGAGAGGGCCTCTTATCTTGTCTAGCTATCTTACAATGCTTAGAAATAGGTTATTATATATCCTCTTCTAATTCCTTTGATTTTTTCGATGTAGGATTATGTTTGCTCAACCCATTTTCAGAAATGAAAACGTCTCGTTCTCATTCACCCCTTAACCGTTTTTAGCAAATAAATATATAATTTTGATCTACTCACGAAAGAGAACACAAATCAATCAGATCTCTCAATAATTCATTGAGGATCTCACTCAAAAAATTTCTCCAAAACTGGTTCAGAAATGGTGTTAATACACTCATTTCTAACATTCCCCACATGAATGAAAATTGACAATCACAGACACAGCAGACCGACACGACTGACTGACACAACAGACTTGGTGATAGAATCCAGCGGTTGAAATCTGCATAGGATAGGTAGGTGTTACCCGTCGAACCTTCCCTTATGAACCCTCTCTCTCCTCTAACTTCCCCTTCGTCTCCCTCTCTCTCCTCTAACTTCCCAAAAACCTAACAGTCAGAACCTTCGCCTTCGTCTCCCTACTCCTCGCCTGCACCATCGAGCCACCGAGCCCCAGTCGCCATCCCTCTCCACCTCATCACCTTCCTCCAGCCCTCTCCCTGTTTCATCCCCACACTTAAACCCATCATCCTTGCCTCCCGTCGCCAACTCCGACCACCACCACCTCCATTGACGTCGTCTCAATCCCCTCATCACCCCCTACCTTCGAACACCCCCTCGTCGTGCTGCCCCTTCGACTTCCTGACCTCCTCGTTGACCCCTCGCTCTCTCCCTATTGCCGAACCCATACTCAACCGAACCATCAACCCATTGCTGAACCCCTCGACCTCGCCCTTCACTAACCTTCGCAACCACCAGAGTTCCCCCTAGCAGTCGCAGTTGCCGTCCAAGCTCGTCCTCGCCGTCGTTCCCCTGTTTTCGAGCGAAAAATAGAACTCCCCGTCAGCCGTCTTTGCGTCGCATCTAAACTGCAGTGACATCCCCGCAGTCATCGCCGTCGTAGTGCCACACCATTGCCGTCCCCAGTCGCCGAGTCCTGCCGTCCCATCTCTCTCTCTCTATCGAGAGGTTGAAGACGAGTTTCCATTGGTCCATTTTGGCATTTGGTGTTTTTTCGCTTGGATTTGGGTTGCTGTGTGGTATTTTGCTATCGATCCAGTGTACGTGAGTTACTTGGAGTTGCTGTTTGGTTGCTCTCGCTATTTGGGTATTTCTTGCACGTGTCTTGCACGTATTTTTGGAGTGTCACCCGGGATTCTGATCCTGTTATTCCTTTTTGCATATTCGAATCGTCTACAAAAGGCAAGTCCACTTGAACTTGGTTTATTTTTTTAGTTCAAGACATTTGACCTCTTATGCAAGTGGTTCCACTTCGATTATCTTAATTTTGCTTTGTATACCTTCCGTTGAGAATATCTAGGGTTTACACGAGCTAACCCGAAGTATCATTGACTCGTGCCAATATCCATTGATTCAAACCCAAACATACATGCACACACGACATGAACGAATTAACTAGAATTTGCATATGAGAAAAATACTATGATATGAACACATGTTGATTGATTGAGATCTCAAGAATTGCATCGTGACATTATAATCTTGCTTTATATACAGTAGAATTTCATCTCAACTTGCTGTACATTAATGATAATGCATTACATGATAACTAGAACATGTTGATTAGTTACTTTGATGAATTTATGCGATGATTTTTGTTATGCCTTGCTGCCTTTTCTGTTTTGTATTGAGGTTTCGACCCAGTTACAATAAGAATCAGTCAAAACCATATAAATGAGAAATGTAGCATAATGAATCTAGTTTCCAGACCAATTGACGGATCTTGATTCCGATCTGTGAGCTGTGAGATATCGTAGTTTTAGTCACTGCTGGTCTGTACTTTTCAGATCGCAAATTAATGAAAAACCGACACAACTTTCAGTTGAAACACTAGGATAACAGTAGGGTAATGACATGAAACTTGCAGAAACTTAGTAGACATGCTTAGGATCCATTCCTAATTTTTGTAGATTTTTATACTGATTTTACGCCTAGTTTTCACCCATTATACTTTGACTATAAGTTGCTGTCAGAACAGTTAACCTGTAAAGATTAGGATAATTGGCCTAGTTACACTCAGAATTAACAAAAACTTGCTGAACATAAATTGTAGCCCCGAATGTCTAGTTGACTCTCCCTTTTTGCGGAATCGAATTCCGAGTTGTAGTTTATGAGTTACTGCTATATTAGTGCTGCTGTGTCTGTTTTTTTCAGATTTACAATTACTTGTATTTTACCATGCTTTGTACCATTTTGCTGCATTCCTATCGTTGCCTTGACACTCTTACATATTGTCGCAAGTGAATGCCACAAATTTTAAGAAGAATATTTTGGGCACAAATGAATGCCACAAATTGTCGCAAGTGAAATCTTTAACCTTGAGTTGAGGTTGTTAGGATATTGGAGAAAAATCAAAATCATGCATATTACAGGGTAGTGGTATTTCCTTAACATAATTATCTTCATAGTTATTTTGTATATCTGGCCGCTAGCTAAAAAGAAGTTAGTTTTTTTACTTTTTTTTGTAAAATTCACATAATGTCATGTTCTTGATTGTTGATGTAATCTTACTATTTGAAATTCAAATATGTAAAATTGTTAGTTTTTTATGATTTTATGCTTTACTTATGTTGTTTGTTTTATGTCACTCACACCTTTATGATTGACTCCTTTAGTTTTGGGGGTTAGGGTTATCTCTAGCCTCATATTTTACAGGTGATTACTTGTAGCTTGGGATTTAGATGCATGAGTTAAAGTGGTGTAATGGGTTATGTATTTTGTAAAAGAAAGTATTGTAAAGAAAAGAGAATTGTAATTCAAAGTGTTTTGTATTCCGCTGTCCTATGTAAAGATTTATGTAATGAAAGTTGAAAAAATTTATTGGTGTTGACTGTGTTTAATATTACATTTGAAGTTGATGCTGGGAATTGTGCCGCGTATTTCTAAAATATCATATTAGGAATTTGGGGCGCTACAGAGATTTCAAAAAATAATTAAGCTTGTTCTCTTATGGATAGGTGCTGTGATGGCAAAGATTAAAGAAAGGATTTTAACTCAGAGGTGGAGACTAGAGGGAGAGGTAGCGAGGAGAGTAAGCTTTAAAATTTGTGAACATTTGAGAGGAACTACTAATGGGGTAAGGACCAATTGTATTGGATGGGTAATCATTAAGGAACTTTGTTCGGTCTTTAGTTTTGCTGCTCCTGCTGCTGCGGCGCGACTATGTTTTTGCCGTAATGGCAAAGAATAAAGAAAGGATTTTAACTCGGGGTGGAGACTAGAGGGAGAGGTATCGAGGAAAGTAAGCTTTAAAATTTGTGAACATATGAGATGAACTATTAATGGGGTAAGGATCAATTGTATTGGACGGGTAATCATTAAGGAACTTTGTTCGATCTTTAGTTTTGCTGCTGCTGCTGCTGTGGCGCGATTATGTTTTTGATAATGTCCTTTACTCATTTTTGTGGGGTATCGGTAGTCCCTTTTTGACTCTTTTGTATGCATTGTGGCTAGCGGCTGATAACTGTTGGCCGTACTACCCTATTGCATGATACGAGTAAGAGGCACAAAATCAGAAGAGAAGAAGAGGAAGAAAACTTTCAACTAAACAAAATTGCTATACGAGTAAGAGGCACAAAATTAGAAGAGAAGAAGAGGAAGAAAACTTTCAACTAAACAAAATTGAATGGAAATGAATTTACAAAATTACCGAATGAACTTACAAAACGGAACAGAATATAAGCCGCATGTAATCCAGTCCGAGATTTGCACACACATGCGCGAGAGAGAGAGCCTCTTCTCTTGTCCAGCTATCTTACAATGCTTAGAAATAGGTTATTATATATCCTCTTCTAATTCCTTTGATTTTTTCGATGTGGGACTATGTTCGCTCAACCCATTTTCAGAAATGAAAACATCTCGTTCTCATTCACCCCTTAACCGTTTTTAGCAAATAAATATATGATTTTGATCTACTCACGAAGGAGAACACAAATCAGTCAAGATCTCTCAATAATTCATTGAGGATCTTACTCAAAAAAATTCTCCAAAACTGGTTCAGAAATGGTGTTAATACACTCATTTCTAACATTCCCCACATGAATGAAAATTGACAACCACAGACACGGCAGACTGACACGACCGACTGACACAACAGACTTGGTGATAGAATCCAGCGGTTGAAACCTGCATAGGATAGGTAGGTGTTACCCTTCGGACCTTCTCTTATGAAAATATGTTTACTTTACTAAACTAAACAGTAGACACGAAGTCCTTGAACTATTCTATCATTTGTGTAAATAATGACATATCTCACATAGGAATCTTCCTAACGCATTTCAGTTCTCATTGTTATGTTCGTTTTGGCCATGAACATACGCCCGGTTCTGTAAGAGTTTGATGGGAATATTGCCCTATATTATTCACTTGGAAGCGGCTCTTCTTCCCTCTTACATAGGCGATTTCTTAGTTAAGAGTAACCCACATTACTCTGCTCGGATATCCGGCGCATAAGAATCATTAAAAGCCTACCTGAACTTGTTACCTTACGGGCATCACTGTTTCATCATAAGAATGGACATGAGAAAATCCCCACAGTGATTCAACTTGGTCTTTACAATTTAGTTGTCCCTTTGAACCTAGATCTGAGGATTTTCAGTCAGCTAGATTGGGTGTCCATTGTATCGACTTATTCTTTCATGGGCTTTAGTCTCATTTCTCTCGATGATTTATCAACTAGCTCTCTGTTTAACCCTATGGTTAGCGGATCCGGAATGTTATCATTTGACTTTATATTGTCCACAGAGATAACCCCATGTAACCTTTGTTTCCGATTGTACGGATTTTCCTGTATTTGTGTGGTATTCTCTTTTCTATTTTATTGCATTTTGGGTCTTGGTCTTGTTGTGGGCCTTCTTTTTCAATTTATTTTTCTAGTATTATTATTGTTATCTTTTATGTGCTAATCCATTTGCAAGCCCATACTATTGTCTGCCCAAACCCACCTCCTTATTGGATCCTGAACCCAAATCCTAGTCTACCCAAACCCACATACTCCCTAACAACTAACACAGATCAACTAACACAGATCTCCTCCCCCTCAATCCCCCATATCTCTTAACTTTCCACGATTCACTCTTATTATTTTAGTAATAAACCTTCTCCCACTCTCCCAAAAATCAGAACACAACATTTCACCTCCCTCCTCCTCTCTCTGTTTTTGCCAACCGTTCCACACTCTCTCCCCGTCTCCATCTCTCTCCTCTAACTTCCCAAAAACCCAACAGTGAGAAACTTCCCTTTCGTCTCCCTACTCCTCGTCTGCACCGTCGAGCCACCGAGCCCCAGTCGCCATCCCTCTCCACCTCATCACCTTCCTCCAGCCCTTTCCCTGTTTCATCCCCAGACTGAAACCCATCACCCATGCCTCCCGTCGCCAACTCCGACCACCACCACCTCTATTGACGTCGTCTCAATCCCCTCGTCACTGCTTACCTCCGAACACCCCCTCGTTGCACCGCCCCTTCGACTTCCCGACCTTCTCATCGACCCCTCGCTCTCTCCCCATTGCAGAACCCCAACTCAACCGAACCATCAACCCATTGCTAAACCCCTCGACCTCACCCTTCGCTCACCTTCGCAACCACCAGAGTTCCCCCTAGCAGTCGCAGTCGCCGTCCAAGCTCTTCCTCGCCGTCGTTCCCCTGTTTTCGAGCGGAAAATAGAACTCGCCGTCAGCCGTCGTTGCGTCGCTTTCCGACCGCAACGACATCCTTGCAGTCGTCGCCGTCATAGTGCTGCGCCATCGCCGTCCCCAGTGCCGAGTCCCACCATCCTCTCTCTCTCTATTGAGAGGTTGAAGACAAGTTTCCATTGGTCCATTTTGGTGTTTGGTGTTTTGTCCCTTGGATTTGGGTTGCTGTGTGGTATTTTACTCTTGATCCAGTGTACGTGAGTTACTTGGAGTTGCTGTTTGGTTGCTCTCACTGTTTGGGTATTTCTTGCACGTGTCTCGCACATATTTTTGGAGCGTCGCCTGGGTATCTGATCCTATTATTCCTTTTTTCATATTCGAATCATCTACAAAAGGCAAGTCCACTTGAACTTAGTTTATTTTTCTAGTTCAAGACTTTTGACCTCTTACAAAAGTAGTTCCACTTCGATTATCTTAACTTTGCTTTGTATATCTTCCATTAGGAATATCTAGGGTTTACACGAGCTAACCCGAAGCATCATTGGCTCGTGCCAATATCCATTGATTCAAACCCAAACATACATGCACACACGACATGAACGAATTAACTAGAATTTGCATATGAGAAAAATACTATGATATAAACACTTGTTGATTGATTGAGATCTCAAGAATTGCACCGTGACATTATAATCTTGCGTTATATACAGTAGAATTTCATCTCAACTTGTTGAACTTTAATGATAATGCATTGCATGATAACTAGAACATGTTGATTAGTTACTTTCATGAATTTATGCGATGATTTTTGTTATGCCTTGCTGCCTTTTCTATTTTGTATTGAGGTTTCGACCCAGTTACAATAAGAATAAGTCAAAACCATATAAATGAGAAATGTAGCATATTGTAGTTTCCAGACCAATTAACAGATCTTGATTCTGATCTGTGAGCTGTGAGATATCGTAGTTTTAGTCACTGCTGGTCTGTACTTTTCAGATCGCAAATTAATGAAAAACCGACCCAACTTTCAGTTGAAACACAATGATAACAGTAGGGTAATGACATGAAACTCTCCAGAAACTTAGTAGACATGCTTAGGAACCATTCCTAATTTTTGTAGATTTTTATGCTGATTTTATGCCTAGTTTTCACCCATTAAACTTTGACTATAAGTTGCTGCCAGAACAGTTAACCTGTAAAGATTAGGATAATTGGCTTAGTTACACTCAGAATTAACAAAAACTTGCTGAACATAAATTATAGCCCCGGATGTCTAGTTGACTTTCCCTTTTTGCGGAATCGAATTCCGAGTTGTAGTTTATGAGTTACAATTGTGTTAGTGCTGCTGTGTCTGTTCTTTTCAGATTTACAATTACTTGCATTTTACCATGCTTTGTATCATTTTGTTGCATTCCTATTATCGCCTTGATACTCTTACATACAATTGCATGTTCATGAATGAAATAACAGAATATTAAACAAGCCAGGGTTAATAAGGGTTGACTTAGTAGTGGATAATCCTAGAAAATGGACTCGGTAGGGCCCTTCTTGGTTACATGGAATATTGACATGGAAGGTGGAGAAGTACTCGTGAACTTGCTATCTTGTTATCTTATTATCTTGTTACACCGAGTACACGCTCTGTAGATCCCACCACTATATCTAAAACGAATACTATTTTGCGTGCACCGAACCTGTGGTCTGGGACGCAGTAGTACGTGCACTAGATAGAAAAACAAAATGCTAATAAACCTAAGTTGACACTTGTACACTTGACCATTGCTTATGGACATTATTATTGTTTTTGGACCTTGATCTTGCTTCATACTCTTTGATGTATCATGTTCCCTTACTCTTTGCTTTTCACTACTTGCTGTCCATACTTGCTCTAAGGATATTTTCTTTTCAACTCTAGTTGATCCAGCTACAGGTGAACAAGGAGATCTGCCAGGAGGCATTGGTGAGCAGTTCTTCTAGGTTTGGAACAGGAGCTTGCTTCAAAATAAATTATCTCCTTCTATGTTTTTCTTTAACGCATTGTTATCCATTTGATTGAACTTTGTATCTGGGGCTTGTAGACCCGTAACCATTGTTTATTTTCTCAATTATTGGTTATTATGTTGAACTATAGAATGCTTAATTTTAGTTGTTGTTTATGTGATTATATTTATCTGCGTGGTTGTGATTATTCATTTTTCATATTGTTGAGTTAAGACTGGTACAACTCATGGATGATGTTAATATCATTCACTGGGCCTTCGTCACGGACTCGTATTCTCGTATTTTGGAAAGCGGGGCGTGACACCCCAGTGGAGAGTAGTTGTCTAATGGTATTATGTCTTCGACGAATGTGTGTAGATTTACCATTATACATATTGCTCTGTGCTCTACAAATTGCAGATTGGGGGTTCAGACCTTGTCCACCTTGGAATATCCTCAAGAAAGTTGCGTAACCATTTAGCCTCTTCCCCACATTTTTTCAGTGCGATGAATTCAGATTCCATCGTGGATAATCACTGTTTGTTTTCAGGATTTCCAAGAAACAGTTGCACCACCTAGTGTAAACACATGACCACTAGTGGATTTTGAATTATCACTAGATATCCAGTTTGCATCAGTGTATTCTTCAAGTACAGCCGAATATCTTGTATAATGCAGTCCATTGTTACGAGTAAAATGCAAGTACTTCAGTACTCTTGTAATCGCTTACCAATGTTCGCTTCTAGAATTACTCGTATATCTACTTAGTTTGCTAACTGCATAGGCTAGGTCTGGTCTTGTACAACTCATCAAGTACATTAGACTGCCTATAATTCTAGAGTATTCTACTTGAGAAATACTCTCTCCTTTATTCTTGGATAAGTGTAGAGTTAGATCGATTGGAGTTCTGGCAATTCCAGAATTATCATTATCAAACTTTCCAAAAATATTGTCTATATAATGTGACTATCTTAAAATAAGCTCATCTGATGTTCTTGTGATTTTAATTTCCAATATAACATCAGCTAGCCTCATGTCTTTCATGTCAAACTCCGAGTTCAACATATTTTTAACAGATTTAATCATCTTATCATTGCTTCCAATAATTAGCATGTCATCTACATACAAACATATAATGACATCCATTTTTTGTGTTGTTGACATATACACATTTATCACATTCATTAATCTTGAAGCCATTTGTCATCATGACATTGTCAAATTTCTCATGTCACTGTTTTGGAGCTTGTTTCAAGCCATATAATGACTTCACTAGTTTACGCACTTTCTTTTCATGTCCTGGAGCTGAAAATCCCTTAGGTTGTTCCATGTAGATTTCTTCATCTAAATCTCCATTAAGAAAAGCTGTTTTCACATCTATTTGATGTACTTCAAGATTGCGCAGAGCTCCTATTGCAAGTACCATCCTAATGAACATTATTTCTCGTCACATGAGAATATGTATCAAAATAATCAAGACCTTCCTTTTGTTTATAACCTTTAATTACAAGTCTTGCCTTGTATTTATCAATTGATCCATCAGGTTTCATTTTTCTCTTGAAGACCCACTTGGAACCTAAATGTTTACTACCTGGTGGAAGATCCACTAGTTCCCAAGTATGATTTCGCAAGATAGAATCAATTTCGCTCTTGATCGCTTCTTTCCATAGATGACCCATCACTAGAGTTCACACCACTTCCATGAAGGTTTGGGGTTCACCTTCAATCATAGCAGTCAAGAAATTCGGACCAAAAGATTTTTTCGTTCTTGTTCTTTTACTGCGTCGAGGTTCCTCCTCGACTTCTTCATCTTGTCTTCACTATTTTCACTAATAGTCTCATGTATTCAAGTTCCTCCTTTGACTTACATGGAAAATACATCTTCAAAGAACGATGCATTTTTAGACTCCATTATCATGTTCTTTGGTATATCAGTGATATCTAAATGTTTACTATCTTGTCAGTTTTGTCTCAACACAAGTTTCACACTTGTGTTTGGAATCAATTTAGAATATTGGTATATGGTTCAAGTTAATTAATCTACGCAATGTATCATAATTAACATACTAGTCTACCATGCCTTAAACTAGAAGACTCAAGCATATAAGTACAAGAGCTAGCTTTATTGATATTCTTGACCATGGTCATTACATTGAGTTTAAACATTCCACCACTCATGTATCCTCTACCAAACATACATTCCACTCTTTGACAAAATAAATTGGTACACTAGGCAAAATCTGTGATTATTAAGCAACAAACCAGATACAAGGTTCTTGCTGATTTCAGGAACATATGCAATTTTGTTCGGAGTTAGTTCCTTTTCAGAAGTCATCTTTAAGACCACCTTGCCTTGGCCCTTGATTTTTGAAGTAGCCGAGTACCCCATAAACATCTTCTCCCCATTCTCTAATGGTTCAAAAGTGGAGAACATACTTCTGTTGGAGCACACGTGTCGAGTAGCTCCAGTGTCAATTCATCATTCCTTGGGGTTTGAACCTATCATGTTCACCTCTGAGATCACAGCTGAAAGGTTGATATCGGAAACATCTTGGGCAATGTCTTCAATCATGTTTGCTTCTCTGTTCCTGTTCTTCTTGGGTAGTCTGCATTCAGTACACTTGTGACCCATCTTGTCACAATTGAAGCACTTGCCTTGAAACTTCAGCTTCTTGGAGATTCCTCCCCTTAGACCCCAACTCGGGACCCTTGTTGTTGTACTTGTTGGAACATTGTTTATGTTCCACTACATTTACCTTGGTCGCATGACTGATGACTCCGACCTTTTCAGATCCTCTATTATCTTTTTCAATATGAAGTCTGACAATGAAATCTTCAATGCCCATTTCTTTCCTCTTATGCTTTAGGTAATTCTTAAATTCTTTCCAACTTGGTGGTAATTTTTCAATTATACATGCAACTTGGAAACTTTCACTTTAGTTCATACCTTCAGCATGAATCTCATGCAAAATGAATTGTATTTCTTGAACTTGACTGATCACTGTTTTAGAATCTACCATTTTATAGTCTAGGAAGTGGCCCACAATAAATTTATTGGCGCCGACATCCTCAGTTTTATACTTATGGTCTAGTGATTTCCAAAGTTCTTTAGCAGTTCTTTTTTCAATGTACACATTATACAAAAAATCGGCTATTCCGTTGATTATGTAATGCCTACATAAGTAATCATCATTTTTCCAAGCATCCACAGTGGCAATGACTTGGTTATCTCGCTCATCTTTCTTAAGATTTAGAGCTTCTTCGTTCAAGAATCTTGCAAGGTTCAAGGTGGTCAAATAGAGCATCATTTTATGTTGCCACCTTTTGAAATTCTGCCTGCTGAACTTTGCAGGTTTCTTCCCATGGGAGACTAAGACAGGTACAACAGTTGGCATTGGCACTCGTGCCGTAGCAACAGTCGGTACTTGTGTTATATCAGCAACCAACACTTGGACCGTTTCAGACACAACATCATTCTCCGATGCATTATTCATTTCGATTCTGAAAAATACACAATACGAGTGTAAGTTTTCCAGATTAAAGAAAAGAAAAGAAGTGCCTCAGAATCAACAGAAATAAATCTAACGAGATGAAAGAAAACTGTTTTAAGCTTGTTACAAAAGTGTTGCGATTTTATTTACAAATACTTCAAAAAGAAACCCAATACGATTAAGAGGCACAAAATCAGAAGAGAAGGAGAATAGGAAGAAAATTTTCAAATAAATGAAATTGAATGAAAATGAATTTACAAAATTACAAACCAGATGATTATTAAAGCAGAGGAGCGTCGAGGCTTGTGTAGCACACAATCTCCTTAAAACAGTTTTCACCTCGTCCGGGTGCTAGAGCCAGTTGAGGCGTCTGTCTCCCAGGATGCAACAACGAAGAGTGTTCACGCAGACACCACGTAACGCTCTCAAACTGGCAGCGTTAGAATTCTATCACCGAATTACCGAATGAACATACAAAATGAATCAGAATTGAGAGGAAGATAGGAGATTTGGTGCTAGGAAGAAAGTGAGGGGGGGCCTCAATTTATAGGGCCAGGGTGAGGGACTGTAATGGCAGACAAGACTACGAATGCCTTCAGTGTAACTGCAGACAATCTATTGAATGTGTACACTGTAATGGTAGACATTATTCAATGCCTTTGAATGCCTTCAATATAACTGCAGACAATCAATTGAATGCGAACACTATAATGACAGTCAAATTGTTTAATACTGTACTGAAACAACGGACAAGACCGAACAGTGTAACTGTAGCAAAAAGTGGCTCTGCACGGGGTGGGGTTATATCGGTCCGGCATTCGTGTCCGCAGGACGTGCGGGCGCACAAAAACCGCATGTAATCTGGTACGTGATTTGCACACCCCCCCTGCGCACGCGAGAGAGAGCATATCTTGTCTAGCTATCTTACAATGCTTAGAAAGAGGTTATTATATATCCTCTTCTAATTCTTTTGATTTTTCCGATGTCGGACTATGTTCCCTCAACCCATTTTCAGAAATGAAAACGTCTCACTTTGTAAGACAATTTCTCATTCACCCCTTAACCGGTTTTAGCAAATAAATATATGACTTTGATCTAATCACGAAGGAGAACACAAATCAATCCTCTGAATAATTCATTGAGAGGTCTCATATTAAATCTGTAATACCCCGTGTGTGTATATATATATATATATATATATATATATATATATATATATATATATATATATGGGCAAAAGGGATATGAGCAACTTGCTCATTTAGTAAATAAGCAATTGATTATGTGGCATGCATGTGATACATTGGACAACTAACCCTTTAAGGAATTTCCAATCACATGTTTGCCACATCATAAATTGCTCATTTACTAAATGAGCAAGTTGCTCATACCCCTTTTTCCCTATATATATATATATATATATATATATATATATATATATATAGGGAAAGCTTCGGTTGTGCACTACCTCTAGTGCACACGGCGTGTTCTAAATATGTAAAATCAAATCATTTGAAATTCATTTACCCATCCATTGAAGTGTTACAAAATTGTATGGCTGAAAATCATTGTTTTTTATAGTCACATGATGGATGGGCAAATGAATTTCAAATAATTTGATTTTACATATTTATACTAATTTAGATGTGTAGATCAATGTGAACGGTTCGGATCGTCGATATGAATGCCCAAAGACCTAGTGCATACACCGTGTGCACTAGAGGAGTGCACAACCGAAGCTTTCCCTATATATATATATATAGAGAGAGAGAGAGAGAGTTAGTCTATTATGAGATGGTGAGATGGGCTCCTTATCGTGAGCGGGAGCCACCAGCCATCCAATCTAATTTCATTCAGATCGAATGGCTGAGATCAGATCCCGTTCTCCATCCTGTTTTGTTGAGGGTAAAATGGTCATTTACCCCCTCTCCTTATCTTTTTGGCATGCTGGCTCCCAACTCATATCCCGCTCTATCTTCGATCGTAAGAAACCCTAGCCTCCTCTCCTTTTCTTACTCCCGCGCTCTCCTTCTTCCACTGAAACCCTAATCGTTGGAGAGAAACCCCCATTCTTATCTCTATCGATCTTTCACTCTCTTTGACGAGAAGACTTTAGCTTACGATCGGACCGTCCTCTCTCTCCCTTCGACGAGAAACCATACTGAGCATCTTCGATTCTCTCTCTCTCTCTTTCCGTTGAAGAACGGTTTCGATTTCTACTTTCCTGGATTCTGTCACCCTCTTCGACGAGAAACCCTAGCCCCTAAATCTCCAAAAGGTCTCAGTGGTCTCTTTCTCTCGATCTGCGATCGAAGACCCAAATCGCAATTAGGGTTGCGAGGCTCTCTCTCTATCTTCGACGTCAAACCCAGCTTACGATTAGGGTATTCGATTCCTCAGCGATTCGAATAGAAACCCTAGCCCCCAATCATTCTTATCAGGTATTCTCAGGTATTCTCACTTTCAAATTACATTTCGTTTTCTTATGTAATTCGAAAGGTCGAGTTCTGATGCATTTTTTTTCATGAATCTGGGCTAAGATGACTGCTGATTTGATGCTCATGCTTTGATGTCAATATTTTTGCTATGGCAGTGATGAAATCACACTATTATGCTTCATTATGAGATTACAATGTGGTGATATTACACTAATGTACCTAATTTGGTTATGACTGTGATGATATTACACTGTTATGCTTCATTCATAATTTAGGGATTGAAGATTTTCTGAATTTGGGCAATGATGAACTTAATTTGGGTCTCTTTTAGTTTTGCACATTGTTTTGTCATGGTGCATTACACTTCTACTGCTTCTTTGAATATGAGTTGTGTTTCTGAGGCTCTATCCTTCAATAGTCTTTCATTATGATCACTGAGATCACTGAGAAGTCATTATGGCTCTCTGAATATGAGATTGGTTTTGACATGGTATATTTCACTATTGGTGATGCATTCATTATGCTTCCTCAGACAATTCTCTGATCTTCATGAAATGTGATATTCAAAAAGTTCTGAGCCTAAATAGTGAAGAAATTAGTGTGATGCTGAGCCATACAGTTGTCTTTAGAATTGTGTTTCTTGCATCCTTGACAAAAGATTGTTCAAAGCATCTGCATCTATTTTGAGAGTTTTGAGAGTAAGAAAAGGAGAGGAGGCTAGGGTTTCTTACGATCGAAGAGAGAGCGAGAGTGAGTTGCGAGCCAGCATGCCAAAAGATAAGGAGAGGGGGTAAATGACCATTTTACCTTCAACAAAACACAATGGAGAACGGGATCTAATCTCAGCCATTCGATCTGAATCAAACTAGATTGGATGGTTGGTAGCTCCCGCTCACGATAAGGAGCCCATCTCACCATCTCATAATAGACTAACTCTATATATTCTTAGTTTCAAATTACATTTCGTTTTCTTATTTGAAGTTTCACTATGAAAAAAAGAGTCAGTATGGCCTCTACTGTATATATATTGTAGAGGTGTATTTTTATCAGTCAATATGATCTCTTCTCATGATAAGGAGAGCTATTCACAGCTATTTTTGGTATATCAGAAGAGGGCCCATGGCCATTTTTGTGTGTTGGTCTAGGCAATGATGATATGCACTACCTAACAAGCTAATAAGCTACAACTAGTTGGCGCGGCATAATAATGCAGCCCTATACACATTCTTAATGCTTGATTTACAACATGAATATATAGAAGTGTGTTCTGAGCCTACGACTAATTCAGTTCATGTGTTGAAGACAACTGTGATGATGAAAAATTTAGCTCTCCGAATAAACTTGAGTAGAGCCAGCATTTATTTAATTAATTTTGAGTCGATTAAGACCTTTTAAAAAAAGGTAAAATTATGTATTAATTTGCCGGCAACAAATTTGTTTAGCAGGAAGATGGGGATTTTGGAGATGTTAGATGACCTCTTCTATTTGTTTAATATGTATGTTCATTATATTTTTTTCTATGTAGAATGGAATTTGAAGAGTTACCAAGCCAAGATGTTCATAAGGGTTGGAGAGATGTTGATGATGATTCTAAACCAAATGTTGGTTTAGTATTTGCTAGTTTAAAGGAAGGTTATGGATTTTACAAAAAATATACAAAATTAGCTGGTTTTTCTGTTCGCAAATCTGCTACAATGATGGATACTATTACAAAGGAGAGGTATTCACAACTATTTGTATGCTCTAAGTAAGGTAAGCCGACAACTTTAGATGAAGGAGTGAATGTTGCCGGTATTGAAGAACCATCTTCTTCAAATGTCATCAAGAGAAGGAGAAGGGATGTGACTAGAGAAGAGTGTATGGCTCAAATTCGAATTCAAAAAGACGATGATGGGAGATGGTCAATCCGAAGGTTTGTTGAGGAGCACACTCATTCTTGTGTTACACCTAGAAAGCAACAGTTCTTAAGAAGCAATAGAACTGTTACCGAAGCACAAAAAAGTTTACTTAGTTCGTTCAAAGAAGCTAACATAAGAACTTCTGAGTTTATGTCCTACATGGAGATAGAAAATGAGGGTTTCAGTCATATTAATTGTACTAAAAAGGACATTAGGAATTCGATGCAAAGAGATAAGGATCGGAGTAGAGCTTATGATGTGGACCTATTGATGGAGCACTTGCAAGAGGAAAAGGATATGAATCCTTCTTTTTGTTTTCATTATAAGGTGGATGAAGACAACAAATTAACTCATGTCTTTTGGGCTGATGCTCTAGCCAGGAAAGCTTACAAGCATTTTGGTGATGTGCTAATTTTTGATACTACATATGACACAAATCAGTACAAATTGGTTTTTGCTCCATTTACTGGAGTTAATCATCACGGTCAATCTGTCAATTTTGGTGCAGCTTTCATAAATAAAGAAACGACCGAGTCGTTTCTTTGGTTGTTTGAAAAATGGGCTGAAACAATGTGTGCGCCTCCTCCTACAGTTATTATTACAGATCAAGATCCCGCAATGGAAAATGCTATCCGACTATGTTTTCCTGGTTCCAACCACAAGCTACGTATGTGGCACATTCTTAAAAAGCTTCCAGATAAGCTTGGTGGTCCGGGCCTTAATAGTGATTTTAGCATTCCATTTCATAGTAGCATTTGGGATTCAGAGACGCCGGAAGAGTTTGAGATGAGATGGAATGAAGTTATGAACGCTAATTTGTCTATTTCAGGTAACCCTTGAATTAATGATTTTTACCGTAGCTAACAAATTTTTAGTAGTCTTAATACTTGATAAATATTGAAATTGTAGATAATCCTTGGCTTTCTGATATTTATGAGCTTCGTGAAAAATGGATACCAGCTTATGCTAAGCATATTTTCACTGCTGGAATTCGCATAACTCAAAGATCAGAAAGTATGAATGCTTTTGTGGATAAGTATGTTAATAGTAAAAATACTTTGCACGAATTTATTACAAGGTTTGAACGGGCGAAAGGAAACAAAGACAAAATCAGTTAGCAGCAGACTACACAACTCTTCATACAAAACCCAAACTGCAAACAGATTTAGAAATTGAGAAGCAAATGTCTGATGTGTATACGAGAGAGAAATTTCATGTTTTTCAAGATGAATTAGTTCAAAGTCTAAATTACGCATCTTTAATGAAAGATGCTAATGGGAGTGTGCGGCACTATATTGTGAGGAGAATGGGAATGTCACAAAAATCAGACAAAGTAAGGGATGTGTTCTATGAAGGAATGGATAATGCTGGGTCCTGTACATGCAGAAAATTTGAAGTTGATGGAATCCCTTGTAAACACATTCTTGTTGTTTTGAGGAATGAGTTTGTTGATTGCCTACCTCAATCTTATATCTTAAAGCGGTCGACCGCCTCAGTAACTACCGAGATTGTGTATGATGATGGTGGCGAAGAAATTATTGGTAGCTACGGTAGTCCACAAGATTTGGATATGGTGGAGTTTACAAATGAAATCCACAAGTTGATGAGGATTGCTCGCTCATCCAAAGAGATGTGCCAAAAGGTCAAAACATTAGTAGTTGCCGATATTGCAGAATTGTAACAAGATATGCCCCAAGAATTGCAAGCAAGAAGCACTTCCTTACCTAAATCAGTAAACATTCATGTACCGGATATTGCAAAGACCAAAGGTAGCGGGAAGCGAATTAAAGGAGGGAAGGAAAAAGCCATGGAGAAGGCCGCGAAGCCATTAAGGAAGTGTCGTTTATGCAAGAAGCGTGTTAATCATGACAGTCGGACTTGCCCTTTGAAGGAAAGGTTGGTATTTTTATAAATAATTTATTTCAACTTTTGTCATATATAATATATCTTTTATTTAATTGGTGCTTATTATTCGTGTAGTTCTAATTTGAACGAGTCACAAGCTTCAACTACTTTTTCAACAATGGAATCCATAACGGAAGAAGCTCCAAATATTGCATGAACTTTAGTTGTTTGTGACTGTGGATTTTGTAGGTAAGTGTTTTACATGATTATACTCATATTGTTTTGCTATATGTGTAATTATTTTTGAACCATTCCAAATATGTTCATATGTTAAATTAATCGTTATGTGTTGACTGTTTGCAGGCAATTTGATGATGGGTATAACAGAAATGCATGATTTTTCACCATCTTCAAAAAGTTGGTAAAATGATTTTGCTTATACAAATAATACCAAGTTAGTAGGCAGTGATGAAAAGTTTATGACTAATTTTATTTATGCATGAATTTGTTGAATCATGAGTTTGGTTATGACTGTGATGATATTACAGTGTTATGCTTCATTCATAATTTAGGGATTGAAGATTTTCTAAATTTGGGCAATGATGAACTTAATTTGGGTCTCTTTTAGTTTTGCACTTTGTTTTGTCATGGTGCATTACACTTCTGCTGCTTCTTTGAATATGAGTTGTGTTTCTGAGGCTCTATCCTTCAATAGTCTTTCATTATGATCACTGAGATCACTGAGAAGTCATTATGGCTCTCTGAATATGAGATTGGTTTTGACATGGTATATTTCACTATTGGTGATGCATTCATTATGCTTCCTCAGACAATTTTCCTAATCTTCATGAAATGTGATATTCAAAAAGTTCTGAGCCTAAATAGTGAAGAAATTAGTGTGATGCTGAACCATACAGTTGTCTTTAGAATTGTGTTTCTTGCATCCTTGACAAAAGATTGTTCAAAGCATCTGCTTCCAATTTTTTCAGTTTCCACACCTAATTTTATTCCTGCTTTAAGCATTTTAGGTACTCTGGATATTTACATATCATGAAGTATTAAATTTTTATTGTACTTGCTAAACTATTGTCATCCTCTTGTAGTTTGCTTTAATTTTGCTCTTGTAGTTTTTTGGGCAAAGACTTGGTTGATTATCTTAACAATGAGAATGAGACCCAGACATGGTTGTTTTTCTTGCAAGAAGAAATTACAGCAAGATGAAGATATTTACATGTATAGGTCGGTTGGTATAGAATCTCATGTATATTCTTTGATCTTAATTTGCAGCTTATATCATATATTTCTACTTCAAATAATTGTTTGATGAATGAATGAATTGCAGGGGAGAGAAAGCTTTCTGCAGCTGTGACTGTCGCGATAAAGAGATTTTGTTGGAAGAGGAGATGGAGAAGCCAGCAAGTGATACTTCCACCGAGTGTCTGGTTTCTTCGTTTTAGGAGGAAACGTTCATATCAGGATTGGCTTTTTGCTTTACTTCTGGGATTGCAGAAATCAAATCGCTAGTCGAAAATAAAATTCCTACTACTACTACTGATGCTTTAGATCAATGAACAACGAGAGACTTGTGAAGTAAACAAAATAATCATCCATCAATAAAGAAGAAGAGCTGTTTGTATGAATCGTTAAGCGCGGTAGTGATATGATCCCTATGTATACTCCATTTGTCTTGCTGATTTGTTTCGGTGATCGACGATGAGTTGTGGTGGTGGAATATTGACTGTGAATAATGCTCTGCTGCTTAGTACATTTTCATCAGATAAAAATTTGGCTATTTATTTGTATAGTTTTGATCGAATTGGGCATCATAGTTTCATAAGTTTATCAATAAATATGATCTAGTTTTAGATACATGTATGTTCAAGTTTGTTTGCTTCAGTTCTGGTTGGTTTTGTTGTTAGAACTTGAATGAAGATTTTGGTTCTATGGATGTGCTTTAGAGTTGTACATTTTGGTTCTATGGAAATGTGTTCAACTGATATTAATAAAATTCATTCTTCTCGTATGAACACATAGCTGGCAAATTGTTTTCTTCATAGGATATTATTGGCTTATTACTGACAATAGTTCTAGTTTGTTAGGTTGCGTTCTTTCTTGAACCGAACTCTAATTGTTAGGTTTAGTTCTGCTATGTAATTTAAGAAACAAGCACCCAATATACACATTTTGTGCATTCGATCATTAACTCAATAAAGACCTTTAGTTCCTGGATATAGTTTGCACCAACAATTGCAGGAACACTCATTCAAAAGAAAAAATAAACAATTGCAGATATTTTATAGCATATTTAGTGCACCAATGGAATTTAATACTTGTGCAGTCCATATAAAACATTCTATTCATGTGTTTAATTTTTTTAGATATTGCAAAGTGAGCATGTCCCCATTTGGTTAAGCTCGGTTTGCACCGTGGCAAAAGCTCTTCCGCAAAAACTAAAAACAACCTGCTCAACCTTTCATTCAATAATAATTTCATAAATTGGTCTGTAGAAACAGAAAAAAATAGATGCAGATGCTTTGAACAATCTTTTGTCAAGGATGCAAGAAACACAATTCTAAAGACAACTGTATGGCTCAGCATCACACTAATTTCTTCACTATTTAGGCTCAGAACTTTTTGAATATCACATTTCATGAAGATTAGGAAATTGTTTGAGGAAGCATAATGAATGCATCACCAATAGTGAAATATACCATGTCAAAACCAATCTCATATTCAGAGAGCCATAATGACTTCTCAGTGATCTCAGCGATCATAATGAAAGACTATTGAAGGATAGAGCCTCAGAAACACAACTCATATTCAAAGAAGCAGTAGAAGTGTAATGCACCATGACAAAACAATGTGCAAAACTAAAAGAGACCCAAATTAAGTTCATCATTGCCCAAATTCAGAAAATCTTCAATCCCTAAATTATGAATGAAGCATAACAGTGTAATATCATCACAGTCATAACCAAATTAGGTACATTAGTGTAATATCACCACATTGTAATCTCATAATGAAGCATAATAGTGTGATTTCATCACTACCATAGCAAAAATATTGACATCAAAGCATGAGCATCAAATCAGCAGTCATCTTAGCCCAGATTCATGAAAAAAAATGCATCAGAACTCGACCTTTCGAATTACATAAGAAAACGAAATGTAATTTGAAAGTGAGAATACCTGAGAATACCTGATAAGAATGATTGGGGGCTAGGGTTTCTATTCGAATCGCTGAGGAATCGAATACCCTAATTGTAAGCTGGGTTTGACGTCGAAGATAGAGAGAGAGCCTCGCAACCCTAATTGCGATTTGGGTCTTCGATCGCAGATCGAGAGAAAGAGACCACTGAGACCTTTTGGAGATTTGAGGGCTAGGGTTTCTCGTCGAAGAGGGTGACAGAATCCAGGAAAGTAGAAATCGAAACCGTTCTTCGACGGAAAGAGAGAGAGAGAGAATCGAAGATGCTCAGTATGGTTTCTCGTCGAAGGGAGAGAGAGGACGGTCCGATCGTAAGCTAAAGTCTTCTCGTCGAAGAGAGTGAAAGATCGATAGAGATAAGAATGGGGGTTTCTCTCCAACGATTAGGGTTTCAGTGGAAGAAGGAGAGCGCGGGAGTAAGAAAAGGAGAGGAGGCTAGGGTTTCTTACGATCGAAGATAGAGCGGGATATGAGTTGGGAGCCAGCATGCCAAAAAGATAAGGAGAGGGGGTAAATGATCATTTTACCCTCAACAAAACAGGATGGAGAACGGGATCTGATCTCAGCCATTCGATCTGAATGAAATTAGATCGGATGGCTGGTAGCTCCCGCTCATGATAAGGAGCCCATCTCACCATCTCATAATAAACTAACTCTATATGTATATATATAGGGCCTTTCCGTTGTGCACTACCCTCTGTGTGAACTTTTTACACGGAGTGCACATGGATCATCCGAACCCTTCACATTGATCTACACATCTAAATTAGTCTAAATATGTAAAATCAAGTCATTTGGAATTCATTTGCCCATCCATTGAAGTGTTACAAAATTGTGTGGCGGAATATCGTTTGTTTTTATACTAACTTGATGGATGGGCAAATGAATTCCAAAAGACTTGATTTTACAAATTTAGACTAATTTAGACGTGTAGATCAATGTGAACGGTTCGGATCATCCATGTGCACTCCGTGTAAAAAGTTCACACGGAGTGCACACGGAGGGTATTGCATAATGGAAGGGCCATATATATATATCTCTCTGTGTGTGTGTGTGTGTGTGTGTGTGTGGTAGAATAATAGGTGGGCCTATAATGTGATTTATGGGGCACTACATAGTGGTATCAGAGCCGACTTTCGACATCGATCGTGATGCTACAATGGTTGCAAGGCCAGTATAGATGGCTTAGGACCAGTACAGATATCATAGAAATAACATCCATGTGTGGGTCACATCGGCTAGAAATCTGATCCTGTATTAGATTGTATGCTCCGGGCTCAGCGAGGACACTGAGTTCTTAAGGGTGTGTATGTAATACCCCGTATCTTAAGATATATATATATATATATATATATATATATATAATAAAACACAAGAAAATTCAAAGAAGAACTATCAACTGGTTCTCCTTCAATTGGAAGAAAATCAACGGTCCAAATTTATGCTCACAAAAGACATTTTCCCGCCCATTATTGTAGCTACAGTTCCCATTACTGTAACTATAGTAGCCACATCCAGATTTATACTTTATGTTATGTAAAGTAGTTGATATTTGTTTGGGTTTTAAAATTAATTAACCTTTAATCCTTACTTTTAATTAATTAAGAAAAGACTAATTAAAATCACACTAATCTTAATTAAGAAGAGCTTTAATTGTCGTGGTTAAATTAGACTTTTCTTAATTAATTAATATTTAGGGATTAAAAGTTAATTAGTTTCCATCTAATTTAGCTTAATTAACTCAACCAAAACATTAGGGATTAAGCTTAAATAAAATGAATTAATCCCTAATTTTGGATTAATTTTATGTAAAAAAAGTGTTTTAAATTACTTTCGTTACAGTATTAATATAACAAATACAAAGCTAACATTAAATTTGTAATACCCCGCAAATTAGCATATAGCTATTTTTGCATTGTAATCCGTGCACGTCTGAGTATTTTACACGATTAAATATTTTCTAATAATTATCAGTTTTAATTGAGAAATTTCAAACATATGAGCTGTTTTGAATCCGATGAGACAAACTCCGGTTATCTTCTCAATTTAACGGTGGATTTGTCCCGATTGTTTTGACAAGACAATTGTCCGGAAAAAATTATAATTTCTATAAAACATATATTTTTATAGATTTTAAATTATATATATTGGTTATTTTAAATTGAGCTAGTGCTTGAATTGAATATGGATTGTGTTTGTACACAAGGGTTACTATTTTTGACCTAGGGTTACTTGACCTAAACTAGGGTTAGGAACCCTAGCATCATATGATCATGGCTTGGATCTTGATAAAGATCCAATGGTGGAAACAATTCACCATATGAAGTTGACTTCATGAAGAATGAGAAGTTTCCAAGAAACTTCAAGGAAATTTGTGTTGGCAACATCTCATCGATCCATCCCCACTCAACTCCACCTTACCCCATCCTCCCCCTCCATTCAATTCCGGCTCCATCTTCAAACTCTAGCCCTCCATCTCCTATAAATCCCCCACTCCACTCATTATCTCATCTCTTATCTTCTTGTTTTGTTTTTGGATTCAAAAAAGAAAAAAAAGAGAAGTAGAGAAGGAGAAGAAGAAAAGGTGGATTCTTTGAGTAGTGGAAGAGGAGAAGAGTAGTAGTGAAGGAGAAGGAGTTGGCCAAAGATTCTACAAGAGGAGCAAGTGAGCCAAGGAGAAGAGCAAGCAAAGCTACAAGGAGGTTCTCTTGTAACTTGAAGATGTGGGTGATCTCTCTCAACTCTAAAAATTTATTTTCTTGATGTGTATGTGAATTCTTAGCTTGTGGTAGTGTTTGGAGAATTTGGATTATCATGTATGATAAGTGGAATGCGAAGAAATGATAGTTGTATGGTAAGAACAACACATTTTTATAAGCTTTTGTTAAGAAGAATGCTTGTAAGGGTGGGTTTGGGAATTTCTTGCTCCCAAATGGTTTGGAATTTGGGGCTCAAATTTTGGAAATTGTTCTTCTATGTATGTAGAGAATACATGAATTTTTTCATAATATTTGGAAGCAATTTGATAGTCCAAACATAGGACCCAATCTCGGACAATAAGCAGCCAAAATTGCTGCTGGCTATGTAAAATTTGTTGTGTATTTCCGATTTTGTATCTCAGTATAGCCTGGGTATTTTGAGATGAAAGTTTTTTTGGACACTCTTGTATGTGTCTACAACTGTAATCTTGAAATTCATATTTTTCTGAGGTCGTTTGCTACCTCAAAGAAATTGTAGAATGCGACTGGTCTGAGAAGACAGAGCTGAAGCTGTCTGTGTTTGGGACTAAAGTTCAAAGGACATAACTCCCTGTGTGTATATGATATTGCTATGAAATTTTTGGAGTAGCTTTTGGTATGAGTCTGTTTGATGATTCTAAAATTTTAGAATTTTTAGAGGTCATTTCATGAGGTTTCAAAAATGAACCGTATAAAGTGGTATAAACCCTGTTGAAAGAGTAGCTGAAAATTATGCTATGTTTAAGGGGTCATAACTCATTGTGTGAGATGAATCTGAATACAAATTTTGGACACAATGGAATGGTTTATGTGTGGATTAAGAATCTCAAATTTCATGAGCATTGAACTTAAGGTGGATTTGTTATTGAATTTCAAAGTGAACTAGGTTCAGCCTAGTGCAAATCGACTAGTCTGTGAAGTTGGGAAATTCTGGAATTATTCGTTAAAAATTTGGAAAATTGACCAACTAGAGATTTGTAGTAGGGAGTCATAACTTTCTAACCCATCTTGAATTTTGTAATTCCAGCTTGTTGGCTAAGAGTTATGATTTTTCAAAGACTAAAACAGATCCAGTCTAGTCGATGCCCTATTTATTGAAAAAATCAAAATTTCCCCTATTTGTACACCCGATGGAAATTTGGGTTTTTGAGGACTTTAGTGATTGAATCTGAGAATGTGTTCAACTAAGAAGTTGAAGTAGACACTCCTACCTTTCTATAGAATTCGGAATCGAGTAATTCCGATGAGCGAGTAAATTTTTATGACGTTGGAAAAGTGCATCGAGTGCATGAAGGAACATACAAGCTGAGAATGTATGAGGTTTTATGGTGTCAAGATGATCGAATTTGAGAAAATGGTTAACTGGAGAGTTGTAAACTAGGATCTTATCTTTCCAGAATGGTAGTATCAAGCAATTCCGACTTGTGTGCTGGAAGATATGGATGTTACAAGTTTAGCAACTCGTTGTTTAGTTTGACTTCGAGCTTAAGTTAGCTCGGGGACTTGAGTTCTTTAAAGAATTGAGGGAGTCATCCACTAGGGGATTGCAGTGGATCTCCATACCCTTCTAGAAGTTTGATTGTGTTGGATTCCGATGAGCATAGCTTGAGTTACAGTTACTGCTATTTCTTGAACTAATCTATCGGACAATTGATGAGGAACCCTCTACATACCATAGTGTGATGATCATGAGCTATTGAGTTTCAAAAGATATTTTTTTAGCATTTCATCTGGAACTTAGACAAGTTCCTGTGCTTAGTACTCATGGTGGACATGAGTAGGTTGGGTTATAGCTCTGATCAGGAATTTGTAATTATGTGTGTGCTTACCTTCATTTGAATTGTATTGCATCCTTGGGGCACCGTTGGACTACTCGCTGAGGGTCACGGGCCGGGATTATTTGGTCGCTGACCTGTGAAGGTGTTGGGAATCAGTGGATGTGATTCCCGCAATGATTATTATTCTTACAGACCAGTCAAGCTCGACATTGATTGTTTGACACCGTGTATGATTTGAGTGACAACATGTTTTCAGTAAACTGCATTGATTAGGTTTCCTTATTTTGTTTCGCATAAAAACCGAATTGGTGTTAGGGGTGATTCCCTATAATCCGATTCGTTCTGAGAGTTGGCACTAGGTGGTGATAACCATGGGATTGTCTCTTTCTGTCATTAGGGATATGTGATGCGGTGCGTATCTTGCACTATTGATTCCTGAAGTACCGTGGTAAGAACGGGATGTCGATTTCCTGGCGGATAGGGGGTTTTAGACCTTCGAGGCCATCATGTTCTATGTGGTGGACAAGAACGGATCATTTTCGATCTTCTGCATAATGGATATGCTACAGTGTATTTATAAGTTCTTCACGACTTTTGAGTGGGGTCTGGGCGCTCGGCACTAGTGGCAAACCAAGACACCACTAAGTGACTGCAGAATGGATGAGACTGATTAATCTGCAACCTCCTCAGCCACGCTCTACTATCAGGAACAGGAAGTGTACAATAATAGAATGCATTGCATGGCGAGGGTTCGAATTCCTGAAACTAGAGAAACGGCTTGATCTGGGGCACATGTAGTATGGGATGGATGTGTGTCCAGAGTCTCGCTGACATTAGATTAAGGCATCTGTTCTATACTCTGTGTTTTGTATTAGACTTCAAGTCATGGCATACACGAACACTAGGAAATCAGGATACACTTTTCTTTTCCATTCAAGATGAATTGTGGGTGTGATAGTTGGAGATCGCTATTTTATTATCAGCATTTCGTCAGTAGAATTACTTACGTGCCCACTTAATTAGGTACTGGATACCGGAAGGGCAGGAGAGCCAACCAGTAGGGCATCCAAGTAGAGCGGCAGTGTACAAGCCTACCATTCGAGCCGGTGCAGAAATATCAGAGTCGCGCAGCAGAAGGCTCAAGTTGAGGGGAAAGTCCCAGGGAGGCAGATAGACCACACAGCGGATTTTTGGCAGTGACCAATCGACGGCCGATCGGGAAGATAGCCGATGGCTTCGCAAAAGGAGTTTGAATATTTTTTGTAATCAGTTGTAATGAGTTTATGTAATTTGTATTCCTTGTTCAAGGACGAATTAATATTGTAACTGATGATGTAATTACTCTGATGGCAATAATGGTTTTTTAAATTTCCGTGTTATTTACTGTATTGAGATGCATTTGATGACAAAGATTCTGGTTGTATCACGGATGTCCGTTGACGGGGATCCGGAACGTTACATAATTATTGATACAGTAAACCTATATTCAACCAAAGCTACTTTCAAGAAATTAAATCCAAGGAATTGCTTTTACTATAGTGCTTTTTCCTGTTTTCATTTTTTTTTACAACCAACCAAACCATCCATAATTATTTTAGTATGTAATTATTTTACGACATTCTAATTGTTTTTTTATAACTTATCATGTAGTCACTAATAAGATGGTATTGCATATAAATGTTGACCTATGTGATTTGTTAGTCAAATAGGATGGCATATATTTTACTGTTTACAGTGCTTTTCATGTACTGCATCGTTCAGATGACATGTCGTAGGCACGTGTCCACAGGTAAACCTAGTATATATATATATATATATATATATATATATATATATATATATATATATATATATATATATATATATATATATATATATATATATATATATTTATGTTATAATAATAGGGTTTATAAAATATATATAAATAGTAGGTTGGCCTATGGTGTGATTTATGGGGCATTACAAAATCGTTTGGAGCAGGCTGACGATAGTTTTCTATTGGGATCATTCTAACCATTAGGAAAACAAATTAAGCTTATCCTAGCTAACTAAATGAAATAAAAATTATTTTATTATTTTTAATAAGTTAATTCCATGGTTGCTACACATAAGAATATGATTAATAAAGCCAAGATTACATTTGAGATAAAATTTGACTATAGTTGTGATTTTTTTTTTTTACAATAGGCAGTAACAGTGGTGAAATCCGTCCTTCTAAGGAGGAGAATGACCTAAAGTGTATGATTTACTTTTCTCAATTTTGTGGATTTACTAAATCTTGCTCTTATTCAAAAATTAAAAGTGAGTTTACAATATTTGTTTAGTTTTCTTATTCATCATCTAAATTTTGTCCTTTTAAAAATTGCTCTATGATTCTGAGCTATTTCCAAATTTAGTGTTTTAATTTCAGGATTCTTACTCAGTTACTCTTAACATGGGTCTTAACTGCGTAGTTAGGACTCTTCCTCTAGGCCACATGGTGTCAATTTTCAAAAGGGACTAGGGAACGGAAGACCATAAGCCAATTTTCTTTATATTTGTGAAATTTTGTTCTTTGTTTATTTCGAAATGTACTCCTTTTTTTTACTAGCCAAAGCAATGTAATCAAAATTATTTTATACTCTAAACAAAATTTATTGTTGTTAAACTCACTTTTAATTAAACAGGTTACCAACAATATGACTTTGATCTGCTATACTAATTTCTTGATTTTATTGCACTATACAATTAACGATTCTTCGCTTGTATACAATTTATGTTTACGTGAATAAATTTCTGATTGGTGAAAACAATTTACAGGTTAATTGATTTTTAATTTTATTGTTATAGACCTGAAGGATTTTAATACCAACTCATAGTCTGCAATTCCTGTAACACCCCGGATCCTTGTTACAGGACATCCGTGATATCACCAGAATCTTTTCCTTCAAATGCATCTCAATACAGTAAATAACACGGAAATTTAAAAACTTTTATTACCAAAATAGAATCATTACATTAATAATTACAACCCTTATCTTGTTCTTGAACAAGGAATACAAATTACATAAATTTATTACAACTGATTATAAAAATATTCAACTCTGTTTGCGAAGCTTTTGGCTGTCTTCCAGATCAGCAATCGATTGGTTGCCGCCGAAAAACCTGCGGAGTGGTCTATCTGTCTCCCTGGGACTTGCCCTTCGGCTTGAGCCTTCTGCTGCGTGACTCTGATATTTCTGCACCCACTCGAATGGTAGGCATGTATACTGCCATTCCCCTTGGATGCCCTGTCGATCTTGGGCTCTTCTACACTTGTGACCTGATATTCATGTACCTAAAAGGTGGGGTACGTCAGTAATTCTACTGATGCAAGGCTGATAAGAAAACAGAGGTCTCCAAACTGGCAATCAAAAACCATCTTGAATGAAAAGAAAAATGTGCATCCTAATTTCCTGGTGTTCGTGTATGCCATGGTCTAACAACCAATGCACTGACCACCTGCCTTATTGTAATACAAGCAACCTTGGAACTCTGGATACGCATGCATCGCATACTACGTACATTCCAGGCCAAAACATGACATGGTCTAATCTAATACACGAAACAAGAATGCACACGATGCACCTGCACCTACTTTAATGCGATTCGTTTGGAAACGTATGCATCCCATACTACATACTTTCCCAAAATCAACTTCGATGGAAATGTATGCATCCCATACTACATACTTTCCAAAGAGTTTGCCTTCCTGAATGTAGGGTTCAATCCCTCGCCATGCAATGCATTCTAATTCGGTCCACTTCCTATTTCTGATAGTATGACATGGTTAAGGAGGTATAAATAAAAGACATAATTCGAGGCGCTACCTCGTTGTCACCAATAATTGTTGCATCGGACCCTCCTCGAAAGTTGTGACGAACTTACAGATATACACGCAACATATCCATTGCGCAGAAGATCCATTATGATCCGTTCATGTCCACCAACATAGAACATGACGGCCTCGAAGTTCTAAACCCCCTATCCGCCAGGAAATCGACATTCCGTTCTTACCATGATACTTCAGGACTCAACAGTGCAGGATACGCACAGCAGCACGTATCCCTAATGGCAGGAAGAGACAACCCCATAGTATCACCATCTACTGCTAACTCTCAGAACAAGTTGGATTATAGGGACTCACCCTTAACACCAATTCGGTCTTCGAGTGAAAACAATAATGGAAAACCTAATCAATGCAGTTTACTGAAGACAAGTTGTTATCCAAAATCACACTCGGTGTCGATCAACAATGTCGAGCCTGTTCGGTCTGTCAAAACAACAATCATCACGGGAATCACATTCTCTGATTCCCAATACCTTCGCAGGTCAGCGACCAAATAATCCCGGCCCGTGACCCTCAGCGAGTGGTCCAACGGTGCCCCAAGGATGCAATATAATTCAAATGAAGGTCAGCACACATATAACCATCAATTCTTGACCATTAACAGACTCAGGCATCGAGACAACAAACACAACCGACTAGAGCTATAACCCAACTCACTCATGTCCACCATGAGCACTAAACACAGGAACTTGTCTAAGTTCCAAATGAAATGCTAAAAATATTATTAAAACACGATAGCTCATGATCACCACACTACGGTATGCAGAGGGTTCCTCATCAATTTTTCGATGAAACAGTTCAAAAAATTGCAGTAGCTGTAACCCAAGCTACGCTCATCGAAAACCAACATACTCAGAATTTCTAGAAGGGTAGGGAGATCCACTGCAGTCCCCTAGTGGACGACTCCCTCACATTCCTTAAGGAGCTCAAGTCCCCAAGTCAACTTAAGCTTGAAGTTTAGTCTGAACAACAGGTTGCTAACTTGCAACGTCCATAACTTCTGACACACAATTCGGAATTTCTTGATATCCCTCATTCTGAAAAGATAAGACCCTAGTCTACAACTCTCCAGTTGACCATTTCCTCATACTCAATCATCTTTACACCTAATAACCCTTATATACTCTCAGCAGTATGTTCCTTCTTGTACTCGCTGCACCTTTCCGATATCATAAAAGCTTGCTCACTCATCAGAATTGCTCGATTCCAGGTTCTGTGGAAATGTAGGAGTGTCTACTACAATTTCCTAGTTGGACACGTCCCCAGATTCAATCCTTAAGGTCCTCAAAGTTACCAATTTCCATCGGGTGCACAACAAGGGAAGAGCTGATTTCTCTCGCAACCATTGCCTTTACAAGGCCGAATCTATCCCAACTTTGGAATTTCATAACTTCCAACCTACAAACTGGAATTACAAAATTCCAGTTGGGTTAGAAAGCTATTATTCCCTAATACAAAATCTCTAGTTGGCCAGTGGTCCAAATTCTTAACAGATAAGTCCAAGAATATCCATCTCCACGGACTAGACAACTTGTACTAGGCTGAACATAGCCTACTTTGAAATTCAATAATAAATTAACCTTAAGTACAATGCTCATGAAATTTGAGATTATCTATCTAAACATATACCATTTCATTGTGTCCAAAATTCACATTCAAATTCATTTCACACAATGATCTATGACTCCTCAAACATAGCAAGATTTTCAGCTATTCTCTTTCAGCAGGGTATTTACTACTCCTCACTAAATAGTTTGAAACCACCTCAAATGACCTCTAAAAATTCTAAAATTTGGGAATCATCAAATAGACTCATACCAAAAGCTACTCCCAAAATTTCATAGCAAGATCAGGCACACATAACTAGTTATGACCTTTTGAACATAAACCAAAAAGCAATCAGCTTCAGCTCTGGCCTCTCAGATCAGCTGTACTCCACAATATTTTTGAGGTATCAAATGACCTCGAAAAAATATGAAATTTTAGAATATAGTTTTGGACACATACAAGAGTGTCCATGAAAATTTTCCGCTCAAAATACACAACCCACACTGAGTTACCAATCCGAAAAGACACAGCACTTTTCACACAGCAGCAGCAATTTCGGCTGCTCACTGTGCTGACTTGGACCAATTGTTTGAGATACTAAATTGCATCCAAAAATTACGAAAAAAGTCATGGATACTCTACATACATAGAAGAACAACTTACCAAAATTTTATCTCATAATTCCGAGCCATTTGGGAGCAAGAAATTCTCAAACATGCCCTCACAATCATGCTACTTAACCAAACTCATAAAGGAGTTATTTTTTACCATACAACTTATCCTTCCCTAGCATTTCACATACTTAAACATGGTAACAAATATTCATAGCTAATACTAATTATCCATTTCATACCAAAAAAATTAAACACTAATTTGTAGAGTTAAGAGATCACCCACATGAAGTTTGCAAAAGAACCTCCTTTCTCCTAGCCTTGCTTACTTGTTTGTTTTCCTTTGCTCCTTTGCTTGTAGATCTTTCCCAACTCCTACTACACCTGTTCTTCTCCACTACCAATTCTCTACTAAAAAAACCTCTCTTTTATTTTCTTCTCTTTTTTTTTTTTGAACAAGGAAGGACATGAAGAAAGTTAGGAGGAGAAGGAATGGAGTTTGGAAAATGGAGTGAGATGAGATGGGAGGGGGTTATATGGGGCCGGAAATTTGAGGGTGGGTGTAGAATGGGGTGTGGTGAGGTGTAGGGTTGAGATGGAGGGTAGAATGGGTGAAAGGATGAATGGGTGGATTGAGTGCCAACAAAACTCTTCTAGAACCTTAGGAAGTTTCTTGGAAACTTCTCACATTTCAAAAGTCAAAACCACATTGTGAATTCTCTCCACCATTTGATCTTTATCAAGTTCCAAGCCATGATATGATGCTAGGGTTCCTAACCCTAGGTTAGGTCATGGAACACTAGGTCACCATACCCTAACCCTTATGCACAATTCCAATCCATATTCAATCCAAGCACTAGCTTAATTGAAAGTGACCAATATATATAAATTAAGATCTATAAAAATACTGTGTCGGCTACTCAGCTTGTGCACAGTTGAGTTTCGACTCCTCGATGCCATCTGTGGTGTAAGCAGTCAGGCTTTTCAGTTTTGTGCTGCGTGAGCTTCCTTGAGCTACTGTCTCGTTTTTCTGCTCTGCTAGACCAGCTTTCCCCCTTTTTTGTAGTGTGCTAGGCAGATTTTGGTGATTATGTGTGCTCCGAGTATTCTCTTCTTGCTCGCATCAGTGCCTTGTACCTTGCGGCAGCGAGCCGTAGTGTGAGTTTGCACTCCTCCTGGGTGCGGCAGGACGCTCCTTTTCTTGCTCAGTTTCCCTGGCCTCAGGCACAGTCCCCCTTTTTCGGAGTAGTTTCTACTTTTGTATTGCAGTTTCTGTCTTTGGTTGTTACCCTGTCGTTTTTCGATTTCTTTATTGTTTTCTTCTTTTCGTTTTACATCTTGTAAAACTATTGTAATTTTATTTGTATCGTTACTTTTTTTATTGATTAATATATTTTTTGATGGTTGGAGCCTTTTGGCTCTATCCGATATATCAAAAAAAAAGATCTATAAAAATACATGTTTTATAGAAATTACAATTTTCTCGTGATAATTGTCTGGTCAAAACAATCGGGACAATCCACAGTTTAAGTTGAGAAGATATCCCAAGTCTGTCTCATCGGGTTCAGAACAACTCATATGTCTGAAATCTCCCAATTAAAACTGATAACTATTAGAAAAATATGTAATTGTGTGCAATACTCAGATGTGCACGGATTACTATGCAAAAATAGCCATATGCTATTTTGCGGGGTATTACAATTCCAATGTATAATTTCCGATTTAATAAAAAAACATTGACCAAGTATTATAATTTTGTTAGTCTCATGCTTTCTCATTTGAGAAAAGAGAGAAAGATATACCACAATTTTAAACTCAGCTCAAGTAAATATAATCAAATTTACTCTACTTTCCATTTACAGTTTTAAAATACAAGTATCGCAACATTTACTATCTGTTCACAATCCAATATTTTCCCTTTCATCTTGCACTTTGGGATAACACCTTACAGTTAAAAGGTATAAAGAGTTGAATATATTGAAAGCCACATCGAAGTGATCTTTTTTCACTGCGCATTGTAGCAACCACCTTTGAGGAGAATGTCATCCTAACATCTTATATAATTTTTATCTGATTTTGAAACATGCCACAATGATAAAATGCTGAACATTTGTTTTTCATTTCTTAATTAGATATTCTTCTAAGTTGAAGTTTTGAATTTATTTTACAGTTTTATAGTCTCATGTATAAAAGACAAGGGCATATAGGCCTTATTTATAGACGTTAAGTACTGAACTTCTTTACTTATTTATTTACTGCTATAAAATAAACTCATATATAAAACTAATGTTCTTCACATGATTCTTCAAAAAAAATGTTCTTCACAAGGCCTAGTTACTAGTAGACCAGCACGATACGAATCCTATATGCGTACAAAATTGACTACTTCGGTATTATCGTAAACATTGACTACAAGCATCTTATTTTTAAAAAAAAATAAATGTATTTCTAAAATTTGGTACCTCAATTAATCATAATTATTTATTTATTTGAAATTTAGTCTGGTAATTTGGGTAGTTTTATCAGTTTGGTCCACAATTCTCATTTTTCTGGGGTTCAACCAAAACACTTGTAGCGCCCCGAATTTTCAATATAATATCTCAAAAATACGTCGGACAATTCCCAGCATCAACCACAATGTAATAGTAAACAGAGCCAAATCACAGATAATTTTTTTCTTTCAACTTTTATTACATCAATTCTTTACAAAAAACATAGCGGAAAATTAAACACCTTGAATTACAATTTTTTTCTTTTACAATTTACACAAGCCACAACATCAATCTATCACATGCATCCAAATTCCAATGCTATAGGTACCTGCATGTAAAACATGAGGCTAGAGATAACCCTAACCCTCAAAACTACAGGGGTCAACCATAACGGTGTGAGTGACATTAAAAGAAAAACAACATAAATAAAACATGAAGAATAAAATTACAAGTAACACATATAAATAGAAATAACGAATGGAAAATGAAATAATAATAAATAAAACATGAAAGCATCATGTGAAACTAGACTAAGTGTCAAGTGTAGGAAAACAGAAAATAACATGCATAAAACCAAGTCAAGAAAACATAGATGCTATATGATGACTCTCTAATGCATACTTGTCGGATTCTATGCATTCCATACTACATAGGTCCGATGCAAGCCCTTATCGTTCTCCACTTTATAGGGTTAAATCCTTCGTTATACAACTAGTTCTACTACGGTGACGGAAAACAAGATCCAGAATACTCTGTGAATAGGCATCCCAACCATCGACGAGCATGCATCATGTAAGAATAGCTCAAAAACTGGAGAATTACCTCCCTGCCGTGTATCCCACGAATAAGTTTGCGAGACCCTCGACATGCAGATACACAAGGTAAATTTCCTGAATAGGCCCGCCGACCCTCGACACACGAATGCACCCTGCATGCTCCGTGAATAGGCCTGCAGACCCTCGATATGCGAACATACAAATGTCCTCTCGAGACAGAACGACACACAGTCCTGGAACGCATCTGTTGGACGAAAAACCTCAAGAGCATATACTTACGTTTCTCAAGTTCCATCACATCTCCACTAGTGCCTGTCCTTAGGTTGATTATTATTAAAGACACAAATTCCCCTCTCCAGAGTTAATGTATCCTGCCGAACTTAATTCCACAAAACAACCCCAATGACCCCAACTAGTCAAAATTTACATAATCTCATCTGCTGGTATACAGGAATCCCACTCAACTCCTAAAGACTAACAAATCGAATATCAATACCAAAACTTCCAATAAGAACTCTTACTTTCATCATCAAAACGTTTATATCGATAAAAACCTCTTAGGTTAACAAAATCCAAATTCATTCGATATGCTCACAAAATTCCAGAATTGAAATACAGTATCAAATCCATTAAATAACTGAGAATTATATTTTTAAAGTCATAGAATATGACAAAACATCCATTACTTCGAATAACATATATAGTTCACTTAATAAAGTCATAGGAATTTAATTTAAATTCTATTATAATTAAAGTACAACTCTCTGTAAAATACTGAAATCTATAGTAAAACATTATCTAAAACAGTAGATCAATAATTCATAAGTTCGATAGATTAATTATTCAAAAGAAACAAAAACAGTTCAACAAAAACTGCAAGTAAAATGACTGACGGACGACCGCTCAAAACAGTGCAAAAACAGGGCGGTCGACTGTCAAATTGAAATTCCCAAAATAAAATATGTCAGTCGACCGTAACCTGCTATATAGCCAGTTCAAGGTTTGTGGATATTTCGAGTGATACATGAATATACATTTGTAAAATCATAAATTTGCAAAACCAAATTCCTGAGATGATTAAATATAACTTGTATAACATATAGGAGTTTATAAGACATCAAAACCACATAAAATTCACAAAAGAGCAATTTTTCATAAACTTCTTCAAAACAGGACATGAGAGTATATATGAGTGCATATATGTGATTAGGCATCAGTAAAATATCAAGAAAGCAATCTATTTGAGTAGTATGTTGTTCAAATAAGTCTCAGTATAAGACAATTCAGATCTCGATCAAAATTTCAAAAAACATCAGAAAAATCAATGTCGGCAGTCTTCAAAACAGAGACATATATATATATATATATATATATATATATATATATATATATATATATATATCAGTAGAATCATGTTAAAGGGGTAGTGTAAGGTTTTATTTCATCTCAGCATCATATAAAACTCTAACCCAGTCGAAACTTCACAAAAAATCACAAAATCCATTTTTCGGCCATACACCATCAGACCCGAAAACTAACACCCCTTTTTCACTTCAAAAATTCAATCTTTTGAATCAATAACTTCACTTCTAAGTTATTAAACACATCCCCAACCACTTACATCAGTTGCCCACGAAATATATGCAACCACAACATGTATAAATCAAGTTTCACTTCATTGAAATATCAAGAACAGAGCAACCATGTGTACACACAGTAAAAGTTCACTTTTTATCTATTCTATGTAATTCACATCATACAATTCTTCATATATGTTCAATTCAGCAAGTATATGAAAGAAAACAACCTACTCATGATTTCTATTAGGTTCTTAAACAATCTCAATTTATCTATGTATAATTTTAATCGTCTATAGCATGATTTCAAGAAAAGATTCAACTTTTAACTCATCCATTCATCAAAGTTCAATATATCTTCATACAATCCCTATCATGCTTTCTAATAGAAAAATCATCACATATAACATGCTTAGAACAATAAGAAAACAAACATATGTCACTCACCTTATTGAAGAATCAACCAAAGATAATAAAGAGAATAAGAAAATCCTTCCTTTCGCAAGAAAACCATGATCCTCGCTTCGAACTCCAAGAAATAATAATAAAGAAAATCCTTTGTGCAGGGCAGCAAAGAGATGGCTACACCCTATTATTAATAGGCCGGAAATCCAAGTAATTAGGGGTTTTTGAATAGATTTGTAAAATATCCGTTTTTGAATATATCTTTACATATATAAATCCTTATACTTGGAAATTAGATAAAATAATTAAATTCAGATTTAAAAACAAAAATAACTAACCTAATACTGGTCGGCACTGTTTGTAAACCCAAAAAAAGTAATTTTGTAAGTTTTGGCCTCAAAGTGGCAATTTTGCAAAAAAGACCTTTCTTTAAGAAATTTGTAAAATAACCCAAATCTATCAAAACAAAAAGTAGACTTTTTACCTCTGAGTTGGCTAGGAATCATGCTCAGCCTAAAAATTCTAAATTTTGGAGTTTTCACTCTATGTGGTAATTTTGCACAAATGCCCATCTTTTTGTAATATTTGCAAATAGGTCAAATAAATATTAGAAAAATCCAACAAATTCAAAATTAATACCTACTCACAAATAATAGGTTTTCCCAAAATAAATTCTGACTTTGAACTTCCCAAGAAAATATTTGCACGTGTAAAAAGATAAATTTCTGAAAACATATTTATGAAATCACCAAAAATCATTTTAATTCATTTCTTAATATCAAATCTAAGGTGTTACAACACAAGGAGAGGACAAATTCTTAAAGGCGTACAACACCGAATGTGAAATCCAAAGTAAGGGATCAAATCGCAATTACTGTGGCTCGAGACTAAATTGCAAAATGCCCACTAACTAAGGGATCATATTACAAAAACCCTAATCATTTTTTAATGTCCTAATCTGATTTTCATTTTTTGGTTTCCTCCAGTTTGTTTCAGTTGTGCAATGAGGACAACTGAATCAGCTGATTTTTTTATGTCTTGTGGGCCCCATTTGACTAAATAGATAACCACGACCCAAGCATATTCCTCCCCTTTCTTTCAGTCCAATAATCTCCAATTTATAAAGCCCAGGCCCATTTTATAATTTATGAAAAAGATTCAAATTTTGGATCCCCCATAATATATAAGCCCGCATAATTTATAGGCCTAGGCCCCAGTCGTACACCCGAAAATGGTCGGGCTTGAATCGGCGGGATTTTGCAACCCAATATTATGTAATTGTAAGCCCCGTCGTACACCCATAAATTGGTCGGGCCAGAATGTGCCGAATATTTTAACCCAATAATCCTTGCTAACCCTCACTAACCATACCACTAACCCTAGCTTAAGTGGCTGCCGCTGCCGCCCCAATCCCCACCTCCATCATAGCTAACGGCGCGTTCCAAATTCTGAAGCCGTCGCCGTCGACGTCGACGTCGACTACCCCTCCTCCACCTCAAGTGCCATCCACGAAATCTCCAGAGTAATAGAAATCCCGACCCCTCTCTGTTCCCTCAATTTTAGTTACAAATTGCATCAAAATTTTTTGATTTTGATTTTTTATTTTTTTCACTTTTAGGCGCAGAGTTCGGATTCGAGTCAGTTGGAGCTCCGATTCCTACCCGAGGACCCGTACTTCACTCCTCCCTCTCATTCATAATAATTTTCTGCCATGCTCCCCAAACCCACCACCACCACCACCAACCACCCTCTCTTCTCCCTCCTCTTAAATCAAACAAACCCATGCTCTCCTCACCCATGGACACCCTATCCATCCTTCCAAAATCATGTCCCTTCTCCTATCCCTCACATACATGCTCTCGACTAATGGGCTGGGTGTTAAATAGGTGGAGCAGGTGAGTAGGCATGTCTTGAAGGGCGGGGGTTTGAGGGGAACATTTTTGTGGGGAATGTGTTGGTGAGGGTGTATGCCGGGGATGCAAGGATGGTGTTTGAGGAAATGGCAAAGAGGGATTTGTATTGTACTTGTTGAATTTGATTGTGGCAGTCGGAGGGGTTTGATCGGATGGCCCCGGAGAGGGATGTGGTGTCGTGGTGGAGTACTATGACTGCTGGGTATGCTTAGGTATGAATTGAATGATGTGCTTATTTTGAAATGAATAGTAGACTGTTAGCATGTTAGCATTTGTAATGCACAAGTTATTTTTCTTCTTTCATTGCTAGTAATTTCTTCAAATGCTCGTCTTATTTGTCGACAATTTCTTTATGACGGACATAGATGAATTTTTTTTTGTTGCAGTCTTCGATAGTTTTCATATAAATTTCATCATAATCACAAAAGTTTCACCACCTTAACATTTGTCTCACGTTTATCTAACATTTGTTTTTGTACAATATTCAGAATGATCATAAATACATCATGATTAGTGGCATTTTCATTTATATTTTTCTAGATAATATATATGTGTTCCCCTAAACAATACTTTATCTGTTTATCATGAAGATTTTGTTATATCTTAAGTAGAAAAAATTTATTTTGTAATGAAAAATTAATAAAAGAAACTTATTAAATTCCTACTTGAATTTAATTACAATTATACTGTTACAACAACAGTAAAATTCACTATCAACAAAGAAAAAAATGAAGATAATATATCTTCAATTCGAACCTTGATAATTGGGAATTAAGGAACTGTTTCACAAACAACGTATATCACTATACACAAAATATAGAAAGAATATATGTTATCTTCAATGCCAACCTTGAATATGGTGAAGAAAAATAGACAGACTGAGGCTTGTTGAAACAATGTCCTTAAGACATTTATTTCTGCCACTACTACGGTGTATACAGTTTATTCGGCAATCGTCTCCCAAGATGCAACAGTCAGAACTTCATTAACTTACACTAGAATAGTGGAGACTCAGGCGAGAATGGATATGATAGCATTTTTGTGATATGTCTGCTCTGATACAGGATGGTAGGGAAGATATAAATTGGATTCGAGTTTTGATCATAATCTAATCCTATTTATAGCCCTAAGCCCTTGGCAGTTTTTGCAACTGTTCGAACAAAAACTGTTATGACAGTTGCAACTGCCCGTATCCAGCCCGTATCAAATCAGAACTGGATTTTGCAAAAAATAAGATTACTGTTTTAAGCCCAAGCCCAAGACCAAGCCCAGGCCGAGGCCCAGTGTAATACCCCGCAAAATAGCATATGGCTATTTTGCATCATAATCTGTGCGCAATTGAGAATTGCACGCGATTATGTATTTTTCTAATAACAATTGATTGTTATTGAGAAATATAAGATTTATTGTCTACTTTATTTTATAATTTTGAAGGATTATTACGAGGTAGTTTTAATGTATTTTTGTATTGTTTATATTGTTAAAGTAGAGTTTTGGGGTTTATTTGAAATGTATTTGAGACTAGGGGGCTTATATGTAATATTCCCTTATTATTTATTTATTTATCTATTTATTTATTTATTATTCCTTTTATAAAAACCCTCCCCCACCTTTTTCCCTTCCTTCTCCATTTTTTTCTTCTCCCCGTTTCTTTCCCAGCCGACAACACCCACCGAACCCATCGGCTCTCTCTCTCTCTCGGCCCAAATCCACCCCATCTCTTCATCGTTTTCAAATTAAATTGGGGGATAGACTAATAGAAGGGTTCTCTACGTCGTGGCGGTGTCCGTTTTTCGAAAGGATTTCGGAAAGGTAAACCCTAGATTATATTATTGTATGAAATTTAGTATGGTTAATTTCTTTTGAGTAGGAGTATTATGGTATGAAGATTAGGAGATGTTGGGAAGGGTAGATGTGGGAAATTAGCAAGTTGTTAGAGAATTTGTAAGTTGTTAATAAATTAGGATTTTGGGTTTGTAAAAGAGAACTATATGGGTATGAATTAGTTCTCGTATAGTAGTAGAAATTGTAGTTGGACTATTAGAATAATTTTGGGGTGCTTTTAGTAATTGTTCAAAAATAAGAATCTTGTCGGAATTCGAGTGTTACGTGCAAAGCACGTGTGTATCCCATGCGTTCAATAAAATGCCTGTGGTATTAGGATTAGTATTATTATTTTCCCGTCACTGGTTTGGATGCTTGAGCCTTGATTGCTTCGAATTTTGATGATAAGATATATTAGCGACCTTGGATGCGGAGAGGCAGGGTGGTGCTTCGAGTCTTCACGGGATATTTTGTGAGTATGATATTTTTTATTTTATGCACATGGTGCGTTGTGAAAATTTTAAATTACGATTGCTGTGTATTTCCATTTTTGTATCTTAGTGTAGCATGGGTGTTTTGAGATAAGAATTTGTGTGGACACTCTTGTATGTGTCCACAACTGTAGTTTAAATTGTATAAATTATCGAGGTCGGTTGATACCTCAAAATAATTCGTGGAGTGCAGCTGGTCTGAAAGGACAGAGCTGGAACCGATTGCTTTTGGAATGAAGTCCAAAAGGTCATAACCAATTGTATATGTATGATCTTGCTATGAACTTTTAAGAGTAGCTTTCGGTATGAGTTTATTTGATGATTCTCAAGTTTCAGAATTTTAAAGGATCGTTTGATGAGGTTCCAACAATAAGCCGTATACAGTGGTAAGGAAGAGTCGTAGCTCATCGTGTGAAATGAATCTAGATGTGAATTTTGGACACAATGGAATGGTATAAGTGTAGATTGAGAATCTCAAATTTCATGAGCTTTGGACTCGAGGTTAATTTATTATTGACTTTCAATGTGGGCTATGTTCAGCTTAGTACAAGTGGACTAGTTTGAATAGATGAGAAATTGGGAACTATTGTTAAGAGTTTGGGAGATTGACCAACTAGAGAGTCATAGTAGGGAGTCATAGCTTTCTAACCCATATGGAGTTTTGTAATTCCAGTTTATAGGTTGAGAGTTATGATTTTCCAAAGATGAAACTTGTGTTTTCGAGAACTCAAATGATAAAGTCTGAAAGAGATATTCAACTAGGAAGTTGAAGTAGATACTGTTGATTCTTGATTTTGATGATCACAACACACTGCACATGTATCTATGCTATACTTTATAATTGCAGGTGCTATACACAAAGTACTCACTACTATACAGCTGAACAAATGAACAAGCACAAAAGCTCTAGATAAAGACAATGGTTAAAGCTTCATTCAAGACTCAAGACTCAAGCCAAAGACTCATGGTTAAAAGTGTTAATTATTGTCATGTCTTGTAAACAAATGTAATCTTGTTTTTATTGAGTCTTAGTATGATGTAAAGCCTTGTCACACACACATACACTCACTCTATTACAAATGTGTGTTTTTCAAACATCAAAAAGGTCAAAACAGTTTGAAATGGTTTAACTGTTGAGTACCAGTCGACCGATGCTTCTATCAGTCGACTGTCAGTACAAAACTGTTTAAATTTATTCAAACTCTGACCAGTCAACTCATTATGGCAACCAGTCGACTGTTCGAGTGCTTTTGACCGTTTTCTGTTTTTAAAATCGATTTCAAATTCAAAAGCTACTTAGATCCGTTGGTTGACAGTTGGAATAACTGCCTCCCAACGTCCAGTAACTCTAACTCTATAAATAGAGTTCAGAATTCACTGATAAAGATCTAACATTGATCTAACATTTCCGAGCACTCTTTGAGAATTTTTTTTTAAGTGTTCACGAGACAAAGCTTTCAGGTTCTAAGTTTTTGGTTCTCTACATTCAGTCCAGTATAACATCAGAATTCGTTCTGGACTGGATATAGAAGTCGACCTCTTTTAGCCACGTTCTACATCACATAACACAAACAAGTCTATAGGTTGATTGTAAACTTTTTATTGTTTTCTTTTGCTCGCGGTTGGAGAGTTAGACTCTAGGGTGTAGAGTCGGTCGTTTCACTCTTGGTGGTAGAGTGGATTTGCTTTCTCTGGTTGAGAGAAAGGACTACGGGTTAGACAAGGTCGGAAGGACCGAACCAGGATACATCGTGTGTACTCTGTGGTTGTATCTCTTGAACTTGCATTTACATTTTTCTGTTTGTTTAAGTTCTGTGAAACTTGTCTGGACAGTCGACTCAGCACATTATCAGTCAACTGGTCAGTCTCGTATCTTTGAATATTAACTGTGTCTTCAGTCGCCTGTCTCAACTTTAAGTCGACTACACAGAGTTGGTTGAATTTTCTTTTATTTGGTTATCTCAGTCGACTGGTTCACTCCTAAGTCGACTGCACCGAAGAAAAATTCTTTATTCTGCAGTTTTTTTTAAATTAACACTATTCACCCCCCCTCTAGTGTTTGTTGCCTCGCCTACAGGATCCAACAGATACTCCCACCTTCCCATAGGACCCAGGATCGAGAATTTCTGATGAGGGAGCAAACCCTCACGATATTGGAAGTTGTGGTTGTTGTAAGTTTGGCACCCTGTTGTTGAGATTGACTTCAAGATCAAGTTAGCTCGGGGACTTGAGCTCTTAAATATTTGAGGGAGTTGCCCGCTAGGGGATTGCTGCGGATCTCCCTACCCTTTTAGAAGTCTGATTGTGTTGAATTCCGATGAGCATAGCTTGGGTTACAGCTACTGCTATTTCTGAATTATTTTTATCGGACAATTGATGAGGAGCTCTCTGCATACCGCAGTGTGGTGATCATGAGCTATCAGGTTTTAATGAAGTTTTAGCATTTCATTTGGAGCTTGGATAAGTTCATGTGCTTAATACTCATGGTGGACATGAGTGAGTTGGGATATAGCTCTGGTTAGTTAGTGTTGGATGTCTCGATGCCTGAGTCTGTCAATGGTCAAGAATTGATAGTTACATGTGTGCTTACCTTCATTGATTTGTATTGCATCCTTGGGGCGCCGTTGGACCACTCGCTGAGGGTCACAGACCAGGACTATTTGGTCGCGGACCTGTGAAGGTAGTGGAATCGGTGGATGTGATTCCTGTGATGATTATTGTCTGACAGACCGGACAGACTCGACATTGCTGATCGACACCGAGTGTGATTTGGTAACAATTGTTCCAATAAACTACATTAATTAGGTTTTCTTTTATTGTTTCGCTTGAAGACCGAATTGGTGTTAGGGGTGATTCCCTATAATCTAACTCGTTTTGAGAGTTAGCACTAGGTGGTGATACTATGGGGTTGTCTCTTCCTGTCATTAGGGATACGTGTTGCGAGTGTATCTTGCAATGTTGATTCCTGAGGTACCGTGGTACGGACGGATGGGTACCGGGCACATGCTGGTGGACACGAACGGGTCGTATGGGATACGGCACTATAGGTATGCTCCGGTATATCTTTAAGTTCGTCACGGCCGTTGACTGCAGAACGGTGGGACCGTTGACTGCCATACGGTGGGACCATATATCTTTATCGTCACGGCTATTGACTGCAGAACGGTTGGACCGTTGACTGCCATACGGTGGGACCGTATATCTTTATCGTCACGGCTGTTGAATGGGGTCCGGGCGCCGGGCACTAGTGGCAAACCAAGACACCACTAGGTGGTTGCACAACGGTGGGACCGTTGATCTGCAACCTCATTGCCATGATCTGTCGGGAACAGGAAGTAGACCAAATTAGAATGCATTGCGTAGTGAGGGTTCGAATCCCTAAACTTGGAGACAACGGCTTGATTTGGAAAGTATGTAGTATGGGATGCATACATTTTCAAGTCTCGCTTGCGTTAGACTAAGTACATTGGCTTGACCTGGGCCACATGTAGTATGGGATGCATGTGTGTCCAGAGTCTTGCTGACATTAGATTAAATGAATCTGTTCTGCATTCTGTGTTTGTATTAGACCTTAAGTCACAACACACATGAACACTAGGAAATCAGGATACACGTTTATTTTCCACCATGATGAATTGTGAGTGTGATAGTTGAAGTGTATAATGAGTGCGAAATAATGCATTGCGAGACATGATGATATATGTTGTAAGAATGAATGAATGCGATGTTATGTGATATGAGATTGGGAAAGAATATAAGTTGTGAATCTGTAATTGCAAATGAATGGTAAATGAGGTGCAGTTATGTGGAAGTAGAGTTATTTGTGAATGTAAAGCTTTATGAAAAATAAAGCTATAGGAATATTTGCATAAGGCGTAAAGTGATGGGCCTTAAGCAACTAATTTGGAAATTATTTCCAAACTAATGATAAGTATGCTGTGAGCGGGTATGGATATGCATACAGGAAATGACTTAGGGAGTATTTGATGTGAAATCCCATTTATGATGTTTTCATGTTCAGGTTTATCTTGGAATTTGTAAGTTCATTCTGTTTACTTATAAGTTTAATTTATTTGCTTATTAATAAATTATACTCACACCAGAAATGGCTAACCCCTTAGTGTTTGGGGGGTTAGGGAGTCCTTGGACTACTCTAAATCTCCTACTGTTACAGGTCCTCAGCGGTGCAGAGGTGAGGTGTAGATTCTGTGGATGGAGCTTCATTTTACAATTTGTTGCTTAAAGGTTTAATTGTGTGAATAGTGAATTTTATAATTTAAATTGTATTTTGGATGTATAAGTATGTGGATGATGATGATGAGTATAGTGTGGAGTGGCATGCTATGTTGTTGACGCGTACTCATCTCGTTGTGGAGTACCGGGCCCTGTGATATATTTTATAAATTATTTTCTAAAAACCTTACTACGTTTTCAAAGGAATTTATGGTTTTTAATTGATATTTGATATTCTATTATGAGTTTGGCTCCCAGAGCATATATATATATATTGCCTGTATGATTCTGCTCATTTTAGCTTGGGGAGCCCGTGATATTATTGCCTGTGATGTGAGCTATGGAATTTAGAGCAGAATTCCGTGAGCTTTTTGTGTTTCGGGGCAGAAATTTCAGGGGAGACTCTGCCCAATTTTTCTTTGAAATATAACTATCTTAGTTTATGTTTAAAGTGATATAGAAATTTGTAACACCCCATTTTTTTTTTTGACAAACTAAACCTCTAAATACAATTCTTTCAATTTCTATATCAATTTAAACATAAACTAAGATATATATATTTCTAATAAAATTTTGGCAGAGTCTCCCCTGAAATTTCTGCCCCGAAACACAAAAAGCTTACGAAATTCTGCACTAAATTCCGTAGCTCACAACACAGGCAATATTATCATGGACTCCCCAGGCCAAAATGAGCAGAATCACACAGGCAATATAAATATAATGCTCTGGGAGCCAAACTCATAACATAATATCAATTATCAATTAAAAACCATAAATTTTCTTTAAAAACTTATATAAGTAATAGAAAAACTAAAGGAAAACTTTCCAAAACCAAACACAGAACCCAATACTCCACAACGAGGTGGGTACGGGCTTTCTTACCTCCTCACGGCACTATATCTATATAGGTTCACTTAATACAAATAAATACATCAACTGTCCATGTTTCTTTAAAAACAAGATACATAAATAATCTATCCTCGCAACCAAATATAATTTCTATCTCTATAACTACCTCACCGGGCTGCTAGCAAACCTGCAGGAGAGTTAGGGTTGTCCATCCTCAAGGAAAGGCCCCCCTAACCCCCAGAAAACATCAGGGGTTAGCCATTACTGGTGTGAGTATAATTATTAATCTAGTAAATAAATTAAATTGTATAAAGAAAATAAACTAAACTTACAAACATCAAGTTAAGATGATGCAACCTGAAATCTGAACATAAAAACATCACCAATACGATTTTATATCAAAATACTCTTCAAATCGGCATCCGATTATATAATTACCCATAATTCACACATTTCACTATATGCTTCACACTAACTTCATATACATCCTTATTTTACATTTACGTAATACTGATTCACATACAATCCATTACTTATCAATTTGAATTCATCTTCCACAATTATCGTCACATCACCAATTCTTCATTTATAAATAAATAACCCCAGGATGCTACTGCATATTTCTTCATTTTTATTTAGCCATGCACTTCATTTACTTGCATTATATCAACAACTCACTTACTCATCCTGGAAGTGGTGCCAAGGCAGGTAGTTCCCACCATTTTCATGGAAATAGCGAGCGAGTAGTTCCCCGACACACTTCCAAGATACACAAACTCATGTCACAACATACTTTCTTTAATAACCATTTTCATAACCACTCTCATAATACAGGTATTTATTTTATTGTATTATATCAAATATCACATCATAAACATATGCATCTATTCTCATAATATCACATTCATTCATGCCTTATGACACAAATATAACATCTCATTGCCCATTGCAATTACTCACATTTCATCACATCATTAACACATCACTAATTAGAATGCTTATTCTCATTGCATCAAAAACATATTTTATAGCTCATTCTCATCTCATTATATCACTTAGTTACTACTCAATCGAATTGAAAATTAAACTTAATTTCATTTTCACTTTTATCTCAATCTACCATTAATTTCACTTTCATTCTCATCAATTTATACTCCATATCCCAAACATAGTTTGGGCAATCACATATTACACCCCAAAGCCGATAGCTTGGGTATTAATCACCACACCCCAAACACATAGTCTGGGTAATATCACATCACATCTCAAGCCGATAGCTTGGTTATTAATTTACTTCAATTACTTTTCATCTGCACTTTACTTAATTCTTCATTTCCATAAATCATTACCACTATCATGCCAACTCACCCTGCGAATTATGCCAAGGCAGGTAGTTCCCACCATTTCCACAGAAATAGCGGGCAGGTAGTTCCTTGACACAATTCCAAGGTGTAACAACTCGAACAATATCATATTATTACCCATTAATTCACTTTGAACATAATTATAATGTAAACATATACCCACTTACTAATTTCATCAATCATCACATCACGAGTCAATATCATAATATATATATATCACAAACATACACCACACATGTGGGTTTCCAAGAAAAGGGGTCAAAATCACTTATCTCCTCTAATTAAATCTCATAATATCAAATTATAGCATACTAGCTCATACACCATGTTCCATGTAAGTAAAATCACCTATAAGGGCCTATATGCCCTAAAACATGCACAAAACATGCACTATAATTACACGGATTTCCAAAACATGATCACAATCACTAATTTCATCTAATTACATCTTATAACATCCATCCATAGCATGCTAGCCCATACACAAGGCTCCGCATATACCAAATTACCTATATCGGCCTATATACCCAAAAACATGCACGGGATAAAATAAGCATAAACAATTTAATATATTTAGTTTTTATACATCAACACACCACATTAACCCATAATATTAGTTTTATATACTTAAAATAGTTAATTTCACCAAATATCTCAAAAACCCATTTTCGGGCTCCAAAAATCCGTATTTTCATTGAAAATCAATTTTTAGTATAACTTCTATAAAATATATCAGAAAGCCACGAAATTTGGCCACAATATAAAATATATATACATACAACATACTCACCTGACGGATCAAGCAAACGATGTCCCACGTCCGCCCGGTAGCCAGTCGAAGTTCAACTTTTTCCACCTAATTGGAAAATTATAGGATCGATTAGCATAAAACTCAAAACTCGACCGACGGACCTCCAAATTCAAATCCGTCTTCACTCACATGTTACAAATGACATAAGTAGGCGAGCTACAACGACGAATTTCAAATTCAAACCTCAATACAAGAACTCACATATTGATCGAAGGCTTTCTAATAGGAAAATTTCCTTTCTCCTAATTTCTTTAATCCCTTCTTCCTAATTTCTCAAATTAGGGTTAATAATAATAATAGGACTCAATTATACCTCCGAACCCATCAATTTTTTACCTAAACCTCGCTCGGGCATCTCACCGAACACCCGGCGTGCATAAATGGTATACCCGTATTTTTTGGGATTCCGACGGGTTTCTAACTCCATAAAATTCTCACTAAACCCATTCTAAATTGTTTTTCCTTAATACACAACAATTTCTATAACTCATCCTCATCAATTATTCTATTTATTATCCAAATTTTAAAGCAACACACTAATTAATTTATAACTCACAAACCACTCAATTTCTCGCCAATCTTCCTTCTCTATAATTACTAGCATCACCTAATTACCCTACTATATCATTTTCTAACACTAAAACTCAAAATCATATTTTTTCATAAACTAAACTTCATAATTTCTTACCTTCCAAGCCTTATCTTTGTAAATGGACTCCGGAAATGAGTAGAACACCTCCAAATTAGCTAAGACCCTCAAAATTTTGTGAAGAAACTAATAGAAATTGGCTAGGGTTATGAACCCTAATCTTGGCCGGATGGGGGTTTTCTTTTGTTCTGGCCGATGCTGAAATGGGAGGGGGGAAGAAGGGTATGGAGAGGTAATAAAGTGGTAAAATTGCTTATAAGTCCCTATTTGACCGTAGGATTATATATATACCCTTCTAGTTAACTCTTCTAGGGTTTTTCTTAAAAAAAAATCGCTCCATAATGCACTTAAATTCCTCCCAAACATAAAATAAAATTAGAAATGCATTTTTATGCATAGTTATAATCAAAATCAATAATTGTGCACAATAGCAATACATATAAATATGTATATATACGAATATCGCAATATTTTAGAATAATACATTCAACTTCAAACTATAATTTAATAACTCGAAAATTTTAAACCCCATCTAATGTAAAAATGCCCCAGAAAAATTTCGGGTCAAATCGGATTCGTCTCCTCCGAGAAAACTCATCTCAAAACTCCTATATTTTCAATTTTTTCCCGTTTACCCCAAAATATCAATTTAATCATTCTAATACTAATAAAATCAATTAATAGAGATAAATATACTCAAAAACATATTTAAAAATAATTTAAATCAAATAATTAAGGAATTAAAAAAACAGATGTTACAAAATTGAAAGAATTGAGTTTGCAGCCAAAAGGGGGGCGTTACAGTAGATATGATAAATTGATATTCGTAAGTATTGATGTATTAACTTTGATGGCAATAAAAGTGTTTTAAATTCCGTGTTATTTACTGTGTTGAGATACATTTGAAGGCAAAGATTCTGGTTGTGTCACGGATGTCCGATGACGGGGATCCGGGGCATTACACCCAGGCCCGGCCCGAGCGGGCCGAGCAGGCATGCCCGTGTGTTTCACACCGACGCCCAAGTTGGGTGTGTACTCCCTCCGGAAAAAATATTCGTACCCCTAAGGGCACACCCCTTTGGCTCGGTTTTTAACTTATAACTTTATTTGCTTTTTGCTCCTTTCCGATATGGGACTAACTTTCAATGTCACATATCAAGCAAAAGTCTAATTCTTCATTTTAACAAGCTAACTTCAGAGGCGAATATTTCATTCATTTAAAATCTGTTTTGGATAGGTGAGTACATCATTTTATACGTCTTGATGAGTAGAATATGATGGAACCGATTTCCAACAATTCCCCACATGAATGATAATTTTTCATTTTATACATTTTGTTTTTTCATGGCTCCTAAGAGATCAAAAACCTCTCATGTATAGAAGGTTTCATCTTCTAGGGACTATATCCAATTCCTTAGAAGTCCCGACCTTGTCGAAAAATGGTACATAATGTGTACCTTTATGATTTTTCCGGGTCGGTTTGTAAATTTTCCCGATCTTGATAGGTTTAATCTCATACCTTTGTTTCAACAATGTGGTCTTTATGAATTTTTGTCCTTAGTTAATCAACCCTATTACTACCCTCAACTCATCTATTTGTTTTATACAAATATGAAGGTTGTTCAATCGGATGATGGTAGTGAGATTTTCATCTATACTTCTGTCAAAAATAAGAAGATGAAACTCACCTCCGAAAGAATCAATCTTATTTTGGGTTTAGATGATGAAGGGCTTGATTTAGGAGAAATTGAGATGGATGATGCCACCATTTTATCTAAAATTTATTTGTCGAATCATGGACCCCCTATGTCCAATAGGTCCATTACCCCTGTTGCAAAACTTGTTGCACGCATACTATCATACAATATCATTCCCAAAACAGGGAGTTATAATCAGTATTCCATGGAGTTGCAACAAGCCGTTTATGCAATATTCGGCAAAATTAATATCAATTGGGGTTGTGTCATCTTCTCTAGGCTTCATAAGGCTCATACTTCATTTCTTCCTTTTGGTGCCCTTCTTACTCAAGTCTTTTGTGCTTATGGCATTGACCTCGATGCTGAGACAAATGTAGTAAAGCACTATGACTCTTTTGATCATGCAAGTTTAGCACGCATGAAGCTTTTCTCTTCTCCACCTAGGTCTCCTTCTAGAACTTCCCCTCCTGTCCCTTTAGCTACTTCAGCCCGTCCGTCTTCAGCCTCTAGTTCCTCTCGTCCTCGAGCAGATTTTGATGATCCTCGCAGTATTTATCATGCTGTCAATTATATAATGGATCGTCAAGATGTTCTTGAGTCAAATATTTCTCATCTTACCCACCTGTTCACCACTCAGTTTCCTCCTCCCTCTCATGGTGGCCAAGATGAAGATGATGAAGATTGATGAGCTACTGTTTTTATATTTTTTCTATGTATTTCCTACTTATTGTTGCATTTTCTATTTGTTATGTAACCGTTTGAACTAAGAATATTCCCTTTATATGTATAAATTTGTCTTTGTTTGTCAATTTGCTATGGACTTATTGTGGTTTATTTTTTTCCTCCATTTTTTGTTGATGACAAAGGGGGAGGAAGAAATATAGCTATAAGCTTTGTGTTACTTTGTGTTATTTTGTGCATGTTTTGTGATGCATATCTTTGTGTATATCTTTGTGCATGTTTTTGTGCATGTTTTCACACCTATGCATGTTGTACATTTGATAGGGGAGCAAGTGAGCATTTGTAATATTTATTTCCATTATTGTAAGCTATTGTATTGTCATCATCAAAAAGAGGAAGAATGTTGATTCTTGATTTTGATGATTACAACACAATGCAACGTTGTTGTGCTACCTCTCATATATTGTAGGTTGTATCAAAGTTTATCATGTATGATACACAAAGGCCTCAAAGAAAATTGATCAAGCAAGTTGTTCTAAAGCTGAAGAATGATCAAGCAAAGCTTCATACAAGGACAATGGCTAAAGCTTCTATCAAGGCTAAAGACTCAAGTCAAGACCAAAGCTTCAATGTCTTATATTTTGTGTCTTGTAAAAACAAATGTAATCTTCTTTTGTTGAGTCTTCGATTGATGTAAAATCCTTGGCACACACACACACTCACATTTAATTTTATAACTGTGTGGTTTTCAAAAATAAAGGTCAAAACAGTTTGAACTAGGTCATCTGTTGAGTACCAGTCGACTGCCATTAAGGATCAGTTGACTGTACCTGTACAAAACTGTCTGAGCTTCTTCAAACTCTGGCCAGTCGACACATCCCGGCAACCCAGTCGAATGTTCAAGTCGTTTTGATAGATTTCTGATTTCAAATTTTGATTTTTTTGATTTAAAAAAGATATATCCATTTGTAAACAGTTGTAAGAACTGTTTTTACAACTTCCAGGGATTCTACTCTATAAATAGAGGCTTAGAATCACCATGGAAGGGTTCCCTAAGCCTTTTGAGAAAAAGTTTTTAAGTGTTCTTACTTTCAAAGAGAAAAAGTTTTTTAACTCGAACACTCTAATTCTTAAGACTTGGTTCTCTGAGTTCAGTCCAACCTAATATTGAATTCATTTTGGATTGAATTCAGAAGTTGTCCGAATAGCCGCATACAAAATCACAATCACAACAAGGCTATAGGTTGATTGTAAACAATTTTATTGTTTTCTTTTCCTCTCGGTTGGAGAGCAGGACTCTAGGGTGTAGAGTCAGGTTTTCACTCTTGGTGGAAGAGTGGGTTGCTCTCTCCAGTGGTGAGAGAGGACTACGGGTTGGACAAGGTTGTTGTCTAACTCCGTAGGGTATTCTTGTATATTTTTCTAGAATAGTGGAAAATCTCAAATGGGTTGCTTGGGGACTGGATGTAGGTCGGGAGGAACGAACCAGGATACATCGTGTGTACTCTGTGGTTGGAATTTCTGTAGTTGTATCTCTTGAACCTTTTATTACTTGCATTTCAATTCTCTCAAAACCGTTCTAGTAAGTCGACTATATTCCCATGTTAAGTCGACTGATCAGATTGGTATTACAATCTACTCAGAAACTCTTCTGGCAAGTCGACTACCTCTTTGTATTAAGTCGACTTATCAGACTAGTATCAAAATACTCTTCTAGTCTGACGCCTCAGTCGACTGAACTTCTTTTTACAGTCGACTGAACAGAAGATAAATTTTAATTCCGCAATTAATTTTTATAAAACACTATTCACCCCCATCTAGTGTTTCTTGCATTGCCTACAGGATCCAATAATAATATTCGTCTCCCACCTTATAAAAGGTACATATCACAGAGTGCAATTGAAACAATGTCGCATCATGAATATGTAGATATTTCACTTTGAACCTTCCATAGTTAAAGTTTATCTTACATACTTGGCTAATCGGTTAAATATTTCATCTTGAACCGTCAGCCGTTAGTGTATTCCCAAACAATAAACTCTACACAACATTGTGTTCTTCACATCTAATCTCTCGGTTGTGTTCATTTTGGCCTTGAACAAATCTCAGCTCTGCGATTGTTTTGGAGAACTTCAGCCTTTTAAAATTCTCATAAAGCTGACCTGGCTCACACTTACATAGGTGACTGCATCCATAAAGAGTATTCTACAATACTCCACTTGTGAGTTTCAAGATATGGACGTCATTAAACGCATAACTTAACCTTTTAATGATATAGAGAAAGATTCTTCATCAACTTGTTTCATCATTTCCATTCAATTGTAGAGGCCAGAAGAGTTGATAATTCTAATTTAAATACAATGTAAATGTTTTTAAGTGTGCGTCATCTTACCCACAAATAAAATTTGAAAGAAATCGGCATAATTTTGCAATTGTTCTTTCTCTTGAAATTATCTATGCATCTCTTAAACAAATAAAATCGAACTGGAGTTTATATCTTCTACTTTTTATATACGTTTGTTAGCTTCCCAGCTGAGATACCACACTAGTCCTCTGCCTAATGCATTCACCCTCACGACTGTTCTTTCTACCTGCGCCAAGCTTGTAGCCTTGGATGAAGGAAAATTGGTTCATACCTACATAGATAAAGCCAATATCAAAATGAACGGTAGATTGCTTGCTAGTCTCATCTGTATGTACTCTAAGTGTGGTGACCTAGAACTGTATTTTGATATATATATAACAACAGAAACATCCCTAAAAATCAGTGTTTACCCTTGGAATGCAATGCTGATAGGCTTTTCCATCCATGGTCAGTCTGAGAAAGCAATCCAACTTTTTGAGAGAATGAAGGACAAGAGGATGGCTTCTGATAAAGTGACATTCATGTCTTTGCTTAGTGCTTGTAGGCATGGTAGATTAGTTCAACAGGGTGAGTTTTACTTTGGTTCCATGAAAAAAAAGTATATGGCAATGATCCGTAGCTTGAACATTATGGATGCCTGGTTGATCTTCTGGTTCTAGCTGGGCTCCTGGAAGAAGTTGAGGAGATCATATAGACAATGCCTATGGATCGAGACCATATGGAGTTCATAGTTAAGTGTTTGTCGAATTCATAGAGATGTAGAGCGGGGAGCGAGGATTGTAAAGCTTTTGGATCCTAAGAACATAGGGTGGCATGTACTACTAGCAAATTTATATTCAAAGCCTGGAAGATAGGAAGATGCGAAGTATGTGAGGAAGGGTATTGAAGAGAGTGGTGGGAGGAAGAATACTGGTTGCGGTTCAAATGAAGGTGTTCATTAGTTCCATTGGGAGACCGATCTCAGTCTTAACCAAAAGAGATACATTAATTCTTGGATGACATGGCAATTAGATTAAAGGCAGGTTTTTCCAGAAGTAGAGGTGGTCTTGCTTGATATCGATGAAGAAGACAGAGAGACTGCTCTCTCCAGGCATAGTGAGAAGTTGGCAATTGCTTTGGGGTTTATGCACACTACGTCAGGGACAGTTATTCGGATTATGAAGAATTTACAAGTTTGTTTGGACTCTCACGAAGCAACACAATTTATTTCAAGAGTTTATGATCACGGATTTTGGTCTTTAGTTTTGACTTCATTTGAATCTTGAAATTATCCTAAATGAATTTCTTTACACTTTTAATTTTTACTATAAAATTTCCTTACCCTGGTTTAAATCCCACAGTGCACGCATCAGTTGTAAATTAAAAAGACCGCCTCTACTCAAACCACATGGCGATTATGCCTCAAAAAGGGCTTTCAACATGATGCACGAGAATATTAGAATTTAAATAAAATCCACTACTGATATGGCTAAAAATAGGGTTAAATCGGAACCATCCAAATCGGGCACGAATCTCAAAGACTGGGGGCAAAATGGTAATTTTACCTATAAATAGATCTGAAGCGGGTACTGGGTCTTCTCTTGGGGAAACCCAATAGCCCGCGAATGGGCCCATCTCAACTGGGTGCGGGTTTCAACCCGCAGCGAACCCGGTCCAGCAGGATAGAATTAGGGTTTCTAATTAATCCTAATCAACGGCCCTGATTCGTATCTATCCTTTCACTGAGGATTAGGGATTACATTAATCTTATCCTAGGGATTACATTCCTAATCTGATCCCAAAGGCGGCTATAAATACCCCCCATCCACCACCATTAAGAGGCAATCAATCTTTTGCCAGTTTACGCTCTTTCATTATCTTTTCTGATTACTAACTTGAGCGTCGGAGGGTGCGTCGCCGGGATCAACCCTGGTGTCTCGCACTTCTTGCAGGTGAACAGCGGGAGTCGACGGTCAAACTCCAGTGGAAAGGTTTCAGGTTTGCTATTCGGTTTTCCTAAGAATCCACAAATACTATCTGTTTACTCCCACACCAGATTTAGCGGTAACAGATTGGCACCGTCTGTGGGAAACCACGAATAGCAACCTTTCCTCTTCCCATCGGTCAGATCTTCTCCGGCCATGCCTCCACGGAAACTCAGATCCAGGGGTCCAATCATGGACCTACCCCTTCTCAGCAACAGCAGGAGGTCCCCCTCCAAACTGCCCAGCCAACGGGACCCTCTCCTCAACCTAATCAGGCCCCGCAATAGGACCAACTTCCTCCACAAAATCTTCAACCCCCTCGCGGTCAAACCGGTCCTCCGAACGGCGGCACCGGGGGCTCCCGTCCCAATCCTCAGAAACAACCTCTCCAACATGATCATGTCTCCGTGCACAACCCCTCCACCGATTCCATGGCATCTCACAACCCCCGAGCCTCAGATGACCTCCGCAACACCCTCAACAATTGGCAGAAGGGAGAGGATCTTTGCCGCCGTTTGGATGAAAAGCGGTCCCGAGAGGGAGCCTCACGCCAACAACGTCCAAATGAGCGATCTCCTCATCACCAAGACTACAGAAGGTCCCCGTCTCGCAGAAGGCGAAGAGAGTCCCGTGGGCACCATAGGAGAAGACTTCATTCTCCTGCAGGTGGGCAACCTCCGAGGAATGATGATGCACCCATCACCCGTGCCGAGTTCCAGCAATTCCAAGCAACCATCTTGCAAGCCCTCAATCTCTGACCCAACAACAACAATGATCAGAGGGTCCCTACTCCTCCTCCGGTCCGAAGTCCTCGCCGATGGTCCCTAACTCCTCCCCTAGCTCCTAGCAACCCCAAGCACATTCCTAGTCCTTGCCACTCCCGGAGCTACCATCGTCGTGGCCCCCGCTCTCTCGTACGAAGACGAGTCCAGAGGCTCGTTTGATCACCGTCGAAGGGATGACACTGTCTACCGTCGTCTCCACGAAATGGAGAGGCGCTTGGGTCAGCTAGACAGAGAAGAAGAGCTTAGAGGAAGGACCCTCAGTCCAAGATGACCTCCTTTCTCTCGAACCATCATGGAGGCGCCCGTTCCAATAGGCTTCAAGCCTCCACAATTTGAGACTTATTCCGGGGAGTCTGACCCCGTCGATCACATCGAAAGCTTTAAGACCCTCATGCTAATCCACCAAGCTTCCGATGCTCTGCTGTGCAAAACCTTCCCCGCTACTCTCAAGGGTCCAGCTCGGGAATGGTACTCTCGCCTCGCCCCGTCCTCAATATTCTCCTTCGAGCAATTCGAGACCCTCTTCGTCACCCACTTCGTGAGTAGCCGCCGAACTGAGAAGACCAGCATTTCGCTACTCTACCTCAATCAAAAGAAGGGTGAGAAACTGAGAGACTATGTGAAAAGGTTCACCGCGGAAGCTAGGTCCATCGCTTCCCTCGACCAGTCGGTCGATGCAGCAGCATTCCAATCAAATGTCTTTAACTCCAGCCTTCGGTCCTCCCTCGCCAAGAAGCCCCCGCAGAAATTCTCTGACCTCCTTCTCCGAAGCGGGAAGTATATCCGGGCTGAGGAAGCTGAATATCGCCCCACCTTTGAGGGGCCTTCCTCCGGAACCAAAAGAAAGGCTGGTGAAGAAGAAGGAGCTAAGAAGCTCCAGAAGGACAATGGCGGTCAGCACTGCCCTCCCCCCAGGTTTGAAAAATTCACTCCTCTTAACGCCAACATTTTCATTATTCTCATGGAAGTTGAGAAGGAAGGGGTGATACCTCCTGCCCCGAAGATGAACACCCTTGGCAAGAAGAGGGACAAAGAGAAGTGGTGCCGCTATCACCGGGACCATGGCCACGACACCAATGATTGTCGGGCCTTGAAGAACGAGATTGAGGCCCTCATCCAGAGGGGGCAGCTGGCCAAATTTGTGAGAAAGGACCGAACCGATCTTCCTCCTCCCCCTCGGGGGCTAACAAGCGCTCTGAACGACGCGATGAGACACCTGAATTCGAAGATGAGCGTATCCTACACCTCATTCATGGAGGCCCCATGGAGGGCTCCTCCAACTCCTCTCGAAAGGCATTTATAAGAGAAGTCAATTCGGTTCATGGCACACCTTCCCCTAAAGGCCTCGGAGTACCAGTCACATTCTCAGATGAAGACCTTGAGGGCGTTCGAACCCCCCACTGCGACGCACTTGTGATCAACCTCCATATGGCAAATTTTAAAGTGGAGAGGATCCTAGTGGACAATGGGAGCTCCGTTAACATTCTCTTCCTCACGGCTTTCCGAGGACTCAGGCTATCCCGGGACAGGCTCAAGCCGGCCGGCTACATGCTCCATGGGTTTACGGGAGTGCCAGTGACTATCGAAGGGTTAATCACCCTCGACGTAACCGCTGGCAAAACTCCTACTACCCGAACGGAGCCGATGGATTTTATGGTCGTTGATGTCCCCGCTGCTTATAATGTCATCCTAGGCCGACCCGGCCTCGTTGCTCTCGAAGCCGTCCCTTCGGCTTATCTCCTCAAGATGATGTTCCCCACCCGGGCAGGAGTAGGAGGAGTAAGAGGCAGTCAAGAAATGGCCCGCAAATGCTACATGACCTCTACTGGGGGTCCAGTCCTTTCCCTCGAAACTCTTGAAATCCCCCAAGAGAGTGTCCGACCAACGTCCGAGCCGATGGATGAATTAGAGGAAGTGCTCTTCTCTGAGCAAGATCCGAACCGCAAGTTCTTTATCAGCAAGACCCTCCCATCTGCCCTATGCTCCGACATAGTCCAGTGCATTAGAAAGAACCGCGACCTCTTTGCATGGTCGGCCGCCGGCATGCCAGGAATCTCTGGAGAGCTCCTCGTCCACCACTTGAGCATTGCACTGGGGTCCAAACCGGTCCAACAGAAGAGGCGCAAATTTGCTCCCTAGCACCAACAAGATATAAAAGAAGAGGTGGACAAGCTTCTTAAGGCTCGGTTCATACAAGAGATCAATTACCCCGAATGACTCTCGAATGTTGTGATGGTAAAGAAGGTCAACGGGCACTGGAGATCTGCATCGACTTTATCGACCTGAACAAAGCATGCCCCAAAGATCCGTTCCCTCTTCCAAGCATCGACATCCTGATTGACGCCACTTCAGGCCATGAGCTTCTCAGCTTCATAGACACTTTTTTCGGGTACAATCAAATTCGCATGTTTCCCCCAGATATCCCGAAGACCTCCTTTGTTATCGATCAGGGCCTCTACTGCTACAGGGTGATGTCTTTCGGGTTGAAGAATGCAGGTGCCACCTATCAACGCCTCGTCAACAAAGTCTTTCAAGAACAGATCGGCCGAAATATAGAAGTATAGGTTGATGATATGCTTGTTAAGAGCATCCATGAGGCCGATCATGTGGCCAATCTGCAAGAGGCATTTGATGTACTCAGGAAGCATGATATGAGGCTCAACACGAACAAGTGTGCGTTCGGAGTCTCGTCGGGAAAGTTCCTCGGCTTCATGGTCAGCCAAAGGGGAATCGAAGCTAACCCCGAGAAGATCAAGGCCATACTGGACATGGCTACTCCCAAAAATGTGAAAGAGGTTCAGAAGCTGACAGGACGCCTCGCTGCCACAGGGCGCTTCCTTTCTAAGTTAGTGGAGAAGTGCCTTCCCTTCTTCAAAGCACTTAGGGGGGCTAAAGGTTTCGAATGGGGACAACAGCAGTAGGAATCGTTCGATCAGCTCAAGGCCTACCTAGCCAATCCCTGGGGAGACCCTCTACCTCTACTTAGCTGCCACCGAGCAAACCCTCAATGTTGTCTTGGTGAGGGAAGAAGACAGGGCTCAGAAGCCCATCTACTATGTGAGCAAGGTACTTCGTGATGCCGAGCTCCGTTATCCAAGGCTGGAGAAGATGGCGTACGCCTTGGTCATGGCAGCTAGGAAGCTTCGCCCGTATTTTCAGTCCCACTCGATGGTCGTTCTTACCGACCAACCGCTGAAGCAAGTCCTCCACAAGCCGGAGACCTCTGGCTGCCTCATGAAGTTGTCGATCGAACTGAGCCAGCATGATATATCATACCAGCCTCGGACCGCGATCAAGGCTCAGGCCTTAGCTGAATTCATCGTGGAAAATACCATTCCTGAGGTCAGTCAGGTGGAAAACGGACCTCCTATTGGGACGGTATATGTAGATGGATTCTCTTGCACCAAAGGGAGCGGAGCCGGGGTCATTCTGGCAGGCCCAGATGACTTCGTTCTCCAATACTCCCTCCGCATCAACTTCAAGGCCTCCAACAATAAAGCGGAGTACGAAGCCCTTATAGCCAGTCTCGGAATGGCCCGCAAAGCAGGGGCACAACGTCTCCGAATATTTAGTGACTCTCAACTAGTCGTAAATCAAGTCTTGGGCGAGTACGAAGAGCGAGATGACCGAATGGCTAAGTATCTAGCCAAGGTCCAAAATCTCATGGCTCTATTCGAAGAGGCACTTATTCAGCGAATCCCCAGGGAGGAAAATGCCCAAGCATATGCCCTCTCCAAGTTAGCCTCTTCCTCCCTCCAAGGTCTCGAGCAGACCGTCCTGATTGAAGTGCTCGTGAGACCAAGCATAGAAGAAGAAACTTCTGACTCAATGGAGTCACTGCCTGTTCAACTTCAAGATAATTAGATGAAACCCCTAGTAGAATTTCTAAGGGATGGGCTCCTCCCCAAAGACCCTAAGGAAGCTCGTCGAGTCAGAACCAGAGCGGAGCGGTACACCCTTGTTGAGGGGATCTTGTACAAACGCTCCTTCACACAAGTAGACGGCAGGCCTTATTTGAGGTGCCTCTTCCCAGAGCAAGCCACATACGCCTTGTGAGAGCTTCACGAAGGCATAGGCGGGCACATTCAGGGTCAAGATCCCTCGCCCGGAAGGTGTTGAATTATGGATACTTCTGGCAACCCTCCTACAAGATGTCGAACGACACGTTCGGCAATGCAGCTCTTGTCAGAAGTATTCCAACATTCGTCGCCTGCCCCAAGGTCAGCTCACCTCCCTATCAAGTCCGATCCCTTTCACAATGTGGGGGATGGATTTACTAAGGCCGTTTCCACCAGCTCCCGGCCAACTCAAATTAGTCGTGGCAATCGACTACTTCTCGAAGTGGATAGAGGCCGAGCCCCTGGCTACAATCATCGAGAAAAAAGTACTTCAGTTCTTTTGGAAGAGCGTCATCTACAGGTTCGGCATCCCTCGGGTCCTCATAACCGACAATGGAACACAATTTACAGGGGCCGCATTCCGAGCTCTGTGTGAAGACCTCGCCATCCAACAACACTTCTCCTCCGTCTCCCACCAGCAGTCGAATGGTCAAGTAGAAAATGCCAACCGACAAATCCTCTTCGGTATTAAGAACAGGCTGGATATGTCCGCCAAAAGCATTTGGGTTAATCAGCTCCCTAACGTACTGTGGAATTACCGCACTACGAAACGGACCCCCACAAGAGAGTCGCCGTTCAATCTCACCTATGGGTCCGAAGCTGTGATCCCCTTGGAAGTCGGTGTACCCTCTCCTCGCCTTATTGCTTATGAAGAAGAATAGAATGCCAGAGAGCGGGCAAATTTGGATTTGATTGACGAGCTCCGTGAAAGAGCTTCAATTCGCCAACAAAGCTATCGAAGGAGGATTGAGCTAGCCTACAACAAGAGAGTCCGTCCCACCGACCTCAAAGAAGGGGACTTGGTCCTCAGAAAGTTAGCAATCTCATTTCCCAGTCAGAAGAGTAAGCTAGCTCCAAATTGGGAAGGACCCTACAAGATCACCAGAGTGGTTCGGCCCGAGACATACCATCTAGAAGACCTTGAAGGCAGAGAGGTTCCCACGACTTGGAATGCCGACCATCTCTTAAAGTACCAAGAGAGCGCTTGAACGCCTCTCTAAGTACCTTCAGATGTCGAACCGTTCCTTTCCTTTCACTTGTATTTTTTTTCTTTATTTCTTCAATGTAATAACAGCTCGCAACTTAGAAGCAGCCGACTATTAGTTATCAATAAAGAACTCTCTTTCCCTGTATTCCTCTTGAGATTGTTTGCATCTCTCTGTTTTTAATTACTTTTACAACGAGTTCGAAGTCCAACACTTGGCTCGACTCCACTTCGCAAGCTCGCTCTTAAGCGAACTAGAAGTGGTTCGCCATTCGGAATTGCTCCCACAACCGTTGAAATACAATCAAACGACGAGTTCGAAGTCCAACACTTGGCTCAACTCCGTTTCGCAAGTTCGCTCTTAAGCAAGCTAGAAGTGGTTCGCCATTCGGAATTGCTCCCACAACCGTTGAAATACAATCAAACGACGAGTTCGGAGTCCAACATTTGGCTCGACTCCACTTCGCAAGCTCGCTCTTAAACGAACTAGAAGTGGTTTGCCATTCGGAATTGCTCCCACAACCGTTGAAATACAATCAAATGATGAGTTTGGAGTCCAACACTTGGCTCGACTCCGCTTGGCAAGTTCGCTCTAAAGCGAGCTAGAAGTGGTTCGCCATTCGGAATTGCTCCCACAACCATTGGACTAAGCCCTTGCTCTGCCGACGCACACGAAATTTCTACAACTAGACTAGACAGGCGAGAAGAGCGAAATTTCTACAACTAGAGTACTCGGAAAAACTAACATTTGGATCATATGGTTCATTTCCAAAACTAGAGAGGCCACCCTACATCTCCAACACACAAACATCAAAAAGTAAACGAACTTTTATTTTATTAAAGAGTTCAACAAACAAAACATTCGAGTTACAACACCAAGTTACTACAACAAGGTACCACAAAAACTCAAAGAAGCATAATACAACTTATTTAACGCTTCTTCGGAATGGGGACGTTTCGGTTCAGGGACACATGGGGGCGGCGCCGCTTGACCTCCGAGCTCGTTTCTAGGCCGACGAACCGAGACGCCTCTTCGACACTGCCTCTAACTGTGGCTCCGACGGAGGCGCCACTAGACGAAACAGCCACACCACTCTGAGCATCAGCCGGACTCCGCCTGACGGCAGGTGGACGAGTCGCTAGCTCGTAGAAGGAGATCCCCCTCTCGCTCTCTTCGTGAGTACACGTAGTGCTTCGAACGTTAACTCTCACAGACTGAGGCTTAAGGCGGGCGACCTCTTCCTCGAGTTCGACGATCGAATCCCTCAAAGTATCATCCTTCACATATATTTTGAACCGAGGAAGTTTAGCCGAGCCTGCATCACCAACACTGTCAGCAATGATGCGACGAAGGTTGGTCACTTCGATGCTTTTGTCGACTGTAACCCTCCTCAACTGCTCGACCTTCGCCGTGAGCTCGTCGCGCTCAGCCATTAGCTTTCCCACTGCCAAGGTTAACTCATCCTCCTCCGCCGAAAGCTCCTCTTCAGCTATTTCCAAATGGCGAACCTCCGCCAGCAGCTCACTTTTCTCTTTCTCGACGTCGAATAACACCCTCCTGAGCAACTCTACCTCGCCTTCGAGGCGAGCTTTGTGAGACCGCTTCCGTAGTTCTGCACGAAGGTGGGCTGCTTCAGAGTCCGAACTGAGTTCGACGATCTGAAAGACGGAAGCATATCAACGCAAAAAGACAAAAGGCAGTGCTCAACACTTGCCGAGTTTCAAAGAAATTTCGAGCCCAACACTTAGCCAAATTTCGAAAAGAAAACTCAATACTTGGACAACATTTGAGAAAAGAGTTCGAACAAAATTTTATTCACATCAGAAGAGCGGTGGCCAGTCCGCTATAAGGCAGAACATTAAAAGAAAGAAAAAATTACAAAAGCGAGGGGATCAAGGGTCCACCTGGGGCGGCAGCTCGGACACAGGTGCCTCGGTAGATGTCCCTTCGCCCCCCGTCGCCACGGTTTGGGGGTCGGCCGTCACAATCTCCGGATCGGCAGGCACCTCGCCGTATCGCTGCTCCCCCTCCTCTTCTCCCTCCTCCTCTTCTCCCTCCTCCTCTATGCCTTCTTCCTCGCCGCCGGGCCACAACCAGTACCCCACCCTCTCGAAGCCAGGGACTCGAGCCTCGACATGGTCGAATGCTCTCGCGTAAGACAACTCCATGTTTTTGGCAATGTGGTTCTTCGCCTCGGCTTCGATCTCCTTCCTCGCCTTCTCCACCACCTCGGTTTGTTCTGCCTTCACCGCCTCCAAGGCCGTCGCAACTACAGCCCTCTCCTCGTTGACCTTGGCGACCTCCGCAGCGAGCTTCTCCTTCACTCGCTCCAAGGCTGCCTCGAGGTCGGCGACCCGAGCCTCCAAGGCCTCCAAGCGACGCTGCTCCGCATCGAGCTGCTTCATGGCCCTCGCCCGTTCCGCTCGGTCTTTGTCACTAAGGGCCTACAGCTCCCTCTCCTGCTCGGCAAATTCTTGGACGAGGTGGCCGAAGTGGCAAGTGGCCTACAAAAAGCAGTAGTTAGGATGCAGTAAAAACCGGGCTGTGGACTTAGAAAATTTTCAAAAAGAAAGAGTCAAGACTTACCGACATAAGCGACCGAGCGATTTCGAAGGTGTCGTCGCCGATCGTCCCCGCCTTCAGGGCGGCTCGGTCCTTCGAGGTTGCAAGATGCTTGACCGTCGCATGCACATCTGCAAATCGCCCAAGAAGCCGTTGTGGTTCTTCACCCGCCAGTCGGGGACGAACAACTTCTTGTGGGCCTCGGTCAAAATCTCCTCGGCCTGAGGAGTCAAAGAAGGAACCTCGAGCGTCAGCACCGCCGAAATGGAGAAAGTCTCACTTGCCAGGGCAGACGGGGCAGGGGCAGACAGGTCAGGAAGGATGGCTACCACCGAAGACGGTGCCTGAAGAGCAAGAGTAGGAGTGGCAACGACCGAGGGAGCCTTGGTGGGTCGGCCGGACGTAGGACCCGTGCTCATCCTCTTCCTTTTCCTGCCGTCAGCGACTTTGCTCCGCTCCATCATCATACCCATAAAGTCCATCTTCGGCGCCTCTGTTCAAAGCAACAAAAGGGGAAAAAAAAGAGTTAGAAAAACATACAAAGCATTGGAAAAGAATTGCAGTGAGATGTCAGGAGCGTACTCGGGTCGATCGGACTAAGGCCCAACCAGTGTAGCACCTCCTCGGTCATCTCTCTCCAGCTCAACATCAGGAGAGCGATTATCTTGACCGCCACCTTCTCCTCGGCAGTTGTCAACACCGGGTAGGCCCTTGCATACTTCGGCACCTCCGCCTTCCACCGAGTCGGGAAGTCCAATGTCGAAGGCCCCTTTATCAGGAAAAACTTCTCCTTCCAATGTTTTATCGAATCCAGATTCTCTATTAACTTAACGCCTCTCCGGGGTGACAAGTAATAGCGAGGCTTGAACTTGGTCATCCGGTTGATTGGGTATAAGCTTCGAAGGATGACGAGGTTTGGCTTGACTTCGGCAATACGACACTGGAGTAAGAAGGCAAGCACATGGTGCCAAGTGTTCGGCATGAACTGCACAGGGGCCAGACAGTACCAGTGAAGGACCTTCAATACAAAGGGGTGAAGAGGGAAGCGCAGACCAACATTCAAGGAGTCGAAGTCGAAGACGCACGTGTCCGGTGACAGGACGGTGTTTGCCCGTATCCCGGGGCCGGGGAGGATCAGCCTATACTCCGGAGGGATGGCGAACCCCTTCCTGATCCGGAGGAGATCCCGCTCACATAGCACTGAAGCAAGATCATCCACCTCGGTGACCTCCCTCGGGTCATTCTCCTCATAAGTCGCCGAGCGACCAACGATAGCCTTACTCAGGAGATCGCCGTTGTACTGCCCTATCCCGGCATGACCGGACAGCGGGCCAGGCATCCGACCCAACTCGGGGGCTAGTCTCTTAGTCTCCACAATCTCCTCGACTATCGAAGATCGGGCCACTACTCTCTTCTTCTCCTCTGCCGCAGACGACCCTACTTCCTCCTTCCCCTTTCTACGTCTCACTACTTCCCTCCTCTCCTCGGCGCTTTGGCCTCCCGAGGATGATGCCTCACTTCCCGAGCTCACTCTTGACATCTCGAAGAAATATCTAAGGCAAAGAGGACTGACCTTGATGTGACGTAGCTTTGAAGTGACGTTCACGGTCGGAGATAGTTCTCCGAAAATTGCCTGGCCCACGCGACAGCTAGCATAACTGCCTTGGAGCGCAAATCGCCGCTAGCAGAGCAAATCGAGAGCAAAAGTAAAAACTTGGGAGTAAAAGTGAGAAATGAGCAAAGGGGTGAGGGGGGGGTGAGAACTTATAGCCAAGAAAGCGACTGTTGGGCTTTCGAAACGTTTTATTGCCCACTAAGGGAAGGCAAAACGACAAAACAGGCAAAGCTGCGACGTTCCAAAGGAAAGACTTGTCGGTTCGCTTAAAACTACCACTCATCAACTCGTGGCTCGCTGAGCCACGAGGCAACCTGACGAGGTGACGAGGTACCGAACTCCACATATGGGGAAAAATACCGCCAAGCCAGTTTCACTGTCAGATTATCTCAAAATTCGCGTCAAAATATAATGGACGGCTCAGATCACGCCACGCCCACAAAACTACAAGATAACGTTTTCTCGTGATCTGAACCTCCAACTTCGTGATATGCGCTATGATGAACGCCTCGGATCTCACCACGTGGTTCGAACACTCGATCCGAGCTCCTGATTCACCGAAGCGCTCGGTCGAGCCACCGAGCCACCATCCTCCCGGGCCGAGGTGACGAGGTACCGACCTCCACATATGGGAAAAAATACTGCCGAGCCAGTTTCACCGTCAGATTGCCTCAAAATTTGCGTCAAAACATGATGGACGGCTCAGATCATGCCACGCCCACAAAATGACAAGATAACGTTTTCTCGTGATCTGAACCTCCAACTTCGTGATACGCGCCATGATGAACGCCTCAGATCTCACCACGTCGTTCGAAGACTCGATCCGAGCTCCTGATTCACCGGAGCGCTCGGTCGAGCCTACGAGCCACCATCCTCCCGGGCCAAGGTGACGAGTTTGGAATTTTAGAAATCAAAATCATGATGCATAAACCGAGCTACTGGGGGCAGAGGACGAGCTGCCAAGCCATCGGAGTGCTTAGCCGAGCTACCGAACATCTTAGCTGAGCCACCGAGCGACGGGGGCGGAGGACGAGCTACCGAGTCACTGAGCCGAAGTGACGAGGTACCGACCCTCACATTTGAAGAAAAATGGAGCCGACCTGCCTCAGCTGTTGGATCTTGTCAAAAAACGTGCTAGCACACAATGGACGGCTCAGATCATGCCACGTCCACAAAACGACAAGATAGCATTTTTTTGGGATTTGCACCATAATGAACGCTCTGGATCGTGCCACGTAGCTCGGCAGATCGCTACGCGCCGATCCACCGAGCTACCGAGGATCCGAGCCGAGGTGCCGACCCTCGCATACGAAGGAAAAACTCGTCGAGCTACCCAGACCGTCTGATCCTCCAGAAAACTGCGCTCAACTCTGATGGAGGGCCCAGATCGCGCTACGATGTAATTCAGTATTAAAAATTAATTTTTATTTATTTATTAAAATCGTTTTATTTATTTAAAAAATTGCCAAAAAATAATTAAAAATTCGGAAAAATTAATTAAAAATTCTAGAAAATAATTATAAATTCGGGGAAGTATTTTTGAGCCCCTGAGTAAATAATTATTGCCTAAAGTGGTTGATTAAGACCCCCAAACGACGAATCAAAACTTTGCAAAATTAAATAAGTGATCCGAAAAATAGATAAAAATTAAGGAAAAATGCCAGAAGACCAGAGGGGCTCAGGAACAACTTAAAGCGTGCAACTAACCGGGAAAATCACCATACTGCCTCATACAAAGAATCCAAACCTCCCATTTGGACTCCGATACAAATCCGCAAGCCATCAAAACAGTAAAACTACACCTCAAAGGCTGATCAAACTCAGTCTTCGAGAGTGGGGGGCTCGTAATATGGCTAAAAATAGGATTAAATCGGAACCGTCCAAATCGGGCACGAATCTCAAAGCCTGGGGACAAAATGGTAATTTTACCTATAAATGGGTCTGAAGCGGGTACTGGGTCTTCTCTTAGGGAAACCCAATAGCCCACGAACGGGCCCATCTCAACTAGGTGTGGATTTCAACCTGCAGCGAACCCAGTCTAGCAGGATAGAATTAGGATTTCTGATTAATCCTAATCAACGACCCTGATTCGTATCTATCCTTTCACTAGGCATTAGGGATTACATTCCTAATCTAATCCTAGGGATTACATTCCTAATATGATCCCAAAGGTGGCTATAAATGCCCTCCATCCACCACCATTAAGAGGTAATCAATCTTTTGCCAGTTTACGCTCCTTCATAATCTTTTCTGATTACTAACTTGAGCGTCGGAGGGTGCGTCGCCGGGGTCAACCCTGGTGTCTCGCACTTCTTGCAGGTGAACAGCAGGAGTCGACGGTCAAACTCCGGTGGAAAGGTTTCAGGTTTGTTATTCGGTTTTCCTAAGAATACACAAATACTATCTGTTTACCCCCACACCAGATTTAGCGGTAACAACTACCCTTGCTACAACTTCGGAGAACTGGTGTAGTGGTAGGGTTATTTCACACTTGTAAGCTGTAAACTTGGAAGTGACAACAAATATCAAATAACTTTGAGGTTTCACGTAGGAGGTAAGAACATTTAATAGTAGCGAGTTTACTATTAAATATCTACATAATATTACAACTAAAATGATCTGTTTTTGTAAAATTTTGAGTTTTATACTTTGTCCACATCATACTCTCGAAGGTGAAGTGCAAAGAAAACCCATCTTAAGCCCTTCACTTGACCTCTGAAATTCAATTAGCATCTTTCCCATTTCAAAGTTCGCTTGAAACATCTTTAGATATTCAGGAAATCTTTTATAGGACACATCGAGTCTTTATATAGATAACTCATTTCTGAGAAGGACAAATATGTCTGATGCCTTAGTTTGGTAATATCTTCGTAACATGCCTATAAATAATTATTTTGATGCTCAATGCATTTGGCATTTCTAGTTTAGCGACCATGGTTTTATGGTTTATGATTAGTTAAAAGTTCTGTCCTTAATTTACTTGCTTTTCAAAAGAAGTGAATCCAAATGCTCATCTAAGAGCATCTGTAGTCGTTTGAATTCAAAATTTGGATATTTGACATTTAAAAATAAGAAGTTGAGGTTGAAGATGTAATCGTTTGAAATCAAAATATGGCTTTTTTTAATTTAAAAAAAATGACAGCGATAGACGATGTTTCGTCATGTTTAAAATTTTATTTAAATTTAAAAAAGTCACCCCCCAGGATCAAATATTACCCAAGAAAAGAACGAGATATCAAATTTCGTTCAGGGACCTATTTAAATAATTAAAATAATTAAACTCTAATTTTCAAAGAAAAACTCTTTATGTATCGTTGTACTACAGCCACGGTCCAAAGAAAAAAGGACAGGTGACCTCAGCCGTTGATCCAAGAAAAGAACGAGATATCAAATTTTGTTCAGGAACTTATTTAAATAATTAAAATAATTAAACTCTAATTTTCAAAGAAAAACTCTTTATGTACCGTTGTACTACAGCCACGGTCCAAAGAAAAAAGGACAGGTGACCTCAGCCGTTGATCCAAGAAAAGAACGAGATATCAAATTTTGTTCAGGAACTTATTTAAATAATTAAAATAATTAAACTCTAATTTTCAAAGAAAAACTCTTTATGTACCGTTGTACTACAGCCACGGTCCAAAGAAAAAAGGACAGGTGACCTCAGCCGTTGGATCGGGTCCAAAAATCGAACGGGCGGTCCACAAATCAAACGGCTAGCCCTTGTTCCCAAATTCAAAATTCCAACAGCCTTATTATATTCCGAATAAATCCCATATGACCGTTGTAGCTCCTCTCTCTTTCTCATATCTCACTCTCTCTATCGTTCTTAATCAAGAACCGCTCTCTTCAATCCTCCGAAAAAGAACCCCAAATCCCTCAAACAGAATTTCAAGAGATCGAGACGAGAAGAAACCATGGGTGAGGAACCCAAAGAACTCTCAATCCCCAATTCCCACGCCACGGTATATATCTCTTCCTCTTTCCTCCTATTTTTTAGATTTGATTTTTTTTTATATTGTTTTTAAATGGGTTTTTGTTTCTGATTCTAATGGTATGATTAAGCATGGATCTTGACGTTTCTTGTTTGTGTGTTGTGAATCAGAAGATGGATAGACCTTGCCCGAGAATGTATAATGTCAAGAAATTGGTACAGGTTCGATCTTCAGTTGAATTAATGTGTACTCTATCTGATTTTGTTGATGGGTTTTTTGATTATTTCCTGTTTCTGGGTCGTAGTTGTCCTTTGTGATCAAGATGAGGATTGACCCAATTTGGAATATATGGATGATAAACAAGACAACAATCAGGTAATTAGGTTTCTTGTTTTTGGAATTTGGAATATATGGGTCGTAGTTGACCCCCCCAAATTGAAATTTAATTTTGCGAAATGGTATTTTTTTTGGTTGAAATCAAGGAGGGTTGTATCATACCATATGTTGTACTCGAGAGCAAGTCGTTGGTTTCCTTCTTCGATCACGAGCTCTTTTCCGTGCTTCAGCTTCTTGGTATGGATATCATCCTACTACTTTTCCTTATCTGAATTCTTGAATTATTTGAATTCTTGAAGAGATGTGTATGTAATTTTTTATTATGTTTGGTTTTGTTTTAGGGACCAAGTACCACAGACTACTGAAGCTTCAATTTTGCAGGCTGTTTGCGAGGAGTTGAGCAGCCAGTGCATTCAAGAGTGCGAGCCGAATATGAGGCATTGAAGAAGTACACTCAGGAGTGCTTGGAAAGAGAGCGTTTGTACAATGTGATAATTGAACTTAAAGGGAATATAAGGTTTCTGTAGATGTCGGCCTTTAAGTCCAGAAGATATGTTGAAGTATCATACTTCGGTGGTAGAATTCGACTGGTCTCAAGATCCAGAGTTGTGATTTGTTTGCTCTGACCATTCAAAGAAACAGTTCAGATTTGATCATGTTTTTATGCTACCTACAAGGTACAAATACAAAGTTTATTTAGTGTTTTTACATAGACTAGACACTTAGTGTTATTTAGTGTTTTTACCTTCTTATAAAAGTTAACGTTACTCATGTGTAATTTACGACAAAACCTGTGCTTATCCTGACAGCATTTTACATGTTTAAATTAGAGAGTTCCTATTTCGTCAATTAGGTTTTTAATGTATCAATGAGTTTAATATAATACGATTAGTCCACATACCCTAATAACTTGGGAGTTTTAGTTTAGTCACGAGGACAATATGTACGGTATTAGAGTCACTCAGGTTCCAAATAGCACGAACACAGACGTCGAGACGGACACACACACACGGATGGGGGAGATTTTAAAGAACTACCCTAAAGAATAGGGTGATTGTCTGGGAGGGAAAAAACAGGGGTAGACTGTAAACTTATAGAGAAACACCCCGCTCTATAAACTTCGCAAGTAGAGTCCGAGGAATCCAGTAAGGCCCTTGCTAAAAAACAAAACAATCAGATCCAGCTGAAAGTTTCAAGCTTATTTTGCTCATCTCTCTCTCTATATATGGGAGATTGATCATGTGACCCCCCCCCCCCCATTTGGGGTGAGGCCGCTAACTTATGTTTGATGCCAGAGTGCCTTTGCTACATCTATCATCTTGTACAGTTTGTATTAATATGGCTCTCTATTCTTTCAATGTTTTTTAAAGTAGTAATTTTCATGTTTGAATGATAACAAGTAACAACTATGTATTCCTTTCTGAAGGTGTAACTTAGAATACACCACTTGTTCCAAACTAGAAGTTAAATGTTTATACTCACAGAGGCATATTAAAGAAATTAAGTTTCTGTATTTTACTTTCTAAAATCGTACGTTTCAACTAATTTTGTGTCACATTAGCTTTTTATTCGCCTGAATGATTTATAGAACTTCTCCTTGGGTATCTACTCATTTTTGCTATAGACTTGTCCATATTTTTGTAATGTATAGTTTGTAATTAGTATACACAATTATTTGCATATGAGACAATTGATTCAAAACATGATAGGATGAACATGAAGATCTTAATTTTCCTAATTTATGGTATCTACTCATTTTTGCTATAGACTTGTCCATATTTTTGTAATGTATAGTTTGTAATTAATATACACAATTATTTGCATATGAGACAATTGATTCAAAACATGATAGGATGAACATGAAGATCTTAATTTTCCTAATTTATGGTCTTTATGTTATTTTAGATTTTTGTATGTTCAATTTGCACAAGTTCATAATTATCCTAATAATTATCCTATTTTGAACTGGAAGGTTTCCCTTCCCATTAGGAATTTGATCTTATATAATTTTAGATGATGATGATGGTAACAATGATAGTTCCAATTATCCTCTTGTGGTATGGATTAGGATGCATGTTTGTTTATCCATAATGCTGGGGGGAAATGATGCTAATATTATGATGTACTTATTCTAAAATGAAGGAGATGTGATTAAGATAATTTTGTTGATATTAATTGTCAACTTAATATAATTATTTGTTCTCTTCACTTTTAGATGGCATGTGAACTATATGGTATGCTAGCTGGGAACGTCAGTCCCAATGACTGGTGAGAATGTAAAGCCAGCTTATGGAGGTGATGAAGAGGCCTTTCTAGGATTAGTTGTCACCCCTATTTATCAGACTATTGCAAAGGTGTGTTTATAATTAATATTTCTATAGCAAATGCCTTTGGACGAATTTTTGGGTGATTTCTTTTATGCTGGAAGCTGAAATGAGCAAGAGAGAAAAATCAATACATTCACAATGGAGAAACTATGACGATTTATATGAATATTTTTGGTAAAAGGAAAAAAAAAATCTCAGTTTAAAGTAAATCTGAGTAACTTCCCCATTACTGGTGCTTTTTTTTGTCATTCAAAATATCAGGTCTGTCAATTGCTTCCGCCTAGGCTGGCATATGAGAGCTGAAGCAGATTTCTTTTGCCAGCCTGCAGATTCATTCATTCGCGAGAGAAGTGGAGTAAGTTGTGTTGTCTTAAATATTGATTTCATATACAACAACAACCACAACACCAACAACAAAGCCTATTTGCCGCTATTTCCCAACGAGTTGAGCTCCCTATGAACATGATTTCATATATATATATATATATATATATATAGAGAGAGAGAGAGAGAGAGAGAGAGAGAGAGTATATATATATATATATATATATATATATATATATAGAGAGAGAGAGAGAGAGAGTAACGTTACTGTAGCGATGAAAACGTGAAAACCACTTTGGCCGTTGTTTCCAACAAACAACGGCCTAGGTGGTTTTCACGTGTTTTCACAATATTTGCATTTTCAATGGAGCATTTCCCATATATATATATAATCCGTGGGCACGCCTACGGTACTTCTTCGAAACGATACAACATATAAAAAGCCTTGTAAACAGTAAAACAACAATTATATTGCTCAAGTTTGAATAGTATGACAATAATTAGTTGTAAATAAAAGTCCATGTTTCCCTTAGTATATGTTAAAAAGTAATTAATAAATGGGGTTGTAGAATCCTACTTCTTAGAACTTTAAGGGTGAAAAATGTTGAAATTTAACTATTGAGGAGATATTTGTTATTTTCAATGTAACATGAGCAATAAAAAAAAGCATAGAAAATCTGAAAACTTGCAAACCTGAAATCTGCAAATCTAAATTTCTGAGCAAATAAAGAGAAAATGAGAGAGAGAGAGAGAGGGAGAGATTAAGAGAAAAATATGAAAAAGTGAAGTGAGAAAAGAGAGATAGTAATAAAGTAATGTGTTTTTTAAGTTTTGGGGCTGGAAAACATTGGTTTTGGGGGGAAAACTTTTTGGAAGGAAAATATATTTTGAGTGGGTGATTCTAAACCGTTGATTTTGTTTCAGTTGAAGGGAAACCACTTGATAGCTTTTTTTTTCAAATTGTCTAGTGTTTTATTATAAAGATAGGAAGTTGTAATGCTTTAAGATTCACTCATGGAGGAAAAAGACAAGATTGGGCGAAATTTTGTCTTTTTCGTCTGGGTGCGTAATAAAATATATAATGAACGAAAGTTACAATCAGACAAAAAGGGCATGTGTTGAATTAGAAACCCTGGTTCGAGTTAAAATTTGTGAATTAATACAAAATTACTTTTAAATTTTATCTGTGGGTTTACATAAACCGTCTCATTCTAAATTAATTCAAAATTAATGCTTTAAGATTCACTCATGGAGGAAAAAGACAAGATTGGGCGAAATTTTGTCTTTTTTGTCAGGGTGCGTAATAAAATATATAATGAACGAAAGTTACAATCAGACAAAAAGGGCATGTGTTGAATTAGAAACCCTGGTTCGAGTTGAAATTTGTGAATTAATACAAAATTACTTTTAAATTTTATCTGTGGGTTTACATAAACCCTCTCATTCTAAATTAATTCAAAATTACTCTTTAGTCCTTGCATTCACAAGACCGGTGTGGGGCTTACTAGTTCATTTAAAATTGTGAACATTCCCCTCTTTTGATTTGGATATGTTCAGGTTCCCATGTTCTTATCAACTTCAAATACTTCTAGTTAGAAACTTTATTTGGTATGCATGTTTTGCTTTTTTCTTTCTAGTTTCCTTGTAGAGTGTGAAATTATATTTAAAGAACCATCAAATGGTAGGGCCCTAAAGATTATTTTTGTGTTGTGTTAGCATCTGATATGCTGAAAACAGTGAAAACTTTTGAGGGAAAAATACAGAACTAAAAGGTTGAAAATGACTTGGAATATAATGATCTAAAAGGCTGCAACTGGAAGAAGGCAGGAGATTTTAAATGAAGCTTAGTGATCCATGATCATCTGTGTACCTGTAAATAGAATGGTGGATAGAATGGTGGAGGATGATGACAGAGGGTTTTTGTGGAGGTTGACTATGTTGGAAGGCTGCTGTTGTTGTATGAAATTCAAAGGGGTTTTTTGGTTGGTCGGATTAGGGAGAAGGGGTAGCGGTTGGGTGTCGATGAAGATGGACATGTTGGTGTGAGTGTGTCGGTGATGGTGTGGTGCAAGGCGGTGGAGTATTGTTTATCCTTCGAACACATTTTTGGAAACTTTTCTTGTTCTATGAAGTCAATTAAAACTGTTGCATGCTTTAATTATAATATTTTATGTGATTCATTATATGTTTCTATAAGTTGAATTTTAGTTAGCTCAGCTTTGCAAAAACTTCCATACTTTGCAAAAACTTCCATACTTTTTAGTTCAGATTGTAGATATTGTTTTGGAAATGCTTCTGGAATTTCATGCGGAATTTTCTTTTACTTGTTTAGGAGACCAAACCAAATAATGGAGATCGTTGGATTGGAAAGACAAATTTTGTAGAGATTCGTTCTTTTCGGCATATATTTCGGAGTTTTTATGGAATGTGGAGCTTCTATATCTTATGTTTACAGGTACCTGTTCTATGTTTGCATTTATTTATTTATTTATTGTTAAGTAGTACTCTTAAAAATTACATATTTACTGATTATTTAATGCGTATATTTCTAAGGCAATGATCATTATTGCATGGAATGGTAGCTCACCGAGTGATATATTTGATACTGGAGTTTTGAAGGAGGTGCTTAGTATTTTTATAACAGCTGTTGTATTGAAGCTGGGCGAAGGTAAGATGATAGGCTTTGATTCCCCCTCTCTTATAGAACGATTATCAGTCATCATGCATGGAATATATAGAACGATTAACAGTCTCTGCTAACAGAAATTAGATAATTCTTACATAGCATCACAAATGGTGCAATTCTTACAAACTTATCCTTTTCCGTAAGACTCAATCTGATATTCTCTAATAACGTCAATTCTGAATTAGCCATTTTGAATATGAACTTCTCATTCCACCAAGCTTTCCGATCTTTGCCTGTGACAAATAAAAGAATTTGAGGAGTTTTAAATAATAATAACTATATATATTTATTAATTTGAGTTACAAAGTGAACAGCTTTAGATTTTCTATCCATATAGTAATTCCGAAATTAATAAACTCCGGTATATTTTATACTAGAATATTTGGCATAAGAAGAAAGTTGAACCTGGCGTGATTTTGCTAGTACGACTATGGCTGCCACACTGTATGATTACATATTTGCTTGATGATCCTGTTGTATTATAGGGAAGAAGTAGAGCAAAGTTAATAATATTATTTAAGTTGTAGAGATTACTTTCTGTATATAAAAAAAAAGGTTTAGGATATACTCAAGTGTCTGGCATGTTTTAGGCCTTCTGCACTCACTAGCAGAACTTCTAAGACTCCATCTTTCATCGATCTTAGACCGAGCTAGAGAAAAAGGAGGGGGTGACAGAGAAAGGGTTTATGCTAAGATGAAGGTATATGTAACCGGAGTGGTATTGTATTCAACAGTTACTCCTACATGCATTAATAGGAATTAGAGTTTCAGATTAGTAATTATGAGAATATAAATATGCATGCATTAAAGAATATTCAACTTTCAGGCTAGAATACAATTTATAGGAAATTACACATTTTGGAATGAAGATGAAACATAAGTGAGACCCTTATTAAAGATATTTAGGCCAAAAAATTAGAGTAATTGGATATATGATTGTTACATTTCCGAAACTTTCCTATATAGTTAAGGAACGATGGAGAACAAACAATATAACTATAAGCTATATCAACAGTTAGATGTACTCGTAAATTAAGAATTCCCTATTTCCATTTCAACAATCATCAGGAATATATAGAACGATTAGGTAAGTAAAAATAAGTGAACCTTATTTCAACATACAGACATGCATCATACTAAGTACATTAGTTAAGTAAAAATAAGTGAACCTTATTTCGCTCATCTCCACTTTTTAAATGCAGGAACTTTTCTTTTCAAATTAATGTACAAAAAATTCTTCTAATGCAGTAACTTTAGTTGTATATTTTGCCTATTTTGGCAAGTCATAATTTTGAGTGTGCCTTTCATTGTTGCTATTATCATCTTCGATGTTGCCACAAGTCACGACAACTTGTCGTTTTCCCTGTCAAATGAGGTTGGCTATTGGGGAGTGAGATAGTTTGACAAAGGAGTTGATTGAATTTTTAGTGATATTTCTTAAATTCACATTGACTCTCTTCTGTGGGTTTGCAATAAGTCTCTGGCTGAGTATACTATGAGCAAGTGATACCTGGGATGGGCCAAACTGTAATCCTTTTCTTCTATTAAGTTTTGTTAAGACTCATCTTGTCTGTCTATTTAGCATATATAATATCCTACTTTACATGGTACATTTTTAATCGCCTCAAGTGGTTTGGACATGTTACACGTAGAATGCTTCATTTCTAAATGTTGTTCTGTATGCACCATTAATGCATTTTCAAGTAAATTATTAGAAGTACAATATGAATGTAGCAATTTAGAGATTAAAACTACTGTAAAGCAAGGCAAACATGTGAAGGATTTTTTAAAGGATTTGTAAACTGTCGTTGTATATCTTTCCCCGCGAGTTTATATCCTTTTCTAAGTTTATACTGAATTGAAGATCAGCAAATACAATAATTTAGTTTAATTAGGATTTAATTAAATTTCCTTTCTATTTGACTTACAAAAAAAATCTATAAATAATGTCAAATCCTAGTACAAAGAGGAAACTATTTAAACCAGTAAGGTTATTACTAAATTACCAATAATAGACAAGAATTGATCCCATGTAATAGTCAAATATATCTACTGTCGACCATTTTTTATTAGTGAATTGGTCCCATACTTTCTTTCTGAATGCATACAACCAACCTAATGTTAAACCTTAACCAAGAATTGGTACACATCCCTCGTAACAATTGTAAATTGCAACTTCACAATCTGAAAATTTAACCCATGCTTTTTAATCTGGAAGAAGAGCTGGAGTATTGTTGCTACCAGATAAACAAATTTATATGTTTCCACCCTATTTTTCAAAACAAACAGCCCCCTATACCTAGTTAGTGTTCCAAATTTGTGAAAACACCAATTTGTTTTAGAATTTTTAGGACAAAAGCCAAATCAAATTTGTATGTAGTAGGATTTTGTTTTTCTCTAGCAGGTGATCTCATGCGATACAAAAGTTAGAAACAAATTAAGAAAAAAAGTTTAAACAAAAGATAAAAATGAGATAGAATTTTGAAGCATTTATGAATACATAGCACGGGTAAGGGTACAAAATAAAATTTTCCATTGACAAAAGTTTAGTGGACAGCTATAAACTAACTTTGCTGTTTATTGAGACTTCAAGTGCAACAATAAACTTCATTGGTGTCGTTATTAACTTATTGTTGATTGTGATTCTAAGCAGAAAATAAATTAATTAGATACTATAAGATCAGCCTAAAATCTATTTGGTAACGCCATTCAGACTGCAATGAGTTAGGCATGAGATGTGTCACACACAATGTGTAAAGTAATATAATGATAATATTCTATAACAATACAATTTTAAGAAGAATATTTTGTGCACAAATGAATGCCACAAATTGTTGCAAGTGAAATCTTTAACTTTGAGTTAAGGTTGTTAGGATATTGGAGAAAAATCAAAATCATGCATATTACAGGGTACTGGTATTTCCTTAACAAAATTATCTTAATAGTTATTTTATATATGTGGCTGCTAGCTGAAAAGAAGTTAGGTCTTTTACTTTTTTTTTGTAAAATTCACATAATGTCATTTTTTTAATTGTTGATGTAATCTTACTATTTGAAGTTCAAATATGTAAAATTGTTAGTTTTTTTTCTTTATTTGTACTACTGCCTCTTGTTATTTACAAGTAACTTACATGAAAATTTAAGGGATTCAATATCCACATACTTTGTTCTCTTATGTGACAGGTGCTGTGATGGCAAAGAATAAAGAAAGGATTTTAACTCGGAGGTGGAGACTGGAGGGAGAGGTATGAGGAGAGTAAGCTTTAAAATTTGTGAACACAAATTGTTGCAAGTGAAATCTTTAAGTTTGAGTTGAGGTTGTTAGGATATTGGAGAAAAATCAAAATCATGCATATTACAGGGTACTGGTATTTCCTTAACAAAATTATCTTAATAGTTATTTTGTATATGTGGCTGCTAGCTGAAAAGAAGTTAGGTCTTGCTTTTTTTTCGTAAAATTCACATTGTCATTTTCTTGATTGTTGATGTAATCTTACTATTTGAAGTTCAAATATGTAAAATTGTTAGTTTTTTTCTTTATTTGTACCACTGCCTCTTGTTATTTACAAGTAACTTACATAAAAATTTAAGGGATTCAATATCTATATACTTTGTTCTCTTATGGACAGGTGCTGTGATGGCAAAGAATAAAGAAAGGATTTTAACTCGGAGGTGGAGACTAGAGGGAGAGGTATGAGGAGAGTAAGCTTTACAATTTGTGAATATATAAGAGGAACTACTAATGGGATAAGGACCAACTGTATTGGATGGGTAATCATTAAGGAACTTTGTTCGGTCTTTAGTTTTTCTGTTACTGCTGCTGCGGTGCGACTATGTTTTTGATAATGTCGTTTACTCATTTTTGTGGGGTATCAGCGGTCGCTTTTTGACTCTTTTGTATGCATTGTGGCTAGCGGCTGATAACTGTTGGCCATACGATTAAGGGGCACAAAATCAGAAGAGAAGAAGAGGAGACAATTTTCAAATAAACAAAATTAAATGGAAATGAATTTACAAAATTACAAACCAGATGATTATTAAAGCAGAGGAGCGTCTAGGCTTCTGTAGCACACAATCTAGGGCCGTCTTAAAACAGTTTTTGCCTCGTTCGGGTGCTGGAGCTAGTTGAAGCGTCTGTCTCCCAAGATGCAACGACGAATAGTGTTGACGTAGATTCCACGTAATGCCCTCGAACTAGAAACGTCAGAACTCTATTATCGAATTATCGAATGAACTTACAAAACAGAACAGAATAAAGTGGAAGAGAGGAGATTTGGTGCTGGGAAGAAAGTGAGGGGCTCAATTTATAGGGTCAGGGTGATAGTATGTAACGACAGACAAGGCTTCGCCTTTAGTGTAACTGCAGACAATCTATTGAATGCATACACTGTAACGACAGACAGCACTCAATGCCTTTGAATTCTTTCAATGTAACTGCAGAAAATCAATTGAATGCGTACACTGTAACGACAGACAAAAATTGTTTCTGCATTTATTTCAGCCGTTTACAAAGAAAAAATTGAAAACTGTAGCAAAAAGTGGCTCTGTCTGTCCAGTCAGAACTCTATTATCGAATTATCGAATGAACTTACAAAACAGAACAGAATAAAGTGGAAGAGAGGAGATTTGGTGCTGGGAAGAAAGTGAGGGGGCTCAATTTATAGGGTCAGGGTGATAGTATGTAACGACAGACAAGGCTTCGCCTTTAGTGTAACTGCAGACAATCTATTGAATGCATACACTGTAACGACAGACAGCACTCAATGCCTTTGAATTCTTTCAATGTAACTGCAGAAAATCAATTGAATGCGTACACTGTAACGACAGACAAAAATTGTTTCTGCATTTATTTCAGCCGTTTACAAAGAAAAAATTGAAAACTGTAGCAAAAAGTGGCTCTGTCTGTCCGGCATTCGTGTTCGCAGGACGTGGGGGGCGCACACAAGCCGCATGTAATCTAGTCCGAGATTTGCACACCCCCTGTGAGAGAGAGCCTCTTCTCTTGTCTAGCTATCTTACAATGCTTATAAATAGGTTATTATACATCCTCTTCTAATTCTTTGATTTTTCCGATGTGGGACTATGCTCGCTCAACCCATTTTCAGAAATGAAAATGCATCGTTCTCATTCACCCCTTAACCATTTTTAGCAAATAAATATATGATTTTGATCTACTCACGAAGGAGAACACAAATTAATCAAAATCTCTCTATAATTCATTGAGGATCTTACTCAAAATATTTCTCAAAAACTGGTTCAGAAATGGTGTTAATACACTCATTTCTAACATTCCCCACATGAATGAAAATTGACGACCACAAACACGGCAGACTGACACGACAGGCTGACACAATTGACTTGGTGATAGAATCTAGTGGTTTGGCGACCAGCGGCGAACGTGTCGACATGTCGACATGATGTCGACACATTCGCCACGTTCGATTTCACGTCCGACAAGTTCGCCACGTTCGACATCATGTACGACACGTTCGCCACATTCAACGTCACGTTCAACGCGTTCGACGTCACGTTCGACACGTTCGCCACGTTCGATGTCACGTTCGACGGGTTCGCCTCGTTCGACGTCACGTTCAACACGTTCGCCGTGTTCGACGTCACGTTTGATGCGTTCTCCGTCACTTGTCGAACAGACACATTCCCGAACGAGGAAGGGGGAATCGAAAGGCCACGTGCGCCATCAGATCACCTCATAATTTGGGTCACAATCTGATCAACGTCTTAGACTCAGCCACGTCGCCACGCTCTGATCCACCGTTTGATCGTTCAGATATTTGCGCCAACGACTGATGGACGCCCCTGATCGCGCCACGTCATAAATACAGTGATTAAAATTATTTTTTATTTTTTAATTCAAATTATTTATTTAAAGATTGCAAAAAATGATTAAAAATTCAGGAAAATAAATTAAAATTTCTAAAAAAATTTATAAATTTGGGGAAATATTTTTGAGCCCTGGATAAATAATTATTGGTTAAAATAATTAATTAGTGCTCTCGAAAAATAAATCATTGCTTTGCAAAATTGAATAAATGATCCGAAAAATAATTAAAAAATCGAAGAAAATCACCAAAAATCTAGAGGAGCCTAGAAACAATCTTGAGCATGTTGCCAGCTCAGAAAAGCACCATCACCCCTCAAATGAGACTCGAACACTCTTTGAGAACTTCGATAAAACCCTGTACGCCATTAAAACAACAAAACTACTCCCCAAAGGCCGTAACACACAGTCTTTGAGAGTGGAGGGCTCGTGATATAACTAAAAATGGGGTTAAATCGGAACCATTCAAATTGGGCACGAATCTTAAAGTTCACAGGGGCAGAACAGTAATTTCGCCCATAGACGGGTCCGAAATGGGAACCAGGTTTCTTCTCTTGGGCCCGATAACTCGTGAACGGATCTGTCTAGCTGAGAATGGGTCACAACACATGTAACACCCTAAATTTTATTTATGAAGAATTTGTGATTTTACGTGTTTTGCACGTATAATTTCATTTGTATAATTTCTTTTATAAAAATATTTCTTATATAGTATTTGTTCTTTTTATTTTCCAAAAGAATATTTTTTTAAAAAGCCTAATTAAATTCTAGGCCTATTTGTCTCTTTTAGCCCATTCTTATTTAATTAATTAAATTAATTGGTAGAGCCCATGGTTAATTGGCCCATTAGTAAGCCCATTTAACTAAATCCTCTTTTAAATGACCTAACTTGTAGTGTAGACTCATTTCATGAACAATTATAATTTTTTACATGAACAAATTTGTAAGTGGGGGACACTAGAATGGCACGTGCATGCACTAGCATATGCAATGTGCACACTCTATTGTAGGCCGGATTGTGCATGGGAAGGAGGGAGAGTGGATGAGATAGTGGGGTGGTTACTTTCATCATGGGAAGTTATTACAACTCCCTATTTCATCTTGGCCCTTGATCCTTAACCATATGATCACATCCTAGCCGTCCATTTACCCTAAAAATTTGTATAAATGCTCCCCCCCCCCCCCTAACACTAGTTATCCTTGCACCTAAAATTGGAAGAAAAAAAGGAGAGAGAAAAGAAATACAAGTTAGTGAGACAAAAGATTGAGAAGTTTGTGAGTTGAATAGATTGAGTGCTAGTGTGTTCTTCAACCAAGGAGAGGAGCCCGGCATTTTCAAGGATCAAGAAGGGGAGGCTCGGGTTCTACCTAGCACTAGGAGGAGAAGCAACTTGGTGGCGCAAACTAGGAGGAGAAGGCTTTCTTCGTTCATTCTAGGAGATCCCTAGGAAATTTTGTGTGTTTTCTCTCCATTAAAGGTGGGTGTTTCTCTTAAACTTCTAAGTAGCCATCATGCTAGGGTATGTTTGTTAAGATTAAAAGAAACTATAACTAATCTAGCCATGTGATGTGAAAATGAGACAAATTGATATTTGTAGGATTGTATGTTAAAGTATGTTAATTGATTGCAAAATTTGTGACTGTTAATTTAGAATTTACCATGCTACCATGCTTTATTTGTTTGTTATATGCTCAATTAAGAAGATATGCTTGTATGTTACATAGGAAAATGTAATTTGACTACTTAATTGTTAAATGGCATGAAAAAGGAAATTTATTACTGAAATAAATGTATAACATTAATGAAAATTTTTATAAGGGATTTGGGGAAATTTTAAGTGCATTTTATAGAGAGAATATGCTCATTTTCCAAAGTTTCGAAAATTGAAGAACAATATGAAAGTAGAGAGCAAAACTATGTTTTAGTATCAAAAATCAAATTTATTATACTGAAATACTGTAATAAGATTAAAAAAATCTGGAGTTTTTGAATAAATTTGGAAAGGAATGGAACTCAAAAACAATCATTTTTTGTAAAAATTCGAAATAACTGAGTCTCGGACTTAAATCCCTAAAAACCCCACTCTATATCAGTTTGGTCTCTTAGACCATTTGGTTAATGTGTGCTTTGGGCGCTTACTGTAGCTTGCGGGTGTTTGTGGTCTTGGGTACGAAACTAGGCTCTGCCATTTTATTTTCCTTTTTGAAAAAAACCCCAAACTGAAACCTAAATCCCTTATCCATTAAACCCCATGCCATATCGTGGTTGCGCCTTAGCCCAGTTGGCTTCCGGTGGCGGTTGGCTAGTCTCAGGTCTTGGGTTCTGTTACCGCTAAATCTGGTGTGGGGGCAAACAGATAGTATTTGTGGATTCTTGAAAAATTTTGAATAGCAAACCTGTTTACCTGTTCCGCCGGAGTTCGACCGTCGCTCCCGCCGTTCACCTGCAAAAAGTGCGAGACACCGGGTGTAACACCCCGAATCCCAAATACAACTGAATTCGAGAGTTCTACAGGATCTTTTCGTCTCATTCGGTATAATTTTACAAGGAATTAAAAACTTTTCACTTTGCATCAGAGTTACATGAGATTTTACACTTCACATCTTACAGTGGAAGCATATACATCAATAAATTACAAATAATGACAGCGGAAGCAAATACAACTTTATACAAAAGATGCAACAGTAAATAATCCTTAAGCATTGGTTCTCCCTTAACCTTTATCAAGCCAATCATCCTGCATATAAAGCTGTGGGTACGTCAGTTTATTCAACCGACGATAATTATACATGGTCATCATCTCTATGCCAGAAACAGTATAATGATTCTCATTTCTTAACAGATCACAAACTTGTTCACATATCAAATTAAAGTAAAGGGAAAATCTTAATGATGTCGTGTTGTGATTGTGCACTTAATCCTTAATGCAATTATTATATTACATGACACTAATGCGCACTTGTTCGGATTCTATGCATCCCATACTACATAGGTCCGAGGGCAAGTCTCTTAATCGTTCTTCATCTTTGTAGGGTTCAATCCCTCGCCATGACTTAATCTACTACTGTAACTACGGTGAGTATCCTAGATGATCTATGAGTACAAGCACGTGTACAGAAAACCTGGAGGGGAATCTCACACCATGTCTTGACTCATCAAGCATGCATTTTGTGGTAATTCAGCCTCCTTCATGGCACACGATCCTCTTGCAGTCACCAAACATCCCACAAGCGTGGCTAAAGTCCAATCATTACTGAGTTGTGCCCACGCCATGTCTTGACTCATCAAGCATGCATTCTGTGGCTCACACACCCGCACCGAAACTCTAGTTATCATACTTGTGTTTTCTCTGACTTTCATCACATCTCCACTATGTGCTAATTTATTAAGATCATGAATAAAATCAAAGCTCTAGAGTTAGCCTCTCCACTAAACCGGACTTATTCATTCATTCAACATGACCAACCTTGGTCTTTCAATTCAATTCATTTTATTTCTTTCCAATTTGTCGGTGGAAGACTTAGCTACTCCTTTATTTCAATTCCAATTCACTATCACTAAAATCTGAGCATTTCCAACTCATGAGTTCATTTGATAGTCTCACAGATTTCCTTTATCATGTTCCTAGCTTTCATATTCATTTAATTCCCACAATTCAAATTAATGATTCACTTCATGTAAATTCATGCAAAAACAAATAGAGTTTACCAATATCAACCATAAGATTCACAATCTTTATCATAAACCAAATAAGATTTCTGATATATCAAAAGTATTCTGGACAGTCGACTTGTTCAGTCAAATAAAGTTCTTCATAACTGCTCGTGAGAGTCGACTGCTGCACATGGCCAATCGGCTGTTCCGCAGTTTTCCATGTCTAAAATATCATTCACTGAACAGTCGACTGTCATTCAAATTAGTCGTCTGTTCTGGGTGATTTAACTGTACACTTTCATGCTCCGTTCAGTCAACTGCTACATGCATTCGGTCGGCTGAACAGGTTAAATTTCAAATTAAGGAATCATCTTTCCCTTCTGTTCTTCAATTCACATACATCGTTTTGTCACATTACATTATATTCATACTAACATAAACATGTAATTTCTTATATGTTCACTAACATCACAACATATAAATTTCACATAACTAATGTTTTCTTTCCCCAAAGAAATGCTAAGCATGCCCTTTCATTTACTCATCATTTACTTGCAGAGATGAATACTAATCTCAATTTTACACACTAGAACATCACATTAAAATACCTCGTTTTATGGAACTCTGAACTGTACATACTTTATTTCAATATACCAGTCGACTGTTTACATTAGCGGTCGACTGTACGGGTTATTCCCAGTTTTCTAATCATCACTAGTCCTTTTTCATCCGTTCATGTCTCCTCAATTATATACAGCATGGAGGGTATGGATTTAGCAATCATTCCATCACTTCAATTTGTATACATGTACACAATTAAAATCTTCTAATTTAGAAATCATGAGAAAACGTCCACCTCGTACCAGTCGACTTGTCCACATGACGGTCGACTGTTCAAGCCGATTACAGTCTTTTTAAAGTGTCATTACTTCATTATTAGTCCTTCACAACTTTCATAATAAGCATAACGCAGGGCAATTTAATATATCTAAACTTACTTTTCATAAGCATGGTAACAATCATTATTGTCATAGCATAATTACTATATTAGAAGTCATGAGAAACACCCACCTTATTGACGAAGTAAACGAATCCCGCGAAGCCTTCTAGTTTGATAATGTGACTTCTCCTCCTTGCTCCTTGCTACCGAAACCTTCTGAAGCAATGCCGACCTTCACCTCAACTCACTCTTAAATATTAGATTTCTAATGAGGAAAGACAAAGGAGGGGGGGTATTTATACTAAAATCTTAATGGAATGGAGCGCTAGGATCAAGTAATTGGTTATAAGATGGAGGGCTAAGATGAAAGTAGGAGTTGCATTAACTACCCACAACCAAATAACCACCAAGCATGATCTCCATTTGAAAATTTCAATTCCCTCCAAAATCCAAACCGGCCACACAAGTGTGCTATTGCACGTGTACGTGTAATGTACGTGCATGCAACTTGGTCTCCATTTTAGAAATTTGTACATTAGATTTTTCATAAAAATAAGCTTAAAGAAAAATTTATTCTACACTACAAATTGTAATTTAAAAGATGAAATATCTCATGGGCTTTATGGGCCAAAAATAATAGTTTATAAAAGAAAATAAATAAATTCCATTTGGGCTTTAAAAAGAAAGGCTTTTGTCTCTTTGAAAAAGGGCTTATACAAAAATGATTTAAGAACACATATATAAATATCTATACTCATCATAATGAAAAAAAAATCATAACATTTAATTCAACCAAAAATATTGCACACTACGTGCAAAATAAAATAATTTTTCATTAAATGAAAAATCAGGGCATTACAACACTCCCTCCTTAGAATAGTTCCGTCCCCGGAACTACAGTTAAGAGCGAGAAAACAAACACTCACAACAAGCACAAGAAAAAGATACAAAATACAAATCAAACAAAAAGCTCAGGATAATCCTTCAACATCCTCTCCTCAGACTCCCAAGTAGCCTCTTCAACCAAGTGGTTTCTCCAGACTACCTTGACCATCGGTATCGTCTTATTCCTCAAGACTTTCTCTCGACGATCAACAATCTTGACAGGAGACTCGATGTAATTCAGATCCAATTGCAAATCTTCCGGCACTTCAGGCAAATGATGACTCGGATCTGGAATATAACCTCTCAGCATAGACACATGAAAGACATTGTGCACCTGAGATAACTCTTCCGGTAATTCAAGCAGGTAAGTATTTTTCCCGATCCTTTTCAATATCTTGTACGGGCCTATAAACCTCGGGGCTAACTTCCCGCCTTTGCCAAATCGAACCACACCTTTACTGGGCGATACTTTCAGAAAGACAGAGTCACCAACCTCAAATTCAAGGTCCCTTCTCCGGTTGTCTGCATAGCTTTTCTGCCTGCTCTGAGCCTCTACTAACCTTTTCCTGATCAGATCAATCTTCTCAGAGGTTTGCTGCACAAGCTTAGGACCAAACAACTGACGCTCCCCAACTTCAAACCAACAAACAGGTGTTCTGCACTTCCTGCCATACAGAGCTTCGTACGGCGCCATCCCGATGCTAATCTGAAAACTGTTGTTGTAGGCAAACTCTACCAAAGGTAAATACCTTTCCCAACTGCCTCCAAAGTCTAGTATACAACACTGAAGCATGTCCTCAAGAATACGGTTGACTCTCTCGGTCTGCCCATCGGTTTGTAGATGAAAAGCAGTGCTGAAATCTGTCTTGGTACCCAAACTGTCAGAAGACTCCTCCAGAAATGCGAAGTAAACCGCGCATCTCGATCAGACACAATAGTTGACGGAACACCATGAAGTCGGACGATCTCACCAACATACAACTCAGCTAACTTGTCCATCAGTGAGTTCTATCGCCAAAAAGTGAGCGGACTTGGTTAGTCGATCGACTATAACCCAAATCGCATCATTGCCTTTAGAACTCTTAGGCAATCCCGTAATGAAATCCATACTTATGTTATCCTACTTCCATTCCGGAATAGGTAACGGCTGTAATAGACCTCCGGGTCTCTGATTTTCGGCTTTGATTTGTTGACAAACCTCACACTTCGCCACAAATTCAGCCACATCCCGCTTCAAACCTGACCACCAGAAATGATGTTTGATGTCTTTGTACATCTTAGTACTCCCAGGATGTACCGACAAAAGAGTAGCATGCGCCTCCTGAAGGATACTCTCTTTCAGGTCTGCCTGATTTGGAATACATAGCCTCTCTCCGAACCACAGCACTCCATCCCTGATTTAAAATTCGGGCAACCTGCCAGTACCAACCTGCTCCTTCATCTCCAAGATATCAGCATCAACCTCTTGGCTTGCAATGATCCTTGCATTCAAAGTAGGCTGAAGCCTCAACTGAGCTAAAGATGCTTCCAATCCTTGCAAGACAACTTCAATACCGGCTCGATCCAATTCCTCAATCAGATGCTTCTGAGTTGTAATCAAACTGGCTAAACTGCTCTTGCGACTAAGTGCATCAGCAACAACATTAGCTTTTCCAGGATGATACTTGATCTCAGGTCGCATGTCCTCGAGCACTTCCAACCATCTTCGCTGCCTCAGATTCAAATCCCTCTGCTGATATATATACTTCAAACTCTTGTGGTCCGTGTACATGTTCAATTTCTCACCGTACACGTAGTGTCTCCATTACTTCAGGGTAAAGATAATCACAGCCAACTCCAGATCATGAGCCGGATAATTCTTCTCATACTGTCGTAGTTGCCTAGACCCATAAGCGATTACTCTTCCTTCTTGCATTAAGACACAACCAAGCCCCCGATGTGAAGCATCGCTATAAACATCATACTCAACACCTGCTCTAGGCAAAGCCAAAATTGGTGCAGTAGTCAGCTTCTCTTTCAACTCCTGGAAGCTCGCCTCACATTGCTCAGTCCACTTGAAGTTCACATTCTTCTTGGTCAGTCCAGTAAGCGGCATGGCTATCTGAGCATAACCTTGAATGAATCTCCTGTAGTATCCAGTCATTCCAAGAAAACTTCTGACTTCCTTTACTGTAGTAGACCTAGCCCAATCTCTTACTGCCTCTATCTTCTAAGGGTCAGTTGTCACTCCCACCTTAGAAAGGATGTGACCTAGGAATGCCACTTCAGACTTTCAGAAATCACACTTGGATAGCTTGGCATACAACTCCTGCTCTTCCAGCTTCTTCAAAACTGCTGCCAGATGCTCGGTGTGCTCCTCTTTTGACTTGGAGTACACGAGGATATCGTCGATAAACACCATGATGAAAGAATCAATGAACGGCCTTAGAACTCTGTTCATCAAATCCCTGAAGATTGCGGGTGCATTCGTCACTCCAAATGGCATAACTAAGAATTCGTAATGCCCGTGTCGAGTTCTAAATGCATTTTTGTGCACATCTTCAGATTTCACTCGAACTTGGTAACTTGGTGATATCCTGATCGAAGATCTATTTTGGAGAAAACAGCTGCTCCTTGTAGACGATCGAACAAATCATCAATTCGGGGAATAGGATACTTATTCTGAACAGTGACCTTATTCAGCTCTCGGTAATTGATACACATTCTCATCGATCCATCCTTCTTCTTTACCAAAAGCACTGGTGCTACCCAAGGTGACGCACTATGTTGAATAAAGCCTTTCTCCAACAGTTCCTCAACCTGCCGTTTCACCTCATCCTGTTCCACTGGAGCCATCCTTTACGGTGCCTTAAAAATGGGTGCACTTCCCGGTTGAACAGTGATGCTGAACTCTACATCACGATGCGGGGGTAACCCAGGAAAATCATCCAAGAACACGGTTGGATAGTCCTGAACCACAGGAATCCTTTGCACTTCCACAGGAATTTCTTCCTTGCGGATAGCTGCCACCAGCCTAGAACACTTCTTCTTTCCTTGGAAAGTGACTTCAGGTCCACCTGGAGCCTTCACTGTTACCGTCTTGGTTTTACACTCGATGCTTACACTGTACACTGACATCTAATCAATGCCAATGATAACATCAACTCCCAAGATAGTCAGCTCGATCAGATCAATCCCAAAGATTCTTTCTCCAATCACAATCTCACAATCAGCATAGTACCGATCAGTGGTTAAAGTTTCTCCTGATGGAGTAGCTACTGCTAAGATCTTTCCTGGAAAAATCTTCGGTTCCACTCCCAACACTTTAGCAAATTTAGGAGACACAAAAGTATGAGAGGATCCAGTATCGAACAGAACAACAGCTTTCATTCCATTCAAATAAAGTTTGCCTGTTACATAATACACACCCATTACGTAACAGTTCACTTAATAAGCGGGAAAAAGAAATAATATAAATCTCTAAACATCCGCCCTCGTACCAGTGATGACATGATCAACCTCATCAGCATCAGCTTCCGTCAAGGCAAATACTCGCCCTGGTTGGTACGATCTCTTCCCAGTCTGCTACGTTGGTACATTGCGATTACCATTCCGTGGTTTGAGATATTGAGATTGGTAATGTCCTGTTTCACCACAGTTGAAGCAAGTTACCGCAGGAGGTCTCACCACATTGTTCCCAGGTCCTCCAGCCACACTAATAGCGTTCGCCCCTATCGGTTTGAACCTTTGTGCAGATGGTTGCCCCTTGAAACTCCCAGAATTGGCGGGCCTCTTTCCAGACTGCCAATTGTTCCTCCGGTTCTGAACAACATGAAACTGCTCCATGTCTGCTTCCGTCGCTACTGCTCTCTTGACTAACTTGTCAAATCTCCTGATACCAAGAGGTATCATCCGGGACCTCAAGCTCGGCCTCAATCCATGCTCGAACTTACGAGCCTTCTTAGCCTCATCCATCACTAGTTCAGGAGCATACCTAGAGAGCTGAGTGAATTTGGTCTCGTACTCCCTAACTGACATGCCACCTTGCTGTAGTGATAGAAATTCCATAGCCTTCTTCTCTTGAACGTCGGAGGGGAAATAGTGACTGCGGAATTCTTCCAGAAATTCTTCCCAGCCAAGAACTATGCCTCCCATGGTCCTCTTCATCGACTGCCACCAAACAGCCGCATCCTTCTCAAGTTGCAGAGTCGCCAACTTCACCTTTCTGCCTTCAGGGGTCTCCAGCACTTCAAAAATTGTCTCCACTTGACGAATCCAGTTGTCAGCCGCATTAGGGTCTGACTTCCCTTCGAATACAGGTGGTTTCATTCGTTTGAACGATTCCACGAGTTTAATCGCTTCGGGCACCAGATTCGCAGGTCCCCTTCCTTGGTTCTGATTCATGGCCACGGTATTGAGCGTCTGATAGACCCTCGCAAGTTCCGTTTCCAGATCCAGACCTTTCCTGTTTCTAGCTCCTCTTCTAGACATATTCTGATGCAAAAGATCCATTAAATTCGAAGTATAAGACATGAATTTTAAATCAACTTGTATTTCATTGAATTCCAAACTTTATACATTCGAATTGAAAAACATTTCTTGACATCAGAATGAAAATAGTAGAAGCTACAACAGTCTAACTCCTACGGTTTCTCTTCGCTTCTCGAAGTTCTCCCCGTAGTTCATCAACTTCATCCTTCAGCACATCGGTCAGATTCTTCCTCTTCTCGAGTTCCCATACACGATGACTGAAAACTGAAAAGTCGTCCTTGCGCTTTGCCAATTGAGCCTCCAATAATCCGACTCTCTCTCGCAGTGATTCAACTTGCCGCTGAAGAGAAGCCACAAGACTACTCAAAACTGCTCCCTCTTCTTCATCAGAAGAAGAATCATCAGACGAGTCTGGAGGTGGGGTAATCTCTCGAGTTTCAGGCCACTCCTCCTCATCAGAATCTGCTTACCCAGGATCTACTTGTCCAGGATAGTACTCTTCCTCGATGATATGCCAGTTGTCATCGCCAGATGGGTCGAAGTGATCAGCCATCTTAGAAATAGGGAGGAAGAAAACATAAATCATAGAGCAACACAAATGTAAGTAACTTACATTTAAATCTCTAGACTCCAACACACACTCTAATGTCCACTACTAGGGTGTCGTTCCTCATAAATTTGTACCAGTGTGAAAGCATGGCTCTGATACCACTCTGTAACACCCCGAATCCCAAATACAACTGAATTCGAGAGTTCTACAGGATCTTTTCGTCTCATTCGGTACAATTTTACGAGGAATTAAAAACTTTTCACTTTGCATCAGAGTTACATGAGATTTTACACTACACATCTTACAGCGAAAGCATATACATCAATAAATTACAAATAATGGCAGCGGAAGCAAATACAACTTTATACAAAAGATGCAACAGTAAATAATCCTTGAGCATTGGTTCTCCCTTAACCTTTATCAAGCCAATCATCCTGCATATAAAGCTGTGGGTACGTTAGTTTATTCAACCGACGATAATTATACATGGCCATCCTCTCTATGCCAGAAACCGTATAACGATTCTCATTTCTTAACATATCACAAACTTGTTCACATATCAAATTAAAGTAAAGGAAAAATCTTAATGATGTCGTGTTGTGATTGTTCACTTAATCCTTAATGCAATTATTATATTACATGACACTAATGCGCACTTGTTCGGATTCTATTCATCCCATACTACATAGGTCCGAGGGCAAGTCTCTTAATCGTTCTTCATCTTTGTAGGGTTCAATCTCTCGCCATGACTTAATCTACTACTGTAACTACGGTGAGTATCCTAGATGATCTATGAGTACAAGCACGTGTACAGAAAACCTGGAGGATAATCTCACGCCATGTCTTGACTCATCAAGCATGCATTCTGTGGCAATTCAGCCTCCTTCATGGCACACGATCCTCTTGCAGTCACCAAATATCCCACAAGCATGGCTAAAGTCCAATCATTACTGAGTTGTGCCCACGCCATGTCTTGACTCATCAAGCATGCATTCTGTGGCTCACACACCCGCACCGTAAACTCTAGTTATCATACTTGTGTTTTCTCTGACTTTCATCACATCTCCACTATGTACTAATTTATTAAAATCATGAATAAAATCAAAGCTCTAGAGTTAGCCTCTCCACTAAACCGGACTTATTCATTCATTCAACATGACCAACCTTGGTCTTTCAATTCAATTCATTTTATTTCTTTCCAATTTGTCGGTGGAAGACTTAGCTACTCCTTTATTTCAATTCCAATTCACTATCACTAAAATCTGAGCATTTCCAACTCATGAGTTCATTTGATAGTCTCACAGATTTCCTTTATCATGTTCCTAGCTTTCATATTCATTTAATTCCCACAATTCAAATCAATGATTCACTTCATGTAAATTCATGCAAAGACAAATAGAGTTTACCAATATCAACCATAAGATTCACAATCTTTATCATAAACCAAATAAGATTTCTGATATATCAAAAGAATTCTGGACAGTCGACTTGTTCAGTCAAATAAAGTTCTTCATAACTGCTCGTGAGAGTCGACTGTTGCACATGGCCAATCGGTTGTTCCGTAGTTTTCCATGTCTAAAATATCATTCACTGAACAGTCGACTGTCATTCAAATCAGTCGTCTGTTCTGGGTGATTTAACCGTACACTTTTCATGCTCCGTTCAGTCGACTGCTACATGCATTCGATCGGCTGAATAGGTTAAATTTCAAATTAAGGAATCATCTTTCTCTTCTGTTCTTCAATTCACATACATCGTTTTGTCACATTACATTATATTCATACTAACATAAACATGTAATTTCTTATCTATTCACTAATATCACAACATATAAATTTCACATAACTAATATTTTCTTTCCCCAAAGAAATGCTAAGCATGCCCTTTCATTTACTCATCATTTACTTGCAGAGATGAATACTAATCTCAATTTAACACACTAGAACATCGCATTAAAATACCTCGTTTCATGGAACTCTGAACTGTACATACTTTATTTCAATATACCAGTCGACTGTTTACATTAGCGGTCGACTGTACGGGTTATTCCCAATTTTCTAATCATCACTAGTCCTTTTTCATCCGTTCATGTCTCCTCAATTATATACAGCCATGGAGGGTATGGATTTAGCAATCATTCCATCACTTCAATTTGTATACATGTACACAATTAAAATCTTCTAATTTAGAAATCATGAGAAAACGTCCACCTCGTACCAGTCGACTTGTCCACATGACGGTCGACTGTTCAAGCCAATTACAGTCTTTTTAAAGTGTCATTACTTCATTATTAGTCCTTCACAACTTTCATAATAAGCATAACGCAGGGCAATTTAATATATCTAAACTTACTTTTCATAAGCATGGTAACAATCATTATTGTCATAGCATAATTACTATATTAGAAGTCATGAGAAACACCCACCTTATTGACGAAGTAAACGAATCCCGCGAAGCCTTCTAGTTTGATAATGTGACTTCTCCTCCTTGCTCCTTGCTACCGAAACCTTCTGAAGCAATGCCGACCTTCACCTCAACTCACTCTTAAAAATTAGATTTCTAATGAGGAAAGACAAAGGAGGGGGGGGGTATTTATACTAAAATCTTAATGGAATGGAGCGCTAGGATCAAGTAATTGGTTATAAGATGGAGGGCTAAGATGAAAGTAGGAGTTGCATTAACTACCCACAACCAAATAACCACCAAGCATGATCTCCATTTGAAAATTTCAATTCCCTCCAAAATCCAAACCGGCCACACAAGTGTGCTGTTGCACGTGTACGTGTAGTGTACGTGCATGCAACTTGGTCTCCATTTTAGAAATTTGTACATTAGATTTTTCATAAAAATAAGCTTAAAGAAAAATGTATTCTACACTACAAATTGTAATTTAAAAGATGAAATAGCTCATGGGCTTTATGGGCCAAAAATAATAGTTTATAAAAGAAAATAAATAAATTCCATCTGGGCTTTAAAAAGAAGGGTAATGCTACACCTACTACCAATTCTATTACCTTTTTCTCTACTACCTTAGGTGGCACAATACTAGTAGAAGTTATTGTAGAGTAGGTGGTAGAAATATCCAATAGCAATGTGCCACTTAAGGTAGTAAAAGAAAAGGTAGTAGAATTGGTAGTAGGTGTAGCATTACCCTAAAAAGAAAGGCTTTTGTCTCTTTGAAAATGGGCTTTATACAAAAATGATTTAAGAACACATATATAAATATCTATACTCATCATAATGAAAAAAAATCATAACATTTAATTCAACCAAAAATATTGCACGTGCACACTACGTGCAAAATAAAATAATTTTTCATTAAATGAAAAATCAGGGCATTACACCGGGGTTGTTCCCGGCGATGCACCCTCCGATGGTCAAGTCAGTAATCAGAAGTGATTATGAAAGAGCGTAAAACTGGCAAAAGATTGATTACCTCTTAATAGAGATGGATGGGGGGTATTTATAGGCGCCGCTAGGGTCAGATTAGGAATGTAATCCATGTGGTTAGATAAGGAATGTAATCCCTAATCCCCAGTGAAAGGATAGATATGAATCAGGGCCGTTGATTAGGATTTAATCAGAAACCTTAATTCTACCCCTTTTGGACCGAGTTTGCTGCGGGTTGAAACACGCACCCAGTCGAGGTGGATCCGTTCGCGGGTTAGTGGGTCTTCGGGGAGGAGAACCCGTACCCGCTTCAGACCCATTGGTAGGTGAAATTACCGTTTTACCCCTGGGCTTCAAGATTTGTGCCCGATTTGGACGGTTCCGATTTAACCCCATTTTTAGCCATATCACGAGCCCCCCACTCCCGAAGACTGAGTTTAATCAGCCTTTGAGGAGTAGTTTTACTGTTTTAATGGCTAGTGGAGTTGTATCGGAGTCCAAATGGAAGGTCTTGAATCTTTGAAGGAGGTAGTGCGGTGATTTTTCAAGTTGGTTGCACTCTGAGTTCTTCTGGTCATGTGGTGTTTTCGCAGGATTATTCGTTTAACTTTGCGAAGTGTCGATCCGTCGTTCGGGGGTCTTAATAGATTGTCCTTGGCCATAATTACTTGCTTGGGGATTAGAAAATGTTTCCCCAACTTTATAATTATTTTCCAGGAGTTTCCCTTAATTCTCCCGAATTTTTAATTGTTTCTTCTCAATTTTTTGGCGAACGGCTCGGTTGTTGTGCGGCCTACATGCTTTTACCTCACCGCCGACCCCTTCGAGCGCTCGCTGCCAAGGAGGCCGAAGTCTATGGGTGGTTCGATGCCTTCTGCCGAGGAGCAGAGGCACCTCGGCTAGGTTGTGAGTGCGGAGAGGGAGTTCGGCGAGGTCCGAGGTAGCTTTTTCCATGTAACATGGTCGGTGTCAAGAACGCTCGGTAGCTGGTGCCGACGTCCAACTTTCCATGTAACATGGTCGGTATCAAGAACGCTCGGCAGCTGGTGCCGACGTCCAACTTTCTATGTAACATGGTCGGTGTCAAGAACGCTCGGCAGCTGGTGCCGACGTCCAACTTTCCATGTAACATGGTCGGTGTCAAGAACGCTCGGCAGCTGGTGCCGACATCCAACTTTCCATGTAACATGGTCGGTGTCAAGAACGCTCGGCAGCTGGTGTTGACGTCCAACTTTCTATGTAACATGGTCGGTGGCAAGAACGCTCGGCAGCTGGTGCCGAGATCCAACTTTCCATGTAACATGGTCGGTGTCGCTCGGCAGCTGGTGCCGAGGTCTAACTTTCCATGTAACATGGTCGGTGTCAAGAACGCTCGGTAGCTGGTGCCAACGTCCAACTTTCCATGTAACATGGTCGGTGTCAAGAACGCTCGGCAGCTGGTATCGAGGTTCAACTTTCCATGTAACATGGTCGGTGTCAAGAATGCTTGGCAGCTGGTGCCGACGTCCAACTTTCCATGTAACATGGTCGGTGTGAAGAACGCTCGGCAGCTGGTGCCGAGGTCCAACTTTCCATGTAACATGGTCGGTTTCAAGAACGCTCGGCGGTTTGAGCCGAGGTCCTTGACTTGTCGTTTTTGGCGGAGCACGCCCTGTGGAGTTGGTGGCTTCTGCGCTCCTGACAGATGTGGCAGCCATTAAATGTGATTGCTTCTGAACTTCTGATAGCTCTGACGGATGTGGCGCTTATTTAATGCAATGACCTCTGAGCTTCTGTCAGATGGGACAGTAATTAATGCGATGTACAGCTTGGCGTGGCAAACAAGGCGACAGTTTAGATTATTTTTGTCGCTTTGCGTAAATGGGCTGGCAGTCTGGGCCCATTAACATCGTTTTGCGACCCTTGCTCTATAAAACCTTACCCCCCCCCCATTCATTTTTCACTTCTCCACTTTTTTACTCAGGCAGTGATTTGTGCTTAGCGAGAGCTTCAGGTGATCGTCGTCTGTTTTCCGGTGAAGTTTCCGACCGCAAATCTCTTCAAGGTAATTTATACTTAGTTTTTTCCAAGTATAAATATGTCTCTTTCCTCTATCTTCGAGTCGTCTTCTTCTTGGTCCGAGCCCTCCCCTCAAGTTGCCGAAGCCCGCACTCCAAGTCGCCCAGATAAGGGCAAGAAGGTGTTTGGCCGAGATACAATCGTGGAGGATCCGAAGCGCATGGGGCCGTTTGGCAGGTTGCCGGGACCACTGACTGGGCTCCACAGAGTTCGAGAACTTCCGGAGGAACATGCTTCACGGGAGGGGGAGGACTTTTGATGAGAATGAGGCGAGGGAGACGACCGAGGCAGATGAGACGGTGTTGATCCTCCACGAAGAAGACTTGGCAGTGATTCGGGATTGTTTCCACATCCCGGAGGAGTACGAACTTATGCTGCCTGGTCCCAAAGTTAGGGCCAACTCGCCGCTGCCAGTGACTATGTGTTGCTGGCCGGTTGATGCTTTTATCACCGGGGCTCGGCTACCTCTCCATCCATTCGCAACCCTTGTTCTTAGGTGGTTTGGGGTCAGCCCCATCCAACTTATGCCGAATGCGTGGAGAGTCATAAATGGTTTCGTGCTTCACTGCCAAGCCTCTGGGATCGAGCCAGAGCTGAGTGTACTTCGGACGATCTACTAGCTTCATCAAGCGAACCGGTCGGAGTTTCGGTATTACTTGGCCCCAAGGCATGGCGGTAGGCTCGTTATATGCCCCGACTCTATAAAGCACTGGCGTGATAAGTATTTGATAGTGCGGAGTGCAGAGGCCTGGCCTATCCCCTCTAGTTGGGTGGAGGAGGTGCCGAAGAGGTTGAAGGCGTTCCCAAAGCTTTGCCCCGATGAGGAAGAGGCAGTTCGGACACTCCTTGATCGGCCGAAGTACGATTGGCGGGAGCTGACCGAGGATGTTCTGTTCAGGGGAGGGCTCTGCCGCGTAGATCCCAGTACGCGACTTCTCTTATGTTTCCATCCTTTCTTTTTCATACTTCATCTTTTACGACTTGTATTGTGTTAACAAACTTCGTTTTTAATGCAGAGGCAATGGACTACGAGGCTGTGTTGGCATTGAGGGCTAGTCTTGCTAGCAAGGCGCCGAAGAAGCAAAAGAGGGTGGCCACCAAGTTGCCGACTGCAAAGACTCCGAGGGTTACGGAGGTCGTCGAGGAGGTGGAGACCCTGGGAAGCCCGACCATGGCCGAAGTAATTGCCTCGGCGTCAACCAAGGCTGGTGACTTTCCGATCGCCGCAGCCCTCAAGATGGCGACGCCCCCACTGACAGTGGTGGCCGATGAGCTCCTGACCGAGGAGCACAAGAGGATCCATGTTCCGGACTGGCAGGTTCGGAAACATGACGGGTTCCTGGGCAACTCCTTGGCGAGCATGCAGGTGGTCAAGCACCTGGCGACGCCGAAGGATCGGGCTGCCATGGAACCCGGGCTGGAAGGCGACGACGTCATCGAGATTGCTCGCTCGGCTGTCTCGGTAAGTGGTGAATTTTTGCTGTCATTGGTTTTTCTTATGTCTAATTTCTCTAACTCTTTGAACACCTCGTTTCCTGACGTAGATCATCGTCCACTTCGGTCACCTCTCAGAGAGGTTGACGGCTCTGGAGAAGGAGCTGAAGCAGGAGTCCGACCAAGCTCGGAAGGAAAAAGCTCGCATGGGGAACGAGCTCGACAAGCTCAGGGTCGAGTTCGAAGGGAGGACAACGAGGGTCGAATACCTTGAGGGCCTGGTCGCAAAGCTGGAGGGCAACCTTCTTCGCCAGAAGGAGGAGGCGGCCAAACAATTGGCTGAAGTGACAGAGGCCAAGGCTGCCGCGGTGAAGGAGGCCGAGGACGCCACTATGGTGAAGGCGCAAGGCTTTCTTGCCCAGAACATGGCCAAAGCCTATGCCGAAGCCCTCGCCCGGGTGTCGAAGGCATACCCCGAGGTGGACTGTTCGGGATGGAGATTGTTCTCGGGCCACGTCGAAGGCTTCGACCCCGAGTCGGAGGGAGAAGAAGAAGAAGGGGATGACAAAGCCGAGCCTGAGGTCGAGGTCGTCGGCGAGGTCCAGGGGTCTGTGGTCACCCCGCTGGCAATGGTGACCCCTCCAGGGACGTCGGCCCCCACCCCCTCTCGCCGCCCCGGGAAAGAGGTCGCGCCCTGACTTCGCTTGCCTTTTCTTTTCCTCTGCTTTTTCGAGTTTTTTAAGTGTAATGCCTAATCGCGGACTGGCCACCGCTTTTTTTTGTAATGAATGAAAACATCTTTTTGGGATCGAAATCGCGTTTCTCTGTCATAACTTTCTCAAAAAACTCTTGAAATTTGGCTAAGTGTAGGGATTCGGCTAAGTGTTGAAAATTTGTTGTTTGCTTCGACTTCTTTTCAGCTTGCGGTGGTCACTCAAACCGTCGAGCCTACTTGCTCGGGGGAAAGCGCTCGTCCCGAGGTTGGCTTAGGGGCGACAAGGCTGTGCTTGGCGAGGTACCAAGAGCGGCTCTATGAAGTCGAGTTGGGGTTGCGCAGAGCTGTAAACGAACGGAACCACTTGCAACTCATTCTGGGTCGGCGGGACACTGAGATTCGGCGACTGGAGAGCAGGCTCGCCGAGATGGCCCCCTTAGGAGAGGATGATGGTTCATCAACCGCCTTTAGCTATGGCCTTCGGCTGAAGTGCATCCGCCATACTTTATCGAAAATAACAGCAGAGAGGGACGATCTGCTCTCTGAGATTCGTCACTTGCAAACGGTAGAGATGGAGCTTCGGACGGAGGGAGAGGGATTGACAGCAGAGGTGGCCAAACTGACGGCCGAACATGACGAACTGACGGCCGAGGTCGACGCGCTGAAGAGAGCTGCGATGGACAAGAGCATCGAAGTCACTCATCGACGCCGTCTTATCGCCAGTCGCTCTGGCGTCCCGTGCTCCGCAATACCTCCTCGCTTCGAGGTCGATGTAAAAGATGACTCTTTGAGGAAGCGGATCTCAGAGCTGGAGGCAGAGGTGGCTCGCCTCAGACCGCGTTCGGGGCCGATCAACGTTAGGAGCACTTCATGTACTCGTGCAGAGAGCGAGCGGGGCATTTCGTTTTATGAGCTCGCGACCCGTTCGCCCATTGGCCAACTTGGTCCGGGGAATGCACAAAGCGGGGTTGCCATTTCATCGAGCGGAGCATCTGTCGGAGTGACTGTTAGGAGTAGCGTCGAGGATACGTCTCAATTCGTCGGTTTGGGGTCGAGTTCTGGAGGCAAACGTCGCCACCCTCGAGTGTCCTTGAAGCGGAACATCCCTGTGCCAAGGAGGCATTGAAGATCTTGTTTTTGAGGCCTTTGTATTTAGTCTAGGCGTAACAAGCCAGCATTGTAATTTTTGCTTTTTAACGCCTTGTAATCTGGTTGTAAGGAAGAGTCGCCTTGTATTGTGTCCCCCCCTTAACGATGTTTCTTTCTTAGACTTGTGCATTTTTAGTTGCCCTGTGTGGTTATTTTGTTTGTGACTGTGTTCATCGTGCCGAGGTCCCCGAGCTGGACTTCTGCTCGTTTGGGGGTCGGCGTTATGAGCGTTCGGCCAGGAGTGCCGAGCTCTGCTTTGGTCACTTAACCTCGCAAATTTGTAAGATGAGTGAGCTTTATGCAGCAGGGGGGTTGTTCAACGGTTGTGGGAGCAATTCCGAATGGTGACCTACTTCTAGCTCGCTTAAGAGCGAACTTGCGAAGTAGAATCGAGCCAAGTGTTGGACTCCGAACCATCGTTAGAGTTGTTCAATGGTTGTGGGAGCAATTCCGAATGGCGAACTACTTCTAGCTCGCTTAAGAGCAAACTTGTGAAGTAGAATCGAGCCAAGTGTTGGACTCCGAACCATCGTTAGAGTTGTTCAATGGTTGTGGGAGCAATTCCGAATGGCGAACTACTTCTAGCTCGCTTAAGAGCGAACTTGCGAAGTAGAATCGAGCCAAGTGTTGGATTCTGAACCATCGTTAGAGTTGTTCAACGGTTGTGGGAGCAATTCCGAATGGCGAACTACTTCTAGCTCGCTTAAGAGCAAACTTGTGAAGTAGAATCGAGCCAAGTGTTGGACTCCGAACCATTGTTAGAGTTGTTCAACGGTTGTAGGAGCAATTCCGAATGGCGAACTACTTCTAGCTCGCTTAAGAGCGAACTTGCGAAGTAGAATCGAGCCAAGTGTTGGATTCTGAACCATCGTTAGAGTTGTTCAACGGTTGTGGGAGCAATTCCGAATGGCGAACTACTTCTAGCTCGCTTAAGAGCGAACTTGGGAAGTAGAATCGAGCCAAGTGTTGGACTCTGAACCATCGTTAGAGTTGTTCAACGGTTGTGGGAGCAATTCCGAATGGCGAACTACTTCTAGCTCACTTAAGAGCGAACTTGCGAAGTAGAATCAAGCCAAGTGTTGGACTCCGAACCATCGTTAGAGTGAAGAGTAAAAGCAGAGAGATGTAAACAATTTTTACAAGTAAAATATGAAAAAGCTTTCTTTATTGATGACTAATGGTCGGCTGCTTCTAAAGTTGCAAGCCGTTATTACAAGAGAGAAATAAAAGAAAGAAAATACAAGTAATAGGAGAGGAACGGTTCGACATCCCTGAATACTTAGAGAGGCGTTGGTGCTCTCTCTTGGTATTTTAAAAGATGGTTGGCATTCCAGGTCCTGGGGATCTCTCTGCCTTCGAGGTCTTCTAGTCTGTATGTCCCGGGCCGAACTACTTTGGCGATCTTGTAAGGTCCCTCCCAATTTGGAGCCAGTTTACTCTTTTGGCCAGGAAAGGAGATGGCTAACTTTCTGAGGACCAAGTCCCCGTCTTTGAGGTTGGTAGGACGGACTCTCTTATTGTATGCCAACTCGATCCTTCTTCGGTAGCTTTGTTGACGAATGGCAGCTCTTTCTCGGATCTCATCAATCAGGTCTAGGTTTGCTCGGAGCTCTCTGGCATTTTGTTCTTCTTCATAAGCCGTTAGACGAGGGGAGGGTATACCGACTTCTAGGGGGATCATAGCCTCGGACCCATAGGTGAGATTGAACGGAGACTCTCCTGTGGGGGTCCGTTTTGTTGTGCGGTAGTTCCACAGCACGTTAGGGAGCTGAGCGACCCATAAGCCTTTGGAGCATTTATTCAACCTCTTCTTAATACCGGAGAGGATCTGTCGGTTAGCATTCTTGACTTGGCCATTCGACTATGGATGGGAAACGGAGGAGAATCGGTGTTGGATGGCGAGGTCTTCACAGAGAGTTCGAAAGGCAGCCCAATGAACTGGGTTCCGTTGTCTGTTATGAGGCGAGGGACACCGAATCGGCAGATTACGCTCTTCCAAAAGAACTGAACTACCTTGTTTTCGGTGATCGTGGCCTAGGGCTCGGCCTCTATCCATTTTGAGAAGTAGTCGATTGCCACGACTAAGAATTTGAACTGGCCGGGAGCTGGCGGGAATGGCCCTAGTAAATCTATCCCCCACATTGCGAAAGGGATTGGACTTGATAGGGAAGTGAGTGGAGTTTGTGGGAGGCACCGGATGTTGGAGTACTTCTGACATGAGCTGCATTGCTGAACGTGCTGTTCGGCGTCCAGTAGGAGAGTGGGCCAGAAATATCTATAATTCAACACTTTGCGAGCCAAGGATCTGGACCCTGAGTGTGCCTCGCCGATGCCCTCGTGAAGTTCTTACAGTGCGTAGTTGGCCTGTTTGGGGGAGAGGCATCTCAAATAAGGCTTGCCGTCGACCCGTGTAAAGGAGCGCTTATATAGGATGCCTCCGATCAGTGTGTATCGCTCTGCTCGGGTTCTTACTCGGCGAGCTTCCTTTGGATCTTCGGGGAGGAGCCCGTCCCTTAGGAACTCAACGAGGGGTTTCATCCAGTCATCTTGAAGCAGAACAGGTAGAGACTCCATAGAATCGGAAGTTTCGTCTTCTATACTTGGCTTCAGGAGTACCTCAATCAAGACGGTCTGCTCGAGACCTTGGAGGGAGGAGGAGGCTGCTTGGAGAGGGCATCAACCTGGGCATTTTCTTCTCAGGGGATTCTTTGGATGAGGGCTTCTTCAAACAAGGACATAAGGCTCCTGACCTTAGCTAAGTACTTAACCATTCGGTCATCACGTGCTTCATACTCGTCTAGGACCTGATTTACGACCAGCTGAGAATCGCTAAAGATCCGGAGACGTTGCGCCCCTGCATTGCGAGCCATTCCAAGGCCGGCTATGAGTGCCTCGTATTCCGCTTCGTTGTTAGAGGCCTTGAAGTTGATACGGAGGGAGTATTGGAGGATGAAGTCATCTGGGCATGCCAGAATGACCCCGGCTTCGCTTCCTTTGTTACAGGAGGATCCATCCACATAAACCAACCAGACATATGGTCCCTTCACTGCTTGGCTGAACTCGGGGATGGTACTTTCAACTATGAATTCTGCCAGGGCCTGAGCCTTGATCGCGGTTCGAGGCTGATACGTTATATCATGCTGGCTCAGCTCGATAGACCACTTCATAAGGTGACCGGAGGTCTCTAGCTTGTGGAGCACTTGCTTCAGCAGTTGGTCGGTAAAAACGACCACCGAATGGGACTGAAAATAACGGCGAAGCTTCCTCGCGGCCATCACTAGGGCATAAGCTATCTTTTCTATCCTCAGGTAGCGGAGCTAGGCATCCCGAAGTACCTTGCTCACATAGTAGATGGGCTTTTGAGCTCGGTCTTCTTCCCTTACTAAAACGGCGCTGAGGGTCTGCTCAGAGGCTGCCAGGTAGAGGTAGAGGGGTTCACCATGAATGGGTTTGCTAAGGAGAGGAGGATTGACGAGGTAAGCCTTGAGTTGGTCGAACGACTCCTATTGCTGTTGACCCCATTCGAAACCTTTAGCCCCCTTGAGGGCCTTGAAGAAGGGGAGGTATTTCTCCCCGGACTTCGAGAGGAAACGCCCTATAGCGGCTAGGCGGCCTGTTAGCCTCTGAACTTCCTTAACGTTCTTGGGAGGGGCCATGTCTAATATGGCCTTGATTTTTTCAGGGTTAGCTTCGATTCCTCGTTGGCTAACCATGAAAACGAGGAACTTTCCTGATGAGATTCCGAATGCACACTTCTTCGGATTGAGTCTCATGTTGTGTTTTCTCAGAACATCGAACGCCTCCTGTAGGTCGGTCACATGATCGGCTCCTTGGATGCTTTTTACAAGCATGTCGTCAACATACACCTCCATATTTCGACCGATTTGAGCTTGGAAAACCTTGTTGACGAGGCATTGATATGTGGTGCCTGCATTCTTCAAACCGAAGGGCATAACCCTGTAGCAGTAGAGGCCCTGGTCGGTCACGAATGAGGTCTTCGGGATATCGGGGGGGGGGAACATCCGGATCTGATTGTAGCCTGAGAAGGCGTCCATGAAGCTGAGGAGTTCATGACCCGAAGTGGCGTCAATCAAAGTGTCAATACTTGGAAGAGGGAAGGGGTCCTTGGGGCAAGCCTTGTTGAGATTGGTGAAATCGATGCAAATCCTCCAGGTCCCATTGGACTTCTTCACCATTACTACATTCGACAACCATTCGGGATAGTTCACCTCTTGTATGAATCAGGCCTTCAAGAGTTTGTCCACCTCATCTTTTATAGCTAGCTGGCGTTTGGGGGCGAACTTGCGCCTCTTCTGTTGGACCGGTTTGGACCCCGGAGCAACGCTGAGGTGGTGGACCAAGAGCTCTTCGAAAATTCTGGGCATGTTTGCAGCTGACCAAGCAAAGAGGTCTCGGTTTCTTCTGATGCACTGGACTATATCTGAGCATAGGGCGGACGGGAGGGTCTTGCTAACAAAGAACTTTCGGCTTGGATCCTGCTCAGAGAAGAGCACTTCCTCCAACTCGTCCACCGGCTCGGACGTTGGTCGGGCGACATCTTGGGGGATTTCCAGAGTTTCGAGGGAGAGGACTGGACCGAGGGTAGAGGTCATGTAGCACTTGCGGGCTGTTTCCTGGTTGCCTTTTACTTCCCCTACTTCTGCCCGGGTAGGGAATTTCATCTTGAGGTGATAGGCAGAGGGGACGGCTTCAAGGGCAGCAAGGCCGTGCTGACCCAAAATGACGTTGTAAGCTGCAGGGACATCTACGACCATGAAGTCCATCGACTCCGTTCGGGTAGTAGGAGTTTTGCCAGCGGTTACGTCGAGGGTGATCACCCCTTCAATAGTCACTGGCACTCCCGTGAACCTATGGAGCGTGTAGCCGGCGGGCTTGAGTCTGTCTCGGGATAGTTTAAGGCCCTTGAAAGTGGCGAGGAAGAGGATGTTAACGGAGCTGCCATTGTCCACTAGGATCCTCTCTACTTTGAAGTTTGCCATATGGAGATTGATGACGAGTGCGTCACAATGGGGGGTGCGGACACCTTCAAGATCTTCATCTGAGAATGTGACGGGCACTCCGAGGCCTTTAGGAGGAGGGGTGGCACGAATCGAATTATCTTCCCTAATGAACGCCTTTCGAGAGGAGTTTGAGGAGCCCCCATTGGGCCCCCATGAATGAGGTGTAGGACACGCTCCTCTTCGAAGTCGGGCGTTTCATCGCGTTCAGGATGCTTATTAGCCCCCCGAGGCGGGGGAGGAAGGTCGGCTCGGTCCTTTCTCACGAATCTGGTCAGCTGCCCCCTCTGGATGAGGGCTTCTATCTCATTCTTCAAGGCCCGACAATTATTGGTGTCGTGGCCGTGGTCCCGGTGATAACGGTACCATTTCTCTTTATCTCTCTTCTTGCCAGGGATGTTCATTTTTGGTGCAGGAGGTATCACCCCCTCCTTCTCAACTTCCATAAGAATTGTGGAGATGTTGGCATTAAGGGGAGTAAATTTTTCAAATCTGGGGAAAGGTCAGCACTGGCCGCCATTATCCTTCTGGAGCTTCTTGGCCCCTTCCTCTTCTGTTCCCTTTCTCTTAGACCCGGATGAAGACCCCTCCAAATTGAGGCGGTGCTCAGCTTCTTCGGCCCAAATATACTTTTCGCTCTGGAGGAGGAGGTCAGAGAAGTTCTATGGGGGCTTCTTGACGAGGGAGGAGCGGAGGCTGGAGTTGAGGACATTGGATTGAAATGCTGCTGCAGCGACCGACTGGTCGAGGGATGCTATGGACCTGGCTTTTCGCAGCTTCGAACCTTTTCACATAGTCTCTCAGCTTCTCACCCTTCTTCTGGTGGAGGTAGAGTAGCGAGATGCTGGTCTTCTCAGTTCTGCGGCTACTCACGAAGTGGGTGACGAAGAGGGTCTCAAATTGCTCGAAGGAGAATATCGAGGAAGGGGCAAGGCGGGAGTACCATTCTCGAGCTGGACCCTTGAGAGTTGCGGGGAAGGTTTTGCAGAGCAGAGCATCGGAAGCTTGATGGATGAGCATGAGGGTCTTGAAGCTTTCGATGTGATCGGCGGGGTCAGTCTCCCCGGAATAAGTCTCAAATTGAGGAGGATTATAGCCGAGTGGTACAGGTGCATCCATTATGGTTCGGAAAAAAGAAGGTCTACTAGGACGAAGGGTCCTTCCTCTAAGCTCTTCTTCTCAGTCTAACCGACCCAAGCGCCTCTCCATTTCATGGAGACGGCGGTAGACAACGTCATCCCTTCGATGGTAATCAGCTGAGCCTCTAGACTCGTCTTCGTACGAAGGAGAGCGGGGGCTACGACGACGGTAGCTCCTGAAGCGGCGAGGACTTGGCATGTGCCGGGGGTTGCTAGGAGCTGCAAGAGGAGTTAGGGACCGTCGACGAGGACTTCGGACCTGAGGAGGAGTGGGAATCCTTGGAGCATTGGTGTTATTGGGACGGAGATTGAGAGCTTGGAGGACGGTTGCCTGGAACTGCTGGAACTCGGCACGGGTGATGGGTGCCTCATCGTTCCTAGGATGTTGCCGATCGGCAAGAGAGTGTGGTCTTCTTCTGTGATGCTCGGGGGACTCTCTTCGCCCCCTACGGGTAGGGGACCTTCTGTATTCTCGGCGGCGAGGAGACCGCTCATCCGGATGTTGTTGGTGGGAGGCTCCCTCTCGGGCCCGCTTTTCATCCAGACGGTGGCGAAGATCCTCATCCTTCTGCCGATTAAGGACGGTATTGCGAAGGTCGGAAACTCGAGGATTGTGGGAGGCCATAGAGTCCGAAGAGGCATTGTGGATGGAGACGTGGTCCGGATGGAGAGGTTGTTTCTGCGGGTTGGGACCATTGGGAGGTTGTTGATTCTGAGGAGGAGGCATGTCCTGTTGGAGTGGGTCCTCCGCTTGAGGAGGAAGTTGCCCCTGTTGCGGAGCGGGCTGGATGGGAACTTCTTGTTGCTGATCGGGGTTGGGTCCTCGGTTGGACCCTCTGGATCTGGCTTTCCTAGGAGGCATGGCTGGAGAAGATTTGACCAACGGGAAGAGGGGAAGCTGCTATTCGTTCGTTTCCCACAGGCGGCGCCAATCTGTTGCCGCTAAATCTGGTGTGGGGGCAAACAGATAGTATTTGTGGATTCTTGGAAAACTTTGAATAGCAAACCTGTTTACCTGTTCCGCCGGAGTTTGACCGTCGCTCCCGCCGTTCACCTGCAAAAAGTGCGAGACACCGGGGTTGTTCCTGGCGACGCACCCTCCGACGCTCAAGTCAGTAATCAGAAGTGATTATGAAAGAGCGTAAAACTGGCAAAAGATTGATTACCTCTTAATGGAGATGGATGGGGGGTATTTATAGGTGCCGCTAGGGTCAGATTAGGAATGTAATCCCTGTGGTTAGATAAGGAATGTAATCCCTAATCCCCAGTGAAAGGATAGATATGAATCAGAGCCGTTGATTAGGATTTAATCAGAAACCCTAATTCTACCCCTTCTGGACCGGGTTTGCTACGGGTTGAAACCCGTACCCAGTCGAGGTGGATCCGTTCGCGGGTTAGTGGGTCTTCGGGAAGGAGAACCCGTACCCGCTTCAGACCCATTGGTAGGTGAAATTACCGTTTTACCCCTGGGCTTCAAGATTTGTGCCCGATTTGGACGGTTCCGATTTAACCCCATTTTTAGCCATATCAGGTTCGATTCCCGGTTTCGGCAAGTTTAAAACTTTTTGATTTTTGGGTTTTAAATTGATTATTTGGCTTTTAAAAATTCGGAAAAAATACTATAAAATATGTAGATCTTAAGAAAAATATTTATGCATGATTTGACTAAAATAAAGGTGATTTAGAAGTGAAAATTAAGTAGAATTGCATGAAGTGGACATTTGTATAAATATGAAAAGCGATGATTTTTCATGAGAAGATTATACTAAGTTATAAAAGAGGATTTTGAATGGAAGAAAATGTAAGTGTGTTATTTATGGACTTTTATTGCCTAATTTGGGTATTGTATATGAATGAAAAATACAACCTTGTAGTTTGAATCAAGTAAACAAAAGAAATAACAAGTGAAAAACATATGTATTTATTGGAATAAATTTTGACTATGAAATGCATGAATTGAAAGTGAACTTGATATATGAGATTTGATTCATAGAAAAGAATGGAAATCATGTTAACTGTGGAAAAGAACTTATGAGTATGAAGACTCAAATTTTGTGATTATGAAGTGAAATTGAGAAACCAGAGTGTAGCTAAGCCTCATACCAGCATTGAAAAGAAATATGTTGAAATGAAATTTGAAATGAAAAGACCAAGGTTTTGGTCATGTTGTATAAATGGTTAAGACCGGTATAGTGGAAGGGCTAACTCTAGAGAATTGATTTTGTTCATGATTCAAATAACTAAGAACTAGATACATAGTAAAAATGTGATGAAAATAAGAGAAAAACACGAGTATGAGGGCCTCGGAGCTACGGTGTGAGAATATTCACAGGTTGTCTACACGATGCGTCGTGTCATGATGTAGATATGTCTCCAGGAGTGCGTACCACAGGCGACGCTCGTGGGGTGTTTGATGACTGCGGGTGGTGTCATGTCCCATGACGGAGGCTGAATTGTCCATAGGTTCTTCACGATGCGTCGTGACATGACATGGGATTCCCCTCCAGGCTGTCTGGACATGATCTCGTAACTTATAGAGCATCTAGGATACTTATCGTAGTTACTGTAGTAGTTTAAGTCATGGCGAGGGATTGAACCGTACAAGATGAAGAACGGTTAAGGGCTTACCCTCAGACCTATGTAGTATGGGATGCATAGAATCTGAACAAGTTCGCATTAGTGTCATGTAACATACATAACTGCATTAAGGACTAAGTGCACTGCACAACACGACATCAATAAGATAGTCTCTTGTAGTTCTGTTTGTGATCGTATTTGTGGTTTATTTCAGTATTTGAAAATCGTTATACTGTTCGGCATAGAGAGGATAGCCGTGTATAATATTTTGTCGGTTGTAAGCAACTGATGTGCCTACAGTTTCTATGCAGGATAAAGTGATTAACAAGACTAAAGAATGCATGCTGATTAAATAATGATTCAAGTGTTGTACATTTCAATTCATGTAAATTGTTGTAAATTGGTTCCGCTGTAAATATGTAATGTAAATGTAAATTCTGATGTAACAAAAGTTTTTATTTCCATGTAAAATTGTACGAAGAGAAGTGTAAAGATTCTGTGGAACTTCGAATGCAGTCTGTTTTGGAATTCGGGGTGTTACAACCCGTTAAGGACCAGTTCAACCGGATATGAGGAAATCCTGGCTCGTCCTTATCCTTAGGAGGCGGTTCTAACCACCCCTATCCAGCCACACCGAGGAGTAGGGATTCGATCTTATCCCGAAGCAGATCTCCCAGGTGACTATAAATACCCCCTGCCTCCTACCGTTACAAGGTGATCACTCTTTGTCTACCTAAGATCTTTCCTTTTCTTTTCTGAGTATTGACAAGAGCGTCGGAGGATTCGTCACCGGGATCCATCCCGTTGTTTTGAACGTTTATGCAGGTCCACGGGAACACCAAGGAGTCAGCCTATCAACAAGGGAAGAGGTCAGATTTGGCCCGTTCGAGTTTTTGCGAATCCACAAATTCTATCTATTGCCCCCACACCATATTCAGCGACAACAACACTCATATCAATTTCACTGAATCACTTTTTCCCCCTTTAATATTTACAAGGTGAAGCAACAGTTAACATTTCTAATTCTATTTAACAGTCTGGTACTTGTTCGGTTCATACTACAATCAACAAAATCTAGAATCAAACGTGATATTGTATCTTTCACATACTTCTCAGTCCCCTGTCTCAATGGCTCAATTCAACTCATCTTCTAACTCGAATTTATCTGACGAAGAGAACAAGGATACTGCAAGACTTTTTAATAGCCATATGCAAATATTTTCGATGGCAGTTCAACAAAGCAAACATACAAAACAATGCTAATATATTCGATTCGAAAGAGAAGATGGTGAAATAGGCCTTCGAAGGGATTATTTTTCAGAAAACCCCATTTACGGCAACAATCTAGTGAATATTGGGGTTGAAAGGGGGGGGGGTATTTCAGTCATTCAAAAAAGCTAATTAATTTTTTTTTAAGAGGGGTGATCTTATTTTGTTCTATGCATTGGGAAAAAATTGCATGGACGGGAGTTCAACTCCCGTCCAATATATTTTTATATAAAAAAATTTGGCCGAAGCTTCATTTCTCATCCGATTGTTTTAAAAAAAGAAAAAAAAGAAAGAAAGAGACGAAATTTCATATTCCGTTCGATAGAACTAACCGTTAACGAACTCTTGGGACAAATTTTCATCTTTTGATTGCTAAAATATCCAAATTCATATATCCTTTCTCAAATATACAATAGCACTATTTCTCTAAAATTCAAATTTTCAAAATTTTCAAATATAAGAAACAACTGCAACTCATATTTTGCTAAAATTTTGAAATTTTGGAAATTTGGAGAATGACTACAGATGCTCTAAAGCCCTTCACTTGACCCTGAAACCCATTATGTACAGTTGTACTGCATCCACGGTCTAAAATGACGGGAAAAAGGAGACTTCAACCGTTGGATCCGGTCCACAAATCAAACCGCTAACTCTGACTCCAAATTTAAAATTCCAACAGCCTCATATTCCCCAATAAAATCCCATATATGACCATTGTGGCTCCCCTCTCTCTCCCCTCTCACTCTCTCTCATTCTTGATCAATCTCTTCAATCCTTATATTTAAAAAAACCTCACATCCCTAAAAGTAAAATTCAAGAGATTGATGCAAGAACAAACCATGGGTGAGGAAGCCAAAGAGCTATTGGCCCTTGAAAAGATCACCCAAGAATTTTAAACCCATGTATATATCTCTCTTCATCTTTCTATCAATCTTTTAGACTCGAAATTTCTTCTTTTCTTTATTGATTGTTTTGAAATGGGTTTTCTTTTCTGATTCTAATTGTATGATAAAGCGCAGAACTTAATGTTTCTTGTTTGTTTGTTGTGAATCAGAAGATGGATAGATCTTGCCCGAGAATGGATCATGTCAAGAAATTGGTATAGATTTGATCTTTAGTTGAATTAATGTGTACTCTGTTTGATTTTATTGATGTTTTTTTTTTATTATTACGTTTTTCTCGGTTGGAGTTTTCCTTTCTGGTCAAGATGAGGATTCGGTCAATTCAGGAGAGATGGATGATAAACAAGGCAACATTCAGGTGATCAAACTCTCTCTTTCTCTCTCTATATATCTATATTTTCTTGATGAAATTAAAATTTGGGAAATGGGTTATTTTTTCAATTTTTAGGAATTCAAAGATGGTTGTATCATACCATCTTCTGCACTCAAAAGTGAGCCGATGGTTTCCTTCTTTGATAGCGATCTTTCTTCTGCCCTTCAGCTTCTTTGTATGTGTATTATCCTACTATTTTTCCTTGAATTCTTGTAGATATATGTTTATTTTTATTTTTTTAATGTTTTATTTTAGTGACTAGGTACAACAACTTACTGAAGAAATGCCCAGACCAGACTTTTGAATCTGCAAATTTGTGTGGAGTTAAGCAACAAGTGCATTCAAGAGTGTAAGCGGAATACAAGGCATTGATGAAGAAGTTTACTCAGGAATGATTGAAAAGAAAGCCTTTTGCACAGAGATAATTGAACTGAAAGGAAATATAAGGGGTTTTTGCAAATGCTGCCGGACTTTAAGTTCAGAAGAGATGTTGAAGGTATCTACTTCGGTGGTTGAATTCGATCAGTCTCACGATTCGAAGTTGTTTGCTCTGATAATTCAGGTTTGATCATGTTTTACCCAAACGTAGTTATGGTACAAACTCAAAGTTTATGTTATACAAGGTTGCAATTTCTTAGTTTTGCCTACCTCAAGACAGTTTTTTGGTTACCTAAGTCCGATATCTTTTTACCATCAATATATATCAATTTATAGGTATAATCCCTTAATTAGCTGCATGTTTAGATCCACATGGTGACATCATATGCTGAATTAACTAGCTAATCTGCAACACAGAGCCATATCATTCGGTTGCATTTATGTGTATTGGCATAGACACTTGTGTTATTTAGTGTTTTCTCCTTCTTATAAAGTTTACTTTACTCGTGTGTAACTTACAAGATGTGTGCTTGTTAAATCCTTCTCCTTACAGTATTTTACATTATGTATGTTTCAACTAGAGAGTTCTCTATTTCTTCAATTAAATTATTAATGTATAAATGTGTTTAATATAATATGATCGGTATATGTTAGAATATGAATATAAATACGGTATTAGAGTCACTCAGATTCTAAGTAGCACGGACATCGTAACCCACACACGGGCAGGGAGAGAATTTGAAGAACTATCCTAAAATATCTAGTGTCATGTCAGATTTGTGTCTGACATAGCATCGTTACCAAATTGAGGTGTTCGGGCTTCATACCTGAGGTTTGACTCCTACCAGGCACATGTTTATAGTGGAAAATCTTTAAAAAAAGAGCCTGCATACTAGAATATAAATATAAATTACTCAACCATCACTACTAGCTACTACGATGTGTTGGTGTAGTGACATAAACATTCAACTGTAAACACTCACAATAAGAAAGAAAATATCTCTCTTATTTTTTTAGTAAACATCTGCTTTGTTTAAATAAGTAGCCTGTGAAATTCAGTATCTACCAAATGAAGCTTACAAATGGTCCATCAAACTATTATAGCTTGTGTCTGACATGGGGAGAATTTGAAGAACTATCCTAAAATATCTAGTACCATGTCAGATTTGTGTCTGACATAGCATCGTTATCAGTTTGGGGTGTTCATGCTTCATACCTGAGGTTTGACTCCTGCAGGCACATGTTTATAGTGGAAAATCTTAAAAAATCGAGCCTGCATACTAGAATGTAAATCTAAATTGCTCAACCATCACTACTATCTACTACAATGTGTTGGTGTAGTGACATAGACATTCAACAGTAAACACTCACAATAAGAAAGCAAATATCTCTCTTATTTTTTAGTAAACATCTGCTTTGTTTAAATAAGTAGTCTGTCAGTAGCTACCAAATGAAGCTTACAAATGGTCCATCAAATTATTATAGCTTTATATGAATAGTGACAGAGACATTCAACAGTAAACACTCACAATAAGACAATAAATATTTCTCTTATTTTTTTAGTAAACATCTGCTTTGTTTAAATAAGTAGCCTGTGAAATTCAGTACCTACCAAATGAAGCTTACAAATGGTCCATCAAACTATTATAGCTTTATATGAATAAAATCAATATGAATATAAATACGGTATTAGTCACTCAGATTCTGAGTAGCACGGACACAGATACCCACACACGGACTGGGGGAGAATTTGAAGAACTATCCTAAAATATCCAGTGCCATGTCAGATTTGTGTCTGACATAGCATCGTTACCAAATATAGGTGTTCGGGCTTCATAGCTCAGATTTGACTCCTACCAGGAACATGTTTATTGTGGAAAATCTTAAAAAATATACTTGTTTCAGCCTGCGAAATAGGCTCTTAACTTGCATTTGCATACTAGAATGTAAATCTAAATTGTTCAACCATCACTACTAGCTACTACAATGTTTTGGTGTAGTGACATAGACATTCAACAGTAAACACTCACAATAAGAAAGCAATTATCACTATTATTTTTTAGTAAACATCTGCTTTGTTTAAATAAGTAGCCTGTGAAATTCAGTAGCTGCCAAATGAAGCTTACAAATGGTCCGTCAAACTACTATCGCTTTTATATGAATAAAATCAATATTCATAGCTGGTGTATATTTATAATTTTTTTTAGTTGTATGTGCACTTTTAATCAAGCTAACTTTAAGCTGTATGCACCGGTCGTGTTTGCTCAGACATTGCCAGTTGTCAGATAAGTAATGGATGGACATTTATGTCTTTATATTTGTTACGGGCAGACTAGGGCAGAAAGGAACCGGCAAAACTTTCACTATGGAAGGAACCGTGGAAAATCGAGGTGTCAACTAATGGGCATTGGAAGAACTATAAGTTCCACTAAGAGGTCTTCAATGATCATATGGAAGTTTATTGCGAGCATTTTGGAGGTTTACAATGAGAAGACTAGATACCTTCTCATCGAGAATTCTGAACAGCATTCAAAGAAGTAAGTGTATATTTTTTCTTTTGTTGTTAAAATTTAGTTGAGTTTTGTTAAAACTTGGTCATATATTCAATAACATCAAATTGTTGTTGTAGGTTGGAAGTAAAGCCAGTAGCAGATGGAACTCAAGATGTACCTGGTCTTGTGCAGGCTCAAACCTTTAGCATGGAGGATATTTGGGAGACACTCCAAACGGGGAAAAATAACAGATTGTTTGGATTTGACCAAGTCTCACTAGTAATATTGTTGTAGAAGTATATCTTTTCGGTACTTTTTTCGTTACTTAAGCCAATTCCGAAGACTGGGTTCCTCTCTTAAGTAATTGATATCTGAATTGAAAAATAGATATGATTTATTTGTCGTCTCGCATAACTGTCATAAAAAGTGTTGTCATGAAAATATTTTTGACTACTGGAGTAGCTAAAAATAACTTTTAGTCAATTTTTCTAACACCGATTTTATCTAAAAAATGCTTTTAGAGTTACAAAGTAGTTTTAGGCTCTCCAAAAGCAACATTAGGTCATTCTATTATTTCTTCTTTCACAGCTTGGTGAGAGTGACCGTAAAAGGTGAGAATACATGATGAACATGCGAAGGAGCAAGAGCCACATGTGGCTGGTGGATTTAGCTGGAAGCAAGTGAATGGGAAAAACTGAGGTGGAAGGAGAAAGATTGAAGGAATTTCTTGATTTGTTTGCCAACTCAAACAGATTTTACATGAAATTGATAGGAACTCGAAGCTTACTCATTGCTACAAAGCTCTCTAGGTGTATTTCTATTTCATCTTTTCAATTTCATGCTATCATAGGAATCAACTTAGTTTTAGATATCGTACTTTTTATGTTTAGGGGATACTTTTATAAGGCCCATTGTTGTATGACAAATTTTCTGTCAGCCTCTTTTAAGTTTTTTTTACACTTTAAATCCGTCATTATCAAAAATATTTCGTCAACCCCAGTTTTTACAAGAAACTATTCTAGACATAAATTGTAACGACCCGCCCCAATACTCAGACAATTTTAATATTTTTAGAAGACAAATTAGATACTATGTAGTACAACTGCCCACCACAGGCTGCCTCTCAAAAGGTGGTTAACCAATTAGGTGACTCTTGATCATTGGCTAATAGTATTTATACTCAAATTATTCTATCAAACTTTCCATGTGGGACTAAATTTCTCAATCTCAATCTCAAATTCTCAAATCCGTGCAGACCAGTCGACTGCTAATCCAACCAGTCGACTGTTCGCTGCCAGATCTGGGGTATTACATAAATATCTCGGTTGTAATTTACTTGGTCTCTTATGTGTATTTAAAATATACTTTTTCTCAATGAAAATGTGTTAATTTTGATTTTTTTTGTTGTTTTGTTTACATTTTACATTTTTATTGTGTTCACTTCCAATTAGCAGTTAAAAATAGAATGGGTTTTCAAAACAGTTTTAAAGGTGAGGTTAAGGGTTTTAAAGTGTCTAAAAAGTAATCATAAGGCTAGTTGATGAGAATAAATTTCTGTATCCAATATCCAATATCCAATCATAAGGATATGGTTGTCATTGTAAAGTGAAAGCAAGAGAAATCGAGTATGGCCCTGCTAAAAAACAATCAGATCCAGCTTAAGGTTTCAAGCTTATTTTACTCATCTCTCTCTCTCTCTCTCTCTCTCTCTCTCTCTCTCTCTCTCTATATATATATATATATATATATATATATATATATATGGAGGAGTGATCGTGTGAGGCCGACTTACTTTCCATATTATTTTCTAGTGTGGACCCAGTCCTTATAGGCCGCAGTTGGGAACTGCGGTATATTCCAACAGCAGCCTCTTCACAAATATCTTTTTTGATGCCGCAGTCTTTCTAGCCCAAATATGAAATGAACTAAAGCTCTGCAATATCGAAAAAAAATATTTGTGAAGAGGACATGACTCGCTATCTCAGATAGCGAGTGTAGTTGTATACATTTCATGTTCAAAATTTTTCTGAAAAATAAGTACAATTACACTCACTATCTTAGACAGTGCGTCTAGTTAGCGAGTATAGTTATATACATTTCAGATAGAAATTGCATGTTCAAAATTTCTTCAAGTGTTCGCGAAAATCATAGAATTACACTCGTTGTTTGAAATAGTGAGTCAATTTGGTAAATAGTTTCGAAAGTGGGATAGTTTGGTAAATAATTTTAAAAAGTGGTTCATTTTGATAAACAATTCAGATTAGCCCTTCTTTTATAGATTGATTTTAAAAATACAAATAAATAAACCTCTATTTTAATTTAAGAACTTGTCACCAAATAAATTCTATTTATAACCAAACAAATGCAGGCATTATAATCAAACAAATACGTGCAATACACATGCATTACTAATATAAAGTGTGTCCTGGGTTCGATGCAAGACAACATTGAAATTTTTTTTAATATATATATATATTTGTAAAGACGTGCATCATGTGTAAATTACTAGTAAATAAATAAATAAATAAAAGGATTTCGCTTTTATAGATTTAATTTAAGTGATCTACCTCAGAATTATTGCTCGAAAAGGACAATTTAGATTGCATCAGTAATCTATTGAAACACAAATTATTGGAGATAAATCTAATAAACATGATTGAGATCCATGGGATTCCAAATTTTGCTTGCAGTAAATAATTTTGATTGTATCATCTCTAATATTAAAATGGGAGAGTTGGAATTATTATTTGTCATGTCAATATACAAACTCGTGCGTTGCACGTGCAATTCCAACTCTTCCATTAATTACAACAAAAACAAACAAATAAAAAAATCACTTATTTAAAACGTGCAACGCACATGCAAAACAATTTTATAATATGTTTTTAACACTAAACATACACATATGTTACACGTAGAACTCAAATTTTACCTATAAAAACGTGCATTGCACGTACAAATTGTAGATTTTTCTCTTATAATATTTCTCCCAATTACGTTCAGCGCATGTCCAACTCCAAAACTATTTCTTAACACGTATATCGCACGTGAAAATCCTCAAACTCTTATCAAAACGTGCATCGCACGTGAAAAATACTAGTCTAATTAATTCCAAGCATTCATGTAAGTTTTAATTAGTGTTAACATTTGCACAGACTAAAATAATTTTAAGAGACTTATAAAATTATATGGAACCAAAAAAAAAGTGTGAGAGAAAGACCAAAGGGAAGCGAAAAGCAGATGACGCCGAGCTCGCCAAAAAAGCCAAGAAAGACGCAGCTGGTCTGAAGAGGCCTCCTCCGGTCCCCCGTTATGAAAGATATACCCCACTGACCCAGAATGTGTCAACCATCCTCTTAGAGATCGAGGACAAAGGGATCGTCCGGCTCCCTCCCTGACCGAGCAACAACAAAAAAAGGGGACCAGAGATTCTACTGCGGTTTCACCGGGACCATGGCCATGAGACAGACAACTGTCGCGTCCTTAAAGATGAGATAGAGGCCATGATCCAGCGAGGGTACCTGAGGGAATTCACCCGAACTAACCCAAGGGACCGGAGGAATCTGAGGCCTTCGCCTCCTCGAATGGTCAGCAAGCAAGCCGACCGAGATCCCGAGCCCGAATAGACGGGGGGACAGGCCAACCTACACTGTGTCCATGGTAGACCCAAGGGGGGAGATTCCAAAACGTCCCGCAAGGCCTTCTTGCGGGAGTTATGCTTGGTCCACAACCAACCTCCCTCTAGGATTTAGCAGTAGACTGTCTCCTTCTCAGGAGAAGACCTTGAGGGCATCCGACTCCCGCATTGCGATGCTCTTGTCATCAGCCTCGACATGGCCAACCACGAGGTACGGCATATCCTCGTGGACAACGGTAGCTCGGTCAACATCCTCTTCCTGGCCGCCTTTGAAAGCCTCAAGCTCTCCCGCGAAAGGTTAAAATTAGCAGGGTACATGCTCCATGAATTTTCTGGCGTCCCCGTCCTGATCGAGGGTATTGTCACACTTGACGTAACGGCCAGCACGTCCCCGACCCTCGGGACCGAAGCGATAGATTTCATGGTGGTTAATGTCAAGGCCGCCTATAACGCCATCCTCGGCAGACCCGGCCTTTGCACCCTCCAGGCGGTTCCTTCCGCCTACCACTTAAAGCTCAAGTTTCCCACCAACCACAAGGTGGGTGTTGTCCGAGGCAATCAGGAGTCGGCACGTTCGTGCAACATGACCGCGGTGGGGGCGGCATCTTTCCTCTCAACGCTGTAGAACTCCATTCCGAGCGAGGATCGGAACCCGTAGATGTACTTGAGGAGGTCCTTTTTCCCGAGGAAGAAACGTCCAAGTGGTTCCGAGTTAGCCTATCCTTGGCCCCATACCTAAAGCGAACAATCATTTAGTGCACTCGCCAGAACTCCGACCTCTTCGCATGGACGCCATCCGATGTGCCGGGAATCTCTGAAGACATCATAATGCACCGGCTGAGCGTTCGTCCGGACTTAAAGCCAGTACAACAGAAGAGGCATAAGTTCACCCCCGACCGACAAATGGCTGGCAGGGAGGAAGTTGGAAAACTCCTCTCGGCATGATTCATTCAAGAGGTCAGCTACCCGGAGTGACTAGCTAATGTGGTAATGGTAGGCGAGCGGCACATGGAGAATCTGCATTGATTTTACAGACCTCAACAAGGCTTGTCCCAAAGATCCATTTCCGCTTCCAAGCATCGACGCCCTCATAGATGCAACGGCGGGGCACGAACTGCTTAGCTTCATGGATACCTTTTCAGGCTATAACGAGATAAGAATGTTCCCCCAGACATACCAAAAACCGCCTTCATGACCGACCAAGGCCTTTACTGTTACCGGGTCATGCCCTTCGGGTTGAAGAACGCCCGCGCCACTTATCAAAAGCTTGTCAACCAGATTTTTAAGGACCAGATCGTGTCAACATCGAGGTGTATGTTGACGATATGCTCGTCAAAAGCTGTTCGGGCCAAGATCATGTGGCCGAGGCCGACCTCGAAGAAGCTTTCGGGGTCCTGCGATCTCACATTATGAGGCTCAATCGCTCCAAGTGCGCCTTCGGTATCTCCTTGGAGAAGTTCCTCGAATTCGTTGTGAGCCACCGTGGCATCGAAGCGAATCCTGAAAAGATTCAAGCCATCCTCGATATGGCTTCCCCAAGAAATACCAAGGAAGTGCAAAGGCTCACGGGGCAGCTGGCAGCCATCGACCGTTTCTTTTCCAAATCTGGAAAGAAGTTGCTACCATTCTTCAAAGCCCTCAGGGGGGCAAAAAGCTTCGAGTGGGCGACTTCCCAGCAGGAGGCATTCGACCAGCTGAAGGCACACCTCGCTAACCCACGGCTCCTTAGCAAGCCGGAGCCAGGCGAGCCTCTATTCCTATACCTGGCAACCACTGAACACGTGCTCAGCGCCGTCTTGGTCAGAAAGGATGATGGATTGCAAAGGCCCTACTACTATGTTAGCAAGGTCCTGCACGATGTGGAAATTAGATACCCGAGGACGGAGAAAACCACATATGCATTGGTAATGGCAGCACAGAAACTCCGACCCTTCTTTCAGGCCCACTCCGTTCGCGTCCTCATAAATGAGCCTCTCAAGACAATCCTTGACAAGCCCGAAAATTTCGGCCGCCTCATCAAAATGTCAATCGAGCTTAGCCAGCACGATATCAGCTACCACCCTCGGACAGTAATCAAGGGCCAAGCTCTCGCGGAATTTATAACTGAATGCACCATCCCCGAGTCCCCGAAAATGCAAGACTCCCCAGCCTGGGACGTCTATGTCGGCGGTTCGCCCCGCGTGGAAAGGAGCGACGCGGGCGTCATCCTCAGAGGCCCCGACGACTTCGTCCTCCAGTACTCTCTTCAGCTAAACTTTCCAGCCACAAACAATGAGGCAAAATATGAGGCTCTGATCGCTGGGCTTACCCTGGCCTATAGGGCAAGGGCGAGGCAAATACAAGTCTTTAGTGACTCCCAACTCGTGGTCAATCAGATCACTGGGGAGTACGAGGACCGTGATCACCGAATGACCTAATACTTGGCGCGTGCGAAGCAGTTCCTGCAGCTCTTCGCGTAGGCGGATGTTTGGCAGATTTCAAGAGAACAAAACTGTCACGCTGACTCCTTATCTAAACTCGCATCATCTTCCCTCGAAGGATTAGACTGCACCGTCTTAGTCGAGGTCCTTCTTAAACCGACCATCGAAGAGCCTGAAGTCTTCTGCCTTGCCAACGGTGATTCCACTGAGACATGGATGAGCCCCATACACAAATTCCTAACAACTGGCAAGCTGCCCCAGGACCTGGCCTCCGCACGAAGTATTCGGGTGCGGTCCAAAAGGTTCACCTTAATTGAGAACGTGCTCTTCAAACACTCCTACACCAAGTCATACGGGAGACCCAATCTCCGCTGCCTAACACCAGACAAGGCTAAATACGCCTTGGAAGAACTGCACGAAGGAATCGGGGGATGTCAAATGGGCAGCAGGTCGTTGGCTCGAAAAACACTAAACCACGGCTACTACTGGCCAACTATGCTGCAAGATGCTAAAAACCTTGTCCGAAGCTGCGGCCCCTGCCAGGGGTTCTCCCCATTCAAAAACTCGCCCGAGCCAAGCTAAAGTCACTCGCCAGTCCTACTCCCTTCGCCATGTGGGGAATGGACCTGGTCAGCCCCTTTCCACAAGAGACTGGCCAAAGGCGATTCCTCATCGTGGTCGTTCACTACTTCACCAAGTGGGTAGAAGTGGAGCCCCTGGCTACGATCACCGAGCATCAAGCTCAACAATTCTTCTGGAAACACATAGTCTGTCGATTCGGGAATCCCGCGCGTGCTAATCACCGATAACGGACCCAGTTCGTGGGCAAAAGTTTTCGAAAGTATTGTGACGACCTCGACATTCAGCAACGCTTCTTGTCAATCTCTCATCCCAAATCGAACGGCCAAGCCGAAAACACCAACCGTCAAATTCTGGACGGTCTGAAAAACCGGCTGGACCAATCGCCCAAGGATCTATGGGTCAAGGAGTTGTCAAGCGTCCTCTGGTCACATCAGACTACCAAGAGAATTCCAACTAGCTTGTCCCCTTTCAATCTGACATATGGGACCGAGGCGGTCATCCCTCTGGAAGTCGACCTCCCATCGTCGAGACACATGGGCTTCAACGAAGAATCAAACTCAGGTGACCTCAGGGCCAACCTGGACCTCATCGATGAGGTACGGAAAAGATCCAGCACTGACCGACCATTTACCAACAAAGGGTCGAGAGGCTCTACAACAAGAAAGTCCGCTCAACCAACATCAAGGAAGGGGGCCTCGTGCTACGAAAGCTAGCAATCTCCCAGCCTACCGCCAGAGGCAAGCTCACCCCCAATTGGGAGGGCCCATATAAGGTCTCACAAGTGGTACGTCCAGGCACGTACCACCTCGCAGACCTTGGGGGCAAGAGGGTTAAGAGGTCGTGGAACGCGAGCACCAACCTGGCTTTTCCAACAAAGCTGCCCCTCGAGACTTCAAGGCTCGACGCTCGGCAGGTACCCGAGCACCAACCTGCCTTTTTCCAACAAAGCTGCCCCTCGAGGCTTCAGGGCCCGACGCTCAGCAAGCACTGCACGCACCCACCTGGCTTTTTCCTACAAAGCTGCCTAACAAAGGCCAAGTCTGGGGGGCTCGACGCTCGGCAAGTACCTAGAGCACCAACCTGGCTTTTTCCAAAAGTTGCCCCTCGAGGCTTCAGGGCACGACGCTCGGCAAGTACTGCGAGCGTCCACCTAACTTTTTTCAACAAAGCTGCCCCTCGAGACTTCAAGGCTCGACGCTCGGCAAGTACTGCGAGCACCCACCTAGCTTTTTCCAATAAAGCTGTCTAACAAAGGCCAAGTCTGGCGGGCTCGATGCTCGGCAAGTACTGCGAGCACCCACCTAGCTTTTTTGCTACAAAGCTGCCTAACAAAGGCCAAGTCTGGGGGCCTCGACGCTCGGCAAGTACCGCGAGCACCAACCTGGCTTTTTCCAACAAATCTGCCCCTCGAGGCTTCAAGGCTCGACGCTCAGTAAGCACTGCGAGCACCCACCTGGCTTTTTCCTACAAAGCTGCCTAATAAATGCCAAGTCTGGAGGGCTCGACGCTCGGCAAGTACCGCGAGCACCAACCTTGCCTTTTCCAACAATGCTGCACCTCGAGGCTTCAGGGTTCGACGCTCGGCAAGTACTGCGACAGCCCACCTAGCTTTTTCCAACAAAGCTGTCCATCGAGGCTTCAGGGCTCGATGCTCGGCAAGTACTGCGAGCACCCATCTAGCTTTATCCAACAAAGATGCCTAACAAAGGTCAAGTCTGACGGGCTCGACGCTCGGCAAGTACTGCGAGCACCCATCTAACTTTTTCCTACAAAACTGCCTAACAAAGGCCAAGTTTGGGGGGCTCGACCCTCGGCAAGTACCGCGAGCACCAACCTGGCTTTTCCCAACAAAGCTGCCCCTTGAGGCTTGGGGCTCGACGCTCGGCAAGTACCGCAAGCACCAACCTGACTTTTTCTAACAAAGCTGTCCCACGATGCTTTAGGGCTCGACGCTCAGCAAGTACCATGAGCACCAACCTAGCTTTTCCAACAAAACTGCCCCTCGAGGCTTCAAGGCTCGACGCTCGGCAAGTACCGCGAGCACCAACCTGGCTTTTTCCAACAAAGTTGCCCCTCGAGGCTTCAGGGTTCAACGTTCGGCAAGCACTGCGAGCACCCACCCGATTTTTTCCTATAAAGCTGCCTAACAAAGGCCAAGTCTGGGGGCCTCAACACTCGACAAGTACCGTGAGCACCAACCTGGCTTTTTCCAACAAAGCTGCCCCTCGAGGCTTCTGGGCTTGATGCTTGGCAAGTAATGCGAGCACCCACCTAGCTTTTTCCTACAAAGCTGCCTAACAAAGGCCATGTCTAGGGGGCTCGACGCTCGGCCAGTACTGCGAGCACCCACCTAACTTTTTCCAACAAAGCTGTCCCTTGATGCTCGGGGCTCAGCAAGCTCTCTGAGCCGACCCTCCAAGCTTGGTGCTCGGCAGTGACTTCAAGCACCCACTCAGCTTCTCACTGAAGTTGCCTCACTCGAAGCTCTCTGAGCCGATCCTCCAAGCTCGAAGCTCGGTAGTGACTTCGAGCACCAACTCAGCTTCTCACTGAAGTTGCCTCACTCGAAGCTCTCCGAGCCGACCCTCCAAGCTCAGAGCTCGGTAGTGACTTCGAGCATCCACTCAACTTCTCCCTAGAGTTGCCTCACTCGATTCTCTCCAAACCGATCCTCCAAGTTCGGAGCTCGGCAATGACAGCGAGCACCCACCTGGCTCCTCTCCCTAAGCTCCCTTCACGGAGTACTCAGCGTCTGTCGGATGAAGTCGTCCCTCGGCCTTCGGCCCTCGATCTCGACCCTCGACCTTCGACCTTCGACCATCGGCCTTCGACCTAAATTGTGTCCAGTTCTAAAAACACCCCCCCGGGATTCAGAGCAACAAATCTTCGCCAAATACTCCTCTCCTCTCTTCTCACAGAGACAGATTACTCCTACACGGTTGGGTTACACAGCCCTTCAAGAGTGGGGGGCTTATGATATGGTATAAATTACGTGGTCCCATTTCCGCTCTTCTGTGATCATCAGGTCAAACAAACCCAACATGCTTCAACCAGTTCATGCCCATGTGCAAACGGATCCAACCCGACCCGTTAGGATCTCAGATCCATTTACCCTTGCATATAAATATACCAGACCCCCTTCTCACTTTCAAATGTAATCAATCTTTCTCCACCTGAACCGTAGCTACTATTGTTTTCTCAATAACTGACTAGATCGTCGGAGGACCGGTCTCCGAACGAAAACTCTCCCGAAGTTTCTAGGCATTGTGCAGGTACAAAAATCCGAGCTAAGCTACGAACATCCAAGCCGAGCTACAGGCCTCAACCCCTCTTGCTACTCCCGAGCCGGTCATACAGCCGGAGATCAGACCAAGGCCAGTGTCGTTTCTTTCGTTTCACAAATTACAAGAATTCACATATGTTGTTCCCACACCCAAAAACTAGCAGCATCAATACCCATGCTTCTTCAAGCCCTAAACAACTACAACGATTGAAGTTGAACACAGCTTGAGCTGAAATCAAATATATTCAAAAACCAAACAGGCTCTACTTCAGCTCATTGGACTTCACCTCACAGTAAGCTGGGACAGAGAACAAGCATGCAATTAAAAAGCTTGGTATGATATTCGTTTAAAACACATAAATGGCACTTTAAAAATGGACCATTAAAGGAGAAACTCAACATAAAGATGCAGTTTTCAATACCAAAAACCATATCAAATAGACAAGTCATAAAATGAAAACAAATAAGAAATAAGAAGATACAAATATCTAAAAATTTAGGAAGCACATTCCAAAGCCAGGCTCTCTAAAACATTACCATAAATAAATTGTCATGCTTAGCCCTCCTATAGTTTTAAAGAAAAAATTCAAATACTAATTGGCGTAGCTCCTCTCACTCTTAACGCTTGCCACCACCACCTCCAAGCTTAGGGCCTTTGGCTGGTCCTCCCTTTGGCATGCTCTTGGATTGCGTTTTTTGTGCCTTGGCCGACACATCTGCCTTCTTGGCCTTCTTTTCATCCTTAGTTTTCTTGATCCTCTCCTTGATTTCACTGTACCAAAGACACGACCAAATATATTTAAGAAAGAAAGAAAGGAAGGAAGAAAGAAAGATATCACAAGGTTCAAAACAGTATTCAGCCCACCAAAAAGGGCTTTTCAGAAAATAATGGATAACTGTAATAAGATGGAACTTTATAAGAAAGTAAGAGATTGTGGATCCTATCAAGCTAACAAGCATTGTGAAACTTCTTCAAATAGAAGACTGCGTCATTTTTAACATGGGGCATATTTACATTGGTCGAAAGATCTCTGATGGAAATAAGACAATCACAACAGGGAAGGAGGTGGAAGATTGATCAGGGGATGGCATAAAAGACCTGGCACTATGAGGACATCATTGATAGAAAGTTGGTTACTCATAACAAGAAAAAAATAAAGAGTCACGATAATAGAAAATCCTTGAACCATGCATGTGGATCAGTGTAATATAGTTTCTTGGCCAAATTTAAGATTCGAACAGTCTAAAATTTAGAAAAAAACAAAAACAAAACATTTAATTAATAAAACACCACCACCACCACCTAGAATAAAGCAGATAGTGTCAAAAGTAATGATGATGAAAAGCATGTCGAAAGAATGAGGACGCTTACCGAAGAGCAGCCTCCCTAGCAGCATCTCGTACTTCAGCCTTTTCAGTTCTCTTCTTCTGAATTACCTCAAGAGTTGCACCAACAATTGACCTAGAATATGGCTTTTTGGTAGTCCGGCGCCTCTTCTTAACAGCCTCAGCATGGATGTCCTGAAGTTACAAAGAAAAGAAAAAAAAGTCTAATATAGGCACATCATACTAGTGCAAAACCTATAACATGAGGCAAAATTTATGAACCTTCTTATGCTGCTTCCTATACATAGCAGTCCAGGTAAGCTTTGCAGGTTTCAGTCTGTTGTGGAAATATCTCTTGCATTTCGAATTGGAAAATAGGAAAACCTACAGTATGAAAATTGTAAGAATGTATTGTAAAGAATTACAAGCGAATGTACTACACAAAGGGCATTTCAAAATCACATTTTTTTATTGCTAATTATAAAGAATACTTTATTGTTGCAGATATTACGGTACATAGTTCTGCCATCGAGGATACAAAAAAATAGAATAATCGAAAATGTGACCCTACAATCATAAATTTTAACATACTTCGGGGTGAGGACTGAATAAGCATAGTTTTAACTTAAAGGATACACATTAAAGCAAAGTAAGAACGTGAATCAACAATTAAGAGTACTATTTACCTGTGAATCTGCACGGACAAATCTGATACCTTTACCAGGGTATATCTTAGCACCACTGAAACGGCAAAGTTCAGTCCTGGAAAATAGAGAACTAGTGAGGTTTCTGCATCTGGCTATTATCAATTCTACATGTTTAAGATCTTCCACCACAAATTATTTAGAGAGAAATCCCATAAAAATTCAAAAATTAAACAAATCAACACAGACCCAACAAATTTTCCACTTTGATCAGGTATACGAAGAGGCATATGTTAATCTGATAGGTTACTTGAATTAAGGAACAAAATTCAAACATTGATAATTTAAAACTTGTTCTTTAATAGGCTGACTAAGTCTTTAAGCTACTAAACATGTAAATACAAAAATAATATGTGCATTAATGAACAAAGAAATGTAATGTTCTGGTATTGAGTTATTACTGCAGAATCTGTAATGTGCTTGTGAAACCCACAAAATTTCAAATTTTGCATTTCCAATTTATTCAAGGTATGCATATCCTGAAAACATTCATTTATTAGTACCTAAACATTATTCAGTTTCAACTCTAACGCCCAATAACCCAATCCCTGCCATAAAAAATATATAGTAAATCAGTCCCTCCTATTAAAAATCACCAATGACCCTCTTTAGACCCTAACAGCATTCCCAACCCAACCCCATCCCCATTTTAGGATTCCATTTTTGGCATATTCCATAGAATATGCCATTTTGGTTTGGGGTTTCACATTGTCTACTCCAACCAATCCCCATTTTGGGGTTCCAAATGTTTTGTTTGTATTTTTTTTGCACAAAACAAATTTTTTGAATGCAAAAAGATAATACAAATAATTAAAAAGTTATAATACAATTATTTCGAAATAGATAATACACTTACTAAGAAAGATGTAATATAATTATTGATGGCATTGGCAAAACTCCGTAGGAAAAAGAGTACCCTCTTATTCAAATTACAAAAATATTAACAATTAAACACCTGATGTACTAGATGTACTAGCACCTGTCGGTCCCACAAATGAGCAATTGATCCATTCTGAATTTCAAAATGAGGTTCCTTGTCCTGAATTTTATTGTGTCTAGCTAGAAACTGACTAAATTGAGTTGCATCATCGGCAACCAACGATATCCCAAAGGCAGTTGTATGACTAAATTCCCTACTAGCACATTTATAGCTAGCTCATCCTAGATGATCATGTTGTGCATTATTATACACGAAGTCATTATATCATATAAAATTATTTGTATTCAAGGGAGTTCAGTAGTATGTTTTGTAATTTTCAATGAATATTTATGAATTCGTATTCCTTTTTAATATAATTATTCATTCATATTATTATTTTAAAAATTAAAATGAATCAGGAAGATATTCAATATTGGTCTCATGTTGGAGATCTCGGTGAAAAATTAACAATAGTATAATTATTGTCTTTAAATAGCAAACTTAAAAGAAGTTTAAAGAAGCAAATCAAACAAACAAATATCCTTTCCCATTAAATAATCTTCACAAATAAAAGAGAGGGGGGTTGCAAAAAAAAAAAACAGTGGAGCCCACCTTTTGCGGATTGAGAAATGGAACCACATATACTCTTTATCAATTTTTTTGGGGGAATGCTCTAAGTATGATTTTTGTATTAACATAAATTCTAAACCCCCCCCCCCCTATAAATTTATTCAAATTTTTACTAAATTTGGTCTTCTTTAGTCTAAATCTACCTCAATTTGCACAATTAAAAATTATATGTACACTTGTAAGGAGTTTTGAAATGGAGTTAACATGAGCACAAATAAACAAATCTATATAATAAATTACAAAGAAAGCTATCGAGTGGCTCACAATCAATCCCCCCCAAAATCAAAGGCCCATATCAAACCTCACAAAATACATTTTTCCTCCAAAATTTCAAACCCCAAAACCAAATTTTTCCCCTAAAAAACTCATTACTTTATTACTATCTCTCTCTTCTCTCTTTACTTTTTCATATTTCTCTCTTTCTCTCTCTCTATATCTCTCTCCCATTCTTTCTTTATTTACTTAGAAATTTTGATTTTAAGATTTTGGTTTTGTAAAATTTAAGAATTTTTAGTAGCAAATATCTCTTCAACAATTAAATTTCATTATTTTCCACACTTAAAGTTCTAAGAAGTTAGATTTTATACCCCCATTTATAATTATTTTTCAACATATACGAATGGAAACATAGACTTTTATTTATAACTAATTATTGTCATACTATTCAAAATTGAGCTACATAATTATTGTTTTACTGTTTACGTGGGTTTTCGTGTTTTGTATCGTTCCGAAGACGTGCCGTAGGCACGTGCCCACGGGCAAATCTATTCATCTTATAAATACCAAGCAATACTATCACTTAGGCTCTATTTGGGATTGCTTTTGGAGTGCTTCCGGGTCTGAAAACTCTTTTTTGGTTCAAAATAGGTATTCAGCAAACTTAATTAAAAGTACATTAAATCAAAAGTACTTCTACTGAAACTACTATTTTTCAGCATTTTTTCTCAAAGAACTGTAAGTGGTGCGTTCGCTTTTCAAAAAATACTTTAACTTGCTAGAAAAATTTTATATTGAAACATTATTCTTTCTAACAGTACTTGTAGTACCAACACGAAATCATTTTTCGTTCACAGCAAAACCAAAAAAAGCCTAAGTAATATTCATATAAAAACCAAGAAAAAGTGCTAGCATATTATATACAATAACAACTCTAAAATTTCATCTAACCTCTCTACCCAATTAATTCACACATAAAATAACAGATAATATACATCATAAAATGCTCAACCAATTTAAATTCTACAAATAAATATTACAACTATATGCATGAAATTAACATAGATATCTAAATAACCAAAATATGAACAAAAAATAATGAATTAAATTTTAAATGAGGAAGAAAATGAACGTACTTGAGCACCATGGCGGCAACCACCTAAGAAAACCCTCACCCTAACGAATGAGGAGAAACCCTAGACGACGATGATGGGTGATTCTATATATGGGAGAATTACTGTGCAGTTTCGCCCCTCGTATTCTAACAAATTACCGAAACTGCCATCGTTGGGATTAGATCGAAGGAGGAGTACTGGTTGGATCGGATCTGAACTGAACCCGGCTAGTTTTAGATTACTATTTTTTATTTCGGTTTACTCCATATAACTCGCTAACAAATTTTCTAATTCCGATTGGCCGTTTCTGTGAAATTCCATGTTTCAATGGTTTTGGCAAATTTCTACGGACTATAGTCCAAAGTTTTTTTTCCCGATTTTGGAAAAAAAGAAGAAAAAAAATAATCGTATTCGGTGTTTTGACCATATTTTGTAAGTTATAGTCCACAATTTGCAGCCGTTTTTTTACAAAATTATGTATTTGACACTTTTGGCCAGATTTTGTGACTATAATCTACAGTTTTTTTCGTTTTTCGGAATTTGTATTTCACTACTTCAACCAGATTTTGTGAGCTTGTCCACAATTTTTTGTCATTTCACGAAATTTTGTATTTCCTGGAATTGAACCAAAGGCCTCGCCACTCGCAGGTGAAGTAAATCATTGTAGCTACGACCCAACAAATTGGGAGAGAATCAATAGATTTTATTTCAAAATTAATTCATCCTTTCCAAATGCAGTGTACAACTCTTCTTTGTATTGCGCTATTTAAGTGTGATTTGTTTGTTCCCTCTTTTCCCTTACAATGACAACTCGTTGCAAAAGAATTCCGACGAGAAGAAGAAAAAAAAGGAAGGCATTAAGAGACCTTCCTGATCTAATCCTAGACACTCTAAGATCCTTAGTCCAGAGTTTTCGGTGGTTTTCGCGAAATTCTATATTTCACCGTTTTTGCCAGAAATGGGTAGGCAATCCACAGTTTTTGGCAGTTTTCGTGATATTCAGTATTTCACTATTTTGGCTAAATATTATAAGCTATAGTCAACAGTTTTTGTTTTTTTTTGCAAAATTCCGTATTTCACTAATTTGGCCAAGTTATGTAGGCTAAAGTCCATAGTTTTCGGCCATTTTTGTACTTCACAGGTTTCGACCAAGTTTTGTAGGCTATAGTTCAGAGTTTTTGGCCATTTTTTCATATTTCACTGTTTCGCCGGATTGTTAGGGTTATAGTCCAAAGTGTTTTTTGGTCGTTTCCTGAAATTTTGTATTTCATTATTTTGTCCAAGTTTTGTGGGTTAGTTCACGTTTTATGGCCGTTTTCGTGAAATTTGTATTTAACTATTTTGGCTAGATCTTGTGGACTATAATATGACCACAATTTTCGATCATTTTCACGATATTTCGTATTTCGCTATTTTGGCCAGATTTTGTGGGCTATAATCCCAAGTTTATGACCGTTAATTCCTTATTTCACTAGATTTCGGCCAAGTTTTATAGTTCACGATTTTCAAACATTTTCACAAAAAATCTGTATTTCACCGTTTTCCCCATATTTTGATAGCTAGCCACAATTTTTTGATGTTTTTGCGAACTTTTGTATTTAACCGTTCTGGACAGATTTTGTAGACTATAGTCCACAATATTCACTCGATTTCGTGAAGTGTCTTATTGCACTGATTTGCCATGTTTTGTGAGCCACGGTCCATATTTTTCAGTTGTTTTCACAAAAGTCTATATTTCACTATTTTGACCAGATTTTGTGAGCTATTCCATAATTTTCTGCAGTTTTCACAAATTTTCTTATTTCACTATTTTAGCCAAGTTTTGTAAGCTATAATCCACAATTGTAACCCCTGTTTTTCGTTTTTCGTATTTCGTATTTTTTGTGTATTTTTCTTCTTTCTTGAGTATTTATACTCTTCTTGTATTTTGGACCGTATATTGGAGTTGTTTTCAATTTATATATTCACTTTATTTCATTTTGAGCTCTTTGTGTTTGATTTGTTCGTCTTTTTGCTTCGTTCTTTATCGATTGTTGTTTTCCCTTTATTGGATTCTTGCCCTATTCTTTTGCTCGTGTTTAGGTGCTCGTGGTTTCTTTTGCCTAAACCTATTGTTGATAATCCTATTTGCAATTTAAATCCAAGATCCTTATAATTATCCCTAAACCCAATTGATTAACCAAATCCTATTCATCCTAATAACCATCTCCTACTACTCCTCCTAATAAACCCAATAACCCAATACCCAATATCCCCTGAAACCCTAAAAATCATAACCCTATATAAACTCACCCATCTCTCTCTCCCTCTACCGAAAACCCTAGCCCCCTCTTTACCCTGTGCAACCCTCTCCACTGCCGAAACCTTCAACCTCTGAAACCCTACCCACTGTTGCCTTTACCCATGTCCACCCCGCACCTCCTACAGCCCGACCTTGCACCCATTACCCATTACCGATCACCCCAAGCATCGAGCTCCCTCTCCATCTCTCCATCTCTCTCCCGTTCCTTCTACTCCGTTCGGCGCGCCCAGCGACAACCACCAGCGATGCCAGCCGAAGCTGACGCCGCCAACGCGCATCCTCCCCTTCCGGCCTTCCTTGCCGACTGCAAGCAGCGGCAGTCCCTGCACTTGGTCACCTGTGCTTTGCCGTGGTGTTCTCTGTAACACCCCACATTTTTATTTAAAATGCATTTTTTGATTTTTGCACGTATGATGCACGTACTAATTTATCCATCTATTTTCTTACTCTCATTTACTAATTTTAGCATGCGCAAGTTTTTAATTAGCCTTCTTATGACCCATGGACCTAAAGATTAAATCCTAACCCATTAGATTGATTAAAAGAAGAGCCCACTAGAATAATTAAGTTAATAAATTAAAAGAGAGCCCATGAGTCAAGCCCATTAGTAAAATCCAAATTTAAGTTGAGTTTGGACTAATACATGACAAGTTACAATTTTTAGTACACATTTAGAACTATAGAAGGATGTATTTATTTTGTATGTGCATGTGTGGTGTAGCCGGTTTTGAACCTAGGGTTGGCCGGATTGTAGTAGTGGAGAGGGGGGGTTGAGTTTGAACGTTGGAAAGGTGGAAGGTAGGGAGTTTTAGGAGTTAGAAAATAAAGAGTTAAGTGGGCAATTAAGGAGAGAGTTATTAGGTGGAGATTTATGCAAATTAGATCCTAACATTATCCTATTAATAGCACCCCATTCTCCTTCTCTTTTACACCAAAAACAAATCAAAATAAGAGAGAAAAAGAGAGTAGAGTGTTCTTGCTAGGAGCTAGGAGTTGTGCCTCCACTATTGGTCAACCTTCATTAGAGGTGGGGGTTCTCTACTTTCTAATTGTAAAGAATGTGCATGCTAAATAGAAAATAAATGAGTAATGTAGAATTTGATTTGATAAAGTATAACAAACCCGTGCATTGTATGTAATGAAAAATGGTATGTTTAGTAAATTAATCAACAATTATATAAGTTGGTAATGAGAAAAATAATAATGGATCATTTTGCCATGAACTAGTGTACAAGAGAGTAGAGATTTTGATTATATGAACAATTGTTGAACTTTCCGCTTAGAACCAGTAAATGAAGTTTTGTAAAGAGAAATCTGATGTTTATGAACTCGTTTGAATGCTTGTAAGAGATATAATGCACTTTTTTTTATTAAATTAACATAATGCATGTTCATGTTTATTAGTAAGGAGAAATAACTCGAGAGTTAATTATTCAAAAATATGAGTATTGAATCTATGAGTTACTGTTAGGGAGTAAACTAAGTTTTTATAAACCAATTTCAGTCTAATAAGAGATTAGATCTAATAGAGAATCGAAATTTAAAAAAAAAAAAAATATATATATATATATATATATATATATATATATATATATATATATATATATATATATATATATATATATATATGGTTTAACAGAAAGTTAGGACAAAAGTCACCAAAGTGACTAATAGTCATTGGGCGCATGTGGCCCCGTGGTCTGGCGTTGCGCTGTCTTTCTGTTCGGCCTGGGTTCAAAACATTGGGAAGCTCAAATATTTTTCTTTGTTTCGTCTTAATCTAACTCAGATCCCGAGAGTTAGTATAAAGGGTTTCAGTGTGAAGTTTAGACACCAAGTCCACTTGGACTTCTTGGTGTTCGGCGTGTGCTTGGGCGCTGTCTGATCAGTCACGGGTTCGAAACCTTGTGCTGACTTTTTTTTTTGGGTTTTTAAATTGATTTTTGATGAATTTTAACACAACAAAAATTGGACATAAATTCTAATATTCATATAAATTGATATAGAATTTATTAAAATTAATTTCAAGATTTTCATGTATTAAATTGAAAAGAGTTGAGTTATATTTTGAGATATGGTCATGTTGATTAAGTCCGGTAGGAGGTAAAACTAATTCTAGGCTTGGAAATCTATTCATGTCTTGAACTAAATAATTAGGCACATAAGTGAAGATGTAGTAAACCTGAGCAAACGTAAGTGGGTTGCCTCTATATAGTCGGCGGTGGATCTCTGTGGCTATAGACCCAGTCGGCGGTGGATCTTCGTGACTGTGGTTGCTCCGTGGGAGACGAGCTTTTATTTTTAAATCCGGGACTATGAGAACAGGTCAGCGGTGGACTCCGGGATCTTGAGTAGTCGGGCGGATAGTTTGTGTAACCCCTGTTTTTCCAAAATTGTATTTTTCGTATATTTTCTGTATTTAAAATTTTTATAAATTATTTTTTTCGTTTTCAAATTCTTTTCGTTAAAATGTATTTTTGAATCTTCCACTAAAGTTTATCTTTAATCAATAATTTAATTGTAACTATTTCCTATGACTTTTTTTAATACAAATCTTATTATTTAAATTGATACCCTGATTTCTATTATTGATATTAATACTGTTATTTTTAACACTATTATTATTTTTATCATGGCCTTATTATTATAATTTTTATTTGTATTATTGTTATTATTGTTGTTTTTGAATGTTTATTGAAAATCCATTCTATGTGTTAATTATATTTGTACTTATAGACTCTATACTTTTAATGCAAATTATATTAGTTTATAAAATTATATTTTATTAGTTATCGTATTTAATTTTCTTATTGGATTTTTTTATTTAAAACCCAAACTCATTTTTAATTTTAAACCCATTTATACACTAAACCCATACCCAATTCCCTATTAATACCCAACCCATTTACCTTATTAACCCATACCCTGTTACCTACCAAACCCGTTACCTATTTAAATACTCGAAACCAACTTTTGCAGCCAACCCTAATTCCCGTCACCCTATCCCAACCTATATATTAACCCTATATCCTGTTCTTCTTCCCAACTCCCGACTTTTCGTCTTCTACAGTCGCCTTCCTCAAAACCCATCGCCCGCCGCTTCATCCTCTTCCTCCTCTCGTCTCTCTCACCCTCTTGCACTTGTGTGTGCTTCCTCCCGAGCGCCATGCCACACCAGTACCCCCTGAGCCGCATTCCGACGCCAACGCCAGCCCTGTGCGTGCTCTCCCCTCTGCCGCGACTCCACCCAGCGGCAGCACAACACTACCTCAGCACCAGCCAGTCGTGCGCCTCCCCGTGCACGCCTGCAGCAACCTCGCAGACCCTGCGGCGCCACCACTCAGTCCTCGCCATCTACCAGAGCCAAGCCATTGCCTGAGTTGTGGTTGCATGGGTTTTTGACCAACTTCGATTGGGAGCAGTCTGTTTGGTTTGATCTTGATCATCAAGATCATTAGCTATTTGATTTGGGTCGTTGATTCTTTCTTGATCATCATCTCCTCTTGATGCCATGGGTTTCTTTGTGATCAAGTCTTGATCATGTGCAATCTCGACCGTTGATCGCATTATTATCATCTTGGAGTTTGTGATCATCTTTGTTTTGGGTCGTTCGATCTTGATCTTTGATTGATAGCCGTCGGATCTGCATCATCTTGATATCTTATTTGATAGCTGTTCGATCATCTGATATTGATCCACATCGAGATCCGTGCTTAGTTTCGTGATTGCGATCGTGATCTTGTTCGTGTTCGCTTGTTCGTGATTTTGTGTTCGTGCCCGGGAATATGTTCCCGTTATTCTTGCTCTTTGCTCCGTTGGATTCGTCATCTTTCAGGCAAGTAACTTGTACTCCAATTTATTTGTTTGATACAAGTCAAAAAGTTCACCTATAGTGTAGTTGGGTCTAGAGACGACTCTTATTTGTGATATGCTTGATGAGTTTTATCTCTATTGTGAAAACTTGACCATAGATGATTCACGACACAAATCTTGACATGAATTTAACTTAGGTTTACCCGTTCTTGATTTTGTTCATGTATGTGAGACTAGTTATGAGAATTCGTGATTTGGTTGAGACCTATGTGTTATATTTGGTGTGGACATGCTAGATACTCTAATTCATGATGTTTAGACACTTGGTAGACTCGATTTCATGTTTGGATGTGTTTGGATCAATTCTCTTGAATCTATGTTGATTTTGTTTTTAAGGGAGAAATTTGTATTTTGTCGTTGTTCTGTTTTGTTTGCTGTTTTGGACTATCTTGAAGTCAGTATCTTAATTTCGGTATAAAATGCGAGTTTTTGATAATTTCGTCTACTTTCAAACCCCTCTGACCTTGCTTGATTTTGATTTTGTATGAGTGATTTATGACTGTTTTACTACAGAGGTGTCGATCTTTTTCAGATTCTATTTTTCGGTAATTTAGATGACAAATCATTTTAAAGAACTATGCTACATATATTATTTTGATTTGAAACTTTGGTCAGTTTTTCTATACCTATCTAGGGATTCTCCAGAATTTTGGTAGATTTTATTGATGAGTTTTATATGTCGTTTCATACATGTTTACAAAAGTCATACTTGCTGTATTTTGCTCGCTGTTCTGTAAAGAATTGTGTTTTCACCCTGATTCTTTTTACTGTATGAAAAATGTTTGTGAAATATTAAAGCTAATATATTTTGTCTATTTTCATCTCCCTTTGGCGGATTTGGATTTTGTTTCACTGGTTGCGAGATAATTCAGTTTTCGTACACCAGTTTTGGGAACTCCAGATTTGCCAAACTACTGTTTCTTGATGTTTTCTTATTTTTGATGACGGAACACAAATTTTATTGGAATATTATGAAACTTTATATTTTGATTCTAAACATTTAGGGGAATACCCCAAATTTTTCGTGGATTTATTTGATGAGTTTTGATGCTGTTTTCTTGACTTTGAATTCGTTTTCCTGATTCCTGGCTGAACGTGTTTTCTGTTTTCAAATCAGTTTTGAGTAGTGATTTTCTGAAACGTGATATGACTTATTTATATTCGCTGGATTCGTGTGGATGTCTATTTTCCAGATCATTCGACGAATCCAGATTTGCATTTCCGTAGCGACAGAATTCACTGTTTTAGTACTGTATTGTCATGCTGTCCTGAATATGAACATACACTGTTTTGCTCGTTTATGTTACTGTATATCATCTATGCATGTTTATTTGTTTCCCTGAACCAAATACTGATTATACCATGTTAGTTGACACTATTTCGTACACATTCATACCTGTTTGATGACCATAATAAAAGTAACCAAGCCGGGGTTTAAGAGAAAGATCTAGTAGTAGGAAATTATAGAAACGTGTACTTGGAAGGGGGCCCGTGTTTCCCATACTGAGCATCTGTTATACTGTTATACTGATTACCTGACTGCACACTTCCCTATAGGAAGGTGTACTCGGAGGAGGACCAATAGGTTCTGACTGTCTGATTTCTGTTACTGATTACCTGATTGCACACTTTCCTATAGGAAGGTGTAATCGGAGGAGGACCACTAGGTTCTGACTGTTACTGCTACTACTACTGTTACTGATACCTAAGTACACTGCCCTATATGATCCCTTACGAAATCTACAAACGTCACTGTTTTGAATGTAGCAACCATGCAATAAAAGGATGGCACATGAAGTGCTACCTAGCTAGTAATACACACAAGGCTATAAGAACATAAGACTGATACTGTTAGACCGATACTGCTGGACTGACTCTTTTATACTGTTATACTGATATATTGAGCTTACTTTTACTGGACACTGTTAGTTGCCATATGACACTGTACTGGACACATGTTAGTATACCATGCTAGTTGATTCTGCTATACCATGCTATACCTGTTTCTGCTATTATTTAGATTTGTTTAGTTTTTTCCCATGTACTTGTATCCTACATTATAAGTGGCCCGTAACTTGCAATTGACGGGTACTTGTTTTCTCTTTCCTTCTCCTGCAATTATCAATTGCAGACTTTGGTGATCAGCTGCCCGATGGAATATGTGATCTAAAGTTCTAGTTGGCTGGAGCTTTTTGCTATCTTCATTTATTTCCTGTTGCTCATTTTGAACAATGTATCTGTTACTTGTATTCTTTGTATTTGGGCAGTATGATCCAGAATATTTGTTTTATTCAGATCATGACTATTTGAGATTAATATATGTTATTTCAAGTATTCTTGTTGGTATTTGGTTCATATGTGCATGTGGTTGACTTTTCTGGCTTCTGACTCTGATTATTCCTGTGATATGTAGTAAAGATTCCTGAATAGCTTAAGGATGATGAAAATCATTCGCTGAGCTTTTGTTACGTGCTCGTATTCTGTATTTTTGGGAAGCGAGGCGGGACAGTTTGCCATACTCCAATGTATATATGTATACCGGGGCTAGAGGGGCACTTGCGGGATGATTTGCACGATGAGGGATCTATTATAACAGTCGGCGGTGGATCTCCGTAGCTGGGATCCATATTCGTGGATTGATCTAAATCTTGTTTTATTACTGGGTAGTCTCATGGCGAGGGATCGAACTCTTAAATGTGGAGTACGTAGGTGCTTGCCCTCGGATCTATGTAGTATGGGATGCATAGAATTCGAACAAGTATGCATTAGTGTCATCCTAGTATAAAATGTGTGCATTAGGAATTAAGGCATGACATACACTTACATGTTTAGCGTAGTCACAATTTAACACTTTATTGTTCATTCAATTTTTGTGGTTGTTAAAGTAATGAGATCGTTATATGTACGGCATAAAGAGGATGGCCGAGTATAACATTTTCGTCGGTTGTAAGTGACTGACGTGTCCACAGCTTAATATATAGGTAATGGACTTTTTATCAAGAAGTAAAGATGTTATGATGCAGTTGATGACATACATTGTTAAAGTTGTACAAGTTGTATTTTATTTCATTGTTGTATTTCTTTTATTCTTCCGCTGTGTAAACAAAATGTAAAGAACTCTGATGTTTTTGAAAAAGTTTTAATTTCCTTGTAAAATTGTACGAAGTGAAGTAAAGATCCTGTGAAATCTCGAATTAGGTCTTATTTGGAATTCAGGGCGTTACTGATGGTATCAGAGCAGGCTTCAGAAGTAGTATAAATTTATAAGGAACGACACCCTAGAGTGGACACTAGAGCGTGAGTTTCAACTTATAGAGATTTAAACTTATGTTTGTGTTGCCCTATGAGATGACATTTTTCTCCTCTTTTTCCCTATAAGATGGCCAATCAGCATGATCCCCAGAATGAGGCACCTTGGTTTGTCCACTACGAGGATGAAAAGGAAGAACCAATGGAAGAAGAAGAGGAGGACCCAAAAGAAAAACCAGAGGAGGAGGAAGAAGAAGAACCATTTGAGATAGAAGAAGAGTTTTCCGAGTCCAGGGAGATTACTCCACCTCCGCCTGAACCCTCGGATGAAGAACTCGTTCCAAATAACCCGAATGACAGTGTTACTTCTCTTCGACGAGAATTGGATGCTCAAAAGTGGAGAGTTAACCACTTGGAGTTACATTGGGCACAGGACAAGGAGCACATCCGGGAGCTGAACCTTCAAGTGTGCGAGCTTGAGAAGGTCCGACTCATGAATGATCGACACTTCGCCAAGTTGGACCACATCACTCGCTGGGACAAAGAAGAGCAACAGCAGAAATTTGAAGACATGAGGAAGAAAATCCAAGAACTATGGGAAGAGCTCAGAAAAGCCAAGAGAAACTGTAAAATCTAGGATGTTTTCTGTAATGGATGTATTGGAACCAAATTTTCTTTCTGAATGTAAAAAGTTTAAATTTTAGAATGAATAAATTTTGTTGAAGCGATGTTATTTGTGTTATCTATGATGATTAATGATGAATTTTCTGACTCAGAAATGGCACAAAGTATCATGAACAGCGAAAAGCAAAACGGTGAGAATGGGCTGGATCTAGAGACTGAACTGGCTCGAGTCTATCAATCCCTAAATGTTTTCGCCACTAACATCGCTGGAAATAAGGGGCCAGGGCTAGCTGTATAAATTCCCGAGGCAATCAGGTTGGTTGAATCGTTCAAGAGGATGAAGCCACCTGTATTTGAAGGGCAGGCCAATCCAGACGTAGCTGACGACTGGATCAGACAGATCGAGACTGTTTTTGATGTACTAGAAACCCCAGAGGCCAGCATGGTGAAATTGGCTACCATTCAACTAGAAAAGGATGCAAGTATTTGGTGGCAATCGCTAAAAAGGACCTTAGGCAATGTACAACTCTCTTGGAAGGAGTTTCTTGAGGAATTCAGGAGCCACTACTTTCCATTGGACGTTCAAGAAAAGAAAGCCATGGAATTTCTGAGCTTGCAGCAGGGCGGTATGGCGGTACCGGAATATGAGACCAAGTTCAACCAGCTCTCCAGGTACGCGCCTGAAATGGTAGAGAATGAAGCCAAGAAAGCGCACAAATTTGAGCAAGGGTTGAGGCCAAGTCTGAGATCCAGGATGATACCTTTGGGCATTCGGAGATTTGAGAAGCTAGTTAGAAGGGCCGCTGCAACTGAGTCGGACATGAACCAGTTCCAGGCTGTGCAAGTCAAGAGAAACAATTGGAACTTGGGCAAGAGGCCTCCATCACCAAGCAACTTCCGGAATCAGCCCCCAGCACAACGCTTCAAACCAACTGGAGTCAATGTTGTTGCAGTGGCAGGAAGGGTACCCACTTGCTACAGATGTGGAGAGTTAGGCCACATATCTACTGGGTGCACCAAGCCGCAGTTATTTAAGATTTGTTTTCTGTGTGGCAAGGAGGGCCACTTCAAGTCTGATTGCCCTCAGCTTCAACGGGAAGGACCGAGTCGGCAGCAGTCCAACCCTGGATAAAAGCAGTTCAGGCAGGGGCGAGTGTTCGCCTTGACGAAAGTAGATGTTGGCGATGTGGATAATGTTATCACTGGAATGGAAAATGAAGCCTAGTGTTTTGTTGCTTTTTCCACTTATGTAATAAATGTTTTGTAATGAGAGCACACATATGTAACAAGAGACATTCTAATAAATGGAATAAAAGCATCAGTGTTATTTAATACGGGATAATCACACACTTTTGTGTCACCCTCATTTGCAAAAAGATTGGGGGTCGAACCTAAAATTTTTCCTGACAAGGTTCTATCGGTGGCTACTCCGTCAGGAGAAAACTTGACAACTGATCGATACTATGAAGGGTGTGATCTTGAAATCGAAGGCATGCTCTTTGGCATTGACCTCATTGAATTGGCAGTTTTGGGGATCGACATCATTATTGGCATAGACTGGATGCCAATTTACAGTGCCACTATTGAATGCAAGAGCAAAGAAGTCGTGGTGAAGGAACCGGAAGGACCAGCAGTTACATTTCAAGGTAAGAGGAAGTGTAAGCAGTTGGTAGCAGCTTTATCAGAGCAGAAGATTCCGGATGAAGTGAAGCAGATCCCATTTGTCCGAGATTTCCCAGCAGTATTTCTTGATGATCTACCAGGGCTTCCCCCTCATCGAGATGTAGAGTTCAGCATCACTGTTCAACCAGGAAGTGCACCTATTTTCAAGGCACCATACAGAATGGCACCAGTTGACCAAGATGAGATCAAGAAGCAGATCGAAGAATTGTTAAGCAAAGGATTCATCAGGCCAAGTGCATCACCGTGGGGAGCCCCAATTCTTTTGGTGAAGAAGAAGGATGGATCAATGAGGATGTGTATTGACTATAGAGAGTTGAACAAGGTTACAGTACAGAACAAGTACCCAATTCCTCGAATCGATGATTTGTTTGACTGTCTACAAGGAGCAGCTATATTCTCCAAAATAAACTTGCAGTCAGGATATCACCAAGTCTGAGTGAAAGAAGAAGATGTGCACAAGACGGCTTTCCGAACCAGGCATGGTTACTATGAGTTTCTAGTCATGCCATTTGGAGTTATAAATGCACCGGCTATTTTCATGGACATGATGAACAGAGTTTTGCGGCCTTTCATCGATTCTTTTGTCGTTGTATTCATCGATGACATATTGGTCTATTCCAAGATAGATGAGGAGCATGCAAAGCACTTAGTAGAGGTTCTGAAGAAGCTATAGGAGCATCATCTGTATGCGAAGTTATCCAAGTGTGATTTCTGGAAAACCGAAGTCGCCTTCCTAGGTCACATCCTTTCTAAGGAGGGAGTGGTTACTGACCCGCAGAAGATTGAAGCTGTGAAAGATTGGCCAAGACCGACCACAATGAAAGAGATTAGAAGCTTTTTGGGCTTGACTGGATATTCCAGAAGGTTCATTCAAGGTTACGCTCAGATAGCTGTGCCGCTCACAGGGCTTACAAAGAAGAATGTGAATTTCAAATAGTCGGAGCAGTGTGAAGCTAGTTTACAGGAGTTAAAGGAAAGGTTGACTACTGCTCTCATTTTGACTTTGCCAAGGGCAGAAGTCGACTATGATATCTACAGCAATGCTTCCCATCGTAGATTGGGCTGTGTGCTGATGCAGGAGGAAAAGGTAATAGCTTATGGGTCTAGACAGCTAAGACCGCATGAAAAGAATTATCCAACCCATGATTTGGAGTTGGCAGCAATCATCTTTGCTTTGAAGCAATGGAGGCATTACGTGTACGGGGAGAAGGTCAACATGTACACGGATCACAAAAGTTGAAATACATCTATCAACAGAGGGACCTGAATCTGAGGCAGAGGAGATGGTTAGAAGTGTTAGAAGACATCCGACCTGAGATCAAATACCATCCGGGCAAGGCCAATATTGTGGCAGATGTGCTCAGCAGAAAGTGCAGTTTGTCTCGACTGATCACAACTCAGAAAGAATTGGCAGAGGAGCTTGATCGAGCAGGGATTGAAGTGGTTTTGCAAGGTTTGAGAGCTTCCTTAGCTCAGTTGAGGATTCAACCCACCTTGAGAAACCGAATTATCGACGGTCAGAAGGCAGATCCAGAAGATGATACAGTAGGTTGGTATTGGCAAGTTGGTAGAGTTCCAAGTGACGGATGCGGTGTTGTGGTATGGCGAGCGGCTGTGTGTGCCAGATCTAGCGGAACTGAAGGAGAGTAATCTTCAGGAAGCGCATGCTACTTTGTTGTCCGTGCATCCAGGAAGTACCAAGATGTACAAGGACATAAAGTTACATTTCTGGTGGCCAGGGATGAAGCGAGATGTAGCCGAGTTTGTTGCCAAGTGTGCAGTTTGTCAGCAGGTCAAAGCAGAGAATCAGAAGCCCGGCGGTTTGTTGTAGCCTTTACCCATCCCAGAGTGGAAATGGGATTGTATCAGCATGGATTTCATCACGGGTTTACCCAAAGAGTTCCAAAGGCAATGATATAATTTGGGTGATAGTGGACCGACTCACCAAATCGGCTCACTTTTTGGCAATGAAGCTTACTTGGTCAATGGAAAAGCTGATAGAGATGTATGTTGGTGAAATTGTGAAACTCCATGGAGTCCCGCTATCAATAGTGTCCGACCGAGATGTGCGTTTCACTTCGCATTTTTTGAGAAGTCTTCAAGCAGCTTTGGGGACGAAGACTGATTTCAGTATGGCCTTTCATCCTCAAACTGATGGGCAGACTGAAAGAGTCAACAGGGTGCTAGAAGATATGTTGAGGTGTTGTGTGTTGGACTTCGGTGGCAACTGGAAGAGGCATTTAGCTCTTGTGGAATTTGCCTACAACAATAGTTTCCAGGCAAGCATTGGGATAGCGCCGTATGAGGCACTATATGGTAGGAAGTGCAGGACACCGGTTTGTTGGTATGAAGTGGGAGAGTGGCAGCTGTATGGACCAGAGATTGTGCAGCAAACCTCAGAAAAGATCGAGCTGATTAGGAAGAGGTTGGTTGACGCACTGAGCAGGCAGAAGAGTTACGCTGACAACCGGAGGAGAGACCTGGAGTTTGATGAAGGTGACTACGTCTTTGTGAAGGTGTCTCCGACCAAAGGGGTGATTCGGTTCGGAAGGGGAGGAAAATTAGCTCCGAGATATATTGGACCCTATAAGATATTGAAAAGAATTGGGAAGACAGCTTACTGGTTAGAACTACCAGAAGAGTTGGCCCAAGTGCACAATGTCTTTCATGTGTCCATGCTACGGGGTTATGTCCCAGATCCGAGTCATCATTTGCCGGAAGTGCCAAAAGGTTTACAACTGGATTTGAGCTATGCTAAGCGTCCAATAGAGATCGTGGATCGTCGAGAAAAGGTCTTGAGAAACAAGACAATACCATGGTCAAGGTCATTTGGAGGAACCAATTTAATGAGGAGGCCACTTGGGAATCAGAGGAAAAGATGATGAAGGATCACCATGAACTCTTTAACTAAAATTCTTTGTAAACTTTTTCTTTTCTTTCTTTCTTTGTATTTTTTTTCTCACTACTAAGTGTAGTTCCGGGGACGGAACTATTCTAAGTAGAGAGTGTTGTAACACCCCACATTTTATTAAAAATGCATTTTTTTGATTTTTGCACGTATGATGCACGTGCTAATTTATCCATCTCTTGTCTTACTCTCATTTACTAATTTTAGCATGCACAAGTTTTTAATTAACCTTCTTATGACCCATGGACCTAAAGATTAAATCCTAGCCCATTAGATTGATTAAAAGAATAGCCCACTAGAATAATTAAGTTAATAAATTAAAAGAGAGCCCATGAGTCAAGCCCATTAGTAAAATCCTAACTTAAGTTGAGCTTGGACTAATACATGACAAGTTACAACTTTTAGTACACATTTAGAACTATAGAAAGATGTATTTATTTTGTATGTGCATGTGTGCATTTGCACACATGGGTGTAGCTGGTTTTGAACCTAGGGTTGGCCGGATTGTAGTAGTGGAGAGGGGGGGGGGGGGGGGGGGGGGTTGAGTTTTGAAGGGTTGGAAAGGTGGAAGGTTGGGAGTTTTAGGAGTTAGAAAATGAAGAGTTGAGTGGGCAATTAAGGAGAGAGTTACTAGGTCGAGATTTATGCCAATTAGACCATAACATTATCCTATAAATAGCACCCCATTATCCTTCTCTTTTACACCAAAAACAAATCAAAATAAGAGAAAGAAACAGAAGGATAGTAGAGTGTTTTTTCTAGGAGGAGAAGTTCTTGCTAGGAGCTAGGAATTGTGCCTCCACTATTGTTCAACCTTCATTAGAGGTTGGTGTTCTCTACTTTCTAATTATAGAGAATGTGCATGCTAAATAGAAAATAAATGAGTAATGTAGAATTTGATTTGATAAAGTAGAACAAACCTGTGCATTGTATCTAATGAAAAATGCTATGTTTAGTAAATTAATCAACAATTATATTAGTTGGTAATGAGAAAAATAATAATGGATCATTTTGCCATGAACTAGTGTACAAGAGAGTAGAGATTTTGATTATATGAACAATTGTTGAACTTTCCTCTTAGAACAAGTAAATGAAGTTTTGTAAAGAGAAATCTGATGTTTATGAACTCGTTTGAATGCTTGTAAGAGATATAATGCACTTTCTTTGATTAAATTAACATAATGCATTTAGAGAATCGATTTTTTTTTTAATATGGTTGAACAGAAAGTTGGGACAAAAGTCACCAAAGTGACTAATTGTCGTTGGGGGCATGTGGCCCCGTGGTCTGGCGTTGCGCTGTCTTTCTGTTCGGCCTGGGTTCGAAACATTGAGAAGCTCAAACATTTTTCTTTGTTTCGTCTTAATTTAACTCAGATCCCGAGAGTTAGTATAAGGGGTTTCAGTGTGAAGTTTAGGCACCAAGTCCACTTGGACTTCTTGGCGTTCGGTGTGTGCTTGGGTGCTGTCTGATCAATCACGGGTTCGAAACCCTGTACTGACTTTTATTTTTTGGGTTTTAAAATTGATTTTTGATGAGTTTTAACACAACAAAAATTGGACATAAATTCTAATATTCATATAAATTGATATAGAATTTATTAAAATTAGTTTCAAGATTTTCATGTATATTTGAGAAATTAAAAAAAAGAAGCAAAATGAGAAAGAAAAAGAGTTTTGACAAAAAAAAATAAATTATTAATGAAGATGAGATTCATTTGTAGAAGAAGAGTAAATTATTCATGTGAATGGATTTCTCTTGATGTGATTATACGCTTATTCAATTTAAGAATACTTGGTATGAATTGAAATATGAATCAGTCATTTGTGCTTAAGTTATTAAAGAGATTGATGATGGATGAAAAATTTTGTTCATGAAAAATGATTATTGCTATTAAGGATTGAGAATGAATAAATAAATCATGAATAGTGACAAGACTATGGATCATTTGTAAATGAACTGAAGATGAAAATATCTAAGTTTAAGACATGTTTATTAAAGGGTGTGTGTACATGTCACGCCCCGCTTCCCAAAAATACGGAATACGAGTACATGACAAAAGCCCAGCGAATGACTAACATCACCCATAAGATGTTTAATCGATTAACTCAACAATATAAACAGTGCAGAACATTGCGCATGCAAAAATAATAATCTCATGAACAATAATACTTGGAATCAAGTAATAAAAATATCCAAATACAATAATAATCCAACGTCTGGAAACAAATAGCAATATTCGGGTCATAAGCCCAATACAATAAAATAACAATAATCCAATAATTAAGTCTCCAAACAAAGCAATAATTATTTATTAAGCGGCGATGCAATTAATTCCTTCACCAATGTTGTTCTGCCAATCCATCTGGTAATTCTCCATCAACACCTGTAAATACTTCATCTAAAAAGAGGAGAAAAATTATCCTTAGAGCAAGCCATGGACAGCAAGTAGAGAAAGCAGGGAACAATGAAATAACGGTATAACAATGAATCAACGGATTAATAAGAATCAATAAAATGGGACAAAATCATGATAATCGATACAATTGGCTATAAACAATGGTGCAATATTCGGTAACGGTAATCGATGATCAATATTAATAACACTTAGCCAATATTTGATATCAATAAGAACAATGATGAACAATATGCAATGTTGATGACGTGTCAATCGTTATATCTATTAATTATTTTAACTCTTAACTAATGCACGTACTACTGTGTCCCATGTGTGCCGTACCACAAGTTCGATGCATACAATCAATTTCGTTTTAGACTTAAGTGGAAGATTCTATAGATCATGTACACGGCACAATAACGGTATTAGCAGCATTGCTGCACACTGGTTGGCTCAATAAAAACAATACACGGTCAATTGGGGATACTGTGTCAGTAGTCCAACAATAAACCGATAACAATAACTTTTGCCAACACACAATATTTTAGGAAACAAGGCCCACACTTCAGTGTACAGTCACTATGTCATCAACTACTCCAGTGAATCTCTTAAACCCCGGGTTATTAATTATTTTATTAATGCAACAATACAATGTGCAATCTAGAGATATGAGATGAACGATAGTATCAATGGGGAACAATAAGGTGATAACATGGATATGACGGTTAGAATGGTGATAATAACTCATTGGAAACATGCAATGCAACATACATTCATTAAATCATGCAATAGTACAACATAGGAATAATTAATTCATTAAAAAGAGGAATCTAGAATTCTGGGCAGTAAGCGCAACCTGTATAAAAATATAGTTTCCTACTGACTCAGAAATCAAAAGTTGAATCCGTCAGAAAATCTGGAAACTAGACTTCCATACGGTTCCAACGCATACTTAAAGTTCACATTCCGACAGCAGTAACTAGGTCAAACACGTGTTTCTTTTCAGGTTTTATGTTCAGGCAGAAAAATGACATCTTGTTGTTTTAATTTTTTGAATCAGCAAAAACTCAATCTTAAATTCAGTAAAAATATAATCTAGACTCCTAAACATGTTAAGCAACAATCAGGAAATTTTCATAGCAAAATTCTATCATTTGATCAACCTTTTTTACGGTTTAAACATGAAAGGTACGAAAATCTGAAAATCTGAAATGTAGAAACACAGCTGTAGTAAAACGGGCATAACTTTTGCTACAAGACACTAAATTTAAAAATTCTGGATGTTATTGGCAACTAGATACTCGGGTTTACATTTCATATTCAGAAAGTATTTTATTTTAAGGTCATCTACTGCTTCGAAAACAGCGATCAAGTTCAGGTCAGCATGCATGTACAGTTCTTAGGGTATTTTTTTCTTGAAAATAAATTAATTAAACATGTCGGGTGTCGATTCTATAGTAAATAAATTGTGTAACTAGCATGATAGGTATCCAAACATGATAAATAAAAATTAGAACACATACATATACAAGTCTAACATCAATCAATTATCAAACGATCAAACAACATACAACCTAACAATTGTCTCTATAATAATTTATTTGTGTTGTGATTTGTATGAATAACCCTATTACCAATTCTATATGCATTCATGAAAGATCCAAACTTTAGAATCAAAGTGGCACGATGTCAAGAATATTGGGGTTAGCTCGTGTAAACCCTCAATAGACCCAACGAAAGAGATAACAAAGGGTGATACGGTAACAAAAGATCTACTTGCAAGAATTTCAATAACACTTGAATTTGATACAATTAGCAATTTAAGAGGACGGTATCTTGCCTGTTAATCAGTGAAACGAATACCAAGAATAACTGAATAACGATTCCGAAGCAACGAACCCACGAACTAGCAAAAGAACACGTGCAATATACGTGCAATAAAAGAACCCAATAGCAAAAAGAGAGGAGCAACCACAACAAAAGAGACAGCACCCACAACAGCAGCAAAGGAAGAGGGGGAGCGCCGGCCAGGGGCGGCGCTGACTGGCGGCGCGTCGACGAAGGCAGGCGGCACTAGGGGGCAGCGCCGACGGCGAGCGGAGTGGCGCTCACGCTGGCGTCGACCGAAACAGGGAGAAGAGCATGAGGGATTTGGGTTTTGGAGGGCTGTGTTAATGTCAATGAAGGAGAAGGGGAGGTCGGGGAGGCTGCTGGTGGTGGCGTGACGGCAGGGGGAAGGTCACTGGGAGGGGTGATGAGGGGTGGCAACACAAGGGGGGTGGCCGGAGTGGTAGGAGAAGGCAGTGGGTTTGGGGGGAAGAAGGTGAACAGTAACTAGGAGAGAGAGAACGGGAGGAGAGAGATTAGATGGCTAGCTTTCGATTTGTGTGCAGAAATTAGGGTTTACAGTAGAGTTGTATTTATAGGATACAATTAGGATACTGGGTTGGTGAATTAGGGTTCAATAAAAGCGAATTTGGGTTAAGAACAAATCAAATTGGGTTTTAGGGTTCAATTAAGGGATAGATCAAAATCAATCGGGTTCAAAATAAAAATACTCACAATTCCAATAAATAAAATCTACAAGATAGATAACCCAATAAAAAAGAAAAACAGTTCATGAACGAAAATTTCAACCCAATTAAATTAAATAAATAAATGTCACAATTGAAATAATAAGAATTGGGCTTAAAATAAAATGAAACTCGCCAAGAAAATCAGGTCGGGTATAAAAATAAAATATTTCGATACATGAATTTTTAATTAAAGAATCATGAAATAACAATTAGTCATTATAATAATAATAATAAAACCGTACAATAAAATAATATTCGGGTTTAACAACTTTATTAAAATACTCCAATAATAGTAATATACAAGATTTGGGCTCAAATACAATTAACCGATAAATTAAGATTATAAAACCAGTTTAAAATACACCATTACTTGAAATAATAAAATTTTCGATTGAAAAATATTTAAATAGAAAATCTCAAAACGAATTTAACACAAAATAAATTTATAAATGATTAAAATACTGAAAATATTTGGAAAGTAAGTATTTACGGGAATGGGGGTTACAGTACCCATTGATTCTTGTACGTGAAAAAGTTGTGATTTAGAGTTAGTACGACCTCGGGTACCGACACTATTAAATTGAAAAGAGTTGAGTTATATTTTGAGATATGGTCATGTTGATTAAGTCCAGTAGGAGGTAAAACTAATTCTAGGCTTGGAAATCTATTCATGTCTTGAACTGAATAATTAGGCACATAAGTGAGGATATAGTAAACCTGAGCAAACGTAAGTGGGTTGCCTCTATATAGTCGGTGGTGGATCTCCATTACTATGGTCCCTAGTCGGCGGTGGATCTCCGTGACTGTGGTTGCTCCGTGGAAGACGGGCTTTTATTTTTAAATCAGGGACTATGAGGACGGATCAGTGGTGGACTCCGGAATTTTGAGTAGTCGGGCGGATAGTTTGCCATACTCCAATGTATATATGTATACCGGGGCTAGAGGGGCACTTGCGAGATGATTCGCACGATGAGGGATCTGTTACAACTGGGTGGATCTCCGTGGCTGGAATCCATATTCGTGGAATGATCTAAACCTTGTTTTATTACTGGGTAGTCTCATGGCGAGGGATCAAACCCTTAAATATGGAGTACGTAGGTGCTTGCCCTCGGACCTATATAGTATGGGATGCATAGAATTCGAACAAGTATACATTAGTGTCATCCTAGTATAAAATGTGTGCATTAGGCATTAAGGCATGGCATACATTTACATGTTTAGCGTAGTCACAATATAACACTTTATTGTTCATTCAAATTTTGTGGTTGTTAAAGTAATGAGATCGTTATATGTACGGCATAAAGAGAACGGCCGAGTATAACATTTTCATCAGTTGTAAGTGACTGACGTGCCCACTGCTTAATATGCAGGAAATGAACTTTTTATGAAGAAGTAAAGATGTTATGATGCAGTTGATGACTTACATTGTTAAAGTTGTACAAATTGTATATTATTTTATTGTTGTATTTCTTTTATTCTTCCGCTGTGTAAACAAAATGTAAAGAACTCTGATATTGTTGAAAAAGTTTTAATTTCCTTGTAAAATTGTACGAAGTGAAGTAAAGATCCTGTGAAATTTCAAATTCGGTCTTATTTGGAATTCGGGGCGTTACATTCTCTCTCCCTCTCTCTTCGGGTTGAGTTACACGTGTACGGATATTGCATGTGTTTACTCGAGTCGTCGTCTTGGTTCTTGGATCTTGGTTCGTGGGATCCGTCTGTTCGTTGCTCGTTATGTTTGTTGCCCGGGATCCGTTCTCATTATTCTTGGTGTTCGTTTCGTCTTCGGTTAAGGCAAGTAACTTGTACTCAATTTTTTTGTATGATACAAGTCATAAATTCCGCTTGTAGTGTAGTTGGGTTCTAGAGACAACTCGTGTGTGATGTATTTTTGTTAAGTATTGTCTCTATAGTGCTATTTGACCATAGTTGCCTCACAACACAAATTTGACATGAAACAACTTAGGTTTTGACCATTCTTGATGTGATCATATATGTAAGATAATTGTGAGAATTTGTGTGTGTATTTGGATCCATGTGATATACTTGTTGTGGACATGCTATATACCCTATTTCATGATGTTTTGACACGTAGTAGACTCTATAATATGTTTGGTTGTGTTTGGGACGAGTTTCGTATGTTGTATGTGGATTTGTTGTTAAGAGGAAAATCTGTATTTTGTCGATGATCAGTTTTGATTGGTATTGTAGACCATATTAAGGTCAGTATCTTAACTTCATTATTAAACATGTTTTTTAGAGAAATCCGTCTTCTTTCTAAACTCTCTGATCTTGATCTATTTCGTTTTCCTATGTGTGAGATATGATTGTTTTACTGCAGAGGTGTATTTCATTTCCAGATTTCGTTTCTAGATGATTTCGATGACTAAACTATTTTGATACTAGTGCTAAGCATATTATTTTAATCTGAAATTTTGCACAGTTTTTCCATATCTATTTAAGGATTACCCAAATTTTGGTGGATTTTATTGATGAGTTTTATATGCCGTTTCATGCTTGTTTATAAAAACTATACTTGCTGGATTTTGCTCGCTGTTCTGTAAAGATTTATATTTTCACCCTAATTCCTTTTTCTGTATGAAAATATTTAAGAAATATGGAAGTTATCTTATTTTTTCTATTTTCATCTCCCTTTGACGGATTTGGATTTCGTTTCACGGTTTGCGAGATATTAAAGTTTTCGTACAGTAGTGTTGGGATTTCCAGATTTGCCAAACTATCGTTTCTTGATATTTTCTGATTTTTGTTGGCTAAACTAATCTTACTGGAAATTATGAAACTTTATATTCTGATACTAGACATATAGGGGAATAACCCAGATTTTTCCTGGATTTATTTGAGATGTTTTGATGTTGTTTCTCTGACTGTGAATTCGTTTTACTGATTTCTGGCTGAACGTATTTTCTGGTTTCAAATCAGTTTTAAGTAATGTTTTTCTAAAACACTATATGACTTATTTGTATTCGTTGGATTCGTTTGGAAGTCTATTTTCCAGATTCTCTGACGGATTCAGGTTTTGATATTTTTGGTAACGGGAATCGCTATTTTACTGCTGTACTGTTGTGCTGTCCTAAATTAGGAAGTACTCTATTTGTTCTGTTATGTGACTATCTTACCATCTGTACATGCTTATCTGTTATTCTGAACTTGTGGGTCGTTATATCATGCTATTCTTACTCTTTTTCAAGCACATACACATCTATTTGATAATAAGTATAAAATGATCAAGCCGGGGTTTATAGGAAAGATCTAGTAGTGGGAAAGCATAGAAATGTGTACTTAAAAGGGGGCCCGTGTTTTCCATATGATTATCTGTTATCTGTTATTCTGTACTCTGTCTACATTACTTCCTATAGGAAGGTGTAGGGAAGAAGAGAACCACTAGGTTCTATCTGTCTGTCTGATCAGTTATCTGATATCTGTCTGTCTGAACCCTGAGTACAAGGCCTTATATGATCCCCTACGAAATCTAAAAACGTAACTATTTTGAATGTAGCAACCTTGTGATAAAAGGATGGCACATGAAGTGCTACCTAGTTAATCATTAATACAAGACTTATAAGAATCTGTATCTGCATCTGAATCTGAATCTGAATCTGTTATCTGTATCCGCTATCTGGCTATCTGCTATCTGATTATCTGAGTATCTGTTATCTGTCTGACACTATCACTTGTCATCATTATTTGACACTATCTATATATCTGTCTGCATGCTATTTGATTTTTGACACTTGACACATGTTAGTATACCATGCTAGTTGATTCTGCTATACCATGCTACATCTGTTTCTGCTATTATTTAGATTTGTTAGTTTTCCTAGTACTTGTTTGCTGCATTTACAAGCGGCCCATAATTTGTATTGACGAGTACTTGTTTTCTTTTTTCTTCTCCTGCAATTTATTGATTGCAGATCAGGATGGTCATTTGCCCGATGGTATTGGAGAAATGAAATATTAGTGCTGGACTTCTTTTGCTATTACTATTATCTGTTGCTTTTGAACAATGTATCTGAGTATATGGATTTTATTTGTATTTGGGCGATGCGACCCAAGATGTTAACTTGTTCGGATTTATTTATTTGAGACTATTATATTATTGGTTTTTAATTAATTTCTGTTGGTACTGTAATACCCTGATTTTTCAATTAATGAGAAATTATTTATTTTGCACGTGTTGTGCACGTGCAATATTTTGTTGGATTATTTTATCATGATGTGTATGTTTAAATATAATTTTCTCAAATTATTTTAGTACAAAAAGCCCTTCTTTAAAAGCCTTATTTGATTTAACTAAAAAGCCTTTTCTTAAAAAGCCCAAAAGCATTTTTATTTTAATTATTTTTATAAAATTATTTTGGCCCAAAAAGAAAGCCCATGAATTAAGTTATTTTTAATTAAACTTGTCATGTAGAAGACTTTTTTTAAACAAAATTATTTTTATACAATTTTAGAATGTACAAATTTTGGCCTAGTTGCATGCACGTGCACAACACGTACACGTGCATTGCACACTCTATGTGAGGCCGGTAGCATTCTTTTGGAGGAAAAGTTGAATTTTTGGTGTGGAGAACATGGGGGTAGTTTCAAGGAGGTGGGTAGTTTTCCTAACTCCTACTTGAATCTAAGCCCTTCATTTTGCAACCACCAAGATGATCTTAGCCCTCCATTCCCCTCATTTTTTAGTATAAATACCTCCTTTCTCATGGCTAATTTTTCATATGCAAAGTGTAATTTCTAAAGCTAATAGTATTATAATTGGGAGTTATAAAAGATAAGAGAGTGTGTGGTTCTTTGGTTGCTTGGAGCTTTCGGCCAAGGAGGAGAAGCATTCGGCTAGAGTAGCTTTCGGCCAAGGGGAGAAGCATTCGGCTAGGGCTTGGGAGCTTGGAGTGGTGCACTCTTTGGCTAGGAGGAGGTGTTCTCATCTACTAGGACTTATTGCTTTTGTGTTCTCTCCATTAAGGTGGGTAAAACAATTCATGTTTCTAATATAGGGTTCATGCTAGTATATCGATAACACTATACATGGAAAATACTAATAAGAGACCACTCTAATTAAAAAGTTAGTATGCTAATGGCTTAGAATGATGTGATTAATTGTGTATGTGAATTGCTTGCATGAAATTAGGCCATATGAAGCACTTTCTATGATTATTTAGTTTAATTGAATAATGATGCAATGTGATTAGCATGATGTGTGAAAATCTTTATTAATTACTTGCAAATTGTGTGGTTGAAGCATGACAATTGATAAAGATATTAACACTATGGAATTTGAATAGGAAAGTATATTGAATGCTTGAATTCATGTGTAGTAGTGGCATAAATGAACCAAAGAATTGCTTGTTGTCATCAATTTAGAAATATACCAAACTTAGAAATTGTTGAGTTTCACCTATTCATGTGCTATATAAATTCTTTGGCTAGTATGAGTATGGGAAAATCCAAGTTGTATTGTGTTGTGAATATAGATTAATAACCAGTAAATTATCATGGAAAATTTTGGGATAAAAGAGAGATTAGAAGAACAATCGATTATTTTCAATGTCGAAAATAAAAGATTTGCTAGTTTTAATTAAAATAATTAATTTGGGTGGAGAAAATGTGTTTTTAGTACAAAAATTTATTTTACACTTACTGTTTTGAAGATGGAATAAAGAAGATTAAATCTGGAGTTTTTCAGTGGTTTATATAAAGGCAATATGAATCAAAATTGTTTTGAACATCGAGTTGATTTCTAAAAACAGTGTGAATATGAGACTAATGGATTTTAACCTATACTGTGACAACCTGAGCCAGTGGCTCAGGCGGTCGGTGGCTCTGTTCGGTTTCCCTGAGCGGTGTGGTTCGAAACCCGGCCTCACCATCTTTTTAATTGACTGTGTATAAATATATATGAACAGCGAACTGACAGTATATATACTTAATTCCCCTCTTCTAATCGCTAGCACCGATTGGCCTATCGGCGGGTGCTCTGGCCTTCTTCTCTACCGTGCTGGGTTCGAATCCTTCCCCTAGCACTTAGGGAAAAACAATTTTTTTGGGAGTTTTTGATGTCCAAAAAAATGTGAGAAAAATATGGTAATTTTTATAAAAATACAAGGAATTTTATGGGATTGGTTTGGGGATTATTTGAAGAAAATATAATATAGTTTGTGAACAAATGGTATAGTAAAGCTATGGTTCCAAAATACATACTTATGGAAATTTTCTCTTTAATAAGATATATTGAAATGAATTTATTAGAAAGTATTTGACACAAAAGAGTTTGTGGTGTGACATGATATTATAAATTTTTACTTGAAGATATTGTGCAAAATATGAAGTATGAGTGTATAATTATAAGTGCATGAGTCCATTGTATGATGATGGAATTTAGAAACTTTGTTGATGAAATTGTTGGACTTGAATATGAATTTTGAGTTATAAGTATTCACTATGGACTTGGGAACAAAGAGAAATCATGAATAAGAAAGAATATGAAATTGTGTCATGAAAGTGGTTATGACTTAAAGATTGTGAAATGAAATTTGAAATAGAGTAGCTAAGTCTCCCCGGCATTGAGAAAAATGAATTGAATTGAAATTAGACCAAGGTTGGTCATGTTGAAATAAATGAATAAGTCCGGTTGATGGAGAGGCTAACTCTAGTGATTATTTTGTTCATGATTTTTAAATAAAACTAAGGACTAGTACATAGTGGAGATGTGATGAAAGTAGAAGAAAAACACGAGTATGAGGGCCAACGGATAGCGGTGTGAGAGCGATTCACAGGTTGCCTGCTTGATGCGTCAAGACAGTGCGTGGGCGCTACTCCGGAATTATCGTCCCGGTGGCGACGCTCGTGGGATGTTCGAGTGGCTATGGGTGGTGCCATTGTTCCATGGCGGAGGCTGAATTGTCCATAGGTTGCCTGCTCGATGCGTCGTGACAGTGCGTGGGATTCCCCTCCAGGCTGCCTGGACATGGGCTCATAGATCATAGGACATCTAAGACACTACCGTAGTTACAGTAGTAGTTTAAGACATAACGGGGGATTGAACCCTATCAAGATGAAGAACGAATAAGGGCTTGCCCTCGGACCTATGTAGTATGGGATGCATAGAATCCGAACAAGTGTGCATTAGTGTCATGTAACATAATTAACTGCATTAAGGACTAAGTGCACAATCACAACACGACATCAATAGGGTAGTCCCTTTAGTTTGAAATGTGACAAGTTTGTGTTTGCTAAATATGAAATGTTAAGTTATACTATTTTCGGCAAGCGAGGACGGCCGTGTATAATGATCGTCGGTTGAATAAACTGACGTACCCACAGTCTAACATGCAGGTAAATGTCATGCTAAAGATTAAAGAAGATTTGGATGCTTAAAGATTTTATCAAGCTGTTGTACTTGTATTTAATTGTTGTATTTTACTTCCGCTGTGCAAAAGAAAGATGTAATTATGATGTAAACTCTGATGTATGATGAAAAGTTTTAATTTCCCTGCAAAAGTGTACTAAGAAAGTGAAAAGATCCTGTAGAACATCTCGAATTCAGTGTATTTGGGATTCGGGGCGTTACAGAGTGGTATCAGAGCCACGCTTTCTACACTTTCAAACTTGTACAAATTTATAGGGAACGACACCCTAGATGTGGACATTAGAGTGTGTGTTTGAATCTGGAGATTTAAATGTAAGTGACTTACATTTGTGTTGCTCTAAGATTTATGCTTTCTCCTCTCTACTTCTAAGATGGCTGATCACTTCGACCCCGCTGGAGGCGACGACTGGCATATCATTGAGGAAGAGTACCATCCTGGACAGGCAGATTCCGAGGACGAGTACTACCCTAGACAAGCTGATTCTGATGATGAGGAGTACCCTGAATCCCGAGAGATCACCCTACCTCCGGATTCATCTGATGATTCTTCTTCCGACGAAGAGGAGGTACCAGTTCCCAGTGGTCTTGTGACTTCTCTTCAGAGGCAAGTGGAAACCCTGAAGGAGAGAGTTGGATTGTTGGAGGCTCAGCTGGAGAAGCGGAAGGCCGACTATTCTGTTCTTAGCCATCGGATTTGGGAACTTGAGAAGAAAAAGAACCTAACTGATGTGCTGAAGGATGAGGTTGATGAACTGCGGGAAGAACTTCGAGCAGCGAAGAGGACCCGTAGGAGTTAGAGTGTTGTAGCTTCTGTTTCTTTCCGTTCTGATGTTTAGAGATGTTTTTAAATTCGAATGTATAAACTTTTGGAATTCAATGAAATGGAAGTTGGTTTAAATTCTTGTTATATACTTCGAATTTGACGGATCTTTTGCATCAGAATATGTCGAGAAGAGGAGCAAGGAATGGGGAAGGTTTGGATCTGGAGACTGAGCTTGCTAGGGTCTACCAGACGTTGAATGTTGTGGCTCAGAACCAAGCTAGGGGGCCGGCAAATCCAGTGCCCGAGGCGATAAAGCTGGTGGAATCGTTCAAGAGAATGAAACCACCCGTGTTCGAGGGAAAGTCAGATCCAGATTCGGCTGACAACTGGATACGGCAAGTGGAGACCATCTTCGAGGTGTTGGAGACACCGGAGGGTAGCAAGGTCAAGTTGGCAACCTTGCAGCTGGAGAAGGATGCAGCGGTTTGGTGGCAATCTGTGAAGAGGACCATGGGAGGTTTGTTGTTTGGTTGGGAGGAATTTTTGGAAGAGTTCCGCAGCCATTATTTCCCCTCCGACGTCCAGGAGAAGAAGGCAATGGAGTTCCTGTCGCTTCAGCAAGGCAGCATGTCAGTGAGAGCCTATGAGACCAAGTTCACTCAGCTCTCCAGGTATGCTCCGGAACTGGTGGCGGATGAGGCCAAGAAAGCTCGCAAATTCGAGCATGGTCTGAGGCCTAGCTTGAGATCTCGTATGATACCCCTTGGTATCAGGAGGTTCGATAAGCTGGTCAAGAGGGCGGCAGCGACGGAGGCAGATATGGAGCAGTTCCATGTTGTTCAGAACAGGAGGAACAACTGGCAGTCTGGTAAGAGGCCTGCACATTCGGGGAGTTTCAGGGGGCAACCATCTGCACAGAGGTTCAAACCGACAGGGGCGAACGCTGTTAGTGTAGCTGGGGGGCCTGGAAACAATGTGGCGAGACCTTCTGCGGTGACTTGCTTTAACTGCGGGGAAGCGGGGCACTACCGATCTCATTGTCCCAAATTTCAGCGCAGTAATAGCGGCGCACCAACGCAACAGGCTGGGAAGAGGCCGTACCAATCAGGGCGAGTATTTGCCTTGACAGAAGCTGATGCTGAGGAGGCGGATCAGGTCATCTCTGGTACGAGGGCTGGTGTTTAGAGTCTTTGTCATTTCCTTTCCCTTTGTTTAGTGAGACTGTTATGTAATGATGTATATTATGTAACAGGCGAACTCTATCTTAATGGAATTAAAGCTGTCGTATTGTTTGATACTGGATCCTCTCATACTTTTGTGTCTCCAAAGTTTGCTAAAGTGTTGGGAGTGGAACCGAAGATTTTCCCAGGCAAGATCTTATCAGTAGCTACTCCGTCAGGGAAAACTTTAACCACTGATCGGTATTATGCTGATTGCGAGATTGTAATTGGGGATAGAATCTTTGGCATTGATCTGATCGAGCTGACTATCTTGGGAGTCGATGTTATCATTGGCATTGACTGGATGTCGGTGTACAGTGCGAGCATCGAGTGTAAGGCCAAGACAGTGACAGTGAAGGCTCCAGGTGGACCTGAAGTCGTGTTCCAAGGGAAGCGGAAGTGTTCTAAGCTGGTGGCTACTATCCGCAAGGAAGAGACTCCTGTGGAAGTGCAAGGGATTCCTGTGGTTCGGGACTATCCAACTGTGTTCTTGGAAGATTTTCCTGGGTTACCTCCGCATCGTGATGTAGAGTTCAGCATCACTGTTCAACCGGGAAGTGCACCCATTTCTAAGGCACCTTATAGGATGGCTCCAGTGGAACAGGATGAGGTGAAACGGCAGATTGAGGAACTGTTGGGAAAAGGCTTTATTCAACCTAGTGCGTCACCTTGGGGAGCACCAGTGCTTTTGGTAAAGAAGAAGGATGGATCGATGAGAATGTGCATCGATTACCGGGAGCTGAATAAGGTCACTGTTCAGAATAAGTATCCGATTCCTCGAATTGATGACTTGTTCGATCGTCTACAAGGAGCAGTTGTATTCTCCAAAATTGATCTTCGATCAGGTTACCACCAAGTTCGAGTGAAAGCTGAAGATGTGCATAAGACTGCATTTAGAACTCGGCATGGGCATTACGAATTCTTAGTTATGCCATTCGGAGTGACGAATGCACCTGCAATCTTCATGGACTTGATGAACAGAGTTCTGAGGCCGTTTATTGATTCTTTCGTCGTGGTGTTTATCGACGATATTCTCGTGTACTCCAAGTCTGAGGAGGAGCACACTGAGCATCTGGCAGCTGTTTTGCAGAAGTTGGAAGAGCAGCAGTTGTATGCCAAGTTATCCAAGTGTGATTTCTGGAAATCTGAAGTGGCATTCCTGGGTCACATCCTTTCTAAGGAGGGAGTGGCAACTGATCCTCAGAAGATAGAGGCAGTGAGAGACTGGGCGAGGCCTACTACAGTGAAGGAAGTCAGAAGTTTCCTTGGGATGACTGGGTATTATCGGAGATTCATTCAAGGTTATGCTCAGATAGCTGTACCGCTTACAGGGCTGACCAAGAAGAATGTGAGCTTCAAGTGGACCGAGCAATGTGAGGCGAGTTTTCAGGAGTTGAAGGATAGGCTGACTACTGCACCTATTTTGGCTTTGCCTAGAGCTGGTGTCGAGTATGATGTTTATAGCGATGCTTCACATCGGGGGCTTGGTTGTGTCTTAATGCAAGAAGGAAGAGTAATCGCTTATGGGTCTAGGCAACTACGACCGCATGAGAAAAACTACCCGACTCATGATCTAGAGTTGGCTGCGATTATTTTTGCTTTGAAGCAATGGAGGCACTACGTGTACGGTGAGAAGTTGAATATGTACACGGACCACAAGAGCTTGAAGTATATATATCAGCAGAGGGATCTCAATCTGAGACAGCGGAGATGGTTGGAAGTGCTCGAGGATATGCGACCTGAGATCAAGTATCATCCCGAAAAGGCTAATGTTGTTGCTGATGCACTTAGCCGCAAGAGCAGTTTGGCCTGTTTGATTACGACTCAGAGGCATCTGATTGAGGAGCTGGACCGAGCTGGGATTGAGGTTGTCTTGCAAGGATTGGGAGCATCTTTGGCTCAGTTGAGGCTTCAGCCTACTTTGAATGCCAGGATCATTGCAAGTCAGGAAGTGGATGCTGATATTCTGGAGATGAAGGAGCAGGTTGGTGCTGGCAGGTTGCCCGGTTTTCAGATCAGGGATGGAGTGCTGTGGTTCGGAGACAGGCTGTGCGTTCCAAATCAGGCGGACCTGAAAGAAAGTATTCTTCAGGAGGCGCATGCTACTCTTTTGTCGGTACATCCTGGGAGTACTAAGATGTACAAGGACATCAAGCAGCATTTCTGGTGGTCAGGTTTGAAGCGGGATGTGGCTGAATTTGTCGCGAAGTGTGAGGTTTGTCAGCAAGTTAAAGCCGAAAATCAGAGACCCGGAGGTCTATTACAGCCGTTACCTATTCCGGAATGGAAGTGGGATAACATCAGTATGGATTTCATTACGGGATTGCCTAAGAGTCCTAAAGGCAACGATGCTATTTGGGTTATAGTCGATCGACTTACCAAGTCCGCTCACTTTTTGGCGATGAAACTCACTGCTTCGATGGACAAATTGGCTGAGATGTATGTTGGTGAGATTGTCCGACTTCATGGCGTTCCTTCGACCATTGTGTCTGATCGAGATGCGCGGTTTACTTCGCATTTCTGGAGGAGTCTTCAGGCAGCTTTGGGTACCAAGACGGATTTCAGCACTGCTTTTCATCCGCAAACCGATGGGCAGACCGAGAGAGTCAATCGTATTCTTGAGGATATGCTGCGGTGTTGCATACTAGACTTTGGAGGCAGTTGGGAAAGGCATTTACCTTTGGTGGAGTTTGCCTACAACAACAGTTTTCAGGCCAGTATTGGGATGGCGCCGTACGAAGCTCTGTATGGCAGGAAGTGCAGGACTCCTGTTTGTTGGTATGAAGTTGGGGAGCGTCAGTTGTTTGGTCCTGAGCTTGTGCAACTGACTTCTGAGAAGATTGATCTGATCAGGAAAAGGTTGGTGGAAGCTCAGAGCAGGCAGAAAAGCTATGCAGACAACCGGAGAAGGGACCTTGAGTTTGAGGTTGGTGACTTCGTCTTCCTGAAGGTATCACCCAGCAAAGGTGTGGTTCGTTTTGGCAAGGGCGGGAAGTTAGCCCCGAGGTTTATAGGCCCGTATAAGATATTGAAAAGGATCGGGAAAACTGCTTACCGGCTTGAATTACCGGAAGAGTTGTCTCAGGTGCACAATGTCTTTCATGTGTCTATGCTGAGAGGTTATATTCCGGACCCGAGTCATCATTTGCCTGAAGTGCCGGAAGGTTTGCAGTTAGACCTGAATTACATCGAGTCTCCTGTTGAGATTGTTGACCGTAGGGAGAAAGTCTTGAGGAATAAGACGATTCCGATGGTCAAGGTAGTCTGGAGAAACCACTTGGTTGAAGAGGCTACTTGGGAATCTGAGGAGAGGATGTTGAGGGACTATCCTGAGCTTTTTGCTTGATTGTATTTTTGTATCTTTTGTTTTGTTGTGTGTGTTGTATTTTGCTTGTTCTCTCGCTCTTGATTGTAGTTCCGGGGACGGAACTATTCTAAGGAGGGAGTGCTGTAATACCCTGATTTTTCAATTAATGAGAAATTATTTATTTTGCACGTGTTGTGCACGTGCAATATTTTGTTGGATTATTTTATCATGATGTGTATGTTTAAATATAATTTTCTCAAATTATTTTAGTACAAAAAGCCCTTCTTTAAAAGCCTTATTTGATTTAACTAAAAAGCCTTTTCTTAAAAAGCCCAAAAGCATTTTTATTTTAATTATTTTTATAAAATTATTTTGGCCCAAAAAGAAAGCCCATGAATTAAGTTATTTTTAATTAAACTTGTCATGTAGAAGACTTTTTTTAAACAAAATTATTTTTATACAATTTTAGAATGTACAAATTTTGGCCTAGTTGCATGCACGTGCACAACACGTACACGTGCATTGCACACTCTATGTGAGGCCGGTAGCATTCTTTTGGAGGGAAAGTTGAATTTTTGGTGTGGAGAACATGGGGGTAGTTTCAAGGAGGTGGGTAGTTTTCCTAACTCCTACTTGAATCTAAGCCCTTCATTTTGCAACCACCAAGATGATCTTAGCCCTCCATTCCCCTCATTTTTTAGTATAAATACCTCCTTTCTCATGGCTAATTTTTCATATGCAAAGTGTAATTTCTAAAGCTAATAGTATTATAATTGGGAGTTATAAAAGATAAGAGAGTGTGTGGTTCTTTGGTTGCTTGGAGCTTTCGGCCAAGGAGGAGAAGCATTCGGCTAGAGTAGCTTTCGGCCAAGGGGAGAAGCATTCGGCTAGGGCTTGGGAGCTTGGAGTGGTGCACTCTTTGGCTAGGAGGAGGTGTTCTCATCTACTAGGACTTATTGCTTTTGTGTTCTCTCCATTAAGGTGGGTAAAACAATTCATGTTTCTAATATAGGGTTCATGCTAGTATATCGATAACACTATACATGGAAAATACTAATAAGAGACCACTCTAATTAAAAAGTTAGTATGCTAATGGCTTAGAATGATGTGATTAATTGTGTATGTGAATTGCTTGCATGAAATTAGGCCATATGAAGCACTTTCTATGATTATTTAGTTTAATTGAATAATGATGCAATGTGATTAGCATGATGTGTGAAAATCTTTATTAATTACTTGCAAATTGTGTGGTTGAAGCATGACAATTGATAAAGATATTAACACTATGGAATTTGAATAGGAAAGTATATTGAATGCTTGAATTCATGTGTAGTAGTGGCATAAATGAACCAAAGAATTGCTTGTTGTCATCAATTTAGAAATATACCAAACTTAGAAATTGTTGAGTTTCACCTATTCATGTGCTATATAAATTCTTTGGCTAGTATGAGTATGGGAAAATCCAAGTTGTATTGTGTTGTGAATATAGATTAATAACCAGTAAATTATCATGGAAAATTTTGGGATAAAAGAGAGATTAGAAGAACAATCGATTATTTTCAATGTCGAAAATAAAAGATTTGCTAGTTTTAATTAAAATAATTAATTTGGGTGGAGAAAATGTGTTTTTAGTACAAAAATTTATTTTACACTTACTGTTTTGAAGATGGAATAAAGAAGATTAAATCTGGAGTTTTTCAGTGGTTTATATAAAGGCAATATGAATCAAAATTGTTTTGAACATCGAGTTGATTTCTAAAAACAGTGTGAATATGAGACTAATGGATTTTAACCTATACTGTGACAACCTGAGCCAGTGGCTCAGGCGGTCGGTGGCTCTGTTCGGTTTCCCTGAGCGGTGTGGTTCGAAACCCGGCCTCACCATCTTTTTAATTGACTGTGTATAAATATATATGAACAGCGAACTGACAGTATATATACTTAATTCCCCTCTTCTAATCGCTAGCACCGATTGGCCTATCGGCGGGTGCTCTGGCCTTCTTCTCTACCGTGCTGGGTTCGAATCCTTCCCCTAGCACTTAGGGAAAAACAATTTTTTTGGGAGTTTTTGATGTCCAAAAAAATGTGAGAAAAATATGGTAATTTTTATAAAAATACAAGGAATTTTATGGGATTGGTTTGGGGATTATTTGAAGAAAATATAATATAGTTTGTGAACAAATGGTATAGTAAAGCTATGGTTCCAAAATACATACTTATGGAAATTTTCTCTTTAATAAGATATATTGAAATGAATTTATTAGAAAGTATTTGACACAAAAGAGTTTGTGGTGTGACATGATATTATAAATTTTTACTTGAAGATATTGTGCAAAATATGAAGTATGAGTGTATAATTATAAGTGCATGAGTCCATTGTATGATGATGGAATTTAGAAACTTTGTTGATGAAATTGTTGGACTTGAATATGAATTTTGAGTTATAAGTATTCACTATGGACTTGGGAACAAAGAGAAATCATGAATAAGAAAGAATATGAAATTGTGTCATGAAAGTGGTTATGACTTAAAGATTGTGAAATGAAATTTGAAATAGAGTAGCTAAGTCTCCCCGGCATTGAGAAAAATGAATTGAATTGAAATTAGACCAAGGTTGGTCATGTTGAAATAAATGAATAAGTCCGGTTGATGGAGAGGCTAACTCTAGTGATTATTTTGTTCATGATTTTTAAATAAAACTAAGGACTAGTACATAGTGGAGATGTGATGAAAGTAGAAGAAAAACACGAGTATGAGGGCCAACGGATAGCGGTGTGAGAGCGATTCACAGGTTGCCTGCTTGATGCGTCAAGACAGTGCGTGGGCGCTACTCCGGAATTATCGTCCCGGTGGCGACGCTCGTGGGATGTTCGAGTGGCTATGGGTGGTGCCATTGTTCCATGGCGGAGGCTGAATTGTCCATAGGTTGCCTGCTCGATGCGTCGTGACAGTGCGTGGGATTCCCCTCCAGGCTGCCTGGACATGGGCTCATAGATCATAGGACATCTAAGACACTACCGTAGTTACAGTAGTAGTTTAAGACATAACGGGGGATTGAACCCTATCAAGATGAAGAACGAATAAGGGCTTGCCCTCGGACCTATGTAGTATGGGATGCATAGAATCCGAACAAGTGTGCATTAGTGTCATGTAACATAATTAACTGCATTAAGGACTAAGTGCACAATCACAACACGACATCAATAGGGTAGTCCCTTTAGTTTGAAATGTGACAAGTTTGTGTTTGCTAAATATGAAATGTTAAGTTATACTATTTTCGGCAAGTGAGGACGGCCGTGTATAATGATCGTCGGTTGAATAAACTGACGTACCCACAGTCTAACATGCAGGTAAATGTCATGCTAAAGATTAAAGAAGATTTGGATGCTTAAAGATTTTATCAAGCTGTTGTACTTGTATTTAATTGTTGTATTTTACTTCCGCTGTGCAAAAGAAAGATGTAATTATGATGTAAACTCTGATGTATGATGAAAAGTTTTAATTTCCCTGCAAAAGTGTACTAAGAAAGTGAAAAGATCCTGTAGAATATCTCGAATTCAGTGTATTTGGGATTCGGGGCGTTACAGGTACTTTGTTTTGGTTTGAGATATATGTGTCTGTGTGAGGATGATTCTTTTGGCTTCCGACTCTGATTATTCTGAGATTTTTTGTAAAGATTTCTGAACAGCTTAAGGATGATGTAAATCATTCGCTGGGTTGAGTCGCGTATCCGTATTCCGTATTTTTTGTGAAGCGGGGCGTGACAATAATTTTCAGCATTTTTCCTGAAATTATATATTTCACTATTTTGGCCATATTTTGTGAGTTAGTCCACAACATCATGACGCTTTTGCAAAATTATTTTGACCAAATTTAGTGAGCTATAATTCATTGTTTTTGAGCTGTTTTTGTGAAATTTCATAGTACACTATTTTGGCCAGATCTTGTGTCCACAGTTTACGGCCGATTTCATAAAATTTCATATTTCAATGACTTTGCCAGATTTTGTGGGTTATAGCCCACAATTTTTAGTTGTTTTCACGGAATTTCCAAATTTACTGTTTTGATCAGATTTTGTGGGCTCACAATTTTAGGTTGTTTTAGTGAACTTTTGTATTTCACTATTTTGGTCACATTTTTTTGGACTATACCATGGTTTTTGGCCATCTTTGCCAAATTTCGTATTTCACGATTTTGGCAAAATAATTTATGGGCTATATAGTCCACAATTTTTTTCATTTTTTGCAAAATTCTGTAATTTATTATTTTGGTCATGTTTTGTTAGCTAGTCCATAGCTTTCAGTCATTTTTGCGAAATATTGTATTTCACTATTTTTGACCAAATTTAATGAGCTATAGTCCACAGCTTTTGGTCGTTTTTTTCGAAATTCTGTAGCTTACAATGTTGGCCAAATTTTTTAGCTATATTCCATAGTTTTCGGTTGTTTTCACGAGATTATGTATTTCAGTGTTGTCACGCCCCGCTTCCCAAAAAGAAATACGTAACACGGATACACAACAAAAGTCCAGCGAATGGTTTTCACCATTCATGAGCTGTAATGATCTTTACAACAATACACATGAATAAATAAGAATAGACAGGAAATAATCAACCACGCATGCATGAATAAATTTCTAAATCAACAGAATTTACTTGAACAAAAATACTTAATCTCAAATAAACCAGATCTGGAAACAACAAGGTATAAGTTCTAGGACAAAGTGCCCAGTGCAAGGTCCAAGTAGTAAATAAATACAATTTATTCAAAGCAGGAAAATAATTTTAAGCAGGAACTCTAGCCAAGCCTAGAACACTTGGTCATTTACTCCATCGGGCAGCTGGTCACCAAAATCTGCAAATTTAACAATTTACAGGAAAAGGAAAAAGAAACAACATGCCCGTCGGTGCAAGTTATAGGCCGCATGTAGTGCAGACAACAAGTACGGAAAACAGATAAGAAAATAGAGAGTAGCAACAAGAAGCAAGCACTGAAATAAGCATGAAAGGAATGTGACAGCAAAATAGAGCGATTAACTCTTAATCATGAACAGAATCAAGTGACATGATTGTATAACAGGGTACAGGTAACATGTAACAGGTATCAAGTAGCATGCAAGCAGGTAAACATGTAACAGGTATCAAGTAGCATGTACAGGTAACAGGAACATGCAAGTGATCATGTTATTCTCAAGTCTCCTATTTAATCCTATCTAAGTAGTACTTCATGCATCCCAAAATTTATCACATGGTTGCTACATACATGCAAGTTGCGTTTAGATCTAGTGGTGAGTTTCTATAGGATCGTGTACTCAGGCATCATGTAACAGGTAACAGGCACGAATCACGTAATCGTGAAATCGCGGCATTATGTAATCAAGAACAAGCACGAATCATGTAGTCATGAAATCATGGCATCATATAATCATATAGTAAGTTACAGGAATTAATCATGTAATCACGAATCATGGCATCATACAATCAGGTAGTAATAACAAGCATGAATCATGTAATCACGAATCATGGCATCATATAATCTGGTAGTAATAATAGGCACGAATCGTGTAATCATGAAATCATGGCATCAAGTAATGAGAAACACGGCCCCCTTCTGAGTACACTTACCTATATTGTCCACTACTACAGTCTTTCCCTTAACCCCGGCTTGATTACTTGTTATTATTATTAAAGTAGGCATATACGTGCACAACAGGACAAGAAAAGTATGGCAAGAACAAGAGACAGGTTCAGATCGGACAGAAACATGCACGGGTGACAAACAACTCATAATAGACTAGGACAACGAGACTTTCAATTCTGGACAACAGAACACTACTGCACCAAATCTGAGATTTCCATTGTCGTAGGAATGCAAACCTGGATCCATCAGAAAATCTAGAAACTAGACTCTCAGCCGAATCCAGCACATATACACAAGTCATATAAAAACTACAAAAATAGGGCTCAAAACAGTGTTTTATACAGAATTCATGTTCAGCAAGAAATCGTAAAGTATTACTTACAAGCATGAAAATGGTATAAAAACACACTAATTAAATCTAAGAAAAATCTGGAAGGTTCTCTAGCATGTCTAGTATCAGCATATAAAATTTCATAAAATTCCATTACAGATAGCATAGTTAATTTAATTTGGAAAATAGAATGATGCAGTAAATTTATAAATCTGAAATCTTAGACATAGCAGTACCAAAACAGCGATAAATCACAAAATGCAGCTCGAAATTCAAATTCGTAAAAAGTGTTGTAGAATAGACATACTAGGCTATATTTCATATTCACAAAGTTTAAATCAAAAGTGACTAGAATCAGGTTGAAAATAAAGTTCTTCACTGAACAACATGTAGTTTGACAATTATATCATTAGTTTCACAAGCATAAAGTAAGTTATAAAAGTCATTAAAAAAATCTACAAAAATTAGGGATTGATCCCAGTCATGTCTAGACATACCCAGAAATATATGAAGTCCAAATTTTACTTTTAACATCAGTCTTAAAATAATAGATTGTGTAACTATCTCATAATTCAGAATCTGGAAATTATAACACAGCTGCAGTAAAACAGCGATAACTCACACATCAAAAATCGAAATTAAGATCCGTCAAAAGTTCTGGAAAATAGACATCGATGCCTACAAATCATATTCACAGAATAATTTTTTTTCTGACCTTAATAGGGTGTAAAATGTTGAATCAAAACAGGGCAGCAGCAAAACAAAATTCATACATTTTATCAAACAACTTATATATTCAAATTAGAATATAATGCAAGACATGATATATTAAATATTCAAAACAAGGCACGGTTAATAACTAGGCTATAACGAGATAACACATCTAATACACCAAGCATGCAATAAATACACAATATATCATAGGTCACGAAGAATATATATACATGCATCAAGAGTCTATCTAGATCTAGTTTATTTTCATGTAGTGTGTGTGACAACTATGATGGATCATGACTACAAATGGATCAAACGAACGAGATCAAGATTTAACAAGAGATCATCATGAGAATGACACAAAATGAGAGTGAGACTACATGCGGTATTTTGTACTTGTATACAAATAAAATATGTAACACAAGGTATATATATATAATATTATATAGCGATATATAATAATATATATATATATATATATATAGTATAATTAATAAATAGAAAGAAAGAATGAAAGAAGGGTGGTGACGTGGAGAAAGAATGGAAAGAAGGAAGTATGTGTATGGTTGACTAGGTTGACCACACATATGGAATTAATGAATGAATGGAAGAATACATGTGTGTGTGCTTGTGTGGTTTGACCAACCGGTTGACCATGGGATCAAAAGTCCCATATCGGATGGATTAGGAAGAAGTGTAAGGAATATATAGGATTAGCCTATGATTAAGGGATACCAAATGGTTAACCACCCTTTTGAGGCAGCCTGTGGTGGGCGTGGCTAGAGTTTTGTGTCCGTTCTTTCGCGTGTGCGCACGTGTAGCCGCGTGCGTAGCTGAGCCGGGATCGGGGCGTTACAAGTGGTATCAGAGCCGACTTTCGACACCGAGTGTGTGCAAGATGTACGCCTGAGATGGAGCTAGGTTGGGACAGGTCGCCCGGGTAGGGGACTGTACAACTAGCAGAATCAGGGTAATCCTCTCCACATCGACTAGAAAGGGATCCTGGATCATGTTGTAAGTCCGGGCTCAGCGAGGACGCTGAGTTCTTAAGGAGGGGTGTGTGTAACACCCGGTATATATATATAATATTATATAGCGATATATAATAATATATATATATAGTATAATTAATAAATAGAAAGAAAGAATGAAAGAAGGGTGGTGACGTGGAGAAAGAATGAAAAGAAGGAAGTATGTGTATGGTTGACTAGGTTGACCACACATATGGAATTAATGAATGAATGGAAGAATACATGTGTGTGTGCTTGTGTGGTTTGACCAACCGGTTGACCATGGGATCAAAAGTCCCATATCGGATGGATTAGGAAGAAGTGTAAGGAATATATAGGATTAGCCTATGATTAAGGGATACCAAATGGTTAACCACCCTTTTGAGGCAGCCTGTGGTGGGCGTGGCTAGAGTTTTGTGTCCGTTCTTTCGCGTGTGCGCACGTGTAGCCGCGTGCGCAGCTGAGCCGGGCTCGGGGCGTTACAAAATATTATACAAGTTACTTACCTTGGGTGTAGACGATGAATCTAACGAAAGAATAATGGGAATGGATCTCGGCACATGGCGACGATCGGCACGAATCTTGATGATGATGAAGATGATAATCACGTTCACGATTGGACGATCGGACGGCTCATATTCAAAAGGCCGGGTGGAGGTGATGCTGCACTGGGGAAGGCCAACAACAGCGAGGGTGGCGACTGCAGGGGGTCGTCGGAGCTAGGGTGGTGCACAGGCGCAGAAGGAGATGATCGGAGGTGGTGCTGTCGAGGGTAGCTCGACGGCAAGGAGGCGATGACGGAACTCTGTTTCGGCAAAAAATAGGGGAAGAGAGGAGCATCGACAAGGGTTTGGGCGGAGGTTGAAGGCATGACGACTGGGCGAGGGAGATGCAAGGGATGGAGTTGGCAGTGGCGGAGGTGGTGATGGGTTGAAGGTGGCGACAGAGCGGAGAAGGTAGCGGATGGGTTCGAGCGAGAACTTGGAGGAAGAAGATGAAGGTGGAGGTGGTGGGACGAGGCGCTCGGATATGGGTTTCCGCTACAAGGGATGAGGATGACGAGGGCGAAGAGGGTTTCGGAGGTCGGGAGGTGGCTGAACGGGAGGCGCTGGAGGTAGGGGATGAAGTAATAGTGAAGGGGGGGCGGTTGTGGTTAATTAGTAGGGTAATTAAGTAGGGTAATTAACGTTTTAACAGTGGATTATATGTAGGAGGTGAATTAGGGTTAGTGGTAAATAGGTTATTGGGTATTAAAAGGGGATCCAATAAGATGTGGGTTATAAAATCCAATAGGAGATAATTAAATAGAATAGGCTTTATAAAACACACACACACACACACACACACACACACACACACACACACACACACACACACACACACACACACACACATATATATATATATATATATATATATATATATATACATTAAATCATGGACAATCAAAACTAATAATAGTAGTAATAACAATAACAATAGTAATAACAATGAGATAATGAGAATAATAGTAACAGTAGCAATGCCATATACAATATGAAAATTGTTTGAAAATAACTACAATACGATTAATGAATAGAAGTGAATTTTTAATAAACCATCAAGAAATAACAATAATAATATTAATAGTTAATAAAATACAAAAATAATATTTGGTTTTAACAAATTCATTAAAATAATTCAAATAGTAATATTACATTTGATTTGAGCTAAAATATAAATAGTCGATTACTTAGAATAGAAAATAAAGTTAGAATATACTATTATTCGAAGTAAATATAATTTTCGGTTCGAAAAGATTTTAATGGAAGGTCCAAATCGAATTAAAAACAAAAATAAATTTATAAATAATCAAAATACGGAAAATATTCAGGAAATATGTGTTTACGGGAATAGGGGTTACAAGTGTTTTAACCAGATTCTGTAGGCTACATTCCAAACTTTTGACAGTTTTCGTGAAATTCTATACTTCATATTTTCGGCCAAATTTTGTGTGTTGTAGCCCATAGTTTTTTGGTCATTTTTGCGATATTTCGTATTTAACAATTTTTGCTAGATTTTTTGGGTTATAGTCCACTTTTTTTTTTTTGTGTTTTCACGAAATTCTGTATTTTGTTGTTCTGGCTAGATTTTGTGGGATTTAGTCCACATATTTTGTTCGTTTTTCCGAAATTCCGTATTTCACTGATTTGACTAGATTTTGTGGGCGACGTTCCTTAGTTTTCAACCATTTTTGTGAAATTCTGTATTTTATTCGTTTTCGCCAAGTTTTGTAGGTTATAATCCCCAGTTTTCAGGCATTTTTACAAATTTTCCTGCTTTATTGTGTGGCCACATTTTGTGAGCTATAGTTCACAGATTTTTGTCGTTTCACGAAATTCTGTGGCTATGTTTTGTAGGCTATAGTTCACAATTTTTTGCCATTTTCGTGAAATTATGTATTTCAGTGTCTTGGCCAAGTTTTGTGAGTTGTAGTCAACAGTTTTTGCTCATTTTCGAGAAATTCGGTATTTCACTTTTATGCCAGATTTTGTGCACATATTGTCCATAGTTTGGGGCTGATTTCATGAAATTTCGAATTTCACATTTTGGTCAAGTTTTGTGAGCTATAATCCCACTTTTCAGACGTTTTTATGCAAAATTCTGTATTTTCCTGTTTTGGTCAAGTTTTGAAAGCTATAATCCACAGCTTTTGGTTGTTTCCACAAAATTTTAGATTTTATTGTTTTTGTTCACATATTGCAGACTATAGCCATAGTTGTTGGTCATTTTTACAAAAAAAAATATTCTACTATTTTAGCCAAGTCTTTGGGCTGTAGTCCATAGTTTTGGGCTTTTTCGCGAAATTTCGGATTTCACTATCTTGGTCAGATTTTGTCGGTTATAGGTCCAAAATTTTTTATTGTTTCACGAAATTCGATATTTCACTATTTGGTCAATTTATTTGGGCTAGTAGTCCACAATTTTCAACTGTTTTTTCGAATTTCTATATTTCACTATTTCGGCCAAGTTTTTGTGGGATGTATTCCACAATTTATGACATTTTTTGCGAAATCTCGTATTACAGTGTTTTGGCTAAATTTGTGTCCACAGTTTTTGACAGTTTCGTGAAATTATGTATTTCACTATTTTTGGCTAAGTTTGTGGGCTATATAATACAAAATTTTCGGCTGCTTTAGCCATATTTTGCATTTCATTATATTCGCCAGTTTTTTTGGGAGTCCACAGTTTTGAGCCATTTTTTGCGAAATTTCAAATTTTATTGTTTTGGCCAGATTTTGTTAACTATAGTCCATAGTTTTTGGCATCTTTTTGTGAAATTCTATATGTAACTGTTTTGGCCAGGTTTTGTAAGCTATAGTCCACAGTTTTCAGCTGTTTTCGTGGAATTTTTTATTTCACTATTTTGACCATATTTTGTGAGTTATCCACAGTTTTTGGATGTTTCTATGAAATCATGTAATTCCCTACTTTGGCCATATTTTGTGAGCACCACTGTTGTCGGTCGTTTTCGCGAATTTCCATATTTCATTATTTTGGCCAGATTTTGTGAGCAAAATTCCATTGTTCACAGTTTTCGGTTGTTTTCGCGAAATTCTGTAATTTAGTGTTTTGACCAGATTTTGTGGATTATAGTCCATTGTTTTTTGCCATTTTCATGAAATTCCTTATTTTCACAGTTTTGGTCTTTTTCACGAAATTCAACATTTCACTATTTTGATTATAATTTGTAGGCTTTCATTTTGATAAATTTTGTGTGGGAGTCCACAGTTTTTGGCCGTTTTCATAACATTCCATATTTCACTGGTTTTGTCCATGTTTTGTGAGCTATATTGCACAGTTTTTTGCCATTTTTGTGAAATTTCGTACTTCACTATTTTGATAACAATTTGTGAGATATAGTCCTGCATAGCTGGATGAGTTCCTTCCTAAACATGGGCTCGACGTCCCTTATCTTCAGCAACCGCGCTCCATTAAGATGTATCCGGACAATGTTAGAGACTTGGTTCAATATGGAGTGCAACCTTCTTTGCCAAGTCAACAGAAGATCCGGATGGACAAGACGCCGAGTGTCTTGACGGTTGATGACCTGCCGCTGATTCAAGCCAATTACTTCATAAGGCTACGAATTGCTCATTCCGAACCCCGATCTCCGTCCTACGGATAACTTGGTGCCTAGGTATTGCATGTTTCTGGTGGATGCTTTCAGTTTGGGGTTGCGGCTGCTGCTATGTTCGTTTATCAAGGAGGTGTTCAGCTGGGAGAGATTATGCCCGATGCAGTACAACCCGAACTTTTGGAAGCAGCTCATGTACTTCATGTTACTTTGCAAGGAGAGGGGAGTACCTCTGAAACAGAAGTACTTTCTAGCGGTGTTGGGTGTCAGTTCGTCGGATGATTTTGAGGAATTTACTACTTCTTGCCTCGTCCCAAAAAGAAGGTAGTCTATGGACATCCGGACTCCATAAAGGGTGGAAGGAGAAATATTTTAACGTCCGAAGTCAGGTGCCTTGGGAAATCCCCACGAGCTGGAATTTTTATAAGCCGAATCACAGGCCACCGAGGAGAAGGGACGTAACGGATAAGGAATGGGCCGATGTGGGTCGGATCGTTTCTGGCAATGGCATTGGTTGGCCGAACGTGACAGAGAGGCACCTAGCCAAGATCAGACTGAACCTCATTCCTTCCCGTATGTCTTTTTGTTTTCTTTTCTATTCAACTTTTTCCTTTGTTCTTATAGCCTTATTTTTTCTTTCGCAGACATGGATGTTGCCGCTATCGATGCGAGGAGAGCCCAGTTGGCCAAGAAGAGGGCGGCCGAGCAGCCGAAGCAGAAGAAGAGGTCCTCTCAAGGGGGGTCTGAAGGCCCCTCGGATCCGAAGCCCAAGAGACAGAAGAACCTGTCGGTCCCGAGGACCCCCAGCCTATCGAAGGCGGCACCGAGCTCGAGTAACCTTAGGGTTACGGAGGTTCTGAGGGGCGGGGTCCCCCTTGTTCACCCTCCAGCCCAGGAGATGGTGGGTGAACAGTGGCTCAGACCGTGGGCTCCCGACTGGGCTGTGAGGGCGGCCGACACGTTGACCGAAGGGTCAGTGGCGATCGAGGTAGTGTAAAAACTGGCCACGCCTTGCGATAGAGAGACCCTAGAGACCTAGGGTCCTGCTACATGAGGTGGGCTCAGGCCAGCATGCTGGTAAGGCTTCATTGAACTCCGTTAATTCAAACTTCGATCCCCCCTCCTTTTTTGAAGTCTTAGCCCTTCGTTTGCAGGCATCTATGGCTGGAGCCCAGATGATGAGGTTGTATTCCCGCGAGCTCGAGCGGGAGGTAAAGAATGCTCAACGGTATAAGCATGAGATCAAGGACCTGAAGCTAAAGCTGGGCACGTCTAAGTCTCGTGAACAAGCACTTAAGGCTGAGTTGGCTTCCCTTGCCGACGACTGAGTCTGGGCAGAGGGTGAAATAAAGAGGGCGGTTGCCAGGGAGATCAAGAAGACGAAGACCGCCGCCATGGATAAGGTCACCGAATCCCAGGATGTGGCGAACGACAGGACCCACGAGCACATCAAGTACTATTACCCCAAGTGCCAGCTTGAGGAGTTTCATTATGGCATGAAACTTCCTGAGCATTCGAAAATGCCCCGGGGAGACGGTGAAGAGAAGGGTGATGCCCCGCTTGCTGAGGAGGACATAGTGGTGACGGCCAACCCTAATGTTGAGGTGGAGGCCGGCGAAGATGTTCCGTTCTCTCCCCAGCAGTAGTTTTAGCACTTTCATTTTTTTTGTATTTGCCGAGCCCTGACTGGCCACCGCAATTTTGTAAGAATTTTGACCTGAAATAATTTTTGGCCGAATTATTTGACTTTGGACTTTTTGATGTAATATGTGATGTCATCTTTTGAGATTTAGCCATGTTTATGAGTCTCCGATTGATGTGCCTTTTCCTTCTTTGTGTCTAATGAATGCATTCTTCTCGGTCGATCCTCGTCGTGCCGAGGTGGGGTGCCTTAGGGGCAAGCTTACATCCTTAGATTTTGTTCTGGCACGATATCGAAAACAGGCTCGAGATCAAAAAACGGTTGTTTCTTATTTTATGAATAAGTCAAAGGAGATGAGCTTGGTGTTGGCTCGCTTGAACCAGATAATTGCCGATCGCGACTTGGGGAGTGCTGAGACTAGATGGTCGATGTTTGGTACTTCTGCTCGGGGACAGACCTCTGAATCGTTCCTTCGCGAGGTCATAGTGGAGAAGGAATTGGAGATACAAATGTTGAAGATCCTGCTTGGAGTAGGTGGATCCCGATCCCATTCTTTTGGGGGCGGTTGGCCTTCTTTTGGAGGCCCATCTCCGTCCTTATGGCTGGAGCCGGCAAGACTGGATGATGCCCAAAGCTCTGTTGCCGGAGTGTCCATCTCGACGACCCCGAGGGGTCCTGGTGGGCTTGTCGACGAGCAAACATGCTCGATCGAGCTCGAACAGGTTTGTGTCAGTCCTAAGGCCCCCCAGGAGAAGAATTGGGTCGAGATTGTAACAGATGTAATAATCATGTAGTCATACGGTCTTGCCGATTATATTGATGAAACCGTTGTATGTTGCAATAAAATGGTTCTACTCTTTACAATATCTCGTCTTGGAGGGGAGTCCATTTATGACAAAGGAATCAGGTGGTCAGCTTGAGGATCATGCCGAGTGCCGAGCGTAATGGGCTTGTGCAAAAGCTAGGCACTTGCTCGAGATTCACGCCGAGCATCGACAGTGGTTGGCTTGTGAGAAAGCTAGGTACTTGCTCGAGGTTCACACCAAGCGTTGACCATGGTTGACTTTTGAGAAAGTTAGTTGCTTGCTCGAGGTTCATGCCGAGCGTCGACCGAGGTCCAGCCGATGATATTGGCTGACTGAAATGGGAGACGTTTCATCTTCCAATGTCATAAATGCACCTGGAGACATTTCATCTTCAAATGTTATAAATGCACCTAGCCTTGGGTTATATAATCCCTCCCCCACCCATTTCTCGTTTCTCACTTTGCTAAGAGTTCTTACGAATGGTGGCTCTCCTATCACCCTTTGACAGTTAGTGGTAGTGGAGATGAAGGTTGCTCTACACCTGTCTGTCATTGGGTGGAAGGGGGGTTAACTCGGAGCGTGGGGCTCAAGATCGTGGCCGAAGGCGAGGGCCACAAATTAATACTTTCCTCCGTGGGCTCACATGAATGGTGGTGCTTCTATCATCCGCTGACAGTTAGGGGTAGCAACGATGAAGGCTGTTCTACCCCTGTCTGTCAGTGGGTGGAATGGGGACCAACTTGGTGCATGGAGCCCGAGGTCCTTGTCGAAGGCGAGGGCCACAAATCAAATTTAAAACTTTCTTCGGTTGTGAGGGTCGACGACGAAGGGCGATGACTTGAGAGATAGAGAATCTCTCTTTAGCCTAGAAGCCCGAGCCGAGCAGCAATGACTTGAGAGGCTGAGAAATCTCTTATTAGTGTAGAAGTCCGAGCCGAGCAACAAGGACTTGAGAGACTGAGAAATCTCTCGTTAGTGTAGAAGTCCAAAACGAGCGGCAAGGACTTGAGAGATTGAGAAATCTCTCGTTAGTGTAGAAGTCTGAACCGAGCGGCAAGAACTTGAGAGATAGAGAAATCTCCCGTTAGTGTAGAAGTCCAAGCTGAGCGGCAATGATGTAAGAGATTGAGAAATCTCTCGTTAGTGTAGAAGTCTGAACGGAGTGGCCAGGACTTGAGAGATTGAGGATCTCTCGTTAGTGTAGAAGTTTGAACTGAGCGGCACGGACTTGAGAGATAGGGAAATCTCTCGTTAGTGTAGAAGTCCGAGCCGAGCGGCAAGGACGTGAGAGATTGAAAAATCTCTCGTTAGTGTAAAAGTTCGAGCCGAGCGGCAAGGACGTGAGAGTGAGAAATCTCTTGTTAGTGTGGAAGTCCAAGCTGAGCGGCAAGGACTTGAGAGATTGAGGAATCTCTTGTTAGTGTGGAAGTCCGAGCCGAGAGGCAAGGACTTGAGAGATTGAGGAATCTCTCATTAGTGTAGAAGTCCCAGCGAAGCAGCAAGGACTTGAGAGATTGAGAAATTCCTCGTTAGTGTAGAGGTCCGAACCGAGGGCAAGGACTTGAGAGACTGAGAAATCTCTCGTTAGCATAGAAGTCCGAACCGAGCAACAAGGATGTGAGAGATTGAGAAATCTCTCGTTAGCATTGAAGATCGAGCAAAGCGGCAAGGACGTGAGAGATTGAGGAATCTCTTGTTAGTGTAGAAGTCTGAGCCGAGCGGTAAGGACTTGAAAGATTGGGAAATCTCTCATTAGTATAGAGGTCCGAGCCGAGCGGCAAGGACTTGAGAGATTGAGAAATCTCTCATTAGTATTGACGCCCGAGCCGAGCGACAAGGACGTGAAAGACTGAGGAATCTCTTATTAGTGTAGAAGTCCGAGCCGAGCGACAATGACTTGAGTGATTGATGAATCTATCGATAGTGTATAAGTCCGAGGCGAGCGGAAAGGACTTCCAGTAGCTTGCTCGAGGTTAGTGTCGAGCACCGAGTGCCAAGCTTGATCAAGATTGAGATACAATTTGACTTGTTTCGAAAAGAAATTTTATTGCTTTTATTCAACGCTTAGGTGCATAAGAAAAAAGGCACAACTCCTATTACGACCACGGTTGCCTCCTTAAGCCCTTAAGGCCCCTCATGGAACTTAACAAGATGATGTGCATTTCAGGGTCTCTTGACTGCCTTGCCACCCAGGTCTTCGAGTTTGTACGTGTCAAGTTGCACTACTTGGGAAACCTTATACAGGCCTTCCCAGTTCGGGGCTAGTTTACCCTTCCTGGTAGGGTTGGAGATAGCTAGCTTCTTGAGCACGAGGTCGCCTTCCTTAATGTCGTTCGGACGGACTTTCTTGTTGTAAAACCTTTTAACGCGCCGCTGATATATATTTCTTTTGATGGCTGACTTTTCACGGATCTCGTCAATTAGGTCTAAGTTTTTCCTGAGGTCACTCAAATTCAACTCAATGAAGCCCATGAACCTAGGTGAGGGGAGCCCAATCTCCAGGGGGATGACCGCCTCAGTCCCATATGTGAGATTGAATGGGGATTCATCCGTTGGACGTTTGGCAATTCGTCGACCCACAATCCCTTGGGAGAGTTATCCAACCGCTTTTTTCGAACATTAGGAATTTGGCGGTTAGCATCTTCAGCTTGGCAGTTCGACAAGGCATGAGATATTGACAAAAAGCGCTACTATACCCCAAGGTCATCGCAGAACTTTCGGAAGTTTCTGCTGGCAAATTGGGTTCCGTTATCGGTGATGAGCAAGTGCGGGATCTCGAACCGACAGATTATATGTTTTCAGAAGAATTGTTGGGCTTGATGTTTATGAATGTGGCTAAGGATTTTGCTTCGACCCACTTGGTGAAGTAGTCGATGGCCATTATGTGGAATTGTCTTTGGCCCGTGGCCCTCGAAAAGGGGCCGACCAAGTCCATCCCCCACATGGTAAAGGGGGTCGGACTGGTAAGCGACTTGAGTTCGGCTTGGGGCAAGCATCTGATCGAAGAGAATCTTCGGCATGGGCCACACCTTTCACAAGGTCCTGGCGTCTTGCAATATGGTCGACCAATAGTAGCCGTGGTTGAGCACTTTCCTCGCAAGCGACCTGCAGCCCATATGGCACCCCCAATACCTTTTTGCATCTCCTTCAGTGCGTACTTATCTTCATCGGGACTCAGGAATTGGATATAGGGTTTCCCGTCCACCTTGGTGTATGAGCGCTTGAAGAGTACATTATTAATCAGGGTGAATCTTTCTGATCAGATTCTGGTCGTCCTTGCTTCAGCCAGGTTTGGCGGGAGTTCGCCATCGGCCAGGAACTTTCGGATGGGATCCATCCAAGTGCCCTCCTGAGAGTCTGGGTTAATACAAAGGATCTCCGAGTTCTCGATGCAAGGCTTGAGGAGGATCTCTACGAGGACAGTGCAATATAGGCCCTCGAAGGACGACGAGACGAGCTTGGCCAAGGCATTGGCCTGGCCATTTTGTTCCCTAGGAATGCGCTCGACGGTGGCACCCTCAAAGAATGTTAAGAGTCGCCTAACGCGCGACAAGTACTAGACCATCTGGGCGTCGCAGGCCTGATAATCCCTAAAAATATGATTGGTCATGATCTGAGAGCTTGTAGGCTCTCACTCGTCTTGCCCCCGCCTTATGGGCTAGTGTAAGCCCGGCGATTATGACTTTATATTCCGGCTCGTTGTTGGTGTTAGTGTAGGTGCCCTAGAGACAATACATTAGAGTTTTAGAAACGCTATTATGTCATTATGTTTTAGTGATTATTAAAATATAAGTTTATTATGTCTTTATTTACTGCGTTATAAATGTTAGCATAATAAATGTCCTTAGAATATGATACAAATTATATAGATTCAAATATGAGATTTGAACATGAGATTATATATGTTAAGAGTATCATATTCTTAAATGTCCCTAGTCGAGTATTATTATTATAAGGACAATAATAATACATCGAGACTAGTATGTTGATTGACTGATGACCATATCTCATTGGTCATTAGTATAGAGATGCTAAAGTCAATGCATAGGTACATGTAAGAGTACAGTGTACTGGACTGACCCACCGTGAGATTCTACATGGAAGATTATAAATAGTGTCATAAGAAATCTCACAGTGATAATGGTGTAATGATCCTTAGACCTGAAATCATTATAGTTCTACATGAGAATTAATATACTTTGATTTCATCAAAAGTTATCTTTAACCGGGTAATGATAAAGATGGTTGTTGGGTATATTATGAATCATGTGAGAGATATGAATGATCTAGATGGGATTTAACCCTCCTATCTATAGGAGTGATATTATTGGCCTCTTGTTTGAGTGAGACTATGAAATGCATGGCCATGCTCAAATATTGATTTGTTTGAATAGTCTACTCATCGATCAAGAAAATAAAGATTAAATTATGAAGAGGATGACACAAACCATGCCTCAAGTTTAATCTATAATATCAAGGTTAAAAGGATTATATTACATGGAACATTAGTCACGAAAGGTTTAATCGAATCACCGATTTATTATTATTACTTGGGTAGCAATGATGTATTACTAGATGCCGCTCATTGTTTATAATTTTATTGAATAATAAAATTATTGCCAACGTAATAATAACCTACAGGGTCACACACAAGAACGCTTGAAGGAGATTTAATTTAAATTATGAATTTAAATTAAATAGTAATTCGATTTTATTTATAATATTAATTAAGTGAGACTTAATTAATTAATTAAATAGAATTTCAAATTTACTAATTATTAGAATTAGAATTATATTAGAATATTAATTAAGTTTGACTTAATTAATTATTTAATTAAGAATTCTAATTTTAATAAAAGCCCAATGGGATTGGGCTTTAGAAAACAGATTTTTCTCTCTATATAAACATCTTAAACTCTCAAAATTAGGGTTAGAGGTTCAAGAGAAAAACCCTAGCCGTTTGAGAGATGAAGATGGAGATAGAGAGAAGCTGGTTTTCAGATGCTAGTACATCGCTCCTTCAAAGATCAAGCATTCGTGTGGATACCGGTAGAGCGTAGATTGCGAGAGCGGGATGCGTGGTGATTCAAGAAGCTTGGACCTCTTTAATTCTCCCTTATTAAATTGTTAAAGCTTCTTAAGGTATTTATTCTTAATCTCCGAATTAAATCTTGTGTTTTCGCATGGATCCTGCGGAGGGTTTCGATTTTTATTTATTTTTCACGCTTATTCCGCTGCGTTTATGTGCTCGAAACCCTTCAGTTGGAGGCTTGAAAGTTGAGACGCAGTGAGTACTGGAGGAAAAAGTCGTCAGGGCCTCTAAGTATGACACTAGCTTCGCTTCTCCCCTAGCAGGATGACCCGTCAACATACAACTCCTAAACTGGTTCATCCCCTTGGATTTCGGGTGCTTCGGGAATGGTGCATTCTGTGATGAATTGTGTGAGGGCTTTCCCTTTGATGGCGGTCCGGGGTTGGTAGTTGATGTTGTGTTGACTCAGCTCGATAGACCACTTGATTAAGCGGCCAAAATTCTCTGGCTTTTTGAAGACCGTCTTGACATGCTGGTCTGTAAGGACTCTGTTGAAGTGGGCTTGAAATTACGGTGGGAGTTTCCGAGCAACCATCACCAATGCATAGGTGACCTTTTCCATCCTGGTGTATCAGAGTTTAGCATCGTGTAGGACTTTACTAACATAATAGATGAGCTTTTGTAACCCATCTCCCTCACTGAATAATACTGTGATGAGCGCGTATTCTGAAGCAGCCAGGTAGAGATAAAGGGACTTGCCCGGTTCGGGTTTGCTAAGGAGTGGGGGGTTGGCCAGGTAGGCCTTTAGCTGATCGAAATCCTGTTGTTGGGAGTCTTCCCATTCGAAGCTTTTCGCCTCCCCCCCCCCCCCCCCCCGCAGAGGGCTTTAAAGAACAGGAGTGACTTTTCTTCGGAGTTGGAGAGGAAATGGCCGATGGTCGCCAGTCGACCAGCTAGTCATTGGACTTCTTTGACATTTCTTGGAGGGGCCATGTCTAAGATGGCCTGAATCTTTTCTGGGTTCACCTCGATTCCTCACTGACTGACTATGAATCCGAGAAATTTTCCTAAGGAGACACCGAAGGCGCATTTAAAGGGGTTGAGTCTCATGTTGTGGGATCGTAGGACCCCGAAAGCCTCCTCGAGATCGCTGATGTGATCATGTCCCCTGCGGCTTTTGACGAGCAGGTCTTCGACATATACCTCCATGTTCCATCCTATCTAGTGCTTAAATACCGATTGACGAACCTTTGGTATGTGGCATCGCCATTCTTCTGCCCGAAGTTCATGACCTTGTAATAATAGAGGCTTTAGTCGGTCACGAAGGCAATTTTGGGGATGCTCGGGGGAAACATTCTGAATTGGTTGTAGCCTGAGAAGGCCTCCATGAAACTCAACAGTTTGTGACCCGAGGTTACATCTATCAGGGCGTCGATGCTCGAGAGGGGAAACAGATCTTTAGGGCAGGCCTTGTTGGGGTCTATGAAACCTATACAACTCCTCCATTTTCCACTTGCTTCCTTCACAATTACGACGTTCTCCAACCACTGTAGGTTGTTGACTTCCTGTATGAATCACACCAAGCGGAGCTTGTCCACTTCTTCCTTTACCGCCTTTTGCCTATTGGGAGCAAACTTACGCCGCTTCTGCTCGACTTGCTTCGAGTCCGGGTGGACGCTTAGTTTGTGCATGATGAGGTCCTCCAAAATCCTTGGCATATCCGAGGGCTTCCATGCAAAGAGGTCGGCATTCCGAAGGATACAACTAATTTTGGCCAGTTCAAGGTCTGGGGTGAGAGACTGGCTCACTCGAAACCGTTTACATTCATCTTCCCCGGAGAAGAGAACCTCCTTCAATTTGTCGACAGGCTCCGAGTGCAACTGGTTCCTGTCAGATGAGAGCTCGACCGCATCAAGGGGGAAGACACCGCCCCCAACCGTGGCCATGTAGCATCACGGGTTGATTCATGTGTGCCTCGGACAATGCCAACCCCATGACCGGTAGGAAATTTCAACTTTAGGTGATACACGTAGGGCACCACCTAGAGGGAACAGATGTCGGGTCTACCGAGGATGGCATTATAGGCGGCCTTGATGTTGACCACTATGAAGTCCATCACCTCCGTTCGGATGGTCGGGGCCATTCCGACCGTTACATCGAGTGTAACAATTTCCTCAATTTGGACAAGGACACCTTAGAACCCGTAGAGCATGTACCTGGCCGGCTTCAGCTTCTCACGAGGGAGTTTGAGATTTTTGATTCCTTCTAGGAACAGGATATTGACGAAGCTCCCGTTATCGACTAGGATGCGGCGGACCTCGTGACTGACCATGCCGAGGCTGACTACTAGGGCATCGCAATAAGGAAGTCAGACGCCTTCCAGATCATGTCTGGAAAATGAGACCGCCACCCTTTGATTGTTGCATTAACCTCTCGTATGAAGGCTGGAAAATGAGACCGCCACCCTTTGATTGTTGCATTAACCTCTCGTATGAAGGCCTTGCAGGAGGTGCTCAATTCTCCCCCATGGGTCTGCCATAGACACAGTGAAGGATGGTCGGCCCCCCGACTTCTCAGGCTCGGGTTTTTCCTCATGGTGCTTGCTGGCCATTCGAGGAGGAGGCGAAGCCCTCTGGTTGTTCGGGTTGTTCGAGTGAATTCCCTTAGATACCCTCTCTGGATGAGGGCCTCGATCTCGTTTTTGAGAGCCCGGCAAGTATCAGTCTCATGCCCGTGGTCCTGATGGAACCGACAGTGGAATCTATGGTCTCTCTTCTCGTTGTTGTTCGCTCGGGGAGGATGGTGGACCATCCCCTTATCCTCGATCCCTAGGAGGATAGCTGACACATTTTGAGTTAGTGGGGTGAACCTCTCGAAGCTGGGGACAAGAGGTGGTCATTTCTGATCGAATGCATCTTTTGGAGCCTTCTTCGGAGGCTCAGAGTCATCGACCTTCCTCTTCCCCTTAGCTGGGACTTCTTTCCGGCTCTCAAGGTGCAGAGCCTCCTCGGCTCGGATGAATTTTCCGAAACTCTTGAGGAGGTCAGGAAAGTCGAGGGGCGACCTCTTTGCCAAGGAGGCTTTGAGCTGGTCGTAGCGAACATTGTGTCGAAAGGCTGCGGAGGCGATGCCAGCATCGCGAGAAGAGACCGACCTAGCATTAACAGTGAACCTTCTCACGAAATCCCAAAGGGACTCTCCTTCCTTCTGCTTAACGTTCAGGAGGGACGCGCGTCTTTTCAACCTTGCGACTGGTCACAAAGTCTGGTCACAAAGTGAGCAAGGAAGCTCACCTCGAGCTGGTCGAATGAGAAAATCGAACTGGGGGCGAGCTTGGATAACCATTCCCGTGCTGGGCCATACAACGTGGCTGGGAAGTCATGACAAAAGAGAGGATCCCAGGTGCTGTGAATCATCATGAGGATTTTGAACCCTTCCATATGATCAACATGATCACACTTTCCGTTGTACGTCTCGAACTGAGGTGACCTGAAATTCCTCTAAATCTTAGCATCAAGGATTGTAGCGGAGAACGGGCGTCGGCTAGGCTGATAACCTCGGTTGGGTTTCTGACCCGCCCTTGCCAATCTGAGCGTGGCAAATCTCCATCTCTTGTAGGCGTTGAAGGACGACCTCGTCTCGTCTCGCCAACTAAGTCGAGCCGTGAGACTCACTGCCCTGGGCTTCTTCCCGGCTAGGGTTGTTGTGTTGATACTCGATCCTAGGGCCACCGTGGAGGGCCTGGAGGACCTCATCCCGAAAATTCCGGAACTCGGCGCTCGTGACTGGGACCTGTTCACCTTGACTGTTCGGGGGTAGCCTGTCTCTTAGGGAGCAGCTGCACCTCTGCTCCCAACCCTGGGAAACGTGAATGTTGTGGATCGGGGCTTGGTTGGAAGGTGCGGCCCCGCCCCTTGATCAGCTGAGATGGTGACGGAGATCCTCCACCGGCTGTCGATTGTTGATTACATACTGAAGATCAACAGAGACCGTGCATGAAGCATCGGGCTGAGCCCTGACAAACCCGCGGCTTGTGGTCTTTGGGCCCCTGCGTGTTCACGTGACTGCGAGAAGGAGGAGGGTTGGCTTGACGACCCGCTGTGTGTGCCATCTTGGCTTTGGGTGCCATGGAAGGGGACGACCTCGGGGTCGGATCCGAACCTGGGATTGAATCGGTCTATCTGAGTTCCTGCAGACGGTGCCAATCTTATGCTACTGATTTAGTGGTGGGAGTAACAGATATGAGTTCTTATAATTTGTAGAGGGAAGACTGATCTCAGCCACAGATCTATATCTGAGATGAGTATTTTGTGAGGAGTAGGGGAAGGGGTGCTGCTAGTAGCTGACCGCCCTGGACACTTGCAAAATTGCTTAAGAATACCGGGAGAGATCCCGGCGACAAGCCCTCCGACGATCTAGTCAATCACAGTAAGAAAGGAATACTAGGGTTCAGGTGAGAAAATTTTTGTTACCTGCAGAAAGGGGGAAGGGTATGGTATTTATAGGTAGGGAGAGATAGGGGAAACCCTAATCCTAATGGGCCGGGTTGACCCATTTTCCTGTGGGCCTTAAGTAGCAGAAGGCCCAAAGGAAAATTTAGGCTTGATCTGAACGAGTGTGCAAATCTTGAGGGGATCAGACGGTTCAGATTGAGCCAGATTATTTACCCACGCCATAATATATCTATATTCACTTTCAATCATCGGGCTACACAGATGGGCTCATAATTCGAGTTTCCTGTATATGAGAATTAGGATTTATTGCAGAGGTACAATTCCATATGATATCTGTAATTTATGGTGTTAATCTTGTAGATTATGACTGCTAGGGTGAGGAATGAGTATACTAGAAGAGGTAATTAAGCCACGCTTACGGAGGAAAGGACGATGGAAATGAGATGCACTGTATAAGAGCCAGGAGGTCGGGTAAATGAGAGAAACTTAAGATTTTTTGTATATTGCGGGTCTTGTAAAGAAGAGGGGAGGTATTGAGAGAACATGGACAAAGTTGTGACAATGGTTTTAAACTTCCTTGATTCTGCTTTAAAGAATGTGGTATTAAAAACGAGTTCACAAGAGACATTTAAGTGATTTAACCCGAGCTTAAAATATATGACAACTACATATAGTTAGTCATCATAATATTTTTCATATGCCAACTAGGACTTTAAGAATGAAAGTTGTTGAGATGAAAAAGATGAGTCCGAAAAACCGGTAATGATTCTATTCGTGTAGTTGTGCTGGACTGATTTTTTATTAACAATACAAGGAACATACTGAGGCTGCACAATTTAGATTATGGTAATTGAAAAGATAAGTTTGCAATATATAATATCGAATGGGATATATAAAAACTAGTTTATGTCAAAAGATTAATCATAATAGTTAAGGAAGGATTACATATGAAAATTGATATCCGTAATTCAGCGATATACATATCTAAGAACTAGTTAAGAAAAGAAAATATAGCAAAAACTATATATTTGATATCCGAATTCGTATCCGTTATCCGGTAGACCGCATCCGATTCACATCTGTATCCAAAATTTGCAGATACCGATATGTTTTTTTTTTTTGAGTCATTTCCGTATCCAAATCCGTTTTTGAAATGCGGATACGGATGTTGATATAGCCAATATCCGATCTGTATCTGATCCGAAAGCATCCCTAGATATACGTAAGGAGAGAAGGTGATGTCAGTCCTTGATCAAACGGTGACAATTAGCTGGGCCCACATTGAGACAAATTTTGGGCCTAGAATTTCAGCCCATAATTAATTAGGGCACTTAAGATACTCAGCTGGGTGGGCTAAAATCAATTAAATCTCTACTACTATAATGGGAGAAAGTCTTAGTGTAATTTGTCCATCTACCAACTCGTGCAACTCATATGCATAACTATTGTAAATGAGATTTTAGATCAAATCCAGATTAAGTCTGAATTTTTACTTTTAAAAAAAACTATATTTATGAAGACGTGCATTGCACGTGTAAACTACTAGTATTAGTAGTTGAACTTTAGTACAGGAAAATTGAGCATCGTATTTATATTTATAGAAGGAAGATTGATTAAAGAAGGTATACAATATACAATATGCTATTCATCATATTTCATATAGAATTAGACGTACATTTTTTTGGGATTTAATTTGAGAATTTGGGGGATTGCGCTAGGGAGGATGTCAGTGAGTTCATCTTTTTCTTGGATTCTCTCAGAGCAAAGAAAGTCCAATTAAAATTGGTTAGAGTCGGCCTTGCAACATTGATTGTGCTCCTATGTCAAATCTGTGGAACGCTGACTTGTCTAATGGTACATAATTTGTCTTTATTGCGTAAAAAATCCTTACATTAGTACAAATTCTGATCATTATTGTCAGTAGTATTATTTTTCTTTGGAATTGGTTCTCATGATTTTGTATTTTTTTTTTGATATATCGGATAGAGCCAGGCTCCAGTCATCAAAAAATATATAAATCAATAAAAACAGTTAAGTTACAGACAATAATCAATGATTTTATAAGGAGTAAAACAGAAATAAGAATACATAAAAGAATACAAAAACGGCTGAAAAGCACGCCAAACGGAGGGTACGAAATAAAAACGAAGCGCCACACCGAAAAAAGGACGGGGGCGGAGCCATCATCCGGGAAAAACCAAGCATCTCATGGAGCCCAACAAACTACCCGAACCCGAAAGAAGATCAGGACGATACGATAGAGACATGAAACAGGAGGCCAAACCTCCCCACTCAAAACAACCAACTCCACTAGCAATCCCGGGGAACTCTAGCAGCACAACGGAGGCAAAACAGACTGCCTAAACAACGGATGGCAAAGCGAAGCCAAGACTCAACTGTGCACCAGTTGATGAGCTGGCACAGAAGCTGCATTCCGCGCAAGAATACGGGCACTCACTCGAATCTGCGAAGTATTAAAGACTTTCTTATTGTTTCTCCGCTTCACGGAGGGAATTGCTACCATCACCGAAGGGGGCGATATAGTCGCAAGGTCAAAAGAGCTAGCTTCGACGAGGTGAGAAGGGGTAAAGAAAAAACTGGGAGCCACCAACGAGGCTATAGGAACGACGCTAGTAATAAAGGAACGACGGGGGAAAGAAGAGTCATCAGTGAACGGAGGAGACTTAGGGGGGAAAGAGTACAAGAAGGGTTTAACTTCCATCAGGAGCTGATTGAGCCACGATTGAACCCCTAAATGTTGATACAATGAAAATAAGCATCCTGAAAAATGAAACGAAAGCTTAGAACATTTGGGATAAGATATCCCTAATGCACAAGGAGGATTAAAAACTAAAGCGGGGGCCTCAAAAGAAACAATAGTCTTGTCTGGGTGCACTTGGGGATCAGAAGAGCGGCAGTGTCGAGCGAGCCCCCTCGCACAACGAGACCAAGAATGAGAAGAGAAGTATGATGTAAACAATCCAGGATATTTAATTAAGTTCCAACTCAACGAAGTGGCTCCTGAGATAGATCGTGGATGAGCCTTGAAAGAACCCGAGCGAGGGTAGGATACGAGTTTCGGATAAACCTTACGATCCATAAAAAGGTTAGCAATATTAGAAGGTCGAAGAGAAGCAAGAGAAACACAATGGGGAGAGAAAGAAGAAGTGAAGTTCTTAGCTGGCAGAGAAACAACAACTGAGGAGACGAGATCCTTTCCAGTTACAATACTGAGATTACTAGCCAAGCAGGCGTGAAGCTTGCGCTTTAAGAGGGGGTAGTTAAGAAAGGAGAGGAGTTTGGCCGGAAGGGGATGACCTTTGGAAAAACCCAGGAGTTTCTGAAGGGAGAAACATCGACTGCGAGAGTGACCAAACTTATCACAAAAAAAGCACTTCAGCATGTTTACACACTCACGTTTAAAATGCCCAGGAAGAAGGCATCTGAAGCAGACCGGATGAGGGTCAGACCAACGAGGAGAAGGGGAATTAGAGAAGATGGGAGAGCATCGATGATAATCGATGTCAGCCAAAAGAGGGTGAGATGAGTCCCCCATCAAATCCAGAACCGAATCTAAACTGGAAGAACTAGCTTCGGACTCTGAGAGAGCCAAGGTAGAAACCAGCCCTAGATAGGCTCAAAGCAAAACACTAACAGAGGAACAGTACAGGACAATGGTGCCAAACACTGATCAGATCCACACCCACCAAAACAGCACTGCCAAGAAGTATTCAGCACAGACCACAGAGTGGCAACAACACCCTCCAATAGAGAGAGAAATGAAGGGGATGAAATAGATGTAGAGAGGATCAACAGAACAACCGAACTTGATCAAGTTCTTGGTCAGGAAGCAGCTCGGAGCTGAACAAAACACAGATTGTATCTATCCCCAAGGGGAGCACAATGCAGGAAAAAACAATCGGTCAATCTGGACAATTCACAGCTTTGGGGACTGATACCGCGCTCAAAAGAGACAGCAGAGCACAAAACAACCTGTATGCAGTTCTGGTATTAATTGATTTTGTATTAATTGTTATTTTTTGAAGGATATATGCAGTTCTGGTCTTTGTTTTTATTTTTACTTTTAATAAACAAATTACTATAATAATAATACTAAACTACTACAACTGTTATTGCAGTAGGCCACGAGCGTCTGCTTCGATGATGCTAGCTAACTAACTCAACGTCATTATCTCTACTACTATAATGGGAGAAAACCTTAGTATAATTTGTTCATATCCCAACCCGTACAACGCATGTTTAATTAAACTCAACAATATATATTTATAAATAACGTGCATCACACGTGTAAATTACTGGTTAAAAATAATTTTAAAAAATCACAAAACGCTCAATGATGCTAGCTAACTAACTCAACGTCATTATTCAAAATAATTTTAAAAATCACAATTACTTAGACTTTTCAAATTTGGCAAGATGGTCAGTACAAAAATTCTTCTCAGGATGGTCTCCCCAACTCTCCTACCAACTCTCCAAAAAAAAAACCCTAGATCTAAACTCTTAGGGGCGACAGCGGCTAGCCCTCAGCGCCGCCCCCCCTGCACCCCGTCGCCCCCCTACCTCTCCTCCCCTCCGCTACGACTCCTTCGCGGTTGAAGACGAAAGGCCACGGAGCTCCTCCAGCTCTTGATGAAGTGGCGAGCGTTCAATCGATCGCGCCTCCACAGATGAACTCCAAGGCGCTCCTCCCCTGACGTGGTCGCCGACGCCGAAGCCCTTGTGCCTACCCTGATCGGCGTGGTCAAGATTGCCGTGGTCGAAATCAAAGGGATCATGAACGGCTTGGAGCTGGGATGTCCCAGATCGGCTTGGTCCTGGCCGTTGGAGGTGCGCCCCCCCACCCCCCGACGACGATGACGGCTGCCCACCTCATGGCATGAGGTTGGTGGTTCGGTGGGGCCCGGCTGCTCCTGCCGACTGCTAAGCATTTGGTTTTTCTGGTCTTTTGAGGACATGAATCAGGGGACCACATTTAATTTCCCGGGCATGGAATCTTCAAAAAACCAAAGGGGTGCTGGAGGGCCCGGATTTCGTGATCTTTGGAAGAAGAGTACTAGTCTTTGTCTTGAAAGGGGCTTGGAGATGAATGAGAAACCCCAATGCATTATAGTTAATGGAAGAGGAATCTCTATTTTTGGTGATCGATGGCTTCCTAATTCATCCCTCCTAGTAGAAAACCCCGATAGATAACTACCCACCCTGCGGAGATTGAAAAGTTTTCTGGTCTGATTGACTTGCCAAGGGTTGAGTCAAGTATTCTGAGGGAGGAAGTTTCAAGATTACCAGCTGGTTAAGAGAGTCTCTTGCTAATTTCAAGCTTTCAAGCTTTTGGGATTTTGGCTTGTCATATCTGATTACCGGGAACAATTCAATTCATGGTTGTGTGTGTGTATAGGGGGGGGAGGGGGGAGGAGAAGGAGGTGCATGGGTTCGGTGTTGCATGGTTATGGGGCTAGGGCCCGAAGACAGGGTCTCCCTATAGGTGCTCATCTTTATAGCACTGGGTGGGGCTTGGGCCCGCAGATGGGGTCCCCCCATGAGGTGTCCTGTAGAAATTGATAAGGTGGAGATGTTTCTGTTTGTGTCGGTAGTGGGGTAGTCGAACCCTGAATTCGACGCCCGTTAATCAACGGCCACAGGTTTTGCAACAGTACCGCCACTACGCCCTCATCAATAAACCTGCAATCTACAACGTCCACCGTCCGTAGGGGCGAGAGGTGAAGGTGATGCATCTGTTAGTTGTGATTGTTTCGGGTTTTACGTGAGAGAGATAGTGAGAGAGTGAGAGAGTAAAGATGTTACTTCTCTCTACTCTGTGCTGGTGTCTGTTAGTGTTTGTGAGAAATCACTAGAGAGAGTAGATGCATGTGAGAGGCAAATATATCCTCTTCACGGTTCTCTCCTTGTCGGTGTTCGTGATTAGGGTGATCGAGTGTTGTGATTGGTGAGAAATTGCTGATGAGAGCTATAGCGTGACAGAGGTGAGTACCCTCTCCACGACTCTTCTTTAGGGTGCGACTCCGATTGGGCCATCTGTGAAGTTGCGTTGGTGAGGTAGAAGAATGGAGAGGCAAATTTTCAAATCCCACATGATTAGCTTCAGGTGGGTGTGCACACACCGTGGAGGTGGGTGCTCGAAGCTTATTTGATGGACATACAATTAGTTGATCCTCGTAGATTAGAGTGAGAGCTGATTATATGTACTGGTCATGTCGCTTCATGTTTTTTTCTCTGTATGTAGGTTGTAACTTGCTCCAGCAAGCTGGGGTTGTTTTGTTAATTTCTTATTAATGAAACAGGGTGGCCTTATTCCATCTTTTCCCTCAAAAAAAAAAAAAAAAAATCTTCTCAGGATATATATGCTACACAAAGAATATTAAGAACTCTTTCATAAGATTGAACACATCCTAATGAATAGGATCAACCTGAACTGCAGGATGAAGCCAAAAACTTTTCTCACAGAGAACGTAGCTGACAACAAATTCATAAATTATTCTACTGGTTCAAACAAACAAACAAACAAAACAAATATTAGATATTATTTTGCATTAATTACCCATGAATAATTAAAGGTTAAAGTGTGACCAAGTAATAAATTGTAAATTTGGAGAGAGGTACATGATATTTTGAATATAATATGAAGTTTTGTAGAAATATTGAGGAGGAACTAGAAGGATAAAATTTTTAAAACATAGCAGATTTTTCGCAAAGGAGGGGGTGCATTTGCCCCCCTTGCTCCTCCATGGCTCTGAACTGCATGCACAATATGATTGACGACAATCAGTGATTCATCTTCAACGAGGACATGACCATTATGGGCAATTATGAAGTGAAAAGCCATTAGGGTTGCCCAAATCTTCCGTTATTCTGCCACATTCATGGATCTAGTAAATACAGGACCTCCTCAGTGAGAATAAACCTACCCATAGAATCCTTCAGTACTATGAAAAAACGTCGTCCAAAGGGCCCGCATAGAGGCAGTGCCTCCCACATCACGAGCGTCGGTGGAGTTGTTGCTTTGCTCCTAACGTACTGGAAACCCCGACCATATAAGCTAGCTCCTAACAGAGATATATATATATATATATATATGATCACCTCCCTGAGGCCAACCGTGAGCCAACCACTATTCATGAATACTAGCCTCAAGTAACAGCATGATAAATTGAAGCAGGACCAAAACATGTGTGTGTGTGCAACGTGCCTTTCGTATACCCCATCCACACGGGATAATAATTCCTTGTAGTACTGCCCTTGTGTCACCTTGACTAGGGATAAAATTATTCCTCCAATCCCCTAAGCCAGAAGTACTAACTTGAATACGACATTCAACCTCAAACACGTGCCAAACCCTAATGCCAATTTTTTGTTTTATTTTTACAAATAAAAAGATAGACAGCTACACACGCACCCTATACTATACACACCTTGAGCAACCAAGGAACGCCTGCTTCGCTTAGCTTAGCTTAGCTGACATTCTAATTGGGCGAATAATTATCTCTTAATAAACATTTTATTGCTAACTGGACCTTTCTTTGCATTCCCAATTTCATGAGTACATATTGTTTTACTGTCTCTTTCATGCCACATCTTCCATCAAGTCCAGCATCACTCACCTCCCAACTAATTAAAAACTAGTAATTTACACGTGCGATGCACGGTTTTAATAATTTCAAAAAATAAAAATAAAAACTCTGACGTATGGAGGATTTGAATCGGAAACCACCTTTATATTAGTTATGTACGTACATTGCACATGTTGGTAGAATGACAAAATGACAAATGACACTAAGGCTTTCTCCCATTATAATATTAGAGATTATTATTATTATTATTATTACTAGCAATTTACACGTGTGATGCATGTTTTTTTTAAATATATATTAAAAAAAAATTATGACATTGTTTGACATTGAACCTAAGACAGACTTTATATTAGTTATGTATGTGCATTGCACATATTTGTTGGGTTTTATACACGTGTTTGTCTCTTTACAAATGGAGTTTGTTTGGTGACAAACTCTCCCATTAAAATAGTAGAGATTATTAGAGACTAGTATAATGTATGTGCGATGCACGTCTAAAAAAAGTAAAGTCATCAAATTAAATGAATATATATTGAATAAGAAAAAAAATAGTTTATATTTGAATGTTTTGATTTGGGCTACACGTGCGGTGCACATTTATATTAGTTGGATATAGCTTGGACGTGTATTATACGTGTTTATATAGTTACAAAGTTAGGGTTCGTTTGTTACAAACCCCAACTCTCCCATTAAAATAGTAGAAGTAGATATATTATATTATAGATAGATAGATGGATAGTAATTTACACACGCGTGATGCATGTTCAATAAAAAAAAATTAAAGTAAAAAACCTGACATAATGAGAACTCGAACATGAGACTTCCTTCATATTAGTTATGCATGAGTGATGCACGTGTTGGTAGATTGACAAATGACACTAAGGTCTTCTCCCATTATAATATTAGAGATAAAGTAATGCTACACCCCACTCGTACTACCAATTTTATTATCATTCTCTTTACTATTTTAGGTGGCCAACTCCTATTGGAGAGTTCTCCCACCTACTCTCTCTTTTTCCATCTATTGTATTGAAGTTGTTGAATTATTCTACATACCACCGTCAATCACTCCACCAATCACACCGTCATTTATGCTTCACCTACTCCTCTACTATTTTCTCTGTCAATTCTTCAATTCTTATTTTGTATAAATAGATGTATCATTGGTTGTAACAAATAAGAAAAACTTAATATAGTTTCTTCAATTCAATTTCTTAGATGGTATCAGAGCCTACCAGTTGAAATTTTCAAAATCAAATCCCAAACAAATTCAAATCCAAATCGGATCTCAAATCCAAACCAAATCCCAAACAAAATCCAAATCCAAATCAGATCTCATATCCAAAATCAAATCCCAAACAAATTCCAGCAAACAAATCCAAAAACCATACCATCGGTTGTCGCCGGCCGACGCAACCGCTGTCGCCCTTCGTTGCCCGCTGTAGCTCTGTTGCGCTAGCTCCTCCAGTTAATTCGTATACATCATCTTTCTCTTTTAGGGTTGATTTAAGGTTTCTTTCTTTCTTCTCATCGTCCATTTCATAAGGAAAAAAAAGGGAGGAGAGAGAGAGAGAGATCTGGATAGTAAGAGTAAAAAGTTAAGAGTGAGGCTTTGTTTTTTTTATTAATTCTTTTTTCCTTTTCTCAATTTTTTATCAAGCCAGTAAAGCCCAAATCCAAGTCCAAACAAAATTCTTTCAAAGCCCATCGACATCAAAGCCCACGGGAATTTTTTATTTTCCTTTTCTTTTTTGATTAAAAAAAATGAGTGAAAAAAATTTAGAGTCATCTGGAATTAAATCCATTCCGGTTGTCGTTCATTCCGAAGGGGTTTTCAATGTCGGACTCACTCTTACTGAATCCAATTACGATATATGGTCTCAGCTGATGGAAATGCAAATTGCTGAAAGGGACAAGATCTCATACATTCGTGATCAGACTACGCCACCAGCGAAATCTGATGACAATTATGAAAAATGGTATGCTGAAAATCAAAAGGTCAAACAATGGCTATTAATGTCTATGTCTCCAGAAATTATGCGGCATTATTTACGCTTACCTACTGCCTACGACATTTGGAATGCCTTATCAAAGGCATTCTACGATGGAAGTGATAAATTGCAAGTTTTTACTCTGAATCAGAAGGCTTTTTCAGCCAGCCAAAAAGGGCGACTCCTCTCTGTGTATTATGGAGAGCTGACTGAATTTTTTCAAGAGTTGGACCATCGTGATATGGTGGTTATGAAGGATCCAGATGATGTCGAATCCCACCGCAAGTCTATTGAACGTTTACGGGTTTACATATTTTTCGCTGGATTGGATGAGGAATTTGACTCACTCCGACGTGAAATCTTGCGCAGAGATCCAGTACCAAATCTGGATGAGTGTTACTTTTTGTTTCGACGGGAAGTTGTACGTAGTACCACCCTGAAAAGTCATTCTGAAGCATCTGAACCCAATGCCATGGTGGCTCGGTTCCGGTCTAAACAGGATCGAGCACGACCCTACAATGGTAGACCAACTAATGGTATTGACAAGTCTTCCTACAAATGCACTCATTGCAATAAGACTGGTCATACCAAAAGTCGCTATTTTAAACTGGTGGGATATCCAGAATAGTGGGATCCTAATCGCACAAAGAAAAATTCAGGCGGGCATTCCGCTGCAGCAGTTGTTCAAACAAAGTCCAAAGACGATGATACTGACAACGCCTCGGCATTGGTAATAGCTGCAGACAATCATGGTAAGTTTTTAAATGTTTTTACACCTGTTTTGAATAGTGCATGGATAATTGATTCTGGTGCAACAGATCACATGACATATGATTCTAGACATATCCCATCACTCAATCCCTCCACTCAAAAAATTGTCTCTACTGCCAATGGCACTTCGACCCCAGTCATTGGAGAAGGATCTTTGACTCTTACTGATACATTACATTTAGATTCTGTTTTACTTGTTCCATCATTAAATTATAATCTTTTGTCAGTCTCTCAAATAACCACTACCTTATCTTGTATTGTCATTTTTTGGCCTCATTTGTGTGTTTAAGGACATCAAAACCAGGAAGACGATTGGTTGTGGTATTAGACGGGAGAAGCTGTATTATTTGGACATGGACGCAAAGAGTACTGAAAGCATGCGACAAGCTCTGGCAGTGGGTGGTTCTGAAGACACAAAACGGAAAGAAATATGGTTATGGCATCGTCGTCTTGGGCATGCTTCCTTTGGGTATCTCAAAAAATTATTTCCCCGTTTATTCGAAGCAGTTGATGTTTCTAGTTTCCTGTGTGATATTTGTGAACTTGCCAAATGTCATCGTTTCTCATTTCCTTTACGATTGAATAAAAGTTTGATTCCATTTATGATTTTTCATTTTGATGTCTGGGGTCCATCTAAAGTCACTACTTTGGGTGGGTCACGTTGGTTTGTAACATATATTGATGATTGTACGCGAATGACATGGCTATGATTGATGAAATCCAAAAGTGAAGTGAACTCGGTCTTTCAAAAGTTTCATAAACAGGTTGAAACTCAGTACAATAGAAAGATTCAAGTTCTTCGCAGTGACAATGGTGGCGAATATCAAAGTACAGAACTTCAACAATATTTGGCAGCACAAGGAATGATTCATCACACCACTTGCTCCAACACACCCCAACAGAATGGAGTAGCAGAGCGAAAAAATCGACACTTGTTGGCTGTTGTCCGTGCCTTGTTAATTGAAGCCCATATGCCATTATCTTATTGGGGAGAAGCACTTACTTCTGCCGCTTATTTAATCAATCGGGTTCCCTCCAGCACCATCAATTTTCAAACACCATTCCAAACCCTTACTGATGCAGTTGTTGCCCCAGCTGTCTCCAATTTAACTCCTCGTGTCTTTGGGTGTGTGGTGTTTGTACACTTACAATAGCATCAACACACCAAGTTGACTCCTCAAGTATTACAGTGTGTTTTTGTTGGGTATGCCACTCATCAAAAAGGATATAGGTGTTACCATCCTCCCACACGTCGATTAGTTGTCACGATGGATGCTGTTTTCCATGAAGATACAATGTACTTCTCCATGCCTGAATTTTAGGGGGAGTGCCAGAAGGAAATTCAGACTCTAGATTATGAGGAAAGTAATACGCAGGATGTGGGATACTTCGATTCCAGTATCGAATTTCCAATAACTGAAGAAGTGGGTCTATCTCCAACACATTGACACCGATGGTCTATCTCCAACACAGCTTGACACCGATGGTCTATCTCCAACTCAGCCCGAGACCCGGTTTCTTGAAAATATGGCTCCGTCTCCAGTTGACATACCACACCAATCGCTTACTGAAGATGTTCTTGAACCACACAAGAGACAGTTACCACAACGTCATACCAGAGGTATTCATAAATCCACATATGAACCTGAACTTTCTAGTAAAGTAAAATATCCCATGAGCCATTATGTGTCTAACAATGGTTTGTCAGAATCAAATATGACATTTGTGAATCAATTATCTGTTGTATCTATTCCTAACAGTGTGCAGGAAGCCTTAGCTGATCCAAGATGGAAAGCAGCTATGAACGAGGAAATGAAATCTTTGGAACAAAATGAAACATGGGAAGTAGTTGATCCTCCACCAGGAAAGAAATTAGTCGGATGTCGGTGGATTTACACAGTGAAGTACAAGGCTGACGGCATAATTGAACGCTTCAAGGCAAGACTGGTAGCAAAGGGATACACTCAAATCTATGGAATTGATTACACAGAAACATTTGCACCTGTAGCCAAAATTAATACAGTTCGTGTTCTGCTATATTTAGCTGCAAACTTGGATTGGCCATTACAACAATTCGATGTGAAGAATGCTTTTCTACACTGAATTATCCGAAGAAGTCTACATGGATCTCCCACCAGGATGCATGATACACAGACGGAAGGTATGCAGGCTAAAGAAATCATTGTATGGACTGAAATAATCTCTGAGAGCATGGTTTGGAAGGTTCACAAAATCTATGATAGCCTTTGGCTACCATCAGAGCAACTCAGATCATACTTTTTTCCTCAAAAAATAGCAAGGTAAAGTCACTGCACTCATTGTATATGTGGATGACATGGTGGTTACAGGGAATGATCCTGAAGAAAGGAAGGCGTTACAGAATTACTTATCCAAAGAATTTGAAATGAAAGATCTAGGCCCGCTGAAATATTTTCTTGGGATTGAAGTATCCCGATCTAATAAAGGGATAGTTCTGTCTCAAAGAAAATATGCCTTAGATCTATTACAAGAGACTGATATGGAAGCATGTCAACCAGCCGATACACCAGTAGAAGAAGGTTTAAAGCTATGTATTGAGTGCAACCAGGTACCAGTTGACAAAGGAAGATACCAAAGACTTGTAGGGAGATTGATGTACTTATCTCATACCAGACCTGATTTGGCTTATGCTTTGAGTATTGTCAGCCAGTTCATGCATAATCTTGGAGAACAACATATGAATGCAGTTACTCGCATTTTGAGGTATTTGAAGTCTGCTCCAGGAAAAGGAGTATTATTCACCAAAAATGAAAATTATCAAAGCATAGAAGCATACACTGATGCTGATTGGGCTGGTGCTGTGGATGACAGACGATCTACTTCTGGTTACTTTACCTCTGTAGGAGGTAATCTTGTGACATGGAGAAGCAAGAAACAAAATGTTGTAGCTCGTTCTGGTGCAGAAGCTGAATACAGAGGTTTGATCAACGTACTTTGTGAAACATTATGGCTAAAACTTCTCTTGCAGGATTTGGGTTATCCATTTGAACAACCTATCCGACTGTCTTGTGACAATAAAGCAGCATGTGATATCGCACATAATCCAGTTCAACATGACTGTACAAAACACGTCGAGGTAGATAGATTTTTTATTAAGGAAAAATTGGATGAAAAGATTGTGGAATTACCTAAAACTCGATCAGAGGAACAGGTGGCCGACATCCTCACCAAAGCAGTCTCAAATCGAGTGTTCGTAAGATTTTTGGACAAGTTGGGCATGTGCAACATCTATGCACCAACTTGAGGGGAGTGTTGAATTATTCTACATACCACCGTCAATCAGACCGTCATTTATGCTTCACCTACTCCTCTACTATTTTCTCTGTCAATTCTTCAATCCTTATTTTGTATAAATAGATGTATCATTGATTATAACAAATAAGAAAAACTTAATATAGTTTCTTCAATTCTATTTCTAAGAGAAGTGTACTACTTCAAGTAGTGAAAAAATATATAGTAAAATTGGTAATGGGTGTAGCATTACTCTTAAAAATAAGAAGAAAAAACAATGAGAAATAGCAATGCCCCAGTTAAAACAATGAGAACTAGCTAGCAATGCCCCAGTTTTCCCAAACCGACCTACTTTTCGAAAGTTTTTCCCAAACCGATCTACTTTTTTTTTAATTCCCAAAACGACACACTCGGTCTTTGAAAGACCGAGTTTAGCACAAAATAAGTCGGTTTTTCAAAGACCGAGTGTTAGAATTCGATTTTTTGAATTCTAACACTCGGTCTTTGAAAAACCGAGTTATTTTGTGCTAGACTCGGTCTTTCAAAGACCGAGTGTGTTATTTTGATAAATACTTTCAAAAGTGGGTCAGTTTGGTAAATACTTTCAAAAAGTGGGTCATTTTGGTAATAAGTTCTGAGAAACAGGGGTTTCTCTGTATTGATACAGTTAAACATCGAGAGTAATATAGAAGTTAAAAAAGAACCCTCATTGATTTTAATACTTATATTTTCTTTTCTTTTAATTTTTTATCGGTATCTCTAGGTCATCCGCAATAAACAGGATTCGAATTATAATGTAAGATATGTTAAAGGTTTTCTGCATTTTTGGTAATTGCAGATTAAATTGGTTTCGGAAGATGCATATGTTACTCAAAATCGTGTGGGTTAAGTTTCAAAGTACTAGATGTACTGAAGTATATATGCCTTCTACGTACAGTTGAGTAACCTAATTATCCAACTTTAGCTCACATTAGGCCCGGATGAAGATAATCTCTCCATTTATCTTCAGGACAAACCCAACTTTCCCACAAGATTAAGGAGGACGATGACGAGAAAGTGAAGCAAATGGCGGTGGTGGCAGCTTGTGGAAAAGTTGGGTTTGTATAGGATCGAACGGCAAGGAGTTGTGCAAGATCGAACGTGTGCGAAATCGAAGAGGGAAAGAGAAAATGAAATTTGAGATGGGGTTTCGGAGAGATAGGTTTCAGCGCGAGGGAAATAGGGTTTCGGCACGAGAGTGAAAGAGAAAGAAGGAAGTGGGGAGAGTGGGGTTTATTAATAAGGGGAAAAATCCCCGGCGTTTTAAAATGCCAAGTTATCGAACATATTCCGGCATTTTAGAAAAACGTCAGGGTATCCTTACACCCCGCTGGCGCTTTTTAAAAAACTCAGGGGAATTCCTATATCTTTTGTAGTGTTTACTGAGTTTTTATCTTTTATTTTTTGCTTACCCTGCTGCTTATGCCTCAGAGTTTGATGCATTGTGGAAGTGAGTTGAGTGTAACAATAAAAAGTAAATTTGAAGCCAATGATTTTAAATTGGTATTTATGTTTTCACGAGGTTATAAATTAATTATCAAATAACAATGCTCGACAGCTACAAATTGAAGTCGTGTAGTTTTGATTGTATGACTACCTCTCCACTATTATAATTTGAGAAAGATCGGCTTAGGATGATATCATTTCGATCAATTGTAATTTGTAAACCATGCATCAGCTACATTCGACAGGTCAATTCAGACTCAACTCCAGATGAGTTAAAATTTCTGATCATCTTTAAATTTGTATGAATGATGTTTTTTTTCTTTTATTTTGAGAAGAATAAAGAAATACTACATTTCATGCCATCGAATACCCACATGTAACATTAAAAAAAATTGTTCTACTGAATTTTTACTGAACAGGACAATGAAATGATAATAGAAAGAGTAGATTAATTAACAAAGTTACTCATCCTCTTACAAATTGTAAAAATATTAATCTCTCGCCAATTATCAAGTAACTAGAATTACAGCGAGCTCTATTCCGGTTAAACCAAGTAAAAACCTTTTAGGCACAAGATACTTGTAGTTCAAGTCCCCCCTTTTACATCAAGCTAGAACCTTTTTTCTCCCCAGAAAATGGAATGGTGGCACGAAAATTACTAATCGTAAAGTACGAAGATAAATGGAGAGATTATCTTCATCCGGGCCTAATGTGAGCTAAAGTTGGATAATTATGTTACTCAACTGTACGTAGAAGGCATATATACTTCATTACATCTAGTACTTTGAAACTTAACCCACACGATTTTGAGTAACATATGCATCTTCCGAAACCAATTTAATCTGCAATTACCAAAAATGCAGAAAACCTTTAACATATCTTACATTATAATTCGAATCCTGTTTATTGCGGATGACCTAAAGATACCGATAAAAAATTAAAAGAAAAGAAAATATAAGTATTAAAATCAATGAGGGTTCTTTTTTAACTTCTATATTACTCTCGATGTTTAACTGTATCAATTCAGAGAAACCCCTGTTTCTCAGAACTTATTATCAAAATGAGCCACTTTTTGAAAGTATTTACCAAACTGACCCACTTTTGAAAGTATTTACCAAAATAATACACTCGGTCTTTGAAAGACCGAGTCTAGCACAAAATAACTCGGTTTTTCAAAGACCGAGTGTTAGAATTCGAAAAATCGAATTCTAACACTCGGTCTTTGAAAAACCAACTTATTTTGTGCTAAACTCGGTCTTTCAAAGACCGAGTGTGTCGTTTTGGGAATTAAAAAAAAAAGTAGGTCGGTTTAGAAAAAACTTTCAAAAATAGGTCGGTTTGGGAAAAAAATCGACATTTTCACAGCCAACAGATGCTGGAGAAAGAGGTATTAGTTCGTTCATACAACTGTGTCAATCTGTTGGTGAATTTACAAATTTCTGACCAATCTGTAGATAAAGTTGTGAATTCCTGATTCATAACAGTAAAAGCACATAAATATATACACCATATTTTTATAAATTGATCCTGTTACGAGGAATGGAACTTTCATATTAATTTGTAGAAGAAATATTTTACAAAAGTAGATTACATATCCACACTTTTTATGCAATTAGTTGTACCTGCAGACAAAAATTCAAGTTATTCATGACCTTACATATGTATTATATGATGTAAATTTGTTATACTATGCTAGAAAATTATTTATTTTACAATCATTTGAGGTGAAGATGTAAAGAGCACTGGAAATTGTTAAATAAAAACACAAGAATACCCCATGTATAACAAAATAACTGATCACTTGAGATTAGGATTTTTCTTTTTATTTTAAATAAGTCTATGTTGCTGCTTTTTTCGGTGTGGGAACAATCAGATGATGTTGATTATTCGTTAATTAGGAACAATAAAGAATTTGACCTTTAGACTTTCAACGGTGTTGACTGTCTTTGACTGCGAATGACTTGACGTTCTGACCCGTTTGCGCCGTAAGATTTAATTCGTGTGGTGACAATCGTCTCCAATGACCTGCAAAAAGTCTGAAACACCGGAATTGATCCCAGCGACAGACCCTCCGATACTCAAGTCAGAAATCAAGAAGAATATGAGAGAGTTTTTGTGGAGCAAAATATTGATTACCTCTCTCTGGCGAGGGTAGGGGGTATTTATAGTCGCCTTGGGATAGTTTTGAGATCCTCATTTATCACTACTTCTTGGTGTTTTTATATAAGAAATAGAGTTTAAATTCCTTCATGATAAGAGATTTAGTTTTAAACCGCCTCTTAGGGATGATTATGAATTTAAATAACTCTTTAAGTGATATGGGTTTATTTATAATGAGCTGTCACCCAGACCCAGAAAGGCATACCCGTTTTTGGATTATCGGGCATGAAAGAGGCCCAAATTTCCCTTCATGGACCTGTTTATGGGAAAATTTACCATTTTACCCCTGAGAGCTTTAAGATTCCTGCCCGATTTGAATTGTTCCTATTTAGTTCTAATTTTACCCATATCACAAGCCCCCCACTTCTGAAGACTAAGTTTCACAGCCTTTAGGGAGTAGTTTGCCAGTTTTTCAGCCTATCGGAGTTCTCGGAGAAATTTAGATCTTGCTTGAGGTGTAACAGTGTTCTTCTGAACTTATAAAACCCAAAATTATTTCTAGAATTTTCTGGATTTTTGAAGATATTTCTAGAAATTTCTAAATTTTTCCTAATTGTTAATCATTTTTCGATTTTTTTATTCAATTTCTAAATTCTTATAATTAATATTCGAAATTTTCAATTAATTATTCTAAATTAATAATTATTTTTTTAGAATTTAATAATATTTTTTCCGAATTAATAATTATTAATTTAGAATTTTTAATTAATTTTTCACGAATTTTAATTATTTTTTGGGGATTTTTAAATATTTAACTTGATTTAATTATTAAATATAGAAATTAATTAAATCCTGACGATGTGGCACCATCTAAAGCATTGATTGCGTTGCACATGAAATTCGAGGAGACTGAACGGTGTCCCGACGTTGACCGGTCAATGCTTCGTTGCCCATTTTTCGTTCGGTTCCTCGTCTGCTCAGCGCTGCGACGAGCGTTGGCGAACAATGCGGCAAACATTGGCGAACGTTTGGCAAACGATGACGAGGCAACACTTGGTGTTTGACCGTTGACTAGTCAACACTAGTTTTGGTCTCGTTTCTTTCGGTTCTTCATCTGCTCGATGCGCTCTGGCGAACAATGGCGAACAGTGCGGAGAGCGTTGGCGAACGATGACGATGCGACACGTGGCGTCTGACCGTTGACTAGTCAACGCTACATTTGACCTCATTTCTTTTGGTCCTTTGTCTACTCGGCGCGCTCTGGCGAATGATATGGCGAACGAAGGCGAACGGTGTGGCGTGCGTTGGCAAACGTTTGGAGAACGATGACGAGGTGACACATGGTTTTTGACCATTGATTGGTCAACGCTAGTTTTTATTAGTAACTAATAAGGGTATCACCTTTAAATACCTTTGATATCAGAGTTTGCATAATACATTGTTTTGGATAGAAGTTATAATAACTCAAATGGCTAATCTTTAGAGTTCTCATGTATTTCCCTTCATTAAGGTCTATATATATGTTGGACCATATTATGTGTCGAAGAATCCTTTTGTTTATATCAGCACAACCATGAACTGGATAGAAATTCCAGCCTCAAGTGTTTGTTTCATTGATCTGATCTGATACTTTGATTACATCACTTCAGATTCATCTACTGTTAATTTTTCTTTCTGCAAAATCTGTAAGATGTTTTCATTAAATTTCTATATTCTTCGGTACGTTCCCTTTCTAGTGGCCGTCAACAATGTGCAGAATGGGTAAGTTACATACATTATGTTCGTATAGGCCAAGAAAGTAACCGAAGGAACTTAAACATTTTTTGTTGGTTCTTTTTTAGCATCGTTTGTTTCTTAAATAAACTTTGGTTAATTCATAAATTCACAGAATCACCACCCCCCTTCCCACCCACAAACAACCCGCCCCCATTGCTCACAGAAAATAATCATTAACCTTAGGCTTGAGATAAAATTGAACAAGTTATATGCTGCAATTAAATTGATAATAGAGGCACATTTCTCAAACGTTATTCCAGTTTGGATATATAATGAACCAAGATTACACAAAACACAAAACATGAACTAACAATCTTACCATCATTTTTGGGATCGTAAAGTTATTACGAACCTTGCTTTCCTTTTTAAGGATCGTAAAGTTATTACGAACCTTGTCTCCCTCCCTCGCCGGGGCTATTACAAGGCTCGTCCCCGCCCTTTCTCAGCGGCTCCGTCTTTGAATTGGATTTTGGGTAAAAATCCAGACTGTTTTATATCATATTTCTCCCGTGGTGCGAGGGAGCTAGCTTTGCACTCCCGTATTTCGGATCCCCTATTTCTCCCTGAAAGAGCTGCAGTTTATTTTAAGGCCCCTTCTTTATCTTATGATTATCCTTGTGTTTTGAAGATCTCTGTCCCCATACTTTCTGCGGTATCTTTTCATTTTCCAGGATGCTTATTCTCTTGGCATCAACATCTAGGGGTCCAGTCATGGCTCTATCATATCCTGAGGGCGTTCAAACTTTTCGTGCTCTCCCTTCCCCTTAAGCATCCTTTAAGTCTTCATGCTCCTTCTTTTCCCCGTTGGGCCGGCTACTCCAAGACCATTCATTCTGCCTCATCGATTGCTCCCAACAGTCTCGGTTCCCCTTCGTGCCCTATCTCAGTAGGCGCTTCATCATCGGATCTTGCGGCATTTTCGTCCCCTTCTGTGAGGGTAGCACCTCCCCCCGTCAGGCGAGGCTACAACAAGAAAGTTTTTGACCATTCGAAGATCCGAGTGAGTGCTCGGCTTCTTGCGAAGAAAGCAGCTTCCGCGTCTACTCTTCAGCTAGGGCACTGGTGAGTCTTGCCTTCTCGTTGGCTTCACTGTTGTAGGCAGTGCATTTCCTCCGTGGCGCTGCTAGAGTCCCTCTAGACTACTAGTGGAGTTGTATGCCGTCGTGGGAGGAGTTTTTATCCTCCATGGTCTTGGATCGGTCGCTTAGGTTCCCTTCCTCACTCGAGTGCGACGGTCTAGCTCTGGTATCCTTCTCATTGCTCGCTTTTCCGGGCCGTTTGCTCCGCTTTCGGGTAACGGCGTGGTGCATCTTGCTGTGGTTCCACTCTCTGCTTTGCTGATGTTGAGTCTGTCATTGTATTTCTTAGTAGCTCGCTTATTGTATTTTTTACTTGCTCGCTTATTTCTGTTTTACATCTTGTAAAACCATTGACTATTTGTATTGTTTATTAACTGTTTTATTGATTAATATATATTTTTTGATGGCTGGAGCCGTTTGGCTCTATCCGATTCATAAAAAAAAAACAATCTTACCATCATTGGTTTTATAAAAGAGAAATAAATAAAAATACAATGAATGAGATGCAACTTATCCTTCAGTCTAAACCTTTCAACCAACCAAGCTGCAATTTCGTTTTCAGAAAGTGGAATCTCATCGAGTATGAAACTCTGAAGGACCCATGCCAAATACATGGTCAAGAAAACATACATTCCGTATGTTTTGTTCAATTAGGTTTTTCAAGTTGGCAAACTGAACAATCAATACCTCATAAATCTTTACAAATCATAGATTGACTTTGTAGAAAGAAAATTACATGAATTTATTATCGATCTATATATATGACCTTACAAAATACATATGGAATTTAACTGGATTGAGAGTGCCTTCTTGTTATCAAATGCTTATATTTAAAAATTGTGTTTACTGTAACATCTTTACTACAAAAATGTTGCATGTTGATATACTAAATCATAATTATACAGAAGAAGAAAAAATGTATATATGGAGATGTTCTGCCGAATTTTTTATTGATGTTGTAATATATCTTTGGATAAAGTCTGTACAATTTGTATAGGAAGTATACTAGTATATGTATATTGAATCAAAATTTTATGGTGTAAACAAATTTTGAATTCTCGATCTCTTGTTCGGTAGTGAAGAGTCTTTTTCTTACCTTTGGACCAAAGTCGCAGTCTTAACAATGGGATATTGTAAAGGTAATCTACAAGTCAATTTCTCAAATTTTTTCTACTACATTATTATGTGATCACAGCCTTTTCTCTTTCAAAGAATTGGTCTTCCATTTTGTCATGCTAATCGATGTCATGCTTCACTTGGATTCGTCCTCCTGTGATGCAGGAGATTACGTGACGACTCATCCATAATCACTAATACACAGCTAGTAATTTCTCAGCCATAAATAAATAGTAAGAGCATCTGCAGTCGTCGTCTATTTTTCCAAATTTTTCAAAAAATGAGAAAGAAAACACTGCAGTCGTTGGTTAAAAATTCAAAATTTAGATTTTTTGTAAATAGTAGACTGCTAAATATGGCAAAAAAAAATTGGAATTTTGAAAAATATAGCAAACGGAAGAAGATTTATCGTCTGTTGTATCGGACGAAAAAATAAATTTCGTCAGAGAGAATTTTTCTGTTCTCAAACGTATCAGACGATGAACTAAACTTCGTCCATGATCAAATTTGCCCACCACATTCCTAGGACGATGTTCGATGGGTTTGTTGTCCCTTGATTTTGGATTTTTTTTTTTTTTTAAATTTTAAACTTGGATGGACAGGAAAAGAATTCTCGTCCGTTCTAATATTTCATTAAAAAAAATTATTTCAAACGAAAATTTGTCTTTCGTCTTCGAATGCGCATTTTTTGGCAATCAACGACTACAGCGCAAAGCTATTTTTGCCATTTCCATTTGCCAAACACCCAAAATTTGACTCAACACGACTACAGATGCTCTAAACAATAGTATTTCCTCAGTTCTCACTCATAACACGCAACTTCCCTGCTAGGTGCCTTTTTTGGGGTGCTAAATTATTTATTGCTTTCATAGTCGATTACCACTAGCATATATTGGTATAAATATCCAAAATCCGGATCCGACCCGGACCCGGCATTGGACCGGAACTGACCCGGCCTATTTGGGTCCAGGTCTGGGTCCTAAAATGGGACCCTTTGTACTTTCGGGTTCGGATCCGAGTTCGCTCAAAAGAGACCCGACCCAACCCGTTAAAAAAAACCAAAAAAATCAACATAAAAATAAATATTCTATCATCATCCATCCCAACCTTCCTCCTCAATTCTAAATCTTCATCTTCCAAACTCAAAACTTGTGCCTTTTCTTCTTTCCTCTATTCTAAATCCTCCACTTGCCATCTCCGCTTGTCGCTCACACTCCCACTCCTACCTGAACGGGTAGGAATATTTTAATAGGACCCGGAACCGTACCCGGTCCTCACGGGTCTGGACCTGGGTCCAATTTTTGGATCCGTAGGTCCGGATAGTGAAGGACCTGACCCGACCCGATACCAATGCTAATTACCACCAAAGTAATAATAATAATATTAAACTCACTTTCATAATTATGTTATGATTCCTTTTCTGAATTTTTTCCTAAACTGTCCCACTTTTTGAAAGTTTTTCCCAAACTGCCCTACTTTTTTTTAATTCCATAAACGCCATACTCGCTTTTTGAAAAAGCGAGTCTGGGATAATTCTCGCTTTTTCAGAAAGCGAGTCTTAGGTTTTAGAATTTGTGCATACCAAGACTCGCTTTCTGAAAAAGCGAGGGGATTTATCCCATACTCGCTTTTTCAAAAAGCGAGTGTGGACGTTTTTGCCCAGCTACACACGCTTTCTCAAAAAGCGAGGGGATTTATCCCAAACTCGCTTTTTGAAAAAGCGAGTGTCGATTGGGGATTTAGCACCCACGCCCGATATCAGATCTCACCTTCTCTTTAATTCTCTATCTTCCTCCTCCTCTTCTAACCCCGAAACCCTAACCCATCTCTCATCTCATTTTCGTCAAAGAACCACCGAAATTTGTGGATTAACCCTTAAAATTGCTTTGAAACCCCTAAACCCATCTTCCGAAACATCCAAATTTTGAAATTTTGATATACTTGAAGAGGAAAGCAACTTCAACTATTTTACCCAAATATCTACGGCTATATCCTTTCAAATAAGCTTATGAAGGTATGATTCTTATTGTCCTATTATTTTGTTAATTTTCATAGGTTTTGTTTATGGGTAGATAATAACTCGTATTTTGGTATAAATAAACGTAGCTATGGATTTGGAGATTCCTATTTGGTTATACTTTGGAGGTGAAATAATTCGTGATCCAAAGATCGGTTGTTGTTATAGTGTGGTGGATCCTGAAATAGTTTGGGTACCTCGTACCATTACATTGGCAGAATTAGTTGAGAAAATTTATGAAGTTACTAATTAGGATAGGGATCAATGGAATTTTGAAATTTTGGCTCAATACGCAGCAGGTAGAGGAGATGGTCAGTATTTTATGACAGTACCCGTATCTACTGATAATGATATGAAGTCAATAATTGCTAGGACACTTGATCCCAATTATACTTGGTCTGCATTAAAGTTATATATTCAGTAAATTCAAATGTCGAATGCTCAGCCACATGATATTCCTAGTTCAAGCTTTGTAAGAATAGTACCACACAGCAGATGAGGTCTAACCCCGTTCAAACTTCATAACAAAATCCACTGTCCTCACAAGAAAACACCTTCACAAACCCGAATTCTACAGATGTTGAGTTGCCACGCCAACCTAGTCTGGTTCATAACTATGTTCCAAATGACACTGTATTTGAACTCTTTCAAAATGCTACCATTAATAACGACTTATTAAACGATAATGAAGAAGATGAAGAAACAGATGATGAAGTGGATGAGAGAGTAGAAAATGATGATGGAGACGAAGATGATGATGTAGCAAATGTAAATCCTACGAACAGCAGTTCTAATGAAGTGAGAGCTACTGATAGCTATGCCAATGTTAACTCTCATGTTACCGAGGAGATGACACAAAGTGCTAGAGTACACCAAGTTCCACAAGAGTCGTCTGGTTCATCCAATGTAGATGAATTGTACATTGGACATGAGTTTGTAAGTAAAGAGTCGATTCAACAGGTTGTGAAGCTGTATTCTATCAAGAAACATCGTGAATTCGTCACATTGAAATCTTCACCGTCACTGTACACTGTTAAATACAAAATGGCACCTAGACAACGTACAATTGAGGAGATCGTGCAAGGTCCCCTAGGAGTAAGTGATGGTGGATGCCCTTGGAGATTACGAGCAATTGTTCCAAAAGGCGGGACAAATTTTGTGGTGCAGAAGATAGTTGGGCCTCATACTTGTACGAATCCCACGTTGAATCAGGACCACCGTAAGTTGATTCTAACCATGTTTGTAGTTTGATTGTGGGTGTGGTGAAAAAGGATACTGGTTTAACACCGCGAGCAATTATTGAGATAGTGAAAGTACAATATAATTATCAGATTTCATATAAGAAAGCTTGGATTGCAAAACAAAAGGCAATTGAGAGGTTGTTCGGTACCTTCAAAGAAGCATACACGAAGTTGCCTTTTCTACTATTAACAATTCAAGCAGCAAATACAGGAACTGTTGTCCACTGGGATAAATATGAGTCTACTCCTAGCGAGAAAACATTCAAGGGAGTATTTTGGACATTTGGTCCTTCGATTGAAGGTTTCAAGTCTTGCAGACCTGTTATTAGTATTGACAGAACTCACTTGTACGGTAAGTACATGGATTGTTTGCTAATTGATGTTTCCCCAGATGCCAATGAATTCTTATTTCCATTTGCATTTGCATTGGTTGATAGAGAAAGTATAAATACGTGGACATGATTCATGAGTTGCATTCGGTATTATGTCGCCGATCACACTGAGTTGTGTATTATCTCGAATCGTCATGCTGGTATATTGTCTGCTATGGATTTGCAAAATGGAGCTAGGAATGAACTTAATGCATATCATCGTTATTGTATGCGTTATTTTGCTAAATTTGGTAGCAAGGCATTGCGGAAAAAGGCCAAAATTATAGCATGTCAAAACTAACCCAAAAAGTTTATGGCCAAACTTGCTGAACTTGAAACCATAAATGTCAAGGCGGCTAATTGGTTGAAAGAGAAGCTGGTTCAGAAATGAGCACTTTATGAAGATGAAGGTCGAAGATACGGCATAATGACTACGAACCTGTCAGAAGTCTTCAATTCAGTCTTGAAAGGTGTCCGTAGTTTACCGGTAACTGCGATTGTTGAGATGATCTTCTATCGTCTAAACTCTTACTTTACTACTCGTCGACAGGAAGCCAGTAAGCTTTTATCTAAAGGAACGATTTTTGGACATGAGGTTATAATATTTCATCATCAACCTGGAGTTTTTTCCGTGAGAACGGGTATACGCATGGTAAGTGGAGAAAGGAAGGGTGGGAACTTGCACACTGTGAACTTGGGTACGAAAACATGCACATGTATGAAATTTTATCTATATCATATTCCATGTTCTCATGTATTGGCAGCTTGTGCATATAGTGTAATCGATCACAAGTCTTTTGTTGATAAATTTTACCTTGTCACATCATTAGCACAAATATGGGCTCCCGTGTTTCATCCTATTCTAGATCCAGCATATTGGCATACTATTGATGGACTACGACTCGTACCTGATGCTAGTTTGTGACGTTCAAGGAAAGGCAGGCTTAGATCTACGAGAATTTGTAATGACATGGATGTGAGAGATAGGTCTAACAGGGGTACAGGGATGAAATGTTCCAAATGTGGTTTGCATGGACACAATAAGCGGCGATGCATTAATAGTGGAACTCAAAATATTTAATCAATGTATGCTTGTAATTGTACTATTTAATTTGGACTTTGTAATTGTACTAATTGGTATGAGTTTAATTTTGAAGAATGAGGTTACAAAATTTAATTTTGAAGAATCGTTAGTCTTCATTTCTTATGTAAGAGTGTGATTGTTGCGTGATGAGTATTGTAAGCAAATATGAAGATTTCATTTTCATAGCCTACACTCGCTTTTCTGAAAAGCGAGTCTGATAAAGATCTCCTCGCTTTCTCAGAAAGCGAGTCTTCAGCCTGTATGTTTTTACAAGCAGACCGAGTAAGCGAGTCTTGTACAAAATAACTCGGTGTTTCAAAAAGCGAGTCTGGAGTTGAGTGTTATCCAGATATCAAGCCTTTCTCTGGATTTCACCTAGCCTACATAGTCACTTTCTGAAAAAGCGTGGAAGTATTAACTAGGCTCGCTTTTTCAGAAAGTGAGTCTTGAGTCTGCTTGTAAAAAAACATACAAGCTCAAGACTCACTTTCTGAAAAAGCGAGTAAAGTGAAAACAACCTCTCTTTCTCAGAAACCGAGTCTTAAGTAGATAGTTTTCCAGAGGTGAGGGTCTTCTCTGAAAAACATACCACTCCACAGTCGCTTTTCAAAAAAGCGATGTGGTTTCACCTAGACTCGCTTTCTCAAAAAGCGAGTTTAGAACACCTCGCTTTTTCGAAAAGTGACTGTGGAGTACTATGTTTTCCAAAGAAACCCTCACCTCTGGAAAACGAACAGCACAACACTCGCTTTCTGAAAAAGTGAGGTGCTCACACCTAGACTCTTCTGTACACATAAAACAACACCAAAACATCTTCAGGTGGGACATGAACCCTACAAACTTAACAGCACAAACTCTTGAATTGCTTCACCACACTTAACCCAACTTCAACAATGCATACAAACAATTCAACTCCAAATAAAACATATGAACAATTTAACTTCATCCATACATTTATTTCAACTTCACCAATACATCAATTTCTCCAAACTTCACAAATCCACCACATTTCAACTGAACCCAACTCACACAAAACCACATAATTAAAACATCACACACTCACACACCCCATACCAATATTTCATACTTCATATATTCCATATTTTATATCGTGAGTACATGATTGATACAAAGAACAAATAACATTAACAAATTAATAATACAAACAAGTTAAAAAAAAATACAAAGAAGCTTCACGGATCAGGGGTGAAGAATGTGGGAGGTCTCCGTTGCCGTTTACCTCGTGGTGGAGTGGCCTGTGTCACACCGGACATAATTATCGAATTCTCTGCCTCTTGTTGTTGTGTCCCCTTAACTTGAATCTCAGTCTCTTGAACTTCATCCTCTTCTTCTTGCTCGTTTCTAGGACGACGTGGTGGTTTGCGGGCGACTTTCTTCATACGTGGAGCACGTGCACTGGTTCGATGAGCGGGAGTGTTTAGAATAGCATCCAAGGTCGCCCCCTCTCCCACATTATCAGCTTGTGCATGACAAGATGTCAATATCTCGCGTGCAAAGTCCTTAACCGCATCGGCAACATTGCTACTCAACATAACAACACATTTTTTGCCCATACTCCAAGTCTGGCTCATCTACAAAATATAATAAGTTGAAATATTAAATGTAGTGAATGTATATGTAAACCAAAACACTATAATAACTTTGATGAATACAACAGTACTTAAAAACTTAAAATCATACGAAGAGCCAATACCTTCGGTTGAAACATAGGCAAGTTCATCGCATATAGATCTGCTGGTTCGGCTGCCGGTCGACGAGTCGGGACCACCACACCTGTAGGCGTCTGTCCTATCGGAGATATATATCACCTCGTCATCCTCCCGTACCAGCCCAAATAATTCTCATGCACCGTTTGATCAAATGGAGGAATGTTACCAATGATTTCCTCGAACCGGTGCAGATTTCATCTCTCAACATATGTCGAAAAGCTGGCGACCCAATTATGTCCTGATTGTCGACCCATTCCAGTGATTGAATGCATATCCGCATTGAATGGTTCGACAACAGGAATCATTTGATGTAGACCAAATTGATGAAGCACTCTATTCACATAATAGAACTCAACTGTGCCGAAGTTGATTAATGGTGCTTTCGTTAGCCACAGATCACGCCTGTACAAGAAAATAGGCGGTAGTCGAGCAAGACGTGCCTCCGTGTAAGGCATCCACACTATGCAATCATCTGCCAACCTGTCCAACTCATCACGAAAGTAGGTCAGGCACCTGTTGGGGTTGGTAGTCCATGTAAGATTGCCGGACCAGTACACACCAAGTGGAGGTAACATGTGCTGGTCCTCGGGGAGATGGATCAAGTGGGGTGATTGCTTCTGCACTACAGGCCGACCCACGTGAATATGCTCCCTACTCCACACTTGTAGCAATATCATTGGTCCATTCATCTGCACGGAACCAAGACTACACAAGCACAAACTCCTGTAGTGGGATGATAAGGCGGCACTACCCCAACTGTACTGACTGACTCGTCCCAGATCTGCAATCAGTGAGAGGTACATCAAGGGGACAGAGTGTCCGGTGGAATTTGGGAACAACACCCCTCCAAACAGTATCAGAATATAGGCCCTGCAGTAGCACTGGACCTCCTCATCAGTGGAATCATCGTTCAATCAGTTCTTGAATCTATCTTTTAACCACTTCAACCGAATTTGTTTTCCATTCACTGCTCCGGCCTCCACTTCGACACCGAGATACTGTTCCACTAAATATATCGGGTCAAAGTCCATTGAGCCTGTCACTGCCTACCCATCTCTAGAAGGTCGGTGAGTACAGAGACGTCCTGCAGCGTCACTGTCATTTCCCCAACTGTCAGGTGAAAGCTGTGTGTTTCAGGTCACCATCTCTCAAACAGTGCTGTAAGAAGAAGCCGATCACACTTGATGGAGCTCATCAGTGCAATACCATACAGTCCACAATCCCTTAGGATCTGGTGAATCCGTGGGTGCATAAGTAGTGGATGACCCCCACGAAATGTACATTCCTTCGAATCACCTTCCTACACATTCTTCGAACGATGATGTGACTGAAGAGTAAGGAGTATGGGGTCGAGGGGACCTGGACCTCCAAGGGGAATGTAAGATGAAGAAGGGGTCGGAGAAGAAGTACCTGCCACATTTGGATTACTTGGGACCTGTACAACAACAACAACATTTACATCAAAAGACCAATATAACATTTAATTGTATGATAATGAAACAAATCAAACATAGAAAATTATAAGCTTACATTAGTGCGCACGGTACCACCATGACGACCACCACGTCCACCGCGAGGAGGTGGGCCAAAAGATGTACGTGGTCCATCGTTGCGAGGAGGTCTACTACTAAATCCTTCCTCCACATTTCCCATTGTCCGTGCCATTTTTTAAAAAATAGAGTATCCTATAACTAAAAGCAATCGTTATTAACTTTACCAAATATATAATTAACAAATATAGAACACATACGAACATACAATCGTTATTAACTATATCCAAATTTTACACCCAAATTCGACCATTATCCACTTTTTAAAACTAATACACCTCCACCGACACTATCCAAAATTTACACCCAAATTACCCCCACATTTTACCCCGATTTTTCCACAATTCGACACTGTCCATATTGTACCCCCAATAATATCAAACAATTTCTAACTAAATAATTCTACATATATATACAACATTAAAAAATATAGAGTTTGAGAAATATACCACATTCTTTAGCCAAGATGTGAACCAATACACCTCCACTGCAACCCTCACCCCCAAATTTGAACAAGTACACGGCAATTACCCCCAAAATCGAAGCAACCCCCAAAAACAAAGTGGCCAATTGAACGGAGATGAGATATTGAAGTATTTCGTGAGTGATTCGACGAAATTTGATGGATTAATAGCTTAAATCAGAGCGAGAAGATATTGGGTTAGGGTTTCGTGACGAAAAGAAGAAGGAAAAAGAAAAGAGTGAGATCTGTTTGCGAGGTGGAGGTTTAAGACCCAAACGACACTTGCTTTTTGAAAAACAAGTTTGGGATTAATTCCCTCACTTTTTCAGAAAACGAGTCTCCAGACTCACTTTTTCAAAAAATGAATATGGCGTTTAGAAAATTTTAGAAAAAATAGAACAATTTGAAAAAAACTTTTAAAAAGTGGGACAGTTTGGAAAGAAATTCTCCTTATCTTGACAACCATTCTAGAAACTTCACATTTAATGTCTCTCCCCAAATATCATACCAAATCCCTGCCCTTTCAGCTTTCCCCACGTTAGAAACCGCTCACCCCATTCTCGGACCTTCCCACTCTGAGTCTCAAAATCAAACTTTTCAACTATTTCCTTTTCTACATATATAAAAAAAAAAAAAACATTTCTCTCAGAATCAGGAACCCCATCAACCACTCATGGCCAGTTCCAAACAACAACAACAACAACTGCAGCAGCAGGACCATGGGCCCCACATCCTGATCATCCCCTTCCCAGCTCAGGGCCACCTCCTCCCCCTCCTCGACCTCGCCCACCTCCTCTCCCTCCGCTTCCACCTCCCCATCACCGTCGCCGTCACCACCCTCAACCTCCCCCTCCTCTCACCTCTCCTCTCCTCCTCCCCTACCGTCCATCCTCTCGTTCTTGAATTACCAAAGTACCCTTCCCTCCCGCCCAACGTCGAAAACGCCAAGGACATCCCCCCTTCCACCTTCGCCTTCCTCATCCACGCCCTCTCCTTCGTCTCCCCCCAGATCCTCTCCTGGGCCCACCAAACCCCCCTCCCTCCAACCCTTATTGTTTCGGACTTTTTCTGCGGGTGGACCCAGCCGCTTGCACGTGACTTGCGTGTTCCTCGCATCACCTTCTCACCTTCTGGTGCCCTTACGCTTTGCATTTCCAACTACCTGTGGGACAAAATGCCGTCCTTTACTGATACTTTGACGTTTGATACTCTTCCCAATTCGCCTACGTACGAGTGGGGACAGTTGTCTAGTCTCTACCGTTCCTATGTGGCAGGGGACCCACTGTCGGAGTTTCTCAAGGATAGTTTCCGGGCTAATCAGGATAGCTGGGGTTTTGTTTATAACACTTTCGAGGATTTGGAACGGGTTTATTTGGAGCACTTGAAGACCGAATTGGGACACCCCAGAGTGTGGGCGGTTGGGCCCTTAAATTTAGTTGGTGCAAAGCGGGGGGAAGAAAATGCATTTCACAATTCTGTTGCGGCGGCGGCGGTGAAAAACTTGATGGCATGGATGGATGGGCAAGAGGAGGGCTCGGTTGTCTACGTCTGCTTTGGCAGTCTGGCCGTGCTATCCGAGGAGCAAGTGGTGGCATTGGCGGCGGGACTGGAGCGGAGTGGCGCCCGGTTTGTCTGGAGCTTTAGGGGGCCAGCTGGAATCCCGGATGCTGGGTTCGAGGCGAGGACGGAAAAAAGAGGGAAATTGATTAGAGGTTGGGCCCCACAGGTGGAGATATTGAGTCATCCAGCTGTTGGTGCATTTTTGACACACTGTGGGTGGAATTCGGTGCTAGAAGGAATATCAGCTGGGATGGCAATGTTGTTGTGGCCGATGGGGGCGGATCAGTTTTACAATGCGAGGTTATTGGAAGAGGAAGTGAAGGTCGGAGTGAGGGTTTGCCAAGGGAGGGAGACAGTGCCGGATTCGGACAAGGTTGCACGAGTGGTTGCGGAGTCGGTGAGTGGGAGTAGGGAGGAGAGGGCCAGGGCAAAGGAGTTGCAAAGGAAGGCGTTGGCGGCGGTGAGTGAAGGTGGGAGCTCCTATAGAGCTGTGGGGGAATTGGTGGAGATGCTGAATAAGGAGAGAATGGCATGAAGAGAACATTTAGTACTATGGATTTTCACATAGTGATTTGGTACTTTGAATAGTACATTTCATTATTGAGAAATTAAATTATTTGTATGAAGGTTAATTTCTAGTCTGTTTGAATGAATTTGGGAGGAGAATCTGAATGAATAAAAATTCTGATGCTACTTAATTTTGTTTTGGGTGTGGGAGCAACAGATAATGAGTTTTTTTGATGAAGAGAAAACTCAAATCTCGTTCGCTGATCTGGTCCTATTGTGATGCTGATGTGTGATCAGATTTGGTGGATTGTGGAGATATTGACCGTCGTCAGATACCTACAAAAAAGTCTGAAACACCGGAAGAACTTCCGGCGACAGACCCTCCGACACTTCAAGTCAATAACCAGAGAATTAAGAGCATCCACAGTCGTTTTTCTCATATGGTATAAAATGGCAGCTACAGTAATAGCAAATGGGTTCGATCGCTGCAGTCGTCGTTTGCTATATTGTTTCTCATTTTTTAGAAAAACGCGAGCGACGGGGTATGATACCCTGTCTCACCGTTTAAAAGAAATTAAAAAATATTAATTACTTAATTAACTATTAAACTATATTAATTAACTAAATTAAATAATATTATATTAACTAAACCTAATTACTACACTACCTAAACCTACTGCAGCACTCTAATCAGCATTAATTATGCCAACTTTGAAGACTGGATCCTTTTGGGTGGACGGGGTTTGATACCCCGGACGGGGTATCATTCCCCGTTTGAACCATATTTAAAAACAAAATTGCGTTTAATTAGAGTTAATTAGAGAGACGGGGTTTGATACCCCGTCCGGGGTATCATTCCCCGTCCGTCCGCTTTTTTAAAAAAAAAAAATTTCAGAAATTAATGGGACGGTGTATGATACTCCGTTTGATACGATTAAAAAATATTTTTATCGAAAAGACGGGGTATCATACCCCGTCCTTTATAATATGAGAAAGCTCGATTCGTTTCTCATATTTGAGAAATGGAAATAGAAACTTTCTCAAAATATGAAAAAATGAGAAACGACTGCAGCACTACTTTTCGATTCGTTTGCTATAATTTGAGAAAGTGGGAATTATAGCAAACGACTGTGGATGCTCTAAGAGAGGCTTCAGTGGTGAAATTGGGATTACCTGATTAGTATAAAGGTAGGGCTGTATTTATAGGTTAGCGGGAACCTGATTTAGAGAATATTCCCCGATCCCCCTGATTAGGAGGAGAGACCCGATTTATGTTAAGTTGGACTTGGGCGATGGGCCCATAAACGGCCCACGAGCTGTTAGGAGATCTCCTCGAGATTTGTGATAGGATCGAGTGGTGCAGATCGTCCGCTATTTTTACCCTCATCATAAGCCCTCCACTCGCGGAGGTGACCTTTTAGTCTTCTTCAATGAGTAGTTGACTCATTGAGGGTGTTGCGTAGACAATGGTGATCTGCACGGGTTGAAATCGGAAGCATTCCGCTGTGGTATGAATCTACGGAAAGTATGAGGACGGCTATCATGTCGAGGCTGAAAGTGAGTCCCCAATGCTCGAGAACCTCGTTAGGGTCAGACTCAGACGTCACGCCAGGGGCACAACGATCGGGAGACCTTGTAAGGACTGAGGATCGGCTTCGGATGCTATGTCGAGAGCGTAGCGAGTTGACCTGTGAGAGCTCCTCATGTCGGTCGGCCTCGAATGCCACGCCGAGGGCACTTTAGGAAATCAAAAAAATTGCATGTTCTATATATACAACATCATTTCTTTTATTTCTCTTCACTAATTCACTCAAATCTCTCTACTATCTCTCAAATCTCTTCACTATCTCTCAACAAATCAAGTTTCTACTGCATTTTGCAAGGATAAACAATCAACAACAATCAAGTGATCAACAATAACAATCAACACTACTACAAGCTCTCAAGTCTCAACTCTCTCAACTTTCATTCTTCAAACTTCAAACATTCATACGGTATTTAGTATATGTTTAATTTGTAGATTTAACGTAGTTGATTATTATCATCTATATTTCTTAATTAGTTTGGGTTTTCTTGAACTTCTTCTTCTCATTTTTTTAGATTTATTTATAAACTAGGTTTGCCCGTTGACACGTGCCTACGGCACGTCTTCGGAACAGTGCACCTGGTTTGATTATATAATATAGTTTTGGAGGTCCAGCAAATTAATTGAAGTAGCAAACATATTATATGAGGAAGCAGTATATCTACCTTTAAGTTCAACCATCGCCTTCTTGATCATTAGCTTGAACTTACCTGCAATGCATATAGTTTGCTACAAACACTGAATAGAGTTTTTTTTAACTTCAGCATCACTTTTAGATACTTGTAATCGTTATGCAAGGACATTATTATATAGGTTTTATAGAGCCTACTCTAATCCCATAACCAATACGAACATGTCTAAATACAATGGTAACACAAGTGCAGGTATGAAGGTATTTACAATACCAATAATCTAAACATTTATTTGTCTGAGTCTCAGTTTGCAATTAAAATGTCTCTTATTATTATTTCAACCAAAATGAAATACATGAAGTTCTCAAAATTCTAATCCAAGCTAATCATTTCTTTTATCTCCACTTTGCCTTCCCATTGCACCTTTATAAAAAAAAATCAAAATGGATAAATAACAAATTTACTTTAGCTGTATTTCTTGAGTGAAGAGTCTGCACCATTCACTAGTAAACTCCAGTCATCCCAATCCTATATATCAAAACATACACTAAAAGTTCTTATATGTTATATTATCCATGGTTTCTAATAACCAGTGAAGGGAACAGTTCACGATAATATTTTTTTTTGTAGTAAAGAAATTATTGTTGCATATTTGCCAAGTTATTTTAGGTTGCTGGTCAGCTTACCCGTCCTGCTATGGTATGGAAGTACAAATTGAGGCCATCAAATAATCCATCACTCACTTGTGTACATCTTAAATCAAAACCAATAAAAAAACTCATCAAATAAATCACTAAATTAAAAAAATTTAAACCCAAAAATAAAATAATCATACCTCTCTGAACTTAGATCCCATGCACACACAATTTGAGTCAGCAAAAAACTAAGTAATCCCCTGCACACAAAAAACTAAAAATTAGAATTAGAATTCGGTTAATGAGATGAAATTAGAGTCATCGCATCGCATATAGAGCCTCTCGATTCGGTGGAGGAGAGTCGCCGATACAGAGTCGCTTGATATTCGCGCTCGATTTGGTGGAGAAGAGTCACCGATACGGAATCAGCAGCGGAACAGATATTGGCGAAGACCTCTTGATTGGGGTTCGACATTGGATTTGGATTTGGATTTGCTTTGAGATTTTCAAAATTTCAAATTTTCAAAAGTTCAAAATTTCAAAATTTCAAAATTTAAATTTTTTTATTTTAAAAAATTTTTAAAAATTTATTTTTTTTATTTTTTTTAAATTTTTTAAATATTTGTTAATTTTTAAAATTTTTATAATTTTTAAAATTTTTAAATATTTGTTAATATTTTTAATTTTTATAAATTTTTTTAAGTTTTTGATTTTTTTGATTTTTTTGAATTATTTTAAAAGTTTTTAAGTTTTTAAGTATTTTTTTTTAAATTTAAATTTTATTTTCTTAATTTTTTGAATATGAGAGAGAGAGAGAGATAATTAAATAAATAAAGAAGTTGTTTTGGGTGGGGGGATTTGAATTTGAGTTTTAGGGGAAAACTTTTGGAGGGAAAATGTATTTTGTGAGATTATATCTGGGTCTTTGATTTTGGGGAGATTGAAGGAGAGCCACTTGATAGCTTTCTTTGTGTTTTATTATATAGATTTGGTAAAGTGGTAAACATACATACACTACTCACTAGTTCTTGTTATTATTGTTTTTTTTAGTTGAGATAGATTGTTGTTCTTTTTAAATTTTGTTGTTTCTCTTTATTTAATTTTATTGTTTTAAATTATTAGTTGTCATACATTTAGTTGTTTCTTTTAATTTAAATTTTAAAACATACACTTATTTTCTCTCTAACTATACATACACTAGTTTTTAATATTTAAATGGCTTCTCATCGATCACGCGGTAGTAGACATAGTAGTCAAGAGTCTACTAGTTGTCACATTCCTTCCATTCCAATTCCATATATAGATTGTGAAGAAACATTCATGAATTATGATAGTTTTTCCGATTTGAATGAAACACACTCAAATCCTATAGAAATAGAAGATCATGTAGAACCACAACCATCGGAACAAACTCATTCTCTAACCCGTAAAACAAGAGGGACTACTTCCGAAGTACACAATTATTTCAATTTTGTCCCTCCACAAAATGATAAGACTGTAGGAGTAAAAATATGTAAGAAGTATCAAACACCATATAAGTTTAAAATAGGATCGGGCACGGGTACACTTCAACGTCACTTAAACAAATGTCAACCCGAATTTTCTAAAGACGATCTCACACAACAAAAAATACATCCTAGAACTGGTCAAGTAGATAGTCATGGCTACGATCACGATATCGTTCGTTGGGAATTAGCTAAGTTATTAATTAGGGGTGAATTACCATATTCGTTTGGTGAAAGTAGGTATGTAGAGACTTTTGCACAAACCTCCTTAAACCCCCATTATAAAAAGATTGCTAGGAATGTAGTTAAGGGTGATTGTAAATTAGTTTACAATGAGACTAAAGATTTTTTGATAGCAACACTAAACACTAGAGTTTCTTTGACATCGGATGGGTGGGTAGGAGTAAACGGCGTTCCAATGATGTGTGTAACATGTCATTGGATAGATTCGGATTGGGTACTTCAAAAGAGGATAATTTCATTTGAATTTGTTAGGTACCCACATAAAGGTGAAATTATAGCCACACACATTATGAAAGCATGTAATAATTTTGGTGAGAGGGGACCGCGATAGAAGTGGCGAGCGGGGGCCCGGAATTTGTGGAGATCGGGACTCAAGAGGGGAGTCCCCTGTTGCCGGTGAAGACAGAGGTAGAATGGGGGGAGAGTTACAACGTGAGCCGGGACGAGCGTGAGGCTGCAAGGACCTCTTCTGTATGAAGAGTGGGCACTTCATCTTTGGATAACATTGCAGACATCCCGCCCACTCGCAGTCGCTGCCTTGCCAAGAGGAAGAGGCAAAATCTCTCTCTTGACAAGGGGCGCATGCCAATGGCCTATCAGGACGATCTTGCAGGCTGTAAATCATCTAGGGTGTACCAAGAAAATTTACAGGACCTAGTTCGGTTTGGTGTACCCCCGTTTTCTCCGAATAAGCCTAAGATAGAGGCCGATGAGAAGCAGAATACTCTGTCGGAGAGTGACCTCGCTGTCATCCAGTATAAGTTTACATACTCTCGGAGTACATTTTAATACTCCCGAAACTGGGCTTTCATCCAACTGAAAAGCTGGCAGAGCGGCTTTGTATGTTCCCTTCAGATGCTTTTGTTTCGGGCCTGCGCCTTCCCCTTCACTCGTTCATCAAAGAGGTTTTGAACTGGCAGGGATAATTTCATGCTTTTGTTTCGAAGAAGACTAACACATACTTCCTCAAATAGGGTTTAAAGATAGAATTCATGAGAGACTGGAAAGTAGAAGGAGCATTGGTTAACCCAAACGGCATAACAAGAAACTCATAGTGGACCTCATTGGTTCGAAAGGCTGTCTTATGCACATCAACTTCACTCATTCGAATTTGGTGGTATCCACTGTGCAAGTCCAGCTTACTAAACACCGTAGCACCAAGAAGCTCATCAAGCAATTAATCAATCACAGGAATTGAAAATTTAGTCTTCACAGTGATCTCATATAAAGATCTATAGTCAACGCACATACGCCAACTGCCATCGACCTTTTTCACCATAATTACGGGAGAAGAGTAAGGACTGTGACTAGGTTGTATAATTCCTGACTCCAACATTTCATGAATAAGTTTTTCTATCTCAATTTTTTTTGACACAGGTGCTTATAAGGACGTAGACCAATAGGCTTGGGCCCTAGGAGGAGGGGAATAGCATGGTCACAGCTCCGATGAGGCAGCAGACCTATGTTTTCTTTAAGCACATCCCTGAAATGATCTAATAAAAGCTGTAAATGAGGGTGGATTTTATCTTCCTTTGCTGCATTACTAGGAGCACCAACCATCTGCAAGAGCCACCCAGTCTTCATCTGCAATAGAGCTTTGGACATGGACTTCGGAGTAGCCAATTCCAACTCCTGAGGGGAAATGCCAAGCAGGACCTGCTATTGTCCATCTAGTTGGAACTTAATCCTTTTCTCCTTCATATTCCAAACCACATCACCTAAAGTCTCAACCCATTGTGACCCCAAAACAAGCTGGCTAGTATCCATAGTCAACACATAGAAATTAGCTATAATGGAAACTCCTTGGCATGGGAAGGTCACCTCTTCACATAACCCCAAACACTAAAGTTGTTTCCCTCCGGCTACCATGACTTCCAAACGCATATGTCGATTGATTGGCAGGTGAATTTTCTGGACAGTTTGCTCATCTATGAAGTTGTGCATAGCTCTAGTGTCCAAAAAAGCACACACTAGCTTAGATAGTATAATTCCCTGGACTCTAAAAGTCCTTGGGTGATTACTCCCTATCAAGGTATGCAAGAAAATTGTAGCTTGCTCTGTTTGTTGTGCAGGCTTAAGTGACTTTAAATCTTCCTTCCCTTCCTCTGTTGCAGCAACCGGCTCCCCATCTGAGCTATTTCCAAGATCTCCTTCATCGTCATCCAAAGCCCCAAGCATTTCCATAATAACACTATTTTCACAAGCGCCAATCATCTACAAGAAAGATCTTCCGACACATTTATGTCCCCTCCCGAACTTCTCATCACAGTGAATGCATAGACCCTTTTCCCTTCTCTCCTCATGAATTGCAGGAATTGTCGATCTTTAGCTTTAGGTGCATTAGAATTAGAGCTCACACTGCTCTCCAAAGAAACCTTGCTTCCCGATACACTTGAAGATGCTGCAGACTTAGTGTATGATGCAGGTCCACTTTGACAAGGGTTATTCTTGACGATAGCACTAGAACTCCAAGACCTGATAATCTCTTCCCCAGCAATGGCCTCTCTATAGGCCGTAAGAACACTCTGAGGGTTTGTGAGCTTCACATCTTTCCTCAACTCACTCTTTATGTAACATCCCGTATTTTTATTTTAATTCAAAATACATTTTTTTAAAAGTTTTGCACGTACAATGCACGTGCAAATTTTCCATCTTTTTTTCTTCCCTTTCATTTTAAATTTTGTAGCATGCATGAGTCTCTTTTAGTTTTTTAGTCTTTTATTAAACCCATAGACCTAAGAATAGATTCTAGCCTACTAGACTAATTAAATTAATTAAACACATGTCCACAAGACAAGCCCATAAATTAAATCTACAATTAGTTGTGCATGGACTCATACATGACATGTAACAACTTTTTGGCATACAAATAAAATTTATAGGATTGTATTAATTTGTGTGTGTGTGCACTTGTTCACAACACATGCACGTGTGTACCAAGAGGAGAGAGAGCTCGGGTTGAGGGAGAGAGAGAGGTCAGAAGTGTAGTGGAGAGAGTGGGAGAGTGGGAGAGTAGTAGTGGGTAGTTACTTGATTGGTGAGATTAAATCCTAGCCCTCCATTTGTTCTATAAATACCCCCCCCCCCCCCCCCCCCCCCGGTAAAGACCCTATTTTTTGACGAATACATCTTATAAACAAACTAGATTCTACTAGTTATAGAGTTAATTTTTTTTCTTTGATTAAAGGAATTGTTTTCTACTAACAACCTCCAATTATGCATATGAGAACATATGTATGCATATATGGGTCTTGAGAGGCCCAATGCGACAAACAAAACAACACTTAAACGAAAAAAAATGGGTGAGAGGCCCAAGTTGGCCGGCCAAGTGTTGGAGGGAAAGAAGAAAGGAAAAAAAGTTAGGGTTAGGGTTTTTGTTTGAACACATTTTGACTCATGATGAGTCTTTCTCCTCTCACACACTCCACCTCCCTCATCTCCCAATCCCTTTGCATGATGAGATGTTTCTCCTCTTCCCCATACCCTTAGAAATCTGGCCAACCTTCCCCCCTTGCTCTCTTGTGTTTTTTTTAAAACCCCTCCCACTCCTTCTTCTCATTCCTCATCTTCTACAACCTCTACACTTAAGAGAAAGAGAAAAAGAAAGAGAGAAAGAGTGCCTTGCTACTGATTTAGAAGGATAAGAACCAAGGAGAAGAAAAGAGGAGGCCAAAGCAAGGAGGAGAAGCAAGGAGCTCTAAAGGAGTCAAGAAGAAGGACCAACAAGTAAGGAGCTAGAAGGAGATCAAACTACAAGCAAAGGGTGGGTGTTTCTAACCTTATGGTTGTTTTTTTTATATGTGAATGATGTTTGTGATGACTGAAAAATAACATGTATGCCCTAATAATGAACTTGAATAACTCATTTTGTGTTAAATAATCCAAACCAGAAAATCCTGTTAAAAGACTGAATTTTTGTTGTCGGTCCGTAGCTCAAAGAATGAACACTACTTGGTATTTTGATCAGAAATTTTTAGAGGATGATCATATAGGTGTCTTACACCTTCAGTAATTTTTACGGTTTTTTTTATTTTTCTTGCTATTAAAATAAATTATGAACTTGCATGCTGGTCAGAATAGAAAGAAGCAGTTTTTATTGTTACTGTTGTGGAAAGAATAACTTGTATCTCACTGCATGCTTATGGGAATGATTTTAGTATGTCATTTTTGGATGTATCTAAGACCTACGTTTCAAATTTCATGAGATTTGGACCACTGTAGCTATGTCAATAAAATCATGCAAACTGAGCTAGATATTTTAGTAAACAGTTTTGCTGCTGTTATTGCTCTGTTTTTTGTGTTATTCAAATAGTCATAATTGAAAATCTACTTTGTAGAATAACCTGATTTTTGAGAGTGTTGTAACATCATGTGTCAGGAACTAGATTCTAAAATTTCATGATGATTTGACACCATATGCTATTTTAAATAGATTTTATCCCATGACTGTGTTGATCTGATCTGCTGTTCTGGAAGTCTGTATACTTGTTAAAGATGGACTCATAAGAGAATCTAAACGGTGTTATCTAAAGAGCCTTATAACTAGGAACTTTTAGTAGACACATAGAAATTTCTGTAATGACCAATAAATTCTGATTTGGACAAGTATTCGATTCTATATGATTTTTGCAAGTGATGACAGAAACACAGTGAAACATAGAACTCACTGGTTTGCACCATGTTCGTGAAGATGAGTTTGAACTTGTACTTTACTAACTTAGAGTTGCTGTTTGAGGTCAAGAATCATGTTATAAGTGCGACTATGAGTTAGGACTTAAGTGATCTAAAGTTTCTTTCTAAGAGTAGCCCATAGTTGCTTGTAGACCCCAATATAGACAACATTGTTCAATGTTATGAAGTGAAAATTGTATTGGATGATGGGGTATTGTTGTTGTAACACCCCGAATTCCAAAACAGACTGAATTCAAAGTTCCACAGGATCTTTACACTTCTCTTCGTACAATTTTACAAGAAAATTAAAACTTTTATTACATCAGCGTTACATCTTAAATTACATTAAACAGCGGAAGCAATTTACAATAATTACATGAATAAAATGTACAACACTTGAAACATTCTTTAAGCAACATGCATACTTTAATCTTGTCAATCTCTTTGTTCTGCATAGAAACTGTGGGCTCGTCAGTTCATTCAACTGACACAAGGATATAATACATCAATTTTTTCCTACGTAGAAAGCACACACTTGTCACAAACAAAACTACGGGGACTATCCTATAGATATCGTGTTGTACTGTGCACTTAGTCCTTAATGCAGTTGTTTATGTTATATGACACTAATGCACACTTGTTCGGATTCTATGCATCCCATACTACATAGGTCCGAGGACAAGCCCTTAATCATACTTCATCTTGTAGGGTTCAGTCCCTCGCCATGACTTAAACTACTACGGTAACTACGGTAAGTACCCTAGATGTTCTATGAATTACGAGCCCATGTCCAGACAATCTGGAGGGGAATCCCACGCACTGACATGACACATCATGCAGGCAATCTATGGACAATTCAGCCTCCGTCATGGAACGATGGCACCACCCGTAGTCACCAAACACCCCACAAGCGTCGCCACCGGGATGATAATTTCAGAGTAGTGCTCACGCCGTGTCATGACGCATCAAACAGGCAATCTGTGAATCTCTTTCACACTGCTAATCCGATGGCCCTCATACTCATGTTTTTCTCACACTTTCGTCACATCACCACTATGTGTCTAGTCCTTAATTATTTGAATCATGAATAAAATCAACCCCTAGAGTTAGCTCTTTCCTATATACCGGTCTTAATCAACAATCTGACCAAATTTGGTCTTTCATCTCAATAGTTCATCTCAAAAAATAATTTATTCACTTGCCAGTAATAGGACTTAGCTACCCTCTAGTTCAAATCTCATTTCATGTTCATAAATTGAGTATTCACACTCACCAATATCTTCATAAGTTATCATGATTCTTTTCATTTCAATTCATGCATTATTATCCACAATAAAGAGACAAGAATATTCCATTTTTCACAATTTTCCAATTTACAAATCTAATCTCACAATTTTTCGTTGCATTCTTAAGACTAAAAATCTCATTTATTTGAACCAAGTGAATTTATTCACATTCGCATCAAGTCATGAATTTCTTAGAAAGCTTCTCACAAAAATTTCTTAAAATGGACTAATTATTGCTTTGTTCATCTCATAAAAATACTTTTATAATTTCTCTAACTTGGTCTATAATTCTCAATTAAGTTATAGAAATTTTTCATGAGATCTAATTAATTTCAGAACAATTATAATAATTTTATGAATTTATTTCACTTAAAAATTATTTTTTAAAAAATCATTTTTCCAAAAAAATCGAAATTAAAAACCTTGGCCAAAGCCAGATTTCGAACCCGCACCCCCACACACAGCCGCTGCACTACAGTAACATTACTGTGGCGCAGCTGCTAACCAGAAAGGCCAACAACCCCAAGCGATAGGAAGGGGACTTATTGTCCTTTTATACTTGGGGTTCAGTATTGATTTAATTTCACAAATGGAAAAATAAAGAGTCTATACAGAGACTTGAAATCATGACCTCTTGCTACAGTAACATTTTTATTTTGCACCTACTGACCAGAATGGACAGAGTGAGCAACCAGTAGGAAATTTAATCACAATAGTTTTGTATACGACTGTAGCAATTCTAGTTCATAAAATAGTTCATTTCTTTCAAAATACGATTTGTTCCTTTAGAAACATAAAAATTTTCCTGACTGAATTTCTTTGATATTTATACAATAACTTAAGATTTTAAAAACCATTTAACTCTCATTTTTTCCATATAAAAGTCTATTCTTTTATCTGTACAAAATTGGTCACAAAAAGCTTTATGTCTTCTTAATTTGTTTCTTTTCAAAGAGAAAATTTTAATTTGATAATTTTCAATTGGATTACTCTTTATTAAACTAATAATTTCCTCATTTTCTTCTTTTATCAATAAAATCCAATCTTTCTCTTAACTTAGCCCTAACTAAAAAAATGTTCATTTCTTCTTTCTTTCCAACAAAACAACATGTAAAATTTGGGGATTTTTGTATCAAACTTACAAACAATAAACATGTATGATTTGTTAATCAATCTACTTTCATAACATGAAGATTTTCTCATAGTTCACCACATAAAAACAACACATTTTTTCATATTGCATTTTTCCACATTCATGAATAACTCAACATAAAGATTCCTATTTTCTTAATTAGCAAACAAGTATATTATCAAGTTATCACCACAATATTTCTATTCACATCATTCAATCAATTTTACTACTTATTTCATGCAATTTCACATGGGTTCATTTTCTCCTTAAACATGGTACTAACATAAAGTAATATTTCCCTTTCTTGTTTATTTTAACATGATCACACACATAAACCTAGCATGGTAACTAGTTAGAAGTTGGAGAAAATTGTCCACCTTTAATGGAAAAACAACAAGAACTCCTAAAGGATCTCCTAGAATGAACAAGTGAAGCCTTCTCCTCCTAGATCAAGCCACCAATTGACTTCTCCTCCCAGTTGGTATGCATCCCGAGCCTTCCCTTGCTTCTTGAATAATGCCGGCCACTCTAGGATGAAGAACACACACACTAGCACTCAATCTTTTGACTCACAACTCTCCTAATCTTTTACTCACAATCTTGTCTTTCTTTCTTTCTTTCTTTTTTTCAATTCTTTTTCAAGTGTAAATGTGAGTGAATGAGAGGGGTATTTATACTAATTTGGAGTGCAAATGGAGGGCTAGGATTTCTTCAAATGGTTAAGGATCAATTGCCAAGATGAATTAGGGAGTTGTAGCAACTACCCATGATGGAGCAACCACCTCTCCACTTCAACCACCTCTCCATCTCTCTTTGATACAACCCGGCCTCACTCCCATGGTGCAATTGCACGTGCTAGTGCAATCCACATGCAAACTAGTACCCCCTACCAAAATTTTTTCATGCAATTTTAATTAATTATTTACTAAATTGGTCTACACTACAAGTTAGGTTAATTAAAAGAGGAATTAAATTAAATGGGCTCACTAATGGGCCAAAAGACTATGGGCTCTAGTGAATTAATTAATAAATTAATTATACTGGGCTAAAGAGATAATTAGGCCTAGGTTTTAATTAGGCTTTAAAAAATAGATCTTTTAGGAAATAAAGAGAATAATTATTAGCTCAAACTATAAAAAATATTTTTCTCTAGAAAATGCATATGAAATTATATGTGCAAAACACGTAGAATCACAAACTCTAAAAAATAAAAATTTAGGATGTTACAGTTGTAGACCACTTTGGGATGAAATACATGCCCATTGTGTGCTTGTACTTGCTGTCCACCTTGAGTAGAAGCATGGGGAGCGCCCGATCGCAATTCCTTAAGGGAACGAGAACCGGAATGACTCCGTTTTAGCATAAACGCCAAGTGTATGCTTGCTGTTTGGAATCTTAAATTGTCATTTTTAGGCCTCTTAGAATCCCTTTTGGGGTATTCTTGGGTTAGGACTTACTCCTAGTGTAGTATACCTCGTTGGAATACATCGGTTGAGTTTAGAGATCCTAGGATTAAGTCTTGTTGACAAATCTAGACGGGTAGAATATCATATCGAACGCGTTGGAGGAGATGATTCATGCACCGACGTACTTGCCGTACATGGATGGATTCCATGGTTTGTGTTTGGAGCTACCACCTATCAAGGACCGTGGAGCGTTAAGTTTAGTAGGGAGCTATTTGTTGGTCGGGCCGAGGATGCGAACAAACTCCAAGCGTGGATGGTGGTTGCGGCAATCAACGGGATCGATTCACCGTGGGTTCGTGCCAAGTGTGGGCCAAGGTGGGTCAACCCTTGGGCCGGACTAGAGAGCTAATTGAGTCCTAGTATGGAATGGGTTGAGATTCATTATTGTTAAAGGTAACTAACTAGGGAGAACCGACAAATGGAACTGAACTAGTTGATCATGGCAACCAGAGTTGATTACCAAATAGGGATTTGGAAATGGTGGATAGATTGCCTAGCTAAGGGGATGGAAGATATGAAATAGTTCTAGAGGTTCATACTTCTAATAATAAAAAGAAAAGAGAATTAGAGTTTGGCTAGAGTGATGGTTTTTAGTAATTGATCGATAAAACAAATCTTGAATTCAACCTTATTCTTGGAATGAGGTAGCTTTGATACTTGGGTAGGGCTAGATTGAGTCTTGGTTGAATGTAAGGAAAGGCACTAGCGAGGGTGTTTTCCTGTCAGGGGGGTGCATGGCATCATCACGCCCGACCGAATCCTAGGTTTGTTTAATGAGGACAGGGACCCCGAGATGCTCTGGGGAGTCTGGAAGACTCTGTGGGGGCTTCGCTATCTCGGCAGAAATGCCTTTAAGGTCCGTAACAACCTTTGAGGAGGTTTGGAGTGTTGACGTCATCTCGACTGCAAGTTCTGTTCTAGTGTAAGGACGAGTATAGCTGAGTTGGGAAAATCCTATATCCGTCAGGTCCTTTGTTGATCAATATGGGAAAACGGATTAGACGATATCCCGGTGAGATAGACTCTATCGGGAATTGCTCTAGTCACTCGTGGAGAGCCTTTGTGTCCATATATCAACTTTTGGTGAGGTCCGAGGAGACGTAGATACAGAAACATACCATGATTACAGTCACGCAGGGTAAGCCTACGACTGACCAGTCATGCAGGGTAAGTCTGCGACTGGGATCCCGAGCACAGTGGATAAAACATGAGGATTGGACACCACTAATGACGGCAATGACGAGTAAGCCGGACGAACGTAGCCGCACCATTACTGGAATCAGAAATAGGAGAGAGCACAAGAGTATGATGCATAGCGGGGGATCGAGCCCCATTAAACTGAAGAACGTCGTTTGGTTGGGGGGGGTGTAGTATGGGATGCATATCTTTCAACCAAGCGTGCATTAGTTTTAGGAGCATGTGTGCATAGTGTGTGCATTAGTTTAGCCATGGCATACACCGTCACTTGTTTGACATCATCTTTTTTCTTTGCATCAAATATTTGTGTTTGTTGAGGTTGGAATCGTTATACTATGGCGTAGAGAGGATAGCCGAATATAGCATTTCGTTAGTTATATTCAACTGACGTGCCCACAGTTATCAGTGCAGGACCGCCGACTTGGGAGCATGGGAAGGCTCTAGCAGGGGAAAGCATCCAAGTGAAAGTTATTGTCTAAATTTTATTGTACATTCTTGTTGCAACAATTAATTGTAAATATTGTAATCATTGGACATTGTAATAACAATTTGATGTAATAAAGGTTTTAAATTTCCTGTGATTTTTGTTGTGTTGTGACTCATTTGAAGAAATATTCTGGAGTGTGTCACGAGTTTCTATGTTAGGAATTCGGGGCGCTACACCTCCCTAATGTCTTTTCATTACACCTAAACTAAGAAATCAAGAGAGAGGAAAAAGAAAGAGAGTTAGAGAGTGTTCTTGAGTTGCATTGGAGGCTTTGGAGTGCCCTTGCCAGGAGGAGAAGCCCTAGGTGTTGCTTGTTGGAGCTAGGAGTCCCTAGGAGTTGTGTCTCTTCATCTTCTTGCAAGTCTTCATAAGAGGTGAGTGATCTTTTTGCTTTCTAATTGTAGGACAAGCATGCTAGTGTTGACAAATGAGTAATATGGATTAATTCGATGTGAAAAATGTATAATAAATCCATGCTATTGTGTGTGCCATGAATTGTAGACATTTTGTTGTGATTAAGAAAATAATTGCCATCATGATAATTAGAAAGGAAATAATAAAAAAAATACATTATTGCCATGAACCATACTAATATGCATGTTGAATTGGAAATATCGAAATTTTATGATTTGTATGAAAATTGTTGAGACTGCCCTTGTGGTCAAAATAAATGGTAGTGAAGTTTAATTGGTACAAATAGATTCATATAATTGGTTGTAAGAGGTACAAATTGTTATTTTTCTTAAATTGGAGAAAATGCAACTCATGTATGCAAATGAGAGAAAATAAATGAAATATAGATATAATGTTTAAAATACAAGTTAAAAATTTGTGGGTTACTGTTTTCAAGTAAACTCGGTTTGGATAAATAAATTACGGTCTAATAAAAGATTAGATCGAATGAAAATCGAGTTTTGTGAAGATAAATTGATAACAGTCTGGTTTGAACAGAAGTATAGCAGTGTAATTTCATATCAGTAGTCGCTAATGGACTTATTGGTTAGCGGGGGCGTCATAGGACAGTTACTGTAGCGCGGGTTGGTCTTGAGTCTCGAGTTCGAATGTAACCCCTGTTTTCATTAATACGTATTTTCAAAGTATTTTTCCGTATTTAAATTCTCAGTATCTTATAACTATTTTTTCCTAATTGATTTTATTATTTAAATTATTTTTGGAGTCCAATTGTTTATTATAAACCTAAGTTTGTATTTTGATTTTATTAATTATTAATGTGAGCCCAAGTTTGCATTTTGATTTTATTATTTAATTAATGTGAGCCCAGTTGTTATCATAAGCCCAATTCCATATTTTGATTTTATTTATTTATATATTTAATCTGTGCCCAAAAGTCTAGCCCAATACCCTAATTATTTTATTTAAATATTTTGAGCCCTTTTAAGCCCAAGCTCAAATCCAATAACCCAGAACCCATATAATTGTACAGATATACTTACCATATACAAATTTTCCTCTCCCCCACTTTTCTGTCCCGTACTCCAACTTCCCACTTCTCAATTCCCGTACCTGCACTTTCTCCCATACTCTTCGTAACTACCCCCACTCTCTTTCACCCCCGTTACTTTATTTATTATATTATATTAATACCCCTTACTCCCATTCTCACTCTCTCTCCCATTCTATCTCTCCCTCTCTGTTCTCAACCAAAGAACAGAGGAACCCACGACTCTTCCCCTCCTTCTTCCTCCATCGAACTCGCGACCTCATTACATCGCCACCACCGCTGCTCTGCCCCATCGCTCGAGCTCGCCATTCACCATTGCCGAATTCGAAGCTCTGCCTCCGCTCGAAGCACCACCAGTCGGGCCCTCCGCTCGTGTCGCCACCTCTTCAGCCGCCACCCCACCTCATCGAGCCTCGACGCCATCGTCTTCTCCATCGCAAGCTCATCGTCTTCAACCTCGAACCCCGAGCTCCATCGCTGCACCGCTTCCGCACCACACTGCTCTCCTCGTCTCCGCTCCGAGAACCTTCGTCTTCTCCGTCGAGCTCGTGCCGCTTCCGCAACCGCCCTTCGTCTTCTCCGTCAAACTCGCACCTTCCGCCGAGAACTCCCGTCGCCCTGCCATCGTCGCCAGGCCCCGCAATCAACCTCTGCCATACTCCTCCTCCGCTCGAATCCTCCACAGTCAAGCATCTCCATCCTCGACTCCCCGAGCTTTCGAGCCCCTCGCCTTGCCACCGTTTCCCCCCGCAGTCGCCCTCTATCGTTGCTTATCGAAGCCCGCCACTACCTCAGTTACCGACCCCATCGAACCCTCCTCCGCTTGAATCCGCCACAGTCAAAGCTTCCCCCAGTCGCAAGCCCTCTGCGCGTTGCCCCCTGAGCGAGCTGCCGTCGCTGTTCCCGTCTCCCGCTCCTCTCCCCTGTCGACACCACTACAGAACCATCGAAGCCACCACCATCCTCTGCTCGAGAAGTCCTTCTACCTCCATCCTCGACTCTGATCCCCGAACTCTGTCGTCATCCCTGTCGCCAGCACTCCCGAAGTCCCCATCGCTCGCCGTCCTGCCCGTCACCTTCAGTCACTACCTTCTTTTACCGGTCTTTCTCTTTCTCTCTACCTCGTGTGTCGAAGAAAGTGAAGAAGAAGAAGAAGGATAAGATTTGGGGGATTATTATTGCTGTTTGGGTATTATATTGGAGTTTAGTGTTGGTGTTGGTGTATTAGTGTTTGCTGTTTGTGGAGTAGTAGATTGGGTTATGTGGTTGCTGTTTTGGAGTTGTGAAGGAGTTGTTGCTGAAGTGAAGTCGGGTTGTTTGCTATTTGGGAGTTTACTTTGTGGATTTACTGTTGCTAATTTGACGTGGCTGTCAAATATCTTGCACGTGTTCTACTGTCCGGGATTCTGATCCCGTTATTCTTGTCTTCAATTTCATCGTCGTCGACTAACAGGCAAGTGTCTCTTGTACAATTCATTTGTTCTAGTACAAGCTCCTTTGCAAAATACCGCAAGTATATTTTTTGACTCTATTCGTATTATACATAACCTATTGATCCCGAATTCGTACAAGATCACGAATACTTTGTTGCCATATGCATTGCATGAACACGATACACACATATACTCTTATAATTATGCATGATGTTGTGCATGAATTGCTTGTTACTAGGTTGCGTGTTGTTATAATATCTTTTATTCTTGATTAAGTACTATACATGCCATTAGTCGTATCCACATGTTTTATTGACCCTAAAATATGTTTTTCTGCATTGCATAAGTCTTGATACTTGATTCTGCCATGTTACTCGTCCTTATTGTTACATGTAGTTTTTGTTCATGTTTAATTATAATAAAAAGATAACAAGCCGGGGTATAAAGGGAAAAGATTTAGTAGTGGGTAATATAGAAGAGTGTACTCGGACGGGGGCTCGTGGTTCCTCGCTGCAAATTGCAAGTTACAAGTTGCAAGTTTGCAAAATTACAGGTTTACATGTGCACGTTACAAGTTACACTACATGTTCCATATTGCACGTATCTTGATACAAGATATACTTGACATGACATGACATGATTCCCGAGTACGTGACCTATAGAATCTACTACTAGTCTAAACATTCACTTGATTGCGAGTAGCAACCATGTGGTATGAAACGCATGAAGTGCTACCTAGTTAGGTTAACAAAAGACATGACATTAACACGTACACTTGCATGATCCGTTTGCATGTTACATGTTCATGATGACTCGCCTACTTGTTTACATGTTACATGTTCATATTGACACGTTTACTTGCTTACTCGTTCACATGTTACATGTTCCTATGGATAATTTAATTGTTTACATGCATGCTATTTGTTCCATGAGGTCTTGTTCTTGATTCTGTCGCATGTTGTATTTGCTCTATTATATGATTCTTGATTCCTTGTTCTTTCCTTGCTTTTGTTTTGTTTTATAATTGTCCCGTTAGCTTGTACCACTTGCGGCCCGTGACTTGCATTAATGGGTACTTCCTTGTTTCTTCTTCTTGTAAGAATATACTTGCAGGCCCAGATGGAGAATTACCCGAAGGTGTTGCTGAGCAAAGATTTTAGTGTTGTTTAATTCCATGTTATTTTTAGTTCTTGTTTTATTCATGTACTCTTTGTTGTAATCCGGGCGTGTTTGACTCGTAACTATGTTTCTTTTCCAGTTGTTGGTAATGTCCTGTATTATGTCATGTACGATGTCATGTACTTTGTTATCCTAATGTGATTTTACATGCTTGTGTGGTTGATATTGTTATCTTGTTGTTGAGTTAAATATACAGCTTATGAATGATGTATCCGCATCATTCGCTGGGCCTCAGTTACGTGCTTGTCTTCCCGTATCCTGGGAAGCAGGGCGTGACATCGAAACTCGATAGTCCCTTCCCTTTTTCTGTTTGGTTTTAATTAACCCACAAACCGAGAGTGAATATGTAGGGGTTTCGGCCTTCCTCTGTGACAGTAAAGTCACATAGACTTACTGGCTTGTCGGAGCGCCATAGAGCGGTACTGTAGCGCGGTTAGGCTTGGGTTCGAAACCCGGTGGCCTCATTTTGGACTTTTTGGTGTTTTTAGTGATATTTTGAAGGGGTTTTAATGCAAATAAAATTTGGGGAAAATTCTAATATTCCTCTAAAATGATTTAGAATTTATTAAAAATAGCTTCATGATATTTCACGTATTTTTGTGAGAAATTAAAAGTGAAATTGATATAGATTATGAGTTGATGACTTCGAAATTATTTATTCAAGAATATGACATTTATTTTGAGTAGAAGAAGAGTAAAATATTGCTATGTTATTTGATTTCTCTTTGAGAAATTATATGTGATTAAGTTTCTAATGAGATTTGAATCTATGTTATGAGTTCAAGAAAAGGAATGTTGTCTTTTTGAAAGATTATGAATGAATGAATTGAATTTTATGAATGATGCAAAAAACAAGACATTGATTAAGTTATGAATAAGCTGAAGATATGAATACAATGAGTTTAATACATGATTATTGAAGGGTATGAGTACCCGTAAATTCTAGAACATGAAAGGTTGTGATCTAGAGGTTTAGTGAGACCCCGGGTACCGGCAATATTGAATTAAATGATTGAGTTATTTTTGAGATATGGCTATGTGAGCTATCTCGGTATTTGTGTTTAAGTCTGGTAGGGGGAAAAAGCTAACTCTAGGTGTTATAATTTATTCATGTCTTGAACTTAAGAATTAGGCACTAAGTGAAGATGTAGTAAACTTGAGCAAACGTGAGTGGAGGGCTTCTATATAGTCGGGCGGTGTACTCCGGGACTATGGTTGTTCCGATGGAGATGAGCTTTTATTTTAAATCCAGGACTATGCGTAGTCGGGTGGATAGTTTGCCATACTCCAGTGTATATACATATACCGGGGCTAGAGGGACACTTGACGGGATATTCGCCGAGGATTCTGTATAGTCGGGCGGTGTACTCCGGGACTGGGATCCGTACTCGTGGAATGTCTCAACTTTGTCTTATTACGGGGTAGTTGTCATGGCAAGGGATCGAACCCTTTAATGTGGAGTACATAGGTGCTTTCCCGCGGACCTATGTAGTATGAGATGCATAGAATCTGAACAAGTATGCATTAGTGTCATCTTAGTGTAACATCAGCATTAGGCATTAAGGCGTTGTATACACTTACATGTTTAGAGTAATCACTTTTAACACTTTATTTTACATTCAAGTTTGTGGTTTGTTAAAGTATTAAGATCATTATACTTTCGGCATAGCGAGGATGGCTGTGTATAACATTTTTTGTCAGTTGTAAGAAACTGATGTGCTCACAGTTTTATATGCAGGATTTGGATTTTTCGAGAAGATATAAAGTTGATTTGATGCTGATGATTATTTAAAGTTGTTACAATTGTATATTTCTCATTATTGTACTTCGATTTACCTTCTGCTGTGTTATTAAATGTAAAGGACTATGTTGTAATATAAATTTTCAAAATTCCTTGTAAAATTGTATGAAGTGAAGTGTAAAGATCCTGTGGAACTTCAAATTCAGCCTTATTTAGAATTAAGGGTGTTACACTTTAAACCCGAGATGTAGCAGCTAATCAATGAAGACTTAGCCAGAGGCTTGGTGAGTTAGTTATATTTCAAGAACTCCTTATGGTACTCAGTAACCGTACATGTTTGTTGTAATTTATACAACGTAGCTTCAGAATCGTCTAACTCAGAGGGACCAAATTGCAATAACAACTCCTTCTTAATGGTTTCCCAATCAATTTCTCCTTCTTCTTGCTGTTCAAACCATCTCCACCAAAGTAATGCCTCCCCTCTTAGATAATACAGGTAAAAAGAAAGCTTATCAAGAGAGCTAATTCTTTGCGTGTAAAAGTGGTGCTCCATGTGATATACCCAGTTAGTAATATCTCCGCTTCCATCAAAACTTAGCAAATCAATTTAGGATGTTTAGGGAAAAAGTATTACTATCTTGTTGTTGCTCACTAGTTCTTGGTAGTTCACCTCTGAAAGTTCTCCTAATCTGATCAAGATCCCTTGAATCTCCTCTTCGTTGATACCTAGGGCTTGGTCGGTGTCACCGCTCATTCATACGTCTCCAATAGCGACGCTCGTCATCGGAGTCTTCTCCACTTCCCTCAGAGCTCTGAGAATTCCTCCTTTGATGCGAGCGATAACGATTTCTTGGTTCTTGAAGTAACCGATCCAAGGCTAACTCCAACCAATCAAATCTTTCTTCAATGATGGGACAATTTTGAGAATCACCACCATGATCGATGGATTCTTGTGCCCCCTGATCATGTTCTCTAGGACCAAGTCGTAACCTAATCCCAGATTCGATAGGATTCTCAGCATTACGAGAAAGTTCAAGATCAAGTTCTTGATGATCAGTTCCCTCCATATTAGAATCAAGCTCTGATACCAATGTTCCAAATCGACCACCATTGATGGGACTAGCCGCTGGAGCTCTCTTCCTCGGCATCGATCCACCTGCAAGACGCAACGAAGCAGACGAGAGGAAGAAGACGATGAATAGTGAAATTGGGTTTCTTTATTCATATTGGGATTGATTACAGCAGGGGTATTTATATAGGAAAAACATGGGAATACTGCGTGCTTGGACATGTCGTTAAGCTATTACAAAAGGGGCCCACCCAGCTAGCCACCAATCGTCTCTTGACAGCTGGAAAACTGTTTACAAACAGTTGGACTTATTTACAAAATTACATGCTTATTTACAATTAAACCCACCAAAGAATTATAATATCCCAAGGATTGATACGACTGATACACTTCTTCCCTTACTTCCCTGTCTGCTGTTGTGACTACCGTGAATACCTTATTCTCTGGAACTCAGTTAGATCCATGAACTGAATCATCGGGGTTGGGATTGGGATTGGGATTTTGTGTGTGTGTGTGGGGGGGGGGGGGGGGGGGGGGTGCCATGGGGAGGACCTTCATGCTTCATGGTTGGTGCGGCTCATTCTTCTTCTTCTTCTCCTTCTTTGGGTTGGAATTCCAATGGGAGATGGAGGGAATTTTTTCCAAAATGGCCCACTTGTCCAAAATATTTACCAAATTGACTCACTTTTGAAATTAATTACCAAACTAATTTAGTTACATGAATTTTCTCCAACATTTGGAGAAATCTTATCAAGTCTTAAAACATTAAAGCTAAAATCGCTATTTCGAAAAACGAACATAATTGAACTAGACTCATTGTTTGAAACAGTAAGTCTAACTCAATTAGGGTCAATGTTTGAAACAACGAATTTAGTTATAGGAATTTTCTACAACACTTAGAGAAATCTCGCCAAGTCTCAAAACAAACAGCGAGTCTAGCTCACTTAGGGTCGTTGTTTGAAATGACGAGTTTAGTTATAGAAATTTTCTCCAACACTTGGAGAAATCTCACCAAGTCTCAAAATACTAAAGCTAAACTTGCTATTTCGAAAAACAACCATAATTGCACTTGTAATCCCTGTTTCCCCAAATATGTATTTTATGAATATTTTTCGTATTTTGATTAATTATAAATTCAGTATTATTTTAAACTCGATTTGGGCCTCCTATTAAAATCTTTTCGAACCGGAAATTTTATTTTCTTCGAATAATGGTATATTCAAACTTTGATGTTTATTTTCTAAGTGATCGACTATTTTTATCTTATTTTATTACTACTTAGATTTTAGTAAACTTGTTTATCGCAAATCTCATTTTGATATGTATATCAAAATTATTATTGTTGTTATTAATATTATTATTATATTTGATTGTTGAATTGAAAATCTATTTCTATTGTATTTAGTAGTATTTGAGTATCAATTTGATGCACACAAATTTATTATTTTGTTACTATATTATTATTCATCTATTTATTTATTTATTTATTTATTTATTTATTTATTTTCTCTAATTGTATATCTTTCTTATTGGATTTTCTTAACCCAATACACATTAAAAACCCAAATTCCCTATTGGATCCAATACCCTATAATCTAAACCCATTACCCATTCTCCCATTGGATTTTCTATCCATCTAAAACCAAACCCATAACCCTATTATATAAATACCCTAAACCTACCCTAACCTTAAACCTACCCCTAACCTACTGTACAGACCTCAACTCAGCCGCCAGCACTTTCCCCTTCCTCACGCTCCCTCTCTCAGAACCCATTCCCCGTTCTCACCTTGACAAACCTCTTCCCGGCGCACACCGACCACCGTCCACCCTCCCGCAGTCGCAGCGCTACTCCGTTCACCTCCAACCCGTCACCCTCCCACTGTGCTGCACCTACGCGACCGGTCGCGATCACCTTTCAACAGCCTCGCGATGCCTGTGCCTTTCCCCCGTCCTCTCCTCCAGTGTTGCGTCGCCCTCCTGAGCGCCGCGCAACAGGAACGAAGCCAGCCGTCGATGCCCCTGTGCTGACTCTACCCCGGCGCGCCCCATTCTTTTCCTCCCTGTTTTCGAACTCGAAAACAGAGTCGCTAGCATCGCCGCAGTCGCGCGTACGCCGCCGTCGCCTCCCTGTGCTGTCGATCTTCCAATCGTTGCCGCCGCCACGTCGAAGCCCCCTTGCTGGCACTGCTCTCTCTCTCTCGCTCTCTGTCTCAGTGAAGGAGGAAGGAAGAAGAAAAGGGTGATTGAATCCAGACCGTTAGATCTCATCAAGATCAGATCTCGATCTGATCTGATCCCAACCATCAGATCACCATCAGATCAGATCTGGGCCGTTTGATCTCTTCGCGATTGAGATCCCCTTTTTGTGTTTGCTGTTTGGCGCCCAGAGCAGATCCGGGTAAATCCGATCGTGTGTGCTGTTTGCACGTGTGCTGCACGTGCTTGCGGGTGTCTCACCTCTCGGGATTCTCATCCCGCATTTGTTCGTATTCAGATTCACAGTCGTTCAGGCAAGTATTCTCCTTGTACAATTTATTGACCTAGTACAAGCATTTGATTGAAAATACCACAAATAGGTTGTAGTTGTGACTCCTTCTTGTCTTATCAATTGTCGATCTTGAATTTTTATCATCGATTCCTTAATCTTAAGAGTCACAACACCTTCGTTGTTATAATTAAAAATTACTTGGACTCATTTACCTCCTAGTCACATGAACATATGAAATTAAGAAACCCTAGATTTGTAGATGTGTGTTGTATCTCGTATGTGATGATCTTGCACCCATTTGAGTTGAGAAATAAATGTTGCTTGCTGTTTTGATAACCATTACCCCGTATTTGTATCACACATTAATCTAGAAGCCTAACAACCAATTATTATGCAACTTATACATGAAAGACATTCATACTTGTTGCTGTCCCGAACTTTACTTACTGTTTTGACCCATTTAAAGTCAGAATCTGAACCTGAGCCCTGGACAGTTAATGTAGCTCTAGATGTCTAGATATCGATAGCATCGAGAATTTTTGAATTCTGAATTACGGTCTAGGAGATATCGTAGTTTTACTGCAGCTGTATCGGTAGTCGCAGATTCACAAAACTGCTGCGCTTCTTTAGGTTGCAAATTAATCTAACTATGTTAACAGTAAGCGTTTGACTTGAAATTTTACATGCTGTTGCTGGACGCCGTAGAGAACCTTTTCAAATTTTCTCAGAATTAATTAGTATTTTTTCAACCATGTTTCACATGTATGAACTTAGATTCACAAATCCTGGCTGAACATAGAAATAGTATAGTTTGCTGATTTGACACATGTTACTAAAACTTTCATGTACCTTAATTATATGCGTTGGAACCGGACAGGAGTCTAGTTTCTAGATCTCCTGACGGATTCACTTTTTCTATCTCGTAGCAACGGGAATCACAGTTTTGGTACATCAACATCGTGCTGTCCAGATTCGAGATTTTCATTGTTCTTGATATTTTGATTCGTGTTGACCCTCGAATATGCTATATAAATATCTCAAAATGGTCCCATGCCCATGATCATGATTTCTTAACTTGTTTCGCACACTTGCATGCCTACTTGATAAAAATTAATAAAAAGTAACAAGCCGAGGTTTAAGGGAAAGACCATAGTAGTGGACAATGTAGGTAAGTGTACTCGGAAGGGGGCCCATGTTTCCCATAATTTTATGTTAAATAGAACTAAGTGCCACGTCATGGGTGACGGGGGCCACCTCTAGAGCCCATTATATGATTACATGATATATATTTGCGATCACATGGAACTAAGTGCCACGTTATAGGTGACGGGGGCCACCTCTAGAGCCTATGGTTGATCCATTGCTCGTATTTCCTACTTGATACCTGAGTACATCGCCCTATCAAATCCTTTACTAGGCCTAAACGAACTTGCATTGTCTGTAGCAACCATGTAGTAAAAAGATGGATGCATGAAGTGCTACCTAGATAGTAATAACTACAAGACTTGATACATGAAACCTGAACTTGATACATGTTCACTTGATACTTGAAGACTTGATACATGAGACTTGATACTTGAATATAATACTTGACACTTACGAATTGATACTTGTACTTGGCAACTTGACACTAGACTTGAGACTTGTTACTTGACACTTATACTTGATACCTGTCACTCGATGTTGGATACTCTTATATGTCACTAGTCACTTAATTTACTATTAGTATTTGTTACCCAACCTGATCTCTTGAGTTTTCTTTCTTGCTAGTTAGTTATTGAATTCCCACTACTTGTTGCACCCCTATTATATTCTTGATTCTAGATTTTGTTCCATGTTTTTTGTACTAGTTTTTACTATTTGTGGCCCTAACTTGTACTAAGGGCATTTTCTCCTGTTTTCCCTATTTTTTCCTTTTTATAATTATTAAACAGACTTTGGAGACGAGCTGCCTGCCGGGATTGGTAAGCAGAGATTTTAGACTTCAAATAAAGAAAGGACATGCTTAGATTATTTGTTTCCTTATGTTATTTATTTTCTTGCTACTTAAGACTTGTAACGGGCTTATGTTCCCGAGTTTTAATTTTGATCCAGACTTGAAAACTATTAGGATATTATTATGGTTTCATTGTTTTCTGTTGCTAATAAATTATTCATGCATGCTTGGTTATATATATCTCTTGTTATATTCTTGTTGTGATGCTGAGTCAATCCTACAGCTTATCAATGATGTCAAAATCATTCACTGGGCTTCGTCATGCACTCGTATTCCGTATTTTTGAGAAGCGGGGCGTGACAGAACTAGACTTGCTGTTGAAACAATGAGTCTAGTTCAATTAGGGTCGCGGTTTGAAAAAGCGAGTTTGGTGATAAGAATTTTCTCCAACACTTGGAGAAATCTCACCAAGTTTCAAAACACTAAAGTTAAACTCGTTGTTTCAAAAAAACAACCCTAATTGAACTAGACTCGCTGTTAGAAACAACTAGTGGATCAGTTTGGTAATTAGTTTTGAGAGTGGGTCAGTTTGGTAAATATTTTCAAATATTGGATCATTTTGGAAAAATTTTGGGTGAAGGAGGGTTGGGATTAGGGTTTTGGGGAGGGGTGTTACGAACTTAGAAGAAATCACCCCTAAAAGTTAGCTGTAAGAGAGAGGGAACCCAAGTTTATGACAACCACGCTTCCATAATCCGACGACCTTGACAACGGCCGGACCTACCAGTAATTTTAATCTGAACTCTAGGTAGCCATTTCTGACTCTCGGCGGATTTCACTCTAGCGACACTGGCCCAATCTGGGTCTACTAGTAATTTTAATCCAGCCTCTAGATAGCCCTTTCTGACTCTCAGCGGCTTTCACTCTAGCGATACTAGCACAACCCGGATCTACCAGTAATTTCAATCTGACCTTTAGGTAGCCCTTTCCTAGCAAATTATGAAGTATGGGGTTGGATCTGATACTAATTGTTACGAATTTAAGAGAACTCACCCCTAAAAGCTAGCTCTTAGAAGGAGAGAACCCAAGTTTATAACTATCCAACATTGGTTCCCTCCCTATCGAACCAATGTGGGACTAAATTGGAACCTAACAAGGGAGAGGTCCCATTGGAATTTTCATGGTTGCAAGAAATTGAGAATGGCAGTTGGTTTTAGAGTTTAGAAGGAAGAAGACGATACACAAATTGGATTAAAAAAAAAAGAGAAAATAAAATAAAATAAAAGGAAAGGAAAATAAATAAGTACACAATAAGTAATATCAAAGGGTAAATTTTGCAAGTATCTTTTACACTGGTAATTCTCTTTTTTGGTGAGCAAGAGGTTTGAGATTTTCAATCCCGCTTGCACCAAAAAACCCAATTAATATATATTATGGGGTAAATTGTGGGTGTATTAAACTTTTTTTTCCCATTTTTTTCTTTTCTTTCTTGTTTTTATTTTTTCTTCTTCCAGTTTTTTCTTTCTGGTTTTGGAGTAATCTAATAGGAGCTGGGCTTGATCAATTCTAGCATATTGTAATTCTGAATTATTGTGAGAGAAAAACATAAAAGAAGAAAAAAAATGTCAAAAAGCTATCAAATTCAATTGTTAGTTCTCAAATTCATAAACATTTACTTTTTGCTTGGTTCTTCTTTTTTTTCTCCTCATTATTTCATTAAGAGGGAAAAGCTTTTTTTTTGGGGGGGGGGGGGGGGGGGGTGTTGGCTCCACAACTTTGCCTTCCTTAAAGGTTGGTGTCGTTGGTCCTACTGCCTTCGCCCTCAGCCGTTCCACGGTGGCTGATTCTGATTCTCCTAGAATTTCTTAAAAGAAAGAAAACACCCCAGGTTAGTTCTGGATGTAGGGAAGATCATAAATGGAAAAAGGTGCAATAATTATGGTTTTGATCATCCTACAATCCAAACTAAGCCTAACTATATGGCATTTTAAGTTAAATTTCCTACTGTGTTAAACTGCAATTTGAAGTCAGCTCTGATACCAACTGTAAAGCCCCGGATCCCCGTTACCTGACATCCGTGATACAACTAGAATCTTTTTCTTCAAAGACATCTCAACACAGTAAATAATACGGAAATTTAAAAACTTTTATTGCCATCAGAGTTATTACATCATTAGTTACAATACTATCGTGTTCTTGAACAAGGAATACAAATTACATAAACCCATTACAATTGTTTACAAAACTATCCAGACTCTTCATGTGAAGCTAACAGATGTCATCCGAATTGGTAATCGACTGGTTACTGCCGAGTTCCGCTGAGTGGTCGATCTGCTTCCTTTGTCCCTCGGCTTGAGTCTTCCGCTGCGCGACTCTAATCATTTTGTATCTGCTCGAACGGTAGGCATGTACACTGCCACTCCACTTGAATGCCCTGCTGGTCTTGGGTTCTCCTGCACTCGCGACCCGGTGTCCACTACCTAAATGAATGGGCACGTCAGTAATTCTACAGATGCAAAGCTGATAAGAAAACATCGATTTCCAACCTGCACACCCCCAAATCATCTTGAAATGGAAAGAGAAACGTGCATCCTAATATCCTAGTATTTGTGTAAGCCATGACCTGTAGTCTAATACATAATACAGAGTACAGAAACGAATGCACTTAATCTAATGTTAGCAAGACTCTGGATACGCATGCAACCCATACTACATGTGCTCCAGATCAAGCCATTCCTCCAGTTTCAGGGATTTGAACCCTCGCCAAGCAAACATTCCATTATTGTACTTAACCTTTCCTATTAGATACAATCGTGGCTGGTAATCCTGCAGTTATTACTGCTAAATACAAATTCAGTGGTGTCTTGTTGCCACTAGTGCCCAAAATCAAATCATACCAAAATGCCTGTGACGAACTTACAAATATACAATTGCATATCTATGGTACCGAAGATCCATGGGACAACAGCCCCATGGTCCGTTCGTGTCCACACGAAATAAGAACATGACGGCCTCGAAGGTCTAAAACCCCCTATCCGATAGGAAGCACTTGTTCTTACCACGACACTTCAAGAATTAATAGTGAAGGATTCACACAGCAGTACGTATCCCTAATTACATGAAAAGAAAACCCTGGTCATCACCACCTAGTGCTAACTCTTAGAACGAGTCGGATTATAGGGAATCACCCCTAACACTAATTCGGTCTTCAAGCGAACAATAAAGGAAACTTAAACAATGCAGTTTACTGAAAACATGTTATTACTCAAATCATACATGGTGTCGTATCAACTGATGCTGAGCCTGACTGGTCTTTTCAAATAAATAAATAATCACGGTGAATCAACATTCACCGATTCCCAATGACTTCACAAGTCATCGACCATAAACCCGGCTCGTGACTCTCAATGAGTAGTCCATCGACGCCCAAAAGATACATACAAATTGTGAATGAAGGTAACATTTACAAACCCCAATACTTGACCATTGACAGACTCAGGCATCAAGACATAGTCACCAATCGACCATATAGCTATCCTCTCAACTCACTCATGTCCACCATGAGTACTAGGCACGGGAAACTTTTCTAAGTCCCAAATGAAGTGCTAAACATCTTAAAACTTAATGGCTTGCACTCATCATACTACGGTATGCGGTGAGTTCCCATACTGTTTTCCAATCATGGACAGTTCAAGACATAGTAATGGCTGCGACTCAAGCTACACTCATCGGAATCCAATAAAATCGGGTCTTCTAGGAGGGTAGGAGACTCTACTGCAATCCCCTAGTTGACACTACCCTCAAATTCCCCATGGAACTCAAGTCCCCCGAGTTAACAATGCTTGACGTCGATTAAGGCAACATGTTGCCGAACTTGCAACATCCATATCTTCCAAGACATAATTCGGAATTACTTGATATCACCCATTCTGGAAAGCTAAGACCATATACTACCAATCTCTAGTTACCATTTGCTCAAACTCAATCATCTCGATACTATAAAAATCCCATATACTCTCAGCTATACATCTCTTCATGCACTTGCTGTACATCTCTAATAGCATAGAAATTTGCTCGCTCATTGGAATTACTCGATTTTGGATTCTATAGAAAGGTGAGAGTGTCTACTAAAACTTTTTAATTCAACACATTCTCAGATTCTATCAATAAAGCCCTCAAAAACACAAGATTCCATCAGTTGCACAAACAGAGAAGAATTGGTTCTTCTAGCAAACACCGCCTTGACTAGGACTGGATCTGCCTCATTCTTTGGAAAATCATAACTTTTGACCTACAAACTGGAATTTCATAGTTCTAGATGTTTTGGAAAGCTACGACTCTTCACTACAATTCTCTAGTTGATCAATTCTCCAAATTCTTAACACAAAATTCCAGAACTATACATCTTCACAGACTAGTCAATCTGAGTTAGGCTGAACCTAGTCTACTTTTAAATTCCATAACAAATCAATCCTAAGTCCAAAGATCATGAAACTTTGGATTCTCAATCCACACATATACCATTTCTTTGTGTCCAAAGTTTGCACTTAGATTCATCCTACACAAAGAGTTGTGACTCCTCAAACATAGCATAAAATATTATCTAAAATTATAAAATTTAGATAGCACAAATAGCACAAAGATAATATTATAATATTATCTAAAACATAGCACAAAGAGCTGCTCTTCAACAAGGTCTTTTTCACTTCGCATTATTTATTTTTGAAACCTCATCAAATATCATCTAAAAATTATCAAATTTTAGAATCATCGAATAGACTCATACCAAAAGCTACTGCAAAAATTTCATAGCAATATCATAGATGAACAAGTAGTTATGATTAAATGAACTTCAATAAAAAACAGACAGCTTCAGCTTACAACTTCCAAACCAGTTGTCATCTACAAACTCTTTGAGATATCAAACGACCTCAGAAAATTATTAAATTTGAAAATATGGTTTTAGACACATACAAGAGGATCCAGAAAAAATTTCAGCTTAAAGTACTCAACCAATAATGAGTTATGATTTCGGAAAGTCATAACAAGTCTCACACAGTCAGCAGTTTTTTGACTGCTCTCTGTCCGAAATTGGACTAAGTGATTGGGCTATCAAATGGCCTCCAAATATTGTGAAAAAATTCATGGAAGCTCTAGATACATGAAATAATAAGTCCCCAAAGTTTGAGTCCCAAATTCTACGCCGTTTGAGAGCTAGAAATTCCCAAACTCACCTATTCATACATGTTTCCTTAACAAAATTTCATGAAAGAGATATTCTACCATACAAATTATTTTTCTTAGCATGTAAATAATCACACATATTAACCAAGATTTCTTAACCCCTACTACATGCTGAAATCACATACACAAAAGAAACTAAATTTTTAGAGTTTAAGAGAATCACCCACTTGTTGCAAGAAAACTCCTCCTTGTAATTTTTGCTTGCTTCCCTTTCCTTGCTCCTTGCTCTTGTAGAAGCTTTGGCCAACTCTCTACTACACTTATTCTTCTTCAAAAAAACACTTCACCTTGTTTCCTTCTCCTTCTCTACTCTCTTTTATTTTTTTGAAGCAAAACAAAACAAGGAGAAGAAGGATGAGAAGAGAATGGAGTGGGGTGTTTTATAGGAGATGGAGAGTTAAGGTTTTTTGGGGAATGGGTCGGCCAACATTGGAGGGTGGGGATGGGGTGGAGTGGGGTTGAGTGAAGATGGAGGGATGAGATGAAGACAACACAACAACCTAGAAGTTTCTTGGAAACTTCTCATTTCTTCATGAAGTCAACACACATGGTGAATTGTTTCCACCATTGGATCTTCATCAAGATCCAAGCCATGATCACATGATGCTAGGGTTCCTAACCCTATCTTAGGTCAAGTAACCCTAGGATAAAAATAGTAACCTTTGTGCACAAATACAATCCATATTCAATTCAAGCACTAGCTTAGTTTAGAATAACCAACATATAATTTAAAATCTATAAAAATATATGTATTATTATTTTCTCCCAAAAATTGTCTAGTCAAAACAATCGGGACAAATCTATAGTTTAATCGAGAAGATATCCCGAGTTTATCTTATCGGGTTCAAAACAGCTTGTATATCTGAAATTTCTCAGTTAAAAATAATGATTATCGGAAAAATATGTAACCGTGTGCAATTCTTGACAGTGCACGAATTACTATGCAAAAATAGCTATATGCTATTTTGCAGAGTATTACAATCACCTCCCTGTCGTGTACTCCACGAACAGGCCTGCCAACCCTCGACATGCAGATACACAGTACATCCGGTGAATAGGACCGCCGACCCTCGACACATGAATGCATCGTATGTTCCGTGAATAGGCCTGCCGACCCTCGACATGCAAACATACCAACTGTCCTCTAGGGACACAATAACACACAGTCCTGGAATACATCTGTTGGACTAACAATAGAGCCCATAATTACGTTTTCCAAGTTCTATCACATCTCCACTAGTGACTGTCCTTAGGTTGATTATTATTAATTAAAACACAACTTCCCCCTCTCTAGGGTTGGTGTACCCTGCCGGACTTAATTCCACCATAACAACCCCCAAGGCCCCAACTGGACAAAGCCACAAAATCTCATATGTCGGTTTACAGGAATCCCACTCAACCTCTAAAGACTCACAAATCGAAATATCAACACAAATCTCACAATAAAATTCTTAATTCCATCACAAAATTGTTTATGTTAAGAAAGCTTCTTTAAATCAAACAAATCCAAATTTATTCAAATACCCACAAATTTTCAGAAGTAACAATCTGGGATTAAATCCCTTAAACAACTGAGTTTCACATTTTTGAAGCCATAGAAAAGTCACAAAACATTAATCCTTCGAAATCCATATATAATCCGCTTTCTAAAGCCATAGAAATATGAGTTAAACTCTATTATAATCAAAATATAACTCTCTGTAAAATACAATAATCAAAAACTTCATCTAAAATAGTAGACCAATAATCCATAAGTTTGAAGAAATAATCGTTCAAGAAACAACAGCAAAACTCAACAAAAATAATCAGCAGCACAGCTAACGATTGATTGTCAAGCTAGTTCAAAAAGGCGACGGTTGACTGTCATACTAAATTTCCAAAATCCAAGAACTGACAGTCGACTGACATTTCATGTGGAAATTTCGTGCGGTCGACTGACATGTTCAAAAACTCACCTTAAATATTCGTGCACTTTTCAACTGATATATAGTTTTAGATCTTTAAAAACATGAATCTGCAAAATAAAAATCCTGAGATGGTCAAATACAACTTGTCTAACATACTGGAGTTCATAAATCAAATCATACTCTCATCAAATTCACAAAAAAAAACATTTTTTCATTAAAACTCTTCAACATCAGGAACTTATGAATATATGTATATATCTATGTGTATATGTGTGTTTATGTATCAGTTGAAACATCAAGAATCAGTGTATATGCATAGTATAATGTTGCAAATCAAATCTCAACATCAATATAGATCAAAATTCACTTGAAAACATCATAGAAATTCAAAAATTCAGTTTTGGCCTATACCATCAGACCCGAAAACCAAAACTCAATCTTGAATGCATAAAAACTCAATCTTTGATTCTAAAGGCTTCCCTGGCAATTTGTTAAACCCACATCCATACTAGTTACCTCACTTTGCCCTTGATTACTTGCATCTACAACATGTTTTAATCAATTTTTTCTTCGTCAAAGCATCAACAGCTCATGTATGTTAATACCATCAGTAAATAGCCTTCTTTATTCAACTTATATGCATTGTACATCACAAAATCTCAATATACACATTCAAATTAGCAAGGAATAGCACATCCAAGAATTATATTAAGTTCTTATCATTCCCAAGTCATCTATATAGAAGTTTTATTCATCAATTGCATAACATTCATAAAAAGTCCCACTTTTAATTATCCATACATCTATATATTCATTATATCATCATGCAATCATCTATCATGCATTCTACTAGACAAATCATCATATATAACATGCATAGACAATAAGAAATCAAACATATGTCACACTTCTTATTGAAGAATCAACCGAAAAATAATAAAGAGAATAAGAAAAGCTCCTTCCTTGCAAAATCCAAGATCCTCACCTCGAAACTTCAAGAAATCAATAATAAAAAAATAGACTTTTGTTTTGTGCAGCAAAGAGACGGCTGCAACAACCATTATATAGGCTGAAATCTGGATATTAGGGTTTTTGAGAAGATTTTGTAAAATATTTCTTTAGACTATATCTTTACATATATAGATCATTTATACTAGGTAACTAGATTAGCCAATTTATTTGAGATTAAAATAAAAAATAACCTCCCCAGATTTGGCCGGCATCAGTTTCAAACCAGAAAAATAAATTTTGTAATTTTTGCCTCCAAGTGGCAATTTTGCAAAAAGACCCTTCTTTAACAAATTAGCAAAATAAATCAAATCTATTTGAAAAAAATTTAAAATCTTTACCTCTGAGTTGGCTAGCCATCATGCTTAGCCCAGAAATCCAAAAATCTGGAGTTTTTACTCCAAGTGGTAATTTTGCACAAAAGCCCCTCTTTTTGTAATATTTGCAAACATGCCAAATAAATATCAGAAAAATCCAGAAAATTCATAAATAATACTTACTAAAAAATATTAGGTTTCCCCTAAATAGTTTTTGACTTTGAGTTTCTCAAGAAAATATTTGCACGTGTTTTGCACGTGCAAAAAGATAAATTTCAGAAAAAGGTTTATTAAATCACCAAAATCACTTTAATTCATTTATTCATCTCAAAAATATTATTTAAAATTCTAGGGTGCTACACCAGTCAACCCAATCCAACAATTAGCATACAACAAGTGCAAAGCACGTGTTGCTTCCATAGAACATTATACACAATAATATTCTATTATATTGAGAATATATCTATATATCCAACAATCTCCTCATATATTCTCAATATACTCGGCAATGTCATGTTATATCATTGAATCACAGAAAATAATATAGTTCATAGACTAAATCAATTATAACTCGAATAGTTCAAATGAGACTAAACCAAAATAATCAAATAGTTCAAAGACCATATCAAAGCAGAATAGTTCACAATGACTAAACCAGCTAGAGAAACCTTTCATAGTTTCAAAATCAACCAAAGTAAATAAACTTCAAGAACAAAATATGAGTTTTAAGCTCATGAACACAAGAGTCTTAAACTTAACAGAAGTTTTACCAAGCAAAAGACAAATTTATTCTCGAGAGAAATAAACCAAAACTATATTCTTGCAAAGTGCTTTATGTTCACTCCTCCATTTTGAGCAAATTATTATTTTTGAAATCTATGCTGACATATTCAACACCTCCATCTTTGCTAGCTTATTGAAAACAATAATATCAAGAGACACATCTCTAAGAATTCTAGCAAATTTCATAAAGTATCTAGTTCCACTAAAGAACTTAGCACAATTCAACGATAGCTTAGCAAAATGTAACACAAGAATTATGATCAAGTTTCTTTAACAAAATAAAGAACGAGAACTATTATAGTTTCTACATAAGAACTATACTATGTTTCGTATTGGCATGAACAGTCAAATCAATTATGGTTAATTCCGAATCATCAAAATTGGAATGAAACATGAATCCATAAAAGAGATATATCATCAAAACTGGAATGATATAATGACAATTCTAAACATCGGAAACACATCGACAAGTTTTCATGCTTTCTTTTGGAATAATGAGATGATTCTAAGTAAATTATGAGAATATATAGCATCATCAAAATTGGAATGAAATTATATATTAACAAAATTTAAATAGAACTTTTCAAATTAACTTATAGCATGCCAACTGCCTGAAATTGATGCTTAAGTTTGAACTTCTCTATGGCTCCAACTGGATTCTAATTTTCAAAACAACTAGGATGTTAAAACTTTTGGCTCAATAGCTTTTAACTCCATTTCCCCACAATTTTAATAATTAGATCACTTTCAAGTCTCTTGGCAAGGGTATTAGCCATATTTTGTCTCAATTGCACTTTATTTATGAAAAAGTTTAACTAGACTTCTTTCAGCCTTAATATACTCCTCTGACTATTATAGGGTGAGTTATGAGCTACAGTGCATTGTAGCTTGATAATCGACGAATAGAATTAGACAGTTAAACTTCTCAAGTATCTCATTAGCCTCTTAGAGCTCTCCAATAAGCATTAATAGGACTACTAGTGAATCTGCATATCATACTTACCTCAAAGGCTATGTCTGTTAGTGCAGATCATAGTTGCACCATCATTAGGTGTCAACTTTTATCATATAATAAAGTGTTTCAACAACACACTTTCAATCACTATATCCCCACTTTTAGAACACATTATTGATTTGATGAGCTTGACTAACGGTTATCCCTCTCCAACTGAAACTCACACTTATACCTAATATGGTGTCCACAACACATAGGTGCTTCATGCTGAAATCTTTGGATAGCACAGTTTTAACTTCATTTGTAATAGAGATGTCACTTCTAATCAACAAGCATGTCAACAATATACAAATAAATGAGGGCAATTATATTTGACTCACCACAAATTTAAAGATATTTATCTGAATTACTTGATTCAAATCTAAGCTCTTTAAAAGTCTGTCAAATTATTTGTGCCTCAATTTTAACACATGTTTTAAAAATATACAATAATTTTACCAATTTTTAAATCTTGTTCACTAAACATATTAGTGCAAACTTTTTAGTACAAAACTCTTTGGTACAAAACTTTTCAATACAAAACATCAGGTACAAAACCTTTAGTACAAAACTGTTTAAACATCTCTGATGAACAACAAAATTTTCAATAGATGGAAGGTTAAGAAGAATACTTATTATAGCAATATGACAAACATGTGAGTAGACATCAAACAAATCTACCCCATTTATCACAGTCAGACCATTAGCTACTAAAATTGTATTAAAATTGCTATTGAACATTTCATAATTAAGTTTCTTCTACAAAACCCAACTTACTTACGATAGTTTAAGCTCGACAAATCAACTAAATTAAAGTGTTATTGTATAACAACAAATTCATTTCATTATCTACAAAAGACTCTTCTTGGCTCATTTGCCATTGAGGTTTTAAGTGTCAGTAACGCTGGTTCTTGATTCCAATTGTGAATCATTGACCGTGTTTATATGACTAGATACTTTCAGAAATTTAGCTTTGATGAGCACATTCTCAAAGAACTCTGCAAGTCTAGATTCTTCTAACACAAATTAGATAGATCCAACATCTGTCCACAGAACTACATTCTGTACTTTCTAAGCACACACAAATATTTGTTATAGGTCCTACTTTAGGCCTTCTAGGTTCATGTATTCTAACACATGTACCGCACCACATGTTTTCACTTTAACAAAATTATTTGTGTTTCTATCCCATAGTCTACAAGGTGTAAATAATTTAGAGTGTAGTAATATATTAGGAATATGATAAATACAATATCACTCATAATTACACAAAGTTAAACAACAATCAATAATATATAATTCAATATTTCACTAAGTGTTTGATTCTAACTTTTATCAACACCGTTTTGACTGTTGTAAATAGAGTGCAGTAGAGATTATGTCAAATGCAAACTTCTCTAAAATTGTTAAAACATGTTCACCACCTCTAACAAATCTAAAACATTTTGATCTCAGCATTTAACTAGATTTTTAATTCATCAAAGTAGCGAGTGCTACATCCTGCATATATATATGACAAACATTCAATAATCATCTACATAAGTGATTAAATACTTCTGATCAATCATAGTCTCATCTAGTCACAAAGCTATTGAGATCACAAATGTCTGAATGTATTGACTCAAGAAATTGTGTACTTTTAGGGACCATATTAAATAGTTTTCTAGTGATCATATTATGAGCACAAATTTCACAATTGTCATATTTAATAAGGTGTCATTTAGCAGAGTTGTGAGTTTTAATAATGACAAACAATTTAGTACGTAGTTCGCATGTCCTAGCCTATTGTGCCGTCAAGGACTACACAAATTAGAACTACTATTGCCAATTGCTTCGTTTGTTAAGCTCAGCTTACACATGCTATAGACTATATTATGCACATTAAAATAATAATAATAAAATATGAGTTAATACAAAATTACTCTATTACATTTCTTAAAATTATTTCCTTTCTCTTGTGGTTCTAATAATGTTTATATGCTCAATCACATTGAGCGAAGAGTCCATTTCTTTATACATTCTTCATCATGTTTGAAACGCTAAATGAGATAATGACTAACATGTTGTAATTCAATTTTGAACGCACAGTACAATGAACGAGAGAGGACAAAATGTAACTAATGGAGTCATATCCTACATTAAGAGCTGCTTTCTCCTAAGTTACAGACATTTTTTATACATCTTATATATCAATTTTTATTAGAGAAGCAAACATACAATCTCACACAAACTGTAAGCGATGGATTTAGCCAATATGTCTATACACATAGTATGACAAGGCAGACTAAACAATTTAAAGCAAGCTAGTTTCAAAAGGAGAATAATTATGATCTAAAACTTCCAATCATGTGATCAAACGTACAAAACGTTAACATATTCATCACATGAAAATACTAAGAAAGATTAGAGTAGATCATACCGACACTTCAATTTAGAAGTGTTTTTCAAATTCGATGGAGAAGCCTGCGTAGTGCAGACTTATTCAACCGTGATGCATATCTATCGTCTCCAACACATGCAATTTGTAAGTAACATTGAAGTTCCTACATTCATCAAATTGTTAAAGATTAGTCAATTAAACGAATTATTAGCACTATCTAATTCACAACAATTTAATTGGAGATTCAATTTTATAGTCAAAGCCTATAATGTATCTTATCATTAAATATTTAATTCTTAGCACATAGCCAAAACAATTGTTCAATTTGTATTTAATTAAACAACGGTTAACACGGTTTAAAGCTTTAGCACTTAGCAACAACAAATAATTAAACAATATATACAGGTAAAGAACTTATCTTTAATTTATATCTGATCCAGTCCAATCATACGTGGATCTAGGCCAAACAACATCCTCACTGCCCGCACTATCTCCAATAATTTTATCCACATCTTGTATTGTGCTTTCATCTTTCAATTGTTGAATTCAGAATATCAAATGTCTCTAGTTTCAGAATCTCGTACGGAAGATTATGTTTTTCCACCTTAAAGAAATAAACAGTAATTTCCAAAATCTAGAGGGTTTATTCTGAATAATTACTACTAGCATAATTTCAGTAAGAGGAAGGGTTTTTCTGTAAAACTGCATTCTAAATAATGAAACAAAAATTTAATTAAATAAAGCAGCACAAATCTTAAAATTTAGAGTGGACTGAATCTTAATGAAGATCAAGAAGTAGTGGAAGGTTAGATCTGAATTGGAAGTACACTGCAATAGATCCAGTCTTCTCCCCAAGAACGGAACACCAACTAAACACTCAATCAAAAATCCACAATCAAATGAGTGGGGTCAGAGTTGTATCACTGTGATGACCCCCCTCGTCACACCCGAACACAAAACACCAAAGTGATCCAATCAAAATTCCCCAAAAGCCAGGTGTAAAACAGTGGATCTGAGACCTCCAACACATGGATTTGACATCTTGCCCAAAACAACAAACATCAAAGCAACCCAATCGAAAATTTGGATCTGAGTTGAAACAACTCGATCTCTGATTGCATTTGGGAAGAAGGAGAAGGGGGTTGAGGTCGGGGCAGCAGTTGGCCGTAGGGTGCGCTGGAGGTTTGCGGCGGCGCTCGCGGCAGTAGCGGCGCCGGCAGGTGTCGGCAACGGCGACAAAGTCCAACGATCGATCAACTCCAATTAACTCTCTTAATCTCAAAATTAATTTATAATATCTTAAGTAATTAGGGTTAGGGTTTATATCTCATAGCCGCTTAAGATATCAGTAATTGGAATATCACAAAGCACTATCTCTAGATCAGCATTTATATGAGACAAACTGGGTTTAAGGTACTGGACTTCATGCCAGTCAACCTGGTCCAACAATTAGCATACAACGCGTGCGAAGCACATGTTGCCCCCATAGAACATTATACACAATAATATTCTATTATACTAAGAATATACCTATATATCCAACAAATGTATCAGATAGCCATCACTCTAGCAACATTCAGCTCAAAAGAGCCAATGCAGACAGAAACACTTCCAACATATTACAGACATTACTATTTACAAATTCTGCACACAAACTAAACCACCATGTTCTCTTATAACCAAATTTCACACAAAAATGTTTTTGACAAAGATACAAGACATCTACAATTCTACATATATCACTCGATTCCAGTGTTATAAAACTCGCACCCTGTTTCTCAACGGAGACTGTATGCTCAAGAGTGAGGTGAGTCCGTGTTCTTGTTGAAGATAGAAACAGCATCACTGTATATGGCAATAGCATTTGATATCACAGCAAGAACAATCATGAAGACGGCTAAGATCTTATCCCATCTTGTTGCTATGACATGTATATCCCTGAAACAAGGGGAAAAGAGACTCAAGAATAAATTTAATAACTTAAACCCAGCAAAAAATCCAACGGAGATGGTCATTGTTGTGTTCTTTGGTGCTGCACACGACAGATTATATAGTGGGTTCTTTTTGTTCTTCATTTCTGTTTTCCTTATGCCAAACTCCTTTTCATTTGGAGCTGCCGTAGTTTTCTTGAGAGCAGGGCCGACCCCCACCTTGAGGCAGGTGAGGCAGCCCTCCGAGTTTTTTACAATTTTAGAGCCCCTAAATTTGTATTCCCCTCGTAAATATAGACACGTATTTTGCACGTAAAAATATATATATATTGTACTCAGGGCCCCCCAAAAAAATTATCTGGGCCTTTCGCCTTGGGCCCCAGGAACTCAGGGCGGCCCTGCTAGAGAGGCTCAATTATCAGGTGTCATGTATCAGATTTAAATGCATGAAATTGTTTGTTTCAATATATGTTCTTCAATGAAAGGGTGTGGCTATAGACATCTGTTACCCACTTACCCCCCAAAAAAGAACCCTGTAAACCTCTCTGTCACTACCAAATTATCAGTTTTGATATTTTCTATTGCAATTTAACAGGCCCTCATAGGTCAAGAGCTCTTTTAGTGGGTTGAGAGATGTATTTTATTATAACAAAATCAAATGAAAATAACTAACCAGATTTAGTGTCATAACTTGTACCTTAAGGTGATTGCGGCAGGAAAGATGAACCCAATGCAAACTCCAGCAGTTGCACCAGTAAATTGGAATGCATCCCAAATACTAGGTATAAAATTTGCAGCCAAGAAAATGATACATAGCAGTACCACCGTGATTGAGGTAAATCTCAAGTTGTCAGTAGACAAAGGCCTTGCACTTGGAAAGAGGAGAAAGTCCAAGTTGATCCGAAGAGCATAGAAGATGACGGGGAATACAAGCATGAGGTGGAAGACAAAGCTAACTCGAACAAGGTCACTGAGGAAAGAGCTATACGGGATGCCAAGGTTGGAGTCGAAGTTGGCAAGCACATCGTGGAGGGTGGACTCACCAAAGATGAGAAAACCGAATAAGCCTGTGGCGACGTAGACAGTAGAGCAAAGCAGTAGAGCTATTCGCACAATATCTTTTATCCGAGATGAGTCCTTAAGTTCATTGTCTATTGAATGCACTGCAAAAACAATAAATAATTTCTCAATTTGTCAGAATACTACCTTCCTTTCATGGAAGAAGGAATAAATTTTAAGTGATGAAGAATGATGTTCACTGAGGGTTTGGAAGGACCGGGTATCATAACATGACAATATATGAAGTTGATAGAAAAAACTAACAAATTTATCTGGTTTTTGGGTGCATAGAAACGTGATAATAAATTCTTTATAGGAAAATTGTATCGACGTTTACCTTGTGTTACATTTTCTTTTTCCTTCTTGTGTTGAGAACACATCATTTATCATTTGATTGCATTATTTCAAAATAAAACATATAAATTTCTCCCCATGTAATGTCCAAAAATATATTTGTCGTCTACATAATAAAAAATAGAAATCTATATTCCACACTATGGTTAGAACGACCAATTGTCTATAACAACATTCTAAGAAAAAGAGACACTAATTCACAGCAAAGAAAGAATGAGAAACATCATAAACTGTAGAAATTAGTAGCAATAGTTTAGGAGTCTAATAAATATGAAATAGTGTTTCAAAATTGTTATTAATTGTGTGTTCAGAAAGTGTCTAAGAGGTATTTAGCAAGCGCCTAAAATTAATGATATATTCTAAAACTTACATGCAAGAAGTGTCGGTCACGGGTCCCATAAGTGTGCAAGAACTGTCGGTGTCTAACAATGTATATAACACAAGCATAGCTTTCATGATGCAAGTTTCTGTTGGGGGTGTTGTGATAGGGAGAGGAATCTCACCATAATTCTCGTTGGAGAATTTTGTCAAATAACTGTGGCACATCGGAACTAATTAGAGCAAAGAGAATGACGGGGTAGATGAGACAAATCAATTGAACAACCAAACAAATGGATCCACCAATCAAACACAAACACATGAGGATTTATCCCGATTAGCTTTCGCTTAATCCGAAGGAAATATAGGGAGATATAATATTCAATTAGAGAGAAATTACAAAGAGTTACAGATTCACTCAATACAAGTAATTAAACTCACTCACCAAAAACTATCTCTCAAGCCTCTCTTTGCAATGGAGAAAATATCAATGAAGTACTTGGCCTCTTATATTGGAGGCCATTACAATAAATAGAAGAAGGATAGAGAGAACCCTAGGTTAGTCTTGATATCTCAGTAGTCTGATATATCTTATAGAAGAAGACACTGAATAGAAGTCATACGATTTGACTTGGAGTTGAAGATTGGGCCGAAACGATCACCAAGACCTAGACCCTCAATAGCATCCAAACCCGAGAGGTGTACAGTCGACCGCACAGTCGACTGTACATGCCTCTGTTCCTGCTTCTTTGTTGCCTTGTTTTCTACTTCTCCTCTCTTGGACGCTTCGACCTCAGTGCTTCGTAGTTTCTTCTTCTAATTGACCAGCGAATATACAATACATAATCCTAACAATCTCCACCTTGGATTGCATATGAACGCTATCAACATGATGTGATTCTTCATCTATGAACTCTACTAAACTCCACTTGCAAACATACTCGGAATGATAATTTCTTCAGTTAGTTGAACAAATCTTCTACCCAATCTCACCGATCAGTATACCTTCTCAAGGGCACACCTCAGTAGGCGTTAACACGGAGTTGCCAACCTCCGCACGAACTCCACTTACCCTGAGGCACTCTCCACCTCTCGACGATATTCGAATATCGAGATCTCGCATTGATGATGCTAGTTGCGGTAGACTAGATGAACTTGCGGGAATATCAGGAAAAGAAGAAACACATGCACAGGTATTTCGGATCCCCCAAAGCTTGGAGAGATTGCGTTGGCTTGGCCCAACAACTCTCTTACCTCTAATCATATTACGACGACCATAAAAAATAGACAGAACTCCACTTCGAGCTGGTATCTACAGCCATGTGCTTCAAGAGTTCCCAAGAAAATCAAATTCCGTTCAACAGAGGAATATGCAAGACTTTCCTTAGAGTGTACATGTTGCCACCTGGCATCTCCAACTCAACTGTCCACTCACCTTCTACTTCACAAATCTCTCCAGCTCTCGTTCTCACACAACACCCTGTATTAGACTTATAAGTAAAAAATAAATCCTCTTGGAGAAAATATGAGTAAAACTCTATGTGTCAAGAAACCAACCAGAATCCAATTCTAAAGAATTTGAAACAAAAAGACACAAATCACCTGATTCAGAAGGGTAAACCACATTTGCGGTAGAATTACTATCCTTGACGCTCTTCTGCTTTTACAATTTTCAACAGTTTTTCTTGATATGCCCTGACCTATTACAATATCAGCAACAGATCGAATTCTTTTGCAATGCACTTTGACTTTCAATTAAAGGACATTCCACTGCTAGACAACTTGTGGGACTAGATGGTGATTTCTAAGTCTCCTCCAAGTTAATTTTCCTTCAATGCTTTAATTATATCATCTACCGTAATACTCTCCATGACAGATTTATCTTGTAGCATGGTAGTTATCAAATGTTCGTACGAATCTGACAGTGAATATATCAAGTTGAAAGTTTTATATCCTTCACTCACATCCGCATTTATCGCCTTGAGTTCGGATAACACCTTGTTGAACTCTGCGTTGTGATCTTAAAGATTGGTACCTTCCTTCATTGATAAACGGAATAACTTTCTCTTCCAATGCATCGATCTAGTAACGACGAATCAGAGTAGTCGGCTGTGAGTTTTTCCCACAAACTCGCTGCGCTAGTTTCTTCAAGAAATTTGTACTTGACCTTCTCCGCCAATGATAGTCGGATAAGACTTACAGCTCTTTCACAAATATCATCCCAAACATCCTCCTTCACATCATATGGCTTTTCCTTCTTCTTGATGGCTAACTGTAGACGTTTTTGAACTAGGACATCATACATATCTAGAGCTGCTATCGAGTCCTATCGGGTTGGATCCTTCACTACCCAGACCAGGACCCGGTACTTCATGGGTCTAAAAATTGGACCCTGACCCGAACTTGTGAGAATCGGGTCCGAGTAGGTCCGGATCCTAGTTAAAAAATCTACCCGTCGGGTCCGGTAGCGGAGAATAAATATTTGCACTTAAGTATTTTTGCAACTAATAACCTACAATTCCAACAATTTTTTGCTCTTAAGTACATGAATAAATATTATATTTACATATTGATCTTCAACAATTACTATTTATATGTATATCCCTATAACCATATTATTCAAATTCCATATTATTTTAGGTATTTCTTAACGGGTACAGGTCCAGGTCGGTTCTATTTTGAGTAGACCCGGACCCAGAAGTGCATCGAATCTTATTTTAGGACCCGGACCCGTATATATCGGGTCGGTTTCGGTCAAATGTCGGGTCCGGGTATCGGGTAAATGTGACAGTGCTATACATATCTACCTGTCAAAGAATGAAGTTGATCTTTTCATCGAACTGCTTGATTTTCAAAAGACTGTGACCTGTCATCTTTATTAAGGGATTCAGGAACCTGAAGCTCTGATACCACTTTGTTGGGGTGTTGTGACAGAAAGAAGAATCTCACCACAAGTCTCATTGGGAAATTTTGTCGAACACCTGTGGCACAGCGGAACTAATTAAAGCAATGAGATGACGATGTAGAGGAGACGAATCAATCGAACAACCAAACAAATAGAACCACTAATCCAACACAATCACACGAGGATTTATCCCGGCTAGCTTCTGCTTAATCCGGAGGAAAATATATGGAGATATAATATTCAACTAAAGAGAATTACAAGGAGTTGCCGATTAACTCAATATAAGAAATTAAACTTACTCACCAAGAACTATCTCTCAAGTTACTCTTTGCAATATCAATGAAGTACTTGACCTCTCATATTGGATGCTATTACAATAAATAGAAGAAGAATAGAGAGAACCTTAGGTTAGTCTTGGTATCTCAGTCGTCTGATATATCATGTAGAAGAAGACACTCAATAGGAGTCGTACGATCTAACTTGGAGTTGAAGATTGGGCCGAAACGATCACCAAGACCTAGGCCCAAAAAATTGTTGCAACCGCGGTCGGTCGACTACACCCAAGTGCGGTCGACTGCACCTTACTAGCGTCCAAACCCGAGGGGTGTACAGTCGACTGTACATGCCTCTGTTTCTGCTTCTTTGCTGCCTGTTTTCTACTTCTCCTCTTTTCGATGCTCCGACCTCCATGCTTCATCGTTTCTTATTCTAATTGACCAACGAGTATACAAGACATAATCCTAACAGTTTTTATGCTACATACGTAAGTTATCATATTTGAATTCAAAGTAGCATATGAGCTTTTGATAAAGAATGCATACCATTATAATGGCAGATATAAGCAGTTACAAGAACTGGGACCACAGTAAAAAGTTTCCAAATAGATGCAAGATCAGGTAGATCAGGAAATAATCTCGGCATTGCAATTCTTCCATTCACCATCTTGAAAATTGCAATCCCAGCAGTAACTATCACAAAAACTACCGCTAAAGCAATCGATAAGGTCGATGTATATCTCAAAGAATCTGCAATTAGAGGTACACTCCATAATCAGTATAATAGAAGAACATCACAACTGACAACTTACCCAAGCTTGAATGCACAAAAGAAAGAGACATTAGACAACAACTAACCTACACGCTTAAAGCTTGCCAGTGGAGATAGCACTAAAAGAGTTGTGACAAGAAGAACAAAGAATCGCCTATTCCACCAGTGATCCCCAAACCACCCTTCCAACACACCGGGATGAACAACACCATCTGAAGAAGTTCCAGAAAGAACGTCACCTGGTAATACAGGAATTTTAATAGAAGTCAGAATATACATACAGCAATTATAAAATTAAAAATATTTAGGCATATTATGTTGTCTTATATACAACAATAAAATGACCAAGAAGTGAATGAAAAAAGATAAATATATAAGATGCTATACCGATAATAATCAAGTACACAACCATTACACCAACATTATTCACAATGATGCAAATTTGATATAACACTTCCCCGGTTCTTCCGAAGGCATCCCCCATAACTCCTCCATAAGAGACAGTCTTCCCTCTCCTGCTAAACCTCATTAACAACTCAATTGAGGCTTCGGTGAGAAAAGCCATGAAGATAATCACAAGAATCCCGGGAACCATTCCCAAAACTTTCACGGTGGCTGGCAAAGACATAATTCCAGCTCCAACAATGGTTGTGGATAGATTGAATACTGCCCCACCAAAGGAAGCCCCTTTGAACTCACTGAAACCTTCATTTTCCCCTTGTTTTATTGGTAGAAGGGGATCTTGCTCTTCTAAAACATGGTTGTTTCTGCCACTAGCCTTTTTCTCTAGAAGGTTTCCGTTTGTCATGGTTCAATCTGCAAATTGTAATTTTGTGGTATTAGATTAGCAAGATCGAACTCAAAGTCTGGGAGAATCTAATGGTATGCATTAATGCATGAAAGGTAACAAATTTAATGGGTTCAGACATCGGATTAGCAGCTCCGTCAATTCTAAGTTACAACTTAAAAGAGAAAAATTCAAAGAAGGTTAGGCATTTTTTTATCTCAGTATGGATCCATGACATGTAAGGGAAAAAAAAGAAAAAAAAGAAAAGTACAGAAAACTGTCTAACAAATTTTTGATTTTTATTGTAACATATTAGCATATAATATAGATTGAAACCAACAATAACTTTATTCAGAATTTAGAAATTGATGAATACGAGATCAATAATTTTAAGTTACTATATCTCATAACCTAAGCATTTTTCCAATCAAATGAGTTCGTTATATAGCAAAAACCTGTAGGATATACATCAAACACTTGGCACGCCAAATATACAACTCATGTAATTAAACTTCATGAGTATCACAAACCAATCACACAGTCTAGATCACAAGAAATCACAAAGGACTGAATAAACCATCTTCAATCGCCCGTGATCCAAATGATACGATCCAAACCCCCTTCGGGCAATTGCAAGAACAATAGACAACCCAATCAAAAACTGTTTATTTTTGCTAATATCTACACAACATGTAAGTTATACGAAAGGGCATCTCCTCATCATTTTAAAACTTCAAAATTGCACAACACTAAGTTAATATATTGTTCTGGATACACCCTCGAAGCATATTCTCCAATACTATTATGTTAGCTCCATCGGATTAAGCTGGAAAGTATGAAAGAAATCATGCACAAAATCTAATATATCAAGATTCATATATTGTGGGTTTTTATCAAATACACATAAAAGTATACATGATTATGGTCAACAGAAGTCGAACAACAATACTTTTACCCCCATTTGTAGAAAATCACTAACATATGGAGCTAAACTAACATCTAGGATCAACAGAACAAGAAACATGCATAAACAGAATAACAACTGGATAATTGCAAACAAACCCTATAAAGATCAAATGATCAAGAACTTACCTTATAAACAGCAAATAGCGAATAAACCCATAAAGATGAAAAGATCAAGAAATCACCTTACAGAGGGAATTAGAATTCTCTTGCTTTTCCCTCCAATCTTTGAACAGATCGAAGCTTTTTTACTTGTAGTAAGCTTCAAATTCTTGGGTTTTTATTTTAATTTAACTTATTTTTTTCTAATATTTTTCTCCTCTTCCTTCTCTCTGTTTTTAGTCGGCTTTGGGGTTTAACAGAGGAGGAAGAAAGAGGGGGGAAGAAGGCTTTTGACAGGTAATTGCTAATTGTTTTGTAAGGTTGTAACGTATTTGTAAATTGTCATGCTTGATTGATGTTGAAAAACTTGTTTTGGACGCTTCTATTGAATGAAATTACATATTTGCCACACAGATTTTGTTCTTGGCTTTTGACTCAATCTGGCCTCGAACCTCAGTTCTCTCTCTACTCATCACATGCTCCATACAAATTATTCCTGCCGGTACAAATTTTTATTTTATATGAATGACATTTTTATAAATAATTATACCGTAAATAAATTTAAATTTTGAGAATATTATGGTAACTAACAACAGTAAACGAATGATTAATATAACTCCAACTTAAAAATGAATGATTGAGATTAGATAGTTGAATGTTTACAAATTACAGGATGCCTACAAATGACAACCCCAACTTTCCTATTAGAATATTAGAGATTAGAGATGGAGATTGGAGATATATCTCTACTATTTTAATGGGAGAGTTGGAGTTGTAAACAAACAAATTCTAATTTTGTAACTGAGCAAACCTGTGCAATATACGGCCAAACTAAATTCACCAAACATATCAGTGTGATGCGCGTGCAACCCTTAAAAAAGGGATATTTTAGCAAATGCCCCCATTTAAAATGTGAAAACTAACATATACCTCCACTATTTTTAAAAACTAGGGAATACCCCTATCTCTAATATTATAATGGGAGAAGGCCTTAGTGTCATTTGTAAATGTTTTGTCAATCTACCAACTCGTGCAATACACGTGTATAACTATTATAAAGGAGATTCTAAGTTCAAATTCAGATTATGCCTAAATTTTTATTTTAAAAAACTATATTTATTAAGACGTGCATCGCGCGTGTAAATTACTAGTATGGTTTAAGAAAATGTGCTCATGTCTAAACAAAATTAAATTTTATTAAAGTTAACATTAATTTTTTATTAAAAAAAACAGTAACAACTTCCCCAAATTTTAAGCATATATTTAGGAAACAAATATTAGCCACAAAATTAGAGCTGGAGTGAGTGGTGGGGGCGGGCGGGGAAATTTTGCATCTAAATTCTAAAATATCTTCTGCATTGATTAATGATCATTGTTGTTTCCAGATCACATTATGTCTATAATTAAGCCAGAAATTAAAATTGACATTGTTGTCTTCTATGTTAAGTCTCTATCAATGCTACTGAATAGCAGCGGCCCCAACTTACTGGAGTCTAGCAAGTTCGCCAGCAGTGACCTAGTCTTCTGCTCAAGGGGTTTTGGCACCTCCTGCAAGGACAATGCAAAGGAACGCACACCCGAGGCAAAACCTTGAGGACCAGACTTGGAGGGAAAAGCCCTCCATGTTGCGGCCGACAGAGCATCATCACCGGTCACCGGATCGGACGCAGAATCTCTCACATCTATCACTTGCAGAAACTCCCCAATTCTTATGTTCAAGTCATCGTACAGGAAAGAACCATGTGGTACAATCCAAATATTCAAGTATAATTCATTATATTTTATAAAGATTATATTTGCATGTTTTGAGTGTTAGAACATGAATTTCATAAAACTGAAAGTACTAACAATATTTAGAAAGAACTACAAATACAGAAAATGAAAGACCAAACCATACAGTACAATACAGAGTCGAGATTTTAATATTTCTGTCATTCAAGCAAAATTTGTCCCGTGTGACGGTGACTGGCGAATTGCCTCACAGGATACAACTGTATTACCTTTCCCTGAATAGCAGTACCCTAACTTCAGATACCTCAGCGAACCTGTTGCTGTGTTGCACTCTCAGATTTTTAACCAGAGGAAGAAGAAGAAGGAGATTCGGATTACTAAAACTGTGTCCTCTGGCAGACAGAGTTGCCTGGTCTTATAGGAGAAGTGGAGCAACTGATGGGAGAGTCCATTACTCTGTAACAGCAGAGTAATGGTTCAAAGACATAACTGATGAGCCATTACTCTATTGTTACAGAGTAATGGTACCAGTTACTGAAGTTGAAAAGCCTCAACAGTATACTAGGGGAAAAGATTTTTGATTGGGGCAAAAAAAAATTTAGGCCAGAGTCGAGATTTTAATATAGTACAATACAGAGTCGAGATTTTAAAATCTCTGTCCTTAAAGCAAAATTGGCCCCGTATGACGGTGACTGGCGAATTGCCTCCCAGGATACAACTATATTACCTTTCCCTGAATAGCAGTACCCTAACTTCAGAGACCTCAGCGAACATGTTGCTGTGTTGCACTCTCAGATTTTTAACCAGAGGAAGAAGAAGAAGGAGATTCGGATTACTAAAAATGTGTCCTCTGGCAGACAGAGTTGCCTGGTCTTATAGGAGAAGTGGAGCAACTGATGGGAGGGTCCATTACTCTGTAACAGCAGAGTAATGGTTCAAAGACATAACTGATGAGCCATTACTCTGCTGTTACAGAGTAATGGTACCAGTTGCTGAAGTTGAAAAGTCTCAACAGTATACTTGGGGAAAAGATTTTTGATTGGGGCAAAAAAAAAATTAGGCCAGAGCCAAGCCGACCCGAGCCGAGGCCGGGCCGGGCGCGCGCATGCATGTGTGTGTTTGTCATTTTGGCTAAGTTCTCTCGCCATTACACGTTAGTGGTAACCCTCGGGCCACGCCCTTTAGTCCATTTTTTTTAGTATATATACTAGAAAAAAATTCCATTTCCGATATGGAACTATCCATTTTCTCCAAATTTCCAAGTTAGTACATTTCGGAGCACCCAGCTTTGGACCAACATTTCTCATTCATACGGAATTCATTTTTGGCACATGAGTACATCACGGAATAGTACTTGACGAGAGGATCGCAATCCAATCATTATCCTGCACCGCCGGTGGCCGGAGGCCGTCGGAATTGAGCCCGGAAAGTAAGCCAAAAATTATTCCAACAATCCCCTACATGAATGGAAATGACCAGACTATGTAATCCAGACACGACAGAAAAAGACATGACAGAAAAAACTCTGAGATTACAATCGAAAAATCACTGCATCAGGAATGGTAGTAATTTTTCAACTTTGAACCACCTTTAGTAAGTAGCTATTGGATTCACTTGACCAGGTAGTGAACATGATGTCTTGAACTACCCAGACTTTTATGTGAACCTAGACAATAACTATCACACAATTTCATCTCCTCACAGAACTAGGTTCTCTTGTTGTGTTCATTTTGGCCGTGAACAACCCTGGTTAATCGTGAGTGAACTTGGAGAATGTAGTCTCTCTTCATTCTCCTAGAAACGGCCCTATTTCACACTCATAAGGTGATTGCCCATAATGAATATCCTGTCATACCCCACTTTTATTTCAAAGCTATGGGAATCATTAAAAGCCAAGCTTATCCTTACACCTTGCAGGCAGCACTATTTTATCATCCTAAGAGTGGGTACGATATTTTAATCTGTCAGTGCTCACGTCAAATCAACAAGATTTGGTTGTCCCCTTGAACCTAGATCTTGGGATCTCCAATTCTTAGGTAGGGTTTCCATCAAGTATCCTTTTTCGTCATAGGCTTTAAACCCATTCCTCTTGATGATCTTACAACTTGCTCTCGTGACAGACCTTTAGTAAATGGATCCGCTAGGTTGTCGGCTGATTTTATATACTCTATAGAGATTACTCCATTTGAGAGCAGTTGTCTAATGGTTTTGTATCGCCTTCTGATATGATGAGACTTACCATTATACATACAACTCAGTGCCCGTGCTATAGCCGATTGGCTGTCACAGTGTACACATAAAGCAGGCACTGGTTTTTTCCACATAGAGATATCCTCTAAAAAGTTTCGAAGTCATTCTACTTCCTCTGTCGCTTTGTCTAAAGCAATAAACTCAGATTCCATGGTAGATCTGGCCAATAACGTTTGTTTAGAGGATTTCCTTGGCACAGCTGCACCACCAAGTGTGAAGACATACCCACTTGTGGATTTTGAGTTCTTGAAGTCCGATATCCAGTTAGCATCACTGTAGCTTTCTAGTACTGCTGGATATGTGGTGTATGCAGCCCATAACTTTGAGTATGTCGCAAGTAGTTCAAAACTCTAGTTATTCCTTTCTAGTGACTTCGTCCTAGATTACTTGTTTAGCGACTCAGTACATTTACTGAATGTGCTAGGTCCGATCTTGTACAATTTGTTAAGTACATCAGACTACCGATTACACGTGCATATTCCAATTGTGATATGTTGTTACCCGTATTTTTGAACAAGTGAAGACTGGGATCCAAAGAACTTTTGGCAGTCCCATTCAAGTAATTCTTGAATCTTTCAAGTACTTTCTCAGCGTAATGAGCTTGAGACAAAGTAATTCTCTCAGACATCCTGGAAACTTTGATTCCTAGTATGACGTCTGCAACTCCCAAATCTTTCATATCAAACTTGCCACTAAGCATGCTCTTAGTTTGTTTGATAATGTCATTATTACTCCCAATAATGAGCATGTCATCTACATACAAACACACCAGAATGTATCCATTTGTAGTATCTTTGATGTAGATACACTTATCACATTCATTTATTTTGAAATCATTTGACATCATAACATTGTCAAATTTTGCATGCCACTGCTTTGGAGCTTGTTTCAGTCCGTACAGGAATTTTACAAGCCTGCACACCTTGTTTTCCTGTCCAGGAACTATGTAACCCTCAGGTTATTTTATGTATATTTCTTCCTCTAAATCTCCATTTAGAAATGCAGTTTTAACATCCATTTGATGTATTTCCAGGTTACATAGAGCTGTAATAGCTATCAACATTTTTATGGAAGTTATTCTTGTAACCGGGGAATATGTATCAAAAAAGTCTAGGCCTTCCTTTTGCCTGAATCCTTGTACCAAAAATCTCGCCTTATGTTTCTCTATTGAACCATTTGGTTTTAATTTTTATTTGAAAATCCATTTGCATCCTAGAGCTTTCCATCCAAAAGGCAAATCGAACAACTCCCATGTTTGATTTTGCATAATGGAGTCTATTTCACTTTTGACTGCTTCCTTCCACATAGGAGCATCAGGCGTAGACATGGCTTTCTTGAATGTTCTGGACTCATTCTCTAACAGAAATGCCATTACAAAGTCAAGACCAAATGACTTTGATTAATTAACCCATTTACTACGTCTAGGCTCATCATTATCATGTTTTGGTTCATCAACCGAAGTACTTGCATTTCCTTGTTCACGTGTACGTTTGGGATACGTAGTATCCTTGCATGGAAACACGTGTTCAAAGAAGGAAGAATTCCTTGATTCCATTATTGTATTCACATGGATATCCGATATATTTGATTTATATGCCAAGAACCAATATGCACTACTGTTGTGTGCATAACCTATGAATATTCAATCAATCGTCTTAGGTCCTATGGTGACCTGTTTTGAATTAGGTACTGCCACTTTTGCTATACACCCCCACACTTTGAGGTATTTATACGAAGGTACGTTACCTTTCCACAGTTCGTATGGTGTCTTGCCAGTTTTCTTGTGAGGTATTTTATTGAGAATGTAGTTGGTAGTCAGCAATGCTTCTCCCCCCCCCCCCCCCCCCCCCCCACACACACATGAGCATTCTCAACTATACTCAATATTAGATAACTAAGGTTGGTAAGTGAAAGTAATGGAGCTCACCTTACTTGAGCTGTGTGGTGGTGAGCCTACAGTGGAGGTCCCCCACCAGCCGAGTGATCCTCAATCCTCCCCCCTACGAGCTGTTACACCTTCCCCCCCCCCCCCCGTCAACCTACCACGAAAGCCCCAGTTGTACTCCCGACCTCCTTTGCAACCCCTCCAACACCTGCGCCTGCTGCAGTTACTCTCCCCCTACCCCCACCCCAGAACCTACAAAACTTAATGGCTGAGGAAGAGGTTCGAAGGCTCAGACCTGAGCAACATTCTGTGCGTGCACAAGATGCACACAAGCAACGGGTGAGCCATGATGTTGGTCATCATCGCCAGCACCACTCAAGCACTTCGGCAAGAGTAGTACTTCCGACCACCTCTGCAACCCCTCCAACACCTACCCCAGCTGCAGCCACACTCCCCCCACCCCCACCCCAAAACCCACAAAACCTTAGGGCTGAGGAAGAGGTTCGGAGGCTCAAACCCGAACAACACTCCGTGCGTGCACAAGATGCACACAAGCAACGGGTGAGCCATGATTCTGGTCATCATTGCCAGCACCACTCAAACACATCGGCAAGAGGATGGGCCTACAAAGGGGGTCCTCCTACTAGCTCGGTTGAGCGTAAGAGTGACCACCGACGAGGCCATCAATGTCTTAATGAGGTGCAGTATGCTAATCACAAGTCTTAACGGTATCAGCATTCTATTCCTCACTATCAAAGAAAGTACTCTTACCCACATCAACCACAGCATCCTCATAACAATAGGCATGAGAGCTATAGCTCAGAAGGGAACAACCGCCACGCAAACCACAAAAACTCTCCCCCTCACCACCCCTGCCCCCCAGCTGGGGCTCGTTCCCACCCCCAAACACCTGTGTAGGACTCCAACACCAACCCTGCTCCACCACCTCAGCCGTAGCCTAAAGCGCCGCTTAAATCCTACGTGGTGCGGGCCCAAGACGGGGTCCCACAAAATGAGGATTCCATGGCATTAGACTCGAGTACAGATGGGGAGCAATGGGTAGTAGTCGCCAGCAAAACAAAGAAAAGACAGATTATTACTCCCCCCTCAAGCCGACAGCAATAAAAGGCAACGAAAAGGCAAGCGAAAACCGATACCTTGCTTTAACTGCGGCGAACTAGGCCATTACCGTAAATATTGCACCAAGGAAGTTTGTTGCCTCAAGTGTATGAAGTAGGGACACCTATCATACATTTGCACCAATGTTTTCGAAACCCACAATGACGACGAACGCCCCGTGAGTCGAGGCAGATCGCCTGACAACCCCACCTTGATTCGACTCGCAAAGAGTCTCGACACAATTAAAAATGAGGAGAAATGGCTCCTACAGTGGTGCACCGTGGCCAGAGTGAGGTCAGGGTGTCCATCCGAGATCCACCTACTCCAAGCGCTAAATGCCAGATGGCCCATGAAGGCTTACAGGGATTGGGTGGCTAAGAAATTGTGTCGCCTTCAGTTCTTGGTATCCTTCCCATCGACGGAGAAGGTTGGAGAGGTTACAGGTATGGGAGTTGTGGACTTCGGCCACTTCAAAATGGAGTTCTTTGCTTGGACACCAAGCTTCGGAGCGGAGCTCCCCCAAGGTGAACTATTCTGGATTTGGATACATAATGTGCCACTCCATTTTCGGAAAAAGGAGGCGCTGCAAGAGATAGTTGCCGACTTTGGCTCGATTGAGGAGATCGACGAGAAGACTGTTCGTCGCTCCGAAATAGTGTCAGCAAGAATTCTCATCTGAAGCGTGGACATCTCGTTGATGCCTCGATTCACCAAAGTCTACTCCTTCGTTGATTCATACCTTATCCATTTCGTGCTCAACAAGTGAGCAGAACTAGATTCGGAGAGCTCGGTTATCATGTCCCCCAACCCCCACTGCTCTCAGAGACGGTCGCTCGTACAAACAAGTTGCTTCACCAAAGTGGGACTTGACCATCGATGGGGCTCACGAGGTCGAACGAGCGCATAGGGAGCTCATCAAAGAGACAAGAGGTAAGGAGCGGCACTAGGAACAGGTGGCGGAGGGATCAGAACCAAGAAAGGAATCTCCGACCAAAGTTGATCGAGGACGAGGGTCGACCAGCAGATCCAACGGCCCAGATGAAAGGAAGTCAAATCTACAACCACATCCAGATTTGGAAAGTATGGTGCACACAGAGGCAATCCACCAAAAAGAGGTTCAAAAGAAACCCTAAAATGGTAACCTGCGCTTCATAGGTGGTAAAGTTGGTGGGGAAGAGCAAAGTAGCTCTCCAAAAGGGAAAAAGGGGCTAGCTTTGGGACAAGAGCCGGTACGGGAAAGCACCGGGGTAGGGAAGAAGACAAGCAAAGAAGTACCTTTGGCTAGGGAGTTGGTACCAAAGCGCAGTAGGTCACCAGAAAAGAAAAAGGGGGTCTCGGTGGGTCAAGAGCGCCAGATTGCAAGGGCTATTTGGGGGATGAAGACAAGCAAAGAGCTGCTCGTAGTCAGGGATGAGGGCTCAAAGGAGAGCGGGACAAAGGGGGATCTAGATCCTCAGGGTTTGAGGATACTCAAAATAGGCAAAGAAGACAATGAAGCAACGAAGAAGGGGGTACTGCCTTCTGCATCGAATACCCCTTTCAACGCATCGATTCCCACCCCTACTGCGGCGACCGTTCCATCACCCAATCAACGTGAGCCACGTGGCAAGAGTGAAAGTGACAGCGTACAGCTGCAAGAGCCACGCTCTCTTCCAAATCCCAAGGAGCACGGTACTCTGAGTCACGAGAGAATAGGTCACTATCGCGAGCTCAACGAAGGTGAGCTCATCGTATGCAGTGATGGGCCAAATGAGTGGCCCAAGAATTAAACTACTTTATATAGGCCAAATGAAGACTCTTGTAGCGGGCCCATTGAGGGGTCTGTTACAGGAAGTTATACTGCTGAGGTGGATACGGTGACTAGGTGGGGGCCCATCGAGGGGTCCGCTACAAGGGAGCCTACTTCTCAGATTGCACAGCACTATGTCGAAGACGATCAAGAAGACAGGCTAAATCTAGAGGACGACTGTGTCTACTCTGAAGCGGAATCTGAGGATTATGATTTTGATGTTGATTTCCATGCCATGTCCCCGGAGTTTGTTCCATCCACCTACCCACCATCCCAGCTGGCGGAGACGGGCCCCATCCCCGCTGGCACCGATTTCAGGGTATAAAAAGTGGCAAAGAAGACTAATGAGGAGTCCCTTGACGACTATCTGGAGATAGCGGTGGCTGCTAAGTCTGCTAAGACTGGCGACGGAGGAACGCGATCCTTCTTAGCGTTTATTTTTAATTTCATGACTGATAATGAAATTTTTAGTCTAGCTAATACCTGTGGTCTTGCGATAGGTGATACCGAACGAAACGCGTTCCTATTGAACAAGATTAGAGGGTGGGAAATCGATAGGGCTACCCTAGAAACCACCTCGACAGCCAAGTCGAGTCATGATTCCCTAGTCAATCTTAGTTAATGGAGGCCCTATTCTGGAACATTAGGGGATTGGGTAGGTGGGGGAAGCGGGAAATGGTGAAGGAGGTTATTGCCAGATCAAAAGCTAACATTGTGGGGCCTCAAGAGACCAAACTTTCTCAGACGTCTAGACTTAATAGGCTGGGGGGAATCCGTATCTCTGAATGGAGAATTTCCCCATCTATCGGGGCCTCTGGGGGGATCGCATTAGGTTTTAACCCAGATACTTTCCATTGTTTAGACAAACTTTACGGGCAATTTTCAGTTTCGGTCTTGCTTCAGCAAAAATCGGACCTGTGGATTCAGTCAGTCACAGTGGTCTATGGCCCCCACACCACTGCAGCTAGGATGGCTTTCTGGTCTGAACTAAGAGCGATACAATCACACTGGCCTCACCCCTGGGTGGTGGGAGGAGATTTTAAGATCACTAGATTCACCTCAGAACATAGGGGCAGAGGAGCTAGCGACTCGGATAGGGAAGCATTCAATGAGGTCATCACGGACCTAGAATTGGTTGACTTCCCCATCTGTGATAGACTATTCACATGGTTGAACATGCAAGCGGCACCCATCCTCGCGAAACTTGATAGGATTCTGGTCTCCACCGACTACGAGACCAAGTTCCCGTTGACATTGGCTAAATCTCTTCTTAAACCCTCGTCGGATCACGTGCCTATCTTCTTATCTTCCGGGAAAGAGTAGCCCAGGAAAACGCCGAAGTTCAGATTTGAAAAAACTTGGCTTGAAATACAAGGTTTCCACCACATGGTCAACGAGAGTTGGTCTCGACCATGGGCAGTGAGGCGACTACAGTTTGGTGCGAAAAAATCAAAAGGCTCAGGGGCAAGCTAAGGAAATGGAACCGAACCAGATTTGCTCTGATCTGGAGAGCAAAGGAATCCCTTCTTGAGGCTGCGAGGAATTGGAGAAGACTGAAGAAATCAGGGATCTGCTTCAGGAAGAGCAGAACCGACTGCTTCAATTCAGGCAGGAAATCGACCAACTATATAGTTTGGAGAAAATCAAGTGGCAACAACGATCCAGAATTTCGTGGCTCAAAGAGGGAGACGCGAACACAACATTCTTTCACAGAATTACCAGTGCCCGCCGTAGAACTAACCTCATCCACTCAGTCCACTCGGACTCCGGAATGGTTCAAGGCGACGACGCTATTAAACAGGCTTTCCAATCCCACTTCAAGCGACTCTTTGGTCACAAAGCCGAAGGGAGAGTCCCCCTTCGACCTGAGTTCTGGCAAGACCAGTCAGGCAACCCCAATCAAAGGATGTAGGCCATCGAAGCTCCCTTGAATGAGAAGGAGGTCTGGGAGGCTGTCCAACAACTTGGAAAAGATAAAGCTCCAGGTCCAGATGGCTTCTCGATATTATTTTATCAGATATTCTGGGAGGAGATCAAAGGTGACTTAATGAAAATGTTCGCAGACTTCTATGTGCATAAGCTCAAATTAGGAAGGTTCAACTCTGTAGAGGTGGTGCTGATTCCTAAGAAAGAAGACTCCCGACGAGTCGGAGACTTCCGGCCTATAAGCCTGCTAAACTGTTCGGTAAAGATCATTACCACGACTCTCGCTAATAAATTGAGAAAGGTAATGGACGACCTCATTAGTCAAGATCAGATGGGTTTCATTAAAGGGCGATGTATCCCGGATAGTATAGCAGCGACTAGGGAAACTATCCATCAATGTCATGCTTCGAACTCTAAGAGTTATCTCTTGAAACTGAATTTTGAGAAAGTCTATGACTCCGTTGAATGGGACTGTTTGTTGGAAGCACTCGCTGGAAGAGATTTTGGGGTGAGATGGATCAGATGGATCCACGCTTGTCTAACCACCAGCAAAACGGCCATTTTGGTAAACGGGGTGTTAGGCCACCCATTTCCCTGCAAGCGGGGGCTCAGACAGGGAGATCCGCTCTCCCCCTTCCTCTTTACCATTGTGGCAGACGTCCTCAAAGCCATGATGGCTAAGTGCAGTAGAGCATGTTGGATTGTCCCAGTGGCCAAGGGAATCAATCGGCAAGGGTGCTCTATTCTCCAATATGCAGACGAAACTCTTCTATTTGGCAATTGCCAACCTAGGAGAAACTACAGTCTTCAAAGGAATTCTGTTTTGCTATGAAGCTTGGTCGGGCCTCAAGGTTAACTTCCACAAAAGTGCCCTCATTCCCATTGCCCTGACACCGGAAGAGACGCTTGAGCATGCTACAATTCTGAACTGCTCCATGGAGAGTTTCCCCATTCAATACCTAGGATTACCACTTAGACCCGAAAAGCTCAAAAAGGCAAATTAGTTACCCATCATTGATAGGGTTGAAAAACGACTAGCAGGTTGGAAAGGCAAAGCCCTGTCTCTAGGCGGGAGAATCACGCAAATCAATGTGGTCCTCTCAAACCTGCCTACGTACTATCTCTTCTTCTTTGAAATGCCACGATGGGTTATCCAGAGAATTGATCGGACTCGGAAATGATTCTTATGGAAAGTGGCGGACCCGGACCAAGGAGGATATCACCTCATCAGATGAGAGAAGGCATGCACAAAGAAGATACATGGGGGCCTAGGTATTATTGACCTTCGAGATATGAACCTGGCACTACTAGGCAAATGGTGGTGGAAAGTGTTCCATCCCAATGGGGAAGGGTGGCAACAATTTGTTCAGAAATATATGCATGGGAATGGAACGAGAAATCTCGGCTTCAGGATAGGCCCTCGAGTTTCTTGGTTTTGGAAAGGCATCACTTGTTGATTCTTGATTTTGATGATCACAACACAGTGCAACATGTGTCTATATTATACAGCTAACAATGCAGGTTTCATATCAAAAGACAATTCTAGCTGAACACATGCACAAGCTCTCAAGGATACAGCTCAAGACAAGGATCAAGACTTTACTCAAAGCAAGGATCAAAGACTCCATTCAACTCAAGACTCAAGCTTAAAAGTGTTATATTATTGTGTCTTGTAAACATTGTAATGTTCTTTCCTGTTGAGTCTTTAGTCTGATGTAAAGCCTTGTCAACACACACACACACACTTAACAAATCTCATATTGTGTGTCTCTAAAAAACCCCTCAAAAATAAGTCAAAACAGTTTGAAGAATTTTAGCTTTTAAGTACCAGTCGACTTAAGCCTATGCCAGTCGAATGATAAGTACGAAACTGTTTAAAATTATTCAAACTCTGATCAGTCGACTCATATGGCAACCCAGTCGACTGATCGAGAGCTTTTTGACCGTTTTCTGATTTTCAAAAACGAACTTTTTCAAATTCAAACGGTTTGATCCGTTGGATGACAGTTATGAAACTGCTTTCCAACGTTCAGAAGTACAAAACTCTTTATATAGAGTTTCTTTTCAAACAGAATATTCACTTGACAACTTGATTTTCTAACATAAAACACCCGAGCACTCTTGAAAAAAATCTAAGTGATTTTCTGTGAAGAACAAAAGCTTTCAAGTTCACATACTTTGGTTCTCTACACTCAGTCCAGTATAGCATTGATTTCGCTTTGGACTGAGTATAGAAGTCAACCTATTTTTTTTAGCCACGTGCATCAACACATACAACAACAAGGCTATAGGTTGATTGTAAAATTCCTCTTGTACTCTTGCTCTCGGTTGGAGAGTGTTTTTGACTCTTGGTTGTAGAGTCGGTGTCTTTTCACTCTTGGTTGAAGAGTGGGTCTGCTTTCTCTGGTTGAGAGAAAGGACTACGGGTTAGACAAGGTTGTTGTCTTGAACGCCGTAGGGTATTCTTGTATTTATTTTCAAGAATAGTGGAAATCTCAAGTGGGTTGCTTGGGGACTGGATGTAGGTCGGGAGGACCGAACCAGGATATATCTTGTGTACTCTGTGATTGTTTGTCTTGTGATTGCATTTACTTTTAATCAATTATACTCTGCAAAACTAGTCTGACCAGTCGACACAGCTTCGTATCAGTCGACTGATCAGTCTCGTATTAGTTATTCTCTTTGTCTCATCAGTCGCCTGTATTATCTATCAGTCGACTGTTTCGAGAGGTTAAATTTATTTTGATTTTGGCTATATCAGTCGACTGGTTCCCCACTGAGTCGACTGTGCCGAGAGAAATTTTTTTATTCCGCAATTTATTATAATAAACACTATTCACCCCCCCCCCCCTCTAGTGTTTGTTGCTTAGCCTACAGGATCCAACACTTGGTATCAGAGCAAGGTTACAGGCAATGGCAACTACATCAAATACTAATCAGTACCATGAAGGACAATCTACACAACGACCACCACTATTTGATGGAACAAACTATAACTATTGGAAGTGCCGAATGCGAATCTATCTCCAATCAATCAACTACGAGATATGGCAAATGACAGAGACGGAACATACTGCTCCTACCATTCCATATGCACAATGGAATGATGATCAAAAGAGTCAGACTATGAACAATGCCAAAGCAATGAATGCTTTATTCTGTGCACTGACGAAGGAAGAATTCAACCGTGTATCCAATGCTACAACCGCATATCAAATTTGGCATACACTCGAGGTAACACATGAAGGAACGAATAAAGTAAAAGAATCTAAAATTTCTGTTCTTGTCCACAGGTTTGAAATGTTCAGAATGAAGGACAATGAGACTGTATCTGAGATGATTACAAGATTCACAGACATTACCAACTCTCTTGTGGCGCTTGGAAAGACTTATACTCAAGCAGAGATGGTCAGAAAAGTACTACGAGCACTCACTCCAGAATGGGAAAAGAAAACCACAGCAATAGAAGAGGCAAATGACTTGTCAACACTTACTCTCGAGAATCTTGTCGGTAATCTCATGGCATATGAGGTTCAACTTGAAGATCGAAAGAAAGATACTGAATCACACCAAACAAAGAAGAAATCATTGGCTTTTAAAGCAATGACTGACTCAGAAGATGAGGAAGAAGATGAAGAAGAAATAGCAATGTTCACTCGGAGATTCAAGAAGTTCTTAAAGAAGGGTAAGTTTCATTCTAAGAGTAAAGATTCTAATGATCCTCCTACATGTTTCAGGTGCAATAAGATAGGTCACATGAAGAAGGACTGTCCCTTAGAAAATGCAAAGAACAAGGGAAAAACATCCAACTTCAAGAAAGACAAATATTCAAAGAACAAATTTGCCAAGAACAAAAAGGCGTATCAAGCCACATGGGATGATAGCGATTCATCTTCCGAAGAAGAAACGGATGAAAATAACGAAGTGGCAAATGTATGCTTTATGGCTGCACAAGAACATGTAAGTAATGATTATGATTCTGAAGATCTCCTTGATGCATTTAATGAAATATTCCAAGAATTAAAGAAAGAAAAGATTAGAGTTAAGAATCTTGAGAAAGTGAATCAAACACTTAATCAAGAAAATCTTAACCTTGATAAGGAAGTAAAATCCTTAAATTCTCATCTTGCAAGTCTAGATACTGATCTTGAAACTCTCAAAAAGAATTATGAAGAGATTTCAAAGAATGTATCTAAGTTTAACAAAGGCAAAGAGAATTTAAATGATATGCTTCATCATCAAGTTGCATCTAGTCATAAATTTGGACTTGGTTTTAAGAAATCTTCTATAAAAGAATCTCCTGTTTTAAACACTAGTAAGACTAAGTCAGCATCTATTTCTAGTGTTACACACAAGTTATATGATTTCTTTGCAAAACCACAGGTTGTTAAATTCAGTGATAAAAGTGATACTAACGTTCGGTTAAGTCGACTGAACCATAGCACCAGTCGCCTGTCCAGAGAAAGTGGATCTCATTTCACGAGATCAAAACCTCTTATAAGTCGACCTAGTACATCTACCAGTCGACTGATACATACCAACAGTCGACTGATAAACACTAATAAGTCGACTGGACAGAACAAACTAGTATGGGTTCCAGTCAATATTAATCAGAATGATAGAATTGCTTATATCAATTCTTATATGCTGAATGTATGTACTTCTACCAATTATATTCCAGCTTATGGAGGAAGATCAAACTCTTCATGGGTTTGGTTTCCCCCAAACTAATATGTTTTGGACCCAATAAAAAAGGGTACCATATTTACCTCAAATGTTTTATAGGTACCCAAGAAAGAACGCTGGATATTAGACAGCGGATGTTCAAAACATATGACAGGGCATGCCAATTTACTATCCACCATTCAGAATATAGATGGAGGAACCGTCACCTTTGGAGATAACAACAAAGGCAAAGTCATCGGTATCGGCATGGTCGGTAAAATATCTAACCCTATTATAGAAAATGTGCTATTAGTTAATGGTTTAAAGCATAATCTCTTAAGTATTAGTCAATTGTATGATAAAGGTTATAAAATAGTCTTTGAAAAAGATGCATGCTTAATTTATGATTCTACTATGGAAAATGTTATTTTTCAAGGTTGTCGCAAAAACAATATTTATGAGTTATGTTTGAATGCAATTGATTTTTCAAATGATTTTTGTTTGATAGCCTCTAACAATGAATCTTGGTTATGGCATAGAAGATTTGGACATGTGAACATGAAAAATCTCTCAAAATTATCTAAATATAACCTAGTTAAAGGACTGCCAAAATTATCCTTTAAAAAGGATAAGTTATGTGATGCATGTCAACTAGGAAAACAAATCAAATCCACTTTTAAAACAAAAGATGTAATCTCTACAAGTAGGCCACTTGAATTAATTCATATGGATTTATTTGGTCCTACTAGAGTTGCCTCTTTAAATAAAAGTAGATATGCGTTTGTTTTAGTAGATGATTTTTCAAGATTTACTTGGACATTTTTTTTAAAACATAAAAATGATGCTTTTGAAGAATTTGCACATTTTTGTAAACGTGTTCAAAATCAAAGATCTCTAACCATAGTCACTATTAGAAGTGATCATGGTGGAGAATTTGAAAATGAAACATTTACAGAATATTGCAACAAGAATGGTATAACACATTCATTTGCATTTCCTAGAGCTTCACCACAAAATGGTGTGGTTGAAAGAAAGAATAGGACTTTGCAAGAATGCGCACGTACTATGCTTGTTGAAAGCAATCTATCAAAGCATTTTTGGGCTGAAGCTGTTGCTACAGCTTGTTATGTTTTGAATAGAATTCTTCTAAGACCTAAACTAAAGAAGACTTGTTACGAGTTATTTTTTAATAAAATTCCTAAAGTCTCTTACTTTAAAACATTTGGTTGTAAGTGTTTTATTCTAAACACAAAAGATAATCTAGACAAATTTGATCCTAGATCTAATGAGGGTATCTTTTTAGGATACTCAAATAGGAGTAAAGCATATAGAATTTTCAATAAGTTTACTATGACCATTGAAGAATCAATGCATGTTACATTCGATGAATCCTTACCTTCATCAACATTAAATAAGGATGATGAAACTGATTTATCACCTTTAGATAATGTGATTACATCCTTAGAGCAAACTAATCTATCTGATAAGTCGACTGATAAAGTCTCCAAGTCGACTGACTTAAACCAGTCGACTGAAGAACAAGTCAAGTCGACTGATCCGATTGTGATATCTTCAACTTTACCAAAGTCATTTGTTGAAGTTAAAGATCATCCTCATGACTTAATAATTGGTGACATCTCCCATGGTATTCAGACATGTTCACATATTAATATGATCTCTCATACAGCATTCTTGTCAGATTTTGAACCAAAGAATATACAAGAAGCTTGTGAGAATGAATATTGGGTGAATGCCATGCAAGATGAACTAAACCAATTTGTAAGAAATGATGTATGGGATTTAGTTCCTAGACCTCCTGATCAGACTATCATTGGTACCAAATGGGTATTCAAGAATAAGTTAGATGAATCAGGACAAGTTGTAAGGAACAAGGCTAGATTAGTTGCCCAAGGATATAATCAAGAAGAAGGTATAGATTTTGATGAAACATATGCTCCTGTTGCTAGACTAGAATCTATTCGTATTTTATTATCTTTTGCTTGTTTTATGAATTTTATACTTTATCAAATGGATGTGAAAAGTGCCTTTCTTAATGGGTTCATCAAGGAAAATGTTTATGTTAAACAACCACCAGGTTTTGAACATGAACAATTTCCAGATCATGTTTATAAATTGAAAAAGGCTTTATACGGTCTTAAACAAGCACCTCGTGCTTGGTATGATCGTCTGAAAACTTTTCTTTTAGAAACAGGATTTGAAATAGGTAAAGTAGACACTACCTTGTTTATCAAAAGAGTTAAGAATGATATCTTAATCATACAAATATATGTTGATGATATAATTTTTGGTTCTACTAATAATAATCTATGTCAAGAATTTGCTAATACCATGAAAAATGAATTTGAGATGAGTCACATGGGTGAACTCAATTATTTCCTTGGATTGCAAATTAAACAATCTTCAAATGGCATATTTATCAATCAAGGCAAATATGCAAAGGAATTACTCAAACGTTTTCACATGGATAGTACTAGTAGTAAATCCACACCTATGGCTACTGCTACTAATCTTGACAAAGATTTATTAGGTAAGAGTGTTGATCAAAAACTCTATCGAGGTATGATTGGTTCACTCTTATATATTACTGCAAGTAGACCAGACATTATGTTCAGCGTATGTTTATGTGCTAGATATCAATCAAGTCCTAAAGAATCTCATTTAAAAGCAGTGAAACGAATTTTAAGATATATTAAAGGCACATCTGAATATGGTTTATTTTATCCACGCACCGATATTTTTCAACTTTTGTCTTATAGCGATGCCGATTTTGCTGGAAGCAAAACTGATCGCAAGAGTACTAGTGGTACATGTCACTTTTTGGGACATTCCCTAGTATCTTGGTGCAGTAAAAAGCAAAATTCTGTATCCCTATCAACCACAGAAGCTGAATATATTGCTGCAAGTTTAGCATGCGCTCAAATTTTATGGATGAAACAAACTTTGTTAGATTATGGTATTTCATTTGAGAAACCCTCAATTATGTGTGATAATACCAGTGCAATTAATCTATCTAAAAATCCGATTCAACATTCACGTACGAAACATATTGATATTCGACATCATTTTCTACGTGATCATGTTTTAAAAGGAGATATATCTTTAGAATTTATCTCTACTGATCAACAAGTAGCAGATATATTTACCAAGCCCCTTAAAGAAGAAACTTTTATCAAGTTAAGAAGAGAACTTGGGATTTGTGATTTTATTGATATTTGTTGAAAATCACTCTGTTAAGTCGACTGTGTTTTGAATCAGTCGACTATACTGCATTGTTATAAATACATATTTTGTTCTCGACTAAGTCGACTGATTATCAATCCAGTCGACTGGTCAGCAGATATATGATGTTACTTTCTTCTCGACTCAGTCGACTGATATATCCTACCAGTCGACTGTCGCGAGATCAATCTGTCTTCAGCGACTTTTCATCACAACTTTTGAGATAAAAGCTTTTCTCTATCTCACCCGTGACACCCCTATCTGACCGTTGATTTCATTTCCCTTTAATCTGAGCCGTCCTTTCTCGGTTAAAAACCCTTTTACCTGCCACTCTTTCATCCTCTTCCCGATCTCTTTTTTACTTTTACCCCCAAATTGGAAACCCTAACGCAAGAAGAAGAAGAAGAGGCTCTAATCCGACAAGTCGACTGCTGTTTGTGTATCTGTCTCTCTTCAATTTGGTAACATCTTCTCTTCTTGTTCCCTTTTCACAAACCTCATGGCTCCCAAAAGATCAAAACGCACTCACGAGAGTACTTCCTCTTCACAGGAGTACACTCAATACCTTTTGAGCCCCGATCTACTTGATCGTTGGTATCTATTTTGCACTATTCAAATCTTCCCTGGAAGATTTGTCAATTTTAATGATTTAGATCGTTTTAATCTTACTCCCCTCTTTCAAAACTGCAGCCTTTATGAATTCCTATCTCTTTCCAACCAACCCAATTACTACCCACAACTCATATATTTGTTTTATACAAATATGAAAATTGTTCAAAAACCAAATGGGGAAATTTTAATCCGGTCGTCTGTGAAAAATCAAAAAATGACTTTAACACCGACTAGGATTAATGCTATGTTGGGTATAGATGATGGTGGACTGCATCTTGATGATGTAATTCTAGATGATGCCTCAATATTATCTAGAATTCTCATACCAAATTCTCAACTTCCTATGACTAGTAGAAATCTAAAACCAATTGCAAAGCTTGTCGGTAGAATATTAGCTTATAACATCCTTCCTAAAAAGGGAAGTTATGATCAATATTCTATTGAATTACAAAAAGCTATTTATGCAATTTTTGGTAGAATAGCTATTGATTGGGGTCAGGTTATATTTTCCAAACTTTCTCAAGACCACACTCATTTTCTACCCTTTGGAGGTTTCCTTACTAGAGTCTTTCTCTCTTTTGGAATTGATCTTGAGTCTGAGACACAATGTGTCTCTCGATATGATTGTTTCGATCGTGCTAGTTTGGCACGCATGAAACTCATTGATGTCCCTACTCGATCACCCCCTCGATCTCCTCCTATGACCCAAGCTCCTTTAGGTTCTTCTGCTAGACCTTCTGCTTCTTCTAGTTCATCTCTTCCCTCAGCCAACTATGATGATCCACGTACCATGTATGAATGTGTCAACTACCTTATGACACATTCACAGACTGTGGATACACATATTCACGCCCTTGGTTCCAGACTTGATTCCTTTGATTCTCAACTCCACCACATTGATTCCAAGATTGACAACCTCACCAATCTCTTCACCTCTCATTTTCATCCTCCTTCTCATGATGACGATGAAGACTCGGATGAAGACGATTGAAGATTTTTATTATTTTTATATGTACTTTTTCATGGACTTATTTATGTATGCAACTTTCTATTAGTCTCTTTTTTATGAACAAGATGGTTATTATGTGCTTTTTGATGATTACAAAGGGGGAGAGATCTCTGAGTTATGTTTTATGCTTGCTTATATTATCTGTGTTTTGTGATTTTATCATTATTATCTGTGTTATTCTTGGCTGTTGAAAATCTCTGGTCAGTCGACTGCTACAAAGATTTAAGTCGACTGCTACTAAACTCTTGCTACTGTATCTGTACTTAGTTCTATTTTATATAAACTGTTTGCTCAGTCGCCTGCCAGTTGAAACAGTCGACTGATACTTGTTTTAAAGAAAATGCACTGTGTGTTTTTAATAGGGGGAGCATATCCTTACTGTGCCTATATACATATTATCTGTTAATATCAGCTATTGTGTTGTCATCATCAAAAAGGGGGAGAATGTTGATTCTTGATTTTGATGATCACAACACAGTGCAACATGTGTCTATATTATACAGCTAACAATGCAGGTTTCATATCAAAAGACAATTCTAGCTGAACACATGCACAAGCTCTCAAGGATACAGCTCAAGACAAGGATCAAGACTTTACTCAAAGCAAGGATCAAAGACTCCATTCAACTCAAGACTCAAGCTTAAAAGTGTTATATTATTGTGTCTTGTAAACATTGTAATGTTCTTTCCTGTTGAGTCTTTAGTCTGATGTAAAGCCTTGTCAACACACACACACACACTTAACAAATCTCATATTGTGTGTCTCTAAAAAACCCCTCAAAAATAAGTCAAAACAGTTTGAAGAATTTTAGCTTTTAAGTACCAGTCGACTTAAGCCTATGCCAGTCGAATGATAAGTACGAAACTGTTTAAAATTATTCAAACTCTGATCAGTCGACTCATATGGCAACCCAGTCGACTGATCGAGAGCTTTTTGACCGTTTTCTGATTTTCAAAAACGAACTTTTTCAAATTCAAACGGTTTGATCCGTTGGATGACAGTTATGAAACTGCTTTCCAACGTTCAGAAGTACAAAACTCTTTATATAGAGTTTCTTTTCAAACAGAATATTCACTTGACAACTTGATTTTCTAACATAAAACACCCGAGCACTCTTGAAAAAAATCTAAGTGATTTTCTGTGAAGAACAAAAGCTTTCAAGTTCACATACTTTGGTTCTCTACACTCAGTCCAGTATAGCATTGATTTCGCTTTGGACTGAGTATAGAAGTCAACCTATTTTTTTTAGCCACGTGCATCAACACATACAACAACAAGGCTATAGGTTGATTGTAAAATTCCTCTTGTACTCTTGCTCTCGGTTGGAGAGTGTTTTTGACTCTTGGTTGTAGAGTCGGTGTCTTTTCACTCTTGGTTGAAGAGTGGGTCTGCTTTCTCTGGTTGAGAGAAAGGACTACGGGTTAGACAAGGTTGTTGTCTTGAACGCCGTAGGGTATTCTTGTATTTATTTTCAAGAATAGTGGAAATCTCAAGTGGGTTGCTTGGGGACTGGATGTAGGTCGGGAGGACCGAACCAGGATATATCTTGTGTACTCTGTGATTGTTTGTCTTGTGATTGCATTTACTTTTAATCAATTATACTCTGCAAAACTAGTCTGACCAGTCGACTCAGCTTCGTATCAGTCGATTGATCAGTCTCGTATTAGTTATTCTCTTTGTCTCATCAGTCGCCTGTATTATCTATCAGTCGACTGTTTCGAGAGGTTAAATTTATTTTGATTTTGGCTATATCAGTCGACTGGTTCCCCACTGAGTCGACTGTGCCGAGAGAAATTTTTTTATTCCGCAATTTATTATAATAAACACTATTCACCCCCCCCCTCTAGTGTTTGTTGCTTAGCCTACAGGATCCAACATCACTAAGGCCTACGATCCCTTCAATAGCTGTGTGAAGTCAGTAATTGGCAACAGCAGGCTTACCAAATTCTGGTAGGATAAGTGGTGTACTGACCACACACTTAGGAATTTGTTTCCCAATTTATATGAGCAAGCATCACAACCACACTGCACGGTGGCTGCAGCCTGGAAAAGAAACACCTGGAGGCCATCTTTCAAACATGTGCTTGACCTAGGCTCTCAACTTAGACTAGCAGAATTCCAGACCCTCATCACCAATACTGGAATTGGCTGCTCGCAAGGCCCAGATAAGAAATCCTGGGGCGTGAAGAAGAGCGGCAAGTTCACGGTCCACTCCATGTACAACCGTATTCACTTTAGGGAATATATCCCAAAGTGGTCAGCGGTCATCTGGAGAACGAAAGCCCCGCTCAAAATCAAAGCCTTCCTATGGCTGATTTTGAATGATACGATCCTGACTAGGGAAAACCTCGCTAAGCGCCAGCCGAATCTGAACTCTCAATGCGGGTTCTGCCACGCTACTATGGAGACTAGAGACCACCTTTTGCTGCAGTGCTCTAGGAGCAAAGTGGTTCTCATCGAAGTTCTAAGCGCCCTAGGGACGAGTCAGTATCCTAGTGCCTACGAAGACCTGTGGGTAGGTCTTCGCAGCAGAGAGGAGTTCTACGAGAGAAGCATGGTATATTGTCATCGCCGCAACGACCTGGGTCATTTGGCTAGACAAAAATAATTTTTACTTTCGTAGAACCTGCAACAGTATTTCTGGCAATTTGACTCACATCATGCATTTTATTTCTTTTTGGGCTAATGTAGCCACAGCAGGTCCCAGAGGGAGGATCACGAGCATCTTTCAGGTGGAGGAATTTGACGATGAAGAGATTGAGATCGGCCCGACGATCGATTGATAGCCAGCAGTGACGTCCCTGGTCATAGTTACCCATCTTCCCAGGGCTTGTTGGGGAGATACGATGTAGTTCTTTTTCCTTGCGGCTGGTCTAGTTTGCTTTTGTCCCACCCCCATGTTTAGGGGTGGAGTCTATGTTCTCATTTTCTTTCTGTAGGACTTTATTGTATGCTCAGTACTCTAAGTTTGTTTTATTAATCACTTATTAATGAAACAGGGTGGCCAGATTCTACCTTTTCTTCAACAAAAAAATGCTTCCCCCCACATATTTTGGGATAAGCCAGAATTCAACAACAAGGCATTCATCATCTCCTTTAGACTTTAGTTCTTGCACTCGGCAGTACCGTTTGATTCAGGTGAGTAAGGAGCAGTTGTCTGATGAACTATTCCATGTTCAGAGCAGAACATATTAAATGGTGCATCATATTCTCCTCCTCTATCACTCCTAACAATATTAATCGTTTTGCCAAGTTGATTCTCAACCTCAAGCTTATATTCTTTGAATTTATCTAAAGCCTTATTTTTGCTATGTAAAAGTATACATAACAGAATTTTGTGCAATCGTCTATGAATGTCACAAAGTACTTTTTGCCACCTCTGGTCTGCACATATTTTAAATCAAACAGATCCGTGTGAATTAGACCTAGAGTTTCGGTGTTTCTTTCTACAGAACGTGATGGAGTTTTCGTGAGTTTGGCATCTGTGCGAACTTCACATTTTTCTGTGTTGTATACCTTAAAATTTGATAGCAAATTCATGTAAATTAATCTACGCATAGAATTGAAATTAACATGACCTAGTCTTTCATGCCAAATAGAAGAAGACTCAACAACATAAGCAATAGGAGCAATTTCATTAACTTTGGGAACAGCAAGAACAATAGTTTTAAGGATGACTGTCATTACATTAAACTTGAACAGTCCATCCTTTACATATCCTTTACCCAAGTACACCCCATTCTTAGACAATACAAAATTATCAGAAGCAAGAACAACCTTAAATCCATTCTTGCTTAGCAAAGATCCTGATACCAAGTTCTTTCTAATATCTGGAACATGCAACACATTTGTGAGTGTTAGTTCCTTGTCTGAAGTCATTTTCCGCACTATCTTCCCAATTCCTGCAATTTTGGAGGTGGAAGAATTACCTATGAACAGCTGTTCCTTGTTGCACTTCTGGTATGAAGTGAATATCTCCTTGTCCAAGCAGATGTGCTTGGTGGTCCCAGTGTCGTACCACCACTCTCGAGGATTGCTCCCCACCAGATTCACCTCTGATACAACAGCACAGAGGTCCAGGTCAGAGAGACCAGTGGACAAGTTCTCAGCTATGTGTGCATGGGATCTTTTTGCCTGTCCGGTTCCATCCTGGTTGTTGTCCTTACTGAGGTATTCAGAAATTCTGTGGCCCAGCTTACCACACTTGTGGCATTTTCCAGCAAACCTCTTTGCTGCCGATTTTTTGTTCGAGGTCTGTGGCAAGAACTTTCTCTATTTTGCCTTTCTGTTCATGCTCCACCATGTTTGCCTTTTCTATGGACTGATTTCCATAGGACCGTCAGCCTTGTGATTCTCTTCTTCGATACGCAACCTGACAATGAGGTCTTCAAGTGACATCTCCTTTCGCTTGTGCTTGAGGTAGTTCTTGAAGTCTTTCCATCCAGGTGGAAGCTTCTCGATGAACGCTGCAACCTGGAATGGTTCGTACAGCGTCATATTCTCTGCAGCGATTTCATGCATTATCACCTACAGATCCTGGATTTGACTCACAACCGTCTTGGAGTCAACCATCTTGTAGTCCAAAAATTTGCCAACTACAAACTTTTTGGACCCAACATCTTCTGTTTTGTACTTCTTCTCCAAAGACCCCCACAGGAGTTTGGACGTCTTGAAGACACAGTAGACGTTGTACAGCGAGTCTACCAAGTCATTCAGGATATAGTTTCTACAGAGATAGTCACCCTGAGTCCATGCATCAACCGCAGCAAAGGAGTGTGCTTCCATTGGTGCCAGCATAGGGGCAGATTCAGTGAGAAACCTGTCCAGCTTCAACGTGGTCAGGTAGAACTGCATCTTCCCTTGCCACTTCTTGAATCCAGTTCCGTTGAACTTCTCTGATTTTTCTCCCACAGTTATATGTGTGGGCAGAATGACTGAATGTGCCGCAACCGATTGTGTAGTCACATTTTGGGTCACTGGTATTTTGGCACTGATAAGCCCATTGACACTTTCGTTGTGTGTGTTTTCCATTTTCTAAAATAGTTGAAATAGAGCTGTTAGTTGTGTTTTTCCGATATGGTAACAGGACCTGTAAATAATCTTCACAAAACTATTAGAATAGAGGAAGAATTTTGCTTTAAGATTGTTTGTAACGCCCCGAATTCCAAATAAGACCGAATTCAAGATTTCACGGGATCTTTACTTCACTTCGTATAATTTTACAAGGAATTTAAAACTTTTTCAACATCAGAGTTCAAATACAACTTTGTTTTACACAGCGGAAAAGTAAAAGATTACATCATTGAAGAATACAACTTATGCAACTTTATTAAATAAATCATCGATTGCATCATAATAGCTTTATTCCTTCATGAATAGTTCATTACCTACATATCAACCTGTGGGCACGTCAGTCACTTATAATTGACGAAAGTGTTATACTCGGCTATCCTCCCTATGCCGTACATATAACGATCTCATTACTTTAACAAAATCACAAAAGATAGAATGAACAAATAAAGTGTTAAATTGTGACTACGCTAAACATGTAAGTGTATGCCATGCCTTAATGCCTAATGCACACATTTTATACTAGGATGATACTAATGCACATTTGCTCGGATTTTGTGCATCCCATACTACAGAGGTCCGAGGGCAAGCGCCTACGTACTCCACAATAAAGGGCTCGATCCCTCGCCATGATAACTACCCGGTAATAAAACAAGATTTAGATCATTCCACGAATATGGGTCCCAGCCCGACGGCTATTATAATGGTTCCCTCATCGTGCGAATCATCCCGCAAGTGCCCCTTAGCCCCGGTATACGTATATACATTGGAGACGGCAAACTATCCGCTCGACTTTGCCAAGTCTCGGATTTAAATATAAAAACTCTTCTCCCACAGAGCAACCTCAGTCCGCCGACTGGGTCTATAGCCACGGAGATCTACCGCCGACTATATAGAGGCAACCCACTTACGTTTGCCCAAGTTTACTACATCTTCACTTATGTGCCTAGTTATTTAGTTCAAGACATGAATAAGTTATCATCCCTAGAATTAGTATTACCTCCTACCGAACTTGTTCACAAAATACGAGATCGCCCCACATCAGTATCTCAAAATCATATCTCAAATCTTTCTTTCAATATTGCCGGTAACCGAGGTCTTCCTAATCCTTAATCATAATCTTTCATGTACAAGAAACATGGGTACACATACCCTTTAATAATCATGTCTTAAACCTAGATAGTTCCATCTTTCAACTTGCTCACAAAATAATCATTTTCTTGTCACTATTCATGATCTATTTATTTAATCACAACACAATTTCACTACATGAATTGTTACAACAAATCACAATGTTTCAATTCACAAAATATTTCTAAACATAATGCAAATGTAATTATTCTTAAAAGATCAATTTACAAAAATACTACTTCTTATCACATGATTCTATTCTAAAATTTTTTTTTTCTTTTTATACTTCAAAATATACAAGAAGCTATCTCTTAATAAATTTTCATTTCATTTCATATTAATACTAAGGCTTCGTTCTATTTTTAAAAAGGCAATTCATGAGAAAAATCAAAAGGGAAAATAAAATGAGGAGCCTAGGTTTCGAACCCACGCCCCTGGGTCAAACCCGGTCAACACCCAAATCCAGCCTTGCTAGCCATTAAGTCCATTGAGGACTTGTGTCATATTCACACTCCGAAATACTCTTAAGGTTAGGTTCAGTTTCGAAAATTTATAAGAGAAAACAAAAATGAATGTGACTATCAAGTTTTGAACCCAAGATCTCTCACAACAGTATTTTATTTTGCAGTGGCTAACCAGTAAGTCTATGTGCATTTTCTGATTAGAAGTTGTATTAGTGTACTTTTGTTTATATTATTCTGAATTTAGTTTCTTTTAATAAAACTTGTTTACCCAATAATCCAATCGTTTAGGACATTGGAATAAACCTCACTTTTGGACTGAGATGAAAACTTAAAAAGAATAATAATCAACCATTTCAACTTGTTTTTAGAACATGACTTCATTCTCTAAATAAATTTCCTTTCTTTATAAAAATTTGCATTTTTCTCATCAAAGCTCGAAATGTAGAAATCATGTTTTCTAAAAACTAGTTTAAGTCCATCATTAAGCAAATTAAAATTTTTGTGCTAGAAACCAAATGTGTCTCTAAATCAACCATGGATATCTCAAATGTTTCTTTCATGCGAAAAACTCGTATTTTAACATATGTCGACATGTCAGAAATAACAAAAATTTTATCTTTCTCTTTTCTCCTTTTTAAGCATTATGTTTCTAAAGCATATGTCACAATAAAAATATTCTTTAACAATTACTCATACTTATCACACATTTGATAAACAAGAATTTGCAAACATTCTAACATGGTACATATGATTATTTCTCTACTTTTTAATTAGCATGGTAATAATTTGTTCACTAAATTTCAACAAGATCATTGTATATTTTGCTAGCATGGATTCTACATATATCTCATTCAACTTATATTACTCTTTTAACCAATTTAGTATACAAGTTCTACTTTATAAAGCATGAGAACACCCACCTTAATTGGAGAATGAAAACTACTAAAGAAAAGGACTTCTTCTAGCTCCTAGCTCCACAAACACTTCCTTGCTCCTAGCAAAGCTTCCTCTCCTAGCAATGACTTCTCCCCCTAGCAATTCCTCCAAGCAAAAGAACTCTCACTTTCTTTTTTTTCTTTTTTTCTTTCTTTTCTTTTGATAATGTTTTTTGTGCAAGAGAAAAATAGGAAATGGGGGCTCTATTTATAGGGTTTTGTGAGGGTCTAAAGTGCAAAAATTTCACCCTAATAACTCTTCAAATTTATTTTACAACTCTCCACTTTCCTAACTCCTAAAACCTCCATCTCTTCATTCCCCACTCTCCACTAACTCAACCTCCCAACTCTTCTCCTCCCCCTCTCAAAATCGGCCTCCCCTTGCCCAAAAAATGGTCCAAATACATTTGTGTGTGCATGCACGCATGCACAAACAAATATGAACACATTTCTATCTCTAAATGTGTAAAAAAAGTTGTAACTTGTCATGTACTAGTGCATGCTTAGCTTTATTTGTGTTTTAATTAGTGGGCTTGCTGCATGGGCTCATTTCTAATTAATTAATTTAATTATCTAGTGGGCTCTTCTCCTAGATTTTAATCTATAGGTCCATGAATCAAAGGAAGGCTAATTAAAACTTATGCATGCTAAAAATTGTAAAAGAGAATAAACAAATGAGAATAAAAATTTGCACGCGCATCATACGTGCAAAAATTTAAAAAATGCATTTTTTTAATAAAATAAATTATGGGGTGTTACATTGTTAGAACATGAATTTCATAAAACTGAAAATACTAACAATATTTGCGAAGAATTACAAATACAGAAAATGAAAGACCAAACCATACAGTACAATACAGAGTCAAGATTTTAATATCTCTTTCCTTAAAGCAAAATTTGCCCCGTAGTGTGACGGTGACTGGCGAATTGCCTCCCAGGATACTAATGTATTATCTTTCCCTGAAGAGCAGCACCCTAACTTCAGAGACCTCAGCGAACCTATTGCTGTGTTGCACTCTCAGATTTTTAACCAGAGGAAGAAGAAGAAGAAGGAGATTCGGATTACTAAAACTGTGTCCTCTGGCAGACAGAGTTGCTTGGTCTTATAGGAGAAGTGGAGCAACTGATGGGAGGGTCCATTACTCTGTAACAGCAGAGTTATGGTTCAAAGACATAACTGATGAGCCATTACTCTGCTGTTACAGAGTAATGGTATCAGTTACTGAAGTTGAAAAGCCTCAACAGTATACTGGGGGAAAAGATTTTTGACTGGGGCAAAAAAACATTTAGGCCAGAGCCGAGCCGAGGCCAGGCAGGCGCGCGCGTGTGTGTTTGTCATTTTGGCTAAGTCCTCTCTCTACTACACGTTAGTGATAACCCCCGGGCCACGCCCTTTAGTTCATTTTTTTAGTATATATACTAGAAAAAACTTTCTCCGTTTCCGATATGGGACTATCCATTTTATCCAAATTTTCAAGTTAGTACATTTCGAGTACCCAACTTTGGATCAACATTTCTCTATCATCCGGAATTTGTTTTTGGCACATGAGTACATCACGGAATAGTACTCGACGAGAGGATCGCAATCCAATCATTATCCGGCGCCGCCGGTGGCCGGAGGCCGCCAGAATCCGGCCCGAAAAGTAAGCCAAAAATTATTCCAACATTGAGGACAAAAATGTAGGACATGCAGCAAAAACATATATATAACATTACTCAGACGTGATTTACCAAAAGTGAAAAGAAAAGGCAGGCGGAATAAGCATATACATATATATTATATCTTAGTTCGGTAAAGATTTACCACAAATTCATCATGAAGAAGACCTCAAAACGACTTCACGTAGTCAAAATTCTCAAAGATGCCAATCAATGTCTAATTGTCCATCAAATTCAAAATTTTGATAGAAAACACTATTGAACAGTTTTGCCGTTTGCTTGGAGGTGAAAACATTAGCAAGATAACTCTCAGAGCTAACACAACACAACAGAAAAGACTAGAATCTTTAACTAACAACAAAACTGATCTTTTTAAATATCTCAAAACAAATTACTGTGATGATAGAATCTATATAATAAAACACAAAGAAAAGCTATCAAGCGGCTCTCCTTCAATTTCAAAAAAATCAATGGTCCAGATTAATTCTCATGAAACACATGTTAGAGATCAAGATGAATAATTAGGGTTAGGGTTTATCTCATAGCCGCTTAAGATATTATACCCTGCTTATCAGTATTGGAATATCACAGAGCACTATCTCTAGACCAACTTTTATATGAGATGAACTGGGTTTAGGGTACTGGGCTTTATGCCCACTCAACCCGGTCCAACAATTAAACAGATAACACGTGCAAAGCACGTGTTGCCCCATAGAACATTATACACAATAATATTCTATTATATTGAGAATATACCTATATATCCAACAATCACCTCCTATATTCTCAATATATTAGGCAATGCCCCGTTAAATCATTGGCTCACAAAAATATATAGTTCACAGACTAAATCAATTATCACTCGAATAGTTCAAATGAGACTAAACGAAAATAATCAAATAGTTCAAAGACCATATCAAAACAGAATAGTTCACAATGACTAAACCAACTAGATAAATCTGTCATAGTTTCAAAATCAACCAAAGCAAATAAACTTCAAGAATAAAGTATGAGTTTTAAGCTCATGAACACAAGAGTCTTAAACTCAACAGAAGTTTTACCAAGCAAGTGACAGAATTATTCTTGAGAGAAATAAACCAAAACTATATCCTTGCAAACTGCTTTATGTTTACTCCTCCATTTTGAGCAAATCATTATTCTGAAATCTATATTGACAAAGTCAACTCCTCCATCTTTGCTAGCTTATTGAAAACAAGAATATCAAGAAACACATCTCTAAGGATTCTAGTGAATTTCATAAAGTATCTTGTTCCACTAAAGAACTTAGTACAATTCAACGATAGCTTAGCAAGATGTAACGCAAGCATCACAATCAAGTTTCTTTAACAAAATAAAGAACAAGAACTATTATAATTTCTGCACAAGAACTATACTATGTTTCATATTGGAATGATAGAACGGTCAAATCAATTATGGTTAATTCTGAATCATCAAAATTGAAATGAAACATGAATCCATAAAAGAGTTATATCATCAAAATTGGAATGATATAACAACAATTCTAAACATCGGAAACACATCGATAAATTTTCATGCTTTCTTTTGGAATAATGAGATGATTCTAAGTAAATTATGAAAATATATAGCATCGTCAAAATTGGAATGAAATTATATATTAACAGGATTTACATAGAACTTTTCAAATTATCTAAAGCATGTCAACTGCCTAAAATTGATGCTTCAGTTTGAATTTCTCTATGGCTCCAATTGGATTCTAAATCTCAAAACAACTTGGATGTTAAAGCTTTTAACTTCATTTCCCCCACAGTTTTGATAATTAGATCACTTTCAAGTCTCTTAGTAAGAGCATTGGCCATACTTGTCACAATTGCACTATATCTATGAGAAAGTTCAACTAGGCTTCTTTCAGCCTTAATATACTCCTCTTACTATTATAGAGTGAGTTATGAGCTACAGTGCATTATAGCTGGATAGTCGCATAACAGAATTAGAGAATTTACATTAAACTTCTCAAATGGATGATTAGTAATAAGTCATTCAATTCACTCAGCCTCTTTCCCTGCAGAGGATAACACATAGAGGTTTGATTTCTTGGATGAGAACGCAAGGCTTGTTTGCCTATTAATCTCCATAATTTTCCGCTCATCCTAATGTGAACACATATCCACTAGTTGTCGACTTTCACTAAACTTTGAGTAGCACAAAGCAAACTCTTGAGTACCACTTAGGTATCTCATTAGCCTCTTAAGGGCACTCAAATGTGTATGGGATTATTAGTGAATCTGCAGATCATACCTACCTCGAAGGCTATGTCTATTCTAGTGCAGATCTTTGTATACATGTGTAACGCCCCGGATCCCCATTACCGGATATCCATGACATCACCAAGATCTTTGCCTTCAAATGCATCTCAACATAGTAAATAGCACGGAAATTTAAAACACTTTTATTGCCATCAGAGTTAATACACTAATAACTACGAATATCAATTTGTCATATCAAACTGTAACGTCCCCTTTTTGACTCCAATTTCAATTCCTTCAATTTCTATATCACTTTAAACATAAACTAAGATAGCTGTATTTCAAAGAAAATTTCGGCAGAGTTTCTCCTGAAATTTCTGCCCCGAAACACAAAAAGCTTACGGAATTCTGCTCAAAATTTCGTAGCTCACATCACAGGCAATAATATCACGGGCTCTCCAAGCCAAAATGAGCAGAATCACACAGACAATATATATATATATGCTCTGGGGGCCAAACTCATAATAGAATATCAATGATCAATTAAAAACCATAAATTCCTTTGAAAACGTAGTAAGGTTTTTAGAAAATAATTTATAAAACATACCACAGGACCCAGTATTCCACAACGAGATGGGTACGGGTCAAAACATATCATGCCACTCCACACTATTACTCATCATCATTATCCACGTACTTATACATCAAAAATACAATTTAAAGCATAAATTTCACTATTTATATAACTAAACTTATACATAATTTTCAAGCGTAAGAACTCCACTCTACAGATCTACGCCTCATCTCTGCTCGGCTGAGGACCTGTAACAGTAGGGGTCTAGGGTAGTCCAGAGACTCCCTAACCCCCAAACACTAAGGGGTTAGCCATTTCTAGTGTGAGTATAATTTACTAAATAAGCAAATAAATTAAACTTTATAAGTTAAACAGAACGAACTTACGAATACCCAGATAAACAAGAACATGTAAACATCATAAATGGAAATTCACATCAAATACTCTCCGAGTCATTTCCTGTATGCATAGCCATACCCGCTCACAACATACTTATCTTTAGTTTGGAAATCATTCCCAAAATAGTTGCTTAAGGTCCATCACCTTACGCCTTGTGCAAATATTCCTATAGCTTTATTTTCCCATAAAGCTTTACATTCACAAACAACTCTATTTCCACGCAAACCGTGCCTCCTTTACCATTCATTTGCATTTACAGACTCGCGACTTATATTCTTCGCCAATCACATAACATCGCATTCATTCATTTCTTACAACATATATCATCACGTCTCGCCATACATCACTTTCACACTCATAATTCATCTTGAATGGAAAATAAACGTGTATCCCGATTTTCTAGTGTTTGTGTATGCTGTGACCTGAGTCTAATGCAAAAATGCAAAGTATAGAACAGATGCACTTAATCTAATGTCAGCAAGACTCTAGACACACATGCATCCCATACCACATGTGGCCTAGGCCCAGGTCAAGCCAATGTACTTAGTCTAATGCGAGCAAGACTTTGGAATATATGCATCCCATACTACATACTTTCCAAATCAAGCCGTTGTCTCCAAGTTTAGGGATTCGAACCCTCGCTACGCAATGCATTCTAATTCGGTCCACTTCCTGTTCCTGATAGTATGACATGGTTGGGGAGATAAATAACAGAAATACTTCGAGGCGCTATCTCGTTGTCACCAATAATCATTGGATTAGACCCTCCTCGAAAGCTGTGACGAACTTACAGATATACACGCATGCATATCCATTGCGCAGAAGATCTTTTATGATCCGTTCGTGTCCACCAACATAGAACATGACGGCCTCGAGGTATAAAACCCCCTATCCGTCAGGATATCAGCATCCCGTTCTTACCATGGTACTTCAGAAATTAACAGTGCAAGATACGCACCGCAACGCGTATCCCTAATGACAGGAAGAGACAACCCCATAGTATCACCACCTAGTGCTAACTCTCAGAACGAGTTGAATTGTAGGGAATCACCCCTAACACCAATTCGGTCTTCAAGCGAAACAATAAAAGAAAACCTAATCAATGCAGTTTACTGAAACAAGTTGTTACTCAAATTGCACTCGGTGTCGATCAACAATGTCGAGTCTGTCCGGTCTGTCATACAACAATCATCACAGGAATCACATCTACTGATTCCCAATACCTTCATAGGTATGCGAACAAATAATTCTGGCCCGTGACCCTCAGCGAGTGGTCCAACGGCGCCCTAAGGATGCAACACAATTCAAATGAAGGTAAGCACACATATAACCATCAATTCCTGACCATTGACAGACTCAGGCATCGAGACACCAAACACAAACCGACCAGAGCCATATCCCAACTCACTCATGTCCACCATGAGTATTAAGCCCAGGAACTTATCCAAGTTCCAAATGAAAATGCTACAACATCATTAAAACCTGATAGCTCATGATCACCACATTGCGGTATGCATAGGGTTCCTCATCAATTGTCCGATGAAATAATTTAAGAAATAGCAGTAGCTGTGACCCAAGCTACGCTCATCGGAATTCAACACAATCAGACTTCTAGAAAGGGTAGGGAGATCCATAGCAATCCCCTAGTGGGCAACTCCCTCAAATATTTAAAAGCTCAAGTCCCCAAGTCAACGTAAACTTGAAGTTTGGTCTAAACAACGGGTTGCTATCTTGCAACTTCCATAACTTTCAATACACAATACAGAATTGCTCGATACTATCCATTCTGGAAAGATAAAGCCTTAGTCTACAACCGTCCAGCTAACCATTTCCTCGAATTCAATCATCTTGATACTACAAAACCTCATATACTCTCAATAGTATATTCTTCTTGCACTCACTGCACCTTGGTTTGCTCACTCATCAGAAATTCTCGATCCCGGGTCCTATGGGAAGGTGGGAATGTCTACTTCAACTTCCCAGTTGAACACCTCTTTCAGACTCCATCATTTGAGTTCTTGAAAGCACAAGTTTCATCTTTGGAAAATCATAACTCTCAACCTATCAAGTCGAATTACAAAATTCCAGATGGGTTAGAAAGCTATGACTTCCTACTACAACTCTCAAGTTGGTCAATTTCCTAATTCCTTAACCATTTCAGAGCAAGAAATTCCCAACTTATCCTCATAAACATGCTTCTTAACAAGATCATATAAAAATGAGTTGTTCTTTGCCATACAACTATCTTTCTTAGCATTCCACTTATCATACAACGATAATCAAAATTCTCCAAACTCTCCCACAAGCTAATAATTCACCATATACGCACCAATTTACCATATAACAACTTTTAACAATAAGAACTTTCCGTATTTTAAATTAAAACACCATTTGGCTGAATTAAACCAGGATTGCTCCAAAACCGCCTAAGATTTTATCATAACAGTAAACATATATTTAGCATAATCATACTCACAGAATATCCTGTGTAGACTCGAAGCGCCAGCACGCTATCCCGCATCCAAGGTCGCTAATATACCCTATCATCAAATCTCAAAGCAATTAAAACTCAAATCATCCAAACCAATCACAAAAGCTAATAACACTATTCCAAATATCACACAAGCATTTATTGAACGCCTGGGATACACACGTGCGATGCACGTAATAATCTAGTGCCTATGGAATTTTTTTATCCCCCAAATAATTTCTAAAACCACTCCTAAATTTTCTAGTGGCCCAACTATACTTCCCACTACTATACAAGAACTAATTCACACACATGTAGTTCTCTTTTACAAACCCAAAACCCTAGTTTATTAACAACTAACAATTTCTCTAATAACTTACTAATCTCTCGCCTCTACTACTCCTAACATCTCCAAATCTCCTTAACATAATATTTTTACTCAAAAGAAATTAACAACGCTTAATTTTATACAAACAAAATAACTAGGGTATACCTTTCCGAAATCCTTTCGAAAATCCGATGCCACCACGAGGTAGAGGACCCTTCACTTAGTCTATTCCTCGATTTAATTTGAAAACGATGGAGAGATGGGGTGGATTTTGGGTGGGGAAAGCATCGGCTGAAGGTGGGTTCCGATGGCTTCTTTTCTTTCGGTTGGGAAAGGAACGGGAGAAGGAAAGAAGGAGAAGGAAGGAGAGGGGGGAGGGGGGGGGGGTTGTTTATAAAAGGTAAATAAATAAATAAATAGATAAATAAATAATAGAAAGGGAATATTACATACAAGCCCCAAGTCCCAATATATTTCAAATAAGCCCCAAAACTCTACTTTAACGATACCAACAATACAAAAATACATTAAAACTACCTCGTAATAATCCTTCAAAATTATAAAATAAAGTAGACAACATATCTGATATTTCTCAACATATCTGATATTTCTCAATAACAATCAATTGTTATTAGAAAAATGCATAATCACGTGCAATTCTCAATTGCGCACAGATTACGATGCAAAATAGCCAAATGCTATTTTGTGGGGTATTACAACATGAGACTGTCGATTCCTTTAGAATGATCTACCTGTCTCATAGTTCCACCATCATTAGGTATCAATCTTTTATCATAATCATAAAGTGTTTCAAAACACACTTTCAATCACTATATCCCCACTTTTGAAACACATTATTGATTTATCGAGTTTGACTAAGGGTTATCCTTTGCCAACCAAAACTCACCCTTATACATAATATGGTGCCCACAACACTTAGGTGTTTCATGCTAAATTTATTTGGATAGCACAATTTAACTCCATTAATAATAGAGATGTCACTTCCAATCAACAAGTATGTCAATAAAACCAAGTAAATAATAGCCATTATATTTGACACACCACAAAGTTAACGGCACTGATCTAAATTACTTAATTCATATACTAGGCTCTTTGAGAAATTTGTCAAATTATTTATACGATAGCTATATTACATGTTTTAAAGCATACGATGATTTTACTAAATTCTAAATCTTATTCATTAAACATATTAGTTCAAGACTTTCCAGTACAAAATATCAAGTACAAAACTTTTAAATATCTTTTATGAATGAAAAAATTTTCAATAGATGTAAGGGTAAGAAGAATACTTATTGTAGCGATATAACAAATATGTGAGTAGACATCAAATAAATCTATCTCATTTTTCTCAGTCAATCTGTTAGCTACTAAAAAGCATTAAAGTTGCTACTGAACAATCAAAATTAAGTTTCTTCTAAAAAACCCTACTTACTATAGTTTTAGTCCCTTTCGGCAGATCAACTAAATTAAAGTATTATTGTATGACACAAAATTATCTCATTGTCTACTAAAGACTCTTCTTAGCTCATTTGTCATTCAAGTTTAAGTGCCAGTAGGACTTGTTCTTGATTCAAATTGTGAATCATTGACTGTGACAGTAGGACTGATAATTTCATAGATTTGTCTTTGATGAACACATCGTCAAAAAAAAAACTTTGCAAGTCTAGATTCTACTAACCCAAATTGGATAGATCCAAAACTGTCCATAGAACCACATTCTGCACTTTCTAAATACACACAAATAATTGTTATAGGTCCTACTTTAGGCCTTCTGGGATCATGTACTTTAACAAATGTATCATACCAAAATTTTCACTTTGACAAAATTATTTGTGTTTTTATACTGTTAATCTACAAAGTGTAAGTAACTTAAAGTGTGGTAACAAATTAGAAATATGATTGATAATGTAACATCACTCATAATTACTCAAAGTCAAACTAACAGTCAATAACATAGAATTCAACATTTCACTGAGTGTTTGATTCTAATTTTATCAATACTGTTTGACAATGGTAAATATAGTGCACTAGAGATTATGCCAAATGCAAATTACTCTAAAATTATTAAACATATTCACCACCTCCATCAACTCTGAACCTTGACTTGTAGCATTTAAATAGATTTTAATTCATCAAAATAGTGAGTGCTGCATCCTCCATATATGTATGACAAACATTCAATAATCATCTACATAGGTAATTAAATACTTCTGACTAATTATCGTCTCATATAGTCAAAAAGCTACTGAGATCCCAAATATCAGAATGTATTGACTCAAGAAGTTGTGTGCTCCTAGATACCATACTAAATGATTTTCTAGTGATCATAATCTGAGCACAACTTTCATATTTGTCATATTTAATGGAGTGTCATTTAGCAGAGTTATGAGTTTTAACAAGAACAAACAATTAAATATACAGTTCTCAAATCCTAGCCAATTATGTTATGTTCAGGAACTATACACAATTAGAACTATTATTATTAATTGTCTCATTTGTTAAACTCAACTTATACATGCGATTGACAATATATGCACAAGAGTTAATACAAAATTACTCTATCATATTTTACAAACTTGTATGCTTTCTCTAATGGTTCTAACAATGTCTACTTGCTCAAACACAGTAAGCAAAATTTTCTTTATTCGTTCTTCATCTTCTTCAAAACGCTAAACGAGATAATGGCTAACATGTTATAATTCAACTTTGCACACATAGTACAATGAACGAAAAAGAACATGACGTAAGTAATGGAGTCATATCTTATATTAAGATATGCTCTCTCCTAAGTTACAGACATTTGTTATACATCTTATACATCAAAATTTTATTTTATTTGAGAAGCAAATATATAATCTCACACAAACTGCAAATAATGGATTTGTCAAAATATCTATACACATAGTATGATAAAGCACTTAACAAACCCTAAACCTGCTAGTTTTCAAAGTAAGAATAACTATGATCTGAAATTCTCAATCATATGATCAAACGCACAAAATGTTAACACATTCATCACCTGAAAAATACTAAGAAAATTAGAGTAGATCATACCGACACTTCAAGTTAGAAGTGTTTTCCAAATTCGATGGAGAAGCCTGCGTAGTGCAGACTTATCATACCGTGATGTAAATCCATCGTCTCCAATACACAAAATTTGTAAGTAACTTTGAAGTTCCTACATTCATCAAATTATTAAAGATTAGCCAATTAAACAAATTATTAGCACAATCTAATTCACAACAATTTAATTGGAGATTCAATTTTATAGTCAAAGCCTATAATTTATCAAAATAAATATTTGATCCATAGCACGTAGCCAAAACAGTTATTCAGATTTGTATTTAATTAAACAATGCTTAATACAGTTTTAAACTTTAGCACTCAGCAACAAAATTCAAACGAATAATTAAATAACAGTTTAAATTGGGTGAGGAACTTATTTTTAATTTAGATCTGAATTGGAAGTACATTGCAGTAGATCCAGTATTCTCTCTAAACACGGAATACAAAATAATACACAATAGATCTGCGCCAACAGTCCAAACACCAAACAACAATCTCCAACCAATAGAGCATCTGTTGGACTGGATCTGAATCTGGATCTGCTCCAACCACCTGAACACCAAACTCCAAATTCTCAACCAATGAGAATTCTTGTTTGGTCAGATCTGAGTCAAACTCAACTGCCAGGATCCCCTTTCCAACCCGAACACAGAACACTATAATCCACCAATCGAAAAAAAAAAATCAAATTTTGGATCTGAGTTGTCTCCTTCTTCTCCTTCTATCTCACACAAAGATTAATGGAGATGAAGTGGATAATAAGGCAGCATAGATCCAGACGCGGGTTTCGGTGACCTCCGGCGGCTCGCTTCCAGCATCGGCAGGGGCGTCGGCGGCGACTCTGGTCGGAGACAGCGGTGGCCAATCTCGTCAGAGGTGGTGTGTGGCGTCGAGCAATGGCGAATGACGTGGGTGAGATTCCGATGAACCCTTTCTCATTCTCAATCTCAGTATTTTTTCTTGAGTAAAATCTTAAGATTGTTAGAAATCAATATGAGTAATTAGGGTTAGGGTTTATCTCATAGCCGCTTAAGATATTATACTCTGCTTATCAGTATTGGAATATCACAGAGCACTACCTCTAGACCAGCTTTTATATGAGATGAACTGGATTTAGGGTACTGGGCTTTATGCCCACTCAACCCGGTCCAACAATTAAACAGATAACATGTGCAAAGCAAGTGTTTCCCCATAGAACATTATACACAATAATATTCTATTATATTGAGAATATACCTATATATCCAACAACACATTCCCTCCTCTCCCCTCCCCTCCCCCAAATTTCAAACCCCAAAATCAATTTCTCTCTCCCCCTTAACTCAGAACCCCCTATGCTTCTCTCTCTCTCTCTCTTCCCCCGTCTTCCCCCGCTCTCTCTCTATTCCCCAACTCAAAACCCCCTCCCCCCCTCTCTTGTAGTACCCCATATTTTTAAATATTATTTTAAAGGTTTATAAATGATTAAAATAAATTTTGGAGATTTAATAAATATTTTCTGGAAATTTATCTTTTACACGTGCAAAACACGTGCAAATATTTTCTTGAAAAGTTCAAAAGCCAAAATTATTTTATGGAAAATCATTATTTATTATTTGGGATTTATTTATAATTTTTCCAGATTTTTTTGAAATTAATTGGATCTATTTGCAAATATTAAGAAAAAGAAGGACCTTTTTGCAAATTTTTCATTTTGAGGGGTGAAAGTGCAAAACTATTTTTCTGGGCTTTTAATCAGTGCCGGCTGGAAAGTAAGGGTTATTTTGCTTTTAAATCTCAATTTAATTAATTTTATCAAGTTCCAAGTATAGGAATCTATTTATGTAAAGATATGTTTTCGAGGGGTTATTTCGCAAATATATCTAAAACCCTAAGATCCTATTTCTGGGTATTTAAAAGAAGAGAACGCAGCCTTCATTCGCTGCACAACACAAAGATTTATTATTTTTGGAGGATTGAGAGAAGGATCTTGGATTTCGCAAAAAGGGAAGACTTTCTTGTTGGATTTCTTCTTTTCAAGGTGAGTGACATGTTTGTTTTGCCTTGTGTATTTTGCATGTAATTTTTTTGTTGATTTGTTTATGTATGTGATTTGGTACAATTTGATTGTTTGATCTATGAATGTTTAATGGATCTTGGATATTGAACTTTATTGCTAGAAAGCATGTTTAGGGTTTGAATATGATTATGCATATTATGAATTGGATGAAAAATTGGATCTTTTGAAACCCTAGTTGTATGTGATTACAAATTTGATTATGGTTATGAGTTGTGGTAGAAATTCAGATTTTTGAGAAAATTGAATGGAAGAGTTATGAATCAGGAGATCGTGTCTTGAGAATTGAAATTTGAGGAATTAATTGAATTGGGGAAATATATCCAAATTGGGGATTTTCTTTGAGATTGGTATTTACATGTTTAGGGATCTGAATACGAAGAAATTTCAATGAGTAATTGATTTTTAGAAAAACTCTATTTTGATGATATGCACAATTTCATGTTTGATTGAAGAAAATCAACAAATCTCTATTTTTATAAATTCAAGTAGTTTGATTTAGTTTTGTGGACTATTATATGTCCTACCAATTATATTTGAACATATAAGAAATATGTTTTTCGTAAAAATCATTTTCATAAAGTAAAAAACTACGTATCGGTTGAATTGTGCACAACCAAAACTATACAGTCTGTAGGCCGACAGTCGAGTGGCACGACCTTTCAGTCGACTGATACGACCCGGCTGCTATGTTCTATAGTTGTATTGGAATTTCTTTCTGGTAAGTCGACCTATGACTTTTATAAGTCGACTTATAACACTAAGAATATTTTCTTAAAGATTACTAGAATTTCTCTCTGGTAAGTCGACCTATGACTTTTATAAGTCGACTTATAACACTTAGAATATTTTCTTAAAGATTACTGGAATTTCTCTCTGGTAAGTCGACCTATGACTTTTATAAGTCAACTTATAACACTTAGAATATTTTCTTAAAGATTACTGGAATTTCTCTCTGGTAAGTCGACCTATGACTTTTATAAGTCGACTTATAACACTTAGAATATTTTCTTAAAGATTACCGAAATTTCTCTCTGGTAAGTCGACCTATGACTTTTGTAAGTCGACTTATAACACTTAGCTTATTTTCTTAAGACCATGAAATTCTCTTTCTAGACAGTCGACTTACTCTTGTTATTAATCGACTGATACTGATATACCTTTATATTTTTGAATGTTCTTTCAAATAATTTATTCTCTAAATGCTTTAATCTATAACTTATTATTTTATACCTTATCTTCTATTGAACGTATGTTTTCAAGATGTTAAGTTAAACAATTTATGTTGGAAGTTCGGTTTGGATATTTGAGTTTTAGTCTCTAGAGAGTGTGTGTGACCCTAGTATACCGGCAGTTGAGTTGTTTATGTTTGGGCCTGTTGAGGCATTTAGTTGATCAGTTGTTGAGTTAAGTCCGGTAGGGTACGTCAACTCTAGGAGATTCGTTGAGTAATTAAATAACCTAAATGATAAGGACAGACACTAGTGGTGATATGATGAACGGGAACATGAGTTATGGACCTCAGTATGGCTTGCGGTGTGAGATGATCCCCGAAATTATCCAGGTGTGAGTGAAATAGTCTCCGGAATTACCTGTGTGTGGGATTGATCTCCGGAATTATTGGAGTCGAGGCGACGCACATGTGGTATTCGTGTGATGAGGTGTCATTGCTTGCGGTGTGGGGTATTCTCGAAGATTCCCAGGTGTGAGTGAAATAGTCTCCGGAATTATCTGTGGATAGAGATTGACCTCCAGAATTATCGGGGCATGGGCTAATAATCACAGTTTATCTTTATCTCGAAGTAGTCATCGTAGTAGGATTAGTTGCATGTCGGGGATTGAACCCTATAATGTGGAGACGTTAAGGGCTTGTACCGGACCTATGTAGAGTGAGATGCATAGACTTCGACAAGTCGCATTAGAGAGTCAGCATATAGAATTGTGTTTTCTTGACTTGGTTTTACGCATGTGTTTTTTCGGTTTTCTACACTTGACACTTAGTTTAGTTCCACTTGATATTTACATGTTTCCTTGCTATATCATATTTTATGTATTCTTGTTTATTACATGTTGTTTAAGAATCCATGCTTAATGTTTATTTAATTATGTTGTTTGCTTTTATGTCACTCACACCATTATGGCTGACCCCTTTAGTTTTGGGGGTTAAGGATCATCTCTAGGTTCATATTTTACAGGTGATTTCTTAAGGCTCGGTTTTGGATGCTTCAGTTCGAGTGATTTAGTGACATGTAAAATGAAAAGATAGTGTTGTAAAGAAAAGAGAATTATGATTTGAGATGTTTTTGTATTCCGATGTGCTATATAATTGATTATTGTAATGAAAGTTGGAAAAATGTTATTGGTGTTAAATTGTGTTTAATATTACATTGAAGTTGATGCTGGAAATTCTGCCACGTATTTTCTAAGATATTATATTAGAAATTCGGGGCGCTACATCTCTCTCTCTGTCTCTCTCTCTCTTCCCGACCAACCTCCACCCACTTCCACTCCCGACCTCCTTTGAAGCTCCGTCAGCCCCGCCTCCTCAAAACCTCCACCTCCTTCGAATCTCGAACCTCCACCTCCTTCGAAGCTCCGTCAGCTCCGTTAACCCAACCTCCACCTCAGCGAAACCCGCACTCGAAGCTCCGTCGACCCAACCCCACTGTAAGTTCACCTTAGGCAAAATTTAGGGTTTCATGGTCAAATTTAGAGTTTAGTGCTTCAATTTAGGGTACGACTGATATCTGATGTAGAATTTAGTGTTTAGTGTTTAGTATTTCAAATTTAGAATTTTCCTAAACTGGTATCTGATTAATTTAATAATAACGAGTTCAGTTTTATTTAGATTTCCTTCAAAAGATAGATTTTGTGCCAACTATACCCCAAATAAAAAGATAAATTTTGTGCCAACGAAATTTTGTGTCCAAAATTATGAATTTTGGATTCATCCTGAAATTTCGGGAATTTTCTCCTAAAGTGACATCACTGAAATTTATTGTTGTCTGGGTGTCCTCATGCCTCCAAAACAAAAATTCCGGGCTACATTTAAAACAATGCTGAGAATGCCGAAACAGATACCATAATTGGAAGGTCAATACCGTCATGAAATGTGATACTGAGTTTTCAAACCATGGTTGACAATTATCTCAACTTTAGCCCAATTCTCATCTCCAAATGAATCCTCAATCTGTGCAAGTTAAGAAATCTGTGCAAAGTTGAGAAATCTGTGGTTTTGAGACATTAAATGATCAGTTTTTATTGTGTGGTCGATCATGGGTTGATTCAAGTTTGTAAGAAGTAGCAACATTATGCTAGGATGATGAAAGCTAAATTTTATGCTACTTAATATTTTACTTATCTTACATATTACCAACTGTAGTGAAGCACTTTAGTTAGATTTCCTTAGGATGGAGCCTACTACTTTTGATAAGAGTGATAAAAAGATAGATTTTGTGCCAAGTTAATTAAATTTAGTAAGGATTTAAACTGAAATTTAATGTTTTTACATATTACTTATCTTATGTGCTACTACATAGATAAGAGTGATAAAATTGATGGAGTCTACTACTTTTTTCTTCGAATTTCATATTTTTCATCTTAGAGGTATATAAAATAGTGAAGTTGCGGTCAATTAGAGGCTAACCGTGCACAACATCAAGTGGAAGCAAACTATGTTTTTGTAATCATTTTTTAAACAAATGATGTTTACGCTCAACTAATATGCAAACCATTAGTTGACAGTTACTGTAATTGTTTTGAAAAATAAATTGCAAAACCTTGGTATTCCTTTTGATGTAATATACAATGTTGAAATCATTGGTGTTGATTTAGGCTGTTACCCTAATATATGATGTGATCATCTTTTGTCTTTCTATTTTTATGACCGTATTGTCCCTCTTAATTTTGGTTATTGGATCGAAATTTAAAGTTTTTACATATTACTTATCATATGTGCTACTAAATAGATAAAAGTGATAAAATTGATGGAGCCTATGACTTTTTTCTTCAAATTCCATATTTGTCAACTTAGAGGTATATAGAATAGTGAAGTTGCGGTCAATTAGAGGCTAACCGTGCACAACATCAAGTGGCAACAAACTATGTTTTTGTAATCATTTTTTAAACAAATGATGTTTACGCTCAACTAATATGCAAACCATTAGTTGACAGTTACTGTAATCGTTTTGAAAAATAAATTGCAAAACCTTGGTCTTCCTTTTGATGCAATATACAATGTTGAAATCATTGTTGTTGATTTAGGTTGTTACTCTAATATATGATGTGATCATCTTTTGTCTTTCTATTTTTATGACCGTGTTGTCCCTCTTAATTTTGGTTATTGGATCGAAATTTTGCGGTCAAATTTGTTTTTGTTTGATGGATGGGGAGTACAGGGTGTGCAAGATTTTTATTGGGCTGTCAGTTTGAATTTTCTGGATCTTCTTTGCCCTTCGATTGTTTGCATAATTACTTGGTCTATGTTTGATTATGTTGATCTACTTAATTAATTTGGTGTGCTTTGCATAAGGTTTATTGGGGTTTGCACATGTACCTTATTCTTTTGAGGTTCATGTGTTCTACTTTAGTTTTGAAGTTAAATACTTATAAGGTTTTTTTTTTCTAGGCTATGTTTGTGTGCGCGCTCAGGATGAAATGTATCAATTTTTTTTATCATTGGTTTATTTCCTGCATCATTTTGGTGTTAGCATATCTTCATATGTATCCATGTTCTCACTATACTATTTGTGTTTAATTTGATCCTTTTTTCATTAGTTTAATGTTATAAATGGCTGTGATTGGAAGTTAACTACCTGAATCTAGCTATGTGCTTTTAATTTTTGGTCCAGTTACAGTGTCAAGGGGTTATTCTGGACTAAAGATTATTTGGTTCGGTGCATGCTATATGAAGTAGTTTTTTTTATTTTGGTTCGGTTGTTCAATGTTATTTTTTTATTTATACTGATATATGATCTTTTAGGTTTTGTCGTTTATTCTAATTTTAATTGGTGAAATAATTTTTTTATTGTTGTTTTTTCAGGTCATCATGTTGGCGTAGAGTTTGCCTCACTTTTCAACAAGAAACTAAGAACATGTATTTTCGTTCCAAAATTTTCTTGAATTAAAATTTGAATTTAACTCTTCCATCTATATGTTTATTAACTTAGGGGGCATTAGATTTGTTATTTCAAAATCTGTATTTTCCTCCAAATATATATGCCTACTATTGTGTCTGTAGGTTTACACATTGTTTCGACATATTGAAGTGAGTTTTTATTTTTAATCATGCATCTAGATATGTTTAGATAAATTTATTTGTAAATTCTTATAATTTTTTTTATATATAATTAGTTTACGAGAAATGCTGTTAATTTTGATTTGTCCATGTAGTTAGCTGCTTTATAGTTATGTTGCTTGGTTGAAATGTAGATAGAGTTGTATCTAGCCATAGAATTATTTTTAGAGTGTGGATAAAAATAGGACCTGGAACCAATTTGCTATAAAGAAAATGTATAATTTTTTTAACATCTCTATGATCTTTTGGCTAAAACAAGAAAACCAAGTAAGATGAAACTGGCTGGTGGAGGGATCAAAATTGGCACCCAACATCTCTTGGTTCTCTATTTGTTATTTTTTAATACGATGGTATCCTTTTTTTGTTTGTGTTATTGCAAAAGTTTGTCCAATTATCACCATTTGAGTTGGGAGTCTTGGGGGTATTTGATCAAGCTAAGCACACTTGGTCCTAATTTATAAGCACAGTTATGACCTAACAACAATTTTACAATTACAAAGGAAATATGTATCTGATTTGATGCAAAGAAAAAGACAATATGGCCTACAAAGAACACATAGCTCATTACATTTCAGGGTGGTGATGTGCATGAACGTGCTAAAAACATTTATGGGCTCTCCAATTTAAATTGGGCTAACACAACAAATATGCAATATTCCAAACTTGGTAGAATTTAGATCCAATTTTAATCTGCAGGAAATGGTACTAACTTGCCTCACATTCTATTTATTCATTGTTGTTCAAATCATTGTTGTTTTAGGCTGTTACCCTAATATATGATGTGATCATCTTTTGTCTTTCTAGATATATCTATCTTATTGAACATGTTTAGGTTGCTAATCTAATATATGAAGTAATCATCTTTATTTTTATTTGGACATCTATATTATTGAACCTATTTAGGGTGTTGCTCTAATATATAAAGTAATCATATTTTGTTTTATCTGTATACTTGGTTTTCCAGTGGACACGTGCCTATGGCACGTTTCCGTGAACGATGCAGCATATAAAACGCCTTGTAAAAAGTTAAATATATGTACGTCTTCGTGAAAAATGATTTATATAGATGTGTATTTGGCAGTAGAAATTGATGTATTCTGAATTAAGTTGTTTATTGGTTTATATCTTGCAAGATCATTTGTCAAGAGCTCGGGATTGAAAAAGAGTAATGTGAATCTACAACAATAGTGAATCGGAATCACTTGCTACATGTGACTTCAACATAAGAGATTTCATATTTGATTTGTAGCCTGCCATAAGTAGCAATTGTGTTGCTAATGCAGCTATCATCTCAAACTGCATGTGTTAATTCTCCATTGTCATATTTTCATGTAGTTAACCATGTATGATTTTAAAAGAGGTTAAAATAGAGAGAGAGAGAGAGAGAGAGAGAGAAAGAGAGAGAGAGAAAGCGTGTTAAGATGTACATGTGAAAACCTTTTGTTAAATGTGATCAAGTACAATTACATCTCCATATTAATATATCTAGTATCCATATACTGGAGAGCCTACTGCAAATTTGATCTGAAACAGGTTTGTTGGCCCCAATTATAGATATATTTCAGTGTATGAGATATTTTACATTCTTGGGTTTATGTATTTTGTGTGAGAGATGATATAAGTTATAGATTAAAAAATAGATACATGCAGGCAGAATTAATAACAGAGACAACAATATTATCCCCAACTCCCCAAAATAATTACAGAGTGATTTACACAAAACACATAAGCCCAACTATCAAGCATTTCAAACATTATGAAAACATGAAGATTGCATATGGATTGACGACTAAACCCGCCAAAAATCACGGTCAAGGATGAAAAATCATTATAATGAAAAAGGAATAAATCAAGTCAAAACCAATGGTCATTTCTATTCTAGAATACTAATAGAAATTTTAGTAAATATTTTGACAGAGTCTCCCTTAAAATATTAGCCCTTTTACAGCAATTCCTTACGAAATTCTGCTAACAATAAAAAATACAACATCACAAGCAGTTAATATCAATCCTCCCAGGACAATCCAAGCAACATCACACAGGCATCATATATATAAGGCTCTAGGGGCAAAAATCTTCATATGATGCAAGATACAAAATAAAAAAACCAATATTTCGTTTGAAAACGTAATGGATTTTTAGAAAAACCTTTGAAAAACCACACACAGAACCCAATACTGCACAACTTTACGAGTACGGATTTTAACATCACTATATTATATCATCATCTTATACATATACTTACATCATCTCCCAAAATACTAAATATTACACAGATTTACATAATCGCTCTTTCTACATAACTTAAGTTAATAAGTTATACAAAAAATACATCATCCACCAACCTGTAATGAAAAAAAAATAAAAATTTTGGATGTAAGTGGACAATTAATTAATTTGATAAAAAGATAATTAAAAGCTTCACTTACTGTTTTTTCCAAGTTAACATCAACCTGTAAGGTATGAAAGTAAACATTATAATGTGAAGAACATAAAAGAAACAATTTATTGTTCTAATATGAAAGTGTTGTAGATGCCACAAAAATAAAAATAAAACTTACCCATATATAGTGAAGTTATCCATTGTTGTTTAATTCTGATGAAGGACTTGATCTGTATATAAAGGAGGGGAAATTACTTACATTAGCTAAAATATAACTTTGACGTTCTAATTAGTTTAACAAACCAATCAATAACTTACATTAGCTAAAATCTAACACAGAATTTGGATAGGCAGTAAATGACCCAGTTTTAAGCTAAACGAATCAATTACTTACAATAGCACATTTATTGAATATTAAGACATTGGAGTTTAACTGTATTCAAAAAAATGTCACTCTAGTAATGTAGTGAAATCGGCATAATTTACGAATGATCTTCATCCGGCATGAACACAAACTCTCAGTCTCAGATATTCTACTTGTATTAATTATTCATGTTAATCACAATTTCTTTAACCTGCAATTAAAATTCCAGCATCACTTCAATTCCACTGTATTCTTTTGGATTCTCATACAATATTTGCACTGCAAATTTGATTAGACTGGTTAAGAATCTCTAGATGACATATTGGCATTTTTTATATGTAGAAGCTATTCTTTCACCAATATGATTTCTTTAACAAATAAAATGCAACATAAAGTGACATCTTCTTGACTATATCGACTAAGTTTGATCATAACTAAGGTATTCAACTTCTATCAATATGGACATAAATTTTTGTATTGAACTTCTATCAATATGGACATAAACTTTTGTATTGAACTTCTGTATTCAAATTCTAGAACACAATTATTTGAAATCTAACTCATCTTCTATATTCAACTATTCAACTTCTATGTATTCAACTCATCAAAGAACTAATCAACTTTTGTATTCAACTTCTATGTAATAAATCTAACTCATCAGAGACAAAGAAAGAATGAATCAACTTCTACAAAGTACTACGAAAAAATTGTACAACACAGTGCATTGTTGAACACAATGTAATTAACAATCTGAGTACACATTTGAGGGCCCTTAGGAGGTTAGCCTCATTAGCCTCCTAGAGTGAATCCCATACACATATAAAAACTCTTAAGTACCACGCAGGTATTTCATTAGCCTCTTAAGGGCACTCAAATGTGTATGGGATTATTAGTGAATCTGCAAATCATACCTACCTCAAAGGCTATGTATATTCCAGTGCAGATCTTTGTACATGAGACTTCTAATTCTTTTAGAATGATCTACCTGTCTCATAGTTGCACCATCATTAGGTGTCAACCTTTTATCATAATCATAAGGTGTTTCAAAATACACTTTCAATCACTATATCCCCACTTTTGAAACAGATTATTGATTTGATGAGTTTGACTAAGGGTTATCCCTTGCCAACCGAAACTCACCCTTATACCTATGGTGTCCACAATAACTAGGAGTTTCATGCTGAATTATTTGGATAACACAATTTTAACTTCATTTGTAATAGATAGGTCACTTCCAAGAATAAGCATGTCAACAGAACAAGTAAATAATAGACATTATATTTGACACACCACAAAGTTAAAGGCACTGATCTGAATTATTTGATTCATATACTAGGCTCTTTAAGAAATTTGTCAAATTATTTATTCATCAGTTATACATGTTTTAAGAACATACAATGATTTTACTAAATTGTAAATCTTGTTCACTAAACATATTAGTTCAAAACTTCGAGTACAAAACTGTTCAGTACAAAATATTAATTTAGTACAAAACTGTTTAAATATCCTTTATGAATAATAAAATTTTCAATAGATGTAAGGGTAAGAAGAATATTTATTGTAGCAATATGACAAACATGTGAGTAAACGTCAAACAAATCTACCCCATTTATCTAAGTCAATCTGTTAACTACTAAAATTGCATTAAAATTTATACTGAACATTTCAAAACTAAGCTTCTTCTACAAAACACCACTTACTATAGTTTTAGCCCCTTTCGGCAAATTAACTAATTCAAATTTTATTGTATAACCACTGTTACCGCTAAATCTAGTGTGGGGGCAAACAGATAGTATTTGTGGAATCTTGAAAAACCTGAATAGCAAACCTGAACCTGTTCTGTTGGAGTCTGACTGCTAACTCCCGTCGTTCACCTGCAAAAAGTGCAAGACACCGGGGTAGATCCCGGCGATGCACCCTCTGACGCTCAAGTCAGTAATCAAGGAAGATTATGAGAGAGCGTAAATTGGCAAAAGATTGATTACCTCTTAATGGAGATGGATGGAGGGTATTTATAGTCACCTTTGGGACCTAATTAGGCATGTAATCCCTGTGTTTAGGTAAGGAATGTAATCCCTAATTCCCAGTGAAAGGATAGATATGAATCAGGGCCATTGATTAGGATTAATCAGAAATCCTAATTCTATCCTGATGGACCGGATTTGCTGCGGATTGAAACCCGCACCCAGTTGAGGTGGATCCGTTCGCGGGTTAATGGATCTTTAAGGAGGAGAACCAGTACCCGCTTCAGACCCATTGGTAGGTGAAATTACCATTTTACCCCTAGGCTTTAAGATTCGTTCCTGATTTGGACGGTTCCGATTTAACCCCATTTTTAGCCATATCACGAGCCCTCCACTCCCATTTTTAGCCATATCACGAGCCCTCCACTCCCGAAGACTGAGTTTGATCAGCCTTTGAGGAGTAGTTTTACTGATTTAATGGCTGGCGGAGTTGTATCGGAGTCCGAATGGAAGGTTTCGAATCTTTGTAGGAGGCAGTATAGTGATTTTCTAAGTTAGTTGCGTGCTCTGAGTTGTTCTTGAGCTCTCCTGGTCATTTGGTGATTTTTATCTATTTTTTCGGAATATTTACTTAATTTTGCGAAGTGTCGATTCGTCGTTCGGGGGTCTTAATAAATGGTCCTAGACAATAATTATCCACTCAGGGGCTCAAAAATATTTCCCCAGCTTTATAATTATTTTCCAGGATTTTTAATTATTTTTCCCAAATTTTTAACCATTTTTTCTCAATTTTTAAGTAAATAAAACGATTTTAATAAATAAAATACCAAATTATGGCATGGCGCGATCTGGGCCGTTGATCCTGTGCCGGTACGAATTTCTGAAAGATCGGACGGACAGGGTTGCTCGGCAGCAATTTCTCCGCCTTTATGGGTCGGATGGGCACTTGCTCGGAATCCGAGCGAAGTGGCTCAGTTTTTCCCTCGCGCGAGTGGCTCGGATCGCTAGTCACTTAGCTCGGAATTCCAAGCGACGTAGAGCGATCTGCACCGTCGGATCTCAGCGCGGATCCTGAGGTGGGCACAATTCCCAAGAAAACACTATCTTGTCGTTTAGCAGACGTGGCGTAATCTGGACCGTCCATCATCTCAGGAGCAATTTTCGCAATGATCCAATGATTGAAGACTCTCGGCGGCATTTTTCTTCACTTTCAAGGGTCGGATTGGCACTTGCTCGGAATTCGAGCGAAATGGCTCGGTTTTTCCGTTGTGCGAGTGGCTCGGATCGCTAGTCGCTCGGCTCGGAATTCCGAGCGACGTGGAGTGATCTGGACCGTCGGATCTTGTCACGAATCTCGAGGCAAACACAGTTACCAAGAAAACACTATCTTGTCGTGTAGTGGTGCTGGCACGATCTGGGCCGTCCGATCGAAATCTTACGCGAATTTTGAGGAGAAAGTCATTTTTCTCCAATTCGTAGCTCGGATTGGCACTTGCTCGGAATCCGAACTATCCTCTTGAATGTTGAGGTCGGATCACCTGTCGCTCAGATTTTGGTTCCGAGGGACGTGGGGCGATCCTAGTCGTTGGATGAGGGCACAGATCTCGACGCTGGCTCAGTTCCCAAGAAAACACTATCTAGTCGTGTAGCGGCGCTGGCATGATCTGGGCCGTCCGATTGAAATGTTACGCGAATTTTGAGGAGAAAGTCATTTTTCTCCAATTCGTGGCTTGGATTGGCACTTGCTCGGAATCCGAGCTATCCTCTTGAATGTTGAGGTCGGATCGCCTGTCGCTCAGATTTTAGTTCCGAGGGACGTGGGGCGATCCTAGCCATTGGATGATAGCACAGATCACGATGCTGGCTCAGTTCCCAAGAAAACACTATCTTGTCGTGTAGTGGTGCTGGCATGATCTGAGCCGTCTGATCGAAATCTTACGCGAATTTTGAAGAAAAAGTCGTTTTTCTCCAATTCGTGGCTCGGATTGGCACTTGCTCAGAATCCGAGCTATCCTCTTGAATGTTGAGGTCGGATCGCATGTTGCTCAGATTTTGGTTCCGAGGGACGTGGGGCGGTCCTAGCCGTTGGATGATGGCACAGATCTCGATGTTGGCTCAGTTTCCAAGAAAATACTATCTTGTCGTGTAGTGGTGCTAGCATGATCTGAGCCGTCTGATCGAAATCTTATGCGAATTTTGAGGGGAAAGTCGTTTTTCTCCAATTCGTAGCTCAGATTGGCACTTGCTCGGAATCCGAGCTAAGTGGCTCGGGTCACTAGTTGCTCGGGTCGGATTTTGTGGAAGTCGGATTTTGGTTCCGAGGCGCCGAGCGATTTTACTTGGATCGAAACGTCGCTTCCATTGTCAATAGTTGTGGCTCTTCGTTGCTTAGCCGTTTGGGCTTTTGTAACTCTTCAAGGGAGGCCCAAGAGTTGCGCCCTTACGTTACAAAGCCCAAGAGGCGTCATTTTTACTATAAGTTTTCACCCCCTCAACACTTTACCTCATTTCTCACTTTCACTTTCTCACTCTTGGTTTTTACTCTTTAGCGAAGTTTTTAGCTCTTGAGCGGCGCTGCTAGCTGTCGTGGCGAGGCGTTTTAAACTCCGGTGATCTTTTTTGGCTTGTACAAGTCACTTCAAGGTCAGTCCCTCTCCTCATCTTTGTTAAAAATGGTTAAGTTTTCTTCTACGGATGAGACCTGCTCCTCGGACCCAGGCGTCAGCCGAGCGGTCAGGCCGAGCAAGGATAAGGGGAAGGAAGTCGTGGAGCCGATCGAAGAGACAACGGTCAGGCCAAGTAAAGATGCGGAGGTTGCCGAGCCTCTCCAGGAGGTAGTGGTCCGATCTAGTAAGGGCACGGGTGTGGAAACGATAATTGAGCACCCGAAGACTGCAGGGGAGTTGGGTCGGCTTCCGAGCATTCTGTCGAGCGTTGGCGGTGTGCGGAGCTACTCCGGAGATCTATTGGAGAAGGTGACGCAGGGCACCGCCAAGTCGATCGAGGAGAACGAGCCGAGGGAAATTTCTGAGGTGGATCAGATCTCTTCGGTCCTGACCGAGGCAGATTTGCATCGGATCCAGAGTGGGTTCCGAATCCCCGCAGAGTACGGGGTCCTTCTCCCCGGCCCCAGCTTCCGAGTGTGCACCTCGTCCTCGGCCGATACGTGCGTTTTTCCTGCAGACTCTCTGAATGCCGGACTTCGGCTGCCTCTGCACCCTTTCGTGATCGAGGTGCTGCAGTGGTACGGCTTGTGTCCGGCTCAGCTAATGCCAAACACATGGCGGCATGTTATGGCGTTTATTCTTCAATGCGAGGAGGTCGGCGCTCTGCCCAACATGTTCATCCTTCGGAGTTTCTATCGTCCTTGCCAACCAAACAAAAATGAGCAGAGATACTACCTCTCGCCGAGGAAGGGTGTGAAGCTGATCGAGAACCCGGACTCGATCAAGCATTGGAAAGAGAAGTACTTCCTCGTCCGAGCTCCCGAGCCATGGGTGATCCCGACGTAGTGGTCGAGGTACGGCCTTCCGAAGCGGGCGAAGAAAGAGCCCGTGCTCAGCAACGAGGAGGCAGGAATCGTGGAGAAGTTGCTCGGGCTTTCGACCCTCAGTTGGAAAGACATCACCGAGGAGGCCTTATTCCGATGGGATCTCAGTCCGATCGACCCTAGTATGCTTCTCCTATTCTTGTTTTGTCTTTGAGGTTTGGAAAAAAATTTCTAACTTTTTTCACTCGGTTTGTGCAGAATCTCCTAGTATGGATTACAAAGGTATGCTGGCAAAGGCCCGAGCGGCTAAGGAGCAGGAGGTGAGGAAGAGGAAGAGGACCGTGTCCGGACCTCAAGGCGGCCAAGCGCCCAAGATCCCTTTGGTCTCTCCGACCCTCGAGCGACAGGTTGTCGAGGCTCCTCTGGTCGAGCCCGGTTAAGGCCTCGTCGTGCCGTCCGCTCCTCCTACCTCGGATGCGCCCACTCCAACAGCGGGAACAGATGCCCCAGGGTCTTCCGGTAGAGCGTTCAACATTAGCGCGGCGCTAGCTCTCGACGTTCCGCCCCTCACTGCCGAGGCGGAGGATTCTGACCGAGGAGCACAAGCGCATCTTCGTCCCTGACTGGCGCGTGATGAAGGTCGATGGGTTCTTAGGGGATGGTAATATCTGTATGCAGGCGGTGAAGCACCTGCCGATCCTAAAAGACCGAGCGGCGCTCAAGGCAGGCAAAGTTGGTGACGCCGCGATGCAGATTGCTCGGAACACCATGTCGGTAAGTAGTAGAGGACTTTCTTCAAATTTTTTCTAAGTTTTTGTGCTCGTCCTTGAATGCTTCTTGTATGTCTTGTAGACCCTTTGCCACTTCAATTATCTGCTCGAGGAGTTCGCGAGCAAGGAAAAGGAGAAGACCATTCTGAACGACCGGGAACGGTCGGAGCGGTCTAAGGTGGCGAAGCAGCTGGAGGCCGAACAGTTGCGTTCCTCTTCGCTCAAGGCCAAAGTTGCCGACCTGAAGGCTCAGCTCACCGAGGCACTAAAGAGCTCGGCCGCCGAGGCCTCCAAGGTCGAGACCCTAGAAAAGAAGGTGGCTCGACTCGAAGGGGAGCTGTCTAAGGCCCTGAAGGCATCAGAGAAGGCCATGAGCGATCACGCATCGAAGGTGGCGGCTGCAGAGAAGGCAGTTCGGGACAAGGCCGAGACTCACATGTTGACCAACATGGAGGAAGCATACGGCCGAGCGCTGAAGCACATCGTTGCTCGGAACCCCGGATTCGACGTCTCATCCTACTACTTCTACGACCCCGTAGAGGGTGAGGAAGAGCTGCCCTTGGCCGAGCTCGCTCCGAGGCCGGAGGGCGAAGACTCCGAAGGCGAGGGTGGTGCCGAGGGTGCGATTGTAGCTGTGCCGAGCGATGATGAGGTCGACCCCTGACGTTGTCGCCTCTTCTCATTTTCTTGTTCTCTTTTGTTTCTTTTTTCTTTTGTAATGCCTAACTGCGGACTGGCCACCGCTTTTTGTAGCACTTGAACTTTTAATGAAATGGTTTCTTTTTGGCTGAATATTACAAAGTTTCGCAAAGTTGTTCAACTCTTTTTGCTCGGATTGTGTCTTTAAGTATTGAAGACTTCTTTTGATATTCTTCAACTTTTCAGGTCGAGTTGGGCCTTATCACTGAGATCTCCCATCTTCGTACTGAGCTGAAGAAAACGAAGCGGGCTCTGTCTTGCAGTCGGGATAAAGCGTTTTACGACTTCTTGGAATTGGAGGATATCAAAGCAACTGCGAGAGGGTATTTTCGCGAGTTGAGGGAACTGCGGAAGCAACCTCGACAAACTCGTCTCGAAGGTGAGATAGAGTTGCTCCGTAAGGATCTCTTTGATGTCGACCAAAAGAATAGTGAACTACTGGCGGAGGTTCATCATTTAGAGGTAACGGTGAAAGAACATTCGGCGGAGGAAGAGGAGTTAGCTTCGAGGGTGGAGAAGTTGATGTCCGAGCGCGATGAGTTGACGGCCAGAATTGACAAACTGAGGAGGATCACCATCGACAGGGGTATTGAAGCGACTCATTTCCATCGTATTGTAGCCGACAGTACTAACGTTGCAGGCTCATCTAAACCTCCTCGTCTCAAAGTATCGGCGGAGAGCGATATTCTGAGAGATAGGATCGTCGAGCTAGTGGATGAGATTGCATCGCTGAAACCTCAACCCATAAGGATCAATGTTCGCAGTACGTCATGTACTCGCGAAGAGAGCGAAAGAGGTATCTCGTTCTACGAACTTGCGACTCGTTCGCCTGCCGTTAGGCGGAGCCCAGCTGACGCTCAGAGTGGCATAGCTGTTTCGTCTAGTGGTGCCTCGGTTGGGGCCACAGCTAGAATTAGAGGCGAAGGGGGTTCTCGCTTTGCTGGTTTAGAGTCGAGCTCAGAGGTAAGGCGACGCCGGCCTCGTGTGTCTTTGAACCGAAGCGTTCCCCTTCCAAAGAAGCGTTAAACAAGTTGTATTATGCTCTTCAAGTTATTGTAAAAATCTGTTGTAGTGTCAGCCTTTGTCCGGGCTCTTAATAAAAAAGTTTGTTTTGCTTCTGATGTTCGAATGTTGCGTTGGCTGGTATTAGTTTAAGTATTACTCCTACAACTTTTGACCACTACTCAAAATCAGAAGCAAATCTTCCTTCTTATGTGCGAACCACTTTTGGCCTGCTTAACAGCGATAGAGAAGTGGAGTCGAGCCAAGTGCTAGACTCCGAACTCGTCGTTTGAGTTTGTTCAACGGTTGTGGGAGCAATTCCGAATGGAGAACCCCTTCTAGCCCGCTTAAGAGCGAGCTTGCGAAGAGGAGTCGAGCCAAGTGTTGGACTCCGAACTCGTCGTTAGAGTTTGTTCAACGGTTGTGGGAGCAATTCCGAATGGCGAACCCCTTCTAGCCTGCTCAAGAGCGAGCTTGCGAAGAGGAGTCGAGCCAAGTGTTGGACTCCGAACTCGTCGTTAGAGTTTGTTCAATGGTTGTGGGAGCAATTCCGAATGGCGAACCCCTTCTAGCCTGCTTAAGAGCGAGCTTGCGAAGAGGAGTCGAGCCAAGTGCTGGACTCCGAACTCGTCGTTAGAGTTTGTTCAACGGTTGTGGGAGCAATTCCGAATGGCAAACCACTCCTAGCTCGCTTAAGAGCGAGCTTGCGGAGTAGAATCGAACTAAGTGTTGGACTCCGAACTCGTTGTTAGAGTTTGTTCAACGGTTGTGGGAGCAATTCCGAATGGCGAACCACTTCTAGCCCGCTTAAGAGCGAGTTTGCGGAGTAGAATCGAACCAAGTGTTGGACTCCGAACTCGTCGTTAGAGTTTGTTCAACGGTTGTGGGAGCAATTCCGAATAGCGAACCACTCCTAGCCCGCTTAAGAGCGAGCTTGCGGAGTAGAATCGAACCAAGTGTTGGTGTAACTCCCTATTCCAGTTGTACGTATTTTATTACGTAAATTTTTATACTTCAATTTTCAGATAAGTTTTATTTTTCTCTTTGGAATCTTTATCTAAAAGCAGAATGTTTTTCTGATCAATTCTATAATTTTATGATTTTTCGATCGGTGTTTAAATACAAATTCTAACCCCAATTATCCCTAATCAACATTTCTCCTATCTGTCTAACCCACTCCCGCTAATCACTCACATACGCCAAATTTCTCTCCCTCATTTTTCTCATTCTACGCCTAACTCCTCATTTTTCCACACATATGCCTAATTTTTCTACACCCATCTCTTTCACCCCTTATTTTATACACATGCATGCATACATGCATGATTCACTCCATTCTTCTTTCTATATATACACACACACAAGTATACAGACCACCTCATTCCCTTCTTCTCTTCCTTTGCCTTTTTCACACCCGAGAGCCCTTCTCATTCTCTTCCTCTGTCTTCTTCACACTCGAGAGCTCAAGCAACACCGAGCTCCACTTTACCTTCCACCTTCAAGCCAACGACTCCGCTTCTACGATCCCGTGAACCCCAAAAAACAACCCGATGCCGCGCCACCTTGTTGTTGTCGTCGCTCACCGTTGCTACCGTTGCTCGCTAGCTACTGTCTTGCTGCCATTCTTACCGCCGTTGTGCCGCCGTCCGTTGCCGACGTCGCTTCTTCTTTCCGTGGTTAACACCACCACCGAAATCGTCACGTTATAAGGCAAGTATCTTGTACACTCTTTTTGTTCTCGTACAAGCATTTTCCTTGGACTCGTGGTAAGTAGTCTAGTTATCATCATGTTTTATTGTCAAACTCCGTTCTAGTCACTTGTTCCATGCTATATCAACTCAAGAGTGAACCGTTAACACATTTCGAATCGTGTTATCGAATATCGAATATTCGACCTTACTATCTCTAAAATTTCTTGACCTTGCACTAAGAAGTCGACCATGTTCCCGACACTGGATTGAAGATTTTCTACGTAGAAATCGTAGCCTATCGAGTCCCGAATCCAGAACATCTTATGGTTTCTCAATCGGATGTATAGATTGTGAGATATCTCGATTTTAGTACTGTCATATTGTGAATTTCTGAACCTGCACGGGATCACTAACCGGTCTCTCGTATTGAGAATTTGACCATGTTCCCGACACTGGATCGAAAAACTTTCTACATGAAAATCGTAGCCCTTCGAGTCTAGATATTCGAAACATCCTGCAGTTTCTCATTCTGATGTATAGATTGTGAGATATCACAGTTCTAATATTGTGACTCCGAATTTCCAGAATGCGCGCGAAACATCGGAACCAGCGAAGAATGAATTTGTACGCATAGCTACTATCTCTAGAATATATCGTGAGAATATGCGTTAGAACCGAAAGAGAGTCTACTTTCTAGAATCTCTGACGGAATCGGATTTTCTTTTCTGTAACAACGGGAAAGTGGATCTGAATGCAGATATGTCAAGTTGTCTAAAAATTCATCTATACATTTTTGCATATAAACCCATTACTTTTCATATTTAATGAACTGAGTGTATTATTGTTCTTATAATAATAACTTGCATAGATATAATAGGTCGATAGAATGCATTTTATACCACTTGATAATTCTATAATAACTACTCTCGATACATGTACTCGTTTTACGTTTCATGTCCATGATTACTGCCATTTATATTTTTCTGGACTAAACTATTTGATTACACCGTTCCACTAGTCGTACCAACTGCATGTTCATAATTAATTATAAAAGAATAACAAGTCGGGGTTATAAGGGTACGGCTTAATAGTGAACAATATAAGGGAGTATACTCGAAAGGAGGCCCGTGTTTCCCGAAATAGTGATTCTTGATTCTTGATTCTTGATTACACAATTCTTGATTACATAATTCTCGATTGCATGATTCATAATTACATGTCTTGATACTATCACTGGAAGATCTGAGTACATAATCCTATAGAATTCACTACTTAAGTCTAAACGTCACATCGTGAATTTCTAAACCTGCACAGGATTACTAACCGGTATCTTGTACTGAGAATTCGACTATGTTTCCGACACTGGATCGAAAAACTTTCTACATGAAAATCGTAGTCCTTCGAGTCTAGATATCCGAAACATATTACGGTTTCTCAATTGGATGTATAGATTGTGAGATATCGCGATTTTAGTACTGGCATATCGTGAATTTCTGAACCTGCACGGGATTACTAACCGGTATCTTGTACTAAGAATTCGACCATGTTCTCGATACTGGATCGAAAAAATTTCTCATGAAAATCGTAGCCCTTCGAGTCTAGATATCCGGAACATTCTACAATTTCTCAATCCAATGTATAGATTGTGAGATACTGCAGTTCTAGTATTGTAACTCTGAATTTCCAGAATGCGCGCGAAACATCGAAACCAGCGAAGAATGAATTTGTACGCATAGCTACTGTCTCTAGAATGTATCGTGTAAATTGTGTTGGAACCGGAAGAGAGTCTACTTCTTAGAATTTCAGACGGAATCGGATTTGCTTTTCTGTAACAACGGGAAAGTGAATTTGAATACAGATATGTCGAGTTATCTAAAAATTCATCTCTACGTTTTTGCATATAAACCCATTACTTTTCATATTTAATAAACTGAGTGTATTATTGTTCTTGTAATAATAACTTGCATAGATATAATAAGTTGATATAATGCATTTTATACTACTTGATAATTCTATAATAACTACTCTCGATACATGTACTCGTTTTACGTCTCATGTCCATGATTATTTTCCTTGATATTTTTCTTGACTAAACTATTTGATTACACCGTTCCACTAGTCGTACCAACTGTATGTTCATAATTAATTATAAAAGAATAACAAGCCGGGGTTATAAGGGTACGACTTAATAGTGGACAATATAGGGGAGTATACTCGGAAGGGGGCCCGTATTTTCCGAAATAGTGATTCTTGATTCTTGATTCTTGATTACATAATTCTTGATTACATGATTCATGATTACATGTCTTGATACTATCACTGGAAGATCCGAGTACATAATCCTATAGAATTCACTACTTAAGTCTAAACGTCACATGATTGATATGCATCGAACTTGTGGTATGGGACACAGGATTGCGTGCATTAGATAAGTTAATAAAACAGATGAACTCGAGATTTTCACTAAGCATGATTCTTGATTACATGACTCTTGATTCTTGATTACATGATTATTGATTACATAACCCTTGATTACATGATTATCGATTAACTGAGCCTGGGTTATCAATTGCTTATTCCTTGAAGTCTAGAATACACTAGTTACAGTTATTACTTACATGATCATATTGTCCTTGTTCCTTGCTTACTTCCATATTGTATTTGTATTTCTACTTCTTGTTTCTTCCATGTTATATCTTGTTATATTACCCCTTTTTCTACTTGTTGCTACTTGCTGTCCGAAACTTGCTCTAACAGGAACTTTTCTATTTTTCTTTGAGTTAATAATTATACAAGTACTGATGGAACCAACGAGCAGACTCTTTAGACGATCGTTGTTGCTTCCTTACTACTTCATGTTGTTTTTCTTTCAGTCGCTATTTTATCTAGTTGTTATAGCGAACTGCTTATCATATTATTTTAATTCTGGCACCTTGTACTCCCGGGCATCTTGACCCGATGTTGATGTATTATCCAAATGATAGTTATTCTATTTTCAGCTCATGTGATTATTATATTTGCCTGCGTGAATGTGTTATAAAGATCTTGTTGAGTTTATAATTGTACAGCTTATGGATGATGTATATCATTTGATGGGCCTCAGTTGCGTGCCTGTATTTTCGTATAGTGGGAAGCGGGGCATGAAAGTTGGACTCCGAACTCGTCGTTATGGTGAAGAGTAAAGGCAGAGAAGTACAAGCAATTTTACAAGTAAAATATGAAAAAACTTTCTTTATTGATAGTTAATAGTTGGCTGCTTCTAAGTTGCGAGCCGTTATTACATAGGAGAAATAAAGGAAAAAATACAAGTAAAATGAGAGGAACGGTTCGACATCCCAGAATACTTAGAGAGGCGTCAATGCTCTCTCTTGGTATTTCAAATGATGGTCGGCATTCCAAGTCCTGGGGATCTCTCTGCCTTCGAGGTCTTCTAGTCGATATGTCCCGGGCCTAACTATTTTGGTGATCTTGTAGGGTCCCTCCCAATTTGGAGCTAGTTTACTCTTCTGACCAGGAAAAGATATTGCTAACTTTCTGAGAACCAAGTCCCCTTCTTTGAGGTCGAGAGGACGGACTCTCTTATTGTACGCCAACTCGATCCTCCTCTGATTACCCTGTTGACGGATTGACGCTCTTTCCCGTAGCTCGTCGACCAAGTCTAAGTTTGCCCGAAGTTCTCTGGCATTCTGTTCTTCTTCGTAGGCAAGAAGGCGAGGAGAAGGTATGCCGACTTCCAGTGGGATCACAGCCTCATACCCATAGGTGGGTTTGAATGGCGACTCTCTTGTGGGGGTCCTTTCGTGGTGCAGTAGTTCCACAAAATGTTAGGGAGCTTGTCGACCCATAAGCCTTTAGAGCACTTATTCAGCCTTTTCTTAATACCAGAGAGGATCTGTCGGTTAGCATTCTCCACTTGACCATTCGACTGTGGATGAGAGACGGAGGAGAAACGTTGTTGGATGGCGAGGTCTTCACATAGAGCTCGGAAGGCAGCCTCGGTAAACTGGGTTCCGTTATCTGTTATGAGGACTCAAGGGACACCGAATCGGCAGATAACATTCTTCCAGAAGAACTGAAGTACTTTGTTCTCGGTGATTGTGGCCAAGGGCTCGGCCTCTATCCACTTCGAGAAGTAGTCGATTGCCACGACTAAGAATTTGAGCTGGCCGGGAGCTGGTGGGAATGGCCCTAGTAAATCCATCCCCCACATTGTGAAAGGGATAAGACTTGATAGGGAGGTGAGTGGAGCTTGTGGGAGGCGACGGACGTTGGAGTACTTCTGACAAGAGCTGCATTGCCGAACGTGTAGTTCGGCATCTTTTAGGAGAGTGTGCCAGAAATATCCATAATTCAACACTTTTCGGGCTAGGGATCTAGACCCTGAATGTGCCCCGCCAATGCCTTCATGGAGTTCTTACAGGGCGTATTCGGCTTGTTCCGGGGAGAGGCATCTCAAATAAGGCCTGCCGTCTACTTGTGTGAACGAGCGCTTGTATAAGATGCCCTCGATAAGTGTGTATCGCTCTGCTCGGGTTCTCACTCGGCGAGCTTCTTTAGGGTCTTCGAGGAGGAGCCCATCCCTTAGGAATTCTACCAGGGGTTTCATCCAATTATCTTGAAGCAGGACAGGTAGCGACTCCATCGAGTCGGAAGTTTCATCTTCTATACTAGGCTTCAGGAGCACCTCAATCAAGACGGTCTGCTCGAGACCTTGGAGAGAGGAGGAGGCTAGCTTGGAGAGGGCATCGGCTTGGGAATTCTCCTCTCGGGGGATTCGCTGGATGAGAGCTTCTTTAAATAGGGCCATGAGATTCCTGACCTTGGCTAGGTACTTAGCTATTCAGTCATCTCGTGCCTCGTACTCGCCTAGGACCTAATTTACGACCAGCTGAGAGTCGCTAAAGATCCGGAGGCGCTGCGCGCCTGCATTGCGAGCCATTCTGGGGCCGGCTATGAGTGCTTCATATTCTGCTTCGTTGTTAGATGCCTTGAAGTTGATCTGGAGGGAGTATTGAAGGATGAAATCATCTGGGCCGGCCAGAATGACCCCGGCTCTGCTTCCCTCGTGACAGGAGGATCCATCTACATAAACCGACCAGACAGGCGGTCCCTTCATTGCTTGGCTGACCTCGGGGATGGTACTTTCAACTATGAATTCAGCTAAGGCCTGAGCCTTGATCGCGGTCCGAGGCTAATACGTTATATCATGCTGGCTCAGCTCGATAGACCACTTTATGAGGCGAACAGAGGTCTCTGGTTTATGGAGAACTTGCTTCAGCGGTTGGTCGGTAAGAACGACCACCGAATGGGATTGGAAATATGGGCGAAGCGTTCTTGCGGCCATGACTAAGGTGTAGGCCATCTTCTCTATCTTGGGGTAGCGGAGCTCGGCATCCCGAAGTACCTTGCTCACGTAATAAATGTGCCTTTGAGTCCTATCTTCTTCCCTCACGAGGACGGCGCTGAGGGTCTGCTCGGAGGCTACCAAGTAGAGGTAGAGGGTTTCCCCGGGAACAGGTTTGCTGAGGAGAGGAGGATTGACTAGATAAGCCTTCAGCTGATCGAATGAGTCTTGTTGCTGCTGACCCCACTCGAAGCCTTTAGCCCCCTGAGAGCCTTGAAGAAGGGAAGACACTTTTCCCCTGACTTGGAAAGGAAGCGCCCTATGGCTGCTAGGCGACCCGTTAGCTTCTGAACCTCTTTAACATTCTTTGGGGGAGCCATGTCTAATATGGCTTTGATCTTCTCGGGGTTGGCCTCGATTCCTCTTTGGCTGACCATGAAGCCAAGGAATTTCCCCGACGAGACTCCGAACGCACATTTGTTCAGATTGAGTCTCATATCGTGTTTCCTGAGTACGTCGAACGCCTCTTGCAGATCGGTCACATGATCAGCCCCGTGGATGCTCTTCATAAGCATATCGTCAACATATACCTCCATATTTCGGCCGATCTGTGCTTGAAAAACTTTATTGACGAGGCGTTGATAAGTGGCACCTGCATTCTTCAAACCGAAAGGCATTAGTAGAGGCCCTGATCGATTACAAAGGAGGTCTTCGGGATATCCGGGGAAAACATACGAATCTGATTGTAGCCTGAGAAGGCGTCCATGAAGCTGAGGAGTTCATGGCCCGAAGTGGCGTCAATCAAAGTATCGATACTTGGAAGAGGGAATGGGTCTTTGGGGTATGCTTTGTTGAGGTCGGTAAAGTCGATACAATTCCTCCAGGTCCCATTGGACTTCTTCACCATTACTACATTCGAGAGCCATTCGGGATAGTTTACCTCCTGTATGAACCGGGCCTTCAAGAGCTTGTCCACCTCCTCTTTTATAGCTTACTGGCGCTCGGGAGCAAACTTGCGCCTCTTCTGTTGGACCAGTTTGGACCCCGAAGCGACGCTAAGGTGGTGGACTAAAAGCTCTTCGGAAATTCCGGGCATGTCTGCAGCCGACCAAGCAAAGAGGTCGCAATTCCTTCGGATGCACTGGACTATGTCGGAGCATAGGGCAGATGGGAAGGTCTTGCTAATAAAGAACTTTCGGCTTGGATCCTGCTCAGAGAAGAGCACTTCCTCCAACTCATCCACCGGCTCGGACGTTGGTCGAACTACATCTTGGGGGATTTCAAGAGTTTCGAGGGAGAGGACTGGACCCATAGTAGAGGTCATGTAGCATTTGCGGGCCATTTCTTGATTGCCTTTTACTTCCCTTACTCCTGCCCGGATAGGGAATTTCATCTTGAGGTGATAGGCGGAAGTGACGGCTTCGAGAGCAGCTAAGCCGGGCCGACCCAAAATGACATTGTAGGCTGCAGGGACATCCAAGACCATAAAGTCCATCGACTCCGTTCGGGTAGTAGGAGTTTTGCCAGCGGTTACATCCAGAGTGATAACCCTTTCAATAGTCACTGGCACTCCCATGAACCCATGGAGTGTGTAGCCGGCGAGCTTAAGTCTGTCCCGGGATAGTTTGAGGCCTTTGAAAGCGGCGAGGAAGAGGATGTTAATGGAGCTGCCATTGTCTACTAGGATCCTTTCCACTTTAAAGTTCGTCATATGGAGGTTGATGACGAGTGCGTCACAATGGGGCATTCGAACACCCTCAAGGTCTTCATCTGAGAATGTGATGGGCACTCTGAGGCCTTTAGGAGGAGGTGTGGCGCAGACCGAATTAACTTCCCTAATAAACGCCTTTCGAGAGGAGTTGGAGGAGCCCCCCATTGGGCCTCCATGAATGAGCTGCAGGACACGCTCCTCTTCGAATTCGGGTGTTTCATTGCGTTCAGGATGCTTGTTAGCCCCTCGAGGTGGGGGAGGAAGATCGGCTCTGTCCTTTCTCACGAACTTGGTCAGCTGACCCCTCTGGATGAGGGCTTCTATCTCGTTCTTCAGGGCCCGACAATCATTGGTGTCGTGGCCATGGTCCCGGTGATAGCGGCACTATTTCTCTTTATCCCTCTTCTTGCCAGGGGTGTTCATTTTTGGTGCAGGAGGTATCACCCCCTCCTTCTCAACTTCCATGAGAATTGTGGAGATGTTGGCGTTAAGGGGAGTAAACTTTTCAAATCTGGGGGGAGGTCAGCGCTGCCCGCCATTATCCTTCTGGAGCTTCTTGGCTCCTTCTTCTTCTGTTCCCTTTCTCTTGGACCTGGAGGAAGGCCCCTCAAAGTTGGGACGGTGCTCAGCCTCCTCGGCCCGAATATACTTTTCGCTCCGAAGGAGGAGGTCAGAGAAGTTCTGCGGGGCTTCTTGGCGAGGGAGGAGCGGAGGCTGGAGTTGAGGACATTGGATTGGAATGCTGCTGCAGCGACCGACTGGTCGAGGGATGCTATGGACCTAGCTTCCGCTGTGAAGCTTTTTACATAGTCCCTTAGCTTCTCACCCTTCTTCTGGTTGAGATAGAGTAGCAAAATGCTGGTCTTCTCAGTTCGGCGGCTACTCACGAAGTGGGTGACGAAGAGGGTCTCAAATTGCTTGAAGGAGAATATCGAGGATGGGGCAAGGCGAGAGTACCATTCTCGAGCCGGACCCTTGAGAGTAGCGGGGAAGGTCTTGCACAACAGAGTATCGGAAGCTTGATGGATGAGCATGAGGGTCTTAAAGCTTTCGATGTGATCGATGGGGTCAGACTCCCCGGAATAAGTCTCGAATTGAGGAGGTTTAAAGCCAATTGGTACAGGTGCCTCCATTATGGTTCGGAAAAAAGGAGTTCGACTCGGGCGAAGGGTCCTTCCTCTAAGCTCTTCTTCTCTGTCTAACTGACCCAAGCGCCTCTCCATTTCGTGGAGACGGCGGTAGACAGCATCATCCCTTCGACGGTAATCAACCGAGCCTCTATACTCGTCTTTGTACGAGGGAGAGCGGGGGCTACGACGACGGTAGCTCCTAGAGCGGCAAGGACTAGGAATGTGCTGTGGGTTGCTAGGAGCTGGGGGAGGATTTAGGGACCGTCGGCGAGGACTTCGGACCGGAGGAGGAGTGGGAATCCTTGGAGGATTGGTGTTGTTGGGTCGGAGATTGAGAGCTTGTAAGATGGTGGCTTGGAATTGCTGGAACTCAGCACGAGTGATGGGTGCCTCATCGTTCCTTGGATGCTGCCGACCGGCTGGGGAATGGGGTCTTCTCCTGTGGTGCTCAGGGGACTCTCTCCACCCTCTTCGGGTGGGGGACCTTCTGTAGTCTCGACGGTGAGGAGATCGCGCATCTGGTCGTTGTTGGCAGGAGGCTCCCTCTCGGGCCCGCCTCTCATTCAGACGGCGGCGAAGATCCTCATCCTTCTGCCGATTGAGGATGGTATTGCGAAGGTCGGAAGCTCGGGGATGGCGGGAGGCCATAGAATCCGTAGAGGCATTGTGTACTGAGACGTGGTCCTGATGGAGAGGTTGCTTCTGCTGGTTGGGATGCGAGACCCCAGCACCCGGAATTTTGAGGACCGGGGGGATCCTTAGGAGGTTGCTGATTCTGAAGAGGAGACTGGTCCTGTTGGAGAGGGTCCTCTACTTGAGGAAGAAGTTGCCCCTGCTGCTGAGCAGGTTGGATGGAGACTTACTGTTGCTGATCGACGGGGTTGGGTCCACGGTTGGACCCTCTGGATCTTACTTTCCTAGGAGGCATGGCTGGAGAAGATCTGACCAACGGGAAGAGGGGAGGCTGCTATTCGTTTGATTCCCACAGACGGCTCCAATCTGTTACCGCTAAATCTGGTGTGGGGGCAAAAAGATAGTATTTGTGGATTCTTGGAAAACCTGAATAGCAAACCTGAACCTGTTCTGTTGGAGTCTGACTGCTGACTCCCGCTGTTCACCTGCAAAAAGTGCGAGACACCGGGGTTGATCCCGGTGACGCACCCTCTGACGCTCAAGTCAGTAATCAGGGAAGATTATGAGAGAGCGTAAATTGGCAAAAGATTGATTACCTCTTAATGGAGGTGGATGGGGGTATTTATAGTCGCCTTTGGGACCTAATTAGGCATGTAATACCTGTGTTTAGATAAGGAATGTAATCCCTAATTTCCAGTGAAAGGATAGATATGAAACAGGGCTGTTGATTAGGATTAATCAGAAATCCTAATTCTATCCTGGTGGACCGGGTTTGCTGCGGGTTAAAACCCGCACCCAGTTGAGGTGGATCCGTTCGCGGGTTAATGGATCTTTGAGGAGGAGAACCAGTACCCGCTTCAGACCCACTGGTAGGTGAAATTACCATTTTACCCCTAGGCTTTAAGATTCGTTCCTGATTTGGACGGTTCCGATTTAACCCCATTTTTAGCCATATCAACCACAAATTCATTTCATTATCTACTGAAGACTCTTCTTGACTCACTTGTCATTGAAGTTTTAAGTGTCAGTAAGGCTGGTCCTTGATTCCAACTGTGAATCATTGACAGTATCTATAGGACTAGATAATTTCATACATTTATCTTTGATGAACACATCCTTAAAGAACTCTGCAAGTCTAGATTCTTCTAACACAAATTAGATAGATCCAACATCTGTCCACAGAACTACATTCTGCACTTTTTAAGCATACACAAATATTTGTTATAGGTCCAACTTTAGACCTTCTAGGGTCATGTACTCTGACAAATGTACCGCACCACATGTTTTCACTTTAACAAAATTATTTTTGTTTCCATCCCATAGTCTACAAGGTGTAAATAATTTAGAGTGTAGCAACATATTATGAATATGATTAACAATACAATATCACCCATAATTACACAAAGTCAAACAATAATCAATAATATAGAATTCAACATTTCACCAAGAGTTTGATTCTAACTTTTATCAATACCATTTTGACTGTAGTAAATAGAGTGCACTAGAGATTATTTCAAATGCAAAATTCTGTAAAATTGTTAAAACATATTCACCACCTCTATCAAATCTGAAACCTTTTGATCTTAGAATTTAACTATAATTCAATTCATTAAAATAACGAGTGCTTCATTCTCCATATATATATATATATGAAAAGACATTCAATAACCATCTACATAGATGATTAAATACTTCTGACCAATCATCATCTCATCTAGCCACAAAGCTATCGAGATCACAAATATTAGAATGTATTAACTTAAGAAGTTGTGTGCTCCTAGTGACCATACTAAATGATTTTCTAATGATCATAATCTGAGCACAAATTTCACAATTGTCATATTTAATGAGGTGTCATATAGCAGAGTTATGAGTTTTAACAAGAATACACAATTTATATAGTTCATATGTCCTAGCCTATTATGTCGTGTTCAAGAACTATACACAATTAGAACTATTATTATTAATTGTCTTGTTAAACTCAACTTATACATGCGATTGACAATATATGCACATTATAAGAGTTAATACAAAATTACCCTTCCACATTTTACAAAATTATTTGCTTTCTCTAGTATTCTAACAATGTCCACTTGCTCAAACACATTGAGTTATATTTTTCTTTATTCGTTCTTCATCATCTTCGGGACGCTAAACGAGATAGTGACCAATATTTTATAATTCAAATTTTCACTAATAGTACAATGAATGAGAAGGAACAAAAATGCAACGAATAAAGTCATATTCTGCATTATAGAATGCTCTTATCTAAGTTACGGACATTTGTTATAGATCTTATACATCAATTTTATTTTTTTTAATTATTAGAGAAGCAAATATATATAATCTCACACAAACTACAAACAATGGATTTGTGAAAATATTTATACACATAGTATGATAAAGCACTTAATAACCCTAAACATGCTAGTTTTCGAGGCGAGAATAACTATGATCTAAAACTCCCAATCATGTAATTAAACACACAAAACGTTAACACATTTATCACATGAAAATATTGAAAATTGAATTAGAGTAGATCATACCGACATTTCAAGTTAGAAGTTTTATCCAAATTTGATGGAGAAGCCTGCGTAGAGCAGACTTATTCTACCGTGATGCAAATCCATCGTCTCCAGCATACACAATTTGTAAGTAACATTAAAGTTCCTACATTCATCAAATTGTTAATGATTAGCCAATTAAACAAATTATTAGCATTGTTTAATTCTAGCAACAATTTAATTGGAGATCCAAACTTTATAGTCAAAACATATAGTTTAACTTATCAAAATAGATATTTGATTTTTAGCACATAGCCAAAACAACTGTTCAACTTGTATTTAATTAAACAAATGATTAATACAATCTTGAACTTAACCACTTAGGATCATAATAATTCTATAATTTAAAACATAAACTTAACACGAATGTTTTGAACTTCCAACACATAGCAAAGTATTTAACAAATGACTTTAATGAGGTATAGGAAATTAAAGAACGTATCTTCAATTTGGATCTAATCCAGTCCATTCACATTTGGATCTAGTCCAATCAACATCCTCACTGCCCACACTATTTCCAACAACTACATCCACATCTTTTATTGTGCTTTCACTTTCCAACTGTTAAATTCATAATTATCAAAAATTTCTAGTTTCGGAATCTTTTACACACGATTAAGTTTTTCCATCTTAAGGAATAAACAGTAAATTCCAAAATCTAGAGGGTTTATTCTGAATAATTACTACTAGCGTAATTTCACTAAAAGAAAGGGTTTTTCTATAAAACTGCTTAATAAACAATAAACAGAATTTAATTAATTAAGAGCACAAATCTTAAAGTTTAGAGTGGATCGTATCTTGATGAGAATCAAGGAAAAAATAGAGGGTTAGATCAAATTCAGTAGTACACAACAGCAGATCCCGTACTCATCCCCACACACGAAACAACAAGGACTATCCAATGAAATACCCCCACATGATTGAGGATCTGGAGTTTGACTCAGATCTGGATCTGGTCCAATAGCACGAACACAAGACAACAAATGCACAGCCAATTGAATGCCTATGCTTTATTGGATCTGGATCTGATCTTTGCCCAAACACCAAACACCGTCTTCCACCCAATGAAAAATTGGAATCTCATCCAAAAGAGTGGTTGCAGCGATCCGCTCCTGTTCCCCAACATGAAACACCAAGATCACCCAATGAACAAATTAGATCTGGGATGATCCATACCCGATCACTTACATAGATCGGGAAGAGAAGAAGAAGGTGTGGTGACACAGTGGTTGGTGACGGCGACACAGTGGCTGGCGATGGCGATGCAATGGTTTGCGGCGACGTCGGCGTCAGGGGCGGCGGCGGCAAGCCAGCGACGGCGGCGCCCAGCGGCGCAACTGTGTATTCTGACGAACGGGAATTTGGATTTCGACGATCCCTCTAATCTCAAAATTAATTCTAACTATTTCAAGATTGTTAGAGATTATGAGAGATAATAACAATAGAAATTAGGGTTAATATCCTAGACTAAGATGCTTGAGATATTTACCCTATTTATCAAAATTGGAATACCTAGACCACTAGCACAAGCCAGTATTTATAGGATAAATACTGGTTTGGGAACTAGGTTCTCAACCCACTCAACCCGTGTTCCGAGATCCATACAATTAGTACGTGTAACAAACGTGTTACCCAAAGAATAATATTACACATAATATTTTTAATACCCTAGATTTTTGAATAATTTTTTTGAGATTAATAAATGGATTAAAATGATTTTTTATGATTTAATAAATATTTTCTGAAATTTATCTTTTTACACGTGCGAAACACGTGCAAATATTTTCTTGGGAAGTTCAAAGTCATGAATTATTTTGGGTGAACCTATTATTTTTATTAGGTATTATTTGTGAATTTTCTGGATTTTTCTGATATTTATTTGACATATTCACAAATATTACAAAAAGAGGGGCTTTTGTGCAAAATTACCACTTGGAGTGAAAACTCCAGTTTTTTGGATTTTGGGCTGAGCATGATGCCTAGTCAACTCAGAGGTAAAAATTTTACTTTTTGTTTTAATAGATTTGGTGTATTTCGCAAATTTCTTAAAGAAGGGTTTTTTTTTGCAAAATTGCCACTTATAGGCAAAATTGCAAATTGTTTTTCTGGGTTTACAAACAGTGCCGGCCAGTATTAGGGTTGTTATTTTGTTTTTAACTTTGAATTTAATTAGTTTATCTAATTTCCAAGTATAAGGATTTATATATGTAAAGATATATTCAAAAGGGGTATTTTACAAAACCTATTCAAAACCCTAATTACCCAGTACTGGCCTAACAGAAGGGGTGGTGCAGCCATCTCTTTGTTGTACTACACAAAAGGTTTTTTTTAAAATTATTTTCTTGGAGTTTTGAAGCGATGATCTTGGTTTTCTAGCGAAATGAAGGATTTTTCTTATTCTCTTTATTACTTCGGTTGATTCTTCAAAAAGGTGAGTGACATATGTTTGTTTTCTTATTGTTCTATGCATGTTGTATGCGATGATTTGTCTATTAGAAAGCATTTTATAGGACTGTGTGATGATATAATGAATTTTGATGAGTGGATGAATAAAGATTTAATCTTTCATGAAAACTATGTTATAGTTGATTAAAACCTTAAATAGATGACTTGAGATTGTTAAAGAACCTAATAGAAATCATGGGTATGTTGTTCTCTTTCATATTGTTGTTGATTTGAACTTGTAGATTGAGTTGTATGATGATTATTGCAAAAAATGAACAAAACCCTAACCTTACTGTTTTTTTTTTGAAGAAAAAGGTGGAGTATGACCACCCTGTTTCATTAATAAGGAGTTAATAAAACAAACTTAGAGTACTGAGCCAAGTACAAAGCCTACAATACATAAAAGAAAACATAAATCCTCCCCTATCATGAGGGGGTGGGACAACAGGAAGGTACATATACGCTTTTACAAAGTACATCAAAGCATCTAAATCTCCCCAACAAAAATACACAAAAACAACAACAAACTCCCCCTAACAAAACCCTGGGGTGGTGGGGATCAATCACCAGTACATGTCTGACAGGAAGGGCACCTCCCCCAGTCTAGCGTCGGTCCTATCTCGACTTCATCATCATCATACTCCTCCACCTGGAGAACGCTCGCGATCCTCCCTCTAGGACCTGCTGCGGCAACATTTTTCCAACATGAAATAAGATGCATAATGTGAGTCAAATGACTCAAATTATTAGAAATACTATTACATATCCCACAGAAGTAATAATTATTCTTGTCTAGCCAAAGTCCCCAGGTCGTAGCGGCGATAGCAATAAACCAAGCTTCTCTCATCGTTCGTCTCTCAGTAGCGAACTTTGGTCTTACCCACAGGTCCTCATACTTACTAGGGTACTCATTTGTCCCCAGGGCGCGCAGTACCTCTACAAGGACTGCTTTGCTCCTGGGACACTCTAGAAAAAGGTGGTATCTAGTTTCCAGGACAGCATTGCAGAACCCACAGGTAAAGTCCAAATTGGGTTGGCATTTAGAAAGGTTCTCTCTAGTCAATATTGCATTATTTAGCACCAACCAGAGGAAAACTTTAACTTTAAATGGGGTTTTCACCTTCCAAATCACGGCCGACCAACTCGGGCTACATCCCCTAAAGTGTATGCGGTTGTAAAGGGAGCGAACAGTGAATGTGCCATTCTTTTCCAGTCCCCAAGATTTCCTATCAGGACCCTGTGAGCATATAATTCTGTTGCTTGCGATATAGTTCTGAAGTTCCATGAGCCTATTCTGGGAGCCCGGGTCAAGGGCATATTTAAAGGCCGGTTTCACGGATCTTCTTTTTTGGGCTGCGGCCACCGTACAGTGCGGTTGTGTTGCCTGGTCATACAAATTTGGGAATATGGCTCTAAGTGTGTGCCCACCACACCACTTACCCCACCAGAACCTGGTGAGTCTGCCATTCCCAATAGACGACGTCACACAGCTAATGAATGGATCGTAGGCCTTAGCGATACCTCTCCAGAACCAGGAAATGCGTGGGCCTACCCTGTAACCCAGATTTCTCGTCCCATTCCCTTGTAGATATGTTTGAACGGAATCCTACCATCCTTCTCCATTTGTGTGGAGGACTTTCCACCACTATTTTCCCAAGAGAGCTAGATTCATATCTAGCAGATCAATGATACCTAATCCTCCGTGTATCTTTTTCATGCAAACTTTTTCCTATCTGATGAGGTTATATCTGCCTCTATCAGAGCTTGCCCCTTTCAAAGAAACCGTTTACGAGTGCGATCAATTCACTGGATAACCCAATGTGGCATTTCAAAAAAGGACAAATAATAGGTGGGAAGATTTGAGAGAACTGCATTGATAAGCGTGACTCTTCCTCCCAGGGATAAAGCTTTACCTTTCCATCCAGCCAGACGATTTTCCACATGATTAATGATAGGTAACTAGTCCGCCTTCTTTAGTTTCCCCGGTCTCAACGGTAACCCCGAGTATTTAATGGGGAAACTCTCGATGGAGCAGTTGAGAATCGTGGCATGCTCTTGTGCCTCCTCTGTTGTCAATGCAATGGGAATAAGATCACTTTTGTGGAAATTGACCCTGAGTCCAGACCAAGCTTCAAAACTATAAAGGATTCCTTTGAACGCGGTGGTTTCCCCGAAGTTGCCATTTCCAAATAGGAGAGTATCGTCTGCATATTGGAGGATAGAGCAATCTTGGCCATTGACTCCGTTGGCCGCTGGCAATATCCAGCCGGCCCTACTGCAATTAGCCATCATGAACCACAGTACGTCTGCCACAATGGTGAAGAGGAGGGGGAGAGGGGGTCTCCTTGTCTAAGGCCCCTTTTACATGAAAAAGGTTGGCCCAAAACCCCATTCACTATAATAGCAGTTCTGCTGGTGGTGAGACATGTGTGGATCAATCTGATCCATCTAACCCCAAATCCTCTACCAGCCAGTGCTTCCAGGAGACATTCTCATTCCACCGAGTCATAAGCTTTCTCGAAGTCTAATTTCAGGAGATAGCTTTTAGCATTTGACGTGTGGCAGTGATGGATAGTTTCTTCAGCCGTTGCCATACTATCCTGAATACACCATCCTTTAATGAACCCTATTTACCCGTTACTAATGAGTCCATCCATCACCTTTCCCAACCTATTAGTCAGGGTCTTGGTGATGATCTTAACTGAGCAGTTAAGGAGACTCATAGGGCAGAAATCTCCCACCAGCATGTAGTCTTCTTTCTTAGGAATCAACACCACCTCAGCAAAATTAAGTCTACCTAATTTAAGCTTATGATCATATAGATAGCGAACAACTTAATTAGATTGTCCTTGATTTCTTCCTAGAACACCTGGTAGAAGAAGACTGGGAAACCATTTGGACCCGGGGCTCTGTCCTTTCCGAGTTGCTGTACTGTCTCCCGAATTTCCTTTTCCATAAAAGGATCTTCAAGGTGTTGAAGCATGGGGACAGATACGTCCGCATAACCTTGCCAGAATTCTTGGTGAAGTGGGACTCTCAGATCCGCCTTCTGTCCAAAGAGCTGCTTGAAATGATATTAAAATGTTACCCTGATATCCTCGTCCCCTTGTATCTCTCCAGACTTCGAGTGGATCGAATGGATGAGATTAGATCTATGACGAGCACTGGAAACACGGTGGAAGAATGCTGTATTCGTGTATCCTTCCTTAAGCCATGAAATTCTGGATCATTGTTGCCATTTGAGTTCTTCAAGTCTATAAAGTTGGTGAATGTCTTCTCGGAGCTGAAGCAGCCTATTCCTCTCCTCATGTACCAGTATCCTAGTTTCCTCTGTCTTTTCCAGCTCCTCAATATCTTCAAGGAGGGAATCTTTTGCTCTCTAGATCCGTGCAAATCTAGTCCGGTTCCATTTCCTGAGTTTGATCTGCAATCTTCTGATTTTTTCGCACCAGATTGCGGTAACTTCAGTCCTTCTAGTGGGGCGGGACCAATTCTTGTTTACCATGTGGTGGAAGTCTTGGATTTCCAACCATGCCTTCTCAAATCTAAACTTGGGGGATTTTCTGGGATGCCCTTCTCCGGAAGAGATGATAATAGGGACATAATCTGAGGTTGGTTTAGGGAGGGAGTTGGCCCAGGTCAAAGGGAATTTGGCCTCTCAGTCCGCGGAGACCAAGATCCTATCAAGCTTAGCTAGGATGGGCATCGCTTTCATGTTTGACCAGGTGTAGAGCCTATTAGTGATGGGAATGTCCACCAATTCCAGGTCCACGATAACCTCGTTAAAAGTTTTCCTATCATAGTCACTAGATCCTCTGCCCCTGTGTTCCGAGGCAAACCTGGTGATGTTAAAATCTCCCCCCACAACCCAGGGGTGCGGCCATCGTACGTGAACCGCATGTAGTTCATTCCAGAATTTCACCCTAGCTATAGTAGTATGCGGACCATAAACCACCGTAACAGACTGGGTCCACAGGTCGGATTTACGTTGGAGTAGGATCGACAATGAGTATTGCCCGTGGACCTCGTCTAGGCATGAAAACAACACAGAATTAAACCCTACTGCAATACCCCCGGAGGCCCCAATTGAAGGACAAATTTTCCATTCTGAAATGCGGTACCCCCCCAGTCTACTAAGTCTATCAATATGGGACAATTTGGTCTCCTGCAGACCAACAATGCTAACTTTCAATTTAGCGATGACATCTCTAACCATTTCCCATTTGTCTTGCTTTCCCAGACTCCTAATGTTCTAGAAGAGAGCCTCCATTAACTACAATTTAAAGTGGGACCATCACTCGCCTTGGCAGACGATTTTGACATGATATTAACTCTATTGCTCTCCCGCCCCCTAATCTTATTTAGGAGGAAGGCATTCCTATCAGTATCCTCACTGCCAGACCACAGGTTTTGGCTAGACTAAAAATCTCAGAATCAGTCATGAAATTAAAAATAGAAGCTAGGAAGGAACACGTACCTCCGTTGCTAGTCTTAACAGATTTAGTGGCTATAGCAATCTCCAAATAGTCATCTAAGGACTCCTCCATAGCCCTCTTAGCGACTTTCTGAACCCTAAAACCTGTACCGCCATGACTAGGCACAGGTGCAGACGCTTGCGAAGTAGGGAGAGTGGAAGGAAAAAACTCAAGGGAAATACCCGGGGAATCCTCCGCCAGCTCCTTAGAATCCAAAGATTCCCCTTCAGAGTAAACATAATCGTCTTCGAGATTTAGCCTATCCTCGCAATCGTCTTCATCGATGTGGCTCCCGCCTTCAGAGGTCGGTGCCCCAATATTGTAAAAAATCATATTGATCGTTCATGACATGTTGCTCTTTGTGAAACTCAACCCCAATGGACCCCTCTTTAGGCCCAGAGATAATAAAAGGCTTCGTAGGCCCCTCTTTGGGCCCATAAAAGCTCCCTTCTTTCGAGCTTATATCAGCAGTTCCCTTTAACTCCCCCTCTCCTTCACGAAGCAACGTAACCCCCTCTCTGTCCTCTTCGACTGTTAGTGGGCCACGTGCCTTCTCTTTATCGATGGGCGTTGCGGTCGATGAAAAGGGCGTGGGAAACAAAGCAGCGCTCTCTTCCCCACATGACTCCTTTTCCCAAGCGCCTCTTCCCCAAATTGCCATTTCTGTTACCCTCTTCCTCTTCCAAAGTGTTTGCATTTTTCTCTTTTGGAGCCAGATCTTTGTCTTTGACGGGGTCCTTGCTCGTCTTCTTCTCCAAATTGGCACCTTCCAACTTTTTCCGAAATTTCCCACTTTCATCAATTGGAACATGCTCCTTGGTTTCGATCGAACCCCCGTTCATTTTCTTCCCCAAAAAGTCTATCCTCTTTTCACTCTCTTTGCCCAAAGACACCACCTTGCTAAGCCCGTTGAACAAAAAGGGGGTCTTTCTACTTTCAGTTCTTGCTCTTTCTACCACTTCCTGCTCCTCCCCTCTAGTTGTCTCATCCATATCCTGTAGGTTTTGACTTTCATTTTGAGCTTTCTGCATGGCTAAGTTTCCAAGGGCTGGTACTGGGTCTGTACAACTTGCCATTTGTGGCTCTGGTTGCAGCTCGACCATGTGCATGCCCTCTTGACCGTTGGACTTTTTGGTCAAGCTTCTCTCACTGTCACCGATGAGTGGCTGGCCTTGGCTCACCTCCTTCCCCCTTGCAGCTTTGATGACTTTACAGTGCGCTCGCTTAATTTTATCGGCCCCATCCAAGGTGAGGTCCCACTCCAGCGAGACCACATGCCTGTAGGAGCGCCCATCTTTGAGTGTGGAAGGGGGGGTAAGAGATTCTGGAGATCCTTCTTCTCTGGCTCCGCTTGCTTATCAAGGAAGAATCTAACGAGGTATAACTCCTCGAAAGAGAAGACCTTTGCAAAGCGTGGCATGAAAGTGATGTCGGGGTTTCGGATTAAGACTCTAGCGGAGAAAATCTCCGACCGTCGAACCTTCTTGCCATCTATGTCTTCTATTGTACCAAACTCATAGTTGATCTCTTGCAAAGCTTCTTTCTTCCAAAAATGCAAAGGCACTTTGTGGATCCAAATCCAGAAATGTTCCCCTTGAGGCAACTTTGCTCCGAAGCTTGGTGACCAAGGGAAGAACTCCAGTTTGAAATTGCCAAAATCCACTATTCCCATAGCAGCCACCTCCGTCATCTTCTCTGGTGAAGGGAAAGATACCAGAAATTGGAGGTGGCACATTTTTTTTACTACCCAGTCTCTGTGTGCTACCATTGGCCATTTGGCTTTCAAAGCTTGGATGAGGTGGTTCTCCGATGGACACCCTCCTCTCACTTTGGCAATGGCACACCATTGGCGTAGCCACTTCTCTTCGAGTTTGATTGTCTCTAGGCTGTTGGCCAAGCAGATGAGTGGACTTATCTGGTGACCTACCTCTTCTTACTGGTTGCTCATCATCATTGTTGGACGAGGTAACACTCGTGCAAATGTACGACATGTGCCCCCATTTAATGCATTTTAGACATCGCACCTCCTTCGTGCAGTCCTGCCGATAGTGCCCCAGATCGCCGCAGTTGAAACACGGTGCTGGTTTTCGTTTTCCTTTCCTTTGCTTCTTTCTAAGGTCTGTATGAGCTGGTGGGGGGAGCTACTATTTGTTTTCTTTTTTCTTTTACTGTGAACTTCAAGCCATGGTTCCTCCTCGATCATCTCCTTAGTTGGCCTAGGTTCATCCTCCACTCTAGTCTCATTTTGTGGACCCACCTCTTGGGCCTGCTCAACGATCGACTTTTGTGGTGGCTGCACCCCCTAGCTTGCTGTGGAAGTGACTAAGGATGGTTGAAAGAAGGGGAATGGCGGTTGTGGGGGTAAGGGAGGGGGTTGGTGAACAGGGTTACTCAGGGTTTTAGCCTCCCACTTCGGAGGATGAGGATAGTGGAGGAAGTGTGAAGGGCGTTGGGGTTTGTGGTTGAATGTGGAGGCCGTGGTTGTGGTGGAGTGAGGTGGCGGTGGATGGCTAATGTGTGAGGAATGGTGATGGGAGGAGTGGTAGTATGTGGGTTTCTGATGAAAACTTGGGAGTGTTTGATGTTGCTCATAGTGTCCATGTTGCCTCTGATCACCCCTCTCCCCGTAGAAGTGACGATGGTAACTGGTGAGGTCTCTGTTATGCTCGAAAGAGCCTGTAGTAGGACCCCCTCTATGGGCCCGTCCTCTGTGGGATGGCGATGCGGGACGATGATGACTATATTCTAGCCCAATCCGCTGTTGATGCGCACTATGGTGTGCACGCACGAGGGAACGAGATTGTCTGAGCCTCCGGCTAGCCTCATCAAGGGGGTTGATCAGCATTGTAGGGTGGACGGAAGGGGGGGTCATAGTTGTTGTGGCATGGGCAGAAGAGAATACAGGGGGGCAGAGAAGGTTGAAAAGGTAATGAGGGTGGGTTGACGGCATGTGGGGGTGGTGGGGGAATGGGGGCGGAGGTGGCTGTCTGGTGGGGTGGTTGGCGGACCCTCTCGTTTGGCCCGCAGCCACTCATCTCGAGCTCCGACAACTCCATCAGCATCTCCGGCAGCAGTATCACTAAACTAAGTTGAGAAAGTGAAAGTGGAGGGGGGGTGGGGTGGGGTGGAATGGTTCTGAGAGTGGGTGGGGGAAGATGGGTCAAGGAAGGAGGTGTCGGAAGAAGGTTAGGGGGTGGTGGTGGAGGAGGAGGAGGTGGGGGATGGCAGAGGTTTCACATACTTGGGCATCTAAACAATTTGTATATTTTACCCTAACCTTACTGTTGAATATGCATATATACACTCTGTTTCATATTTTGATGTGCAGAACTTGATTATTTACATGTTATAATCACCTATATTCATGAATAAACTATTGGGATCAGTTGGGGGGTGTGTATAACAAGTTGTATAGAAGTTATTGAATCAAAAAGATCAATTCATGAAGTAAAAAGGGGGGTTGCTGTTTCTGGGTATGTTGATGAACAGCCGAAATTTGGTTTTTTGTGTTTTGATGAAGTTTTGACTAAATTTTGATTTGTTTCATGCTGAGTTGAATTGAGATATTATATTACTCACATTAGATGGATTCTTGATGCTCTGACTGATACCAACGTGCATATATACACACTTATGCATACTACTCCACTGTTTTGAAGGATTTTGTGATTTTGTGAAGTTTTCAATTGGATCTTGATTGTTTTAATACTGAGATTAGATCTAAACATTATAACACTTCCATTTGATGAAATTTGATGTTTTAACTGAAGCTAAAACATTTATATGAACATATATGTGTGTATATACTATTTTGAGAAGTTTAAATGAAAACTTGCTATTTTATGATCTTGATATCATTTTGATGTGTTTTCTAAACTTCTATATGTTATACAAGTTGTATTTGATCATCTGAGGAATTTAGTTTTACAAATTTATGATTCTTAAAGATTGAATTGAAGTATCAGTAAAAATGGGCACAAAATTTAAAGCTGTGTTTTCTTGACATGTCAGTCGACCGGTTCCATTTTGAACTAAAATGTGCGGTCGACCGTCATTTGAAAATTGGATTTTTTGGGCTTGTGCAGTCGACCGTCGTTATTTTGAACTGTTTTGACAGTCAACCGATACCTGCTGTCTATGTTGTTTTTGTTGAGTTTTCTGTTGATTTCTTGAACGATTGTTTCTTCGATATTATGGATCATGATCTACTGTTTTAGATTATGTTTTTGCTACAGATTACAGTATTTTATAGAGATTTGTATTTTTATTATAATAGAATTTAAATTATATTCTTACGACTTTATAAAGTGAGATATATATATATATAGATTTCGAAGTAATTGATGTTTTATGATATTCTGTGACTTCAAAATATGATTCTCAGTTATTCGATGGATTTAATACTTTGTTTCAGTTCTGGAATTTATGAGTACGTTTTAAGGATGTGGATTTTTTTGACTTAAGAAGTTTTCATTGATATAAACATTTCAATGATGGAATTAAGAGTTTTGTTGAAAGTTTTGGTGTTGATATTAGCTTTGTGAGTCTCTAGAAGTTGAGTGAGAGTGCTGTGAACCGGCAGATGAGATTTTGTAAATTATGACTAGTTGGGTCTTGGGGTTGTTGTTGTGGAATTAAGTCCGGCAGGATACACTAATTCTAGAGAGAGAGAAGTTGTGTTTAATTAATAATAATCAACCTAAGGACAAGCACTAATGGAGATGTGATGGAACTTGGGAATCGTGAGAATATGCTCTTGGGGTCTAGTCCAACGGATGCATTCCAGGACTGTGTGTGTGTTCTGTCTCGAGAGGATTATTTAGTATGTTCGCGTGTTGAGGGTCTGCAGTGCTTATTCACGGAACATACAGGTACATTTGTGTGTCGAGGGCCGATGGGTCTATTCACGAGATGTGCCTGTGTACTTGCACGTTGAGGGGCGGTGGTGGGGTACACGGCAGGAAGGTGATTCTCCGGTTTTTTGAGCTATTCTTACATGATGCTTGCGTGTTGAGGGTTGTGTGATGCCTATTCGCAGAGTATTCTGGATCTTGTTTCCATCACCGTAGTAGGATTAGTTGCATAACGAGGGATCTAACCCTATAAAGTGGAGAACGATAAGGGCTTATACCGGACCTATGTAGTATGGAATGCATAGAATTTGACAAGTATGCATTAGAGAGTCATCATATTGCATTTGTGTTTTCTTGACTTGGTTTTATGCATGATGTTTTCTTGTTTTCCTACACTTGACACTTAGCTTTGTTTCACTTGATGTTTTCATGCTTTATTTATTGTTAACTCATATTCTATTCGTTATTACGGTTGGTATGTGTTGTTTATAACTTTATTCTTCATGTTTTATTTTCATTGTATTTCTTTTTTATGTCACTCACATCGTTATGGCTGACCCCTGTAGTTTTGGGGGTTATGATTATCTATAGCCTTATATTTTACAGGTAGGTACCTATAGCATTGAGATTTGGATGCATGTGGTAGAATGATAATATGGCTTTTGTAAATTGCAAAAGATTGTGCTGTAAAGAAAGAATTGTAATTTAAGGTGTATAATTTTTCGCTGTACTTTGTAAAGAATTGTTGTAATAAAAGTCGAAAAATTTATCAGTGTTTTGGTTATATTTACTATTACATTGAGGTTGATGCTGGAAATTGTGTCACGTATTTCTGAGATATTATATTGAAAATTCGGGGCGCTATAATATTATTCATATAGTGAGAATATACCTCTATATCCAACATTCACTTCGGACAATTTTCTCTTGATCTGCAAAAAATCAAATTTCAGCATGCATTTATTGAAGATATCAATAGTAGCCTTAATACGGTAATACGAGAAGCACGTTCAGCTTCAATTTTTTCTTGTTTCCTCCTCTTAATTTCTATACGTTTCATATGCAAACGGATCAGCAGCAGCTTGTGCCTACATATTATGCAAAGCGGAATGGAGTCCATGTACAGTTTCAGCTAGAACTAGTGTTATCCTATGCAAATTGCATAGACTAAAATAATTTTGAGAAACTTATAAAATTATATGAAACTTAAAAATTTAGAAATGTCCCTTAACTATTTCATTCACAATATAATTAAAAGATGACAAATTTATATATTAATTCACACTTTCAAACAAACCAACATCATTTTATATTTCTATTCAATTGAAAGAAAATAAAAAAAAATCGAAAAATTACCGAAGTTGGGTTGTGATTCTTCTCGGACTCCTTGATGTACTTTGTTATCTTCTTCTCGACTGCGCGCTTCTTAACGACATTCCCTCTCAAATTAAATATAATAGTAATTTACACGTGCGATGCACATTTTAATAATTTCAAGAAATAAAAATAAAAACTCTGACGTAGAGAGGATTTGAACCGGAAACCTTTTTTATATTAGTTATGTACGTGCGTTGCACATGTTGGTAGAATGACAAAATGAAAAATGACACTAAGCCCTTCTCCCATTATAATATTAGAGATCAACATCAGAAACACATAGAGAGAACAATATTTGATAATTAGCTATATGAAAAGATGACAAATATATAGATTAACCTATTCACATTTCGAAATCAATATCGTTCTATATTTTCTATTCAATTAAAAGAAAACCCCAAAATTCTCGATGTGTGTAACTCTCCAACAATTTCAGCACAAAGACATAGGTAAACCCTAGGTCCATAAATTTAGAGATGTCAAGAAAAAGGTATTTTCAAAAATCACTTACAATCTTATTCCTCCATTCTAAAGCTTGCTTGCAAATACTCATATTGTCTACGAAGTTCCTCAGTATTTTTCTCCAACTGGTCTATGTTACTTCTTAGTTGTGCTTCTACAAAATGATCATACCATAAAACACACATAAAATACTACAATTTCTCGAAACTTTTCAAACAAAACAAAAGATGTAGAAAAGATACCACTATCTGTATGTTGTTTTCCTTGTAATTCCAGCATATTTCGAAACTTCTATTCCAGCATATTTCAAAATTGTTCCTTACCTGGAATCTCGGCGGACACTAATCTATCAACATCTTCATTATTGGTAATCTTGTCTTCTCTTCGAACAGTAATCAAGATGTGAGCATGATGAAACCCTCTTTTCTGAAATTCAATTATATGTAGATCTGTTTTAAAAAATAAATAAAAAATCTTTTAAAATGCTCATTTCAAATATAAGTCAAGGTTAAAAAAATATTCATAATGGAAACTTTGATCCACGTACATTTTATACAGATTAGAAAACTACAAAAGTTTAATCTGCATGATCAGATAATTCCCCATGACCTGATTTATTCCTCCCGAAGCATAATTCGATAGGAATAATCATCCTTAGGTGCTTCTTACGTAATTTATCTAAACCATGTTATTGACTCGGGCATATCATGAATGACCTTCAACATTCTTTCTCAGCAAAACAAAATACATCTTAGGATTGGGCATCATGAACATTTTTTTAGGTAAAACATAACCCATCATACCCATCTCCCCAAAACAAAATATATTCTATTCATGTTATAGACGTTACCATTTTCAGCCACAAACTCGAAATGGGTGCATTACATGTTCTATTTACATAAAGATAAACAACTTATGTCCAATGGGCATTTCGACAAACAGTTGGTTGGCATCATGAACCATGGAGATCGTTCCAAAGATATAATTCATGGGTTTCTTCTCTAATTTATAATTAACCCATTATAAATAAGAAATTTATAATACTTGCTGGCAATGACCTAGACTATTATTGGGAAATAGTTTGGTCATGGATATGACCATGTGAATTTTGAGTTAATTTTGCTATACCATGTGATTTCTAATAGGCCCCTTAATTCTGCAGCCCCTTTTTGCAGCGTAAAATTACGGTGGAGGGTAGAGAAAGATAGAAAAATCTTAAGTAAAAGGGAAACTTACGGTGGAGGGTAGCGATGGCGGGGTCGGGGCGGGATCGACGATGGACGGCGATGATGAAGGGTAGAGACGGGTGGGATCGAGGCGGGGTGGACGGCGGGCGGTGTTAGGACGGACGGGTGAGGAGATGTGAGTGGTTTTTGGGGTACAGAGAGTTGGGGTTTGTGGGTTTTAGGAAGATGTGGAAGAGAAAATGTTTTTTTTGGTATTTTTTTATTTATTCTGTTTTGGCAATTAGTGTGGGCTGCACGTGTTAGTTCCTACTTTTGCTCTCCTTTCTCTATTTCAAAATAGAGAAAGGAGAGATGGGATATGCCTATTAGCTTAAGATATATATAAATACTATACTGAAAGACATTAATGAAAACTGTACATTGAGAAAATTCACATTAATTCTGTCATAACAATTGCAACATCAGAACCAAGATGGATAAAGATGACTATACTTATGTAAAAAGTTTGAAAACTTAAGCGAGAACACCAATAAAAATGATGTTATATATAATTGCTAATTAAATATATATATATGTGCTTTATATGTATAATCTTTATCTCTTTAGTATTATTATCTCTCATCTCCTTACGTACGTAGTCCCTATCCATATGTAGTTCTCATCTGTTAAGAAAGATGGGTTAAACTTGAGTGCACCAAATGAAATTCTGAGAATGACTCTGGAGTTTATCTACAACAGGAAGAAAGTTAAAATGGCTCGAGGCGTGGGTTGCACTTTCTTTAAGAAACTATTTGGCCGATTTTGTAGATGAATCGTTGATCACCAAACACTTCTCCCGGGATACAACGAGCTTCTGTCTACAGTGCTGCCTAGTGCTCCAATAGCAGCACGTACCAACTTGCACCACACTGAGTAAAAATTGCTCAACAATTTGGAAAAAATATTTTAGAAGAGATCAAGAATTTGTTTTTCTCTTCTCTTCTTTATCTATGTGACTTAACCCATATATTTATATCCAAAATAAAAATGTTTTTCTTTCTTTCTGATTTAATGTCATAACAACCAGACCATAAGGTGCCATAAAATAGTTTTAATGGTTTTACTGGTAAAAAAACTAGCCAGTAAGAGAGGAAACATTTTTATTTAAAACAAAAAAAAATGTTGTTTTTTTCTCCAAGAGACCTCAAGACCCTAGGCCCTAAGGCCCGGTCAAAGATATTTGTGGAATGTAGGAATTGAAGACCCAACCTCATGTGAACTCAAAATTTTAACCGTTGGGCCATAAGACAATGTTGTCAACAAGAGATGTGTTTTAAATGTATACTCAATTCCAACAATCCCCCACTTATATATTTAAAACACTAATTTGAAAAGAAGCGCTTTTTTTATTTTTTTATTTTTTAATTTTAATTTTTTTTATAATAAAAGTATAGAACCAAGCATAAGTAAGGTGTTCGAAGACTTGAACGTTACATAGTGGAAAATCTCCAAAATGCAAGAATAATGAGTGATCTTAAATCTTGAACTCATTACCCGTTTTTATATAGTGATGGAAAACCACACGTGATTCTACCAAGTGCAAGTTCTTGAATGCCAGCATATTCCGGCCTTATGCTTATCCCAGTATAGGTGAATGTTTTAGAGAATCAGCCACATTCTCATAGAAGCGGACACACTTCACAATCACCCTGGTGAGTCTATCATGAGTACTCTTGTAGCTAGGCACTCCTCTCATTCAGAGATATAGAGCTCATTAAGAGCCAAGCTCATCCTTACTAACGCTATAAGACATCGTGCACATACACATCGGGATGGACTAAGGAGTGGTAAACTCCTGGGTTGCATGATTCCAATCACAGTATGGCTTATTTTTTCCCATTGAACCTATGTCGTGGGATCTCCAATCGTATAGGTTGGGTTCCCACCAATTGTGATCCTAAATGGGCTTCAGTCCCATCCTTATCGATGTGTTCCAAAATTTGTCTCGAGACAATCCTTTCGTCAAAGGATCTGCAAGGTTACTTTCTGATCTCACAAAATCCACAGTAACAGCACCAGATATGAGGAGCTCTCTCACGGTACTGTGCTTGCGACGAATCACTAATCTCTTACCGTTATAGTAAGCATTTTGTACTTTAGCTATGGCAGTAGTACTATCTGAGTGGATTAAGATCAGATGTATAGGCCTACTCCATAAAGGAATGTAAGACAAGAGGTTCCTCAACCAGCTTACCTCCTCACTAACTGCAGCTGGAGCAACTAACTCAGACTCCATAGTAGAGTAAGTTAAAATAATCTGTTTCTTGGACCTCCAAGAAACAGTACCACCAGCGATACTAAAAATGTAATCACTTGTGGCCTTGGAACATCTGAAAATGAATTCCAATCTGCATCGCTGAATCCCTCATGGACAGCGGGAAACCTCTCATAATGTAGTCCTAAGTTCATGGTCTTTTTCAAGTACCTCATGACTCTGTCAATAGCATTCCAATGCTCAGAACTAGGACAACTCGTAAATCTACATAATACCCCTACAGCATATGCAATGTCAGGTCTAGTGTAGTCAGTAGCATAGCGAATTTTTCTTTTGTCTAGCATATTTCTTTTGTCTAACTGCAACACCAGAATTTTTCAAAAGTTTAACATGAGGGTCACTAGCATGCAGGTCTATGGTCAAAGTAATTGTATTTCTGCAAGATCTTCTCAATGCAATGAGATTGATCGAGAGTAATACCAGTCTCATAACTTGTGATATTCATGCCTAAAATAACATTGGCCTCAGCTCGGTCCTTCATATCAAAATTTTGACTAAGCATAGTTTTAGTCTCTGAAATTAATTCAAGCAAAGAATCACAAATGAGTAAATCATCTACATATAGACAAAGCATAATGCAACTATCACTGGATGCTTTATAATAAAGGCATTTATCAACATTATTAATAGAAAAAACCATTTGAGAGTAATAATTGATCAATTCTATCGTGCCACTGTTTAGGAGCTTGCTTAAGACCATATAAAGTCTTATTCAGCTTGCAGACTTTGTGTTCCTGTCCTGGAATCACAAAACCTTCAGGTTGATCCATATAAAGTTCCTCTTCAAGTTGTCCATTAAGGAAAGCTGTTTTAACATCCATCTGGTGAATCAACAAATTATGCACAGCAGAAATAGCTAATAAAACTCTAATGGTGGTCACACGAGTCACAGGAAAGTAAGTGTCAAAGACATATATACTTTCCTTTTGTACAGATCCTTCAGCTACTAGTCTAGCTTTAAATTTTTCAATAGAACCATCTGGTGTAACGCTCCTGCCCCAAGCTCAGACAATTTATACAATTTATCAGACAGATTATTTATAGTATAGTACAACTGCCCAAAGAAGCGACTAGTCGCCTCCTTTCCTCCGCCGAAAGATGCTTAGCCGCTCCAGCTGATGCAATAGCTCTCGCTCCAGCCCCCACAGGCTGACTCTCAAAAGGTGGTTAACCGGATTGGTGACTCTTGATCATATGCATTATTATTTATTATTATATATTCTTGTGCAATTCCCAATATGGGACTAACCTCTCTCCTCTCGAATCCCGTGTCACGCAGTGCCACGTCATCGAGGAAGACAGCAGGCCTCTGCTTTTGTCTTCACAAATGGGCGGGCCCCCCATGGGTGCCACATCATCAAAGAAGCAACAACCAAGCATGCTTCTGATGTGCATCTTACCTCACATGGGCCCCCCTTCATACACTTTATATTATTTACAACTTTTGCCATCCACCTCTTTAAATATATATATATATATATATATATATATATATATATATATATATATATATATATATATATATATATATATAGAAATTACGGGATGTTACATCTAGTTTTAGTTTTCCCTTAAATTATGGGATGTTACATCTGGTTTTAGTTTTCCCTTAAGTGGTAAGTCCCCTAAGTCCCAAGTACCATTAGAGGTTAGTGAATCCATCTCTTCATTTATGGCTTCTTGCCACAAATCGGCATCGGGTGAGGTTAAGGCCTCATTGATAGAACTAGAGTCTGATTCTAAAGCATATACAACATAGTCATCACCAAAATCTTTAGCAGTTCTAGCACAATTACTTGTACGAGGCTCATAATCTAAATCAACATTAAAATGTGTACTAGTTTGAGGTACGCTAAAGAAAGTAGAGGGTTGTGAACCCCCACTACTACCCCCATTATTCCTTAATAAGTAATTAAGGAAATTTATTTTCATAAAAATCAGCATCTAAAGATTCAATAATCACAGTATTATTCAAGTCTAAAAATCTGGAAGTCTTACTGTTGTCTGCATAACCAATAAAAACACATTCATATGCTCTACGTGCAAGTTTGATTCTTTTAGGGTCAGGTTTTCTGAAATATGCTAAACACCCCCAAACTCTAAAATAATCAATATTAGGCCTTCTACTTCTCCATAATTCGTATGGTGAAGTATCAGAAGATAGATGCGAAATTGTCACGCCCCGCTTCCCAAAAAGAATACAGAATACAGATACGAGACAAAAACCCAGCGAACGATTATCATCATCCATAAGCTGTTCAGGAATCCTTACAATATTTCACAAGATAATCAGAGTCGGAAGCAAAAGATACAACCAGACATGCATAATTGAAACAAGATACACAGAAATTACTTGAAACTAAATATAATAATCTCAAATAATCAAATTCTGAACAAGTCAAATATTCTGGGTCACATCGTCCAAATACAAGATAAATATCCAAGTACTCAAATACATCTTATTCAAGTTCAAGCAACAATAATAATAATAAATAAAGCATGCAATCCAGCATTAGTACATCATCTTGCCAATACTATCTGGCAGCCGACCATCCTAATCTGCAATTAGTAAATTTGCAGGAGAAGGAAGAAGAAAAACAAGTACCCGTCAATTGCAAGTTACGGGCCACTTATAATGTAGAATACAAGTACATGGAATGGGTAAATCTAAGTAACAAACCTAGCATGGTAAAATCATGAATACAGGATATAAATCATAGCATGGCAAAATGAGCAAGTATAATAGCATGTGTCGAGTGTCAAGTAAAAAAGTGTCATGCATCAAGTAACCAGTATCAAGAATCAAGGAAACATGTAGTATGTATCAAGTATCAAATCTCATGTATCATGTAGTCTAGTGTCAAGTAGGCATGTATCATGTTCAAGTGTCATATTCAAGTAGCATGTTCAAGTCTTGTGATGATTACTATCTAGGTAGCACTTCATGAATCCTGATTTTTACTACATGGTTGCTACAACAAACAGTTTCGCTTTAGATTTTGTAGGGGACAATACAGGGCAGTGTTCTCAGGAACAAGCTCCAAGTATCATGTAATCATGTATCATGCAAACAAGTTCCAAAATCCAAACAAGCTCCAGTGTCATGTGTGTACGTTTCATGTATATCGTTTCAAGCTCCAATAACCACTAGGTTCTTCCGAGTACATGTTTCTGCGTTATCCACTACTAGATCTTTCCCTTAAACCCGACTTGGTTATTTTATTATTAATATAAAACAAGCATGTAGATGTGCAAAACATATCAAGAATAACATTACATGATCATGTGGTAAGTTTAAGTTTCAAGATAACATGTACGTGTGCATGGTATCTCATAAAAGAATAAAAATGTTAAATCTCAAGTTCAGGACAGTAAGACCCTAATGTAGTAAAACAGTGATTTCCATTGTTATTAACAAGAGAATCTGGATTCGTCAAAGGATTTGGAAAATAGACTTCCACATGAATCCAGCGAATAGAAATAAGTTATATACTAATTCACAAAAACATAGCTCAAAACTGATTTTGATACAGGAAATAGATTCAGTCAGAAATCAGAAAAACGAATTCAAGAACAGGAAAACAACATGAAAACACATTAAATAAATCCACAAAAAATCTAGGGTATTCCCCTATATGTCCAGTATCAAAATATAAATTTTCATAATTTTGCAGTAAACTTAGGTCATTCATCAAAAATAAGAAAGCATCAAGAAAACATAGTTTGGCAAATCTGGAATTTCCAACATTGCTGTACGAAAACTAAGATATCTCGCAACCAGTGAAACGAAATCCAATTACGCCAAATTTATATGAAAATAGATAAAATATACTAACTTTCACATTTCACAAACATTTTTCATACAGTAAAAGGAATCATAGTGAAAATAAGGTTCTTTACAGAACAGCGAGAAAAATACAGCATGTATAGAATTTATAAATGAGCATGGAACATCACATAAAACTTACCAATAAAATTCACCAAAATTCTGGGTAATCCCTAACTAGATAAAGAACCACTGACCAAAGTTTTGGGTCAAAATAATATATGTAGCCTAGTTCTTTAAAATGATTTGTCATCAAAATTACCCAAAAACAGAATCTGGAAAAGATCAACACCTCTGTACTAAAATGGTCATAACTCAGTCATACGAAAACAAAATCAAACAAGGTTAGAGGGGTTTGAAAATAGACAAAATTATCTAAAACTCATGTTTTATACCGAAATCAAGATACTGACTTTAAACCAGTCCAAAACAGCAAATAAAACAGATCAGCGACAAAAATACAGATTTTTTCCTTAAAAACAAAATCAACATAGATTCAAGAAAATTGATCCAAACACACCCAAACATGAAATCGAGTCTACCAAGTGTCTAAACATTATGAATTAGGGTATCTAATATGTCCACACCAATTGTTTTACATGGGTCTCAACCAAAACACGAGTTCTCACAAAAAGTCTCACATACATGATCAAAATTCAAGAACGGGTAAATCCTAGGTTAATCCATGTCCATATTGTGTCGTGAGTCATCTATGGTCAAGTTTTCACAATAGAGACAAAACCCATCATGAAAAACACAAACAAGAGTCGTCTCTAGACCCAACTACACTATAGATGAACTTTTTGACTTGTATCAAACAAATGAATTGGAGTACAAGTTACTTACCTTATATCGAGATAAAGAACGATGAAATCAAGAGTAGGAGAAAAACCCACGAATGAAAATCTGTAAATCAACGAATCCAAGCAACTCGAGTAAGAATCTCTACACGAACAAAACTCCACAAAGCGAGAGATGATCAAAGTGGCTTGCGGCCACAAGAGCACACCACGAGAGAGAGGGACAAGGGATTGTAGGGTGATTTGAGTTTTGATGATGGTGATCGGGATATGCGAGGAGAAGAGGATTGTAGGGTGATGTGAGTTTTGATGATGGTGATCGGGATATGCAAGGAGAAGAGGATTGGAAGATGAGGGCTCGGCTTGGATGAAGGTGGCTCGGGTGTGGGGTGTTGCCGGGGGTTACACATAGTCGGGTGAGGGGATGGGGTGCTATCGGCCTGGGGGGTAGGCCGGCGGTGGTGTAGGGGTCGGGTTGGTGCAAGCCGAAAGCAAGGAGAGAGAGAGGAATTAGGGTTAGGGTTTAGGAAGAGAGAGGTTAGGGAGTATATATATGTATGCGGATTAGGGTTTAGAATACAGTTGGGTTTATGGGTATTTGGGTTGTGGGTAATTAGGAGTAACAATAAGATTCGTTTAATTAGGCTTCAAAATAGGATACAATGCATAGGATATCAAATAGGATTGGAGATTTAATTTGGCTTTGGTAAAATCTTATGAGGGATCAATAAAAGGGATTGGGAAAAAATAGATAACACCTAACAACCACCACAAGCACTCAAGAAAAATTAAAATAAAGATAACGAGACCAAAATGAAAGAAGAAACAAAGAACGAAACAAAAGAGACAATCAATCACACACGAAGAGCTCAAAAATGAAATAAAACGAATATATATTGAAAACAACTCCAATATACGGTTCAGAAAAAGAATACAGGAGAGAAAATACACCAAACGAAAAAAATACACTCCAAAAATATACAAAATGAAAAATAGGGGTTACAGAAATTCTATTTAAAACATGACATACAGATAAAAAAGCTTCACCCCATAAGGATTTGGGTGCTCTAGAACTAATAAGCGTAGCGACTACCAATTCAGTAAGAGTCCTATTCTTTCTTTCAGCTTTTCCATTAGATTCAGGTGAATATTGTGCAGTAGTCTCGTGAATAATTCCAAATGATGCATATAATTGTTTAAATTCATTGGAATCATATTCTGTACCTTTATCACTACGAAATCTCTTAATATTTCTTTCAAATTGATTTTGCACTTTAGTTACATAAGTTCTAAACATGTCAATTGCTTCACTCTTATGTGACATAAGATAAACATGAGTATAATTTGAATGATCATCAATAAACGTAATGAAATATCTTTTACCATTTCTAGTTAAAGTTCCATCCATCTCACATATATCAGAATGTATCAAGTCTAGAATTTTTGTTTCTCTAGCTACACTTTTATGTGAAGTTTTAATTATCTTAGCTTGACTACAGGAGGTGCATTTCTCAAATTCATTTAAGTTAACTTTTGGTATCATGCCAAGTTTGCTCATATTATTTACCAATTTCTTGTTAACATGACATAGTCTAAAGTGCCATAAATTAAAAGAATACAAGGAGTAAACAGAAGCATTATTCTTATTCATTTCAATACTGAGTTTAAACATCCTATTACAAGCAAATCCCTTTTCCACAAAAATCTCATTCTTAGTTATAACATACTGGTCGGATCCGATGCTCTGATGAAACCCAGCCTTGTTGAGAGGGTATCCAGAAATAGTGTTCTTCCACATATCAGGAGTGTGCAAGACATCCATGAGGGTTACAGTCCTTCCATAAGTAAACTCCAAGTCCACCTCTTCAGTGCCCATCACATTGATACAGTGTGAATCACCAAGTTACACTTTCAGATCTTCAGTCTCCTTATAAGTTTTGAACTAGCTGTGCTCATAGCAAACATGCCTAGTAGCGCCCGTATCAGCCCACCACCCGTCAGTTACACCGACCATGTTGATCTCAGTGATCATAGCCACTAAAGGCCCTTTGATAGCATTTGCATGTGGTGCGGGCGTACGCGATCGACAGTTCCTAGCGATATGTCCAAAGAGATGACACTTCCAACACTCGATAGGATCTGTTCCATTGTTGTTGATTTGGGCTTGCTGGTTATTTTCCTTATTCGGATTCTGACATCCATTCTGACCATTCTAACGAAAGTTCGAATTGAACTTCCGACTAGCATTCTTCTTGAAAGTCTTGTTCTTTGGTTTCAAATGGACCTTCGCTTTGTTCTGTTGAACAAGCAGGACTTCTTCTTTCTGATCTTTTTTTCTGGATTTCTCCTCAACTCTAAGCCTAGTTATCAAATTCTCCATGGTTAGTTCCTTGGATTTGTGTCGCAGGATATTCTTGTAGTCTTTCCAACCAGGTGGTAACTTGTCAATCATCACAGCTACTTGAAATTGCTCATTGAGGGGTACTCCCTCTGAAATGATCTCATAAGCAATGTGCTGTAACTCGTGTGATTGAATAGTTACCAGCTTGTCATCGACCATGGTGTATTTGAGATAACGAATGACTGCGAATTTCTTCGAGCCAGCCTCTTCGGTGTCATATTTCTTTTGCAGGGCTTCACAAACAGATCTAGCTGTATCGGACTGTTAGTAATAGTATACAGTTCGTTGGATAGCCCATTCAAGATAAAGTTTCTACATTTAAAATCGACATCCTTCCATTCAGATATGTCATCTAAGATTTGTTCATTTTCATGGGCATCAACAAGTTCTGGGTTAGGTATTAGAGGGCAGTCGGTGGTAAGGACATAGGCAACTTCCTTCAGTGACAGATAGAAAAATATTTTGTTCTTCCTTCGCTTGAAGTTCAGGCCAGCAAATTTCTCGGGTTTGTTGTTTTCATACTTGCGATCAGAAACAAGAGCCATTACAGATTACAGGAAATAGTTTCTTAAAATTGTTAAGAAAGATGGGTTAAACATGAGTGCACCAAATGAACTTCTGAGAATGGCTCTGGAGTTGATATGCAATAGGAAGAAAGTTAAAATGGCTCGAAGCATGGGTTGCACTTTCTTTAAGAAACTATTGGCCGATTCTGGAGATGAATCGTTGATCACCAAACACTTCTCTTGGGATACAACGAGCTTCTGTCGACAGTGCTGCCTAATGCTCCAATAGCAGCTCGTACCAACTTGAACCATACTGAGTAAAAATTTCTCATCAATTTGGAAAAATATTTTAGAAGAGATCAAGAATTTGTTTTTCTCTTCTCTTCTTTATCTATGTGACTTAACCCATATATTTACATCCAAAATAAAAAAAGTTTTTCTTTCTTTCTGATTTAATGTGATAACAACCAGACCATAAAGTATCGTAAAATGGTTTTAATGATTTTGCTGGTCAAAAAAATGGCCAGTAAGAGAGGAAACGTTTTTATTTGAAACAAAAAAAATGTTGTTTTTTTTCAAGAGACCTTAAGACCCTAAGGCCCGGTCAATATATATATATATATGGGTCTAAGGCCCGGTCAATATATATATATATATATATATATATATATATATATATATATATATATATATATATATATATATATTAGGAATTGAACCCCCAACCTCTTGTGAACTCAAAATTTTAATCGTTGGGCCATAAGACAATGTTGTCACAAGAGATGTGTTTTGAATGTATACTCAATTCTAACATCATCTCTATCTTTTTACTTTTGTAATCCTACAAGTACTTGGCTCAATGCATTAATAAAGTCGTCACATTATTATTTTCCCAAAATTCTCTTAATGTAATATGGTATTAAAGCTGCCTCTACTTTCATAAGGTTTAGGCTCAATTGTTTTTTGTGGTCGGGGTGGAGTGGTCCGACCTTCATCAAAACCACTCCACCTCCCCTCACATGTAACTAGATCATGCTTCTGCTTCCTTCCTATGTGACGACTCGTCAAACCCTACCACCTTTCTTTTTCTACAACCATTGCACAGACTGTAGGTCAAAATCGCGGATTTAGGTAATGCTCCCACAATTTTTTATTCTTCTGAGAATTCGGAAAAATAAATTAGAATTGAATCAAGTAGAAAAATAGTGAAAAGAAAAACAAAAGAAGAAGTAGAAAAATAGTAAAAAGAATAACAAAAGAAGATTTTCGGAACCAATATTCAATTAGATAGTAAAAAAATTACAAGACATGTCTCTTAGTCTCGCATTTTCTGTCTGATTACAATAATATCTCAATTAGAGAGTCATCTATTAGTTCTTTCTATTGGCTCTCTTCATAGCTTAATTAGATATAATCTATTCTCATGTATTTATACATTAGTAACATTGAGAAAAAAGTTATGGTCTATAGTCTTTGACTTAGTGGCCAAGCAAACTTAGACTCCAAGTCAAATATATTCTCCCAATCAAATTAGGAATAAATCCCTAACAAATATATCAAGATAATTACAAAAGATTGTATCAAATATTTCAAATATAGGTATAAATCTAAAAGAAAATAACAAAAAAAATAAATATTCTAAATCTAGACAAATATTTAAGACATATTTCCAATAATCTCCTCCTTGACTCAAATATACTCCTCCAACTAGAAGGTCTTCATGAGTCAATAAGCTATATCCCTATATGTACTTCCCTTGGCTAAACGGGTTGGCCACTTCAACATGGCTCTTTTTCTTGTTGGCTCTCATCACCTGCAAGATCTTTAGCACTCTCTCTTAGGTTCAACGTCCAGTAAGACTTCTCATATGTAGTAGTTTTAAGAGTTGTCAATTCGGTAGTGACTCCTACTTCAGACATGGATAGACATGGATAGACACTTGTATAATTTTAGTGGGTAAATTTGACCATAACGTCAAGTCTGTGACACTTGACCGTAACATCGAGTCTCTAACACAAAATTGGTCTAAAATGAGTATTTCAGTGAGTAAAGTTCAAGGCTATTTATGAACAAATTGAAAGAATGGAGCAAAGTGGTACTACCGAGCAAGACAAGGTAAATTTATTTACATATTATGGATATATATTTGTTTTATTTTAATAAATTATAACTTTTTCATTTCTTATAAATTTCAATGAAGGTTTGTGAAGCGCTGAAAATGTATAGAGTTTCAAAAGTCAAAGCTTTCTTTGTATAATTGTTGGAATGTATCGAAGAATGCTCCAAATTGGAATACAACTACAAATTCAAAGAAAAAAGATCAAAAAAATGAAAGTTTTTATTCTTGTATACTATAGGTGGTCATGAGAGACTACTCGGTAGGAGGGTTACAAAGAAACGGTCAAGGAAATAAAGAGACAAACAACTCATTGATATTTCATTGATAAACGAGAAATAGAATAGCTCATTCTCAATTGGAACAGAGATTGAAGAGAAGAAATTAGAGATGTTGAGAGAATAATGGGAATTGATACTACTGTTAGAACCTGAATATAAAATAATAAGAAATTCCAACAAAGTTGTGAAGAAATCAAATACAGAAAGGAAAACAGTAAGCAATGAACTTGTACAGAGTCGAGATTTTTAAGAATCTCTGTCCTTAAAGCAGAATTTGTCCCGTAGTGTGACGGTTACCGGCAAATTACTTCCCAGGATACAACTGTACCTTCTCTGAAGATGCAGCACCCTTGCTTCAGAGACAACGAACTGCTGTCTGTGTGTACTCTCAGTTGACAGACACTGACTCAGAGCAGAGGAAGAAGATGACTCAGAGCAGAGGAAGAAGAGAGGAAAATGTCAAAAATCTGTCCCTCTGTATAGAAGGCTTCTGTCTGGTTTTATAGAGGAAACTGGGACTGTTTACTCTGTAACAGCAGAGTAATGGGGACTCTTCAGTTCATAACTGGTGAGCCATTACTCTGCTGTTACAGAGTAATGGCCCCAGTTACTGAATCTGAAAAGCCTTTTCAGTTCAGTAGGGGAAGAGGAAGAGGCTGTCTGGGCAAAAAAGTAAAATAAAAAATTTAAGCCAGACCAAACCGAACTGAACCGAGCCAAGGCCGGGGCCGGGGCCGAGGCCTGGGCCGGGGCCGAGCCGGGCCGGGCGCGCGCGCGCGCGTGCGCGCGTGTGTGTTTGTCATTTTGGCTAAGTCCTCTCTCCACTACATGTTAGTGGTAACCCCCGGGCCACGCCCTCTAGTCCAGTTTTCTAGTATATATACTAGTATAAATCTTTTCCAATTTCCGATATGGGACTATCCATTTGTTAAGTTGGTACCTTTCAAGTACCCAACTTTGGATCAACATTTCTCATTCATACGGAATTCGTTTTTGGCAGGTGAGTATACTACGGAATAGTACTCGACGAGAGGATCGCAATCCACTCATTTTCCGGTGCCGCCGGTGGCCGGAGCTTGCCGGAATCCGGCCCGGAAAACTGCAAAAATTAATTCCAACAATCCCCCACATGAATGGAAATTAACAGACCATGTAATCCAGACACGACAGAAAAACAAAAAACATGACAGAAAGACTCTGAGAGTACAATCGGAAAATCACTACATCAGGAATGGTAGTAATTTTTCAACTTTGAACCACCCTTAGTAATTAGCTATCGGATTCACTTGACCAGGTAGTGATCATGATGTCTTGAACTACCCAGACGTTCATGTGAACCTAGACAATAATTATCACACAGTTTCATCTCCTCACAGAACTAAGTTCTCTTGTTGTGTTCATTTTGGCCTTGAACATCCCTGGTTAATCATGAGTGAACTTGGAGAATGTAGCCTCTCTTCATTCTCCTAGAAACGGCCCCATTTCACACTCACAAGGTGATTTCCCATAAAGAGTATCCTGCTATACTCCACTTTTATTTCAAAGCTATGAGAATCATTAAAAGCCAAGCTTATCCTAACTATTTGCAGGCAGCACTTGTTTTATTATCCTAAGAATGGGTATGAGATGTTAATCTCTCAGTGCTTTCGTCGATTTAACAAGATTTAGTTGTCCCTTTGAACCTAGATCTTGGGATCTCCAATTCCTAGGTAGGGTTTCCATCAACTATCCTCTTTCGTCATAGGCTTTAAACCCATTCCTCTTGATGATCTCACAACCTGCTCTCACGACAGACCTTTAGTAAATGGATCCGCTAGGTTGTCGGCCGATTTTATATATTCTATAGAGATTACTCCATTTGAGAGCAGGTGTCTAATGGTTTTGTGTCGCCTTCTGATATGACGAGACTTACCATTATACATGCAACTCAGTGCCCGTGCTATAGCCGATTGGCTGTCACAGTGTACACATAAGGCAGGCACTGGTTTTTCCCACATAGGAATATCCTCTAAAAAGTTGTGAAGCCATTCTGCTTCTTCTGCCGCCTTGTCTAAAGCAATGAACTCAGATTCCATGGTGGATCTGGCCAATAGCGTTTGTTTAGAGGATTTCCATGACACAGCTGCACCACCAAGTGTAAAGACATATCCACTTGTGGATTTTGAGTTCTTTGAATCCGATATCCAGTTGGCATCACTGTAGCCTTCAAGTACTGCTGGATATCTGGTGTAATGCAGCGCATAACTCTGAGTATATCGCAAGTAGTTCAATACTCTAGTTATTCCTTTCCAGTGACTTCGTCCTGGATTACTCGTGTATCGGCTCAGTACGTTTACCGAATGTGCTAGGTCCGGTCTTGTACAATTTGTTAGGTACATCAGACTACCAATTACACGTGCATATTCCAGTTGTGATATGCTTTCGCCTGTATTTTTGAACAGGTGAAGACTGGGATCGACGGGACTTTTTGCTGTCCCATTAGAATAATTCTTGAATCTTTCAAGTACTTTCTCAGCATAATGGGCTTGAGACAAAGTAATCCCCTCAGATGTCCTGGAAACTTTGATTCCTAGTATAACATCTGCAACTCCTAAGTCTTTCATGTCAAACTTGCCACTAAGCATGCTCTTAGTTTGTTTGATAATGTCGTTATTGCTTCCAATAATGAGCATGTCGTCTACGTATAGACAGACCAGAATGTATCCATTTGGAGTATCTTTGATGTAGATACATTTATCACATTCATTTATTTTGAAACCATTTGACATCATAACATTTTCAAATTTTGCATGCCACTGCTTTGGAGCTTGTTTCAGGCCGTACAGTGATTTTACAAGCCTGCACACCTTATTTTCCTGTCCAGAAACTACGTAACCCTCAGGTTGTTTCATGTATATTTCTTCTTCTAAGTCCCCATTTAGAAATGCAGTTTTAACATCCATTTGATGTATTTCCAGGTTACGTAGAGCTGCAATAGCTATCAACATTCTTATGGATGTGATTCTTGTAACTGGGAAATATGTATCGAAGAAATCTAGGCCCTCTTTTTGCCTAAATCCTTGTACCACAAGTCTAGCCTTATGCTTCTCTATTGAACCATCTAGTTTCAATTTTTGTTTGAAAATCCATCTGCATCCTAGAGCTTTACATCCAGAAGGCAAATCGACTAACTCCCATGTATGATTTTGCATAATGGAGTCTATTTCACTTTTGATTGCTTCCTTCCACATAGGAGCATCAGGCATAGACATGGCTTCATTGAACGTTCTGGGCTCATTCTCTAACAGAAAGGCCGTCACAAAGTCAGGACCAAATGATTTTGATGTTCTAGCCCGTTTACTTCGTCTAGGCTCATCGGTATCCTGGTCTGGTTTATCAACTGAAGTGCTTGTAGTCCCTTGTTCACGTGTACGTTTAGGGTACGTAGTATCCTTGCACGGAAACACGTGTTCAAAGAATGAAGCATTTCTTGATTCCATTATTGTATTTACATGGATATCCGGTATATCTGATTTGTATACCAAGAACCGATATGCACTACTGTTGTGTGCATAGCCTATGAATATGCAATCAATTGTCTTAGGTCCGATGGTGACCTGTTTCGGGTTAGGTACTGCCACTTTTGCTAGACACCCCCACACTTTGAGGTATTTATACGAAGGTAAGTTACCTTTCCACAATTCATATGGTGTCTTGCCGGTTTTCTTGTGAGGTATTTTGTTGAAAATGTAGTTGGCAGTCAACAACGCTTCCCCCCACATGTTTTGGGGTAGGCTAGAATTCAACAACAAGGCATTCATCATCTCCTTTAGAGTCCGGTTTTTGCGCTCGGCAGTACCGTTTGATTCGGGTGAGTAGGGAGCAGTTGTTTGATGAACTATTCCATGTTCCGAGCAGAACATGTTAAATGGTGCATCATATTCTCCTCCTCTATCACTTCTAACGATTTTAATCGTTTTGCCAAGTTGATTCTCAACCTCAAGTTTATATTCTTTGAATTTATCCAAAGCCTCATTTTTGCTATGTAACAAATATACATAACAGAATTTTGTGCAATCGTCTATGAAAGTCACAAAGTACTTTTTGCCACCTCTGGTCTGCACATATTTTAAGTCACACAGATCCGTGTGAATTAGACCTAGAGTTTCTGTGTTTCTTTCTACAGAACGCGATGGAGTTTTAGTGAGTTTGGCCTCCGTGCAAACTTCACATTTTTCTGAGTTATCTACCTTAAACTTTGGTAGCAGATTCATGTTAACTAATCTATGCATAGAATTTACATTAACATGGCCTAGTCTTTCATGCCAAACAGAGGAAGACTCAACAACATAGGCAATAGGAGTTATTTCATTAACTTTGGGAACAGCAGGAACAATAGTTTTAGGGATGACTGTCATTACATTAAACTTGAACAGTCCATCCTTTACATATCCTTTACCCAAATATACCCCATTCTTGGACAGTACAAAATTATCAGAAACAAGTACAACTTTGAACCCATTCTTACTTAGCAAAGAACCTGATATCAAGTTCTTTCTAATGTCTGGGACATGCAGCACATTTGTGAGCGTTAGCTCTTTGCCTGAAGTCATTTTCAGCACTATCTTCCCTGTTCCTTCAATTTTGGAGGTGGAAGAGTTTCCCATGAACAGCTGTTCATCTTTGTTGCACTTCTGGTAGGAGGTGAACAATTCCTTGTCCGAGCAGATATGCTTGGTGGCCCCTGTATCGTACCACCATTCACGAGGATTGCTCCCCACAAGATTTACCTCTGAAACAACAGCACAGAGGTCCAGGTCAGAGAGACCAGTGGACAAGTTCTCAGCTATGTGTACATGGGATTTTTCATTTCCTTTTACATGTCCTGTTTTTGAATAATTACTGTCCTTACTACGGCACTCAGAAATTTTGTGCCCCAACTTACCACACTTGTGGCATTTCCCAGCAAACCTCTTTGCAAGAGGTTTTTTGTTGGAGGCCTGTGGCAGAAACTTCCTCTTCTTGCTCTTCTGTTCATGCTCCACCACATTAGCCTTTTCTATGGACTGATTTCCATAGGACCTATCAGCCTTGCGATTCTCTTCTTCGATCCGCAACCTGATAATTAGATCTTCAAGAGACATCTCCTTTCGTTTGTGTTTGAGATAGTTCTTGAAGTATTTCCACCAAGGTGGAAGTTTTTCAATGAACGCTGCAACCTGGAATGGTTCGCACAGCGTCATATTCTCTGCGGCAATGTCGTGTATTATAACCTGCAGTTCTTGGACTTGACTCACCACAGTTTTGGAGTCAATCATCTTGTAGTCCAGAAATTTGCCGACAACAAATTTCTTGGACCCGGCGTCTTCTGTTTTGTACTTCTTTTCCAGGGACCCCCACAGGAGTTTGGACGTCTTGAAGACACAGTAGACGTTGTACAAGAAGTCTACCAGGCCATTCAGGATGTAGTTCCTGCAGAGGTAGTCGCCCTGAGTCCATGCGTCAACTGCAGCAACGGAGTGTGCTTCCATTGGCGTCAGCATCGGGCAGATTCATTGAGGAATCTGTCCGGCTTCAATGTGGTCAGGTAGAACTGCATCTTCCCCTGCCACTTTTTGAACCCAGTTCCATTGAACTTATCCGGTTTTTCTCCCACGCTTATGTGCGTGGGCAGAACGACCGAATGTACCGCAACCGATTGTGCAGTCACATTCTGGGTCACCGGAGTTTGGGTACTGATAAGCCCAGTAGCAACTTCAGTTTGTGTGTTCTCCATGTTTTTGATTTTGTTCTTTTCTCTTCTCTGAAATTGGTTGAAACAGAGATAGTTAGTCCTATTTTTTCCGAACAGACCTGTAAACAGACTTCACAAAAATTGTTAGAATCTGTGAGGAAAAATTCTGCTTTAAGATTGTTAGAACCTGAATATAAAATAATAAGAAATTCCAACAAAGTTGTGAAGAAATCAAATACAGAAAGGAAAACAGTAAGCAATGAACTTGTACAGAGTCGAGATTTTTAAGAATCTCTGTCCTTAAAGCAGAATTTGCCCCGTAGTGTGACGGTTACCGGCAAATTGCTTCCCAGGATACAACTATACCTTCTCTGAAGATGCAGCACCCTTGCTTCAGAGACAACGAACTGCTGTCTGTGTGTACTCTCAGTTGACAGACACTGACTCAGAGCAGAGGAAGAAGATGACTCAGAGCAGAGGAAGAAGAGAGGAAAATGTCAAAAATCTGTCCCTCTGTATAGAAGGCTTCTGTCTGGTTTTATAGAGGAAACTGGGACTGTTCAGCATCTGCCATTACTCTGTAACAGCAGAGTAATGGGGACTCTTCAGTTCATAACTGGTGAGCCATTACTCTGCTGTTACAGAGTAATGGCCCCAGTTACTGAATCTGAAAAGCCTTTTCAGTTCAGTAGGGGAAGAGGAATAGGCTGTCTGGGCAAAAAAGTAAAAGCCGAAGCCGAGGCCGGAGCCGGAGCCGGAGCCGGGCCGGGCCGGGCCGGGCGCGCGTGTGTGTTTGTCATTTTGGCTAAGTCCTCTCTCCACTACACGTTAGTGGTAACCCCCGGGCCACGCCCTCTAGTACAGTTTTCTAGTATATATACTAGTATAAATCTTTTCCAATTTCCGATATGAGACTATCCATTTATTAAGTTGGTACCTTTCAAGTACCCAACTTTGGATCAACATTTCTTATTCATACGGAATTCGTTTTTGGCAAGTGAGTATACTACGGAATAGTACTCGACGAGAGGATCGCAATCCACTCATTTTCCGGTGTCGCCGGTGGCCGGAGCTTGCCGGAATCCGGCCCGGAAAACTGTAAAAATTAATTCCAACAACTACTAATATGGATCCAATGCACAAGCAGAATATTACAAGAACCTCAAAATGCAATTCATTGAAAAAAGTCACAACATTAAAATTAGTTAGAAGTACTTTACATTTATTTTGTTTGCAATATAGTTATAAGTACTTTAAGTTTTTTGTTGTAATTTAAATTTATCTTTATTGTGTTTGAATTATTAACTATGCTGTATTTTTTATAATTTGCAGTTGTTGCAATCATAAGACTTTAATTCCTTAACAGAAGTAATCTGCACGTGCACCACACGTTCTAATGTTTTTTTTAAAAGTAAATAGTGAGACGTAATCTGACCTCGAACCTGCGACATCTATTTATCCTTAGTGACAACGACTTTTATTTGATATCAGTGACACTTTTGGAAATAGTTATTTCATAAATAAATTTAAACTTTGAGGGTATTAAGGTAACTAACACCAATTGAATAAATGAATGTTTAATATAACTCCCACTTAAAAATGAATAATTTAGATTAGATGGTTGATTGTCTACAAATTACAGTTTGTCTATAAATTGCACAACCCCAAACTCTCACATTATAGTAATAGAGATTAACTATATTTAACCAACTTGTTTGTGTGGATTTCCATGTTTTCATTTTAAATTAATTTAAAAGTTCATTCATATTTCCATGTTGGATGTATATGTATATTCTCAATATAATAGGATAATATTGTGTATATTGTTCTATGGGGCAACACGTGTTTACACATGTTATGTATTAATTATTGGAACGGGTTGAGTGGGCTCAAAGCCCAGTACCGTAAACCCACTCTAATCTCTTTATAAGCTGGTTTAGAGGTAGTGCTCTGTGATATTCCAATACTGATAAACAGGGTATAATATCTTAAGCGGCTAAGAGATAAACCCTAACCCTAATTTCTCCTCATTAGATCTAACAACTCTCACATTATAGTATTAGAGATTAACTATATTTATCCAACTTGTTTGTGTGGATTTCCATGTTTTCATTTTAAATTAATTTAAAAGTTCATTCATATTTAAAAAATATTAATAAAATATATATATGGAAGTATCTTTATCTCTACTATTTTAATAGGAGAAATTGGGTTTGTAACAAAACAAACAAGTGCATTGTAACCAAACAAACATGTGCAATGCATGTGCATAACTAATATAAATGAGGTTTTAGGTTCGATGCCAGACAACGTCATAATTTTTTTAAAAATGATATTTATAAAGACGTGCATCGCACGTGTAAATTATTAGTTCTATTTTAATGGGAGGGTTAAGGTTTGTAACCAAACATACCAATGCAATACACGCTCAAACTAAATCCAACAAATATACATGTGCACCACATGTGTCACTCAAATCAAAACATTCAAACGCATCTATTCATCTCCCCTCCGCTTTTATTCCTCACCACCCCCCCCCCCCCCCCCCCACAAAAAAAAAATTATGATGGAATTGTAGGGGGGAAACACACACAACTTGAAGGTATTTATTTTTTTAGCGGAGTAGCAAGGTTTTTTATTGTGAAGGAGGTTAAAAGTTGGGCTATTTTTCTATTAGTACCATATCTAAAGTGATTTTTGAAGCTTGATAATTTATGTGTTTTTTTTCCTTTTCTTTTATTGGTTGTGGTGTGAAAAGGTGAAGAAATTTAGGAAGGAGGTAGAGGAAGAAGAGAGGAGATGGGAGGTGTCCGATGCGACTAAGAAGGAGATGGTTGGCAATATTTTTGGGAGAATTAGAAAGTTGAAATCTTATGCGAATGATACGGAAAAAAGAGGTTGGTTATTTTTTTTGAAACAAACCTAACAGGTTGTGTTTTTATTAGTTAGTTTATGTTAGATTTTTTTTGTGCATTGTTGTATTTGATATGTTGTTGTTTGTTCCATGTTTGGGTCTTTGATAACTGAGAGCTTTTTATTGGAACAGTTGACAGGCTACACATAATTTTGTTTATAATCATAACCTCATTGGTTAAGATCAAGTAATTATTGTTTAGAACTTATTGTATACAAGTTTAAGATAATGTCGTGTAGTGCATGTTACATACGTATGATATCTTATTAGTTTCTAGGACTATATTAGACATATTTTTATATTAGGAAGGTGTGAAAATAATCTTCAAAATCTAAAGGACATCAAAAAGTTGAAATTGAACTATATGATAGCATATAACTTGAGCAAAAATATTTAAACTCATTCATCATGTTGGGAAGATCGTGGACATTATCTTATCTATATGATCAAACCAAGATAGTTTAAGAAGAGAGATGATTTTGAAGTATTATGAGATAATGGTCCATAAAATTGAAGGATTTTTTTTTATATAAAACAATGTTGTTGTTTTTTTAGGGAAAAGGTGGAATAAGGCCACCCTGTTTCATTAATAAGAGTTTAACGAAACAAACCCAGAGTAATGGACCCAAATACAAACTACAGACAGAAAATAAAACATACATGAAGCAACATGACGCGTACAAACAACAAATCCCTCTAACAACTCTGGAAGGTGGGCCGACAAACCTCGGTCCAGCAAAATTGTGAGAACGTCAGTTTAGCTTCGTACAGTGCCTCCACTACACATGCACACCCACCTGAAACAAGTTTGGCAGGATTTTATTACCCGCCGCTCTCTGCATTCACCTCGCTGGGGGATCCCATTTTTGGGCCCAAGCCCCGCAGATCGAAAACTGATCCCACGGCACATGGACAGCGATCGCACCCTCCCACCAACTCCATCACTCATCCTACAAACGTGTCAGCCGCTACCAAAGAGATAGCCATGAAGATGATACATTCACCTCTCACACGATAGCACTTTTCTCAGGCGATTTCTCACCAATCAACTATCTCGCTCACCCCACCTAACACCATGCTCCAGGAGAGAGCCGTGGAGAGGATGCCTTCACATCTCTCACGCTCAAGCTCTTTCCGGTGATTTCTCACCACACAGACTTATCTCGACTCAAACTCCCAATCCGAGGGAAGAGGCGATGCTGTCACGAGGCAGTGGCCTAAGCTGAAGGAAGCTCAATAGCCAGATAGTAGACACTGTGGAGACTGCACCGACGACCCCACACCCCCTCACCCCCTACACACCGACTTCACACACTTGAATCCCAAATCCATGGTGTTCACGACAACAGGCGCGGGAGGAAGCTCTGGCGCGACACAGCGACAGTTGAAACAAGCACTCTAGAAGTTGAGACAAGTGATGGCACATCACGGAGGGACCCCATCTTTGGGCCCAAGCTTCACAAACGTGCAAGACAACCTAACTCCCGGCATCTTCACACGCACTACCAGCCCTCACAGGTTGCCATGAATGACCCTGAGAGTGTGAACATGGTGACAAGCGCGCAGAACATCCGGGCACACAACTAGAAAATCATGGAGGGACCCCATTTGGGCCCAAGCTCCACAAACAAAGCAAATCGGAAGTTGGGACAAGTGAGCGCACATCACGGAGGGACCCCATCTTTGGGCCCAAGCTCCACAATCGTGCAAGGCATCCTAACTTCCGGCATCTACACACGCACTACCAACCCTCGGCTTCTTCACACGCAAGAGAGAATCAAACCCCGGCTTCTTTGCATGCGCTACCAACCCTCGAAAACCAAAACATAGCGGCAGATCACCGTGATTGCCCCTGAAAGTGTGGACATGGTGGCAACCGCAAAGAACAAGTCGGATCGTCTTCTCACTCTCAAAACTCAATCTCTTCGGCTAAGAAGAAGTGGGGTGGAGGCAGGTGATCTTAACATCATCACCATTCACCTCCAGAATCTCTCCATCAAACCAAGCCACCTCCTTGTCCCCAACCCAAACATGACGGGTTGGGTTTTCTAGAGATCTCTCCATCAAAAAACAGGCCCATCCAGAATGTCTCCATCAAACCTTAACATCATCACCATTCATGGCCCAATATTCACCATAGATCCCATTTCGAGTCCAAAATCGGATAAAAAATCTCACCAAATATCTTGATCGGTAGATCTTGAAGCAACTGGGTTGAAAATGATCGTCTTTCTTGGTTGTTTTGTGCCCCGGCTGGGATGGTGCGAGTTCAAAGCGGCGACGAAGTGGGCGGCGCCGGAGTAGGGCGGCGCGAAATGCTATCGCCATTCCCTTCAACAGCCCACTGGAGCTACTCGAATCGCTGCTGCCACTCGGGGAGGGGGAAGGCGTCGTGGGAAAGGCGATTAAGGCCGGAGATGGAGTTGGGAGAAGGGATGGGGCGTCGAACAGAGATTGGGGAGGGGGCGTTGCGATCCCGTCGACCTGCTGGAGAGGGACGCGGCGACGAATGGCGATCGGGAAGGGGGCGGCGCGATCCTGGCCGCCATCCCCTCCAAACTCTCTAGATGTAGCTAGGTTTTTTTTATATATAAAACAATGTTACTGATTGCACTTTATGGCTCAGTCAAATTTTGGATAACTAAGAAACATATCTGTAATTTCTAAGGAAGTGATCCTATTAGTTCAACACCACTAGTAATATACACGTGCGATGCACATATTAATTTTTTTTAAAAAATTGAAGTAAAAGCTCTAATTTACACGTGCGATGCATGTCTTAATAAATAGAATTATATCTCTACTACTATAATGGGAGAAGGCCTTAGTGTAATTTGTCCATCTACCAACTCGTGCAACACACGTGCATAACTATTGTATTATTTAATTTGATAACTTTACTTTTTTTAGACGTGCATTGCACGTATATTATACTAGTATTTTTAAAAGTAAATGTGAAGAGTATAATTGGAGAGTTGGAGGTGCACGTGCGTTGCACGTAAGTAGGTAGATTTACAACTTCAACTCTTCCATTAAAATAGTAGAGATTATATATTATATTTTAGATAGATAGATAGATAGATAGATAGATAGTAATTTTCACGTGTAATGCACATTTAATATATTTATAAAAAATTAAACTAAAAAATCTGACGTAGTGAGGACTCGAATCTGAGACCTCCTTCATATTAGTTATGCACATGTAATGTACGCGTTGATAGATTTACAAATGACACTAAGGCCTTCTCCCATTATAATATTAGATATTAGAGACATATCACATTTATTCACCCCTTTGACTGACTCTAAGTCCATTCTTCACCTCTTTATAAATGTAACCTAAAGAAGATTTTGTTTTTCAGGCATAAAGGAGATAGTACTTGCTCTGCTCTTCCGAAGACTGTAATTATTATTGTTTATTAGGCTTCACTGGAAACTCTAGGGAATGAAGGCAAGAGCGATGGTTCCACCATTAGAGACCCACTCCTCGGCCATGGCGAAATTCCTTGTGGGTTTAAGGAGGTGGTGTTACAAAACATCAATTACAAAAATATTAACAGGATTGAAACTCTGATCTTAGGCCATAAAAAATCACACTTTTTCCATATAAAAATCATACCTTTAGGTCATTACAAAACATCAAATACAAACATATTAACAAGATTGAAACTCTGATTAAAGACCATTAAAAATCACACTTTTTCATATAAAAATCATACCTTAAGGCTATCACCAAAATTGAAGCATATAGACCTTATTTTTTGTAAAAAGTCCCCTACATCACACTAAAAAATATAATAAAAAAATAGACATTTTTTTGTAGAAGGAAAGCAAGAAGAAGGGAAAGCAAGAAGAAGACTCACACAGGGCGACGCTGAGGTTCACTGGCGCGACAAGAGAGTGAGAGGAGCAGGTTGTGCGATTCGTCGGCGCAGCAAGAGAGATAGGTAGTTGAAAAGGCGGGGGAGGTGCAGAGAGAGAGGGAGATGAAGATGGTAGGGTTTTTTGGGTTTTTTGAGAGATAGAGAGAGGGTAATAAATTTGAACGTGTATTGTACGGATTTAATTAGGTTATATTGGGGAGTTTAATTATACGTGCAAGACACGCGTTGATAGATTCACAAATGACACGAAGACCTTCTCCCATTATAGTCTTAGAGATTTACTAATTTAACAACATAATATTTTTTTAACAGATAAATATTGACTTTGGTGACTCTCAAAAAACTCTCCGGCGATTTTCTCCCCTCTCTCTCCCGCGGCTCTTTCCACCAGATCCGATCGCTGCTCTTAGTTTCTCCCTCTACCCCCTTCATTAATTTTGTTCCCCTTCTCATCTTCTCCAGACCCTTTTCTTGGTGTGCCCTCTCTCTTGGTTTTTCGCTTTTCCTCTGCCTTTCTCTCCCGGGCTCTGGAGCGCTCCTCTCCAGGTGTTAGTTTCAACGGCTGGCTGCATCTCCTGCTTCCCCTTCTGGCGGATCTGCCCCAGTACGGCATTTACTTTAGTCCTGTTTCCTTCCTCTCCCTGCGTTTGGAGTCTCTTCGTCCCAGCGTTTGACCGGTAGGCCAGGTCTGCTGCTCTTCTCAAGCGGCGCCTTGGGGTAAGTGTAGATCAGAGTCTAACCACTGTAAGTATTGCTTTCTCTCTCAATTGGATTTACTTTTGGGTGTTGGATTGTGGCTCTCTGTCTCTCTCGCTTATTGGAAGAGCAGGATTGGGTGTGGTCTTCGTTTCTCCCTATCTCCTTTGGTAGTTCTCGTCTCCCCCTCTTGTTAGGGAGCGTTCTGTGATCGCAATTGCTCTCTCATTATTGGGGCATCGCTGCGATTTGCGTTTGTCCACGGTGTTGGATTGTTTGCGGAGGCAGCGCTGAGTGGTGCCTCAGCCGCCGGTGTTGTTTCACCGTAGTGTTTTTCTCTTTTAGCCTACAATTTCTTGTTGTTCTTTAGTATTGGGTTTTTTTTATCTCTAGTTGCTAGCCCATGGATCAGTCTTGGGTGCAAGTAGTAAAAAAAAATTCAAAAAAAGATTAAGTGATCAGAGTAGCCATTTTTATGGGCTAAGCCCAAGTGACTTTCTTAAACCCAGTTACACGAAGCTTCCGCGTAACTTCCCTCCCCCTTCTTCATCTTCCCACCATTCTATATCGAAGTTCTCTTCTTCTCCCCTCTTCTCTAATATCCATTCTCGTCGGTCCCCTCTGGTTTGCTTTCACTGTTTACAATCAGGTCACATAAAAAAGTTCTGCGTGGCAGCTATGAAGTGTCTCTTTTGACTTAAAGATGGCCACTCACGTCCAAAATGCTTCGCTCTTCAAAGATTGCTGGGTTTTTCGATCAGCGTTCCGATCTCGGATCAAGTTCTAGCCGCAATTGATTTTCCAGCTTTACAACGTAAGCTAGCTGCTGATTCTTCTCTCCTTCCCAAAACCAAAAAAAATATCTCCAAATCTCCTCTCCTCCCCACTCCACCACTGAGCTCTCGTATCGAGGAGCCTGCTGTTCTTCCTTCGACAGACAAGTCATCTCCCCCATCCAGCTCCACTTTACCAAACGTCTTACAAGTGTTCATCCCCCCCATTGACCTCTCGGATCGATTGAAATCTTTTGATTCCTACGGAGTCATATCTTTCAATGGAGGTTCGATCCCTATTTTTACTCTTAATTCTCTTCTCAGCAACTCATGTAATGTGAAAAATTGGGATTGGTTTCTCTGTTCATGTTCTAACGGCGACGTCGTGATTCGCTGCCCTTCCCCCAAGCTTCTTCAGGACCTTATTGAGAACGCCTCCTTATCGGTGGGTGCGATCTCTCTTTCTATCCGTAAATGGTGTCAAGTTAGTCCTCCTAAGTCTACGCCCAAACTAATCCCTACTGTTGTTACTTTACTGGGATTACCTCCGTTCTGCGACTCGTTGAATCGTATGGGGAATTTGGCGAGCTGTGTGGGATCATTATCTAGCATATCCTCAGCTTCTAAACTCGCATCAGGATGCATGCAAGTGGAAGCGATCTTTAATATTCCTGACAATCAAGATCGCATTGAGGCTTTTGTGCTTAAGGATGGTTTCGTTTCATTCCCTGTCTCGGTTCAATACCACCTTCCCTCACCCTCTGATGGAACTGGTCTAGGTCAACTTGCTAAGCCCTCGATCTCTAACACCATTACCTCTACAGCTCCATCTTTGTTCCATCCCGGATCAGTCTCCTCCTCTAAGCCCCAATGGAGGATTCCTCCGAAGGCATCAGTCAAGAAAAAAGTTCATCCCTCTAATAATGCTTATGTTCAGTCCGGCAAGACGAAGATTTCGCCTGCTAAACCTCCGAATCTTGTTTGGATTAATCCGGATCTTCATTCTCATGACTCTTCTAAGTCCGGTTCCAAAGTCTCGGACCGTCTGAATGTAGCTCCCTTGGCTATTGCCTTATTATCGGAGGATCAGGATATCAAGCTCCAGTCCTCTACTCCCCTATCTGCTCCCAAGGGAACTCCCTCAACCTCCGAGCGTTCAATCCCTAATTCCCAATGGCCAAAGTGGGAAGTCAATCCGCATTTTGAATCCGATTGGCAGCTGTTTCAAAAGCAAGCTCATTTCTCTTCGATCACGGCGGCTGATCCCGTGCTTCCTTCCATCAAGGTCAAATCTGATAAGGTGGCCCCTGCCCCCGGGTGGATTGAGTCTGACAACTTATTGGAAGAAGAAGAAGAAGACCGTAAGAGGGATTTTGCAACCAATAAGGTCAGTATTTACGTTTATCGGTGTGTTTATTCATTAGTTGATTCTGTTCTTTTGCATTTTCGTTCTCGGTGGATGTTTTTCCCTAGCCCCCTCCATGGCAGTGTGTTCCGATTACTGCAATCCTTCTTTCCTCTATATCTCTTATCGGAAAAATGCGTTTCCTTTTCTTCTGATATTAAATTAGCTATGCACGTCTCATTGAGCATCTTTGCTCCGCATTTCTCTACGCAGTTCTATTCTGGTTTATTTTCTCCAGAGACTCATGGGACTGAGTCTTGCTCTAAGCTCTCTCCTACGCCTTGTTCTCATGTTCACCGCCGCCCCCAATTGATCGATCCTATCTTCCTTCCATCATCGGTCGGGAGCGGGTTCTTCACTCATTCAAGTGCAAGCTTCGTTTCCTCATCCAGATCGAGTCCCCGGCTGATTAGATCTAATGCTCGCTTACGAGCTAAATTGGAAGTCCCTTACTCATCTCACCTCTCAAGTTCTAAATCTACTGAAACGTCCAATGGATCACCTCATTCCCCTCTAGGATCTATTTTTCATCTGCAATTTGATCACTGCTCAAATAAAGAGCTCATGTCCATATCTTCACAATTAGGATTTTTGACTTTGGCTTCACCCTCGTCGGTAGCCTTTACCATCAGACAGAAAGAACGTTCGAGAGTCAAAGAGTTCAATGTTTTTTAATGATTACAATGTCTTGGAACATCAGGGGACTGAATTGTCCCGATAAGCAAAGATCCATCTTTCAATTGATTGCTTCTTCGCACTGTGATCTCATTTCTATTCAAGAAACTAAACTCGAGGTGCCATCTCCATCGATTATTAGATCGATTGGAGGAACCCTCATTTCGAAATGGATTTCCCTAGATGCTATTGGGTCTAGGGGTGGCATCCTTTTCGGTTTTAAAGAGGCTATTTTCTCTTTAATATCTGTTCAAAGACTCAACTTCTTCCTCATCGTGAAACTTCTTTGGTTGCCGCTTAACACTTACCTCACGGTTATTTCTGTTTACGGCCCATCTTCGCATGAAGGTCGACCTTTGTTTTGGAGCGAATTCCTTTATCTAATTTCCCTTTCTAACGAGCTGTGCTTATTCTGCGGTGACTTTAATGTTACTCGATTCGCCAACGAGAGATCTAATAGCTCGTCGATCGGAAATCATCGTTTCAACTAATGCATCCAATCTTTACTTCTGACCGATATTCCATTATCTGGTAGATCGTTTACATGGTCGAATCTCCGTCATCATCCAACGATGGCGAAGCTCGATCGTTTCTTGGTATCCAATGTATGGATTAACCGTTTTCACAACTCTTTTGCTCTGGCCTTACCCAATCCCTCTTCAGATCATGTGCCCATCGCGTTACATTCTGATTTTCACTTCCCTCGGCAGCATCAGTTCAGGTTCGAAAAATTTTGGCTGGAAGACCAATTTTTTGTCAACCTCGTGTCGGAATGCCTGTCGGATATCTCTGGGTCTTCTGGATTAGGATCCATTCTTCTCAAACTTCATGGAATTAAATACGGTTGTAAAATCTGGCGCAAAGAAAGACAACATAACTCCAACTTTCTGAAAAAATTTTACCTCTCCTCCATCGAATCTATAGATCAAATGGAAGAGCATGGGCCGATCTCGTTTGATTTATTCAACGAGCGGCAGTCCTGCAAAAAAGAATTCTCGGAGATTCTTCATCAAGAACACGTGAAATGGGTCCAGCGAGCTAAATTTCGATGGCTCAAGGAGGGCGACTGCAATACAGCGTTCTTTCATAATTTCGCCTCCCATAGACAAAGAAGTAATCATATTTCGTCTATTATGCACGAGGGGATTGAACTGTCTTCTAATGAAGATATTCACCATTCATTCCTTCTCTTTTACAAAAATCTCATTGGATCCTCAAAACAAAGGAAATTGAGTCTGGACTGGAATCAACTATACGGAGATGATTCTATCGATCTCTCTTCTTTCGATTCTCCTTTTTCGATGGAAGAAATCAAACAAGCGGTTTTCGCCTTAAAAAGCGACGCGGCGCCGGGTCCTGACGGCTTCCCCGCTTTCTTCTTTCAAAAGTTCTGGCCTTTATTGAAAGATGACCTTTATCGTATGTTCACCGAGCTTCATCTAGGCTCTTTTTCTTTTGACCGTATCAACTACGCACATATCGTCCTCATTCCTAAAATTATAGGCGCGAATGCTGTAGCTAATTTTAGACCGATTAGTCTTATCAATACCACGTTCAAAATTATCATGAAAGTTCTATCAGCTAGACTTGGTGAGGTGATTTCTCCTCTTATTGATCCAGCTCAATCGGGCTTTATCAAAGATCGTTTTATTCTTGATAGCGTGGCTTCAGCCCAAGAAATTATTACCTATTGTCACAACTCCAAGACAGAGGGCATCCTCCTCAAACTTGATTTTCAAAAAGCTTATGATAACGTTTCTTGGGAATTCCTGTTCGATATCTTAAGCAATAGGGGTTTCGGTCCCAAATGGATCGCTTGGATCAAGTCTAGTCTTTTTGCGGGTACCTCTTCCATCATCTCAAATGGCTCGGAAGGTCACAAATTTAAAATCAGATGCGGGCTCAGGCAAGGTGATCCGCTTTCTTCTCTTTTGTTCTCTCTTGTAGCTGACGTCTTCAGCAAACTTCTTCGCAATGCCTGGGATGCCTAGGTCATTGAGGGCCTGGGAGAATCCTGTTCTTTCAATGGCGTACTGAACCTTCAGTATGCTGATGACACCATAATCCTAGCCAAACCTAATCATCATACTCTCAGGAACCTAAAGCTCCTTCTCTATTGCTTTGAACTAGCGTCTGGCCTTACTATTAACTTTCAAAAATCATCAGTTGTTTGGTTAGGAGGTTCTCCTAATAGGCAAGATGAAATTTCAGCGTTCTTTAACTGTCCGGTTGCTTCTTTTCCTATTACATACCTGGGGATTCCTCTGAGGTAGGGCAATCTTCATAGATCGGATTGGTCGCCAATGATCGACAAAATTGAAGCCAAACTGTCAGTGTGGTCTGGGAGACAGTTATCTCGAGGAGGTAGATTAATTCTGATCAACTCAGTTCTTTCTTCTATCCCATTGTACATGATGTCCTTCTATTTTCTCCCGTCGTGGGTTATCAAAAGAATCGATCGTATTAGAAGTAATTTTCTTTGGTCGGGTTCTTCGACTTACAACCCCGGGTCACACCTATGTAATTGGAAACTCGTTTGTTCTTCTAAAATGGCTGGTGGCTTAGGGGTTTTGGATCTTAGGCACCAAAACCTTGCTTTACTAGGCAAATGGATTTGGAGGTTTATAAAAAAGGAGGATCTCCCCTGGATAAGATGCATCAAGGCCAATTACTTTGTGGCCAATGCATGGTGGAGTTTCCCGGACCGTCCTCACCGTAAGTCCTCTCCTTTTTGGAAAGGCATCTGGAAAGCGACAGCGGCTTTTCGATGTGGGTTAAGTCATGTTTGTAAGGATGGGTCCATGACCAGATTCTGGACTGATATCTGGATCGGTAATGTCTCTTTAGCGACCGCTTTCCCTGCGATTTATCGCATCGCCGCCAATCCTCTGGCTTTGGTGGCTGACTACTATAACCCCAATGACATCATTAGGGTTTGGTCTATTCCTCTCTTATCTAATCTTTCGTCCCAGTTATCTCCCGAGTATGATAAATTACTCGAGGTCATTAACAATGTGGACTGGCAGGACAAAGAAGATTTTCTTTGGCGATGGAACTCGTCGAAGATCTTCTCAGTCCGTTCTTTCTATCATTTCCTCAATTTTAGAGGGATTAGATCGCCTTTCTACGACCTGATTTGGAATACATGTACTCCGTTGAAAGTGAAGATCCTCGTGTGGTTAGCTCTCAGCAATAAACTTCTTACTGTCAAGGTCCTCAATAAAAGAAATATTGCATGGGGACAATTGCGTCCTCTTTGCGATTCGTCCTCCGAGAATGTGAACCACCTTTTTATCGAATGTGAATACTCTCTAACTCTTTGGAAAGTTTCCACTCTGGCCTGGGGAGTGCCGGCCACTCCGATCAGTCTTCTCGAGTGCTGGTCTAAGCGTCCCCCTAACCGTAATTTCCACAGCTCTTGGATCCTCTCGTTCCAGATTATTCTTTGGATCACCTGGAGAGAAAGAAATCTTAGAATCTTTCAGCATTTGTTTACTCCAGCTCGGTCTTTAGCTAAAGAGTTTATTCTATTATTCAAGTATTGGTCTGCGTCCTTAAACTCGGAAGCTAGGGATAACTTGAAAGATTATAGATTGGAGGAAGCTTTCACTTGTCTTATCAATCTCAATGCTATTTAACATCTCGCAACAGTCTTTGAGAATGCTAGTTTGGTAGCAGTTTAGCCTTTTCGGTGCTCTTGTGGACCTGTATATGTTTTGCTTAGATATCTTTTTATAGCTGTTCTTTTATCTGGCTAACTTGGCGATTTGATGTTCATATGTTATGAAGTGACCTTTCGATCTTTTCCTACTTGATTGTTCTATTACAGGCCTGAAGGGATGCTTCTTGTCCCTTATTTTGCTTTTGGATGATGGTTTTGAATTAGTGACTGGGCTGTTCTGATTGGGATTTCGTTGCTTTGGTGCCCAGGCCGTCTATGGTTGCATTGCTTATACTCTCTTTCTCTTTTTGAGTTTTGACGGATGCTGATGGGTAGATGTTTAGCTGATGTTTGGGATCTTTTCGTTCTTTGATGTTTAATTTCTGTCTGAGCTCAGATGTTTTAGAGCTCGTGGTTAGGCACTATCTCTATGTTGTTCTTCTCTTGTTGATGTATACTGATGTTGCTGCAGCTGTTCTGTAGTTTGGAATGGTTTAAGTTTTTTATTGATCTATCTGCTTTCTGGGAAGCGTCTGTGCGCTATGCATTTGCTGTGGTTATCAGTATTTTGATCGTTCATCTATGATTGTGCTCTCCTATGCTTGCGTATGTTTTCCCCAAGTTGCTGTTGGTTGGGGTTGTATCTGTGTACTGTGGTTTCTTCCCTGTGAGGTTAATATATTGATGTTGGTGTTGTATCTATTGATATCGTAATGCCTGCGCAGGCGTTTTTTCGATCCTAAGTAATTGGATCTCGAGGCTTTACTATTGTCCCGAGAGCTCTTCCTCTAGCTTTGTTCTCTTCTCTTCGCTGGAGCGCTCCCCCGGAGCTGTCTGGAGCGACGTCCTCTCTGATCACTCGACTGCTGATCGAGCTTGGCGTTCTTTGGAGCTGCCTGTTGTCCCTGGAGTGATTTTGCTTGATAGATATGTACACACCTGATGGGTGTGATTTAGTTGAGATTGTATCGTTGTAGTTTATTTGTGGTCATTTTTGTTTTACACCTTGTTAGACCCTACTATCTGTTATATTTTTATGAATATATTATGGCTGGAGTCTTTAGACTCTATCCGTTTCATCAAAAAAACATAATAATTTTTTTGTCGTATGATACTTTCCATTTTAATATTATATTATTAAATGCTTTTATACTTTTTGTAGATGTGCATTGCACATGCATTATTGATTACACGAGAATAGAGAATGTGGTAGGATTGTGCATGAATTTCAAAATCTTCAGAATTGCCTTTTGGTTAAAGAAAAGACAAATTAGACGAGTGTGGTTGGAGTAACTGTTGGTTCTCACTCGTCCCTCTAAATCCATTCTCTATCCACGGCTCGCCCACCATCTCTCCTTCCGATTATTCATCACCCACGATCTCCTTCTCTATAACCTCTCCTTCTTCCCTAATCCACAACTCCCAAATTCCACTCATATTCGAGATGAATAATACTCTCCTCTCCTTCCCCATTTTCATCGTCGTCATCATCATCTTCTTCTTCAATTTCAATCCCTCGTCGAATGCAGTAGAAATACTCTCGAAATCGAAACTCGAGGAATGCATAAAAACCGAAACCGACACTTTGGATTGCAAGAAGAAGGTCATCATCAACCTCGCCGTCCCCAGTGGTTCCGTATGTTTACTCACTCCGCCATTTTCTATCCTCTTTTTTGTTCGTGCGAAATGTTCGCCGCTTAGATGAATTTTTGTTTCTTAGAGCTTTGTGAGTTGGGACGATTTACTGTAGAAATCACACATCTGTTAGAAATTTTGGAAATTGTTGCACTCTAATTGAGAGTAAACAGTAGGAGGTTAGGGTTTTGGGGAAAGCTTAATTTGAGTGAACGAACTGCTTTAACATGTCAAGACTGTTGGTTTGGCTTAACTGTTGGTCAGAATTTTTGATCGAAGCCTTGTTTTAGGGTAATCCTTGGTTGGCTTTCCGTAAGAGGGACTTGGAAATGATGACATAGACATGACACACTGACTGATAAAGACCTCGAAGTACTCAATCTTATAAGCTCGCAGGTCTGTATCACTGGCGAAGGAGAAAATTTTGAAAAACTGCGTTGAAATAAGTAGTGTTGTGATATGGCTAAAATAGAACTAAATGGGGACCGTCCAAATCAGACACGAATCTCAAATCTTTCAGGGGTAAAATGGTAATTTTCACTACAAACGAGTCCAAAAATGGGAGCCGAGTCTTTTCCACGCCCAATAACCCAAAAAAAGGGTCTGTCTTACTGGGTCAGAGTGACAACCCATTATAAACAAACCTAGGACATTTAAAGAGTAATTCAAATTCATGATTATCTCTAAGAGACAGTTTAAACCAAATCTCTTATCATGAAATGATTTAAACTCTATTTCTTATCCAAGAACACCGGGAAGTGGAGAAATGATTATTTCGAAAATGTTTCCAAATGCGACTATAAATATCCATCTACCCACACCATAAAAAGGTAATAAGTACTTTCTCCAAAAAAAGCTCTTTCATAATCTTCTTGATTGCTGACTTGGGCGTCGGAGGGTTCGTCGCTGAGAACAATCCCGGTGTTTCGAACTTTTTTGCAGTCAGCGGTAGCGTCAAGAAATGGTTAACACCAGCAAGAAGTCAGCAGGTTTGCTTTTGTTGTTTCAAGAGGAACCTACATATCATCTGTTTACTCCCACACCAAAATTAGCAGCAACAGATTGATACCGTCTGTGGGAATACGAAAAAGCAATCCGACCATATTTCACCGGTGAAAGTAGTTTCCAGCCATGCCTCCGAAGAGAAAAGGGAAGGCAGCGGCGTCCAGCCGAAGAGTCACCCCTCTTCCTCCACCTTCTCCACTTGAGGCTGTTCCCCCTCAACAAGATCAACAAGTTTAGCAGCCTCAACCTGAGCAGTTGCCCACCCCAACAGGCTCACCCTATGCCTAGAGGAGCCGCGCCGGGGGGCTCCCGTCGAAGCCGTCCAGAACAACATCCTTTTCATGACCATAACTCAGTCCACAATCTTGCACCGACTCGATGGACTCGCGAGGTCCTCAGGGGTCAAGAGATCTCCATCAAATCATTGTCAATCGCCAACAAGAGATCGACCTCCGAACCCACTTGAATGAGAGACGAGCCCGTGACGAGGTTCCTCATCCAGAACGCCAGAGAAGTCAGAGGAGCCGTTCTCCCCGAAGGCTGGGATCCAGAAGGTCCACCTCCCCAAGAGGGCGAAGGAGGTCTCCTCCCCGTCGACAGCGAAGGAGCCACACCGTTGTGAGCCGATCACCATCAAGGGTTCACTATGATGAAGGGGCACTAGTCACCCAGACAGAATTCTGAAACTTCAAAGATGACATCCTGCAAGCCCTTAACATCGTCCCAAATCACGATCGACAAGCGCACAATCCTCGCCATGCCACCACTCATGAAGGAGAGTTTCGAGGGTTGACTGGATCCGACCAGAGGAACCACTCGGTTCACCGTCGCCTTCGAGAGATGGAGATGCCTCAGCAAGATCAATCTTGAAGAAGAACAACAAACCAATAAGTTATGCCGAAGCATACCCACCTTCTCTAGGGCCATCATGGAATCTCTGGTCCCCGAATCCTTTAAGCCGTCCCGCTTTGAATCCTACAATGGGGAGTTAGACCTGACTGATCATATCGGGAGTTTTAAAACTCTCATGATGATTTATCAAGCCTCGGACGCGCTCCTCTACAAAGCCTTCCCGGCAACGTTGAGGGGACCAGCGCGAGAATGGTATTCATGTCTATCCCCAGCCTTCATCTTCTCATTTGACCAGTTTGAGGAGCTCTTCCTCACCCACTTCGTTAGTAGCCGCCGAACCGAGAAAACAAGTGCATATTTGCTAGCTCTCAGCCAAAAAAAGGTGAACGCCTAGGAGATTATGTTCAGTGCTTTACCACGGAAGTCCGGTCTATTGCCTCTCTCGACCAATCAGTAGCCTCTGCATCATTCAGGCACAACGTCAATAACGCCGATCTCAAGGCGTCCCTTCCAAGAAGCCTCATCGGGACTTTTCGGAACTTCTGCTTAGGAGTGAGAAGTACATCCGAGCGGAAGAGGCTCTCAACCCCCGGTCGAGAGGAGTCATCTTCCGGGAACAAGCGGAAGAATACAAGCGAAGAAGGGTCCCAGAAATTTCAGGAAGATGACAATGTCCAGTGCCGCCTAGCTCCTCGTTTTGAGAAATTCACCTTCCTCAATGCTAGTATATCAGCAATTCTTGTGGAGGTGGATAAGAAAGGGCTACTCCGCGCCCCCCTAGAATGAATACCCCAGCGAAGAGGAGGAACATAGAAAAGTGGTGTCTCTTTCATAGGGCCACGACCACAACACGAATGATTGTCGGGCTCTCAAGGAGAAGATCGAAGAACTCATACAACGGGGACACCTGGCCAAGTTCGTCAGAGAGGACGGGGCTGATCCTCTACCTCGAGGTGCCAACAAGCGAACCGAAAGACCCGTCGAGTTCCAAAACTCTGACTGGGGCCATCCTCCACCTTATCCATGGAGGTCCAATGGGGGAGAATCAAACTCCTCCTGAAAGACCTTCATCTGAGTGGTGAGTTCGGTCCAGAACTTTCTCCCTGCCAAGAACCTTTGGTCTCGGTGACATTCTTAGACGAAGACCTGGAAGGCATCCAAACGCCCCACTGTGACGTGCTCGTAATTAGTCTCCACATGGCCAACCACGAGGTGCGCCGAATCCTGGTCGACAATGACAGTTCCGTCATATTCTCTTCCCGGAAGCCTTCCAAGGCCTCAAATTTTCTCGAGATCGTCTCAAGCCTGCCGGATACACAACTCCACGGGTTCTCTGGGGCTTCAGTCCCAATTGAAGGAATACTCACTCTTGATGTGACCGCTGAAAAAATCCCTACTATCTGGACAGAGGCAATGGACTTCATGGTCGTCGATGTGAAGGCCGCTTACAGTGTCATTCGCGGCCGACCAGGCCTAGCAGTACTTCATGCTGTACCATCGGTCTTTCACATGAAAATGAAGTTCCCGACCTCTGCAGGGGTAGGAGAAGTTAAAGGAAACCAAAAGACAGCTCGAAGGTGCTACACAACCACAATGGGGGGTTCGGTCCTCCCACTTGAAGCATTAGAACTCCCCCAACGGAACAGTCAAGTCCCCCCAAACTAGTTAATGAACTCAAGGAAATTCACCTCTTCAGGGAAGGCAGACTTGGGATACTGAGCATCAAATGATGTACCATGAGGGTGCCTAACACCCTCTCGTAGAAATTGGTTTTCAGTTTTCAATAGGGTCACCGCCACTAGTGATATGGCCAAAGCATGTAATAACGGCTCGTCCCCCTCAAGACAGTCACTTAGTTTGTTTCAATAAAACTTACCTTTTTTCTTATAAAGATCATTGCATTGGCCTCATATCTATCTCCCTAAGTCTCATCTACGACTCGTTAAACAGTAAGTTCGGAGTTCAGCTTGTCCCCCAGGGCTGCTCCTACAACTTTCTAGGCTCACAAGACGAGTTTGGAGTCCAACACTTGGCCCGATACCGCTTTAGTCGCTTGCAAACAAGCAAGTGCGGAGCAGCTCACCATTCAGAATTGCTCCTACAACTCGTTGAAATTCTCAAACAATAAGTTTGGAGTCCAACACTTGGTTCGACGCCGCTTTAGGCGCTTGCAAACATGCAAGTGCGGAGCAGCTCACCATTCGAAATTGTTCCTACAACTCGTTGATAACTTCGAAACTAGTTCGAAGTTCACGATCATGGTTCGGAATTGTCCTCATAGCTTGCAAGTATGTGGTATCGGGGCTCGAAACGACCATTCATACTACCATTACTGGTTAAATTTTGCAACAAGCAAGTTCGAAGACCAGCTCTTTTTAGGGCTATCCCCAAACTTTTACTCAAACATAGTGAATCTAGGGCCTAGCTCGCCCCTGGAGCTGCTCCCTTGGCTCGACAACTCTCATTAATAAGTTCCGTGCTTAGCTGCTATTCCGAGCCACACCAGCAACTCCCTAACTCCATGCGATGGTGCTGGAGCTCAGCTCTTCCGAAAAGCTTCTCCTGCAACCAGTTCAGCTTCAAGCATTGGATATGACGTCCAACCCACTCCTTGAGTCGTCTCTATTAGCTTGTCGGGTCCAAACGGCAAGGTTGACGGTAACCCCCTCCACGGGTTTCTTCTACTAATTTGCCGGGCTCAAACGTCAAGATCGGAGCTCAGTTCTCCCCTAGAGTTGCTCCTCAAGCTCGCCTCCCGAACGGCTCTCTCCTAGAGCATGGTGATGTTCTTCGTCCCACTCGCCTCCATAGTAGCCATTTTCCAAACAAGTTCGGAGCTCAACTCCCCCTTAGAGTTGCTCCTCAAACTCGCCTCCCAAACGGCTCTCTCCTAGAGCCTGGCAATGCTCCTCAAATTTGCCTCCCAAACGGCTCTCTCCTACAGCCTTGGGATGTTTTTCACCCCACTAGCCTCCTGAGTGGCCTTCTTCCAAACGAGTTCGGAGTTCCCCCCTAGAGTTGCTTCTCAAACTCACATCCCGAACGGCTCTCCCTTAGAGCCTAGTGATGTTGTTCGTCCCACTCGCCTTCCGAGTGACCTTTTTCCAAACAAGTTCGGAGCTCGACTCTCCCCTACAATGGCTCCTCAAGCTCGCCTCCCAAATAGCTCTCTTAGAGCCTGGTGATGCTCTTCGTCCACTCGCCTCCCGAGCAGCCTTTTTCCAAACGAGTTCTGAGCTCAACTCCCATTTGGAACTTCTCCTCAAACTCGCCTCCCGAATAACTCTTTCCTAGAGCCTGGTGATGTTCTTCGTCCCCCGCTCGCCTCCGAGTGGCCTTCTTCCAAACGAGTTCGGAGCTCAACTCTCCCCTAGAGTTGCTCCTCAAGCTCGCCTCCCGCACGGCTCTCTCCTAAAGCTCGGTGATGCTTTTCGCCCCGTTCGCCTTTCGAGTGGCCTTCTTCCAAACGAGTTCAGAGCTCAACTCTCCCCCAGAGTTACTCCTCAAACTCGCATGCCGAACGGCTCTCCCCTAGAGCCTAGTGACGTTGTTTGTCTCACTCGTCTTCCGAGTGGCCTTCTTCCACACAAGTTTGGAGCTCAACTCTTCCCCAAAGTTGCTCCTCAAGCTCGCCTCCCAAACGGCTCTCCCCTAAAGCCTGATGACGTTATTCATCCCGTTCGCCTCCCCAGTGACCTTCTTCCACAACGAGTTAGGAGCCCCACTCACCCCTAGAGTTGCTCCTCAAACTCGCCTCTTGAGCGACTCTTTCCAAGGGTCCTACGAAGATCTTCTTCATAGCTCCTCCATGGTGAAGCTCCTCTGCTTAGCCAACGGGAGCGAAACTCCTTTTCGTAGACCCCGACACCAAAGCTCTTCTCAACTTTACGGAGGCAAAGACATTGCAGGTTTGTTTTGAGCATAAAGACGGATGATTCTTCAGCTGAATTCTGAAGGGGAATTGTAGATCTCTGCGTCATTTTCGAAACGAGGGGTCACACGCTCCAATCTGACATTTGTAGCACCGGAAATGTCTGTTTTACTGCAGAACTCCTCTTCTTAACTCTCCGTAGGCAGAGACATTGTGGGCTAGTTTTCACCCCAAAAAAAGGACGATTCTTTATAAACATTCTGAACTGAAGTTGTAGATCTTCGAGTCCTCTTCAAAATGAGTGATCATACGCCCCAATCGGACCTCTGTAGCTTTGCGAAAGTTAGTTACAATGCAGCTGCGCCAAGAAGAAAAAAAAGGTAAGCGTTGACCAAGTCAACGATTACCAGGTCAACGTTGATGTGTCATTGCCAGATCAAGCCATGTGTCACCTTACCCGGTACAGACCGGGTAACATGCGAACCAGATAACACGCACGTTTAGCGCTCTGCGAGCCGTCCGATTTTTCCGATTTCCGCACTCCCGATGATTGAAGGTTGTGATCTCATCAAAATGCGTACCCGATTCCTATGATCAGAATCAGGTAGCTTATCCGTTGGATCACTTCAGCACACGCGTCCACCGTGATGGACGCCCCAGATTCTGCCACGTTGCCAGGTAATTAATTTAATCATTAATTTAATTATTAATTCAAATTTATTATTTTAAAATTTTGAAAAATAATTAAAAATTCGAAAAAGTTAATTAAAAATTTCGAAAAATAATTATTAATCCGAAAAAATAAAATTTAAATTCTGAAAAAAATAATTATTAATATAGAATAATTAATTAAAATTTTCGAAAATTAATTATTAAAATTCGGGAATTGAATAAAAAATTCGAAAAATGATTAAAAATTGGGAAAATTTAAAAAAAAAATCTGGAAAATTCACAAATTCTAGAAAATTCTAAAAATATTTCGAAGTATTTTACAAACTCAGGAAAGCATTGTTACACTCCAAGCGAGCTCTAAATGTCTCCGAGAACGCCGATAAATTCTATGAGTCATTAAAAACGGGCGAACTACTTTTCAAAGACTGTGAAACTCAGTCTTTAGGAGTGGAGGGCTTGCAATATGGCTAAAAATAGAACTAAATCGGGACCGTTCAAATCAGGCACGAATCTCAAAGCTCTCAGGGGTAAAACAGTAATTTCTACTACAAACGGGTCTGAAAATGGGAACTGGGTCTTTTCCAGGCCCAATAATCCCAAAACGAGTATGTCTTACTGGGTCAGGGTGACAGCCCATTATGAACAAATGTAGGATATTTAAAGAGTAATTCAAATTCATGATTATCTCTAAGAGACGGTTTAAACCAAATCTTTTATCATGAAACGATTTAAACTCTATTTCTTATCAAAAAATACCGAAAAGTAGAGATAAATGATTGTCTTGATACTGTTTCCAAAGGCGACTATAAATACCCCTCTACCCCCCACCATAAAAAAGGTAATCAGTACTTTCTCCAAAAAAGCTCTTTCATAATCTTCTTGATTACTGACTTGAGCGTCGGAGGGTTCGTCACCGGGAACAATCCCGGTGTTTTGAACTTTTTTGCAAGTCAGCAGCAGCGTCAAGAAACAGCTAACACCGGCAAGAAGTCAGCAGGTTTGCTTTTATTGTTTCAAGAAGAATCTATATATCATCTGTTTGCTCCCACACCAAAATTAGCAGCAACATGTTGTGTCAGATATATGCATAGGAAAATAGTGTCCTACATGACATGACTTCCAAATAATGGCGTCTTTACTTCATAGATCTTTTCTTTTGCTCCAGCTCGATCCCTATGATCACTGGGGCCTTTCTGTAAAAATGGAAATTCATGAAACTTTTTGTGCAAAGAAACCACATCTTCAGTTTTTCTTTTTTGTGAATGGGGAAGAATTTTAAGAAAGTCCTTTTAAACCTTTATTTTGCTCTAGTGATGGGTTTCTGCGTGTTGATTCAGGAGAATATGGGGACCATATACAAAATTTGGAACATTGTTTTTTTTTCAATAAATTTGGAACATTATTGTTCACTTACATTTGTTCAATTTTTCTGTTTGTGAGCTGGACATTATTTGTAAATTGAATTTTGGAATATTGGAGGGTTGAATCTCTCCCTCCCCCCTCATGTTTTTATCTGGAGGTAATTCATAAAGACCATAATCTTGGTATACAAAAGTAGGGTTTTTCTCTCACCTTTCTTTATTTTATTTACTTTTTTGTGACATACTTGGTCATGAGACCAACTGTATGCTTGTATATAAGTTGCAAGTTCTTGTAAAGACATTTTAAATCTTGGATAACATTAGGTTGGAATTTCTGATTCTCTCATCCTCCTTTATTCTGTTAATTTGATGTTTTAATCTACCTTTATCGATAAAGATAGCAATAACTCTTACTCCATTTTTGTAAAGTATTTGGTTTTTTTAATAAATGGCAGAGTGGTCAGGAGGCTTCCATCGTCGCAGAATTAGTGGAAGTAGAGGAGAATGATACACAAAAAATGCAAACAATTCGAGCACCTCCAATCATTTCAATTAACAAGTCTGCAGCATATGCACTCTATGAACTAACATACATAAGGGTACAGTCTGTCTCTTTTAATCATGCCCTAGTCCATATTATCTCTGATATCTAGGTAGGAGGATGGTTAAGTAAATATTTGTATCTAGATTTCATATATGTATATATGGATGAACATTGTTTCGTAGCTTGTGTCACATTTTGATATTAGCTGGCGCTCGTGTACACATAATTCACACTCAGAAGCAATATACTTGTCTGGAGTTATAGTAGGTATATGTCTTCTTAAAATATTTTCAGTCAACTTTAGCACTGTATGTTGTGTAGTCTTTTTGACATTTTCATTTTGAGGCGAGTGCAAGATTTTTACTACTCCACAATATTTTTTCTTCAGGACGTTTCCTATAAGCCAGAAGAGTTCGTGGTTAGAACTCACAAATGTGAACCAGATGCCAGTGAAAAAATTGTTAAAATCTGTGAAAGGTAGTAACTGTTTGTCATTGCGATGGGTACGCATTTTCTTTCTTTCTTTTTTCCATTGTTGAAATGGAACCTTTCATGACAATTGTAGTTAATATAATCTTGTTTGGATTTTATATTCTTTAGTGGATATTATTGGAGTTTTGCACATTTAATTTACTTAAAATCGTTGCAAAGAAATTTATTGGTTAAGGATACACATTCATTCGAAAATCAGTTCAACTGGATAGCATAGACCAACGTTTCCAGCCAAGATAATGATGATGATGGCCTATAGTAGTAGGTGATAATGGTACTACAGGTTTGCAACATTCCTCGAGTGAGATATTTCTAATGTGTGTTCTGTGTGTGTGCACGAGCGTGGTGTCCGAAAAGAATTTACATATTTGAATGACATGGGCATCGAACTTGTCGTCTTACAGATCCAAGCATTCCCTACCACAACAAACAAACAGACGTTCTTGATCCTTGTTGCAGATATTTATGTTGGCTTCTTTCTCCAATTGAAACGTTAAACCTGTCAATTACAATTGTAATTTTGATGATCCATTTTGCATTAGATTTTTATTGTGAGATACAATTGAGACTGTATTTAATTTACTTAGTAATTTCTCTAGACTCTACTGATTTATCACTTAGGCATTTCTAAAGTCACTTAAGTTGCATATCAACAAGTCATATATTTTTGCCTACGATAATTATGATGCCAGATCTTCCCTCACATTCCTTGAATGACATGATATTGATATACGTTCCTTTTAAAATTCTTTTATTTCTTTTATTTTTATTTTATATTTTTGTGAAAATGTATGTTTGAAGGCATATTTATGTAACTTGGGCGTAGTTTGCATGCACCCACTCACTTCACCTGGAACAAAACCAACCATATTTCCATCACTGTTGTAACTCCGTGCTCATTAGTATATCCTGGGTAAGTTGATAGACATAGAAGCTTTCGTGCTAGGATTTACTTAAATTTAATTTTAAAAGACGGTTTTTACCTTAGTTCAGTCTCTGATCCGTTCAGATCATGTAAACAATCTCACCCTCTCATGGAAGGTTGGATCTCATCTCATGTAGTTCTAATTTCTAACGAAGAAAATTATATTTCGAAGTGGCATAGTGAGGGTTAAGGTGTTCCATTTTGACAAACTACTTTGTTTTTATAGAGCGCATACATGAAGACACAATTATAATTAAAAGAGTCACCATTACAGACCGTGTTAATGGTTATAGACTTTAAACATACTAGTAAATACACGTGCAATGCACGTTCGAACATTTTTTTTTAATATTCTATTCACGTGCTGTGCACGCGAAAAAAATTGAAGGGATAATGAAAAGGAAAAAAGAAAAATTGTTATGGACCATTTCGGTAAATATTTTCGAAAGTGGACCAGTTTGGTAAATAATTTCGAAAGTGGATTAGTTTGGTAATTATTTGGGTTGAGGACAAAATACACTAAGACCTTCTTCCATTATAGTAGTCGAACAATTTTTTTTTATATTCTATTCACGTGCTGTGCACGCGAAAAAAATTAAAGGGATAATGAAAAGGAAAAAAGAAAAATTGTTATGGACCATTTCGGTAAATATTTTCGAAAGTGGACCAGTTTGGTAAATAATTTCGAAAGTGGATTAGTTTGGTAATTATTTGGGTTGAGGACAAAATACACTAAGACCTTCTCCCATTATAGTAGTAGAGATGAGTACCTACCATTTGTGCACTACAAGTGCTCCGCACTGGTTCCTAAGAAGTACAGGAGGAAAATAAGGATATCGTAGATCCCCTTGTAATGAACAGATGTGCCACAAAGGATTGAGGGGAGAAAACGATTCCTGTTGAGTTGTAGAAAAGCCTAAGAATTCTGATAAAAGCTTTAGCTCTGTTTTGAAAATTAATTCTTATTAGTCTTTAGTTTTATTTAAAAATAATAATATACTTTTACTTTAAATGAGTTGTTTTTTATTTTTAATTTTGTAGGTTGCGGGATGAAAATGGTCACATTATTGAGCATACTCAGGTTAGCCTTGATTCATGTATGTAGTGATTTACCCCTATTCGCATGTCTGAATATTATTTCGTGACTTGGTAATGTTGAAATCAATTTGGGAAACAGATGTTGGTTTATATCCGACTTCATGCTTTCTTACTCCAGACCTACATTCTCCTGCAAGGGCATTATTTCACCAGAGTGCAAGCTTACTTAGCCTTGTATGCAATTACATGTAATAATTGTAAGGTTTTGTCCAGTCTTTAAAGCATTAGCACATTGTAATGTTCGCCAATCTTATATCAGATGGTTGAACAAGACCAGTAGGGTTATCAACTGAAGTTTCTTGACCAAAATTAAGCTGTTCTGCTGTGAAGAAGAGCCATTTAGTATTCAAGGGAAATGATCGTGTTTATAATTCATTTTATATTTATTGACTGTTTAATTTTCAGCATGCATTAATTGAAGTGCATTTTAAAGTATTTACTAGGGCTTCTTGTGAATCCTTAAGAGAAAAGTGTCTTATTTTCCCTATTCAATTTTATTGGTAGGGATCACTATTTTGTTCATACTTATTCGCTTGGCCCTATCATATCTAGTTCATTCAAGAATGATATGCGGTTACAATATTAGTTGCATGTTCTTTTGTTTTAACCTGGTGATGTAAAGAACTGTTGGTTTTGGAGAACTTTAGTAGTTCTATTTGTTTAGCATGCCTTATAAAATACATATATGACCATTGTTTTTATGTATGAATATGGGTTTTCAGATGACTATAAGTGATACCTGAGAGCCATAATTGCAGGGTAGGAAATGCGAAAATCTAATCTAGTAGTCTTTAGAGGATGATCATATCCAAGAAAATCATAAAAAAGACATTTCCCTTGTTTTTTAGAACTGTTTTTAGTTGTATTGCTTTACTACTATTATATTTTTTAAAACTGTTAAGGCATTTTTTATAATTTTCAAGTAGTAAGATTGTTTCATACTGCCAACTTGACTGGGAGGTGCAAGAAGCCTGTTCTCTTGCCAATACTTTTTTTGGGTTGGGATTGGTGCGTAGTATGGATGGCTGATGTCAGGTTGACAATATTATATGTCCTATTAAATCCTTATACAGTTTTGTGCTACATTTCTGACAATATGTTGGACAAGACTGCTGATAATGTGATTATGTGATCTGTATGATGTACTCACAGCTTTGTTATCTGTCATCTTCACTGTAGCCTATTTGTTGTCCATGTGGGCCGCAACGTCGTGTTCCTTCCTCCTGTGGGAACTTTTGTAAGTGCTCTGAATACCTTTTGCTTTTAATTAATCTTTGATGCTACGTTTCTCTACCTTCTGAGAAAATTCTAACAAATGTTATAATATATGTAAATAGTTGATCAATTGATGAAGGGAAAGGCCAACACTGCACACTGTTTACGATTTCCAGGTGATTGGTATGGATTCCAAAATCTTTGTTTTTATCCTGTTTGTGTTTACAAGCATGCAAAAATTGTTTTAGTATTTTTCCAGGATATTGAATATAATTTTTGTAGGAAGTTGTCATCATAGCGTAGGTTAAGTTTCCTGGCGCATCAGTAATAATGGAGTATGGCTTTCAGAGAGTGTATAACGGTTTATCAGGGTTTTGTTGGGGAGAGATTAGGAGCGGAGTCATGTGACTGGATGAAGTCCAATTGTCTTTACACGAGGCATTTGAGACCAGTGTACGGGCATGAAGTGAAATTGGGATTAGATAAATTTACATGCTGATCATGAGCAGGGCTGGCCCTGAATTCACGGGGGTCCGAGGCGAAACCCCGAAATGGGGGCCCCATACATACAATATATATATATATATATATATATATATATATATATATATATATATGGAAAGCTTCGGTTGTGCACTACCTCTAGTGCACACGGCGTGTGCACTAGGCCTTCGGGCGTTCATATCGACGATCAGAGCCGTTCACATTGATCTACACATCTAAATTAGTCTAAATATGTAAAATCAAATCATTTGAAATTCATTTACCCATCCATTGAAGTGTTACAAAATTATATTGCTGAAAATCATTGTTTTTTATAGTCACATGATGGATGGGCAAATGAATTTCAAATAATTTGATTTTACATATTTAGACTAATTTAGATGTGTAGATCAATGTGAACGGTTCGGATCGTCGATATGAATGCCCGAAGGCCTAGTGCACACGCCGTGTGCACTAGAGGAGTACACAACCGAAACTTTCCCTATATATATATATATATATAGGGATTTCTTCCATTGCGAACGCAAATGTTGTGCAAACGCGTGCACACCACTTAACCCGTCATTGGCAATGACAGGTTAAGGCTTAAGGAAAAAATTTATATTTTGCCTTAACTCGTCATTGCCAATGACGGGTTAAGTGGTTTGCACAAACATTTGTGTTTGCAATGGAAAAACCTCATATATATATATATAAAATATTTAGACTTATATAGATGCGTAGATCAATGTGAACGGTTCTGATCGTCAATACGAAGGTGGGAAGGCCGAGTGCACACGGAGGGGTGGTGCACAATGAAAGATTTTCCTATATATATATATAATGAAGCCCTAATATATCAAATTTCAACTTAATTAAGCCCTAATCTATTTATTTGAAAGTTGAAACAATAGCTTGAGACTCGCAACAATAGAACAATACCATAATCTATTAATTTGAAACCCTAGCTTGAAAACTGCAATGATAAAACAATGCAACAATCAATCATACTGTAAAGTAAAATCGGGTCAGAAATAGCTAACAATTAGTGACAAGAGCAATTCAGTAACTCAGCAACTCAACAAGAGCAAGTGAGCAGCAACAAGAGCAACTCAGTAGTAAGAGCAACTCAACAAAAACAACCCACCTCACCCACAACACAACAACAACAAGAGATTTACATAGATTTAAGGTTTAGGAATTTGGGATTTAGAATTAGAGTTTAGGAATTTGAACTTGGCTTAGGACTTTAGGAGGAGATGGAGAAGGAAGTTGGAGATGGAGAATGAAGCTGGAGCTTGGAGACGGAGTCGGAGCTTTGGTTTGAAGTTTGGGGATTTAGATCAGGGTTTATGAATTGTGAGATAGTGAGAGTGAGATTTGGGGAGAAAGCAATGGGTTGGAGATGGACTGGATTTGGAGAATAAAGGATAGGGTATTGAAGTGGAGGGTCGGGTCTCGGGTGCGAGTGCGGGTTGGGTGGGGTGGGTGCAAATTGGATTTGGAGATGGATTTGTTTTCCCAAATTCAATTAGCAACTAGCCCAAATACAACAACAATCTATTTTTATCAAAGCACTAGCCCAAATTCAATCAACAACTAGCTTAAATCAGTAACTCAGTTGCAAGCCCAAGCCTAAGTAATTAAAAAATAATAAAGGCCCAAATAATTAAATTTGGGGGTCCCTGATAACAATTATACATAGTGTAATTTTATTTCACGCGCAAATACGTAACTACATGTATAAGGAAAAAAAATTGGGGGCCCCTAAAATTGCAAAAATTTGGGGGCCCGAGGCGGCCGCCTCTCCGGCCACACTAGGGGGCCGGCCTTGATCATGAGGGAGAATGAGTGGTGAATATTATTAAGGAGGAAAGGTTAGAGACAAATTAATGGGAGTGGTGGAAAAGTACAGATTTCATCATTCTTTAAAACTTCTTTGTTGATGCATTAATTATACAAGAACCGACGAGATGGAAAGGTTGTTTCTCAGTTGGCTTAAATTACATTGAGTTGGTTCCCCTTTCATGCATCCATTAAAAGCTTTGTTCTGTCATAACTTGATGCATTTACCAAAATTTTCTAGGTCCGTTAATTCTTTTAATGCTAGTGCGCTACCCAAATGTTGTTTGGTGTTCCGTACCATTTATTATTCAAGCTATTTTTTGTTTCAAAAGCATTTTTATTCTCCTTTTTTTTTAATCAAAGGATAGAATCCTAAGGATTTCTAGCCAGATACTATTAAAACCAGAAATAAGTTCATACAACCCACTAAATCACATTCTGGAGCAGAATGTAGCATGAAGCCACATTAGACAAAATAGCAACTAGACAGGATAGACAGTACCAACACATATAGAGATAACAGAGTATCAAACAAGAAACAACATCTAGAAAAATAATTTAAGGATCTAAGACAATAAGAGGATTCCCATCTTTAGTGATTTCATTCCTATCATAAGCAGCATGAAGAGAAGTCACGAGCAGAATTTCTGAGATATACTTCTGTTGATGAGGGGTCAGAGGAAATATACTCCATAGTGGAAGAAATAGGATCAACAACATCAGCAGAATCACTAGCATTAGCAGAGACAACAACATTTACTTCAAAGTTATCAGCAGCATCTTCACCAAAATTAGCAACCTCACCACCTTCAGCATCTTCACCACCATCAGAGATATTAATAATGTCATCTTAAGGAGAAAAAAAGTGGAGCAACATTCTGAGAAGCCAGCATGATTGTTGGCAGGAACTGGTAAAGAAATAATAAATCGTTGAATAGCAAAATTAATATTATTAAAGTCCACTTTAATCTTTTTGTTAACCGGGAGGATATCAGACCAAGAGCATGCAAAGAAATACATTGATTCAAGCATAGAAGAAATATCAGAGGATTTCGAAATCCTTTGATTTCTTTCCTTCCAAATTACCCAGACCAAAACCATCATAATAATATCCCATTGCATTCTTAACTTAGGCTTAATTCTTTTCTTCCTCCATAAAGACCACCAAGATTTAACAGAGGAGGGAAAGCCTTTAATATTCCATGCCTTTTTCAATAAAATCCAAAGTTGTCTCACAAAACTGCATTTAATAAACAAATGAGAATAAAATTCATTACTAGTAGAACAAAGAACACGCTTTTGATCCATGTCTAAATTTCTCTAATTAAGATTATCCATCGTAAGAAGCTTATTATGATTAGTAAGCCAAACAAGAATTCTAACCTTCAAATGAGCAATATTTAGCCAAATAATCTTGAAAATGCCACCAGCATTAAGAAACTTATATAAAGATTTAACAGAGAAAGTACCATTTTTAGTCCATCTCCATCTCCATCTAAATTCATTTCTCACTTTCCAGTCATAATTACTAAGAAGATGAAGCTCATTTAATTCATGAGTTTGAGAAAGAGATAAACCCCTTCTAAATCCAATATTCCAAACTTTACCAAAATTGTTAGTATGGTAAAGTGAAAAAATAGGATAAGAAGTAGCAAGAGAACATTCACCAATCCAAATATCTGTCCAAAATTTGACAATTTTACCATCACCACAAATTTTCAGAATACCATATTTAAAAGGATCAACAACTTTCCACATCCCTTTCCAAAAAGGAGACAAAGAAGGAGGTTTACTATTGAAATCCCAAATGTTTCTTCTACGAAAATATTTTTTTATTAATAATTCTAATCCAAGAAAGGTTATCATTAGTAATGCTTTTCCATAAACATTTACCTAATAAAGCCAAATTTTGATTTCTTAAATTATTAACTCCTAATCCACCCTCCTCCTTATCTTTACAAACTCTATTCCAATTTAGAAGGGTTATCAGAATTAGCAGAACTACCAATCCAGAGAAATTTTCTTCTAATTTGATCAATTCTCTTAAACACCCAAACAGGAAGATAAATGTAAGACATAAGATATAAAGGAATACTAGATAAGACAGAATTAATAAGAGTTAATCTACCTCCTCTAGAAAGAGATCTCAACCCAAGAATTCAGTCTTTTTTCAATTTTCTAAATAATTCGATTCCATCATATTTATGTAGGCATCCAATTCTGAGAGGAATGCCATGGTAAGATAAAGGAAATGAACCTTGTTAAAGTAGTCTTAGTATTAGTTCCACATCTAAAATAAACTTAGATTACCTTTTGTACTCTCCTATGTATAGGAGGTAATGTATTCAGTTATGAGGTATCCAATAAAGTATTCTTTTCTTTCTATACTATACAATCAACACGGTATCAGAGCCAGAAAAGTTTACACAATTTTTGCACGAAAAATTAGGGTTTTGTTCTCTCTCTAAGAAAAAAGAAAAAAACCCAGAAAAAACAGAAAAAGCCAAAAAAATGCCTTGTGCTGCGCACTGTTCTGTAATATGTTCCAATTTTTGATGCCCTCTTCACTTATCCTCCTCACCCGTTCTCTCCTTCAGATCTAATCTAGATTTGCTCCAATGACGACCCCCGATAATTCAACAGTGACTTCTCCTCTGGCGCCTTCCTCTTCTTAACTGATGAACGATTCCCCTTCTCTCTTGAAGGCCGAACACATGACCACTGAGAATCTTTCCGGTCACAACAACTTTATGATATGATCCCGTCTGTCATGCGTTTCCTTAAAGGGCGCGATATGTATCATCACCTCACTAACCCAGCTCCTCTGCCTACAGACCCCATATCAAAGTATGGGATCACGATGATAACTTGATTGTCAATATGATGACCAATTGTATGGACCGAGACATCTACACCTCCATCATTCCTCCACACAGCCAAAGAAATATGGGATACCCTTCATAATATGTACTCCTCTTCCAATGACATGTAGCACCTGTATGATATCTTTCGTGATGCCATCGAGACCAAGCAAGGTGACGACATTCATGCCTATCTATCCCGCTTCAATCAGTTCTTAGAAGAATGGAAGATCTATCACCCATACTCCGCCGATTTCGCTATCCAGCAACAACGTGAGCCGTGAGGTTTTTCTGGGCGGTCCTGCCTTGGGCAATATTCGTCCATATCTTGAAGGTGTTCCCTATCATATCCTCACCACCAATTCCGGTCCCTCTCTACGTGATCTCCATGTTCAACTACCACGAGTACCCCCTCCTGCTCTTCTTGAAACCCAACACCATCTGCACTTGCCTCTGGCCATGGCCATGGTTTTTCCGATACCTCACATCAGCTTCCTTTCTCCTCAGGGATCATGGTCTTTATTCTACACGAGGCCGTAGTGATCGTGGTCGTAGCCATGGTGACAATCATCGCAACACTAAGTATTGTACTTATTGTCAGGGCCGGTCTCATGAGTATGCGACATGTTGGAAATGCATTGGTCGTCCTCCTGCTGCTCATCAGTCCTCCACTATGGAATCTTCTTCTTCCACTACTACTCCTATAGATGTGCCAACCTCCTCCTAGTATACCCTCTCTGTTGAAGAGTATCAGGCATTCCGCAATTTGCTGTCTCCTTGTAATTATGTTCACTCAGGTACTGCTTGTCATATTTTTTTACATCAATGGATTATTGATTCAGGTGCTTCTGAACATGTCTCCTTTACCGCATTCTTCCTTTTTTTTGCTTTTCAATTATCATGTGCGTATTGCTGATGGATCTCCTGTTCCTATTGAAGGGAAGGGTGATATCTCCCTTTCTCCAGATCTCTCTCTCTTACATCTGTTTTGCGTGTTCCTACATTTCCTAATAACCTGTTATCAGTTCCTAAAATTTCTAAGGATTTAAACTATTTAGTAACATTTTTCCCTTCTCACTGTGTGTTTCAGGATATTACAACGAGGAAGGTATTGGCACCGGTCATAAACAACAAGGGTTATACATCTTGGATTCTCCAGTCTTGGCTTTTCACCCTTCTACTGATCCTGCATTATGGCACCGGCGACTGGGGCATTTCTCTCTTCCTCCTCTCAAGCATTTAGTTTTTGGTTGTGAGTCTTCCTTTTAGTGATCATGTGAGTCTTGTGAGTTAGGTAAACATCATCGAATTCCCTACCCAGGACGCGTCAATAAACGTAGTGAACATTTATTTGATTTAGTGCATTCTGATATTTGGGGGCCTATTGGTTTTCCCACGTTTAATAAATATCGTTATTTTGATACATTTATTGATGATTTCTCTCGCATGACATGGTTGTTTCTTTTAAAAGATCGTTTTGAAGTGTTTCAAGTTTTTCAAGATTTTTTCTTTGAGATAAAAACACAATTTTACACTATAAAATTTTACGTTATGATAATGCTAAAAAATATGTGAGTTCTTATTTTCAAAAATTCTTTTCTCAGCATGTAATTATGCACCAAATCTCTTGCGCATATACTCCTCAACAAAATGGAGTGACCGAATGCAAAAATCAACATTTACTTAGTACTGCTCGCTCTTTGATGTTTGAAATGAGTCCCTAAGTTTTATTGGAGTTTTGTGGTTCTCATTGCTTGTTTTCTTATTAACCATATGCCTACTCTCCTTCAAAATCAATTACCTTTCCAACTGGTATTTTCATTTAAAGATCCATTTTCCCTACCACCTCGTGTGTTTTGGTTGCACTTGTTTTGTTCAAAATCTCTAACCGGGCACTGATAAACTTGACTCGCATGCTACAAAATGTGTTTTTTTATATTCGCGCTTTTCGAAAGGTTATCTTTGCTATTGTCCTTCACGCAAGAATATGTTTACCTCGACTGATGTTTCATTTTTTGAACAAACATTTTTTTGAACAATCTTCTTCTCTAATTCCCGATTTACCAAGGGGGGTTGTTGTGAGTCTTGATTTTCCACCACCACCACCACTTTCACCATCACCACCATCGCCATTAACATCGCCATCGGCACCACCACCGCCTCTGCCGCGTCAGGTTTATGTTAGAAGATGTCAGACTTGTTTTGGCTCGACAATCCAAGATGTATCCTCTGTTGTTTAACTAGTGCCAACCACCTCTATCAGTAATATTCCTAACCCAGATGATTTGCCTATTGCTCAGTGTATGGCTAAGCGTTCTTGTGCTCATTATCCTATTGCCCAGCTTGTTTATTCGTCTAAACTGAATAGATCTTTCAAGCCTTTACCTGTTCCTTGGATTCCATCTCTATTCCTAAAACTGTTCAGGAAGCTCTCAAGCATCCTGATTGGACAACAACCATGAACGAGGAAATGCACGCTCTTTAGCAGAATGGTACTTGGCAGTTGGTTTGTCTTCCTGTCGGAGCTAAGACAGTTGGTTGTAAGTGGGTATTCACAGTTAAACGCAATCCTGATGACACAGTTGAACGACTCAAAGCTCGTCTTGTTGCCAAAGGCTATACTGAGGAATTTGGGGTCGACTATGCCGAGACTTTTTCTTCTGTTGCAAAACTCACATATGTTCGTGTTCTTATCTCTCTTGCATCCAATTGTTCTTGGTCGATTCATCAGCTAGATGCCAAGAATGCCTTTCTGCATGGTGACTTGCAAGAAGTGGTGTATATGCAGCCACCTCCTGGTTTTGAGCGACAGGGGGTGACTCTTGTGTGTTTGCTAAAAAGTCTTTTTATGGCCTTAAACAGTCTCCTCGAGCTTGGTTTGAAAAGTTCGGCAGAGCTATGTGCTCTTATGGGTTCTCACGAAGTAAGGCAGATCATTCTCTCTTCACAAAGAAAGGAAGTAAAGGCATTATTATTTTGTTAGTCTATGTTGATGATATCATTATCATAGACAGTGATTCGCCAGGTATTGTAGACATCAAGCAGTGGTTAGCTCAAACCTTTCAGACAAAGGATCATGGTTCGCTTCAATATTTCCTTGGCATTGAGGTTGCATGCACAAAAGATATCTTTCTCAAAGAAAGTATGTCTTTGATATTCTTACTGAGGAATGCTGGGATGTCGCCCCAGTGACACCTATGGATCCCAATATTAAGCTGTCCTCATTCTCCAATGATACATTGTTCTCTGATCTAGGACGATATCGCTGGTTGGTTGGCAAACTCATATATCTCTCAGTGATTAGACAAAGATATTGTCGTTACAGTTAGTCAAGTCAGCCAGTTTATGCATGCACCAATTATCACTCATTGGGAAGCAGTGGTTCACATCCTTCGCTACCTTAAGAAAGCCCGGGGCAAGGGCTTCTCTTTTGGCCTGGAGATTCTCTTTCTTTATGAGGATATTCTGATGCTGACTGAGCAGGATCGGTTGATGATCGGTGCTCGACTAGTGGGTATTTTGTATTCTTTAGAGGAAATCTTGTATCTTAGAAAAGTAAGAAACAACTTGTGGTGGCCAAATCAAGTGCACAGTCAGAATACCGAGCAATTGGGCACTTTGTTTATGAAGTTTTATGGCTCAAATCTCTTCTTCGTGACTTGGCTGTCCCAATTCTATCTCCAGTTCCTCTCTACTGTGATAACAAAGCTGCTATGTATATTTCTGAAAATCCGGTGTTTCATGAGCGCACAAAACATATCAAAGTTGATTGTCACTTCGTTCGAGATCTAGGAAGCACAGACTCTTTACGGAGGCTTTTGCACCCGAGTCGGACTCAGGTGCAGTGGGGGTGTGGCGGGACACACACGAGGTGCGGCGGGGTGTGTCCCATTATTTTATTTTAAAAAATTTAATGGATGCGGCTAGGGTGCGGTGCGGGTTTGGGCCTTCGCTATTAAAAAAATAAAAAAAATCCCTAAATCCCAATCTTTTTCTCTCTATCTGATGCTTCCTGTTGTGATTGTATGACTGCACAAAAGTCCGTACAACCTTAATTAATCATTTTTGCTTCCTTTTTTTTGCTTGTTTGTTTGCTTGTTTGCTGTGATTGTATGAACTCAAATATACATAATAATATAATATGCTTACTTGTTGTGATTGTATGAACTCAAATATACATAATATGTTTGCTTGTTGTGATTGTATGAACTGAAATCTCTTGGTTAATGTATGATTATTAACAATGATTTTGGTTTTTTATACAAAAATATAAATATAAATATTAATATATAATATATAAAATAATTATTTAAATATTGGCTGAATCCTAGCCGCACACGCATCTTACTGTTTTTTGAAATTGCCGCATCCCCGCACCCGCATCTCCCACACCCGCATCCCTGCACCCGCATCCCTGCACCCGAATCGGTGCTTCCTAGTTCGAGATGAGTGGGAGAAGAAGGTTATTTCATTTTTATATGTCTCATCCGGTGAACAACTTGCTGATATCCTAACTAACGCTCTACCTCATAAGTTTTTTCAAACTTTCTTGAGCAAGTTTGGCTTCGACAATATATACGCACCAGCGTAAGGGGGAGTGTTAAAGTAGTCTTAGTATTAGTCTCACATCTAAAATAAACGTAGATTGCCTTTTGTACTCTCAGATATATATATATATATATATATATATATATATATATATATATGAGGTATCCAATAAAGCACTGTTTTAAATTTCCTCCGATACGGCCGAAATTTCCGCCGAAATTTCGTTTCGGCTAGCTTGCCGATACGAAATCACATATTTTATACTCTACATCGTTTTGGACCGAAATGTATAGATTTCAGCCGAAATTACCGAAATATTAGCCGAAATAGACACATGTTATTGTGAATATATTTAAAAATTTTGTTTTACTTTTTGCATATATGTCTTTCGATATAGGACCCTAAGCTAAAATAATGTTAGGATTTCGTATCGCTATTATTTGTGTATATAACTCAAGTAAGTTTATTAACTAATACATTTTTCCTAATCAATGCAAATTCAATTTAATTATATACTTATACATTCTCTTCTATATTATTGTTAAATTATGCAAAGATTTACCATAATTGATTCATGTTATTTGTTACATTATGCAATATTTTATATGATAAATGACATGTAGGACATATAATATATTATTTAGTAACAAAAAATATATATTTATTGAGTATAGGAAATGAACATCCAATATGATCACATTTCCCCGAGATCTCCTCCGATATCTCCGATCCGAGACGAAACACCCCTTGCCGAGACGAGTCCGAAATCCGAGATTTAAAACCATGCAATAAAGTATCCTTTTTTTTCTATACTATACAATCAACAAACCTCTAGGGCAATTAAAAAAGCATAAGTTTCATGTTGTCTATCATCATCACCACCCAACCAAATAGTAGAGGATTTAGAAAATTTAATTTTCATACCTGAAATACTCTCAAAACAATAAAGAATCAATTTTAAGATTTCTAAGTTTGATACCATCACAAGAAGAGAAAAGAATAGTATCATCAACATATTGAAGGTTAAGAATGCCTTTAAATGAAGGAAAGCCACCAAGACCTTCAATAAGACCATTATCCCAAGCTAGAGATAACATTATTTTGAAAACATCAGCAACTGAAACGAATAATAAAGGTGAAATAGGATCACCTTGTCTAAGTCCTCTTTTTCATTTAAATTTCTTACCCTCTACATTATTCACAATAATAAAAAGAGGTACCTGAATAAAGACTATAAAAATCCAAGTAATCCATTTGTCACTAATGCCTCTAGCTTTGATAATTAGTTTGAGAAAAGACCAATTCACTATATCATAAGCTTTTTCAAAGTCCAGTTTAAGAAGGAATCTTTAGAATTTTCTTAATGAATATAATGAATAACCTATGGCAGCAACTACACTATCAAGAATGAATATATCTTTGAAGATCCTGATTGAGTAATATCAACCAGATCACTAATAACAGATGCCAGTTTGTTGGCAAGAAGTTTCATCAAAATCTTTAAAATAACATTCAGTAAACTAATGGGTCTAAACTGAGACACCCTATTAGCACCAGCCATCCTTGGAATTAAAATAATGTGAGCATAATTAAATCTATTAAAATCCAAAGAATGATTGTATAATTCTTCAAAGATGCCCCATAATATCCTCTTTCAATTCTTCCCAAAAAGTTTTATAAAAAAATGTAGGCATGCCAGGACTAGGAGCAGAGTCATTAGGAAGGTCCTAAATGGCTTTCAGAACCTCTTCTTTTGAGAAGGGTAAGTCAAGACAACGTCCTTAATGGCTTTCAGAACCTCTTCTTCTGAGAAGGGTAAGTCAAGACAACGTCCTTAATGGCTTTCAGAACCTCTTCTTCTCAGATGGGTAAGTCAAGACAAGATAAATCAATATTAGAGCCAGGAGAATAGAGATTATTCCAATCCACATTAAGAGAAGTATCACCACGACAACCCAATAAATTTTTATAGAAATTATAAAATTTAGAATGGATAATAGAAATCTCAGAAAAAACACCATTATTAGTATGAATGGAAGTAATAGTATTACATCTTCTCCTATGAGAAGCATAATTGTGGAAAAGACGAAAAGTTTAGTATTACCATCACCTAAAGAAAGCCACTGACTTTAGCTCGACTTTAGCTCTCTGACACCATTTAATCTTTTCCATGTTCAAAATGTGTAAATATTATATTTTAAGTTCTATTCTTCTAATTCTATTGGGGATAGAAAGAGAAGATTCTTCAAGATCATCCAGAAAGTCAATCTCATTTTTCAAACAATTTTTTCTAGAAATAAGATTACCAAAACAGTCTTTTTTCCAAATCTTACAACCATTTTTAACACATTTAACCTTAGCTAGGAATCTCTTAAGCCCAGGACCAGGATGATCATTAACATAATGAGTACAATTAGTAATCATCTTAGAGAAAGGAATATCATCTAACCAAAACTTTTCAAATTTGAAGTTTTAAAAAATTTGGAGTAGAAGAATTAGAAGACAAAATAATTGGAACATGATCAGAAATGATGTTAGAACATGATTTTACAATAGAAAATGGAAAAGAGTTGTTCCATTCTTGCGAAACAAGGAATCTATATAGTCTAGCAAAACTTGGACATATTCTTTTATTCGACCAAGTAAATTTCCTGCCAGATAAAGGTTAATCAACAAGATCTAACTCTCTAATACAATTATTGAAATTATCAACATCTTTATTGCAGAAGAATAACTCTTTTTTCTGATAGGAATCTAATAGAGTTAAAATCTCCACAAAAAACAACCCATCCCTGAAGAAGATGCTTCCAATCGATATTTTTTTTTCCAAAATTCATCTTTAAATTCAGAAACACAAGGACCATATACTGAAATGAAGAGAAGATTCAAGAGAACAATTGTATACTGTACATTCTAGTTGCACAACAAGAAAAAGTTTCTTTTTAATCACATTCAAGCATTTGAATAAATTGTCATTAAAACAAATAAGCATACCACCAGATGAACCACAGGAATCAAGAGCAATCCATTTAGAGATAATAGAGCCACCTAAAGATCTTAACAGAATCGGAGAAGAGGTAGAAATTTTAGACTCCTGAATAGCAATAATATCACAATGAGAAGAATTAATGATATCAAAGACTACCATTTTTTTATCATTATCCCCTAATCCTCTAATATTCCAAGAGAGACTATTCATTTAAAAACAGTTTGAAACCCCTCTATATTTCTCTAAATCATTCAAATTATTAAACAAATTTAAGAAAAAGCCTTTAAGCCAACCATCTTAGGAAATTTAAGTAAATCAGAATCATCAAAGCTATCAAAATGATATAAAAAAATAGAGCCAAGAAGATTACCTTCAGGAAGAGATTTCATCAAAGGAGCATGAATTTCAAGGTTTCTAACTTCAGCAATCAGGGCAACTTTCTCAAAAATGGGTTGATTAGAGTCTCCTTTGTTCTCCACTCTTAAACTCCTTCAAAGAGGACCAGAAGAATAGTCCCTCCTACCCATTTTTCTGCTGTAAACTTGTGTAGTAGAACACTGCCCAATATCTGGCACAAAGCATGGAGTAGCGAAAGCATTGACAGGGATTGAAAGGATAAACTTCCTCAGATTCAGGATAGCATATGGAAAGAAGAACATAGGAGTATTCAAGAGGATCATTGTTCTCATCAATGAAAAAACCACCATCCTTCTGGACATCATTAATGAAAGCATTAACCATGTGAAGATCTTCAGGTTCATGTGTAGGAATGATAGCCAAATCCAAACGAGAATCCAACTGGACGGAGACCTTAGAGAGTGAACAAGATTGAAAATATTGTCCAAGCCATGTGAAGCAAAAAAAATCATGAGATTCGTGGCATCACCATCAAAAGAAAGACATTTAATCAAATCTTTCCAATGCACCCCTTGAGAGAATTGTTTTCCCAATATAAGTAGATTTCTCAATCCGACTTCCTTAAACTCCGTAGCAAAAAAATCAGTTGCTTCAGGAATAGAAATTATCTCACCACCATCCACCTCTGAAACAGAAACAATCTCACCACCAACCACCGCAGGGACAAAATGCTTGACTTCCATTCACAGACAGAATATTGTCAAATAGAATTTCACCTTGTTCAGGGATAGGAAGAGAAAATATATTCTGTTTAAGATGAGAAACATAGCCTTTGTCCTGAACAGGAGAATTGCTAGTTTTACCAGAGTAATGAGTATTATGAAAATTGGAAACAAAGGAAGGGCCAGAAACAGAGGGCTTTCCCCAATTATCCCACTCGACACTAGGGTTCACAGATTGAATATGAGCAATGGAAAGGGATTGTTGATCAAGAGACAGAGATAAATCAGGGTAAGAAACAAAAATAGTGAAGGCCCGAGAACCAACCCACAGAGTATATTCCTTGATCAGAGGCAAAGAAGAACATCTAAGAAAATCAGCAATAATTTCTAAGTGACCATTACTCATTATCTTCTTAGAAGAGAAACTAACAAAATCACCTATGCATTTAAAGATAAGACTAAACGAAGAAAAAGAGTCGCAATAAGGAGCGACACCAGATAAGATACACTTGGTTTTAGAAAGGCAAGAGATCTCTTACTAATACTAAACTGAGGCCAGTTCCTAAACTTAAAGACAAACTTACCAAAACGAAGTTCCCGACCTTTAAGATTCTCAAGACATTGAACATTTGGATATTTACAAACAAAATCACCATTGGGTAACATCCAAAGACCCCAATCCCAACCAGGCATCTGAAATCTAGAATCAAGGAAATTAACAAGATCAAGAGCAGTTAATGAACCAGACAAAACTGAGATAAACCCTTCCGTATTCAATTGTAAACAACCATCTCTCGTTTCTTGAGTGAAATCACAATAGACAGTGGAATTCGAAAAAGAGACATTAGAGTAGAGATTACCGGAGTTATGAAGGGGTGGGAAGACATACGTAGATTGAAGATGAATAGACGAAGGATGAGAGCCAAGAACACCCAGAGAACCTCCTGAAGTAGCATCAGAAGAGCCACCAACCTCAAGAACACCCTCTGAAGAACCACCAACCACCAAAGAACTCTCACCAACTCTATTTTCCCACTATCTGACTGATTTAGAAGTAGTATTTGATACCCTATTATTAAGATTCATAACAGCTACCGACCCTGGATTAGTTTCCACCTTCTTGGGTATTCAAACCATATTTAAAGAAGATCTGCCATGAAATCGTCCCCCCCTCCCAAAAGACCGATTACCATTCCCAAATCTTTCGCCGCCCCTACCACCACCAAAGTTACGAGACGAACAAACATTTTGATGATAGTCCTTACCACCACAAACCCTACAAACCAACATGTTTCTATAGTCTTTTTTGAAATGACCCTTTTCCAACCACCGAAAACAAACTAGATTAGGATCAGAAGAAGAGAAGGAAGGCGTAGTAAGGGCTGCTAAAAATTTTTCAGGGAAAAGAACTCGGTTTTCTGGAAACCTCTTGGAATTATATTGTTTTTGATTTTTGAAAAAGAATCTTTGACAAGGTCTTTTTTGAGAACCTCCACCCACTTGATCGGGTTCCTTTCGCAAAGTTGCTTCTCCGAATTCGAAGCGCTCACATTGGAAAACGAAGAGTTCGCCTTGAAGTAGCAGAAAACGAAAGGCCAAGATCAAAAGATGGATTAGTGAGCAGAAGAGGGAAAAGAACGAGGGGTTGGTAGAGAAAAATTATTAAAAGCAGGAGGATTAGGAGCGTTAATACAAGAATACTGAACAACTTCTTGATCAGAAGGATTATGAGCGTTTACACAAAAATTAAGAACAACATCTTGGTAATCAAGGGATTGAAGAGGAGAAAAAGAATTACTCAAAACAGGGTGCTGTTCCCCATGAACATTATGAAGAACTTTTAACAAAAAGAGAGGGATTAGAAGATGGAATTAAAGAAGAGGAGGAAAAAGAAGAGAACATCTGTTGAAGATCTTTGAAAGATCTCCTGGCTTTCAAAAAACTCAACTAATTATCAATTTTGTTGAAAACTACAAACATTCATAGCCAATATGATCAGTTAAAAGCTCAATCTAAATCATATAAGAATCTCACCAGAGAAAATATCAGATTCAGGAGATCAATTATTTATTTTCTCCTCTTGATTGTTGTAGATCTTAATTATAAGTTGCATGTCTTCCGAATTCTTGTACAAGATATTAAAGATATTATCCTACCATCTTGAGGACATGTTGTAATTCATGCATGTCTTCAAGCATCTTTTTTATCTTCAAAAGCAAATCTTTGTCTTACATACATTCTTTATCCTGCATGTTTGAGTGACACTCTACTATACTAGTTTGCTTTAGTTCGTTTTCCAATATCCCACACTATCGAGGAGAGGCTAACCACATTTATTTGTTTTATACATAAGCTTCCATGTTTTGGCTGAATAGAGGCTATTGACCTTACTGTATTTTGTACATAAGGTTGCATATTTTTATTACTGGAAAGCAAGCACTTGACAAATCTGTCCATCCATTCACTAATCAATCATAAACTTACTTTTTCTAAGCTTGCTCATGTCAGTTATTCAACATGGGACTATAGTTCTTTGTGTATGTGTCATTGTTCTTCTCCCTCCTTCCTTTCTTTCTCTCATGCGATGGGAGTGGAAGGTTGGAGTTGAATGTAATTGGCCTTTAAGTTTATAATAATGGAATAATGGCCATACATTTACTTACCTCTTTGATTTTCTTGCATATGTATCAAGCATTATCTTTATAAGAAAATCATTAAATTATACATATTCTGTGTCCTGCAAGCATGACATGCTAGTTGCTTTAGTTCATTTTCAATATCCCACATTGTTCGAGGAGAGGATAACAAAATTAGTTAATTTATTTCTTTGTAATAAGGTTTCATGTTTTTGGTCGAACAGAGGCTAACATCATTTTTGAAATTCTTTTTTGTACTTAAGGTTCCATGTTTTTGGTATTGGAAAACGATCACTCGGTTTTAGTGTCCGAATTACAGTGAGAAAAGGCTCCTCTATTTCGGTAGGTTTGCTTATATTCATATGAATGTACTTTTGCAGTCATTGATTTTGTTAGTTTAACTGAGTTTTCCATATCTTCAGAATTTGGTTATCTTGAATTATAGTTTTACATTTACATTTTTTTATTTTTTGATAAAAACATTTACATTTTTATTATTATGTTAATGTTATTCTTTGTATGTGGTGGTTGTCATTCTCTTTCTCATTTTGCCACAGATAATAGAGAAGTACCATACTGTCAATGTCATACATATAATATAATAATGTTATATAAATGGCCTGTTAGAAAATGGACAAGGATAAGCTTATATGGTTTCACTCTGTATTCATGGACCATTAGGACAACCACATCTAGTATAAGGTTTGAATTATATTGGTTATATTTTTAGCATATTGCAATCACAATGGAAAGGGATGCGGGTATTTTTGCGACAACAAGATTCCAAGATGAATGTAAGAGGATCAGAAGAAAGAAATGTATATCACTTACATTCAAGTTGAATATACCTGTTGTGAACTCTGAAAAAATTGTGATGTGCCCTACAAAATTTGGTTTTTTATCCTCTAATGGATATGACGAATTGTTTTTGTTTGAGAAGATGTATATAATTCAAAGTTAAGTCATAAAACTTCCTCAAATTCAATCGGGAAGGGGTAGTTGAAATGGACTTCGGTCTTATCTATTAAGACAACCTATATATTTATGTATTGGGGTTGCTAATTTATGGAATACTAGATTTGCCCGTGGGCACGTGCCTACGGCACGTCTTCGGAACGATGCAAAACAAGAAAAAATATGTAAATAGTCAAACAATAATTATGTAGCTCCAGTTTGAATGGTATGACAATAATTAGTTATAAATAAAAGTCTGTTGAAAAATAATTATAAATGGGGATATAAAATCTAACTTCTTAGAACTTTAAGTGTGGAAAATAATGAAATTTAATTGTTGAAGAGATATTTGCTATTAAAAATTCTGAAATTTTACAAAACCGAAATCTGAAAAAGTAAAGAGAGAATGGGAGAGAGAGATAGAGAGAGAGAGAGAGAGAAAGAGAGAAATATGAAAAAGTAAAGAAAGAAGAGAGAGATAGTAATAAAGTAATGAGTTTTTTAGGGGGGAAAATTTGGTTTTGGGGTTTGAAATTTTGGAGGAAAAATGTGTTTTGTGAGATTTGATATGGGCTTTTGATTTTGGGGGGATTGATTGTGAGCCACTTAATAGCTTTCTTTGTAATTTATTATGTAGATTATTTTAAATTTTTTATAAATTTTTTATTTTTTTGAATTTTTTGAATTATTTTTAAAGTTTTAAATTTTTTATTAGTTTTTAAATTTTTTTTAAAATTATTATTTTAAAAATTTTTTGAATAGAAGAGAGAGAGAGAAAGAGATAAAGAGAGAGAAATAATTAAATAAATAAAGGAGTTGTTTTGGGTGGGAGATTTGAATTTGAGTTTTGGGGGAAAACTTTTTTTGGGGGGGGGGGGAATATGTTTTGTGAGGTTAGATCTGGGCCTTTGATTTTGGGGAAATTTAAGGAGAGCCACTTGATAGCTTTCATTGTGTTTTATTATATAGATTATTTTAAATTTTTTATAAGTTTTTGATTTATTTGAAATATTTTTAAAGTTTTCAATTTTTTATTAGTTTTTTAATTTTTTTAATTTTTTTAATAGAAGAGAGAGAGAGAGAAAGAGAGAAAGAGAGAGAAATAATTAAATAAATAAATGAGTTGTTTTGGGTGGGGGATTTGAATTTGAGTTTTGGGGAGAAAATATGTTTTTTGAGGTTAGATCTGGGCCTTTGATTTTGGGAGAATTTAAGGAGAGCCACTTGATAGCTTTCTTTGTGTTTTATTATATAGACTATGTTTGCTCGTTGACACGTGCCTACGGCACGTCTTCTGAACGGTGCACATTGTTTGATCATATAAAATAGTTTTGGAGGTCCAGCAAATTAATTGAAGTAGCAAATATATTATATGAGAAACTTTTGGGGGTCCAGCAAAAAACATATTATATGATTTTTTTTATTTTTTTGAATTATTTTTAAAGTTTTTTAAATTTTAAATTTTTTTAGTTTTTAAATTTTTAATATTTTAAAAATTTTTAAAATTTTTATTTTCATTATTTTTTGAATAGAAGAGGGAGGGAAAGAGAGAGAAAAAATTTAAATAAATATAGGAGTTGTTTTGGATGGGGGATTTGAATTTGAGTTTTGGGGAGAAACTTTTGGGGAGGAAAATATGTTTTGTGAGGTTAGATATGGACCTTTGATTTTTGAGGGAATTGAAGGAGAGCCACTTGATAGCTTTCTTTGTGTTTTATTATATAGATATGTTAGGATATTCCAATTAATCATACTAGATAGGGATGTCTAGACTATTTCTACACTACAATCTGAAACTATTAGAGATGCAGCTGTAATAGTTTTTTCATATTCCGGGTAAAGTTGTGCTTATCTATGCTACCTATATAAGAGATCAATCCAATTAATGAGATAAGAAAATAACAAATATACCTCTTCTATGGTATCAGAGCTAGGGTCCTAACCTTAGTCCGCCGTCGTCGTCAACTGTCACATGCGGCCTCACCGTGGGACACAGTCGCTGCTTCCGTCGTCGCTGCAGTTGCCAGGTACAACCGAAACCCTAGCCTAATATTCTTCTTCCTCCCGCTGCTGCTCCTACACAAAACCCATCAACCCAACCCTCTCCTCCTTGCTAGATCAAACCCCCAAAATCCCGACCCTCTCCTCCTTGGAGATTCGACATCGCCTCCGCCAAAAGCACTCCCTCCCCCACCGTGCCCTCGTCGAGGAGACCAATCACAATCCTGTCCAACATCTCGGTGCACAATTCAACGACCAGGATGACCCCCCTCCCGATCCCTCCAAACCTATCCCTAATCCCCAAGACTTGCTACTGTTGTTCTGGATTTTGTTGGATTTTTGTTGTGATTTGGTGATCTGGTGTGGCTGCTGGATTTTATTTGTTGATTTGTTGTGATCGACAAGATGAGTGAAGAGAATAGTGATGACTCTGATGTGAAAGCAACTGTTCTTCTCCTTATTCCATTGAAGTTGTTGAATGCGAAATTAAGCAGTAGTAATTGGCAACAATGACAAGATGTTTACTGTCAAACCGAAAGGAATTCGTTGCTCTCGTCACCTATTTAATGACACCTAAGTCTGACGAAAGATTGAGAAGTTGATGATAGCTTGATCATGAGTACTATGTGGGAATCCATGGAGCCCTATATTCTTGATACTGCAATTCAGTGCTCTACGACTAATGTGCTTCGGGATTATCTTCACTCGATTTATTCGGGTTTGATCAGTATGACACATGCCTACAATGTTCAGCAGGGGTACTATCGTTGTGAGATTAGTAGTAGGAGTATTAATGAATACTACGCCGTCTTCAAGAAGACATGTGTTGAGTTGCAAGAGCTCTTTCTATTGAGCACTGATCTAAAGGAGATGCAAGAGCACCAACAACAGATTCATGTTCTCACCTTTCTCGGGGGACTTTCCAAGTCTCATGAGGCTGCCCGATCTTTGGTAATGGGAGGTCCTTTCTCCAGAAGTTTGTTGGAGGCCTACAAACTTGTTTTGAAGATGTTTCATCACCTTTCCTCAGTTGTCACTAGCGATACCTCAGAAGAGAGATCTGCATTGGTTACTTCTCAACCTCATCTTAGTAGAGGGGGACGATATGATCATGGTGGTTCGCACAAGTGGTTCCAATGGTCATGGTGCTAGTAGCGACAATTCAGAGAGTGGCTCAGGCACTTCACTTGCCAAATCATGTGAAACAATTATAAGGAGTATGGGCATACAAAGTGGAATTACCTTAACAAACATTTTCAGAACACCCGACCGTGGCACACTGCACATGTAGCCTCCAGTTTGACCAATGTTCAGGTAGATGCAGGAGAGCTTTAGGTTCTCCAACGATACCGTGATTCTCAGCGCCAGTCCTCGTTTTCTGCCACATTAGCCACTGCTCCTACATTATGGGTAATTGATTCAGGTGCTTTTAATCAAATGACTGGGAATTCAGTTATATTATCCTCGATTAGAAAGTCATTTTATTCACATGTTCGTCTAGCTGAGGATTCTACCTCCCCGATTGGGGGGGAGGGGTGGACATGTTGACATCACCACCACTTTACCTCTTAGTTCTGTTCTTTATATGCTTAAATTTTCTTTCAACCTCATATCTGTTAGTAAAATTATAAAATCTTTGAATTGTTCAGTTACCTTCTATCATAATCATTATGTTTTAGGAGCTTGGGACGAGAAGGACGATTGACACATGGAGTGAATTTGAGGGCATCTATCAGCTTGATGGTGTCCCTATCTTTTTTGCTTGCTTGAGTGGTTCCACACCTTTTGATTTGCATTATCAGTTGGGACATCCGTCTTTACAGAATATGAAGAAGTTGAGACCAAGTTATCTTCTCTTAATGAGCTGCCCTGCGTGTCTTATCCTCCTATAGTAAATAAATGGCTGAGTGACCTTTCGGTTTAGTTCATTCTGATGTGTACAATCTCATCTCGGTAAATTTAGATATTTTGTTACCTTTGTTGATGACTATTCTCGTGCAACATGATTATATTTAATAGAAATCTCGTTATAATATTTCTCTATTTTCAAATTTTTTGTGTGCTGAGGTTAGAACCCAATTTGATGTTACTGTCAAAACTGTGTAGTCATAATGCCAGAAAATATTTTACTTCTGAGGTTACAATATTTATGTCTTCTTCTTGTATTCTTCATGAGTCCTCTTGCTCTTACACCCCTCAACAAAATGGGGTTGCTGAGCGTAAAAACCGTCACTTATTAGATTTTGCAAGGACATTGCTCATTCATAGATAGGTTCCTCAGCGTTTCTTGGGTAATGCGGTCCTTACTGTATGATACTTAATTAACCGTATGTCCTCATTTATATTAGATGGTCAAACACCTTTTTTCATTTTATTTCCAAATTCTGACCCATTCTCCCTCCCTCCCAAAATCTTCGGTTATGTTAGTTTTGTTCATGACCATCGTCCCAGTCGCTCAAAGTTAGCTCCCCGTTCTAGCCGATGTATTTTTCTAGGGTATGCTCAAAGTTAGCTCCCCGTTCTAGCCGATGTATTTTTCTAGGGTATGTACTTGTTTCCAGAAAGGTTATAGGTGTTATAGTCCTGAGTTGCGTCGTTGTTTTATCTCTACTAATGCTACCTTTCATGAGTCCCAGCCTTATTTTTCTACCTTTCTTTTGGTTTACCTCTGCTTCCATCCGATGAGAATGAACCTGAATTTATCACCTACCCTAGACCCATGGTTTCTACTTATCCTGATTCTGCAACACAATGCTTCCAGCGATGACCGAAGGGCCTGCAATACTCTAGTGTATAAACGACATTCGAATGCCACTCACTCAGATCATGTCACTGTGCCCCATCATCCCATCGCCTCAGGTCAATGAAACTGTTAGAATTAGAATAGGAAAATATTCTTTTATTGATTGATTAAACTGAGTACAATATGTCTCCTATATATAGGAGAGAAGAGAATACTAAACCAATACATTATTCAATGTGGGATTAAACTAATCTATCATCTAACACCCCCTCTCAAACTCAAGTTGGTTCAAGCAACAAGAGTTTGGAATACTGACGATATTGATATAGAAGAAACGGCAAATTGTGATGCAGAAACGGCGCTTGATATCGCATGTGATGGAAACTGAGAAGTAGATTGTTGCAGAAGAAAGTAGTGATGGTGCACTGTTGAGATCTCACCCCGAACAATGACGGGATCTCCATATCCCGATTTGTGATGGGATCTCACCCTTGAACTGAGAAATAGATTAATGGGATCTCACCCCTGACTTGAGACATGGTCGATGATGGGATGTCACCTCTGACTTGAGACATAGTCGATGATGGGATATTATCACTGAAATGAGAACTGGATGCTGATAACATCCCCTCTCAAACTTACGATCGATCAACCGGAGTAAGTTGACGATCTGGATGTAGAAGCACAAGAACCTGTAAGATTTTTTTTGAGAAAAACAGCAACAACAAAGCAATCAGCAATCCAAGCCAAAATAGCACACAGCAATTCCACCCAGCAACAACAGCAAATAGTGAACAGGGATCAACTCCACACAACAGCAATCACAAATCCCCTCTTCTCCCGAAGACCAAACACAACATCAGGATTCCTCCTTCACAAAACACCAAACACCAAACCCAAATCAATCCTTCATCTTCATAAAACAGCAAAGAGAGAGAGAGGCAGCAGCAAGGTCAGCAATGGAAGAGGAGATTTGGACGACAAGAGAGAAGGGGGGGCATCGGCCTGGGCGAGGGCGGCGCAAAGGATCTGAGTATTCTGCATCGCAATCCACAGATTGTCGAACGTCTCTTGATGATACTCGTGCGAGCCATGCGAGAAATTGAACCTCGCGATGTTCATCCCGGCTCTCAAAAGCTTCTCGATCATCGGCACGGATCTCGACGCAGGGCCGAGAGTGCACACGATCTTCGTCTTCAGAACCCGGCCGCCACTTGGGAGCGACTTGAGGATCCCTTCGATGTCGATGTTCGACAATTTCGAGCTCGAATTTTGATGAAAATGAAACCCTAAAAAATGAGAGCTTTGAAAAATAGAGTGAGAACGAAGAAGAAGAAGAAGGGGACGAGGATTGGCGGCGGAGAGAGACACCAAAATCGGATCTTGATTTTGGGGATTTTAGGGTTTGGGATTTTTTTTGGTAGATTTGGAGGATTTGATTGGGAGAGGAAGAGGGATGACGGCTAGTATTTTGGGGGAGATTAGGGTTTTGGTATTTGATCGGGAGCGGAAGAGAGATGTCGGGAGGTGGAGTGATTCCGATGAAAGACGAGAACCACTCCACCTCGTCGACGATGATAAAATTAGTATAGGCCTTATAGAACGATAAGCTCTGATACCATGTTAGAATTAGGAATAGGAAAATATTCTTTTATTATTGATTAATCTGAGTACAATATGTGATGTAAAACCAACCCTAAAATAGAGAATTTCCAAGAATTTTAATGGGTTAATTTTACCAACACGTTATGCAGATTAAAGTTAGGAATTTTAAACAATTAATTGGTTGGATGGATTTTCAAGAACTGAATTATGCTAACAATTCCAATTAATAATTCAACCTCAATCAATAATTAAATTCCTATATGTTAGCAAGTAATAAGTCCAATATCGATTTGTACTCTATTCTAGCATGTGGATCACTCAATCTCAGTATTTTGTGGTCGACAGGCAAATTAGATAATATGCTAGATAATAAGGCAGTAAAACACAAATATTAAGAATGGAAAGAGTATACCGAATGTGAAGAAAGAGTTGGGCAGCCACTAAGATCACGGCAAGCAAGGCAGCAACGAAGCCAATGAGGGTGGCAGATCTGGTCGACCGTGAAGTGCGACGAGCGGAGGGGGGGCGTCGTTGGCGAGGCGCGGCGGTGGAGATCGACGTTGGGCTGGCAGGCGGGGGCGTTGGGTCAGGGAGCCGGTGCGAGGATGAGGGAGAGGGTCGAGGCTAGGGTTTGGAAGGGGATTGAGGTCGGGAGTGGAGGAGGAAGGAGGCGAGGGCGGTGGGACCTGGGTTGGGGTGATGGGTCGCCGAAGTCGACGAGGGGAAGGGCCGGGGACGATAGGGTTGAGGGGAAAGTGGTGAGGGTGAGGCTGTAGATTGGAGGGGACGAAGGAGAGTTGGGTTTTCTTTTGGATCGGGAGGGGATTAAGGAATAAGAAGAAGATGAAGGAGAAGTTGGGTGGCGGCTGTGGAGTAGTAGATGGTTTTTTTTTTTTTTTTTTTTTTTGTGAGGATTTGGGAATTAGGGTTTGGGTAATTTGTAATTGGGGAATTTTTTTAATTGGGGTAGATTTTAGAATTATTCACTAATTCTAAAATTGGATTAGGATTTATCACAAATCCTAATTTGGATCTCAATTGTATCACACAAAGGAGAGAGGGGAAGAGCAAAAACTCAACACAATTTTTTTTTTAATCAATAATGGCATGCTTTCTCATTAATCTCAAAGCCTTTAAATAGGCTCAAATACATCTTGAAACACATCTCCAAAATATTCTCAAAATCTAAAAATTACAAAAAGATTACATATGGCTATAATTGCCAGAAATAAAAAATGGTAATAAAATAAAAATCCTAAACTGGAAAGATGTCCTCATCAATATGTCTCTTATATATAGGAGAGAAGAGAATACTAAATCAATACATTATTCAATGTAGGACTAAACTAATCTATCAATATCATCTAACAGAAACATTGGCATCCGAGCCTGCTACTACACTCTCCCTTTCATCCACTGAGCCCACACCTATTGTTCCCTCCACTAGTGACCTTTCTGATCTTGATCATTTCATTGCCATATGCAAAGGGAACCGCTCCACTGCACATCCTTTATATTGTGTCTTTCATATGCTCACTTGTCGTCTGCCCATTCTGCCTTCATATTCCTAAGTCATTATCAGAAGAACTATCACACCTAGTTGGAGAAGGGATGTCTGCTCTTGAGGAAAATGGTATTTGGGATCTAGTTTCCCTTCCATCTGGCAAACATTGTGTTGGTTGTAAGTGGATGTACACTATTAAGGTAAACTCAGGTGGTTCTCTGGCTAGACTCAAAGCTCAACTGGTTGCTAACGGTTATTCTCAGACCGACGACATTGATTATGACGAGACATTCTCTCCAGTGGCCAAAATGCATTCCGCTTGTATCTTTGTTGCCACTCCACTAGCTTGATGTCAAGAATGCCTTTTACAATGACATTCTTGAGGAGGTCTATATGGAGTAGCTTCCTAGTTTTGCTAGCATAGCTTAGGCTATAAAGGTCTATTGCGTGAAACGATCTTTATATGGACTCAGATTGTCTCCTCATGCTTGCTTTGGTCGTTTCATTGAGGTTGTCACGAGTTTTGGCTTGAGAAGGAGTGATAGCGATCACTATGTATTCTATCGACATCATCATGGGCAGAGGATCCTTTTAGTTGTATATGTGAATGATATTGTAATTAAAGGATCAAAATGATATTCGAGATCTGAAGTCATATATTCAACATATTTCTAACTAAGGATCTCGGGCAATTAAAGTATTTATTGGGAATCGAAGTTACCCGATCTAAGCAGAGAATTTCTTTTATCACAGAGAAAGTATGTATTTGACGTACTTACCGAGAGTGGTATGTTGGGATGCAGGCCATCACACTCTTATGGGCCCAAATTTCAAGTAGTTGCCAAATTATGGAGTCCTGTTGGAGGATCCAGGGAGATATAGGAGGCTTGTGGGAAAACTGAATTATCTCACATTCACTCGTCCAGATATTGCATATTCAACCAACATAGTAAGTTAGTTTGTGGCTTCTCCCCGTACAAGCCATTGAGATGCAGTTATGAGAATTCTTCAGTATCTAAAGAGCTCTCCTGGCAAAGGATTGATATATACTGATGGTTGACATTGTCGAATTGCTGGATTTTTAGATGCTGACTGGGTTGGTTGCCCAACGACTAGGAGATCCACCATTGTGTATTATGTGCTTGTTGGAGGGAACTTGGTTTCATGGAAGAGTAAGAAACAGAATGTGGTGTCTCGATCGAGTGCAGAATTTGAGTATCGTGCTATGGCTTACCTCACATGTGAGATGACATGGGTCAAACGATTACTTACCGAGTTGGGGGTTCTCTAGTATGAGTTGGTGCGTATGTATTGTGAGAGTCAGTCTATCATCCATATAGCCACTAATGTCGTTTTTCTTGAACAGACCAATCATATTGAGGTTGACTGTTATGTGGTTCGCAACAAGATTAATTGCACTCCGTATGAGCCTCCTCAGATAAATGCTAAACATATTAGTTTTGATCGTTGTTTGTTGATGCTCTCACAAAACCCCTTGCAAGAGCTAGAATATAGTCATCAATGACATGTTTGGTATGTATGACATATATGCTCCAACTTGAGGATGAGTATTAGCGATGTAGTTGTAATAATTTATCATATTCTAGGTAAAACCTATGCTTGTCTATACTACCTATACAAGAGATCATTGTATCCAATTAATGAGATAAGAAAATAACAAATATGCGTCTTTTAGAAACAGAAGTTAAGAGCTTAAATTTTACATTTTACATTTTTTTATTTCTATTAAATTTATTGATTATGAAAGTACTTCCTTGCAAGTTGAGTTTACTTGTTATGGATTTACCTTGTCCACAACCTTCGAGCCTTTGACACTATAGCTTTACATTTCAATGTCACTAAAGATTCGTGTTTGGATAGGGATTTTACCAAAATATCTGATACTCTCTAGATTCTTGATCTTGCCAATATACGATCAAACAGTGTAAGCTGATACCTATCCTTGTATTGAGTTTTTTAACCTTTGGCCAATGACAACCATGGAAAGCTCGACATTCAATTGAGCATCAACATGTCATTTTCCACAATATTGAGCATATCAGAAGTATTAGTAGGCAAAACCTCTGTCCAATATGATCATGCGTCTTGGTATTAGGCAATGCCTAATGTATGAAAACAGGGCCTATCTATACTTGAAATGTCATCATTGGAGTTTAGAGAGATTGTTTTATTTAGGGTAAATTGCAAAAAACACTCATCAACTATAGTGTCAAAGCAAAAATACCTATCGGTGAACGCGCGATAACCCCCCCCCCCCCCCCCCTCCACACACACACACACAAAACTTTGAATTGTAGTCAACTCCTGTACGGAAACCCTAAAAATGTGAGTGAAATGTCCAAATTTCCCTTTAAAACAAAACAAATAAAAGCAAAAAAATCTCACTGTCTCTCTCTCTCCCTCTCTCCCCCAAATCGAAATCGAAAATCCAAATTCAAATCCCCATCACCACCAAACCCAATCTCCATCATCCACGACCTCCTCATCATTACCACCGACAGCCCCATCTCCACCAAACCCGACCTCCACCATCCCCCATTCTCATCGCCACCACCAACAACCCCATCTCCATCCCCCGACCTCCTCCTCCTCATCATCATCACCACCATCATCATCATCTCCGATTTAAGTCCCATCTCCATCACCATCAATCATTATCATCCCCAACCTCCACCATCATCATCCATCGTCATCATCCCTGACCTCCACCATCCTCCGACCTCCTCATCTCCACCAAAGAAATATTCTACATGTAACATGAATATATAAAAATTTTGATTTGGATTTTGGATTTTGGATTTTATATTTTATATTTTATATTTTATATTTGGGAGGGGGGAAGGGGGATTTTTTGCTTTTTTTTGTTTTTAAATGTATATTAATAGAAGGGCAATTTGAACATTTCACTCCCATTTTTAGGGTTTCCATACAGAAGTTGATTGCAATTCATAGTTGGGATGGTTTATCGCGTTCACCAATAGAAGAGTGATTTGTGTTTTGACCCTATAGTTGAGGGTTGTTTTTCGTAATTTACCCTTTAATTTATTACCTTTTGCTAGAGCTCGGTCCAAGTTTGATCTATTAGGACTTAGAAGATAAATAATATGACAATTTATCACCCATCCTCATATATATACATATATATGTCCATCATATCATTATAAAAAATAACGGTATTCAGCCGTACAATTTGTAATACTTTAATGCATGGACAAACAAATCTCAAATGACTTGATCTCTACCAATTTAGTCATGTAGATCAAAATGAACGGTTCAGATTTTTCAATTTATATCCCAAAAAGAAGTTCTCACATGAACCGTTCATTTTGAAAAACTGAACCGTTTATATATATATATATATATATATATATATATATATATATATTTATATATTTATATATTTATATATTTATATATTTATATATATATATATATAAGCAATGCTCCTTTGAAAATGCAAATGTTGTGAAAACTTGTGAAAACCACCTAGGCCGTTGTTGGGAACAACGGTTACCTAGGTTGTTTTCACGTTTTTAACGCTGCAGTAGCGATTTCAATGGAGCATTGCGCTCTCTCTCTCTCTATATATAAAATTACTGTGCTGAAGAATTTTTAGAGTCTCCATCAATCTCCCACTCAACTTATTGTGTCTTGTCAATGACTATTTCAGGAGGTTGTTGTTGGTCCCGAAAATAGGACAGTGCTATCTACTGACAATTTTCTACGAGTTAATCTTGTTGGCGACTTTGTTGGCTATACAAGTATCCCATCATTTGAGGACTTCTATCTTGTTACTCCTCGACTGGTAATTAGACAATTTTCACCCTGTTTTTGCCTTTTAATTTTATATACATGTGCTGATTTCAAATTTAAATTGGTTTTCCTTTGCAACTCTTTTGTTTCTACTGGTTTTGTTTATATTGTTCAGTCCTGTATAATACTGTATCTTGTACCCTGGTAGGTTAGCATGTCCCAACTGTTAAACATAAATATATTTGTTTTATGCAAATGTTGAATATAGTTTTGAACTTATTTTTCCTTCGAAGCCTTCAGAGGGACAAAGCCTGGAATCATTCATAGAGGGTGGCAGAGGGAGGAAGAGGGGGTGTATACAAGCAATAACATATCGTATCTTAACTATATCAATTGTAAACAAAATAACAAAATTCTAATGGCTAAAGATATATTTAATATGATTGAATTTACTCTATCCATCTAAATGAAAAATACTTATGAAATCTCAATTACTTATTCAATATACAAAAAGTGATTTATATAGTAGCTAGCTATTTTCACAATAAAAAATATCATTAGTGTAAGCACTAGGAAATCGGTTATAAGCTTAAACAATTCGTACACTAGGAATCAAAGACTGATCTTCGAAGAATGATCTAGGATCACATTACATTCATGGATAACATGCGAGTCCCGCCATACAATATGCAGTAGATCAAGCAATAACATCATATCTTAACTATATCAATTGTAAACAAAATAACAAAATTCGAATGGCTAAAGATATATTTAATATGATTGAATTTACTCTATCCATCTAAATGAACAAGACTTATGAAATCTCAATTACTTATTCAATATACAAAAAGTGATTTATATAGTAGCAAGCTATTTTCACAATAAAAAATATCATTAGTGTAAGCACTAGGAAATCGGTTATAAGCTTAAACAATTCGTACAAGAGGAATCAAAGACTGATATTCGAAGAATGATCTATGATCACATTACATTCATGGAGGTTATAAGCTTAAACAGTTCGTACACTAGAAATCAAAGACTGATATTCGAAGAATGATCTAGGATCACATTACATTCATGGATAACATGAGTCCCGCCATACAATATGCAGTAGATCATGCATGTTGATCCATTTCACCACCTTCTCAGAATCACTAATTATTTTGACAACTCCTTGGAGATTCTCTGATGTAAACCTCGATGACCTCCACAATCCAAAGTGCCTCATCATGACATGGATCAGCAAATAGTAAAAACCTGTTCCATTTGTGTGAACACGAGCTCGAGTCATGATATGGGAAAGCCCAATGTACCTTAGGTCCTTTAATTGCCGCAACCCCATTTATATTAAATTGTTGGAGGTGACCATGGAACAGGGACGTGAGAGGAAGAAGAGGCACAGTTTGTTTGAGAAGTGGTCGGGGAGATCACAGGAGAGGCTAATACAGTTGCTACAGTCAATCCCAAGAGTTGTTGTTGACCAAATTGCACCTTGACTTCTGAATCTGCTAGCATAGATTCAGATTTTTGCTACTTGAGTCTGAACAGGACAGCTTTCTTGACTTAGTAATCAATTGCAACCCTCCCTCGCTCATGCTCTGAATTGATGATGGAGGCAATGGCAAGTTTGCTACATTAAATCTCAAAGTTGAAGAGGTGTGTAGATAAATTAGTCACAAGAGTGCATTATTTGTCTAATAATAGAAATTAATATATTGCTATCTGGTATTACTAAACAACTGAGAAATTAATATATTGCTATCTGGTATTACTAAACAACTGAGAAGCATGTAAAATTATGACTTTGTTAAGGATCACGGATCAGAGGCATCATAACTAACTTTATTAGGGGAACATATCTATATCATAAGTGTTTTAGGACCAGTATGATATTTTGCACTATTAACAGAATTACGTTATTTTTGTCCACGGACCAATACGGTTTGGGCGCATATTACAGATTATTTGGTTTATGTAAATGAGAAAGACTAGCATTATATTTATCATTAAAAGTAATTGTCTTCCGTAATGTGATCTGCCTTATTCTTTTATTGTGTAGGATGTTATTTGATGCATTTCTGTAGATTCTTGACTCTATTTTTGTTTATAAATGAATTCAATTAATACTTCTAGAAATTTTAACATGACCTAGTAGAATTTTTAGGGACCAGATTGTCATTTAAGATTATGGGAGGCCCATCCTTCGTCTATGGTAATCTCAACTAGAAATCTGGCACTAGATATGTGAGGTTTGATGTCACGTTGACAATTGGTTATACAATCTTGTCATATCTTTCATGGAGCCTTATGTTTTATTGTTAAGATAATACCATTTTGATGCAGTAAGGTTAGATGATGATGAAGACAGCTATTATTACTCCTTTCTTTTACTGGGAGATTGATTGGTTGCTTGTCTTTTTCTTTGGAATATATTGCATGATCAGTAATGCCGATCTACTACTTAAACGGCAACTAGTCAGAAGGGTTCTAGGAACTCTTACTGTTTTTTTAATTAGTTGCCTTTTGTAGAATATGTTTTTTCAACTAAAGTGAGTCAATGTCATGTTGACAGTGGGCTGCAAGAAAGTTTTTTCACTTCCTTCCTGCAGAGCTTTCTTGACTTCTCACTTGAATATTAAGAAGCTTTCATAGGAGTAAGGTATTTGGTATGAACCTATGAGGTTGATCATGTGAATGACCGCTTTTACTAAAACTCACTGGTTACCCCATAATCTGTATGCTAATGTTGTATGCTAATGTCAGAGATTTTTATGTATTTGATGAATTGATGTTCACTCCTTTTAAATATATGCATATCTAAATGAATATTTCTAGGTTGTAGAGTATGTCTAATATCTGTCTTTACAGACTAAGTTTTTTTCTGTTGAAGGTTACTGCAGGTCAACCACTGTCTTTTGGGCAAAATTTTTCTAAATGGATGTTGTTAGAGAGAGTCAGGTTTACATTAGATGGTCTTGAATGCAACAAAATCGGTGTTAGTTATGAAGCTTACAGAGGCCAGCCAAACTTTTGTACCTCGCCATTGTGGAGTTGCTTGCATAATCAGCTGTGGCACTTTTGGGAAGTTAGTATTCTTAGTTCTCTTGTTATTTCTTCCTTACACATCACCTCATTTTGTCACTCATGTCAAACGGATCTTTGATAGATAAGTTTCATTTGTTAAGCTTGGTTGATAGTTGTCCTCATTTTGTCACTCACTGTCACTCATGCCAAATGTATCTTTGACAAAATAAGTTTTTAAGCTTGGTTATTTGTTAGTTTATTTTTTGGGCAACTTTTCTGTTTATTTTATTTATATATTTGAATGAATGAACAAGTGTCATCAAACTGGTTCCTTCTTGAACATTGTCAAAATAACTGCATTATGTACTTATAGTTTATACTAAACAGAGTCACTTAATATCATGCTCTACACTAGCATATGTTGGTATTCACGGAGCACAATGAGTCAAAGTAACATTGTATTTGCAATGTAAAATTTTGGTTTATGCTCTTCTTTGGTGTCTTTGTGGCACCTCACTCATATTTGGCTATCACATACTTTTTCCGTTGGCAGAGGGCACATTTGAGAGCCAATGTCTAAGCATTCTCATATCTTTTGGAATCTCACCTATATTCAGAATGAGGATCCATTTCATTTGAATCTAGTCACTAATCATTATGAGACCCGTGGACAGTTTTAGTAGGATTATGAGATTTTAAGGGATCGCAATTTGCAATGCAATTGGATAGTGTGATTTAAAACATTCAGTAGAGTTGCTCCTGGAACGTAAGCCCAAACATGTTAGTCACCTTTTCTTCTGGGATGGGCAGGGGAGGGATGGTGTGACCTCTGGGCAAGCAAGAGAGTTTCTACAACTTAAGATATTCATACCTTTCGTTTGCCCTTGGTTTGATTCTTAAACATTTATAAGCCTCAAACAAGTTAGTAGTCTTATTTGTATGGGATATAGCACACTTTTAAGAAAAAAATGATATGTCATGCACTTATTATAATGGTTTTTTCCAATTTCCCAGTAATTTTACAGTTACTGTTATTATCGTTGTCTTTGTTAAAATAATGATGTTATCAACTTTAACAATCTGTTTTGCTGATTGCGATTTTTTTTCTCGATTATTCATTATCAAACACAAAACTTTCATGCCTGAATAAATTTATTGATCTATTATTTTTATATAGCTTGCACTGCAATTATATTTCTACAAGAAACTGGAAGTAATAGTTTTTCATTTTTGGCAGCAGTTTTAGACTTAATATGCAAAGTAATACTTTGAATATTGGAAACTTAGTTCAGTTGAATAATATGTATGATATAATTTGGCTGTAGAATTTGGTCAATAGTGACAGATTAGTTACTGTTTGATAGAATGTCTGGAGACAACAGTCATATGCTTTAGCCAAAGTGCAGTATCTCGACCAGCAACAAATTGACATAAATATTTGCCATCCATATGATATATTATTAGTTAATTTTCTAACCTTCTTAATTTTAATAGGCTGACCAAAATCGGCTTAGTAGAAATCAACCACCCCAATATATTGTTGAAGGGAGGTTTGAAAGGATCAACCAACATCCAGTTAAGTTTCATAATATAGTAATCATTATTGGTTTTAAGTTTTTACTATATCCCTTGTAATTTAACCATTTATTGAACTTCTTTTGTGGTGTGCAGAACGCAGGAACACATTCATTTTCAGTAGGAATCACAGAAGTCCTTAATACCAATTTAGTGATAGAAATGAGTGCTGATGATATAGAATATGTTTATCAAAGGTATACTACTTTGCTATAGCTTGTCTATGCCTTGTACTCTGGATATGCACACAATGTTTCAGCATGGCCTTTAAATTGTTATTATATTAAATGAGGACCACCAGGTGGGCATCCTCAAAATTTTTTGGTTTGCACATTTCATAAATTTACACATTCAAGTGAAAACGCACTTTCTTTTCTTCCTATGTACATAAATACACTACTATATATGCATAAATTTCAAGCACGTCTCCAATTATATTGGTACCGAAACATGCACAACTGTGTGCACTTGTATGCAAACTGGTGAGTGCCCATGCCCACCTATGTGCCACTTAATTTCCCTTGAAGCTACTCTTGGCTAAATGGCTGGCCTACATTTTTTAATGTATGCTTCTGGATTTGAATTCTCTGAACCTACTTCACACTTTTATCTTTGAATAGATACTTTGCAAGCACCTATTCTAATATATTTCTCGCATTATGCTGTATGAGTCTTGTATACTCAGGTCCATCCTTATTTCCTAATACCGTAAAGTCCTATAAGGATAATTTGGTGAGAAATCCCCATAGAAGATCGCTGTCTGAATATCTCCATTAAATCTTTTTGCTATTGATCTGACTTCCTTTGCTGATGCCTTCTCGGATATTCCAGTCAGTCATTAATAATTTCCTGAAAGCTATCAAAGTGTCAACATGGACAGCTCTCCAACTGAACTCCAAATCACATGACCAGTGCATGGTTGGAGAATTTGTAATTCTCTCATTACTACCTGTTGAACAGACAAGCATCTGAATGTGGTTATGATTTGTAGTTCTCTCATTACTACCAGTTGAACAGACAAGCATCTGAATGTGGTTATGATTTGGGACAGTTTTTCTAGGCTATATTATAATGGTCATTATATGTCATGTCTGCGCTCTAGAGAGTATCATCATTCTGTGGAGAGTGAGGAGAACTAAAACTAGGAATTCAATTGGGCTGTAAGGTTGTAATTGTATTTGTCTGGAAACATTGAAACTTCTCTTACCTGCACACACACACACACACACACACACACACACACACACACAAGTTCTCCCAGGAATATACATATCCTTAATTTTTTAATTTCATTTGACCAAAATCCACTTAAAGTTTACATCCGTTGAATGTAGCAATATACAATTGCAGTTTAGTTTTTTCTAGATCATTTTTCAATAAAAAGTTCAACGTCAAGCCTTGTGGGATAATGCCGTTGCTTTCTTGTAGCTAATCATCATCCAATCCTGCAAGATGTAGTGGACTTATTCTTCCTGCTTCTGCTACTGCTGCCACTACTTCTTTGTCTCCCTGTCGAATTGCTGCTAGCTCTTCTTTGTTTCAAGGGCCTACAGCTGATCATCTTTATGGGCAATATTAACCACTCTGGCATTTTCTTCGCTCATCTGGTTGTAGTGGGTTCTCCTTACATTTTCTGGAAAGTCGATCATTCTAATTCCATTACTGTACTTGCAAAATCATCATCATCACCACCACCACCACCACCACCCACATCGTTGAAGTCTTGTTACTTATGTAACTTGTTTGTTCTGTCATGTTTCCTTTCATTTCAATAGTTGTGGTTTTAACTGCTGCATGCGTGATAAATCGTTGCCACCTTTCATCATCTAACTTTGTTCTTCAATCTTGGACACAGTATCTTAAACATCAAATTACTTGGATTGAGACAGCCGTCAAGGATATACTAGATGTTAATTTGGAAGAGAAGGTAACCCATAGCAAAGCTGAATGTAGAAAAATGATTTGTGTGACTGTTCCAAAAGATTTGGGATGAAGGCCTTTTTTTTGTTTCTGTTTTTTCAATAATCTCTTAGATTCTGTGGGAGAATGAGCATTTTGCTTTGGTCTGGATAACCCAGATAATGATCTTTAGCAGTGACTGGTAGTCTGGTATATGCCAGTATGAAGTAGTTAGTCGTAATAGTAATCAAATCCTCTTCAAGATAATACGGAAGATACTTAAGTGTGAACCGTATAGACGTTTAGTTTTGTCCAGGAAGCTGCAGTTTTATATATTGGTCCTTATTGGCTTGCTGGTAGTCTAGTACATAGTATCATGAATTATTTTTTCATTCATCCTTGAATTGCTAATTGCATTTACCTTTTCAAGAGTACTGAAGCACATTTAATGATATTTGTCTGTAATGTAACACAATATGTCAATGCCTTATCATTTCCTTTCAGGAGTCCTGGGAAGATTTTAAGCATAAACATCCCCACATTTGAAGCCCTAACTCAATTTGGTACAGCTACAATAACAACTAAGAACACTGGTAAACTAGAGGCATCATATAGTCTAACGGTAAGGTCAATCATATATTTTATATTTCTTTCTGAATTTCGGTGTAATCATATATGATGCTATGGGAAAATGATACTAGTAAAAAATATTTCTTTTCTGCGTGAGTAAAATGACCCTTTGGTGATGTAAGAGGGACATGGACAGAGAAAATATATTAGGGTAGACTAATGTGTCTTAGTTCTATGGTTTTGGAGTCTTCTTTATGGAATTGTAAACAAGCTGAACATTTCGTCATTTGACAAATTCTTTCTACTGAGAAATGTATAAACTAGTTAACAATTTTATGTTAGAAAGGCTGTAGTAGGCATATGATATAGCGGTTGGAGGCCATCATGAATGTGCAAAAGAATGAATAGGAGAGTGACCTTAGATTCTGCATTGTCATATGACTTTGTAATAAGTATACATGTTCAGAAGAGATATATACATTTAATTTCTTTAATTACTCTATCTGGTATTGGTCAAATTGATTATATACCTCCTTATTAGGACAGATGGGTTAAGACACAGTTTGCAACATTTTGAAAGGACTTGAGCTTGTTATATAGGTACTCTTCTTTATTTGTTTCGGATGTGGAAAAACTAAAACAGGTAATTGTGTTGCTAGCTGCTATTCTATATTGTATCGGAATATCTGAAGTTCTCTATAAGTTTACCCACACCATAATGGTTGTCTAGTTGCTTTCTACCATATTAGTCGGTGGCCGCATGGTTGACTAGTTCATTTCTACCATATTAGTCAGTGATCGCATTCACAGTGAGTTCTCTGATATCAGATTCTAGTCTATATGCTCTTTACTATATTATCTATTGAAATTTATTCTTGCCTTTTGAACAATATACAAGGAAAATGATGATGTTCGTCCCACCATAATGGCATTACCTCTTTCCCATCTTATCTTAAGTTCTCTTCGTGTTGGTGACTTGAGAGTTTGTATATTCCACACAAACTACAACTTATAAATATTCATTGAGAACAACACATGACGTTTTATTATCTTATCAATAGTTCTCTGTATTTTCCATATTTCTCTAATATTTATAATATTCACTTGCAGTTTGACTGCCTGAAGGGCGTTAACTACATGGAGGTACTTTCCATGCTATGCAGTACACTTTATTTAAAAGTTTTGCTATCAATTGAGAATATATTTTTCCAGGAGATAATACTGTGGCTAAAAAATATATTCTGTGACTGATAAATAGATGTGGTTAGACACTTGATCACATGCAGAAACATGTTATTAGATTTTACTTGTCTACTTTTGGCATTTTGTTAATGCCCCACCATGTTCATGAACTTCTTAAATACAAACTTTAGAACAAAAATCGAGTTGACTGGATAGGCGAAGGTTAAGAGAAACCTTTTAATCCGAAGTATTTCAAATAAGTAGATTGAAAATTGAGAAGTTGCTAAAATTTTCCATCTGTTTTTGATTGGAATATTTGTCGTAAACACTTATTAAATCCTTCATTATTAAATTATTAATCGATGGTTGGAAATAATTTTTTCTTCTCATATTAATAGTATAAAGATAATTTAAAAGTTCTCCTGAGGGCTAAATATGGTTTTGTTGTTGTTGTTGTTGGAATAAGGCCGTCGCCAAGGGCTCCATATGTATTATAGATTGTTCATATGATTTCAGGAACAGTTCTATATTTTGAAACCAGAGGAGGCTGTTGTTCGTTCCTTTTACTTATATCCCACAACAGATCAAGCTGGGAAATATGAATGTTCTGGTGAGTTGTTGAATACTAGACTGAAAACGGAAGATGCCCAACTCCCACTTGTTGAGGAATCTTGCTTCTAAATCCTGCATGTTTTTCTATCTATTTTTTGATTCATTTCCTTATGTAGCTATCCTGAAGGCTTCTGATTTTAGTGAAGTTGATCGAGCAGAGTGCCAATTCACAACTACCACTACTATTCTTGATAATGGATCACAGGTTTCTTATATAATTTCTCCTTTCTTTTTTTCTTTCTTTTGTTTTGGTTCATCATTTATCATTTGGTAGAGGTCAAAGTTTTTCATTGGAATTTGAGGTATGATGTTAGAAATAAATAGTCTTTCAAGGGTGTTTGTGTTAAACAATTTTACTTGTTTTGATCACCTATTGCCATGCATATATGCCTGTAGTGTAGAATTTACGGTGGTAACGTGCTAGTTTAGATCACCTATTGTCATGCATTTATGCCACTAGTGTAGAAATTTACGGTGGTAACGTGATGCTCCAAGCCTAATATTTAGGCTTGGGCACACTAATCACTATTCTAAAATAAAAAGAAATGGAGCAGGGATACTCAGTATACCATTACATTCATATATTTGAGACAATTCAGCAACATTATACAATATTAATTATACAAGCTCTACTCGTCCTTCTCTTAGGGTGTGTTTGGTTTGAGATGCATGTGAATAAATTTGCATGTGCAATTGGAAACTCAATTTTCCCTCCTAACCTTTTGATTTAGTTACCAAATTACCTTTAGCTTTTAGAGAAAAATGATGGTTGTAATATTAAAAAAAATAGAGCTTATGTTGGTAACTGAATAAAAAAAGTTGGGAGGTTTCTGCTTGCACTTGCATTTTAGATCTTCTAAATTTTCTTATAAATTTCTAATATAGTCAACATCATCATCAAGTCTACAACAATAAAATTGTGGGAGGACGAGCTACAACATGCTCAGTAAGATCGGCCCTTTGTCAGTAAATGGGTCAAAATAAATTTTAATTTTATACTGCAAAATTATTTTAATTACAGTTCAACTCATAAAGCATAATTAAACAACACTTATCATATAGTTTGGATCTTCGACTCTAGAATTGGTCCCCACTAATTCTGGAGGCATCCCCATCAACCTTACGATGTTCACTTAGGTCCATGAGGCACTTAGAACTGTGCCATGTGCCACTTGGTTCCATTATCCATATAGTAAGGGCATCTCACATGCATCAACTTACAAACATGCTTGATATCCATATATATTCAACATGCCAATTCAAACTATTAGGAGCAAGAAATTAGAAAGGCTGATCCAGTTTTATGTACAAGAAAGATAGACAATATAGTGAGTTCTCGGTAACACTAATTGACATGCATTGTTTAGCAAAATAAGGATGCATTAATTACCACCACTAAAATTTTCTACTGAGGTAGATGGACTACTCAGAGCAACTGGGACTGGTATCCTCTTTAATTCCCTTCATTTATTTTCTTCGTTTCTGCTTCTGCTGTCAAACTTTAAGTACTTTAATATAGGTAGTACACAAATATAAATTCTTCCATTGTAAGTAATTAAGTTTGATCCTTTCTCTACTTAACTTGTTTCAGTAATAGATGAATAGAAACTCACCAATTTTACAACTTGTAGGTTAGATGAAACTTAACTGCCAGTGCATGTTCACTAAGTCCTTTCAGTCTTCATATACTGTTAATTCTGACCACATTCATCTCTTCATCTTTACGCTTGTACGCTTGATCCCACCTCATGCTCATCAATAGAAGAAGATAACAGCACATCCTATTGATAACATTTTCCTACAAGAATAATATAGGGTATATTACAAGTAAATCCTTTTATCATCCAATATGCCAAATACTTCCCTCTTTATTTTAATGGCCCAAATTTTCATGCTTGTGGAAAGGTTGGGTGTTTGAGTTCATAGGTTTGTAGCAGATACCTTTAAATTGAGGTTGGTGTGGCTAAAATTGGAGATATATGGGGATCTACATGGAGGAAATTGTGAATCAATACTCGTGGAAGGAGATATCAATGGAGCCTTATGTGATGAGGTAAAAATCTTAAGGAACGTTAGGTATCACTCATTAAGTTCTCTCAATTGTAATATCGAAAGATAGAGGAGAGAAAAAGAGTTGAAGTGTAAACAATTCTTTTTCTGTAACAATCAATAATATTGGAGTATGAAGATATTCTACATAAAATAAGAGAGGGATTTTTATTTTTTCCTCTTTGTGTGCCAATTTTGTTTTCTTCTCTCTACCATGTTTTTCGTATATTCTAGCATCCAGGTCAAGCAGTTTGGATGGATCATTGTGCGCTGATTTAGATTATGTAAACTTATGTATACATACGCTAATGTTTCAGAATTTGTCTAGAAATGCAGACATACATATATGTAGTCACATGCACACTTACATGTGCAAATATAGTTTCCCAATACTAACATATATATGCATCCCTATCTCACCTCTGTTTTGAGAGAGGCTGTTTAGATTTTATTTTGCATCCAAATTTCTCTCAAGTTTTTTTATTTGTGCATTGATGTCCTTCCATGGAAATCTGCAATAGTTAGGACCTAGCTAGATCAATGTACACAAAATAATGATTTAGAAGTTTGCAAACGAATATTTCCAGTTACAATGGACTATGGAAACACCTTGATTAAACCTCGACTTGAGCTGTGTAATCTAATCCAATTTATTCATGATCATATTTATAATCCTGTAGCATGGTTTTTTATGTCAGTTTAAGTTGTGTTTTTCCATTCTCGTCACATCTATATAATTTTTGTCCAATAAAGTATTGCAGATAGTCACTGCAGATGAACCGAAGAAGAATGACATAGATGGATTTTTTGAATCAATCAGGAAACTGTTGACAACAATATGGAACGGATTGGCTGACTTTTTTACAGGTAAAACATGTAGGTATGTGTACTCGCATTTGTATTTTCTTGCCACACTAATCTGAAAGCATCCATGACCAGTGTTCCGTTTCTAAATTAATTGTAAAAAGTTCTCAAATAATATTCTTTTTTGTATTTGATAATAAGTTCTCAAGTAATATCAAGTATAGTTGAAAATGTTGAGACTGTTAAGTATATCATTACTGAACTAGGATTAAATTATGTAGGAAGCAAAGGCTCCAAAATGCAGTCACGTCATCTTTTGTGGTCACTACATGTTTTGTAGATAGGCTTATAATTTTTGTATTTATGGAGTGCGATGAAATTAAGGGTTATAAGACATCAGGATTCCTTATTTTGTTTGGTTCTACGTACAAAGGAATTCTTTATCATCTAGAATACTTCTTAGATAGAACTCTAAATATCGTATTTGATATGTATTTTCTTAGTTATTTATTTGATGTTGGCATATTCATTCCCAAATCGATATCTAACATCAAATAAATAACTAAGAAAATACATATCAAATACGATATTTAAAGACATCAAGTAGTAGTTTTCTCTTACATGTTTAATCTATAAAACACTCTCATAATATGCTTTGGTTAGTTTGTAAATTTCATTTGATGCACTTCTCTCACCTAAATTTCTCTTCATCGTGCAGACATAAATGCTCGGGGTTCTTTGACTTCCGCTGTCACATACAATATATATGCGTGAGCTGGATATTACTTTTCGGGTTACTCTTGGCTATCTTCCCAACAGGTTCATATTATCTTTATATTGTTCATTTACAATTAATCTAGTTAGGATCTAGTACTGTTTCCGATATGATCGATTTGAACAGCAGTTGTATCTTGAAATGTAGTTATCGTGCTCCTGTGGTTGTTCCATCAAAAAGGACTCTTTGATTGTCTTTACTGCTGGGATGGTGAAAGCCAAGAAATCGAAACTCCTAAAAAGCATGGGAAAGGTATTAGTCAGTCCCGTACTCATTATCACCACGATGAAGATTACGAAATGGATCACAAGGGAAGAACTCATCCTCCTCGATTGCACCATAAGCGAAGAAGTAGCACTCCATCTCACCACTATGCGCTTCATCGACACAACCCGACTGGTTTGGTTCTAAGTGGTCACCATCACCGTAAGAATGAGAGCCACACACATGGTCATCGACACAAGAATAAACATGGCAAGAGCTATTCACAAGGCTACAAACCGTGCAGAGATGGCACAGTATCAAGAGAAACAATGAGAAATCATGAAGAGAGGCAAGGAGGTCGCAAGCATTCGAAGCAGGAGCATCAGATTAAAGATGATATGTATGGCTTCCAGTGATTTTTACCCCCCTTTCCTGTGCTTCCTTTTTTTAGCAAGCGTAAAACGAACTTGTATGTAAATGTAATGTACTACTATGTGCTACAGATTTTATTATGTGATGTTATATACATTTCAGTCAGTTATTTTTTGTGATGGACTGATAATTTTTGTTGTTGGTATTACTTTACTGATTTCAGAAACTTAAATTAGTTAACTTTGTCTGTTTAATGTTTCCCTTACAGGACACTTCCATGGTTGGTCTTATTCTTGTGTTTACTTTGGGGCGAAATTTGTTTGACCCTTGCATTGTTCTTATTTATTTAACTTTTTTTCTTCTGGTCAGCTCCTTTCCTAGGAGCTGGATTCGAAAGAAATCATTTGGATCTTTAATATTCTCTAATGACCTTTCCCTAACTTTTTTTTTCCTTTTGGTCAGATCCTTTTTTAGGAGCTGGATGCAAAAGAAATTGTTTGGATCTTAATGTTCTGAGGTTAAGTTCTTTTTATTTTACATCCGTTCTTGCTTTAGTAGGAAAATTAGCAGATCTTGTTTTGCTTGTATGTACTGTTGACTAGGGGATCTTTGTTGAAGGTTCACCACTCTCATCAATGGAGGTGGTTTCTATTTCACCAATGAGAAGAAATTTGAATATATTTCCTCTGAGAGGGATGGTGGCATGTGAATGGTTTGTTTTACATTATTAATATTATAATACTCATACGTATGTTTACCTTCTAAACCGACATTGATTCGCAGGAATTTGAGAGGAAACTTGCTGCAGAACAAGCATCCCTTCCCCAGGAACCTTGTTTAGATGATGAAAATGTTGTAACCCTTCTGGTCCGCATGCCAGATGGAAGTCGCTGTGGATGCCGATTTTTTAAATCTGACAAGCTTCAGGTATACTTCTCATGCTGCCCGTTGTCAGAAAATTTTCACTTAATTGTAGTGGACGACCTTTGATCGTGTTCTTTTGTTGCAGTGCCTTTTTGATTATATAAATGTTCGACGAGTTGTTAAGCCTGGCTCCTACAGATAGGTAATTCTTCTAGCTCGTATCTTGTTTTCCGCTATTTTATTGGAGCATCTTTCATATCTAGGCTGTTTGCATTTTGAGGAAAAGCAACATAGTTGCACCTGAAATTCATATGAACGCGGATGCATCTATTGTCCAATTTAGGATTTCATTATGTCATACTGGCTTTTGATCCACAGCAGTTCATGGTCATTACTAATGTGTTGGTTATACATCATCTGCTTATATGAAGTGCCTGTGAACATCAGTAAAGGCCCAGCTAAATTGTAAATCTCCTGCATGTAGGCTTTGTTTATTTATCAATCTATTTACTTAGGTCGCCAACTCAACAAAGTGTCTAAGTCCTATTTTTAATTTCTGAATGATAGAATCTACAGGCCACTCAACGGGTAGAGTAATCATGTTTATCGAACCTGGTCTTGCCTGAGCTGATTTGGTTTTTAAAGTTCCTGAAGTCTTTCGAACTACTTTAAACAACATCAACAATTAAGCATTGATCCGAAAATCTTAGGTTGACGAATATTTCTCTTCTCAATGCTTTGAGTGGCTAATTTTACACCGGTCAATATGGTGCTCAACAGCTAAAAGAATGATTTATGCAGATCTTACATATCTCATGTTGATGTGTTGGGTTATTGTGTGTGATGGAAACAAACAGGGAAGAACTTTCATGCATAAAACTCAATGCTGACACGATAATTAATGACGGAAGTTTGAATGTAAGGAAAACTGAGGTAACTTCAAAATTAAACAGTAAAATGGATCATGATGAAAGTTAATTACAATATTTTTGGCACATATGAAAAGAAAAAGAGCCAATATTGTGTTTGGAAGTTCTCGTAGTACCTCCTTTCTATAGGCACCTGGTTTGAACGAGAAGTTGTTTGTTGTAGTGCTTAAGTGAGGTAGATTTAAATTAAGTTTGATGTGTTGGTGAAGTATAATAATAGTAATAATAATAATAATATGAGATGTTTTTTTTTCTAAATATGTATTTCATTGATTGTTTACAATGCATATTGGTTTGTTTAACCATGTATTTCATGCATCTTACTGTGAAAACATGCATGCTTATATGAAGGAAATGAATCAAATGATGATATATCATAGATGAACTGCATAACAAAAATGGTAAAGAAGGAAAATAGTAGTATTATATATTACAAAGACTCAGACACTGCTAGAAAGTGAGTTGTCAGTTGTCACTGGGTCCTATACAAGTTTTTCAGTATGTACCTTGGACCAGATTAATTAGATAGTGCTGACTTTCTACAAAAAAAATTTAGAGGTTGCTGACAAATAGAAAGGAAAATTGTTAATAAACAAAACATGTGTTTTTATTCTATTTTGTGTAGACAGTGATTTAGACATTTTAGAAAGTGGTGGTGATTGAAATTCTACTTCTTTATACCTTTTTAAAAAAACACATGTAGTTGAGGAGTGTTTTTTAAAATTTAGCTCAGATAAAATATCAGAACCAGGAATTTTCCGAAATATATCTTTCAAAAGAAAAGCATTTTTAATGATCATATGCTCACCGTATATTACAACCGTGTAACATCTAACTCTGGTACATATATAACACGATGCAACTAAAGCTAATTATAATGTAGTGGTATACAACATTATATGATGGGTATACAACTACAATTTTTTTCAACCAGTCAACTACTTTAAGCAACAGATGATGATAAAGAAACTTTTAGAAAACAAACAATATCATATGAATTCTCTCAGGCGCAACTGAGCGAGCGACTTCCAAACGTTGCCTAGTGTGAGAACTGATCGGGGCAATGGTAATTGTCATTTGAGGACGCAATGATAGTAGAAGAGCCAAAGAGGAGGCTTAATGGTGGTTTAAGAGAGTGATAACTTATATTTGTCGGAGGTTAATATAGCTGAGAGAGAGAGACTAATCAAGTTGCAGAAGCGGAGACAGAGACTGGTATAGCTGCAGCAGTGGTGATAGAAGCTAAGGGAGAGAATGCAATGCATGTTGAGAATTTGAGTGTAGTGGAGATATATACTTGGTTTTAGTATTGAGCAAAACTAATATTAATGCATTTCCTCATACCTAACCTAGCTATATTATTCTCTTTAAACTGCTAAGATGCTAAAATCTATGACCGCCTACTGTGACTGTATGACATGTACATGCTTTTACATTTAGTTTGCATTCAATGCTTAAGATGCCCTAAGCAAAGCAGCTTAATTAGAACCAAAAACACTAAAATAATTCAGACATTGAAGTTGATATTCAACCAAGTTAGAGAAAGTTCAACTTATCCTTGGGGTGATTCATGCTTGGTAAAATTTTGTTCTTGAAATTAATTTTTAACTTGTTGAAAGCAGCACACACATCCAGATCTACAAGAGAATTGATGAAATCTCTGTTAGTAACTTCTTTCCTAGCCCCCTATTTTCCATGTCTCTTTCACATATTCGTAATAGTGTTGATCGAAGTGATTCGGTCTCTAATCTTTCATTAATTGCAACAATCACTTTGCATCATGCGGCATCGAGAGGAAGGCACCCACCCATCAAAATCCTTCTGGGTGTGCTTATCTCATGCACTGATATGTAGGTCATCGATCCAACATGCTTTTTTAAAATGCCTTCTTTTTTTTTCTTTCTAAAGTAGAGTGTGTGAGGAATGCACTAGCTAGGTTAATCTTAAAACGAGTGGGTCTGAAAAGCTTTGTTAGTTGTAGGCCTTCATAGTATCCGATGAATTGTCCAAATCTTAATTGCTAGCTGCAAATCCTTTACATCCTGATGTACAAGTCCTTGAGTTTAAAGAGGTGTTCTTTATATGGAATACATCACACGGACGTTGTTAAAAACAAGATATGGGGATCACGTTATATAACACTACACAAGTTCAACATTTATTTTTTTTATTTTTTTTTGAGGGAAAAGGTGGAATAAGGCCACCCTGTTTTATTAATAAAAAATTAACAAAACAACCCCAGCATACTGGGGCAAGTTACAACCTACAGACATAAAAAAAATATGAAGCGACATGACCAGTACATATAATCAGCTCTCACTCTAAACTATGATGACCAACTAATTGTATGTCCGTCAAGAAAGCTTCGAGCACCCACCTCCACGGCATGCGCCCACCCACCTGAAGCGAATCATGTGGGCTTTGAAAATTTGCCGCTCCCATCCTTCTACCTCACCAACGCAACTTCACACATGGCCCAATCGGAGTCGCACCCAAAAGGAGAGTCATGGAGATGGTACTCACCTCTGTCACGCTACAGCTCTCATCAGGAGTTTCTCACAAAACAAAATACTCGATCACCCTAACCACAAACACCGACAAGGAGCCGTGAAGAGAATACCTTCGCCTCTCACATGCATCTACTCTCTATAGTGATTTCTCACACACTAACAGACACCAGCACAGAGTAGAGAGAAGCAACATCTTTACTCTCTCACTCTCTCACTCTCTCTCTCACGCAAAACCCGAAACAATCACAACTAACAGAAGCATCACCTTCCCTTCTCGCCCCTACGGGCGGTAGAAGTTGTAGATTGCAGGTTTATTGATGATAGCGTAGTGGCGGCGCTGTTGCGAAACCTGTGACCGTTGATTAACGGGTGTCGAGTTCAGGATGCGACGACCCCACTACCGAACAAAAACAGATATATCTTCACCTTAACAATTTCTACAGGACACCTCATTGGGGGATTCCGTCTGCAGGCCGAAGCCCCATCTAGTGCTATAAAGGTGCGCACCTATGGGGGGACCCCGTCTTCGGGCCCTAGCCCCGTAATCGTGCAACACCGATCCCAAGCACCTCCTCCACTCCCCCCACACAAACAATAATCAGATCATCCTGCTGCCGTCTCTAACTCCGATACTACCATCACACGTACACTTTCTTCTTCGCATACACAACCAGCAACTCAACATCCAAATCGCAGCTGCAGATCACCTCGATTGGTGTTGAGTGCGTGGACATGGTGGCGGTAGCGATGGCGCTGCAACTAGCGCCGAAGAAAGGGACAACAATAAGACACAGTGGGGATGGATGAACTCGTCAATCCTCCGACGCAAAGGCAGGTCCCAATCACACCAGCAGGAATGGATACCTCGCCGCCGGCGTTCGAGATCTCAGATCTGGAAGGGGAAGGGGATGCCGAAGGAACAAGGGGGAGGGGACAGAGATGAGTGGGCTGTCTTGGGAGGCGCAATGGTGGCTGTCGTCGATCGGGGACGACGCGCGGCGTTGACGAGGTGAACAGAGGTGAAGACACACCGTACAATAGAGGCGATCGAGGACGACACACAGTACAACAGTACAAGGGGGGAGGGGACAGAGGTGAACGGCTGCCGTCCAACTCGACTGGAGACTGGAGATCGGGGACGACGAACGGCCACAACGAACGGCTTCGATGATCGGTCTCCGTCTTCGACGAACCGCCACCCAACAAAACGTGACTGGAGACCTAGGGTTTTGAGATCGGGGACGACGAACGGCCGGCTTCGACGAACGGCCGCGACGAATGGCTTCGACGATCGGCCTTCGTCTTCAACGAACCGCCACCCAACAAAACGCGAATGTAGATTTAGGGTTTGAGATCAGGGAATGGGGAAAGGTTTTGAGATCAGGGAAGGGGGAGGAGATGGCCGGGAGGGGACGACGGGTGGGGCGGCGGCGTGGAGGGTGGCCGCCGCCGCCCCTAGGGTTTTTTAGATTTAAGGTTTTTTTTTTAGAACGGGAGTTGGTGAGATGTTCAACATATTTACCACCTATATATATATGTTTCTTAGGTTCATTTCCTGTGACTTATATATACAAATTAATTATTATTGCTCTAGATGCTGATTGCCTCTTATATTTTATTTCATAAAGGGTTTGTGGATGTCTGACGACATTATTCAAGCAACTAGTGATTTTCAAACTCGTTCACATTAAAAAAGTTATATATATATAATTATTAAATTTTGTTTTGCTGGAGATAGGTGATGGTGTAGTACCCGGTCATTTTTCATGATGCACATTCTTATAAGTAATTAGCACCTCCAATCCTGTTCTCACATATATTCCTGCTTTGATAATCTTGATCTGACAGGTGAGGCCATATATATCCCAGGGAGAGAGCCTTCAGTGATGGAGAAAGCACATTATCTCTGAGTGAATTGAGGCTTAATTACTAGCAAGCAAGAAGCATTGTTCTTAAAGTTGATCTAAAAGTGTTCTTCAATATATTATGAAACATGTTTCGCTTGGCAGACTTGGGGCGGTTAACAAGACATGTGTTTTTCAGAGGCAAAGTTTTTTTTTTTTTAGGTTAAAGGTGGAATAAGGCCACCATGTTTCATTAATAAGAGGTTAATAAAACAACCCCGGCGTACCGGGAGAACGCAAAAGTACAATGCAGGAAATAATAAAAGACAAACATACTCCCCCAACAACCCTGGGGGGTGGGTCTAACTACCCAAACATCAAGCAACCAAAGAGTACAGTAGGTTGGTACAAAACACAAAGTGGCAGAAACTCTGACATGACTGGTGAAGCCAGCCCTCAGTCCAGCGTCGGCCTGAACTCTACCTCCTCATCGTCAAACTCCTCCACCTGGAAAACTCTGGCTATCCTTCCTTTTACCCCCGTGGCCGCAGCTGTGGCCCAAAAAGAGATAAGATGCATGATGTGAGTAAGGTTACCAGAAATACTATTACATGAAGCACGAAAATAAAAATTATTTCTGTCTAGCCATAACACCCATGTTGTTGCCGCAATTGCGATGTACCACGCATTCTTCATTTCTTGGCGAATCGAGGCAAATTTGGGGCCAATCCACAAATCCTTATATTCGCAGGGGTAGTCACCTGTTCCTAAGGCTCGGAGTACCTCCACCATAGTTGCCTTACTTCTTGGGCAGTGAATAAAAAGGTGATTTAGATCTTCCTCATGCATGTTGCAGAAACCACAGTTGGTCGCAATTTGTGGTTGTCTTTTGGCAAGGTTCTGTCTAGTGAGGATAGCATTATTGAGCACTAGCCATAAAAAAACTCTTACTTTAAGGGGGGTTTTCACCTTCCACAACACCTGTGCCCAGCTGGATCTGTATCCTCGATAGTGGATTCGATGATACAGAGATCTAACCGAGAAAGCTCCCTTGCTCTCGAGTCCCCATCGCATCTGATCTGGGCCTTGGGCGCACCTTGCACCTGCTCATGTGATGTGTGCTTGCATGTCATGCAATTGCTGATGTAGTTCTGGGGTGAGCGTTCCTCGGAACGACGGCCTCCAACTTCCCCTTTTCCAACCCTCGGCTACGAACATATTCGGTCGACTCGACTTCTCATACAGCTCTGGGAACGTGTCCTTCAGGGTATGGGCACCACACCACCTGTCCCACCAGAATCTAGTGGACCGTCCATTGCCGATAGTCAACGTAACTGCTGAATTGAAGGGGCCGCTAGCCTTGGTAATTCCTTTTCAGAGTCGCGAAACTTTAGCTCCTACTCAGAAGCCTAGGCTTCTCGTGCCTTTTTCCCTTAGGTAAGGTTGAATGAAGTCCTGCCATCCTTCTCTGCTATTGTGGAATACCTTCCACCACCATTTTCCCAGAAGGACGAGGTTCATATCTCTAAGGTCGATGATGCCTAGCCCTCCATGCTTCTTCTTCATGTAAGCGATACTCCATTTGATCCGGTGGTAACCTCTCTTATTCGAATATGTCCCCTTCCAAAGGAATCTTTTTTTGGATCTGGTCAATCCTCTGGATCACCCATTTTGGAAGCTTAAAAAACGACATGTAGTAGATTGGCAGATTAGACAATACTGAGTTGATGAGTACCACTCTGCCCCCGAGTGACAGCGATTTACCTTTCCAACCAGACAGTCTGTCCTCCACCCTGTCTATGATAGGCAGTCAGTCCAATTTAGTTAATTTCTCTGGTCTGAGTGGGAGCCATAGGTATTTAATCGGGAACCCATCTGTCATACAGTTCAATATAGTAGCATGTTCCCATGTTTCAACATCGGATAGGGAAATTGGAATCAGTGCACTCTTGTGAAAATTAATCCTGAGGCCTGACCAGGCCTCAAAACAGTATAGGGTCCCTTTAAAGCAGACTACTTCTCGTCTGGACCCATTACCAAAAAGTAGGGTGTCATCTGCGTATTGAAGGATCGTGCACCCTTGAGTAGACGCGCTACTGGCCACCGGCGTGATCCAACCTTTTTCCTAAAAATTCTCCAACATACCCCTCAGCACATCCGCTACGATAGTAAATATGAGTGGTGATAGTGGGTTCCCTTGTCTGAGTCCCTTCCTGCAAGGGAATGGCTGCTCAGGCCGTCCATTCACTGATATTGCCGTTTTGCTAGTCTGCAAGCACTGCCTGATCCAGCTTATTAATATATTCCCGAAGCCCCTTCCCCTGTGTGCTTCCAGCAAGCACTCCCAATCAACCGAGTCATAAGCTTTCTCAAAGTCCAGCTTTAGGAGGAAGTTCTTAGAGTTGGTCGTATGGCAGCGGTGAATAACTTGTTTAGCCGTGGCCGCACAATCTAGAATATTTCTGCCCTTAATGAAGCCCGATTGAGATTTGTTGATTAGGCTGTCCATAATACTCCCCAGGCGGATGGCTAGGATTTTTGTAATAATCTTAGCCGAACAATTTATGAGGCTAATCGGCCTAAAATCGCCCACTCTCGTCGACTCCTCCCGTTTGGGTATCAGGACGACTTCCGCAAAATTAAACATACCCAATCTGAGATTGTTGTTAAAAAAGTCATCTAGCAGCGCCATATAGTCCCCTTTAATTTCTTCTCAGAAAATTTGGAAGAACATCATTGAGAAGCTGTCTGGCCCTGGCGACTTGTCAGCTCCCATGTGACTGATAGCCTTTTTTACTTCCTCCTCCGAGAAAGGAGATTCCAGGGTGGCTAAAGATGGCGATGACTCGATCTGGTATGTCTGCCAGAAATCATTCCTGAGTGGGACCCTGAAGTCATTCTTCTTCCCCAAGAGGTCCTTGTAGTATCCTTGGAAGGTTGTGGAAATCACTTATTCGTCTTGCACTGTCCCTAAGTGGAAGTAAGTCGTGTTCGCGTCTCCCTCTTTGAGCCACGAAATCCTTGACCTTTGTTGCCATTTGATTTCTTCCAGCTTATAGAGATTGGCAATGTTCTCTCGGAGCTCGAGAAGTCTATTTCTTTCCTCCTGTGACAGGACTCTCATTTCTTCCACTCTTTCTAGTTCATCAATTCCTTCCAAAAAGGAATCTTTTGCGCGCCAGATGGTCGAGAACCTAGATCGATTCCATTTACGTAGGCGCTTTCTTAATCTGCGTATTTTTTCACACCATCGACCTGCAGCATCTGTGCCATTGACTGGGAGCGCCCAATTTTCCATTACCATGTGGTGAAACCCCTGAATCTCTAGCCAGGCCTTCTCAAATCTGAATTTTCTATGCCTTTGGGCTCCCTGTACCCCAGTGTCAAGAAGGATTGGAGTATGATCTAACGTGGGTCTAGGGATCGATCTAGCGGTTGCTAGAGGGAACTTAGCCTCCCAATCCATCGATACTAATATCCTGTCCAGTTTTGCCATTATCGGAGCATACTGCATGTTAGACCACATAAATAGTCTATCATTAATAGGGATATCTATCAGTTCTAGGTCCGTGATCACCCTATTGAACTCCGCTCTGTGCCTGTCGCTGGAACATCTTTCCTTGTGCTCGAAAGCAAATCGGGTAATATTGAAGATTGAAGTCCCCCCCGACAATCTAGGCCCCCGGCCAACGGAGTCGAATATTGACCAGCTCTTGCCAAAAGGCGTCACGCTCTGTTGCCACGTTCGGCCCATAAATGACAGTGATAGTATGCATATACTTATCAGATCGTCGTTCCAGCCGTGTAGTCAGGGAGAATGTACCATTGTAAACATCGGAACAAGTGAGCAGGTCCGGGTTGAAACCAATGGCAATTCCCCCCGACGCGCCCGCGGATGGGCACAAAACCCATTCCTTGATTCTGTTCCCCCCTATTCTCTTGAGTTTGGCCCCGTGTATAAGTTTGGTCTCCTGTAGCCCAACCACTTCCGTCTTGGACTTAGTGATAACGTCCCTTACCATATCTTTTTTACCTTTATCCTTCAGTCCCCGGACATTCTAGAATAGTGTATTCATTGGGGAATCATGTCCGAGATGACCGTGTGTGAGGGATTCAGGCGGGATTCGCCCTCAGAGAGCATTATCCCCCTAGAGTTGGTTTCTAGTTCCTTATGATCACTAGATTTAACCCTCTCAGTTTTCCAACCCTTAATTTTATTGAGAAGTAACGCATTGCGTTAAACCACAGGTGTTGGCTAATAGAAAAACTTTAGAGTCTAACATGAAATTTAAACTATTAGCAAGAAAAAATTTTGTACCTCCATCGTAGTGTTTAGCCGCTTTGGCGGCCGCTGCTATCTCCAAAAAGTCATCCAAGGACTCCGCATGAGCCCTCTTAGGCGACCGCTGCACCCTAAATCCAATCGTCCTGTGAGACGATCCAGTACTGTATCCTGGAGCCGACTCTGGCAATGTGGACGTACCATCTCTGGCGAAATCTCCTTTTGTGTATCAGCAATAAATTTTAAGTCCTCTGATTCCTCGTCTGTAAATAAGAAGTCAACGTCCAGGTTCAAGCGCCCTTCTGGGTCCTCCTCACTATCTGCATGCTGATTTTGTAATTGTAAAGTGGACTCTCTTATTGTGGACTCCTCATTGAACCCACAAAACGTCGAAGGCACTTCAAGAGTAGCGATGCTTCCTTCTTTGGTGGACCCCACAATGGGCCCACACATCGTTTGCTCGGTCGAGACAGTAGAGCCCCTTGTTGTAGGAGCGACAAGAAGCGTCTTGGGCCCCTCTATAGGCCCATAAACTCCTATGGGGTTCACACCAACCCCACCATGCATAGGATAAAAAACCATTGTTACTGGCCAAACCTCCGCGGTGCACCACACCGCTGGACTCAACTACACTGCGGTGCAACACACCACTCGTCACGCTCTTCAAAGCGTCAACTCCACTGTCGCATGCGGTGAGTTCACCCCCTCCCACGTGGCGAGTGCGGAGTGGGTGAAACAGCGGCAGCCGCAGACTTCCCCTTTATCGACGCTAAAGGCATTAAAGTCGACACTCTGAGCGCCAAAACCCTGTCTTCTTTCTCCTAAAGGCTCAGAACGATATGGGATTCTTCTTCTTCGTTGGCTGCTTTTCCATTTTTGGGCTTTCTCAGATCTCGAGCGCCAAACATCCCTCTCTTCTCACTTCCCTCTGAGCACGCATCTCTGTGAGCGAGCAGCACTCCGCTCGTCTCTTTCCCCAAACTGGCCTATGAGATTTGACTCCCTAGTTCCAAAGAAGCCACTTTTTGGCCCTGTGGTGCTTTCCACACTTTTTCTACCCACTCTCTGGTGGATTGAGCTTTCCCTTTTGTCTTTTTCTCGGAGTTGGGCTTGTCCCTCACCAGCTCTCGTTTCGAAGCATGCTTGCTGCAGCGAGGTTGGTGACTGCCATTTTGGGGGCCTGCAAGCCCTGTCTCCCTTCCCGGCTCCACAGCCTGCCCTTCTTCAGATGCCTGCCGAGTTTGACCACTTTGCAGCGCACGCTTGCCGAATTGGGTAATCTGTTCCTTGCCTTTTTTCAGAGAAGCCCTTGATGCCGAGATGTTTACCAGATTTGGGCTTAGGGCAGCCTGGCCGCTGGATCCCTTGGTCTGCTCCTGCAGTCGACCTCCGGCGTCCCGCCCTGCCCAAAATCTCCCTGATCTCTCAACTGTGGCCTCTTGGCGCGCTTCCATCTCTCTCGCCGCCTTGATCACCTCTCTATGGGCCATTTCCACATCGTGGGATCCATCTATGGTGAGCTCCCATTGTTGGCGAGGTCACTTGTTTGTAGCTTCTACCGTCTCTGAGAGAGGCTGGAGGCGCTGGGAAAGTGATGGAAGTGAGGTCTGCCTCGTCGCCTACACGTTTGTCGAGGTCAAAGCGTATGAGATAGGAGTCCTCGTATGAGTATACTTTTGCAAATCTCGACATTAAAGTGATGTCCCCGCTTCTAATTCGTATTCTTGTCGATACTAATTCCGATCGATGAACCGTCTTCTCGTCGATTTCTTCAACAGTGCCGAAGTCAGAGACCATCTCTTGCAAGGCCTCATTCTTCCAAAAATGAAGCGGTACGTTGTGAATCCATACCCAGTAGCTATCCCCGTGCGGTCTTTCAGCACCGAAGCTCGGCGACCATGCTTTAAAATCCAGTTTAAAATGCCCAAAGTCCACTGTAGCTACTCCGGTGATCTCTATCATCTTTTGAGGTGATGGGAAGGAGACCAGAAACATGAGGGGGCCCATTCTCTTGACAATCCAATCCCGATCCGCCACCAGTGGCCACCTCGAGTTCAAAGCTTGGAGAATGTGTGCCTCCGAAGGTCTGCCTGCAGTAACCCGTGCCACTGCGCACCACTATCTCAACCATACTTCCTCCGACTTAATAGCGGCAATGCTGTTGGCGAGCTTGATGGTCGCTGGGTTGTCAGGAGATCGCCCCCGGTATACTTGTCTCTCTTCGTCATTGTTTGAAGCTATGATGTTTGTGCAATTGTAAGACAAATGACCCCACATCATACACCGTAGACAGCGCACTTCTTTGATACACTCCGCCCGGTAGTGTCCCAACTCACCACAGTTGAAGCACAGCACCGATTTGCGCTTTCCCTTTCTCTGTTGCTTTTTGAGTTCCTTCGTTGCTGGCGGTGGGGTTTTTGATTTTCTTTTTCTTTTGTGAATTACTTCTTGCCAATTTTTCGCCTCTACCCCAATCGGAGGTAGACTCTCAGCCTCCACCGCTCCACCATTTGGACCCCTTCTTTGGGCCCATACAGCGGTGGACCTTGGATGGTCTGGGGTCGGCTTCCTTGGCAGTAGCTGGTGGGGGGAGCAGGGGGGTGAAGCAGGTTGTTGAGGTTGGAGATGTTTGTTGGATTCCATATGGGGAATGTTAGTTTTTGAATGTAGTTGCTGTGACCCTGGCACAGTTGGTTTTGGTGGGGAGATTGAGCGAACTTGCTCACTGAGGATGTGTGGATGCTGGTAAGGGTCATTGTGACGATTTATTGGATCTCTGTGATGAGGGGAGCTGTGGGTTGTATCTCGATATCCTCTGTATCTTTCTCTTGCATACATGACCCTGTAATTGTCCCTATGAAGTACTTCGGTGTTGTAGTGACGATGTTGAGCATGACGCCGGCCCAACGGGGGGGTTCTTTTACGCCGTAACTGGCCAGTAGGAGGACCCTCCCTTTGGGCCCGTCCTCTCGACTGCAACTCATCGAATGGGCGATGATGAATTGAGCCTCCCCCCTCAAGCCTAGGATGTGCATTTCGATGTGCCCGCTTAGGGGAGATGGCATCTCTGAGCCCCGAGGGTTCGCCCTCGACGCGATGAGGCTGTAAAGTCGCATTTGGAAATGGGTTTGGGACCAGTGTTGTAATAGAAGCTGTTGTAGGGCAACCTCTGTGAGGTTGAGGCTCAGGGGTATCGGCCATTGTTTGCGGTTGAGGCTCAGGGGTATCGGCCATTGTTTGCGGGTGTGTTGGGGCTGTTGTGGGGTGGCGGACCCTCTCGTTGGGTCTGCACCCACTGAGTTCCAATTCCGATAACATATTAGGATGAAGTTAGAAGGTCCGAAGAAACAAGAGGAGGGAAGCAAGGTCAGCGATCACAAACAAACAAGAGGAGGGAAGAAGTTTAGAGGAAGGTGAGGATCAATAGTAGAGTAGAGGTGCAAGAGAGGATGGGGAGTTAGAGAGGAGTAGGAGGGAGGCCAGGAAGGTGGTCGGAGAAGATGGCTGGTGGTGGTGACGAGGGGGATGGGGTGGGAGTAGGTAGGAGCTCTTTCATGGAGTAGGTAGGAGCTCGAAGCCAGGTCAATATTCGTTAATTGCACGAGTTGTTAATTGACATTTAATCAGTCTTTCAGAGGCAAAGTTACGAATATCTAAAACAGCATGCAGCAGTTGATTTTTCGATTAAAGTCAGCAGAAAAACTTTGCTGCAATACATGCATCAAACACAATGACACTACATTGATTAAACCAAGCTTTTTTATTCTCGATCACTCATTGCTCATCCAAAGATCAACCAAAACAGCTAAAAAAGGAAACGAAATTTGCCATCTCGATGCAAGCTTTTTATTCGAAGGTAGCTACTACAGGATATCGATCTTCATGCACCTGTTCATATATATATACACACGCAAAAGATGTTAGTATTTGTAAGGACATCACAAATATAAAATATATAGAGAAAATTGATTATCCAAAATGAATGCATCGGAAGAAAAGCATGCAGAAAGAGCTCACTGCAGGAAACCGGGGCGAGGCTACAGGTGGATGGCAGGCGCTGGATGATGTCGATGGTGTTGCATAGGCAATGAGTGTCGAGACCTTTGAGGGCCGAACAGCACTCAGGGCTTGGCGGGCTGTTGGTAACCCCAGGGACCACATATGGTGCACAAACTGTGAGTTGGCCGAGGCCAGCCGAGCAGTTCTGGGCCTCTGTCATGTGGGCCCCCAATAGTCCAACGACCACCAAGACCATGATTGCTAGGGCTGAGGAACTCTTGGGCTTGGCCATTAATTGCTGATGATGATCAACTGAATAAAACCTAGCTAGTAGCTAGTAGAGTAATAAATAGTATTCGGTTAGTACTAAATCGTGGCTTGTTCTGATTGGAAAACTTGCAATTGTCGTATTTATAGTGTGTACGTACGTACTGAATGGTCTCAAGAGGTGAGTAGTACGTAGTGCATGGCTCACCTGAACTTTTAGGGTAAGTTAGGTTTAGGTGGAAAATCCCGAAAGCGTGAACAACCTAACCCTCTCGACTCTGTTATTACCGCCAAGTTTCACTACCGATAAAATTCAGTTCAACTATCGGTCTTGTTTGATTAAAGATCGAGAGAGATTGCTGTAACTGCAAATGGAACAGTAATTTTCCGGCCAGTCCGGAGCTTGCAACTGAATAAACGGAAAATGATTATAATGTTAGCTAGGTTGGTGATGATTGAGGAAGATTTTGCCAAATGGGTCGAGTGAAAACAGTGTATACTTTGGATAGGACATTTTGAGTTTATGTGGCATACGGAAAGAAGCCATTAAAGGCATTGATGAGGAAAGCCACTGTATTTGTACCCTCCAAAACAAATTGGTGCAGGGATTGAGTCAAAACTATAGGAAGGTACTTTACAAATAAATAAATAAATAAAAATTAATACGTAAGAAAAATCTCTAATATTATAATGGGAGAAGGCCTTAGTGTCATTTGCAAATATTTTGTCATTCTACCAACCCGTGCAACAAACGTGCAAAACTATTATAAAGGAGGTCCTAGGTTCAAATCAAGACTACGTCTAAATTTTTATTTTAAAAAATTATATTTATTAAAACGTACATCGCACGTGTAAACTACTAGTAGAAAGAGAAAAAAAACATATTTATGCATTTGTTGAGTTAATTATAGGATAAATTTCACTAAACCCCGACCAATTTTCACCAATTTGTTGATAACCCTATTCAATTTTTGTTTTCTTTTTCGGATGACCCTACTATGTAGGTCCAAAGTTATTGTGGTTACAAGGGTTTTTTTTTTTTTTTTAACCTAAAATATCCCTGATTGGTTAATTAGGTATTAAAGGGACCTAATTGTATAATTTTCAAAATAATTGATAAAGAAAAAGAGAATATTTCCTAAGAAGCCCACTAATCTTGGAATACAAAGTTTTCAAAAAATTAGACATTTATGAATCTTTTTTGCAGAAAACCGAACTTTACAACGGGTAAAAACTGGGTAGGGTTTGTGAAATTTACCATTAATTATATTAGTTTTGTTGTGATGAAAAATCTCTACTACTATAACTCAAGAGTTGAAGTTGTGTAATTTATAGACAAACTAACTTAATTAATTTAATCTCAATCACACATTTCTAAAGTGAATTATACTAACCAACTATAATATTCTCAAACTTTAAATTTACTAGTATTTTTCACGTGTGATGCACGTTTTGATAAGGGATGGAGGATTTTCACGTGCAATATATATGTTAAGAAATAATTTTGGAGTTGGACGTGCGTTGCACGTAATTAAAAATTTTTTTGAAGGAAAAGTTACAATTTGTACATGCAATGCGTGTGTTTATAAGTAGAATTTGAGTTGTACGTACAACATATGTGTATGTTTAGTGTAAAAAATATTATAAAATTGTTTACACGTGCATTGCATGTTTTAAATAGGTGAAATTTTTTAATTTGTTTGTTTTTGTTGTAATTAATGGGAGAGTTGGAGTTGCACGTGCAATGCACGACTTTATATGTTGACAAATGACAACTCCAATTCTCCCATTATAATATTAGAGATTTATGACATAATTATTTACGAAAGTGTTATTCATATATATAAATTAAACATTGATACTCTTTGGAGTAATTAGTGAAAAATGAGAGCTTAAAAAAAGTCATGTGCATCATGCAAGCTAGGGATGGCAAGTGGGCCGGGTCAACCGGCGACCCGCCCACGACCCGCCCGTTGAACCTGGCCCGGTTAAGGGTTTGGCGGGTTCAGGTCGAACCCGTGTACAGTAACGGGTCGACCCGGGTCGCCGAAAATGCGAATCCAACCCGGATAACCCGGCCCGCAAACCCGTTAAGAAAAGCTCAACCCGCCGCCAACTCGCGGGTCGACCCGTAGGTTACAACCCGTTGGACCCGTACGGGTCGAACGTTCGACCCGTTACGGGCCGATCGTTCGACCCGTTACGGGCCGATCGTTGACCCGCGGGTCAGTGGAACGTTTGGGGGGGGGGTTTACTGTACAACAGAGCCGTTCGGCTCTCTTCCTAGCCGTTTTTTTTTTTGTTTTGTTTTGTTTTTTGGTTTTTTTGGTTTTTTTTTTTTTACATTTTTAGCCTATAAATATCCCCCCAAAACCCCCTAAAAAAATCACACCTTACTCTCTTACTCTCTCTACTATTATAACTCATTTCTAAGGAATTTTTCAACAATTGAAGTATTCAATAAGCAAGTCTTCAACAAGGCATATACACGATCAATTTTCGATCGTATCGAAATCAAAATTCAACGTCTTCAACTCTTCAACTCTCGTCCAACTCCAAGTGATCAAGTCGTCAATTCTCCTTCAAGCTCTCCTCAAATCTTCAATTCCGGAATCCCTTATTTCTAGTTCTAATTATATTTTTATTTTCACGGTTTATTTTATATATGCTTATCTACGGTGAACGGTATCAAAATTTCATACCTCTCTTCTTATTTTATTTTTGTGTTGTAGTTATAATTATTGTTGGTTTTTTTATCTTCTCTATCTCAACCCTCTTATTTTTTAGATTTTTTTTTATAATTCACCGTTCCTACATTGTGTAGTTTGTTTTTACATACATTAGTACATTACTACATTATATCTAGATCACGCGGTAGCAGTCGTAGCGGGCAAGATTCCTCCTCCTCTTCCCGTAGGCCACCAATTGTCCCAATTAGTAAGCCCGCCCAAGAGTACCATGATCCTCCTACCCAACAATGGGGTGCACATGATGAGTTTGTAGGTGACATACAATTAGAAGAAGAAGAACAACAACAACAACCAACCGAAACCATACAACCCCATAGTAGTAGGAAAAGTAGAGGAGAAACTAGTGATTGGCATAAGTTTTACAATTATATCCCGGACGAACAAACTCCGGGTATAGGTTTAAAAGTTTGTAAAACATGTTCTAAAATATACAAATTCAAGAGGGGTGACGGCACCGATACAATTAGTAGACGCATCCAACATAACCATAAAGACCTTCTTGCTGACCTACAAAGCCAACAAAAAATCAATCCTAGGACCGGTCTAGTTGATAGCCACCCTTATGATCCTGATCTTGTTCGTCGGAAAATGGCCCGATTAGTTATAAAGGAAGAGTTACTATTTTCCTATCCCGAGAGTAGGGACTTGGAAAATTTTCATTTTAGAAGAATTCCGAGAAATACTTACAAATCGGATTGTTTTAAAATGTACATCGAAATGAAGGACGCTTTGATTGCAATTTTATGGAGTTTAACTTGTAGAGTTAGTTTAACTTCGGATTGTTGGACGGGTGTCAACAATATTCCAATAATGGGAATAACCTGTCATTGGATCGACAATGATTGGATTCTTCAAAAAAGAATCATATCACTTGCGGCGTTGTCGTATCCCCATAGTGGCACTGAAATAGCAAACCGTATTTTAGAAATTTGTGATGTTTTTCATATTCGTGATAAAATTATGTGTATTAGTTTTGATAATGCATCTAACAACAATGTAGTAATTACTACTTTAAAATCCATATTAAACCCTTCATCTGACAATATTTTTCATATTAGATGTGCATGTCATATTATAAATTTATGTGTTCAAGATGCATTAAAAATAGTCGATCCATATATAGTTAAAATTAGAAATTGTGTACATTTCATTGTATTAAGTCCAAGCATATTACAAGAATGGAAAGCTTGGTGTAGGCTTTAAAATGTACCTTTTAGAAGATTTCCAAAGGATGTTAGACACCGATGGAATTCTACTTTTGATTTACTACATGTTGTTACCGAATATAAAGCAGTTGTAAATGATTTTTGTATCGCATTTCATATGCCAAATTTTGAAATGACTCCCACCGATCGGTATTATGCCGAAGCTTCGTTGAAATTTTTAGAACCGTTTAAAACCGCAACTTTAAAATTTTCAAAAATATGAATTTACTTCTAGTAGCAGTTTTATTTCATTAGTTAGCATGATGCAAACATTTAACGAAATGTTAAATGATCCCAATGTTAGTGAGATTGTAAAACCAGCATACAAATTTTTTTTGGAGTATTATTTTTCTCCTCCTATGTTGATTTGTGTTGCTATCATTATGGATCCTCGTATCAAATTAGAAGGTATGAAGAGTTTGATTGAAATGTTTTTTGCATTACTTAAGGAAAATGTAGAATTAGTAATTGATTGCGCTACTTTTTTAGTTCAGTTTGAATCTATATTAAATAACTTGTATGATTATTATGATAGATGTTTTGCTTCTAGTATTACAAGTTCTGTAGTTAGTTCTTTTTCTGGTACTTCTAAAGGTAAGGGTAAGAGTAAATTTGATGATAGAACATTTAATTTACTTGAACAAATTCAATAAAAAAACATAGGACTAATCAACCAAATGAATTAAATTGGTATAACCAACAAGATTCTGAGCCTTCTTCTTCTCCACTACATATTTTACAATGGTGGAAAGACTATGAACACACTTTTAGTATTCTGTCAATTATGGCTAAAGATTTACTAACTCCTCCTGTCTCTACAGTTGCTTCTGAAAGTGCATTTTCTTCAAGTGGCAGAGTTCTAACTGATTACAGGAATCGCTTGAAGCCCGACACGTTAGAGATGCTCGTTTGCACAGAAGACTGACTAAAGGCTGAAGATAGGACACAAGGAAAAGCACTATCAACGTCCACAAGTGGGAGCAACTCGCCGGAAGAACAACAACAACAACAATAGCTTTGCTTGTAATAGCAACTCGACCGACACGTTAGAAATTGTATTATATCTTTGCTTGTTATGTTAAATTAGAAAAATTGGAGTCAATTAAAATTGTATATAAGAAATATGTTAGTATATAAAACATATTTGTGAATTGAATTCTTCATTTCATTAGAAATTGTGAAAATTGTATAACTTAAATTCATATGAATATTACTTCAATATTTTTTACCAATTTCACTCTTTCAATCTTATTATTATTATTACGATTTGTAATGTTTATTAGTATTATTAGTATTATTATTATTATTATTATTATTTTAAGCTAAAAATATTTATAAAAAAAACCTATCTATCTAAACGGGCCAACCCGCGGGTCGACCCGACCCGACCAGGGTTAAACCCTAAAGGGTTCACGGGCGGGTCGCCTAATACAACTTTGGGCCCGGCCCGGCACGGCCCGGTTAAGTCGCCAAACCGGCCCGAGCCCGCCCAAGTCATGGTCCAACCCGGACGGGTTCGGCCCGACCCGGTCCGTTCGACCCGAATGCCAACTCTAGTGCAAGTGCAAGTTACTAGTATTAATTATTTATATAAAATATCTTGCTCCCAAAACTAGTATTAATCATTAATTAGCTAGGACTAGAGTGCATTAAAGGCTAAATTACACTAGACTCACATGAGCTTATTTTGGCTTTTTTTTTTAAAGAAAAAAAGGGGTACGAGCAATTTGCTCATTTAATAAATAAGCAATTGATGATGTGGTATACATGTGATTAAAAAATTCTTAAAAGAGTTAGTTGTCCAATGTATCACATATATGCCATATAATCAATTACTCATTTACTAAATGAGCAAATTGCTCATATCCTTTTTACCCTTTTTTTAAAAATTTTACTACCATTGTATTGCTTTATTACGTATATCAACAATGAACTTATTTTTCGTTCTAGTTTTTTCCCATGAACTTGTTGTGTGGAATACAAATCAAACCAACAATCAAACCAACACGGAAACAAAGAGAGAACCAGCGAGAAAACACAGAAAAGCAAGCAACACAAGAACACAAGATTTACGTGGTTCGGCAAAACGATGCCTACATCCACAAGGGGCGGTTGGGGTTTCTTTACTATGTTCTCCAATGGGCAAACAAAGCCTTTACAAGAGATGACGGCTACAAAATCCGAATAAGGTGTTACAATTTACAAAACCCTAACGGGTGTATTTATAGGGAAACTATTGGGCCTTTCGAATTGGGCCGAATCTGGATCCAAAACCCGCCGACAGTCGACTGGTCCAATTACCAGTCGACTGATTCCTTCGGGACAATCGACTGACTCCCACATACAGTCGACTGCTGCTGCTGTATACTCAGTCTTCGAAAACTCCTCTCTGGACAGTCGACTGCTCCTCCATCCAGTCGACTGAAGCTCTGAAACTTTCGAACACTGTAGATACCAAATACCAGAATCGAGCCATTATCCTACAATCTCCACCTTGGCGAGATCTTCCAAGTCAAGTATCCAACAATCTCCACCTTGGTGAAATCTTCCAAGTAGCCCAAGCAATCTCCACAAATACTTCAAAACAACTGCTCATCACCAAATGTAACAAAAGAACCCAAACTCCACCTTAGTATGATATCACATACTAAACAAACCAATAGCAAAGCACTATCCCAACTGCCCATGCCAAATTATCAAACATGCAAAATATTAGCCAGGTTCATGCAATGCTTGAACTTGGCTGCCCCAACAACTTTGGTCAACATATCAGCAGGATTATCAGCTGTTCCAATCTTCACCAAATGAATATCACCATCCTTTATCAAATCACGCACAAAATGATAACGGACATCAATATGTTTGGTCCTCGAATGATGAACTTGGTTCTTCGCTAAATGAATATCACTCTGACTGTCACAGTGTACCTCCACCTTCTCCCGATGAATTCCCAAGCTCTTCAAAAGTCCATGAATCCAAATGGCTTCCTTCATGGCCTCAGCAACCGCCATGTATTCAGCCTCAGTAGTAGACAACGCTACAGTGGACTGCAAATTTGACCTCCAACTTATAGGTGCCCTAGCCATAGTAAACAAATAGCCTGTAGTAGACCGCCTCTTATCTAGATCACCTGCATAGTCAGAATCAACATATCCAACCAATAACCTGCTAATATTGTCATCCCTTTCAAATTTCAAACCCACATCTGTGGTGCCACTTATGTACCTCAAAATCCATTTTGCCGCTTGCCAATGCTCTTTGCCTGGATCATGCATATATCGACTAACCATACTCACCGCCTGAGAGATGTCTGGTCAAGTACAAATCCTGGCATACATCAAACTGCCAACCACACTAGTGTAAGGTACATTCGCCATATACTGTCTCTCTTCATCTGTACTTGGAGACTGAGAAGCACTAATTCTGAAATGACTGGCTAAGGGTGTGCTAACTGGTTTAGTTTTCTCATCTATACCGAACCGTTTCAGCACCTTCAAAAGATATTGCTTCTGTGTCAAACTCACTATGCCCTTTGCCCTGTCTCTAGCTATCTCCATCCCAAGTATCTTCTTGGCTTCACCAAGATCCTTCATCTCGAATTCAGAACTCAGCTGATTCTTCAAATTTTGACTCTCCTTAGCATTTTTAGAGGCAATCAACATATCATCCACATATAATAACAGATATATAAAAGAACCATTCTGCAACTTCCTGAAGTAGACACAATGATCATACTCACTTCTGGAATATCCTTGCACTTTCATAAACTGGTCAAACCTCAAATACCACTGCCTTGGAGATTGCTTCAACCCATAGAGAGACTTCTTCAACCTGCAAACACAACTTTCCTTCCCAGCTGTCTTAAACCCATCTGGCTGCAACATATAAATTTCTTCATCTAGATCCCCATGTAAGAACGCAGTCTTCACATCCATTTGTGTCAACTCAAGATCAAACTGTGCTACCAATGCCAACAAAATCCTAATAGAAGGGTGCTTCACAACCGGAGAGAACACTTCATTATAGTCAATACCTTCCTGTTGAGCATACCCCTTTGCAACTAGTCTAGCCTTGAACCGAACACTGCCTTTTGGACCTTCTTTCTTCGTATACACCCACTTGCAACCAATTGCTTTCTTCCCCTTTGGTAGTTGCACTAGATCCCAAGTCTTATTCTTATGAAGAGAGTTCATCTCTTCATCCATAGCAACTTTCCAATCTGTATTTTCTGAACTTCTAGTGGCTTCTTTGAAGTTGGAGGGAACTTCATCATCCACAATGGGAAGAGCAAATGCAACTGTATCTGTAAAACGAGACGGTCGTTTGATATCTCTTCTTTGCCTTCTTACTGCAATTGATTCTTCCTGCTGGATAGGAACTTCTTCATCATTCTCAGTATCAACCACATCATCTTCATCTTGGACAGGAACAGGATTTTCAACTGACAATTTTTCTAACTCCACCTGTTGGAAAACTCTCCTACCAGTCGACTGGTTATTGCCAACAGTCGACTGTCCCGAGCTCCCACTCTTCTGCTGTTCTAGACCACCAGTCGACTGCTCCTGTACACCAGTCGACTGTCCCGAGATTCTGCTACTCACCTGTTGGAGAACTGTCTCACTCTTCTGCTGCTCACCAGTCGACTGTCCTATACCATCAGTCGACTGTCCCGAGCTAATCATGCTGGTCTCATCAAAAGTCACATCTCTGCTGATTACTAACTTCTTCTGTTCTGGACACCACAACCTGTAACCTTTGACACCAGTACTAAAACCAACAAATATAGCCTTCTTGGCTCTTGCATCAAGTTTAGTTTCAGTTACATGAAAATAAGCAGGACAACCAAATATATGCAAAAAACTATAATCAGATGCAGGTTTACCACTCCATACCTCAATAGGCGTTTTGCCTTCAAGTGCTGCTGATGGTAAACGGTTGACAATGTGGCTTGCATATATAACAGCTTCTGCCCAAAATGTCTTCTTCAATCCAGACTGTGCTAACATACATCTCACATTCTCAAGTAAGGTTCTGTTCATCCTTTCTGCAACCCCATTTTGCTGTGGAGTCTTCCTAACTGTGAAGTGCCTCTGGATCCCTTCATCTTCACACAACTTCAGAAACGGATCGTTCTTGTATTCCCCTCCATTATCTGACCTCAGAACCTTAATCTTCCTACCAGTCTGATTTTCAACTTTCTTCTTCCAACTTGTGAACAATGTCAAAACTTCATCTTTGTGCTTCATGGTATATACCCAAACTCGTCTGGAGTAATCATCAACAAAAGTAACAAACCAGTGTCTACCACTCATAGAAGGTGTCTGAGTAGGGCCCCAAACATCTGTGTGCACATAATCGAGGATACCCTTTGTCTGATGTACAGCTGTACCAAATTTCACCCTAGTTTGCTTACCCAAAACACAATGTTCACAAAATTCCAACTTGCACCCTTTAGCATCTTTAAGCAAACCTTGCTTCACAAGCCCCTGCAGGGCCTTTTCTCCTGCATGCCCGAGTCGCATATGCCACAACCTAGTAGAGTCGGGAACAACCTGTTTAGGCCTTTCAGTTACACTGGCAGCCTCACCCAAATATGTTTTTCCCTGCAAGAAAAACAAGTTCCTTTTCCTTTGCCCTTTCATCACCACGAGTGATCCGCTAGTCACCTTCAGAATGCCACCTTCACTAGCAAATTTCAATCCACTGGCCTCCAAAGCACCTAGTGAAATTAGATTCTTTTTCAAATCTGGAACATACCATACATCTGAAAGCTCCCTAATAAGACCATCGTGCATTAGCAATTCAATCTTCCCGATTCCTACCTTCTTACAAGGTGCATCATTTCCCATCAAAACTACACCACCATCCATATACTCCAAAGAAGTAAACCACTCCTTTTTCCAAGACATATGATAGGAGGCTGCTGTATCAAGAAACCATACTTCTTGATAAAGTGAGGGACTAGAAGCAAGTGCAAAAGAAAAATCCTCGCCACTTTCTAAATTATCAACAGTCACATTTGCAGTCGAATTTCCCTTATTTCGTAGCTTTGGACAATCCTTTTTCCAATGCCCCCTTTCATGACAGAAAGCACATTCATCTTTGGCTGGTATTTTCCTGTCCTTCGAAACTCCTCTCGATTTGGAACGAGATTTGTTTTCCTTTTTCCCAGATTTGGACTCAGATCTGGTCTCAGTCCTGCCCCTTACAATTAAAGCTTCAGAAGTTTCTTTATCAACCATTTTATCCCTTCTCCTAGTTTCATTATTCAACAAAGCATTTGCAACATCTTCATATTTCACAGTATCTTTTCCATATAATAAAGTAGTTGCTAAATGATCATAACTTTCAGGTAATGAATTCAACAGAATTAGGGCTTTATCCTCATCCTTAATTTGCTCATCCAAATTTAACAAATCAGCCAATAATTTATTAAATGATTCAACATGAGCATTCATAGACATACCTTCCGTATAGGTGAAGCGAAAAAGTCTCTTCTTCAAATACAGCCGATTCTCCAAACTTTTCCTCATGTATTTGTCTTCGAGTTTCTTCCACAACACCGCAGCAATGGTATCCCTCATCAAATCGTACTTCTGAGCCTTCTCAATAAAGAGCCGAATAGTCCCACACGCAACTCGATTCACCTTCTTCCAATCTGCTTCGGACATATCCTTAGGTTTTTCTACCTCCAAAGCAACATCTTGTTCTTGTTGAACAAGAACATCCAACACCTCACATTGCCACATCCCGAAATTGTTTGTCCCATCAAATTTTTCAACTTCAAATTTTGCGTTGTGAATCGTTGTTCTTGACGAACTTGATCCTACAACATCCTTGGTTGCATCTGCATCACCCGCCATCTCCCTCTAGGTCGAACCAACAGCTCTGATACCACTTGTTGTGCGGAATACAAATCAAACCAACAATCAAACCAACGCGGAAACAAAGAGAGAACCAGCGAGAAAACACAGAAAAGCAAGCAACACAAGAACACAAGATTTACGTGGTTCGGCAAAACGATGCCTACATCCACAAGGGGCGGTTGGGGTTTCTTTACTATGTTCTCCAATGGGCAAACAAAGCCTTTACAAGAGATGACGGCTACAAAATCCGAATAAGGTGTTACAATTAACAAAACCCTAACGGGTGTATTTATAGGGAAACTATTGGGCCTTTCGAATTGGGCCGAATCTGGATCCAAAACCCGCCGACAGTCGACTGGTCCAATTACCAGTCGACTGATTCCTTCGGGACAATCGACTGACTCCCACATACAGTCGACTGCTGCTGCTGTATACTCAGTCTTCGAAAACTCCTCTCTGGACAGTCGACTGCTCCTCCATCCAGTCGACTGAAGCTCTGAAACTTTCGAACACTGCAGATACCAAATACCAGAATCGAACCATTATCCTACAGAACTTGCTTTACACCTTTTAGTTTACTCCCTTAATTATTGGTAGATAAGAGTATTATCAGTAACATTGTTTCTTTCTACACGAGTGCTGATTTGATGAATACAATTTTGGATGCCAGCACTTTTTATTTCCCTAAATACTATAACGGTAAGACTACACTATAAAGTATTCCATAATTCACAAAAATAACTAGCCTTTGTTTATCTTCAAATCAGAATTTATATTCATTTTACATTTTAATATATAAAAGTAAAGGGTAAAAATAAATGAGAAACATTCCCAAGCTTTAGTATCTATAAAATAAATTACAAGACAATTTAAAAAACTATCAAGTTTTCCGAAACAAAATCAACAACTCACATTTACCCTTCAAAAGATATTTTTTTCCCAAAACTAAAATTTTTATCCCCAAAACAAAAATTGTCCTCACTTTATTACTATCTCTTTCTCCTCTCTTCACTTTTTTATATTTCTATCGCTCTCTCTCTCTCTTTCTCTCTCTTCCCATCAATTTAGATTTTCAAATTTCAGGTTTATAAATTTCCGGGGTTTTCAGGTTTTTTATGCTTGGTTGATTTTTTCGATTTTTTTTCTTCCAGATTTTCATATTTCAGGTTCTATATAGACGTGTTGGCTGGAGCATTGATGGCTCTAACCATATGATTAAAAAATAATTAAAGATACATATATGATTGTTTTACGACATTCTAATTGTTTTTTATAACTTATCGTGGAGTTTCTAGCATGTTGGTATTACATATAAATATTGATATCTATATGATTTATTAGTCAAATAAGATTACATATATTTTACTATTTATAAAGCATTTTATATGCTGCATCATTTTGAAGATGTGCCCTAGGCACATGTCCATAGGCAAATCTAAGACTAATATATCCAAACACAAAACAAATTGCCAATATAAAGTGCCATTGTCAATAAGTTATAACAAATTTACCTTGTCAATATAAAGTGCCACGTGTCTCAGAGTAGTTTTTTTGAAGAATCAACGATCAACGAACAACGGACAAAGACCGTACGCATGCGGAGCACGTGAGGAGAAAGAGGAAGCTTCCGCGGAGCTGAGATTTTTTTTTCCCTGTATCCCTATTCTGAAGTGTACTTATTTTCATATCCATGTGGATCAATCTGTAATTTTAAATCACAAAATTTGGGATATTTTAAACTAGAAATGAAAATTTGTGATATTTCTTTTTAGGAAATTCATTTCTAGACTTAATGTGAATGAGCTATGAAATTTATTATTATTAATTAATTGTGGAAAATATTTTAACTTGTTGAGTCTAGAGATGCGTAAATAGTACAAAAATAGTAATGAAAAAAGGATAATTTAGTTATGGAGTATTACTATTACTAATGAAGCAGGGGTTTGAATCTGAATTGTTCTAATACTATGTGAAAGACCCCGCTGATAAACTAAAACTCCAAAGTTGTCATATGAATGAAGATTTAATATTTATAATTGGGGAATTCATGCATGCTAACACAAGAATTGTTGCAAGAGAAACTTGAACACTCAGATTTTTTGCCATTAGATAAGAAGCAAACTACTTACAAACGGGACCAACTGGCACTTGCTACTTCAAATAGTATATTGGTTCATAAGAAAGAGTGAAAGAAGAAGAGTTGGGTATATTGTCAAGATTTAAGATATGTGGGTATATAAACAAGAGAAATTTAAAAATAGGGGTATGGAAGCAATTTCCCTCCAATATTTTTGTATCTCCTTTTTAACATGGAGACATAGTCCAAGCCTGTAAACAGAAGTGTGGCAATTGATTGAAGGACAAAAGAGATAAAATGAAGAAGAAAAACACATGAAAAATGATACTCTCTCTATTCTCCCTATTCTTTATATCTTATCTTGTTTATTATTTTGTCTACAGAAATCAATAGGCAGCTAAGGAGTTGCCTTCTTTCTTCTTTCTAATGCTTGCTTCTTCTTTCTTTTAATTATGATTTGCACATTTGTGTGAGATTAATTTGTCGAGAAAGAGACTTCTATGAAGGTGATTATACGCGGATCTTCGGATTGGTATTTAATTTCCTTTCTTTTTGAATACATGATTCATATAAAAGTTTAGAAAAAAAGAAATTTTGGAGAATGAATTTCCCGTTTTGCTTTGACAAAACATAGTTGCATTTAGTTTATTATTTGAATTCTCTGCTTATCATGTAAATGGTGATCAATTTCATGTGTTAACTAAATTTATCAAGGGTAAATATTTGAATGTACATTGGGTATATATTTTGTATGAAAAGCTCTTATTTTGTTATTTTTCCATTAGTGAAACACAGTAGTGGTGATTTTCATCTTTGAGTAAGAAAAAACGAATTTTTTTTCAAGTATTATAAATGAACACGAACAATGTGCTCTCTTACATGTTGAAGAGAGGTAAGGAATTCAAAATTGAAGTATGCAACAGAAAAGGATTGAGAATCTTAATGATTGCTCCCATTTTAACGCAATTTTAAGACCTTCGTTTTCTGATTGCAGGAGAATTAGCAGTAAACAATGAATGAATGAATAGAAGCTTCAATATATAATTTAATTTCGCCTGAGAAAAACCCTTTCATCAGGTCTTTGTTTTTAATTTTAATTTTTTTTTTTTTTTGGATCGTTAAACGGTGGGTTGATATTGAAACATCATCCCTCTTAATTAGTTAGCTTTTCTTTGTCGAATGAGCAGCAGGTTCATGAACAGAAAGGAGGGCAGATACTGAAGCCAGGAGGGGAGAGATTCTATGAGAGGAGGATCATATTGGATGATTCATCTCTTAACCAAAGATACCGATATAGATGCTAGTTTTATTACTGCAAATACTACCCAATTTCCATTCGTCGTGGAAGACGCCTTGGTTTATTTCTTAAATCAAAAGGAAGACTTATTTAATGATGAAGACTTGTTTCATAATTCGACATGGATAAAGGGTCATCAAGCCACGAGCACCAACACGGAGAACCAAGCACTGGAGCTCGTGAGCTTGCTCACATCATGCGCTGAGTCTACAAAATACGGTGACCATGCAGCCATTGACTACTTTATTTCTAGGTTGGGAGAGTTAGCATCTCCCCGAGGCTCCCCAATTCACCGCATTGTAGCTTATTTCACCGAATCATTAGCCTTACGAGCTGTCAGGCTATGGCCACATGTCTTCTCTATATCATATCCAAGAATCATTGATCAGATTGATGATGATGATGATGATAATGGCATTGCACTTCGGCTACTTAATCAAGTAAGCCCAATTCCAAAATTCCTCTACTTCACATTGAATGAAAGGTTACTCAGAGCATTTGAAGGTCATGACAGAGTTCATATCATTGATCATGACATTAAGGAAGGTCTTCAATGGCCGAGCTTTCTTATGAGTTTGGCTTCAAGACCTAATCCTCCAACCCATGTTAGAATCACGGGCATCGGAGATTCCAGACAAGACCTTCAAAACACAGGAGCTAGGCTCAAAGGGTTAGCAGAGTCCTTAAATCTGCAATGTGAATTCCATCCAGTTGTGGATAGCTTAGAGGATGTGAGGCTTTGGATGCTTCATGTGAAGGAGGGGGAGTGTGTTGCAGTAAACTGCATATTTCAGCTTCACAAAGTCCTCTACGATGAGAACTGGGGGGCATTAATGAATTTGTTAGGCTTAATTCGGAGCACAAAAACTTCAATACTTTTAGTAGGTGAAGAAGAAGCTGAACACAACGACCCGAGATGGGAGATTAGATTTGCCAACTCATTGAAGTACTATTCCGCCATATTTGATTCGATACATTCAAGTCATCTGCCAGAGGATAACATGGCTAGGATCAAGATAGAGGAGATGTTTGCGCGCAGTATAAGGAACATACTCGTTTGGGAAGGGAGGGAAAGGGTTGAGCGGCATGAGACGCTTGATAGATGGAGAGAAATGATGGAGTTCGGTGGATTTAGGTGTCTGGGTTTCGGAGAAAGAGAGGAAACTCAATGCCAGATGCTTTTAAAAATGTATTCATTTGGCGAAAATTTTAGCATAGAAAAGAGAGGAGGAGAAAGGAGAGATGGGCTTACTCTCAAGTGGATGGATCAGAGTCTATACACAGTTTCAGCTTGGGCGCCGATCAGTTTAGGAGTCAGTTCATGTGCAACAACACAAGACTGATTGATATAGTTCATCACAAACTATTTTTTCAGGGTTACATTGCAAAGGTTTACTTCCTATATATAAACCTGCGATTTTTCTTTCATTCTTTGATTGTTTTTTAAAGCAATAATTGACATAGAAAGAGAGGTATTATGTACACCCCCTGCTCCAATTCATCAAAGCTTCATATATGTGTCCTTTTTTTTTCTTTTTTCTTTTTTCTTTTTTCATTTGTAAAATTTAATGTATGGAAGAAAGTGGGATTGAATTTATAAGAAGTGTTCAGATAGCAAGGATTTATTGATCTGTTTGTTTGTTACTCTTTGATTGGTAGTCTTCTGATGAAGATGGAAGTATTCTGAAGAAAAATTACTGAATTAAATGTCAACCACACTTTTAACTTAAATAGAAATCTCAATCTCTCAATTAAACTAGCATTGTACTCGTGTGATGCACAAATGTTCAAATAATAATACACATTCTCAACTTGTCTCAACAACAACATGTACTAAATTATTTTGTAAATATTATTGTTAGGTTAACTGAAAGAGATGGAGAGAAAAGATGAATAAATATTATTGGGAATTAAATGCCAGTATATATAACATACAAGTACAATCTCAGCAGTATATCTAATATACATCTAACACCCCCTCTCAAACTCATGATGGATCAATCATTGTGAGTTTACCTACTAAGTATCAGAATCTCTGAGCTGTGTGGGATTTCGTAACGAAATCGGTTATCTGCTCTGAAGAAGTCACATAATGAAGTGAAATGGTCCATGTCTCCAAACGCTCACATATGAAGTGACAATCAATCTCTATGTGCTTTATCCGCTCCCGAAATACCGGGTTGCTTGCAATATGTATAGCAGTCCAGTTGTCACAATGAAGAGGAGTGGCTCATGTATGGGTGACACCCATATCTGATAATAGCCACCAAACATGAACAATCTCTCTAGTAGTAGCTGTCATCGCTCTGTACTCGGCCTTTGTGGAAAAACATACAACAACTGCATGTTTCTTGCTTCGCCATCAGATCAGCAAATTACCAAGAAAGAGATAGAAATCTGTGGTATACCGTCTGGTAGTAGGATCTCCTTCTCAATTTGAATCAGAATATGCCCTAATCTCCAGTCTACATGTATAGGGCATAAATAATGACCGAGTGATAGTGCCTAGAATATATCTGAGGATCCGAAGAAAAGCACTATAGTGAATTGATCGAGGAGCTGAAACAAACTGGCTGACAATACTGACTGCATGAGTGATATCGGGTCTGGTCATGCATAAATAGACAAGATGTCCAACAAACTTTGTGTATCTAGTAAGAACAGGGAGGAGCTTACCATCTTCATATGAAGTTCTAAGAGAGTATCACCTGATCGACTCTTAGATAAAGCTGTAGCAGAAATAATATCTGATGTGTATTGATGTTGAGAAATGAATATCTCCCGAGAAGCTTGGGCAATTTTTAAACCCAAAAAATAACGTAGTCTGCTAAGGTGCTTCATATGAAACTACTGATGAAGATATCTCTGAGCGGATGCAATGTCTGCCGAGTCATCCCCTGTAATAATCACATCATCAACATACAGCAAAAGTATCATCCCCTGCGGTGACGACTGCATAAACATAGAGCAATCATGTGAGCTCGGACTGAAACCCGCCTGTGTGATGACACGTCGAAAGCACTCAAACCAGACTCGGATAGCCTATTTCACACCATAAATAGCTCGACGTAGACGACAAACATGAGGATGAGGTGTGCTAAGGCCAAGAAGATGCTGCATGTAAACAACCTCAGATAAGGTACCATGAAGAAATGAATTCTTCACATCCATCTAGTATAACAGTTATCGACGAATGGCAGCAACAAAAAGGAGAGTGCGAACTGTAGTCATCTGGGCAACTGAAGCAAAAGTCTCATCATAATCAATGTCGTACTCCTAAGTAAAACCTTTGGCAACTAGATGAGCCTTGTGTTGTAGCGCCCCCAATTTCCATAATAGAAATAAGAGAAATAAATATAGAATCTTTACTTCAAATGTAATCCAAACACCGTACAATGACAGGAAAATTAATAACTTTCTTTACAATAGTCCATATTACAATGCACAACGAAAATTTGACACATTTAATACAACTCATTTGAAACATTTAAACTCCAGTCATCTCAAAGTCCAAGCTTTAACCCTTGTTCAAACTACTCACTTGCAAATCCTCCAAAACTGTTAAAAACTATGAGCACATCAGTTGAATGCAACCAACGCAATACAATAGTAATAGTGACCCTCCAAAGTCTCACAACCAAAAACTTGTCCCACAACATAAAATAAAACAATAATGGAAAAAATTCATAAATCAACAAGTGAAACTAAACTAAAAGAATAAGTGTGTGTGTGTTAAGAAAATAAAGAAAAATGCATAAAACAATGTTCAAGAAAACACAATACACACGATGACACTAATGCATACTTGTTCAGATTCTATACATCTCATACTATATATATCTGAGGGCAAGCCTGTACCGTTCACCTCATTTTGAGTTCAATCTCGCGCTATGCAATCCTACATTGGTGATAGAAGCAAGATTAGACACTCCGTGAATAGACCCCAGCTCCGGTATGCATCCCGCCAGACTGTACAAGTGTAAACACGCAAGCATCCCGTAAGCATCACTCTAACTCTAGAGAATCGCCTCCCTACGTACATTCTGCAAATAGACCCCAGTCTTGGAACTCATCTCGCCAGATTGAACAAGTGTATCG